>JAWPNB010000003.1:31752916-33133333 GCA_033996785.1 Trichosanthes truncata
AAAGTCTTGATTGAACGTTTTAATAGTTGTATTAAAAGTTTTGCAAGGATATTTGTATGTTGAATATGATTGTTTTAAAAGAAAATGGCCGAATGAATATTTGACATTTGATTCAACTATTGAAATGATTTGTTAAACTGAATTTCTATATTTTGTTTTGAAGAAAATGAATTTCTGAACTTGATGTTGAAATTGCTTATTGAGTATTTCCGTACTCATTTTTGTTTTTCCAAAATATTTTTAGAAGAGGGATCAAGTGATAGTCTCGAAAGAAGTGAAGTTTAGCGCTCTGGCACAAGACTTAGAAAGTTGTTGTTATGGATTCAATAGTTTCTTTTAGAAATCCTTTGTAAGAAATTACCTCCGTTGAATTTGTTTAAGTCTATTTTAGTTTTAATTGTTACGCTTCCGTATTATTGTTAGAATGACCGTATTGGAAAATTCGGGCTGTTACTGGGCATGAAAAGGAGCATTGTTCAGTGTAGGAGATCCTTTACTACCTTTACTAAAACCTTGAAAAGCCACCTTTTCTTTGTTTTGCTTTCTGTCAAAGGCTCTTTTGCAGTAGAATGAATTCTGCTAATGTGCACGCACCTTAAATCTTCTTTGAGAGATCGGTGGTTAGGGGATATTGAAGAAAGGTGGGAGGGTTTCATATTTATGATGAAACCTAAGCCCCTCAAGCTGAAGCTGAAAAAGTGGATAGAAGGATGTTTAGGGACCTTAGAATCCAAAACAGGAAATTATCTCTAGCATCAAAGACTCCAAGATTCCAGGAAATTATCTTTAGGTACCTTAGAATCCAAAAAAAAAAGGGTTCATCTCTTTTCAAGATTCCTAGGTCGATTAAGGTAAAGTAGAAAAGATCAAGGAATTATTTATAGGAAGGGTGGAGGAGGGAGGTGGCTCATACTCTCATTTAGTGAATTGGAGTGTGGTGTTGAACGTTGTCGTGGATGGTGGTCTATGGATGGGAAATTTGGGCAGCAAAAATGTAGTCCTTCTCTTCAAATAGTTGTTGTGGTTCTCGTTAGAAAATCAACCTCAAGATTTGTGGCATCAAGTAATTGTAAGTATGAGTTTCATTCTGACGATCAAAATTCTTGTTTAGTTTCTAAGGGCACCTTTAGGAGCTTGTGGAAATGGTCCCTCTCTCTGACTTTGGGTAAGTTCATCTACCACCTTTTCTACGGGAAATAGAAGTAGAGTCTAATTCTGAGAGGATTTCTGTCTTTGTTTAGAATCACCCCCCGCCCCCCCCACCCCCCCTCCCCCCCCCCCCCCCCCCCCCCCCCCCGGGTACCTTTTCCTGCTTTTTTGTTCTTTGGCTCTCTTCAAAAGCTTTTTGGTCTCCTCAGTCTCTTGTTCATAGGGAGAAACAACCTCTTTTGTGTCGATCTAGCCTTTCCTTGAAGGAGAGACTAAGGAGTTAGCTTCTTTTTGTCTTTACTTTAGTGGATTGTTCTTTCTTTGGGATATAGAGATAGACCAACATTTATGGTCTCTTGAACCATCTGAATCTCTCTTCTAAGTCTATGTTTCTTTTGATTGGCTCCGTTTTTGGCCCCTTCCCCTCCTTGTTCTTTCTTCTCACTCAATTCTTTGCTTGGTTGGTTTCCGTAGGAAGGATTAATGCCACTGACGTTCTACACAAAGCCTTCTCTCATGTCTTGGGCCTAAATTGGTGTGTTCTGTGTATGAATTGAGTAGAAACGATCTGAATGATTTATTTTAGTTTTACCTTTTTACGATTAGTATGGAGTTGCTTGTGGAAGCATTTTAATTTAGCTTTTGCGCAAGCGAGCATTTGCGAGATGGAGTAAGATCTCCCTTAGTTTTTGCTGGAGGGGTTATGTTCTCCACTAAGCTGGTTTTATCACTGTCATATGGTTTATTTTCTAGGAAAGAAACAAGAGAACGTTTATTTTGTTGGTTCGTTCCCTGAGTAAGTCTCTAAAAAGCTTCTTCAAAGCATTGATGGCCATGAGAAGAGAGACAATAGATGGAGAGATTGGAGAGGATAGCTTGGTTAAGACTAAGAGTGAGGTGCCCTACTTTTCACATAAAAAGTTTTCCCTTTTGGGAGCTCATTGTTAGTTTTCTCAATAATAGGAGCCCAACAAGAGAAGGAATGAACGAGGATTGTCATTAAAGGAAGCCTCAAATAAGAGCTAGGCCAAAGTTTAAAGTGGGTTGTTGCTCGATGTGAGTCCTCACTGTTAGAGTGTTGATATAATTAAATTTATCATAACCCATCAGCTTAAGCTTTTGGGTTGATTGGTGATTTAACATGGTATCAGAGCAAGAGGTCATGAGTTCGAACCCTTGTAATGTCATTTCCTCCCCAATTAATATTGATTTTCACTTGTTGGGCTTGTTGGGCCTCTTACAAATTTCCAAGCCCACAAGTGAGGGGGAGTGTTAGAGTGTTGATATAATTAAATTTATCATAACCCATCAGCTTAAGCTTTTGGGTTGATTGGTGATTTAACACTCACATTTGATACACAATTTTTTGGATTTGCCATAATTGATATTGAGACAGAATGCTTCCTCAAAGATAGGGAAAATGTTTAGAACATTGTTTATGCACTGCTTGTCAAGAGAGGAGAAAAGAATGATGTCATTGATGATTGATAGAGAGATTTACCTCCTTAATTGAAGCCCTTAAAAGCCCTTTATCAAGCATAAAGTAGACCCTTGAGAGAGGAATCTACTTTCGTAATTTGTAATAATAATGAAATAGCGTAGGCATTTCCATCTGCTCTCCCCCTTACAGTGCTGGAAAATAAGCACAATATTAAATATCTTATAGACTTTCTGATGCAAACTGATGTAAGGTAAAATTTTATCTTGTAAACATAATCAAGGTACACAAAAGCTAGCCTGAAATTGTTTGAAAGTAGAAGACTTTGCTCGAAACTTATTTGTTTTATATTAAGAACACATATCATTATCGAATGTGTTCTTTAAGCTAAACTCACTGAAGGCCTCCATTTGACGACAATTTAGTTTTCAGTTTTCTACTTAAAAAAATTAGTCAAAACCAACCTCTATTTTCTCTATTTAGTTTTTTGTGTTTTGAAAACAAATGTGAAATCTTGGTTAAATTTTAAAAATAATTATACTGCATGTCATCTTAAAAATAATCTGTGATTCAAACATAGATAAGTATTTTTAATTAATAAAAAAAAAGGGAGAATTTAATGTCAAATGTGTCTACTGCATGTTACATGTAATTGTTAAAAAGAATAAAAAAAAAAACTGTATTCTTTTATTTTGTTATCTTTCCAGTAACCAGAGTGTCTTAAAGAACCGAAGACCAAATAAAATTGGTATTGCAAATTCAATGAACATCCAGCTACATCACATTCCTTGATGCTTGATAGCATGTAACGCTAGTCATTTCAAAGCCATAAGTCAGTTTGGATGAGAAACTTTCCATGAGAGATGTGTGTTTCTAACTGCTGCTATCTGTTGAGAAATCTTTGTGAAGTTCTGATAGTTGTTCATTGTCATCTTATCTCCTTCCAAAAAAATGTTTTTATCAGGTCTTGGGCAATGCAAAAGGAGCGGTGGCTGTCGTTATCTCCATTCTTCTGTTTAGAAACCCTGTCACAGTCATCGGAATTGGTGGTTACACGATAACCGTTCTCGGAGTTGTGGCATATGGAGAAGCCAAGCGGAGGTATAGATGATCGAATGTGTTCGGAGAAGCCGAGGTATGGAATCATCACCCTGAAGATGACACATTGTTATTTTGTGATGATCAGAGTAATATGAAGAAGAATTGGAGATTGTTTATTAGAAAGATAGGAAAGGCTGTCGAGTAATAATTCTTTTTGTTCTATTCATTTGTGTTCCACGTTATCTTTTGTAGAAGATATTGTCCCATGTTCAGTATCAAGTAAGCTGAGTTTTTATCACCTCACCAAGAAGAATATATAGTTCAGATTTGATTGATCTCTGTAGAGGGCTGTTTGTTGCATGGGATGGAAATCCCATCTCCTTATTATTTTCATTTTCACTTTATGTGTTCAATATCTGTCTGTTCTTTTCTTTTTTCCTTCTAAATTCTAATATTTAAATTACAGTCAAATGGACATCCTCAACCGAGAAAAAGGTGCAAATTCCCTTTTTGGTATGTTATTTGGAAATATTCATATTAACAAGTGAGTCGTCTAAACTTTTAAGGGGCGTTTGGCCCATGAGTTTGGGTTCCAAACCCAAAATCATGTTTGGCATAAGGTGTTCAAAACCCTTGGTTTTGAAACACAATCCCATGGGTTACAATAGTGCAACCCCATGGGTTTGTGCCATGTTTTCCTCTTCCACTTGTCGTTTTTCATTTTCGACAACCACTTCGACAACAACTGCGGTGACAACTCCGACGACCACCCACAACGACAACTTCGATGACCGCACCGGCGACCCGACCACCGCTGACGACTACCTCCGGCGATCACTGCGATGAGAACTCTAGAGACCAATCTGACGATCACCCCTGCAACCTAACCACCCCAACAACTTGACACCTCGATGACCCAACCACCCTGACAACCCGCCTTGCCTGAACCACTGCCAATTACCATTTGACAACCACTCCGACAACCCGACCACCTAGCAACCGCCGCCGACAACCACCTAGTGACCACTTCGATGACCCGACCACCCTAGCAACCCGACCACCCCGATGACTACTTCGGCGATTACTCCAACAAACTGACAAACTCAACCAACCAAAACCACCGTTGATGACCACCTGGTGACCACTCTAGTGACCACTCTGGCGACCCGACCACCTAGCAACCCGACCACCCTAATGACCACTCCGACAATGACTCCAATGACTCGACCACCAGACAACCACCCAGCGACCACTCGGACAACCTAACCAATCATATGACCACTCTAGCGACCCGACCTCCCAACAACTACTGTCGACAACCACCCAACGACCACTCCGGCGATCTGACCATCGTGCAACCACCACCGACGACCACCTTGGCAACCCAACCACCCCATTAACCTGATCACCCCAACAACCACTCCAACGCCAACAACCTGATCACCTTGACAACAGGACTTGCCCAAACCACCGCCAATGACCATCTGACAACCCGACCACCTAGCAACCGTCGCCAACAACCACCTAGTGACCACTCCGATGACCCGACTACCCCAGCAACCCGATCACCCCGATGACTACTTCGGCGATTACCCCGACAACTTGACAAACTCAACCACCCAAAACCACCGTTGACGACCACCTGGTGACCACTCTAGTGACCACCCTGGCGACCCGACCACCTAGCAACCCGACCACCTAGCAACCCGACCACTCTAATGACCACTCTGACAATGACTCCAATGACTCGACAACCACCGACCTGACCTCCCAACAACTACTGTCGACAAGCACCCAACTGCCACTCCGGCGACCTAACCACCGGGCAACCACCACCGACGACCACCTCAGCAACCTAACCACCCCATCAACCTGATCACCCCAACAACCACTCCAACGCCAATAACTTGATCACCCTGACAACCCGACTTGCCCGAACCACCGCCAATGACCATCTGACAACCACTCCGACAACTCGACCACCTAGCAACCGCCGCCGACAACCACCTAGTGACCACTCCGATGACCCGACCACCCCAATGACTACTTCGGCGATTACCCCGACTGTAACAACCCGAATTTTCCAATACGACCATTCTAACAATAATGTGGAAGCGTAACAATTAAAACTAAAATAGACTTAAACAAATTTAGCGGAAGTAATTTCTTACAAAGAATTTCAAAAATAACTAACGAATCCTTAACAACAACTTTCAAAGTCTTGTGCCAGAACACTAAACTTCACTTCTTTCGAGTCTATCACTTGATCCTTCATCTGAAAACATTTTAGAAAAACAAAAATGAGTACAAAAATACTCAATAAGCAATTTCAACATCAAGTTCAGAAATTCATTTTCTTCAAAACAAAACATAAAAATTCAGTTTAACAAATCATTTCAATAGTTGAATAAAAAATCAAATATTCATTCGGTCATTTTCTTTTAAAACAATCATAAATGAAATACAAATATCTTTGTAAAACTTTTAATACAACTATTAAAACGTTTAGTCAAAACTTTCGGAAAACAAAAAAATTCTTTCAATCATAAAAACTTTCAAGACAACTTTTCAATTGAACAAAACTTTCATTTAACCAAAACTTTCAAATATCAAAACTTTCAATTCAAACAGTACTTTCAATTAATCAATACTTTCAAATATCAAAGTGGGAATATGCATTATTTGGGTAGCCTTCAAAACATATATGATGGTTACCCGTCGGTAATACCAATCAATCAATCAGAGTTGTTGATAAAAATTGACCAGAACATTCAATTCAATTACTTAAGTGTGAGGCCATGTGAGTAAAACACACACATGAATCTTCATTCTAAAGGAATGTCAAACCACAAACTGTGCCTTCCCACAAATAAGCTTCAATCAGTCAGAGATGTCGATAAAATTGACCAGAACAATCAATATAATTACTTAAGTGTGAGGCCACGTGAGTGAATAACACACATGAATCTTCATTCCAAAGGAATGTCAAACCACAAATGTATCTTCCCACAAATGTGTCTTCTCACAAATAAGCCATAACAATTCCATCAATTCTAATTCCATCAATTCCAATTTAGGTTACTACCACAAATAAGCAAAGTATTCCCAAAACAGAAAATTGGCATATCCGAATAGTCCTTATCAAATCGATCAAAAATTCTTTCGAAAACATTTGAAACAAAACATATAGTTTCAAATAACAATTTCAATAAAGATTCATCAAATCAACCATTCAAATTCAAAAACCAAAACAAACTTACTTTCAATTCAAAATCAATTAAAACACATTTATTTCAAATTATTCAAAACGGCAAACATACTTTTAAATAGAAAAACACTTTAAAACATACAAAACAATTTTGGTCAATTTCAAATCATACAAAACGTACTTTCAAACATTTGTCAAATAAACAATATTCAAAACATAATTGTACCAAAATTTCTATTTTGGAAGGGATGTGGAAACTACTTACCTCGATCGATAATCCTACAATTCTCAATCTCAGTCTCAATTCCAAATCTTGTCCACTTTCTTGAACAATCAACTTTTCCTAGAAGTCCAAACATATCCAATACTACACTAATCAAAAACCAAAATTCTATCTTAAAGGTCCAAAAGCTTATCTAAAATATAGACAATCTTATCTACCCAATTTTTCCCATTCAAAACAATTTTCTGCATAAAAAGTTAAGAAAAATAGGATTCTTGGACCAAAAAAAAAAATAGCATTGAAAAACTGGGTTAAAAGCAAATTAAAACCCAATTAAAAACGTATTAAAATCGGTAAGATCCATATTTTTCAATACGATATAAAATACCAAACAAATTTTCAATCCTACAACTTTTAAAACCTTCAAAACTATCATAAATTATAGATAAATAACCCAGAAAATTTTATGTTTCATAAAACAAAATTCTTCAAGATTTTAACATTTAAAGAATCAAGATTTGCCACTTTTTAACATCAAAATCAGATCTGAAAAATCTATATAAAACTGCTGTAAAAACCTTTAAAACATGATATTTTCATGTAAAAATCAAAGGTATAAATTACACTTCAAAAACAATCATTTGGTAAACTTTCTTGTACAAAAAGAACCCAAAAACATTACAAAAACAGTCCCAAATTTGAAGAAAATAAAAGCTGGAAATTTCTGAAAAATCTTCCATTATCAAACATTTAATTTAATCCAAAATCCATAAGATGAAAAACTTTGATAAAGAATTAGGCAAACCAAAAACCTAAAAACTTTTTAGGGCAAAAGATTTCAAGAATCTTTTCATTCTAAACATTCATGAATTGAAAACAAAAACCCAAAATTTTTCAAGAAAGATTCAATCAAGAAAGAAAGAAAACAAACTTGAAAATAGAAGGGAAGAAAACTTACTGCTTTTTCTTTAGAGAGGAAACTACAAAACGTCTTCTTTTTTTCTCTCTTTTTTTTGCCGTCAAAAGGTTTTGTCAAAAAGGTTAGGGCTTAAGAGACCTTTTTTAAAAGAACTCTAATCAAAACCCTTAAAAGATTATCTTCTCTTTTTAAGATAAAAATAAATAAATAAAGATTTATCTCCTAATTTAAAAAGAAGACAAAATCCTAATTCAAAAAATGATGATTGTTCAAGAAAGTGGACAAGATTTGGAATTGAGATTGAGATTGAGAATTGTAGGATTATCGATCGAGGTAAGTAGTTTCTACATCCCTTCCAAAATAGAAATTTTGGTACAATTATGTTTTGAATATTGTTTATTTGACAAATGTTTGAAAGTACGTTTTGTATGATTTGAAATTGACCAAAATTGTTTTGTATGTTTTAAAGTGTTTTTCTATTTAAAAGTATGTTTGCCGTTTTGGATAATTTGAAATAAATGTGTTTTAATTGATTTTGAATTGAAAGTAAGTTTGTTTTGGTTTTTGAATTTGAATGGTTGATTTGATGAATCTTTATTGAAATTGTTATTTGAAACTATATGTTTTGTTTCAAATGTTTTCGAAAGAATTTTTGATCGATTTGATAAGGACTATTCGGATATGCCAATTTTCTGTTTTGGGAATATTTTGCTTATTTGTGGTAGTAACCTAAATTGGAATTGACGGAATTGGAATTGATGGAATTGTTCTGGCTTATTTGTGAGAAGACACATTTGTGGTTTGACATTCCTTTGGAATGAAGATTCATGTGTGTGTTATTCACTCAAGTGGCCTCATACTTAAGTAATTATATTGATTGTTTTGGTCGATTTTATCGACATCTTTGATTGATTGAAGCTTATTTGTGGGAAGGCACAATTTGTGGTTTGACATTCCTTTGGAATGAAGATTCATGTGTGTGTTTCACTCACATGGCCTCACACTTCAGTAATTGATTGAATGTTCTGATTGATTGATTGGTATTATACAGGGGATTGCCGGGGTCGTTAGGTGCCGAATCCGGATTCCAAATCCTGATCCGAATCCTGGGCCTGGGTCGTTACAGATGGTATCAGAGCGGAACCTCTCCCAGTAAGATGTGGTTCGGGGACGAACCAAGGCGGAAGCTGGTGGGCATGTAACGCCCGAGGTTAGGAGGTGTACATGAATGAACCGAGACCACATCTGAATGAGAGGGATCCTGAGGCTATGCAAGGCAAGGTTAAGAAAGGCTTAAAAGAATTGATAGCTACTACCTATACCAATAAGGTGACCTTCCTTTTCGGTGGCTCAATCATAAGAACTCCAAAGTTAAGCATGCTTGGCTTGGAGCAATCCTATGTTGGATGACCTCCTAGGAATTTTCCTAGGAAGCATGTGAGTGAGGATAAAGCATGCTGAAAGGACATGTGTTGGTTTATAAGGATAGTCTTCACTCTCGCAAGCAGCTCAAGTAAAGTAGGTAGCGTGGTCAGGCCGCGGGGGATGCAGGGGAATGCCGGGGCCGTTAGGTGCCGAATTCGGATTCCAAATCCTGATCCGAATCCTGGGCCTGGGTCTTACATCGACAACTCGACAAACTCAACCACCCAAAACCACCGTTGACGACCACCTAGTGAACACCCTGGTGACTCGACCACCTAGCAACCCGACCACTCTAATGACCACTTCGACAACGACTCCAATGACTCGACAACCAGACAACCACCCAACGACCACTCGAACGACCTAACTAATCATATGACCACTCCAGCGACCTGACCTCCCAACAACTACTGTCGACAACCACCCAACAACCACTCCGGCGACCTGACCACCGTTCAACCACCACCGACGACCACCTCAGCAACCCAACCACCACATCAACCTGATAACCCCAACAACTACTCCAACGATCATTCCAGCTACTCGACCACGTAGCCAATTTTTTAAAAGGTTAAAATAAAACTAAAAATGGCTACTAAATTTTTTTTAACCCAATATATTTGAAATAGGTTTCAAAATACTGTGCAAAATAGAGTTTCTAATATTTTAATTTCTAAAATAGAATTTGAATTTTATAACTCATTTATCCTTGAAATATATTTCAAAATACGGTGCGAAATTTTGTTTAAATTCTATAATTTCTTAAATAGACATCCAATATTTTATTTTTTTAAAATAGAGTTCCAAAAATATGTTTATGAATACTTTGTAAATAGAGTTTTAAATTCCCTAAATTCTTAGATAGACTTCTAATTTTTTAATTTCTAAAATAAAGTTCCAAAAATAGGTTTCGGAATACTTTGTGAAATAGAGTTTTAGATTCCTTAATTTATTAAATAAACTTCTAATTTTTTAATTTCTAAAATAGAGTTCCTAAAATAGTTTTCTTAATACTTTGTGAAATAGAGTTTTAAATTTCCTAATTTTTTAAATAGACTTTCAATTTTTTAAATTTCTAAAATAAAGTTTGACCTATTTAAAAATCTCTTATTAAACCTGCTTGTTTGAGTGCTTTTGGTGATTTTTGGTTGTTAAAGTCCCAAGTTTTGTATGTGTTTGCTATTAAGAGTGAATTTCTTTTAAGATGTGAAAATGGTATACTTTTGGCTAAGACATGAGCTTAATTTATTGAATTTTGCTTCAGGTGAAGAGCTTTGAAAACAATGTTGGGAGATGAATTTGGAGAGATAAGTAAAAATCCTTGTTGAAGCATCTATTTATTAAAAGAACCACCTGATTCACACGTGCAAGAAAATTTATTAATTGAGTTGTCCACCTATGTATTAGAATAGTCCAACCAACCCTGAATTCAAGGCTTCAAATGAGGTATTTAGATGAGACATTTGGGATGGAGAAAGGAGGCTGGAAAAGGAAGGAAACTACGAAAAGGGAGAAAGAAAAGCTGAGCAAGACTATCTATATTGGGAAAGGGAGCATATCATGCTTTCTTATTTGTCTTAGGATTCGTACCCATCCGTTCTTTGCATTCTCCCTAGATTGGAAGTATGATTATTGTGTGGAAGTGTAAGGGAGAACACCTGGAACCCGACCCCCATGGAAGAAAACTCGATGCCTTCAGCACCTTCAGCTACTACTTAGTTTTAATTTAGTTTGTGTTTTGGACAACTATTGCTATTTCTTTTCTTCATTCCTTTCAGCTTATGTATTATGATATTATGAACTTCAGACCTTCATTTGCATTATGGATTTCCTTTACTCCAGCAACATCATTATTCTTTCCTACGTATTAATTATTTAAAATATATGTCCTTACTAATGTTATTTAATTTTACATCATCATGAATGGAGTGAATGAGATACTTGTACAAACTACACATTCATAATTAACTATGCTTGAAACAATTGATCCACATAATTGGTTAAAATATTGATATGCAATTCAGTAAACAATTATCAAGTAAAAAAAAAGGACATGAAAAAAAAAACCTAAAAAATTGTTAAAAAAAAACAGCTTAAAACAAATTCAGCCCAACCCAACCATGCACCCCAAACACAAGTTTCAGCAAATCATCCAAACCCAACCCTGCAACGCAAACATAGTAATCAAGAACCCCAGGGTTTCTGATTCCAGACAAGGATTCCCAGGGTTCTTGATTCCCAGGGTTCCTGATTCCAAACCAGCGTGTCAAACAGCCCCTTAATTTTTTAACTTCAATGTTGCAATTTCTACCTTCAATTAGGCTTTTGTTGGAAGAATGATTAAGAATATATTCTTGCATATGTTCAACAAAATACAAGATAAAAACAGAATGATGGAGCTTAAGAGAAAGATGTAATTAGGGATGGGTTCCTTTTTGAGAATGGTGACATTGTTTGATGGTCAATCTTGGACATTGATTATCTTGAGCTTAATTTTGTACATTGATTTTTTTGGGTTTAATTTTATGCATTAGTTTGTTAGATCTTTATTTTCGTAAAATTATAGATTTTTGAAAGGCTTTTACATGGTTGTCTTTTGCCCAGGATGGAAAGTTGCACAAGAGGTTAAAATTGAAATACTTAGGTCTCGTTTGATAACCATTTTGTTTTTGGTTTTTGAAAATTAAAATTATTTTCTCCCAATTTCTCTACAATGGATTTCATCTCTCTTAAAGAAGCATTTGAATTCTTAGTTAAATTCTAAAAACAAAACAAGTTTTTGAAAACTACTTTTTTTAGTTTTCAAAACATGGCTTGGTTTTTGAAAACATAGGTAAAAAGTAGATAACAAAACAAGTAAATCTATAGGTGGGAGAAGTATTTATATGCTTAATTTTCAAAAACTAAAATCTAAATCCAAATGGTTATCAAACAGGGCCTTAATTAAGTTTAATATTTAATTTGATGAAATTAAAAAATTTGGAGTAAATTTTGATTAAGCTTAGGGATAAAAATTTATTTTTTTCCTATTTTAATTTATTTTTTCTCTAGGAAACATAGAAGGTTAAAAAAGATTATTATTCCTAAAATATACAAAATGTTTATGAATATTTGAATTATGTAGAGGTTGATAACTACCCTAGGTTACACAACCTATACTCATTCATCTCATTAATTTCCTAATTAACTCTCATTATTTCCTCATTTAAAAAAAAAATCACTATCTTAGCAACCTTACAAATAGAAGTTGCATCCCTCTCTATTTTCTTATCTCTATCTTCTCTCTTGTGTTATTTTTATTCTTCTTTTATGCTTATTTTATAAAAATTTATTAACATGAGTCTATCATTTTTGTTTGGCTAAAGTTAGGGTTAATTTTATTTTCATAATTCGTGGCAAATATGTTTTGTACATTTCATATATGTTGTGTATATATATTATTTACCTTATATATATAAATATATTATATATATTTTAAATGTTGACATCATATATTATGTTCAAGATTAACATGTTATTTGTTATTTTATATATTATGATAAGTAAGTATTTATTTATTTATCAGGGTAGTGTGTTTAAATTAAATATATTATTCATAATTCGATTTGAACATGATATTTGTGTAAATCGATTTAGCTCAAATAGTTATTTATCATTTTTTTTCTCTATACATATTATTAATTATTTGGCCGATTTCAAATTTTGTATAGACATGTTAACAATGTTTATTTGTTCAAGCATCTATATTACTAAATGAATATTATCATTGGTGTATTGCATAACATGTTTTTAATGTTATTTAAATTAGTGAAATGTTGATGTTTAACAATCTTGTCTTTGTTATGCATGATGCATAAATATACCATGTATATAACTCAATTTTATATCATATGCATCTTCTAAAATTTCCTATTATTCTTATGTATATTAATCTCATTCATTCATGTATTCTATATATGTTGTGGATATTGTTATGTATTCTAATATTATGTTTATATAGTGTGTATACACACAATACATATAATATAATGTTCTTGGGCAACATGCACTAGGACTAGGATTTGGATTTAGGAGATTTCAAAAGGAACATTTTTAATCTCTGAAGTTTAGGAAATGGTGGCAAGTGGTCGTAGGCTCATTTTGTTGACTATACTTTATTGATTTGACAAAAATATAATCTCCTTCCTCTTCACTCCTCTTGTGAATGTCATGGATCGCCACCATCATCTAATCTCTTCTTGCCAATCACTACCACTGCATTGGAGTTAATAAAAGACGACGGGACCATCTCTTCATTGGAGTCCAAACTTCAGAAGCCTTCTCACCACTAGGTTAAAAGTTAAAATTTTACATAATACAAGGCCACGACCAATCCACACATGCAACATGAAGGTGAAATCCTCTTTGCTTCCAATGTGCATTAGATAAGTCACTTAGAAGTGTCTAACCCACCGCAACAAAAAAGTCACACTCATTCATCAAACAAACCCTAGCCCAAAGAAGTTTTAGATGATAATAGGGAGATCATTTTCTTTGTATTTTCAATGAACAGTACAACTGATCGCTATGCTTTTCGCTACAACACGCAACTGCACGTGATCGAAGTAATAAAAACTGAAGTATTCCAGAGTATCGTACTCAAGAGAACAGATTTAACAAAATTTACTTAGAATGACACAAAATTGCTTGCAAAACACAATTGGGGTAACCGAAAATGCAAAAATATAAGAGTGTGGTTTGTTAATAAGAGTGAGTGAAAAATCAATGAGTTAAAAATAGGGATTCAAGTGATTCAAGCACCTTTGGAAAAATGCTATTCAAATGCAATTGCAATCATAGCTAACATGTGAAAACTAAGTAAACCGAGTTCCACTCTTCTTCAATTTTGATTCAAAATATTTAGGAGACTAAGTGATTAAACCTATATGTCTATGGCTAATCTAACTTAGATACTTCGCACACAACTCTAGTGGTTTTGGAGTCTTGCCCTATGTCTAGGGTCGATGTTCAGGACTTATTTCTAAGCCTTTTCCTCCATTGCTTTTGTGACATCGGCCTTCCCTTAACTCTTTCGATATTAAGTTCAAGCTTGATGAGCAATCACTAGTTGGCCGGCTAGGTTTACCCAAATCTAAATTCAACAAAAAAAAAACAAAGTTCACATGCTAACTAGATTGTTTATGCTTTAGAGCTTTTACATTTTTTTCCTTAGGGCTTTCACCAACTTGAACCCCTAAAGAAAATTTAGCTCATTATGGAGAAAATGAAAACCCAAAAATTATTTGTTAAAAATTTCATAGTTGACAGAAGAAAGAGGTGATTAATCTCAAGGCAAACCTATTTAAATTACCAATTAAGAATGCCCACTAAGAAATAATAATGCTGAATTTACTGAATTAAATCAAAATATCCCAAAACATGTTACTGGAATTCAATTTCTATAACCAAAAAGAAACCCAGGAGTGAATAAGCTTATATATGGAAATGAAGAATTTTGAATATGGAATTCACTTTTACTTTTCCATCTCATGACCTACAGGAATTAGAATTTGACCAAATCAAAATCCAGAGAATAACTCAACACTTGTAAAACGGAATCAACAGAATAGTGCTACCCAAAATCCCTTAATGCGATCGATTCAGAATTCTTTCAAAAACATGAATCTTAACCTCTTCAAACCTTCGTTGAGGAGAGATCTACTTCGGGATTTTAGGAGTAAACCAAGCCATAAACTAATAAAAAGAAAAAAAAAGAAGATGAAATTTTGCTTGCTGCTGTGTTGAAGACAAAACAGAAAAACCCATAAAAAATAAAATGCAGAAATTCGAATTCCTCGTTGAAGATGGTTTACATTCAGAAATTAATTGAGCTAAACTGCAAGAATGAAAATGCTAAAAGAAAAGAGAATCAATCCTTCAAGGAAAAACAGAAATAGAAAACTAATAAAGAGAATGAAATTAATTGTTGCTGCTGTCGAAAGTAAAAACAGAAAAATAAAACCCAGAAAATCGAATTCTCCAAAGAAAAAACGTTGCTACGGAATGTGGGCGAGCAGAAGAAAAACCCAGCCACGTTTTGGATCGTTTTTCCCATTTTTATAGATATTGAGGGCTAGGGTTTCCATCTATATGCTCCTTCAATCATGGGTCAAGGGTTGGACATGAGTTCGGGCTTGAAATTCTCCATAAATCGAGCAAACTGCGTGAATCTTGGTGAATTTCCTTAATTTTCGTAATGACTTGATAGGTGCAGAGAATGCAATTGCATTCTTCTTCTTTGTTCTTCACCTTGCCTTCCCAAGGAAATGCAATTGCATTTCCATTTGCAATGTCTTCACTTCTTCAAATCTGCACAAAAACTCAACTTAAGCCAACTTTCTTGCATCTTTTTACTTAATTCCTTCTTTTATCATATTCTAACAAGCTTGCATGAATTTATTTAACAATGTTATTTTTAGCTTGCTCCGTAATCAATAAATCCTATAAAATTGACAGAAATAACTTAGTTTAGGGTTAAATAATCCTCATAAATAAGAATTATCAACAACACACTTTAAATACTGTTAAGAAAAAATGAAGGATGAAAAATTATTGCGGAAGCAATAATCAAATCAAAGTCTCAACGTTTGTTGAACAAAGAGAGAAAATTGAAAAATGAGAGAGTGGAACCCAATAGATGAATAGACTTCTATTGAAGTAGAAAATATTGGTAGTAGAATCTTCACACGGAAGTTCATCCTTATATAGGTACAAAAAATGAACCTAATTAATATCACAAATTAACTTACAACATTAAAAAATAGAAACTCACAAAACTTAAAAGACAAAAAACTGAAATGTGTTAGGTCTAACTTTCAAAAAAGAAACTTAAAACATTAAATTGAAAAATTGAATGTAATTAAAAAGGAAAAACTCATAACTCAACACTCCTCCTTGAGATTTTTCTTTGTGACACCCAACTTTTGGCGTAGAAACACAAATTTCCTATGTGGTAGAGCTTTTGTGAGAATGTAGGCAAGTTGTTCTTCAGAACTACAAAAAAATGAGTTTGATTTCGCCTTCTTTCTCTGCTTCCATCAATAAATGAAATTTAACTTTGATGTGTTTTGTTCTACCATGTTGTACTGGATTGGAGGCAATAGCAATAGCGGACTTGTTATCACAAAACAATTTTGTAGGTTCTTCAGGTTCAAATCCCAAATCACTAAAAAATTTGTGAAGCTATATTACTTGATTTGCGGCTGATGCGACTGAAATATATTCAGCTTCAGTAGTAGATTGAGCCACTACTTCTTATTTTCTTGAATTCCAAGAAAAAATCCTAGTGCCGAGAGAAAAAACATAACTAGAAGTGCTTTTAGAATCATCGACACAACCGACCCAATCACTATCAGAATATCCAGTCAATTTCAAATCACCTGTAAATTCGAACCAAATTCCAAAATCAAGAGTACTCTTTAAGTATCTAAGGACTCTTTTAGCAATACCAAAATGAATTTCACTAGGTAAATTCATATATCTTGAGAGCAAACTTACAACAAACATCAAGTCTAGCCTAGATGTTGTCAAATACAAGAGACTTCCTACTAAACTTCTATAATTTGTAGGACTAGAAAGTTTTTCACCATCATTCTTTGATACTTTCAAGTTTATCGCTAAAGGAGTAGAAACAACTTTACATATTTCCATCTTAAATTTCTTCAAAATTCGTTGAGTGTACTTTCTTTGGGCAATAAAAATACCCATGTCTTCTTAAAGAATTTTCATACCAAGAAAATAATGCATGTAACCAAGATCTGACATCTCAAACATCTTTTCCATCTCAACTTTAAAATTTTGTAGGATTTGATAATCATTTTCAGTCACAAGCATATCATCAACATAAAGGGAAAGAATGAGCTGATTAGAGTTGTTACCAACCTTAACATAGAGAGTAGTTTCGCTCATACTCCTCCTGAAACCTTGAAGAAGCAAGTAGGAATCAATCTTACTATACCAAGCACGTGGTGCCTGCTTCAATCCACATAGAGCTTTCTTCAGATGGTATACTTTGTCTTCTTGGCCTTCATCCACAAACCCTTCAGGTTGGCTCACATAAATCTTGTAACGACCCTATAGGCTCAACACGCTACCTAAGAGTCATTACTAAGTCACGTCGCTATATTACCAATAATTTCGGCAGCATAACGACGTAACTACGCGAAAACCAAAAATTTGACCCTTACCTGATAAGACATAGGAAAACACACTTCTAAGATTTTCAAACAACCTCCTAGCATCCAACAAACTTCTCAATATGATGCTAGGGTTCAACAGCAGAAAACCAAATACACGTGCACGATTTACAAAGAAAGGTTAAAAGACTTTGAAACATCCTCCTAAACATTTAATAACTCGTCATGAGTTCTATGTACATCTAGAAACATAAAAGAAGCGGAATAGCGATCGGTCGGCTCCCCATGACTCAAGTAGCTGATCTCCGGTCACGCGCTAGGGCCGATCTTAGCCTTACCTGAAAACATTTTAAAAAGGAAAAGGGTGAGTATTAACGAATAATACTCAGTAAATCCATCATAGTTTCAAAATAAGAGTTTCAATCACATGCAACATGTCATTTTAAATCATAAAACCATCGTAAACCATCGCTTTAGTAGGGGACCTAAAATTCCTTTTATAAACCATGTACTTTTCCTCGCGGCTCTCGTGAACGATTAAATTCTCCCGAGGGCCTCGTGAACAGTCCGAAGACAGTTTTTCCATCGAATAGAGTCCTCCCTACCTCTGAGAGTTAAGCTCGAAAGCTAACATACATCATGGAGTCCGAAGACTCAGCCCGAAAGCGACCATCGTGGAGTCCGAAGACTCAAGCCAGTCGGCTACCATCGTGGGGGCACTCTCGAACCCCGGGAGCATAGAGAGTCCGAAGACTCGGGTTCCCTCAAAACCCACATAAAACTTTTGGGAGAATTATCGTCACGGCCTACATAAATCTTTTCATGAGCACACAACACATGCATGAGGTCCCATTCGTTTTAAAACATAGTTATGAATGCATAAGTCATAGCAATCGCATTTCAAAGACATACATATAATACGCTTTCTTTCTTAAATACTTAACATGAAAAACATAAACTTTCAAAGTAAACATAGAGCTAGCTCAAGGTTTTGAAAACTTCTTTCGTTGTGAGATCTCTTACCTTAAATCTTTACTTACTAAAATACCCTTTCTCCAATAGTAATGAGCTTCTCGAGTTCCCACTCCAAGTACGATCCAAGGTCCTCGACAAATCACCTAAAAAGTTTCCTAAACGTGTCTTAAACCATCCGAATTACGCTAAAACACATTCTAACATTAATAACTTGACGAAACGGACCAAATGGCAAATTTTACCCAACTCCGGCGAACAGCGGCGCGTGACCGGAGCACGGCGGCGCGTGGAGCTTCCAAACGGCGCGTGGAGGTTCGCTTCTGGTGTGTTGCAGCCCGATCTACAATAATCCGTGGTCATTTTGCTGAAAATCAATCAAACTCGAGCTCAAAATGACAAACATCCCACGGAACGAAAACCCACCTTGAAATCGCGGCTGAAATGGTGTTTTCCGGCGAGCTTAGAGTTCAAAACCACCGACGATTGCAGGCGTAAGGGCCCTCGTCGACCGGCGTGCGCGTGGAGGAGCTTTCGTCGATCGAAGCCTTCGCGCGAGCTGATCGGAAAACAGACGAAAACGCGGCAGTTTGCTCGCGAGCAGCGGCGGACGGCAGTCGTGCCGCGGGGTTCGTGGCTGTCGGCGACGGCGTGCGGCGGGGCTGGAGCTTCGGCGAGAGAGAGAGAGTTACCGTGAGGGAGAGAGTGATCGGAGAGGGAGGGAGTGATCGGCGGGAAGAGAAAGAGAGAGAGAGAGAACTGCGCGAGGGAGAGAGAGAGTGAATTTTTTTTTTTTTAATTATAATAATAATAATAATAATAATAATAATAATAATAAAAATAAAATCAAAATATCTTCTCTCTAAAAGACCAAAATGCCCTTTCCTTTTCCAAAAATCACCAAATTACCCTCAAAATAATTAAATTCATAATAAAACTTTACCAAAACAACATTTTAAACTTACCCAAAGAATCTCGGGTGTTACATTCTTCCCCCCTTAAGAACTTTCGTCCCCGAAAGTTCCTAGTCTTGGAATAGTTCAGGATACTTGGCTCGCATTTCATCTTCACGTTCCCAAGTAGCCTCTTCCATCCGATGGTTCTGCCAGAGCACTTTAACCAAATTAATCTCTCGGTTACGAAGGGTCTTACGATCTCTTGCTAGAATTCGAGTCGGCCGTTCTTCATAACTCATATTTTCATTCAACTGTAATGGCTCGTAGTCAATCACATGCGAAGGGTCCGGCACGTACTTTCTTAACATCGAGACATGGAATACATCATGGACCGCAGAGAGAGATGGCGGTAATGCCAATCTATAAGCCACAGGGCCTATTCGCTCAAGAATCTCGAACGGCCCTATAAACCGCGGACTTAACTTTCCTTTCCGGCCGAACCTCAACACTCCTTTCATCGGAGCCACTTTAAGAAACACATGGTCGCCTACTTCGAATTCTAGATCCCTTCGTCTTGTGTCAGCGTAGCTCTTCTGTCTACTCTGTGCAGTCTGCATTCTTACCCTAATTTTCTGAATAGCATTGTTCGTGACTTGAACTAACTCTGGCCCCAAAAGCTGTCGTTCACCGACCTCATCCCAATATATTGGGGTCCTACATCTCTTACCATACAAAGCTTCAAACGGTGCCATTCCTATAGTAGCCTGATAACTATTGTTATAGGCAAACTCCATCAGGTGCAAGTAAGTATCCCAACTACCTGGGAAATCCAACGCACATGCACGTAACATATCCTCCAAAACTTGATTCAATCGCTCGGTCTGTCCGTCCGTTTGGGGATGAAAAGAAGTGCTAAAATCCAGCTGAGTACCCAGAGCTTTTTGTAAGCCTCTCCAAAAGTTAGAAGTAAAACGGGCATCCCTGTCCGAGACAATTCTAGCAGGAACTCCGTGCAGTCGCACTATCTCCTGCACATAGATTTGCGCCCATTTCTCTGTAGAATAGGTAGACTTACCCGAAAGAAAATGCGCCGATTTGGTAAGCCTATCCACGATGACCCAAATCACCGTGTAACCTTTCATCGTTCTGGGTAACCCAACAATGAAATCCATAGAGATTTCATCCCATTTCCACAAAGGCACATTCAATGGTTGCAACAATCCTGCCGGCCTCTATCTCGGAGATTTAACCTGTTGACATACTAAGCACTTACTGACAAACTCCGCAACATCCTTTCTCATACTGTGCCACCAGAAAATCTGTTTTAGGTCTTGATACATCTTGGTACTACCAGGATGCATCGAAAATGGCGAACTATGCGCTTCAGTCAAAATCTCACTCTTCAATTCATCAGTATTAGGTACACATAATCGCCCTTGATATAGAAGTCCACCATCTGAAGACACAGAAAACTCTTGAGCTTGCTCAGTGCCGATTTGTTGTAGCTTTTCCATTAAACTAAGATCCAATCGCTGAGAGACTATAATACGTTGCCTCAAAGTTGGTTGCACAGTCAACTGAGCTAAGCGTGTAGTCGCTTCACCTATCAAAACTGCAATTTCAGCATTCTCCATCTCTGCCTGTAGCTCATCCTGACTAGTGATCTGAGCTGAAGTATGTACAGTCTTTCTACTGAGAGCATCTGCGACAACATTTGCCTTACCGGGATGATAAAGAATTTCTAGTTCGTAGTCTTTTACCAGCTCTAACCATCTACGTTGTCGCATGTTCAACTCTTTTTGCGTAAACAAGTACTTCAAACTCTTATGGTCCGTGAAGATCTGAATCTTCTCACCATACAAATAATGCCTCCAGATCTTCAAGGCGAAGACAACTGCGGCCAACTCCAAATCATGGGTTGGATAGTTTTGCTCGTGACTTTTCAACTGGCGAGACGCATAGGCTATAACCTTTCCACATTGCATCAACACTGCTCCTAGCCCTTTCCTCGATGCATCAGTAAAAACTACAAATCCACCTGTTCCCTCAGGCACAGAAAGAACAGGGGCTAATACCAATCTCTGTTTAAGTGTCTGGAAACTTGCTTCACACTCGTCAGTCCAGACAAATGACTTACTTTTGCGAGTTAGTTGAGTCAAAGGCGTAGCTATCTTAGAGAAATCCTGGATGAACCGTCTATAGTAACCTGCTAGACCTAGGAAACTCCGTACTTCGGTAACTGTAGTCGGACGAGGCCATAGCGTTACAGCCTCTACTTTCGCTGGATCTACGGAAATCCCTGCCCTTGACACTACGTGTCCTAAGAAAGACACCTTTGTAAGCCAAAACTCGCACTTGGAGAATTTCGCGTACAACTGGTTCTCCTTCAAAGTCGTCAACACTCTCCTCAAATGCTCTTCATGTTCTTTCTCAGTTTTAGAGTATACAAGGACGTCATCAATGAATACAATCACGAAAGCATCTAGGAACTCCTTGAATACTCTATTCATCAAGTCCATAAAAACTGCAGGGGCGTTAGTCAAACCAAAAGACATCACCGTGAATTCAAAATGTCCATATCGTGATCTAAATGCCGTCTTAGGGATGTCTCTTTCTCTGACCCTCAACTGATGGTACCCTGACCTCAGATCAATCTTTGAAAACACCGACGCTCCCTGTAACTGATCAAAGAGGTCGTCGATACGAGGAAGAGGGTACTTATTCTTAATCGTAACTTTGTTCAACTCCCTGTAATCAATGCACAGTCGCATGGTTCCATCTTTCTTCTTTACAAACAAGATCGGTGCTCCCCAAGGAGACACGCTAGGTCGAATAAAACCTTTATCCAATAGGTCCTGCAGTTGCAACTTCAGCTCCTTCAATTCCGCTGGTGCCATTCTATAAGGAGCTTTAGAAATAGGAGCGGTTCCTGGTTCAAGCTCTATGGTGAAGTCTATTTCTCTCACGGGAGGCAACCCTGAAAGATCTTCAGGAAACACATCTAGAAATTCATTCACCACAGGCACAGACGATGCGTGAACCTCGGTGTGTCTCACTTCCACAACGCTAGCTAAGATACCCCATGATCCCTTAAGAACTAGCTTTCTCGCTTTAAGAGCAGATATCACTCTTGGATTAACTCCAGTTCTAGTCCCCTTAAACTTATAACTGGCCTGTTTTGGGGGCGTGAACACCACTTCTTTACGAAAACAATCAATATTAGCATGGTTCAAAGCCAGCCAATCCATGCCTAGAATAACATCGAACCCTTCCATCTCGAGGACTATCAAATTCACATCCAACTCGTGGTCGGAAACTATCATCTTACCATTCTTAATCCCCTCAGTAGCTAATAGACTCAACCCCATCGGGGTAGCAACAGACAAAGCAGAGGGTAATGGCTCAAGTTCTAACTCAGCTTGTCTCCCGAAAGACGCAGAAATAAAGGAATGTGTAGAACCTGAATCAAATAACACAAACGCAAGATATCCCAAAACGGGAAGCGTACCTGTAACTACAGCATCTGAGTTACCAGCCTCCCTGCTGGTACTAGCAAAAACTCTCCCTTGCTGAAGTGTGGGCCTATTAAGTCCTACTCCAACTGAACCCGAAGACTGGCCTCTCCTGTTTACGAAGGTAGGACAATTTTCAGCTCTGTGTCCCTCCTTTTTACATCGAAAACACAACTCAGACCGCATCAGGCACTGACCCCAATGAAACTTTCCACATTCATTACAACGAGGTTTCTCCCCAGTGTTAGGTCCCGGCCTATTCACTTGCTGCCTCTGGCTAAAAGCGGCCTGCGACCTCATGGACGACTGTGAAGACTGTTGAGAACGCTGGGGATTCGAGTTCGCCTGACTCCATCTCCTCTTGTGACCAGAGGATGACTGACTCGGGTTTTGGACCATAGGAATCTCACTCTGTTGGCCTGCAACAATAAACTCTGCTGTCCTTACCGCAGCAGCATAGTCGTGAAGCGCTACAGCCTGCACCACACCTTTAACCTGAGGATCCAAACCCATTACAAAACGCTCCGCTTTGTTGGCCTCAGTATCTACCAGCTCGGGAGCAAAACGAGATAACCTTGTGAATTCCCTCTCGTAGACGTCCACTGGACGTCGATTCTGTTTAAGTTGTAGAAATTCTTCTTGTTTCTTGTATCGTGCAGTCGCAGGATAATATTTGTTCCAGAAGGCCTCTCTGAACATCGGCCACGTCACTACTCCTCCTCCTGTACCTATGGTCCTCTGAGCAGATTCCCACCATAGGTACGCATCATCCCTCAGCATAAATGTGGCGCAAGAAACTTTATATTCATCCGGGCAACTCATCAACTGAAAAATGTTCTCCATAGAGAACAACCATAACTCCGCCACTGTAGGATCCCCAGAGGATCCGTCAAACGCCCTTGGATCATACTTTCTAAAGTCTTTCAAGTGACGGGCTTGTAGTGAAGCTGGCGTAGAAACTTGACCCATTTGCGCTAACTGGGTCGTCACGGTCGCTTGTACTAAGTTCTGCATCGCCTCTAACATCAATGACGCAACCGTAGGATTTGCAGGCTCCATAACTGGATCAGGTTGATCCTGAGCAACAGGGGAATTTGCCCCAGAATTCACCTCCTGTTCCACTGGCATCTCAGGAGGTAAGTCATGTGTTCTACCAGCACCACGTCCTCTACCTCGTCCTCTGCCTCTCCTTCTGGGCGGCATACTTATCAAACAAACACAAACAAATTTAACCTTCACATCAAAAGGGATCACACTTTTCAACTTTTCTTAAACTTTCCTTAACTTAAAATACATTTCACATATGAATCATTTCATAAAAATAACATGCTTTTCAACAAACGAATTTAAAGATTTACTTCAGAGGCGTACCTGCGCGATGACTGGAAATCACTACTTAGTCATGGGATACCTGATGCTTACGAAGTAAGCTAGTCTACAGAACCTATAACCTAGTGCTCTGATACCAACTGTAACGACCCTATAGGCTCAACACGCTACCTAAGAGTCATTACTAAGTCACGTCGCTATATTACCAATAATTTCGGCAGCATAACGACGTAACTACGCGAAAACCAAAAATTTGACCCTTACCTGATAAGACATAGGAAAACACACTTCTAAGATTTTCAAACAACCTCCTAGCATCCAACAAACTTCTCAATATGATGCTAGGGTTCAACAGCAGAAAACCAAATACACGTGCACGATTTACAAAGAAAGGTTAAAAGACTTTGAAACATCCTCCTAAACATTTAATAACTCGTCATGAGTTCTATGTACATCTAGAAACATAAAAGAAGCGGAATAGCGATCGGTCGGCTCCCCATGACTCAAGTAGCTGATCTCCGGTCACGCGCTAGGGCCGATCTTAGCCTTACCTGAAAACATTTTAAAAAGGAAAAGGGTGAGTATTAACGAATAATACTCAGTAAATCCATCATAGTTTCAAAATAAGAGTTTCAATCACATGCAACATGTCATTTTAAATCATAAAACCATCGTAAACCATCGCTTTAGTAGGGGACCTAAAATTCCTTTTATAAACCATGTACTTTTCCTCGCGGCTCTCGTGAACGATTAAATTCTCCCGAGGGCCTCGTGAACAGTCCGAAGACAGTTTTTCCATCGAATAGAGTCCTCCCTACCTCTGAGAGTTAAGCTCGAAAGCTAACATACATCATGGAGTCCGAAGACTCAGCCCGAAAGCGACCATCGTGGAGTCCGAAGACTCAAGCCAGTCGGCTACCATCGTGGGGGCACTCTCGAACCCCGGGAGCATAGAGAGTCCGAAGACTCGGGTTCCCTCAAAACCCACATAAAACTTTTGGGAGAATTATCGTCACGGCCTACATAAATCTTTTCATGAGCACACAACACATGCATGAGGTCCCATTCGTTTTAAAACATAGTTATGAATGCATAAGTCATAGCAATCGCATTTCAAAGACATACATATAATACGCTTTCTTTCTTAAATACTTAACATGAAAAACATAAACTTTCAAAGTAAACATAGAGCTAGCTCAAGGTTTTGAAAACTTCTTTCGTTGTGAGATCTCTTACCTTAAATCTTTACTTACTAAAATACCCTTTCTCCAATAGTAATGAGCTTCTCGAGTTCCCACTCCAAGTACGATCCAAGGTCCTCGACAAATCACCTAAAAAGTTTCCTAAACGTGTCTTAAACCATCCGAATTACGCTAAAACACATTCTAACATTAATAACTTGACGAAACGGACCAAATGGCAAATTTTACCCAACTCCGGCGAACAGCGGCGCGTGACCGGAGCACGGCGGCGCGTGGAGCTTCCAAACGGCGCGTGGAGGTTCGCTTCTGGTGTGTTGCAGCCCGATCTACAATAATCCGTGGTCATTTTGCTGAAAATCAATCAAACTCGAGCTCAAAATGACAAACATCCCACGGAACGAAAACCCACCTTGAAATCGCGGCTGAAATGGTGTTTTCCGGCGAGCTTAGAGTTCAAAACCACCGACGATTGCAGGCGTAAGGGCCCTCGTCGACCGGCGTGCGCGTGGAGGAGCTTTCGTCGATCGAAGCCTTCGCGCGAGCTGATCGGAAAACAGACGAAAACGCGGCAGTTTGCTCGCGAGCAACGGCGGACGGCAGTCGTGCCGCGGGGTTCGTGGCTGTCGGCGACGGCGTGCGGCGGGGCTGGAGCTTCGGCGAGAGAGAGAGAGTTACCGTGAGGGAGAGAGTGATCGGAGAGGGAGGGAGTGATCGGCGGGAAGAGAAAGAGAGAGAGAGAGAGAACTGCGCGAGGGAGAGAGAGAGTGAATTTTTTTTTTTTTTTATAATTATAATAATAATAATAATAATAATAATAATAATAATAATAATAATAAAATCAAAATATCTTCTCTCTAAAAGACCAAAATGCCCTTTCCTTTTCCAAAAATCACCAAATTACCCTCAAAATAATTAAATTCATAATAAAACTTTACCAAAACAACATTTTAAACTTACCCAAAGAATCTCGGGTGTTACAAATCTCCTCCTCAAGATCACCATTCAAAAAAGATGATTTGACATCTAGATGGAATATTTTCCACCCCAAATATGCAATTAAAGCAATAATCAAGCGTATTGTGTCATGTCGTGCAACTGGAGCAAATGTATCTCCATAATCAACTCCAGGTTGTTGTGCATAACCTTTTACCACTAACCTTGCTTTATATTTGTTAACTGAACCATCATAATTATACTTCACTCTAAACACTCATTTCACACCCAAGACGTTCTTTCCTCGTGGTTGCTCTACAAGCTCCCATGTATTATTTTTATTGATCATCTCCAATTCTTCTTTCATAGCAGCAATCCATTCATCAAATTGTGAAGCTTCATAATAGCTATTTGGTTCAGTAATAACAAGATTACAACTTTCATATACATCAACAAGTGATCTCACCTTGTAATTTGGATCATCACTAGTTGCATCAACAAGATCATCATCATTTGAAAGAGGATCTTGGCTATCTTGATCATTAGAATTGTAACAATCGAAAAAAAAAATTATTTTTATTTATTTTATTAGTTTTTTTTTAAAAACCTTTTTGAATTAGGATTTTATTATTATTTTTAAATTAGGAGATAAATCTTTATTTTCTTTTTTTTTTAAAAAAAAAAAGAAGATAATCTTTTAAGGGTTTTGATTAGAGTTTTTTTAAAAAGGTCTCTTAAGCCCTAACCTTTTTGACTAAACCTTTTGACGGCAAAAAGGAGAGAAAAAAGAAGACGTTCTATAGTTTCCTCTCTAAAGAAAAAACAGTAAGTTTTCTTCCCTTCTATTTTCAAGTTTGTTTTCTTTCTTGATTGAATTTTTCTTGGAAAATTTTGGGTTTTGTTTTCATTCTTGGTTGTTTAGAATGAAAAGATTCTTAAAATCTTTTGCCCTAAAAAGTTTTTAGGTTTTTGGTTTGCTTAATTCTTTATCAAAGTTTTTCATCTTATGGATTTTGGATTAAACTGAAGGTTTGATAAAGGAAAATTTTCCAGAATTTTCCAACCTTTATTTTCTTCAAATTTGGGACTGTTTTTGTAATATTTTTGGGTTCTTTTTGTACAAGAAAGTTTACCAAATGATTGTTTCTTTAAAGTGTAATTTATACCTTTGATTTCTACATGAAAAGAGTATATTTTAAAGGTTTTTACAACAGTTTTATCCAGATTTTTCAGATCTGATTTTGGTGTTAAAAAGTGGCAAATCTTGATTCTTTTAATGCTAAAATCTTGAAGAATTTTGTTTTATGAAACATAAAATTTTATGGGTTATTTGTCTATAATTCATGATAGTTTTGAAGGTTTTAAAAGTTGTAGGATTGAAAATTTGTTTGGTATTTTATTTCGTATTGAAAAGTATTGATTTTACTGATTTTAATACGTTTTTAATTGGGTTTTAAAGTGTTTTTAACCCGGTTTTTTCAGTACTGTTTTTTTGGTCCAAGAACCCTATTTTCCCTAACTTTTTATGCAAAAATTGTTTTGAATGGGAAAAATTGGGTAGATAAGATTGTCTATATTTTAGATAAGCTTTTGAACCTTTAAGATAGAATTTTGGTTTTTGATTAGTGTGGTATTGGATATGTTTGGACTTCTAGAAAAAGTTGATGATTTTTCAAGAAAGTGGACACGATTTGAAATTGATATTGAAATTGAGAATTGTAGGATTATCGATCGAGGTAAGTAGTTTTCCACATCCTTTCCAAAATATAAATTTGGCACAACTATATTTTGAATATTATTTATTTAACAAATGTTTGAAAGTATGTATTGTATGATTTGAAATTGATCAAAATTGTTTTGTATGCTTTAAAGTGTTTTTCTATTTAAAAGTATGTTTTCCGTTTTGGATAATTTGAAATAAATGTGTTTTGATTGATTTTAAATTGAAAGTAATTTTTTTTGGTTTTGAGTTGATTTGATGAATCTTTATTGAAATTGTTATTTGAAACTACATGTTTTGTTTCAAACGTTTACAAAGGAATTTTTTATCGATTTGATAAGGGCTTTTCGGATATGCCAATTTTATGTTTTGGAAATACTTTGCTTATTTGTGGTAGTAGCCTAAATTGGAATTGATGGAATTGTTCTGGCTTATTTGTGAGAAGACACATTTGTGGTTTGGCATTCCTTTGGAATGAAGATTCATGTGTGTGTTATTCACTCACGTTGCCTCACACTTAATTAATTATATTGATTGTTTTGGTCGATTTTATCGACATCTCTGACTGATTGAAGCTTATTTGTGGGAAGACACAGTTTGTGGTTTGACATTCCTTTGGAATGAAGATTCATGTGTGTGTTTCACTCACATGGCCTCACACTTAAGTAATTGAATTGAATGTTCTGGTCGATTTTTATTGACAACTCTGATTGAATGTTCTGATTGATTAATTGGTGTTACCGATGGGTAACCCATCATATATGTTCTGAAGGCTACCCAAATAATTCATATTTTCACTCTGATATTTGAAAGTAATGATTGATTGAAAGTACTGTTTGAATTGAAAGTTTGGTTAAATGAAAGTTTTGTCCAATTGAAAGATTTTTGTTTTTCGAAAGTTTTGACTAAACGTTTTAATAGTTGTATTAAAAGTTTTGCAAGGATATTTGTATTTTGTTTATGATTGTTTTAAAAAAAATGACCGAATGAATATTTGATTTTTGATTCAACTATTGAAATGATTTGTTAAACTGAATTTCTATTTTTTGTTTTGAAGAAAATGAATTTCTGAACTTGATGTTGAAATTGCTTATTGAGTATTTCTATACTCATTTTTGTTTTTCCAAAATGTTTTCAGACGAAGTATCAAGTGATAGTCTCGAAAGAAGTGAAGTTTAGCACTCTGACACAAGACCTAGAAAGTTGTTGTTATGGATTCAATAGTTTCTTTTAGAAAACCTTTGTAAGAAATTACTTCAGCTGAATTTGTTTAAGTCTATTTTAGTTTTGATTGTTACGCTTCTGCATTATTGTTAGAATGACCGTATTGGAAAATTTGGGTTGTTACAAGAATCAATTGAATCAAAATAAGATTCATTTTGTTCTAAAATTTCAAAATTGGTGGATGAGTCTCTCACAATTGTTTGCTCCTCAAAATCCCAATAAGAATCTTCATCAATGATGATATCAAGACTCAAGATAACCTTTTCAGTGTTCAAATAAAAAATCTATACCCTTTTGAATCAGCAGCATAGCCAATAAATACTCCCTTATTTGCCTTCTTATCAAGTTTGGATCTCTTAATAGAAGGAATAAAAGAGTAGCATACAGATCCAAAAATCTTCAAGTTCCTAACGGAAGGTTTTTCTACCGACCAAGCGTCATATGGAGTCTTGCCCTCAACTGCCCTTGTAGGTAGTCTATTGAGCAAGTAAACAACAGTAAATACAGCATCTGCCCAAAATTTCTTTGGCAATTTTTTCCAAAGAGTAGACATCTTGTCATCTCCATCACAGTTTTATTTTTTCTTTCCGATACACCATTATGTTGTGGTGTATAGGCAATGGACAGTTGGCGCTGGATTCCCATATCTTTACAAAATTTGTCAAATTTGCATGGAAGTATATTTCTTCCCGTTATTTGTTCTCAAAGTTTTGAGCTTACAACCACTTTGAGTTTCAACCAAATTTACAAACTTCTTGAAATTTTCGAAAATTGGAGTTCTCTCAACCAAAAAATATACCCAAGTCATCCTCATAAAATCATCAATAAATAGAATAAAATATTTACTATTCCCAATAGATGTATTGCGCATGGGACCGCAAACATCATTGTGCACAAATTCAAGCTTGTCTTTGGCTCTAAAACTGCAACTTTTTGGAAAGGTAATATGTGCATCTTCCCTTCTTGACAACTTTCACAAATCTGATCAAATAAGGTAAAATTGAAAAAAATCATCAACCATGTTAGAAGAATGCAAAATTTTCAAAGCTTTGTTGTTGTAGTGTGACCAAAGCGATGATGCTACTTTTTGCTTTCTTCTACTTTGACATTTAGTGCATGATGACATAAAGAGTCACCATAAAAAAGAAAGCATTGCCAACCATGTTGACCCTTGCAATCTCTACTCCTTGTGGGTCATAAATTACACAAACTTGGTCCTTGAAAACTACGGAAAATTTTATATGCAACAATTGAGCAATACTGAGCAAGTTTTGAGATAATCTCGAAACATATAAAACATTGGATATTTTCTTTTCACCTTGCTTAGTATGCAAAATGACAGTACCTTTACCTTCAGCTAGCACCATCTCGCCATGTCCAAGAATGACCTTAGACTTTATAGATCTATCACCTTGGCTAAAAAGATTGATATCTTTAGTCATGTGAGTTAACAATTTTTCTCAGCATGATTGGTCTTTTTACAATATAAGCAAGGAGGAAATTTACCTTTTTTTATGCTCCTCCTTTCCCCTTGCTCCCCCGATCTTTGGTTTCTTGTCTATCATCTTCTGCAACAGGTTTCTTGCCTTTAGACTTAGCATGCGACATGCTCCTCATTGCGCATTATATCCCTTTGTTCTTGAGCTTGTAATTTGCTAATTAACTTAGCTATAGATAGAGTAGTCAAATCAAAAGACTCCTCTATGGTTGAGATCTTTGACTCAAATTTATTGGGAACACTAACCATTATTTTTTCCACAACTCTTTGATCTGGAAATTTTTCACCAGCTAGTCTTACCTGGTTTATGATGTGAAGGAATGAACTCTTCATCCCGCAGCGGAAGCATTGGATCGTCTTTGATTTATTTAGAATTAAACAATAAAACTAAGGTTAAGCATAACATACCTTGAAAATATGGAGATTCTTCTAGTGGGTCTTTATCTCTTCCACAAACTCTTCCTGGTTATGACTTGAACACAGGACTAAGGCTTGTGGGAGCCTCTTGAAAGAAAATCCCTAAGTGATTGGAGAGGAAGAGGTCTAGAGAGAATTCTCTAATTCTCTCTATTGAGGAGATGCGTGTTGTTTAGAATGGCTCAACCCAAGGGTCCTATTTGTAGTGACCAAGGGAAAATCTTTGCCATAATTAAAATATTATATTTTAATATCCAATATATTAAAATATATCTTGTATTTATTTGAATCTCATTCAAATCTCCTACGATATTTATTTATTTGAATCTTATTCAAATTCTATAAATATCTTTTATTTAATATATCAAATATACATTAATTATTTTAATATTTAATTATCAAATACAATAAATATATTTTCCTCTTTTATATTTAATATATCTAATATATTAAATATTAATTTGAACACTTCAAATTAAATATTAAATTTGAACATTTCAATTTTCAATATTTAATGTATCAAATACAATAAATATATTTTCCTCTTTTATATTAAATATTAATTTGAACACTTCAAATTAATATTAATTTGAACATTTCAAAATTTTCTTTCAACTAAATTGATCTTTTAGTGTTATTATGAGCTAGTAAGGGGACCTTATGGACCTACAGATTATAAGTTCCAATGATACAAAATTAATTAATTAAACTCTTTAATTAATTAACTTTCATTCATTAACTATAGGTCACTCCACTATAGACCTAGAGTTGCACTCTTATGTACTGTAGGACAAGTTGTGTCCATAGATATAATCATTACATGCAAGTCGATCCTTCATAAGTTGTTCATAATTACAGCTGAGTCCGTTTTACCCCTATAATTACATCTTGCACCTTAAGTACCACTGATCCTCTAATGAACAATATGTTTATAATCTAATTATAAACTAAGTCCCTCTCGGGCCAATGAGAGGGTGGGGCCCCATTGTTCAAGTCCCGAAATCAGCACTTAAGGAAACTACTCATCTACTTACCCTATATGGGAATGAGTGAATTCCATCTTATGAGATTATGTTCCTAGCTTCCTATTTGGTCAAGTCCCCAAAATGGTAGGCATATTGAATCGGCTATAAAAGTCACTCTCACCCATGCAAATCAAAGGACAAGCCTTCACAGGCAGGAGTTCATAACTCACTCAGGATTAAGATCAAGTCGCATATGATCATCCTGATGAAATATTAATCTTCTCAATTAATGGATTTATAAAGAGATTAAATATTTCGTGGTCCAGTCTTATACAAACTCATTGTATAAGATACCCCCAGTCACATGTCTCCACATGAATGATTTGGATCAAATCATTTGTAACTATTACAAAGTGGGTCGTATCAATAGTGTTACTAGGATAAGGCACCCAACCTTATCCATATACTATGACTCTTTAGGTTATTTCTTGAACATGATCCTCTCGTATGTCAACCACATACTGTTCAAGATTACAATAATAACCTTGGATTTTTCATATAATGGATAATATTATATTGAAAATAAAATAATCAAAATTATTATTAATTATTAAATATATTATTAATTACGAGGCTTTAGGGCATAAATCCCAACATGATGGTCATCACTTTTTTTGTGTACTCCCTCACAGAATTTGAATCCTTCATTTTCATCATCTCAAACTCTCTCTTGAGAGTCAATGATTTGACAGCCTTCACCCTTGCACTTCCTTTAAATTCCACCTGCAATTTATCCTAAGCTTCTTTTGCTGTTTTACAATCAATAATCGTAGCAAAAATAGGATCAGATAAAGCGACATGAATAACAAATAAAGCCATTGGCTTTTTCAATTTCTCCTTTTCATGTAGTCTGATCTGATTCAAAGTCGGATTTTCTCCTAATGGTTGAGGATCAGCATTAGTTGAGACAGATTCCTAAAGGCCAAGTGCCTTGAGGTAGGATTGTATTTTAACAACCCAAAATTGGTAGCTTTCACCATTAAAACGTAGAGGAGATGTTACACAAAAATTAGAAGACATTTTTTCAAATACAAAATTTGAATTTCTCACTCTCAAATAAAATCATATCCCTTTAAATCTAAGGCTCTGATACCACTGTTGAAAAAAAAATGAAGGATGAAAAAATATTGCGGAAGCAATAATCAAATCAAAGTCTCAACGTTTGTTGAACAAAGAGAGAAAATTGAAAAATAAGAGAGTGGAACCCAATAGATGAATAGACTTCTATTGAAGTAGAAAATATTGGTGATACAATCTTCACATGGAAGTTCATCCTTATATAGGTACAAAAAATGAACCTAATTAATATCACAAATTAACTTACAACATTAAAAAATAGAAACTCACAAAACTTAAAAGACAAAAAACTGAAATGTGTTAGATCTAACTTTTAAAAAAGAAACTTAAAACATTAAATTGAAAAATTGAATGTAATTAAAAAGGAAAAACCCATAACTCAACAAATACAATTGAGATCCCCAACTAATAGGGATTTACAAAATACAAGGAACAAAAATAATCTGTACACAATGGTCCTCTAGTGCCCCGCATTTTCAAGTACAAGTAATTATACCTTTTCGAGATTAATATTTTGGATTAATTTTTAGTAAATTGAATTTGAGTTGGTCAATTGAGTTAATTAAAATTTTGAATTATTGGATGAGAGATTTTCAATTAAGTCTCAATCCCATAAATTTGAAAGTTTAATTTTTTTTTTCCTTTGGAGTTTATTTTAGAATTAGAAAATTTCCAAAGATTTTCTCCTAAGATTTACCCTAGATGTGAAAATAATTTAGGGGTTTTATTTGAAGTTTTTAAAATTAGGATCTTGGAAGAAAATAGGAAGAATGTGGCCTATTTGGGAGGTTATATTTAGTTTTGGAGATGTAAAGTAAAAAAAAAAAAAAAAAAAAAAAAAAAAAAAAGGAAATAATTAAAAGAGGAAAAGAAAGAAAACCCTAGCCCCTTCTATTCTCACCCACCCCTTATTTTTCTTCTTCTCTGGTCAGCCACAACTCCAATGATTCTCTTATGGCGAGTAAACAGGAAGTAATTAAAAGAGGAAAAGAAAGAAAACCCTAGCCCCTTCTCTTCTCACCTACCCCCTCAGTTTTCTTCTTCTTCTCTGGTCAGCCACAACTCCAATGATTCTCTTCTGACGAGCAAACAAGAAATAATTAAAAGAGGAAACGAAAGAAAACCTTAGCCCCTTCTCTTCTCACCCACCCGCTCATTTTTCTTCTTCTTCTCCAGTCAGCCACAACTCCAATGATTCTCTTCAAGCGAGCAAACCCATCTGAGTGGTGTCTTCCCTTCGGCGAGCACACACATCAGCCGAAGCTGTTTCCTGTAAGCACACGCCTTTAGCGATTCCTCTCTTCCTCTCATTGTCGATTTGTGACAACAAAGCCACACCCTCAATTTGGCACTTTGATGGTGTCTTGCAGCCCCTCACCCACGTGTTTTTGGAGATTTGTTATAGTCCATGCTCACGAACGAAGTCGCGCCTCCAAGCCCACCATGAATAGCAAGCATCTGCGAGCTCTAGCAACAATCCAGTGATAATTTTCCCTTCTTTGGCAAGGTTTGGCACTAACCCATGCCCAATCAGTCTCAAATGAGGAACTTTGGAACGGTTTCTAACCTTTGGAAGTGTCTTGGTTGTAGTTCGAATCAATTCAGAATCCCTTTGAACACTTTCTAACAAGTAATCTGATCTATTTTAGTGAGTTATAGGTGGTATTTAGACTCTATTGAACACATTCCAGCGGTTACTTAAGCCTTTTGGTAAGTTTCAACATGTTTTAAGCCCTTTCAAATCTGTTTTAAGGTGCTGTAAATTCGTATCTAACACTTGGAAATCCTGTTTGTAGTTGTGGCTTAGTTTCAGAGTGTTCAGATTGAGTTTAATGGAAGTTTTGGGTAAGTTAGTCCCTCTTGAACGCTCTTTGGACTTTGATTAAGGTTTAAGTATGAAGTTTTAACCTCTAAGCCCTGTCTTCCTTATGTAGGTACCCTTTCTAATTATTTTAGGAGCACTTAAGTAAGTAGTTTCTATATGTTGTGCCTGTTTGGTTGTGTGAAGCATGATGTACGCTTTCTTGTGATGCTATCATGCTATATATATCTCTCTCTTACCATGAGCTACTATGTATTATGTGTTCTAATGTGTTGAGTACGTTGGCTTATGCCTTTGGAATGTAACCATGCTAAATGTTAAGATTGCTTGAGATTATATGAGGTTGCGGTGTGTATGTTGAAAACATGATCATGTGATTGTGTGAGCTGAAAGTATGGTCTAGAGAGCATATTTAGGATTGCATTCTGAGTTGTGTGAGCTTGATTAATAGAGGTCAGAAGAACTTGAGTTTATGATAAAAGAGGATGCTAGGGTCTGGGGTATAAATGGTCGATGACTAGCATCGAGATAAAAGGAAGTGAGATGGGTATCTGATCGGTGTACACGCAAGTACATGTGATCGAAGTAATAAAAAATAACACAAGAGTACCGAGTAACGTATCCCACAGGAAGCGAGAATGAAGCTTTTTTCAGTTAGTTAAGTATTTGGAATACTCGTATTTGGAATTATTTAGAGCTTAAACTAAAGATAACAGAATGCTTGGGAAATAAAACTAATTAAAAAGCAATTTAAATGGTTGGAGATACCAAATCAAGGGAAGTTTAGGGGATCAAGCACTATTAGGTGCAATTATGGGAATTGAACGAGCCATTTCATTAACCTTGCCAATTTCATAGACCTAGGGCTAAATCAGTCGAAATCTTCTATCGGTATCATTTGAACACGCTTAATTAATCGCTTACCTAAGTGTCCTTAGCGTCAATTGATTAATTAATTAAGCTTAAGTCCACTCATATTAAGCATCACCTGTCAATTGTTAATCTCATGTCACTTAGGCAATTTAATGCCATTAATTGAATTAAGTCTATCCTAGATTCTCTCTTTCAAGCTCAATTTAGAACTAAGTTCAACTTATTACTGGCCAAATAACAAGAAGCATTAAGAACAACCCAATTAAATAAAATATAGCATGCAATTAAAAAGACAATAGTATCAATTACACCATAAAAACAAACCTAATTGTGCTCTTAACCCCTAAACAAATGAATTCAGCCCATAATGTTCAACATACAACACAGTAAACCCATTCTTACAGCCCTAAGAAACATAAAACAAATGAAGAAAGCAGTAAAAAAGACCGTCGTCTTCGAATTCTCAACTCCCACCTTGAATTCCGTACTCCAGAACCTCAAAAACTGCTAAAACACTATGATTCGTGCTCCACAGGTCCCAAGAAGGTAAGAAATAGTAAAAAGGGCCAAAACCCTGAAATTGGTCTCTCCAAATTCGGTCACGAAATGATGAATAAATTGCTATTGTCAACGCAGTGTTTCACACTAGGTACAACGTTCCAACGATGCCCAAACGCACCGTATTACTAATGCGACAAGGGTGTAGCATTGCAATGTTGTAAGTAGCGTTGCAATGCTACAGACAGAACTTCTTTCATCCACGCGTTTCTAACGTTGCAACGCCATATGGTAGCATGACAATGCTAGCTCTAGGGTTTGCATGATAAAATGGAGTGTCACAACGCCATTTCCAGCATTGCGACGCTATCCTCTTGGCCCCAACAGCTATGGCAACGTCATTCATTGTACTTAGCCTCCAAAATCAACTAATTTAAGCTCCAAAGGCCATACAAAACTCCAAATTCATCAATTTCGCTCCCAACTGCTCAGTTTCTTGAAAATATAAGAATAACCCTCATAAAAGCTCACAATTACTTCATAAAACTAGCTAAATAAAGGCATAAATATAGCACTAAATTAGTGCTATCAGTATCAGGGCCTCAAGTATAAATGGTCGAGGACTAGCATTGAGATAAAAGGAAGTGAGATGAGTATCAGGGTCTTGGATATAAATGGTCGAGGGCTGATATTGTTTAAGGAAAGTAAGTGAATTCAAGGCCTCGGGTATAAATGGTCAAGGGTTCATATGTCACTATTGGGTGTCGAGGCCTTGGGTATATATGGTCGGGGTCAACATGCCAATATTGGTTAAATAGGAGCATCGAGGCCTTGGGTATAAATGGTCAAGGGTAAGTGTGATGAGTCTTGAGGCCAATATTGAGACCTTGGGTATAAATGGTCAATGGTTGATGTACAGTTCGAGGCATTGAGTATAAATGGTCAAGGGTCAAATGTTGAGCTTTATAGAGAAGCGTTGAGGCCCTAGATGAAAATGGTCAGGGGTCGATGCAATTTGAAGGACCAGATTTGGAGAGTTTTGGTGAGGACTAAACATGTTTGTTGAGTGAGCTTGTAAAGCTTGAGTGTGCATGGCATGGTGCGGGAATTCAAGTGTTGGGCTAGTCTTATGTTTACTTTACTTGTTTATGTATGTTGAGCATATTGCTTGTGTTATTAGTTTAAAGAGTATGTTGGATGCCTGTGAAAAACATGTTGTTTGCCTTGTTTGATGTTTGGTGGTTCACCAGGTGTGAGCTACTTACTGAGTACTTTTGTACTAACTCCCCCCTCCCCCCCAACCAACAGTTTTGCAGGTGCTTAAGTTTCAAGAACTTGGTGGTGAGGAGGAGGTGGGACGAAGCGAGACCATTAGCTAGTCTTTATTACTTTTAACTAGTCATTTTATTTCCTTAATAGTTTGTTTTAGTTTATGAACTTTGTAGACCCCTAAATTTGTCTATTATTTTTTTTTCTTATTTTACATTTTTGTAAAAAGAAAGAAGAAAAAAAAAAGAAAATGAGTTTATCTCGGTAAAAATTAATTGGCGAAGTCAAATATGTGAAATTTTGGTAAAATTAATTAGAGCAAATATTTTATTGACTAATTAAGTTGCCAAATCAAATATTTGAAAATTTAGTGTTTTTAATTAAGCCAAATATATTCTTTTATTAGGGAATGAGATTTCATTAATGGACAAATCAAATTTTGAAATTTTTGGAAGGATTAACTCAATCATTTAGGCCCCGTTTGATAAACATTTGATTTTTTGTTTTTGGTTTTTAAAAATTAAGCCTATAAATGTTACTCCCACCTATGGATTTACTTATTTTGTTATCTCATTTTTACCTATATTTTCAAAAACCAAGCCATGTTTTGAAAACTAAAAAAAGTAGTTTCCAAAAACTTGTTTTTGTTTTTAGAATTTGGCTAAGAATTCAAATGCTTCCTTAAGGGAGATGAAAACCATTGTAAAAAAATTGAGAGAAAACAAGCTTAATTTTCAAAAACTAAAAACAAAAAATCAAATGGTTATCAAACGGAGCCTTATTTTTTTCTATTTGGGTGTTATTTGATAATATTTTATTTTATTGTCTTCCATTTTAGTTTTATTTTATTCTTTTCCTTAATTGAAATTGGAGTTTGGATTATAAAAAGGGGGGACCATTTCTTATGAAGGGGAGAATTTTTTTCTCATGCATTCCCTCTTTCTTCTCTCTAACTCCACGTTTTTCTCCTCCCAACTCTACAAATCTTTTCTTTAGACTTCTCCCTCTCTTTCTTTCTCCAACATTTTCTCTCAACTCTCTTTCTCCACTTTTTTTCTTCTCACAATTTGTTTTGGTCTCTCTTTATTTCTTTACATTTTTTTCTACTTCTCTGCAAACAAACAATTTTTTTTCTTGCATTTTTTTTTCTTTGGTTATTTAAACTTTATAGCAATTTTTCTCCTTTAACATTGAATTGGGTTTGCTCATGAAACAAGATGACAAAATCGAGTGTTTTCTTCAAGTGGTAAGTTCTTTTGTGCTTCCTTGAATATATTTTAAAAATCTTTACTTTGATGTATCATTTACATTTACTTGTTGGTGTAATTCGTTAGCATAATTTCATATCGTAAAACATGTTTATGATTTTTTTTTTGTATTATTACAAATTTAGATTCACAGTCATTACTTTCATTTGAAATATTTGTGACAAGAAGATCGATTAATAATGTTTTCAAATGTTATTTGATGAATATGTGAAATGTATGCTTTGTAGTTGTTCATGTTTTTTTTTTTTTAATTCTTTTATTTTATAGAGAATATTTATGCATTTCCTCTTAGTTAATTTGCATCTCGATTCTTTTTGTCAAAACTTACAAAAGGAAATTTTTCCAACGATGGAACCTTAAGTCTTTGGGAGGCCGATAATTTAAGGTTCTTGAGGTGAAAAATGAATATCTTGGGATGCCGAGATTTGATTTTAATATTTTTCCTTAAAAAATAAAATTATGTTCAATAAAGTTTTTTTTTTGTGTGCAATTGTTTCTCTTTTCATGAATTCTTCTTTACTATATTTCCTATAAAATACCAAAAAAAAAATCTTTACATGAAAAGTTTTTTTTTAAAAAGTTCTTTAAAAAGAAGAAATATTTGATTTTTCTAAAATTGAAGTTTTCTTTCTTTAAAAATTTAAAAAAAAATTGTAAAGAATAACAAAAATACTTTCATAGATAGCATTTTCATAAAAGGGAGTTTTTTTTAGAAAACTTTGTTTTTCTAAATTTGACGTTTTCCTTTAATATATATATATATATATATATATTCCATAAAGAAAATACAAAAAAAAATATTTTTATAAAGAGTATTTCCACAAAATGATTTTCTTAAAGGAAAATTTTGATTTCTCAAAAAAAACATCCCATTGATTTTCTTTTCAAAGCATTAAATCAAATCTAAAATTGTTTTTTCCATAAAAGCCTCACTTCTTTAAAAATAAAAAATAATAAAAAATTTCCTTAAAAAGAATCCTTTTCTCACACATGTTTTTTAATTAATAAACCAAGCATTTTCCTTAAAAAAAAAACTTTCCTATGACGGAGATTAGGAAATCAAGATGTTGATTCCCTAATATTCTTGAGGTGATGAATGTATTTTGGGATGCTAAATTAAATTCAAATAAATTTTGAATGGCTTTATGTCACCCATAATTATTGCTCATTATTTAATTTAAGAATAATGATCAATAAAACATGAGACATTTAAACATTAAAATAAAAATAATTTTTTTTACAAAGGTCATTTTCTTTTAAAATAACACAAGAAAAATAAAATTTCGTTCCATTGAACGAGTGTTGTGGGGTGTTAATACCTTCCCCATACAAAAACGACCCCCGAATCGAAAATCTTTTATTCGCAGATCATCTTAACACATTTTGGGTGCCCAGTCACACCCTCTAAATAAAGGCTGATGGTGACTCCATTTTTCTCCTCTTGGAAACGAAGTCGGCCGCTCCACGTCGCAAGCCCGTAGCGACAAACTTCCACTTGTAAGAGTTGTTTGTCTCCTCCATGGTCTAAGATAGTGTTTAGCATTGAGGTTGTTTATTTTGAGACATTGGCATAATGAGTTAGAAAATTGTTTGTAAATCTGGCATATTTTTAGAAGTTGTTAAGGTGAATGAGATTAGTTTGTTCTCTTTTCTTGAATAAGAAGTCTTAATTTGATTCATGTCTTTGAGTTGCACTTGAGTGCTTTATCAGGTAGTACTTAATGAGAGACATGACTCGTTCTTGTATTTGGAAGTTTGGAAACGTTGTGTTGTTTTTAAGTGGTGTGAGAAGTTGTTGTTTGGCGATTCTTGTCATAGAAGTGTTGTTTTCTTGTTGGTCAAGTGCTAGGAAATTGGGTAGTTCTTGTGGTTACGTTGTTATGTTGCCAAAATTTTTAGGGCATTACGCTTGTAAGTTTAGTGATTTTCTCTAGATTATGTTGAATTTTAGGGGCGTTACAGGTCACATAGGCAAACTAAAGATCCCAAGAATAACACAATTACAGTTGTGCAACTAAGGTTGTTGAGGGAAAGATTTAGAAGCTATTTGGTGTTACTTTCTTCATCTTGAATATCTTTGGAAGGCTCAAAATGGTCCACTTTGGTATATTTCTTAAAATCCCCCCTCAAATGAGAGGGGAGCTCCACGAGTCCAAGTTTGGAACACAGTAATCGAAACTAGGAGTGAGTAAGAGACATGGTAAGACAGTTAATCAGCAGGTCAGACGATGGAACATATCGAGCATTCAATGCACCAAGAAGTGCTTGATCATGGACAAAATGAACATTAATCTCAATGTGCTTATTTCGAGCATCAAACACTAGATTCATAGCTAAAGAACAAATGCTAATGTTATCACACCACAACATGGGAGGAGAGGATATAGGTACGCCAATCTCACAAAGTAATTGCTTCAACCAAATGATCGAATTCCATACTTGACTGAGCAACAATTGTCTGTTTCTTGGAAGACCAACAAACCAATGTATTTACAAAGAACACAAAGTAAGTCATCAACATTAGAGGCCCAGTCAGTGTCTAAGAAGTTCGTCAAGCTAAGCAAATCACTAGGAGAAATTAGCAATCCCATAGTCTTCGTTCCAACCAAATAACGAAATTCACAATATATATTTGGGACTTAGAGAGTACTTTTGAGAGTAAGGAAGGGATTCTAAGCTCAAGATCGCAGACATCACGATAGGGACGAGGAATGACACACGTCCAAGAGTTTCTCTCTCTTTCCTTTCTACTTGTTGTTTCAAGACTTTTTCTTTAGAGTTTAGATGCTGTTATAGTGAATTTTGAGTGGCTAGACTCTTGTAGCTTGTAATGATTGAAACTTGGTTCTAATTTAGATTTATAATATATTGCAACTTTATTCATGTTTCTATGTGTTCATTGTCTAAGCTTGTGGCCAAAGTTTAGTTGATCTTAATTTGAGTTTTAGCTTGGATAAGTAGAACTTGAATTTGGGTGTAGCCGCATGACTAGTAGTTGATTATTGCATGGGAATGAATAATTTATTATTAGAAGCCATAAAAGATTCACTTTGTTGGCACGCTTAATTTGAGAATTAGACTGGAAAGTTAATGATTCAATTTTGCACAAACTTATTTAAGCTTGGAAAAGTCATTTAACCAATTTAGTGATTTTCTTGGCTTATAATTGTTGCATGTATTTGTCTCTTAATTACACCAAGTGGTACTTCATGGCTAAAATATTGCTCGCGTGGATTCTTTTTAAATTTGTATCCACTTTTGTAAATATTTGTGGTTGTAATTTGACTCTTTCTCAAGTTTCGGTACCTAGACAAAATTGAGCATTAGTAACAATGGTATTTGGTTAAATTAAGAAATCCAGTCTCTGTGATCGATCCTGGCCACTATTACTGCAAATTTTAGAGATCTAGGTTTATAAGTATATTTGATAGAGCCTTCGACAAGCTCTTTATCAAAATTTTACATCTCTATCACTAACAATAGTTCTAGGAATGCCATGCAAACTAACCACTTCTTTGAAGAACAAGTCGGCAATATGTTTAGCATCATTTGTTTTTGCACAAGGTATGAAATGAGTCATTTTGCTAAGTCTATCTACCACAACAAAGATACTATCTTTTCCTCTCCTACTCCTAGGCAAACCCAAACAAAGTCCATTGATATATTAATCCAAGGAGCATTAGGAATTGGTAAAGGAGTATACATACCATGGGGCTTTAACCTTGACTTGGCTTGTAAACAAGCCAAACATTATGCGCATACGTTTCAAACATCCTTTACCACTCTTGGCCAATAGAAATGTTAGGCCAACATGTCCAAGGTCTTCTGATAAGCCTTAGTATTAAGGCTTATTTAACTCCCAAGTGCTTAAAATATCCTTGTTTGTCCTAAGATCAATTGAAAATAGTGGAAGATTGCTTGAATTTAATGAAGAAATGAATGTGATAGCATTTGGAATGAAATTCTAAGTAAATTGATCCTTTTTGCATAAATTATGGAAATTGCAAAATCAAATTGCAAAATCTGATTTTGCAATTCTGGGCAGAGAAGTTATGGAGATTAAAAAGCTGCGCAAACGAAAAAACCCATATATGGAAGAATCAATTTTCGCACAAATTGAGGGATTGGAGCGCGATTTTTGGCAAATTTCAACCCTAGGAAGATCTATAAATGAGAGGGAAAGAAGCTCGAAGAATCAATTCGGATTTTGGAGGGCGATTTGAAGGATCTATTTCGTGGGTTTTTGAGTTTTTTTTCGAAGCTCTGTTTTTTCCAGAAATTGTTTGTGGTGTTTCTGTTTTAGCCGAAGGAGTACAGCCTTGTTGATTTGTCTTCAATTTTCTATTTGTAATATGGAGAATTGTTTGAACAATCTCTATTCTTCATTCGATTTATTTTTGAATTAAGCTTAGTTTGAATTTTTTTCTTAGTTGGTGGGTTTCATTGTTTTTCTGCACTCTGTTTTCTTTCACTTTGCTGGAAAGGAGTTGTAGCTTTTGTTTTCCATATTTCTTCGAATTTTTCTTATAATACCAACTGGGATAACAATACCCATTCATTGTTAGTTTGATTCTTCATTTGTGCTACATTTTTTTTTTAGTTAACCAAAATTCTGTTTTTCATGTTGTTCAATGGGCTGTTATTGTTCTACCATAATCTGAAATTTTTCTGCATTTTTCAGTTTGTCCAATCCGATTCACGTGATTCTTGAGTCGTTAAGACCAATCGTCCCTAAATTTGGTGGAGGTTGAGTCGATTGGAATGAAAAAGGTTGTGTTGAACAATTGATAAGTGAATTTTGGTTAATGATTGATTCCATCCCCTGTTTTCATTCAAGTTCCATAACTGTGGAAGTATTTCTCTTAATATTCAAATTCAGTTCCTGTGGGAAAGTTACTTTCATAAAGTTTAATGGTAGAAGAAAAATTCAATTAGTAGCCTTGGAGTCCTTGCTTTAATTCCTATGGAAACCCTTTGTTTTTGGAATTCCTGGTAGTTTGCCGAGGAGATTAATCAATTCTTGTTTTAATTTTTCAATTTCAGTCTTGCCTTTAGTCAAGTTTTAATCTTTACTGGATTGTTTAAAGCCATTGATTCTTTGTTCAATTGAGAATCTCTTGAATTCCTTATAGTTTTATTGAGAATAGCACTATACTTATTTGCCTTAATTAATCAATTTACACATCTTCTAATATGAACTTTTCCTCAAAAATTAGTTGTAATATTTTTATTTTTGATATGAGCTAAAACTTCTTAGGGGGTTCAAGAATGTGAATTCCCTAAGAAGTAATTGTAGCCTAAATTCCAATGAAAACCAAGCCTACATTTCAATTGTTTGCTTGTGTTGATCAAATTTCTGTTGAGATCCTAGATTGATCAACTAGGGTAGCAACTCAAGCTTAGATCTAATACCGACGGGGTTAGTGATAAGTGGATTTCACACAAGTAATGGAGAAAAGAGCTTAGACATAAGCCAATCCTTATCCTAGACATAGGGATTAAGGACTCCAAAACCCATAAAATTATGAGCTGAATTATCTAAGATAGAGGGACTATAGACATATAGATCTCTCACTTAGCCTCCTAAAACCTAATTTCAAGGTGAATAGGAGATGCAATTTCGGTTTACAATTGAGTGTGGAGTAGGTTGGAATTGCAATTTTGGCTTGCAATTACAACTTAGGGCAATGACATTCTTGAGCCCCATCTTTATCTAAATTCTCTTTGAAATTTCAATTACTAAGTCTATTTAGTTTGCAATTTCTAGATTCTGCAATTCAATTCTGCAATTTTTCTTTATTTCCATTATTGCCATTTCTTGATTCTGCAATTAGATTCTGCAATTTTTCTTTTTATCAACATACCATCCCAACATTATTTTTGCAATTTAGTTTTCAAAGTTGCAAATTTCCTTACACTTTGCTTTGCAATATTTTTGTTACTCCGTTCCCTGTGGGATTCGATACTTGGTACTCAGATACCATTTTATATTACTTCGATCGCGTGCGCTTGCGTGTAACAACCGATCATCTTCTTTTCTCCAAAGTGTCCTATGAGACCACCTCCATAAGCCTCCCTTGTTAGCAACTCTCGAATTGAGCCACTAGGAATACACAACTTGTTGTTTTTAAACAATAAATCTTCAAACAACATGTAATGTTCATTAGCAATACCTTGTTACAAGCCTTAAAAATTGGTCCAAAGAAAGGGTCATTCCCATATATACCATGGTTTAAGGTGCTCAAATCCTACGAGTTTTGTGTCCAACATAGAAAAGAGTGCATACCTCCTAGAAAGGGCATCCGCTGCCACATTCTCCTTACCCTTTTTATACTTTATCACATATGGGAGCGTTTCAATAAACTCTAACCACTTAGCATCCTACGATTTAGTTTATCTTGACCCTTTAAATGTTTCAAACTTTCATGATCCGTATGAATAACAAATTCTATAGGCCATAAATAATGATGCCAAGTTTGAAGAGCTCTTACTAAAGCATAGAGTTCCTTGTCATATGTAGGGTACCTCAATGTAGCTCCATTCAATTTCTCACTAAAGTACATCAATGGTTTGCGTTCTTGAGTGAGAATAGCTCCAATACCTATACCACTTGCATCACATTCAACCTCAAAGGTTAAGTCAAAGTTAGGTAAAGTAAGTAAAGGGGCTCGACATAACCTATCCTTCAAAGTGGTGAAAGATCGCTATTGTTCTTCTTCCCAGACAAAAGAAACATTCTTTTTAACCAAATCATTCAAGGGCGAAGTAATGGTACTAAAGTCCTTAATAAATCTACGATAAAAATCAGCTAACCTGTGGAAATTTCTTACCCCTCCTACACATTGGGGTGTAGGGCACTCCTTGATGGCTCTAATCTTTTCCTCATCAACCTCCACACCTTTTCATGAAATGATAAATCCTAAAAGTTAATTTTTTCCAAGAAAAAACAACATTTTTGGAGGTTAGCATAAATATTTTCTGACCTTAAAGATTCCAACACACTTTTTACATGTTCTATATGTTCTTCAAATGATTTAGAGTAAATAAGTATGTCATCAAAGTACACTACCACAAACTTACCCAAGAACTTTCTAAGAACATGGTTCATTAAACACATGAACATGCTAGGTGCATTAGATAATCCAAACGACATAACTAGCCATTCATACAAACCAAACTTAGTTTTGAAAGAAGATTTCCACTGATCCCCTACATGCATTCTAATTAGGTGGTAACCGGATTTTAAATCTATTTTGGTGAACAAACAACATCCATGAAGCTCATCTAGCATGTCATCTAGCCTAAGAATGGGATGTTTATATTTTATGGTTATCTTGTTGATGGCCTGACAATCTACACACATCCTTCATTTCCCATATTTCTTAGGAACTAAAAGTATCGGGCTACTACATGTAATAATACTTTCCCTTATATACCCAAGGGCAAGGAGTTCATCCACTTGCCTTTGAATTTCTTCCTCTTCCTTAGGGTTAGTCCTATAGGCCGGACGATTAGGAATGGAAGCTCCGGGAATGAAATCGATTTTGTGTTCAATCTCTCTTAATTGGAAAAGTCCCTTGGGAAGTTCTTTTGTAAAAAAATCTTTGAATTCTTGCAAAAGCTCAACAAACTCCCTAGGAAAAGTAGGTTCAAGTTCCTTGGTGAGCAAACATGTTCCCTTGCATATCAACATAAGTAAAGAATTTTGAGAAAATAAAGCTCCACGTACCTCACAAACCCTTGCAAATAAGTTTCTACCTTTGTGATTGGACTCATCCTTGTTGCCTCCTTTTTTTTTTCCTTCTTTAGTCTTAGCTTCCATCTTTCTTTTCTCAAGTTTCATTTAGTCAACCCGCACCTCTTTGAAAGATAGAGGAAGTAATATAGTTTTCTTACGTTGGTGTTTGAAAATAATCGATTGAGGTAGCCATCATACATCATCTTCTTGTCAAATTTCTAAGGACTACCTATGAGCAAGTCTCCCGCTAACATAGACACAACATCACAAAGAATATCATCTTTATATTTGCCAATAATTAAAGAAACACGAGCATGCCTATTTACCTTGATATTGGCATTGTCATTGAGCCATTGCAGCCTATAGGGTTTAAGATGGGGTGTAGTTTCTAGTCCTAATTGAGAAACAAGTGTGGTGCTTACCATATTGGTGCAACTCCCATTGTCTATAACTAAGCCACATGGTGTGTTCTTCACAAGGCATCTAGAGTAAAGTAGGTTTTTTCGTTGGTCCTTTAGGTGATCTTCCTTGGCCAAGGTACTAAGTGCTCTCCTAGTTACTAAAGTTATGGCATAAGGGTCCTCCATTTCCTCCTTACTACTAGAGTGGCTTCCTAGGTGTTCTTCCCCCTCCTCATTCTCAACGCTCTCTTCTAAAACCCATTCCCTCTCCCTCATGATCATCACTCTTAGGTTGGGGCATTCTCGACTAATGTGACCAATTCTTTGGCACTTCCAACATTTACGCTCTCTAATCCTAGTAGGGGGTTTTCGGCCACTTGCTTCTCATTGGAGGAAGTTTCTCCTTTTAGTTTTAGTTTTTCATTCACATACTTGGTCTTGGGTGGTTTAGCCTCACTAGTTCTAGAATCTTTCTTCCAAGTGCTACTAGTGTAAGGTTTAGTATGAGAATTGTACCTTGCTTGTCTTTTTTTGCTTTGCTTCTCGATCTTGATTGCCAAGTGCAACACCTCCTCCATATCTCCATAGGATTGGAGATCTAGTCTACAACTAGAGTGAAATTAATTTTGCAATAAAAACACTTTTAATGTGCAAGTATGTACAGCCTAATGTAGCAAGTGATAAGTAAATTAATCGTTTCCTCAAGGATTAGTTCAGGAAATTTACTATGTTTGAGCTAAACTTTTAATGAATAAAAAGGAAAACCAAAGGAAAATAGCAAATGATGGCTCTCAAATGAGTAATTTAAGCTAAACAAAATAGTAACAAAGCTTAAGCAGTAGGTAAAAGGAACAAAAACATGTAAAACAACAGGTAATTTCACTTAGAGGTAAAAGCAAGCTTGGATTTGGAGATTTCTTATATTGTTTTGAGAACTCAATGTTGAAGCATAATTTATGCAATTTCACACCACACAGCATTCCAACACGGAATCTTCCCAGACTTCCTTAATTAGTAGCTAAACTCCCATTTAAACTACTCAAATTAGGCCCATTACTTATATGCATTAAGTGGGTGATTATCCCTAACCTACCCATTTCACTGCAAGCTAACTTGTAATCAGTCTTAATGAGATTTGAAGCAATCGATTTGCTATTTTTTTTTCAAAATGCAAGGAAATGATAAAATGGTTGGCCAAACATAATTCATCATAAACATTAAAAACACTCAAAGTCAATGCAAACATAGCATAAATGTAACTCAACTTGAGCCTCTCTACAATATAAGAGTCCCTAATCCTTGCCTTAATTTATTTAGCTCATAACTATAGAAATTAAACAACTAAAAGCTACTGAAAATCTCATTACAAAAGTTTTACTATAAAATAGCAAAGAAGAAGAAGAACAGTAAGAGGAGAAGAAATTTTCAGCTATGGAAGCTTATAAAGGACTCTCTCCTTTGTCATCGGCTCCCTTTCCCAATGTGGATGCCTTTTTTAGCTCCGTCCTCTCCTTTTCCGTAGCTCCTTTCCTTTCTCCAGACTCCCTCTCATTTTCAAAATGTCCAGCTTAAATACACCATCATTTTTATCAAAATCTGGGTTGAATAGACAGAGAATAAAACATGGTAGCATCTTATTGGTTCACATCAATCCAGCTGGCTCTATTTGGACAGTTCAATTACTGACAATCCTTGCACGTGAGCTTCAAGTTATAACTTACTCATGAATGCTTCAGCAATACTGCTCTATCAGCCACGTTGTAGCTTCCAGCTCTTCAATCTTTAATTCTACTTTCACCTGTGGCATAAATTGCAAAATTAAGCTCACTTATAATAAGGAATTGATTACTTAGCTCAACTTTTAGACTAAAACAACCACTTAATTAGAACGATAATGAATTTAGGGACTTTCACAACCAAATAGCTTCCAATTCACTAAAAAAAACATAGAATTGAGAAGGAAATTTGACAACTATAACTCTTTTATGAAGAGTTATCAAAACCCCAAACTTAAACCATTACTTGTCCTTGAGTAATGACCTATACACAATAGCATTACCCTGAAATATAAAATCAATCCTCACAAGGACAACTAAATAGCAACAAGCAAATTTCCTTAGAAAACTGAATTATGCAATGACAATTTAAATTTTTAAGCAATTCTTTAGAGCTCAACAAAATCCAACACGCACTTCAGATTTCAACTTGTTCAAAACTTAAGCTTCAACTCACACACCACTCTCACAGCTCACAGAGTTAGACTAGCAATCATAACTCACTGTGCAGATCTAAATATCATTTCTAAAAACCTTAAGATTGTTCCACTTTAATCACCACAACACATTCTTTATTACCAGACTACTTTTTATCCTTTCTTCTTCCTTTTCTTTTTTTAGGATTTCAAAGGGTCCCTTAGATCATAGCCCTTGGACTTGGAATGCCCACATTTGTGATATAGATCACCCTAGCTTCCAGGCACAAATCTAGAAGGCATACACTCATTTCCCTAAGGCTCTTCCTTCATAATCCTTTCCCAAAGGTCCCATAATGACAACATTTGTAATGAAACTCACCTCAGCAAAAAGTAAAAAGTTGAGTTTGGCATTATACCTTCAATTTAAACGCTCTCATTTTTTATGAATATCGCATAACGAGCATAAAAGCCAAACATCCTTTTGATTTTTCAACACTTTTTTTTAGAAGGCCAATTTGAGTCCTTAAGAAAAGAGGAGTGTCCTTTCAAACCACTCTTTTTTTTTCTCACTCTTTTTCTAACACTTTTTTTTTTTTTACCAAGGCTTACCTTACCCCAAAACTTAAACTACTCATTGTCTTTAATGAGTTAGGTGCTAAGGTAAAGACCCCCAAACTTGAATGCAAAAGTGATTAATTAAAGGTAAAAGGTCCTAATAGCCTTAAGCCATGAAAAATAGAGAAGGAGTTCTCTTGATTAACCAACTAGCAAACTACAAAGTAGAGGTTTTGCTTAAGCCAAGACTAAGAGAAAAATGCAGAGTGCATAAGTTAAGTTAAGCTCATTTAGAATAACTTAGAAATTGAATAACACACAACATAAGACAGATTTCATTGAAAAGGTAAGGCAGCCATTACGCTTGCTACATTCATAAGATTTTTTCTTCATCACTTCACAAAACAGATGGTTGATCAAAAAGCAGACATTAAAGAAGTGAACACAATAGAAACTTCCTACAAGCACAAACAGACTCCACCACCAGCATCACAACCTAAACAATCCTAAAAGATAGTAGGGAAGACAACATAAAGATCCAATCAAAATACATAATAACAGAAAGCATAAAACAGAAGGGTCAGATTAGCTCCCCATAGACAGGGCTTTTCTTCTTTTTCATTCGTCTTCTCCAGGGTATTGGCATTGTTCATCTTCCTCTTCTTCAACAGGTGGTGATGGGCCAAGCCTGAAATAGGTTGTCAGGGAACTTAGGAAATGCAGTGTAAGGGTTTGAAAAGTTTGCTTGCATTGCCTTCTTTATAGTACTGTCCCTCCTTTTTGCATAATCCCAGTATGTTCTACTTTGGGACTCATAATGCTGCAACATTCTGAGCATTGCTTCCTGTTGACTTAAAAGATGATTAATCCCTATGGATAAACCACTTTCTTGCTTAGATTATTTCAGCCCTTTGATCTTTGCTTCAGTTGGAATATCTAGTGGTTCTTTTTCCTTCAGCACTTCATCATCATTGGAATATTGAACTCCAACCTTCAAGCAAAGCATAGTGATGAAATTTGGGAAGAATAATTTTCCTGATTTCTTCCTGAAGCAGTTCTCAATCTCCTTTGAGATAATTTTTCCCACATCAATGCTTAAACTTTTCATAATGGCAAATAACAAAAGCATTCTATCTCTTGACATAATAATGTCATGTGTTGTTGGAAGTAGGCCTCACCTTTACGAAAGATAACCATACATGTGCTTCTAATTTAAGATAGGAGGCAAGCATGGTTCGAGTTCTAGTTTTTGTGACTCTCCACTGAGCTCCCTCCATTCCAACAGTTTTTAGAGCTAAGTTCATTTGGGCTTCAGAAGATGTAGCTTCCATTTCATTATAAGTAGCATGGGGGAAAGATTCCAAGCTGAATGCATCATTGATAGTCTTAGAGCTCCAATCAATCAGCTTGCCTCTTACAATTGTCTAATTTTCAACTAGAATGTCAATGTTTATATAAAACTCTTTCACCAAAGGAACAATTACTGGCTCAAGTTCATGGCAAAACAACTCCCAACCTAAGTTTGTTATTCCAACCATCAGAAAATGAGGGAGCTGATTGGTAGGATATGGAAATCCCTTCTCTTGCCATAGGACTTTGGATCTATACTCAGCATATTGCATCTTTGCAGCTTCATTAATGAACATCTCTACCTCCAGGGTCTCTTCAACAACTTTACTTTTCCCTTTTGATTTCTTCTTGGAGCCCTTGCTACTTGGAGGAGATAAATAGTGGCTCATTACCTGATCTTCAGCTTGACTCTCCTGTATATAAGACATGCTTGTCCTTGGACCTTGAGGACCTTGATTTGGACTTCAATTCAATAGTGATCCTTTCCTCCTCAACAACTTGTTCAGAGCTCTTAGTATTCTCAGCTTCCCTAGCCACATTTCCTCTGGTTTTTAGAGGCATTTTGTCTTTGACAGCCCCCTCGGATCAAGCAAAGGAAAAGAATGGGAGTAGCTAGATGAAGACACTAAAGAAATAAAGCTCAAATTTACCTCTCACAACTTGGTTCTTTGGAAAAAAGAGGCTTCGAATTTAAAGACAAAATTGGCTGGGAATTAAAGGCTGTAGGTGGGGTAATTTAAGAAAAGTTAGCTTGTAATCTTTTCACAATGTCCTTTCAATTAGACTTTCAAACTGCCATGGTAGTCTTTGTCAGTTTCCACCTTTCAATGCTACAGCATCTCTGATCACGCATTCTTGAGCCAACCAAAATTGCACTTCTCTCTCTTAGTATCTCCTTTCCTAACTCTACCACATCACTACACCAGATTTCCTTCTTCTTCAATGAGTGCCGGTGACTGCTTACGGATGTAGTCTTTAAGTGCACCTACAAAACTAAAAAGAAAACTAACCACACATTAAAGGAAACTAAGTTAAACTAATAAAGCAAAGCAATAAAATCAAACCAACTAATATAATTAACTTGATGGAGCAAAACAGATAAATCAAGCATTCACCAGCTCCTAAAAAAAATCTTTCACAAACATCTTTCAAACTAACAGAGGTTATTCCCCTTTGGACTCCTCTCCCAAGTAATGCTTTAGTCTTTGACCATTAACCTTAAATTATCTCCCATCCTTATCATCTCTTATTGTAATTGCACCAAAAGGAGAGATTTCAATTACTGAAAATGGACCAGACCATTTTGATTTTAATTTCCCTAGGAATAATTTCAGCCTTGAATTGTATAATAACACCTTTTGACCAACTTCAAATTTTTTAGGTAGAATCTTCTTATCATTCCATGCCTTAGTCTTTTCCTTATGCAATTTGGCATTTTCATAAGAAAATCTCCTAAATTCATCCAAGTCATTTAATTGGAGCATTCTCACATTGCCTGCAATTTCTATGTCCATATTTAATTCCTTTAAGGCCCAAAATGCTTTATGTTCCAACTCAAGAGGCAAATGGAAAGCTTTACCAAACACTAACCTATAAGGTGACATGCCCAAGGGAGTTTTAAAAGTTGTTCTATATGCCCATAAAGAATCTTCCAATCTGCTGGTCCAATCTTTCCTATTTGGCTTCACCACTTTCTCAAGGATCCCTTTAATTTTACGATTTGAAATTTCATCTTAACTATTGGCTTGTACATGATAGGGAGTTGAAACCTTATGCTTAATATTATATTTAGCAAATAAAGAAGTCATTGCTTTATTCACAAAGTGATAACCCTGATCACTAATTAGAACTCTAGGGTTCCAAATCTAGTGAAAATAAACTTGTCCAAGAACTTCATTACTATCTTGGCATCATTTAAAGGGCAAGTAAGGGCCTCAACCCACTTAGAAACATAATCCACAACCACTAAAATGTACAAATTACCCTTTGAAGGAGGGAAGGGTCCCATAAAATCTATTCTCTATACATCAAATAGCTCCACTTCTAAGATATAAGTGAGGGGCATTTCATCCTTTTTTTCAATATTTCCCTTCCTTTGGCACTTGTCACAAGCTTTACTAAAAACATGGGCAACCTTGAAAATTGAAGGCCAATAAAATCCTGACTGAAATACTTTAGTTGCAGCTCTTTAGCCACCAAAATGGCCCCCATAAGGAGAAGAATGGCAATGTTCCAAAATAGATTGAACCTCACTTTCTGGCACACATCTCCTCATAACTCCATCAGCACATTGCCTAAAAATAAATGGCTCATCCCACAAATAAAATCTGACTTCATGGAAGAATTTTTTTTAACTGCTCTTTAGAGAAATAAGAGGGTACAACTTTACTGGCTATGTAATTTGCAAAATCAGCAAACCAAGGGATCTCAATTTCCTAAATTTTAGCCAAGGTGAGTAGCTGTTCATCAGGAAAGTCATCTCTAATATCAAATTACTAAAGCAAAACTGGAGAATTTTCAATTCTGGAAAGGTGGTATGCTACCAGATTTTCATATCCTTTCCTGTCCTTAATCTCCAAATTAAATTCTTGTAAGAGCAACACCCACCTAATTAACCTTGGTTTCGCATCTTTCTTAGCTAGCAAGTACTTAATAGCAACATGGTCTATAAAAAAAACTACCTTAGACCCCACTAAATAAGACCTAAACTTCTCAAAGGCAAACACTACTGCTAACAACTCTTTTTCTACTGTAGTATAACTCAATTGTGCCTCATTGAGAGTTTTACTAGCATAGTAGATTGGGTGAATGATCTTACCTTGCCTTTACCCTAATAATGCACCCACAACAAAATCACTTGCATCACACATCAACTCAAATGGTAACTGCCAATATGTAGAAGACATGATAGGAGTAGTGATTAAAGCTGTTTTTAGGGTGTTAAAAGCTCTAAGGCAGTCAGTAGTAAACTCAAATGCTCTATTTACTTCCAACAACAAGCACGAAGGTTAGAGAAGTCTTTATGAACCTCCTATAAAAACCAGCATGTCCTAAAAAACTCCTCACACCTTTAACATTGGTAAGTGATTCGAATTTCTCAATAATCTCAACCTTGGCCCTATCAACCTCAATCCCTCTTTTCGAAATCTTGTGGCCTAGCACTACGCCCTCTCTCACCATGAAATAGCATTTTTTTCCAATTTAAGATCATATTTGTTTCCTCGCACCTCTTTAATACCTTCCCTAGATTGCTTAAACAGGCATTAAATGAATCCCCAAAGACTGAGAAGTCATTCATGAAGACTTCCATGATGGACTCCACCATATCATAGAATATGGCCATCATACATCTCTGAAAAGTGGCTGGGGCATTACATAGGCCAAAAGGCATTCTCCTAAAGGAAAAAATTCCATAGGGGTCGGTAAAAGTTGTATTTTCTTGATCCTGTGGAGCTATGGTGATTTGACTATACCCAACATAACCATCTAAGAAGCAGTAATAATCTTGTCCAGCTAGTTTATCTAACATTTGGTCAATAAAGGGTAGGGAAAAATGGTATTTATGAGTGGCTTTGTTCAACCTCCTGTAATCCATGCATACTCCCCACCCTGTCACAGTCCTAGTTGGAACTAGCTCATTAGCCTCATTAATTACTACTGTCATGCCACCCTTCTTAGGCACACACTGAATTGGACTAACTGCATCGCTATTCGAGATAGGGTATATGATTCCAACATCCAGCCATTTTATGATTTCTTTTTTTACAACCTTCTTCATGGCTAGATTAAGCCTTCTTTGTTGCTCTATAGATTTGAAATTTTCCTCTTCCAAGTTAATCTTATGTATGCAAAAAGAAGGACTTATACCCTGGATATCAGCCAAAGTCCAACCTATAGCCCTCTTGTACTGTTTCAACAAATTCAACAACATCAATTCATTTTCAGGCAGTAATCTTGCTGAAATAATAATGGGGAGAGTTTCTTCCTCACCTAAGTAGGCATATTTCAGATGATTTGGCAATGGTTTCAACTCAAGGGTAGGGAGTTCTTTAATGGAAGGTTGCATAGGTGGTGTTTTTCTTTCTTCTAATTCTAGAGATTCAAACACTCTCCTAAAACTAGAAACTTCAGCCAAACTCTCACCATCCCCTTCTAAACTACTACTTTCCAAATCTTCTACTGTAATTTCTTCATAGGACTGAACATGATGCTTTAGCATTTCTAGTTTAGTATTCTTTTTAATCACTTCTTCCAGCACCTGAATCACAGAACACTCTTCCACATCAGTTGGTTACTTCATTGTATCATAGATGTTGAATTGCACTTGCTGATCATTCATTTTAAGAGTGATTGTTCCTTCATACACATCCACAATTGTTCTTCCTATCTTAAGGAAAGGTCTCCCTAAAATTATAGGCATTTCTTTGTCTGCTTCATAATCTAAAATTATGAAATTAGCAGGAAAAATGAATTATCTACATGAACTAGAATGTCCTCTATTTTTCCTTCAAGGTGGGTTATGGATCTATCAGCGAGTTATAAAGTGACTGTTGTGGCCTAGTTTCACCTATGCCTACTTTCTTGTATATGGACAAGGGCATAAGGTTTATACTAGCTCCCAAGTCGCAGAGAGCTTGTCATAATTCCTTTCCTCCAATGGAAAAGGAATAGTAAAAAATGGCACTACACTGTTCATTTAAGGAAATTTTCTTAAATTCCTCAAATTTTTCTCTTCCTGTCAGCACATCTTTAAGAAATTTCATATAATTAGGCATTTGCCTAAAAGAATCTACCAGAGGTATGTTTATACGAATTTCATTCAAGATGTTCATGAACTTCTCAAAGTGAGCTTCTTCTTTTTTCTTTTTCAACCTTTGAGGAAAAGGAGGATAATGTGGTTTAAATTAAGGAACAGTGGTTGGTACACACTGACTTGTCCCTGAAGGTTCAGTTCTAGGTTTAACCTTAATTTCCTCATTTTCTATTCTCTTAGTCTCAATCTGTCATTCTTTCTTTTCTTCCTCAACTTACACAGCAGTGTCCTTCACTTTCTGTTTTCCCTTGCTAACCTCTGCTTCCTCAACTAAGGGCTTCCCACTTCTCAATTCTATGGCTTGCATTTGCTCCTTCCCCTTTCTTTTTGGATTTTTAGTGTCAGAGGGAAGTTTTCCTTCAGGCCTTACCCTTATCTCATTAGATAGTTGACCCATTTTCAATTCTATGGGGTACTACTTTTTGCTGCTATTGGGGCATAGATTGGTGATTTCCAAAGCCTGATAATTCTGATGCCCAACACTTGGTGGATAATTTCCCTTTTTCTAACGTGAGGGCTTGAGAATTACTTCCTTGGCCTCCCCAAGGAAAGTTAGGGTGATTCCCCCAACCTGAGTTGTAGGTATTAGAATAAGGATTGTTCTTCTGATTGTTCTAATTTCCTATATAACATACTGAAGCTAGATTGCTGGGGCAAAATTCAAACGTGTGACCCTCACCACAGTAAACACAAGACTTTGTACTTACTTGGCTTACCACAGCTGTATTTTGTACATTAGGGACATTCTGAACTACATTTCCCGTAGATGAAATTTGAGCATTGATAGAGGTTAAAGCATCCAATTCCAAAACTCCCTCGTTTTTCTTACATGGGTTACTTCTTGAATTAGCCCACTGACAATTTTTTGATGATATCCATTCAAGGATCTCATAAGCTTCATTATAGGTCTTTGATAAAAGAGCCTCATTAGCTGAAGCATCCATAACTTGCTTAGTGGTTGTGTTCAACCCATGGTACAATGTTTCCATCTGTAAACAATGAGGGAGTCCATGGTGAGGGCATTTTCTAAGCAATTCTTTGAACCTTTCCCAGGCCTCATGCATGGTCTCATCATCAAACTACTGAAAAGTCACAATTTCATTCCTAAATCTAGCATTCCTAGTAGGTGGGAAGTATTTTATGAGGAATCTTTTAGCTAGACTATTCCAAGTAGCCACTACCCCTGGAGGTAAAGTATTCAGCCAAGTTTTAGCTGAGTCTCTAAGGGAATAAGGAAACAAAGGTCAATCTCAAAGAATCTTTTGTAACTTTGGTATAATGAAGGCATCACTCAATCCTAAAAATGATCTTAAGTGCAAATGAAGGTCCTCTGAAAGTAATCCATGGAATTGACCTATTGATTGCAACATTTGAAACATGACAGGTTTCATTTCAAAGCTATGAGCTTGAATTTTAGGTCTAATTATCCCTAGATTTAGCTAATCTACCGAGGGATTGGCATATGTTCTAATGGATGTCTCTTTATCATCTACTAACACAATGACATTAGCAGGAATTTTAGCCTGATCACCCACTAAAGCTAGCCTATTCATTTCAGGATTTGGTTGTTGTCTATTCTTAGGGTTAGGTAACTGTCGATCTAAAGGATCCCTAGGGAGTTGTGGATCTGCCATAGCTGCTCTTTGATCCCTCAATCTCCTCCTAAAGGTCATTTCTATTTATGGATCTAAAATGAACTCTAACCCAGGATGTTCGTTCATACACGGTCAATGTACCTAAAATAAAGAAAATTAGCTTTAGTTAGTTTTTTTTCTTAAGCTCAAATTCACTAAAAATCAACTCAAACACAGTAAAAATCACACTAACCCCTAGCAACGACACCATCTATCTGCCACATCCTTGTTTAGGCCATTAAGGAAATAAGAGCCATGGTTGTTGTTGCATGGTTTTAAGGGCTCGCAAATAACCGCAAGTGTACAGTGTCAAGTTTTAATATAGTGATACAAGTATCGAATTATCGTCTCCCAAAGGATTGATTTTCTTTACATTAATTAAGTTCCGTAATTACTCATCCCAAATTTTATTTAGAGAGCCTAAACTTAGATTGGAATACGAGTAAAACTCAACTAAATATTTACATACTTTGGAGTCCATTTAGAGAGACATTGATGATTGAATTACATTAAGTCAAACTATGAAATCGATTGGAGAATTAATTAACATGCAACAACCCTAAGCCAAGAATTACAAAACTATGTAGTTGACTCTCTCAAGCCTAATTGAACTCATGCAAAGTAATAGATCAACCTCTTGGTTTATTTCTACAACTAAGCATGACATTAAGACATTCTTTTAACGACTTCTAGTATTAACCTATTCATTCTCATGCAATAGATCAATCATAGTCATGCATCTAAGTTCTTTAATTAAATTTACTTTCTCAAACTAAATTTTTATCTAACATGTAAAGCTATGGCCAAAAGCTTAGACAATTGATTCGGGGATGCATTAAAGTCATTACAAAATAATATAAATCAACAATCAAACATAGTCTCAAGAGTACAACCATCTAAGAGTCTAAACTACTTAGAATTACAACACACATTTAGTACAAACAAAATCCTAAATTCAAAAAACAAAGTGAAGGAAAAAGAGAAGAAACTGAACGACGCATGCCAACACTCGTTTCCGTCGTGATGTCTTGTGATCTCGAGCCTTGAGTCTCCTCCTTAGCTCTCCAAAGTGTCCTCTAAGTTCCAAGACAGTGTATGAACCGAAAATAGGGTTTTGTCTGTCCAAAAAGGCTCCCTTTGCACAAAATAGATATTTTTTTTATACTATCGAGACAACATTGCAAAGCTAGGGGCAAATTGCAACGCTGTCCCTTCAAATCAAATAAAGAAGGAAAAAATTTTGAGGCTGGCGTTGCAATACTATACACAGCGTTGCAACGCTCTGTGTGCTGTCTACTGGGTTTGAAGGGTTGCATGTATGGCGTTGCAACACTATACATGCTCTCGAGTCTTTTTGCATTGTCTCTTGAGAAATGTTTAGGGATGAACCTTCTTCTCATGCATTCCTTGAGTTCTTTCCAAGTAGATATATGTGTTAATTGAATCCTTCTCCTATGCAACAACAAATGATCTCGCCATTCAATAGCATAATCTTTGAAATGAGATATAGCAACACGTACCTTTTTCTCTTCACAGAGGTAGTTGCATCCAAATACGAAATTGGCCTTCTTTTCCCATTAGATATGTTCTTCAGGATCGGATTTTCCATAAAACTTAGGGAACTTAATTTTGATCCCTCCTAAGGCTCGATCATCTTCCTTATGCTCTTTTCTTGGGTGGTTGTAATGGAGGTTTTCTTCTCTTCTTTCGTAACCTCCTCTTCACCCTCTCCCTCAGTCGTGATGTCTAGGTGCTCTAGGAGGTAATTCTTGTTCTTCAAAGTAGTCATCTCCCTCATCTAATTCCATAGAGTCATAGTCTTCATCACCCTCTCGGCCTAATCCCCTAGGTGGTGGGTTTAGGTGTGGGATTTTGGGAGTTTTGTCTTTCTACCACTCGTAACCTAGCCTTTATTCTTTGCACTATAGTTGTGATTTGTTCTAAGCTTTGATGAACCCTCTCTAAACTATCTTGGGGCGTTCCTACCTCTCTCTTGGAACTCCAACTACACTAGACTCACTCTCCTCATTCTACCTCTTGGTTGTTTCTTCTCACCCTCGATACTCCTTGTAAGGTATTCGCCATGGTTGTAAAACAAAAAAAATTAGAGAATAATAGCAATAAGGGAACCTCACTGATTTTTGTTTTCTCTCCCTCACAAATCACTCAGCTTCTCATGCTTACTTCTGAAGGATGAAGGTCTCTCACTCACAATCACACAATTTAAGTTGGTAAGGAAACCGTGAGTGTGCAAACTTACTTTACCCAAGCAATTCCTTTGAAACACCAAGTTAGATTGCTAGTGGCAAATAAAAAATATACCAAAAACAAGTTAGAAGTCAAGGAAAGAAAGATACAACAAAGAATAACACAATTAAGCAATCAAAGAAAACTAAAGACAGAATACAACAAACAGCAGTCAAAGACCAATATTTTCAAATTTTAGATAGAATTTGAAGCAACGGTGCGAACAAACCACACGTGCAAATTTAAATTTAAAAGATGATTTTGAAAGCTTACAAAGTATAGTTTAAGCATGTAAAATTGAAAAAATAGATCTTTTTTTTTGTTTGGGACGAATTTAAGAAAGAAAACAAACTACTCAGAGAGTCAATGTAACAGTGATAGCAGATGACCCAAATTTCTACAATTGGCGTAAGCATATGACTCGTGTCATTTTCAAACTAAAAGCATATTTTGAAAGTGAAATGTGTGTAGATCACTCACTAGGGTCGTTGTATCAAATGGTGAAGTAGAAATGAATGTATCTTCCTTTAAAGCCAAGGTGGTTTAGATGGGTTGTAGCAGTTCAATTAGTGACAACCTCTGATTTTTTTGTTTGGTAGGAGCTCAATTCAACTTTGATTGGGTTGAAACTTGTGGCAAACGAAAATAGACTCTTAAATGGTTGTCTATGTGAGCTTACAACAGAATTTGGAGTTTTGATTTATACTGTGGGCCATTTCAATTCAGATCAGTGGCTAGACAAAACAAACAGTGAGCAATAAATTTCAAATTAATGGTATCTGGCATAGATAGAAGGTTTTGGTTCAAAACCGACAAGAAATGTAAGTAGACACCTCAAAGTTTGATCTTTGATAGCTGGAAGTTAATTTGGATAAAGAGGTTCAAGGTCTAAAAGTCAGGACAGGCAGCAGGTTGTACAGTTGACAATCTATCAATGCAATATTTGGTGCCATCAATGATTTTTCAACAAAAAGGAGCACTTTCACGTGATATTTTTTACTCCAAATTTAATTTAAAGGTCTAAAATTGATCCTAAAAGAATAAAATGTGGATTGCACGAAATAAAATGAAGAGTTGGATTTGCTAGCAGCATTTTAGGACAGCCACAGTTTGGTACTATTATTTTTCCCTCCAGACAGCTTTTGCTTCCCCTTCATTTTTCTTGCCTTAATGAACTCCAAATTAAATGAAATTTTTCGATCACAAATTAGACTCAAATAGATTCACAATGGTCATAAATTTGATGGAAAGTGAGTTCAAGAGGAATAAGATATAAGCAAATAAATTTGATACAATGTTAGATGTTCTGCTACAGTAGAGTATGAACCAGCTTGATTTCTCACCATGTTTGCTTGAACAAATGAATGCCAAAAGCTTTGAAACTTTCCAGATTAAAAGTAGACTTGAAGAACTTTATTTTAGACATAAGTTGGAGGTCATTTGAGTCTCGGAGCACAAAGTTATGAGCAATACTAGTTGAAGCAGGAAATTCTCGATAATGTAAAAAAAATACTTCTTTTCTTTCCTTCTTTTCTTTCTCTTTTTTTTTTTTTCTTCTTTTTTTCTTTTCTCTTTCTTTTTTTTTTTTAACAACAAACTTAAATAAAGACAAAATGAAAGAAAGCAAGTAACATAGAAGATTCAACAATGACCTTGGGTTAACAAGCAATGGTTGGAGCTCGAAGGAAACAAGATGAAAAGCAAGTAAAGATAGATGGATAGATGGAGATATGTTTGATCCTGAGCCTAAGCTCTGATGCCAAATGATATACTCAACCCCACCACAAGTGGCTTAGGCAACCTTTGTGAACACAAGTACCTTCTAAACACACACGATAATACCTAGTGTACACAAGGAATCACTCAAGGAAAAGAAGAAAGAACCCACCTTGAAGGACAATGCTTGGATTGAGAGAACTTGTTCTCAATCCAAAGTGAAACACTCCACAAGTTTTGTGACCAACCTAAACTTGCATGTTTCTAAGGGATTTGTGAAAGTTAAATCAAGAATGAACCAATGGTTTTTGAGAGCAAGAAGAAAGCACAATGCTATTTCATATTATCAACCAACTAAACTCTCAAATGCACAAGAAGAAGCCTATTTATAAGCATCTTGACCTTCAACTAAAAATACACGGGAAAAGACTTTATCTAAACCTAAACTAAATTAGTTACAAAACTTCAGGGGCTTGTTTTCTCCCAAATGGGTTTACCTAAAGTACATAATCCAAACTTGGGCCTAAGAGCTCTTATATAAATTACATATTAAGTCTAAAAGAAACTTACAAGCAATACAAGGAAACACTACTTTAGGGTTTAAATCTTTAAGAAACTTTAAGTAAGCCCTAAATGGAGTTCCTGGCTTTGGGTCTTCCAAGTTGCCTTTCCAAGTTGCCTTGAAATTCTTTCTCCACTTGTTCTTCATTTTAAAGCTTGATGTTCCAAATGTTGAAGGGAGTATTTTCCTCCTCTTTGTTGAGCTCTAGTTTGGTTGTAAGAAGCAAGTCTTGAATTTGTTTGTTGATGGCGTATTGCACACTTTTGGCTTGCAACTTTGGGATTGGTCCTCTTGGTAATGTTAGGCCTCCTTGATGCAATTAGGTAATTTCCTCGATCTAGCTTAATAGAGATTATTTGATTCAATAATTGATTGAGAGGAGGGCTGCTAAAGGTTTAATTTGCAGAGGAAATAGAGGAAGGAGAGGAATTGGATGAGGCGCTAGCCATTTTACGGCTTAAAGCTAATACCAAAAGAAGGTTTAGACAATAATACCGAGAGAATTCTCTTTGGATTTTCAATGTATTTTAATGAACCAACACACTTTAAATACAATTGAGATCCCCAACTAATAGGGGTTTACAAAATACAAGGAATAGAAATAATCTACGATCCCAAGAATAACAAAATCACGGTTGTGCAACTAAGGTTGTTGAGGGAAAGATCTAGAAGCTATTTGACGTGTTACCTTCTTCATCTTGAATATGTAATTTGTTTTTTTGGTAAATTTTTTTTGGGAAAAGAACCATGTTATTTTCAATTGATTCAATTTAAAATAAACTCAAATTTACCTTAATAGCATTGTTTTTCTCCAAAAATCTTACCAAAGTAACAAAAAAAAATTTATTACAAAAAATAGAGGAACAAGAGAAGATGAAAAACTATCCATTTCGTTAATCCCGACATTTGATGAAATCTACATATGTGAGAAGTGGTGCATTGACAATTGTTAAAGGGAATTCTAACAAATGGTCAAAATTGACTTACTTATGAAAGCTTATGAGTGTTTAAATGATATAATTAAAAGCATCCACACGTGTGAAATAACTTTTTTTTTTAAATTTAAATGGAATCTAAAGGAGGGTTGTAAATTGGTATACTTATAAAAATTCAATGTTTTAATTGATATGATTATTAGTTTATGATTTTAATTGGTACAATCCTCAAAGTTTAGAGGTATAAATGGATTTTTTCCCAACAAAAAAATGATAAGACTCAATATTTAGTCTTCGATAATTGAGTGTTTTTTCAATTTGGTCTCTAATCTTTTAAAAGTTTGGATTTTATCCCTTTTGTATTGAATTATTTTTTTTAATTCTTTACAATCACTAAATATTAGACGAGTGATGATATATGAATTTAAAAATAATAGTTTTTATGAGTTTGTCAGTTGTTAGTATACCAAAACTTTAATGAGTTAATTTTCTATAACAGGCAATTTAGGTCAAGTAAGTTTCTATGGACTAAGGCTTAGATTTGAATTGTTGTAGCTATTGAAATAATTGTTGCTAGATGTGCTTTTATGAACAACAACTATCATATGAAAGTAAATTAGTGTTTAGTAAATTTCAAATTTAAATATGAAAAGTTAGGTTATAGTATTTGGTAAATTAATACTAAATTGTTGCGAAATAGCTATAATGACCAAAAATAGACATATATTTCAATCAATCAAGCCCAAGCTTGTATTAATATTTCACTTCAAAAATTTTATAAGATAATTATGTAAAATTTTATATAATTTAAATTAAAAATTATATTTTGTTTACTTTAAATAATTTGATAAAAATATCAGGAAAAAAAGTTGTAAAAGAAAATTGTGTCAAACAAAGTCTAATTTTAGTTTAAATACAAAAAAGTAAGAAAAATAAATTAGAAGCAACAAATTAAATAAAAATTATGAGATGATATAAGATAAATTGTGAATAATAATATTTGAAAACATTTTGTTGGAGATAAAATTTGGAAGGATAAAAAAAGAATTTTAAAAATTTGTCAGTTACACCAAATTTTTATGAAAGTCAAATCTAAAAGCTACTTTTACCAAATTTTGCAAATCAACATGATTCAAAAAGTTATTTTATTTAAATTATTAGGACATGTTTGGGAATGATTTTAGGAAAATAGATTTTAGCACAATTGATTTGTTTAACATTGATTTATCAAAAGTGATTTTCATATAATCATTTTAATATTTGGTTCTACACTTTCAATAGTGATTTTCAAAAGGCATGTTTGGGAGTGACCTTAAAATAAATGTTTTAAGCTAAGTGATTCAATTAAAATTAATTTTTTAAAAGTATTTAGTTATAAATCATTTTAATATTTGGTTCAACACTTGTAAAAGTGATTTAAATTTAATTAAAAGTATTTTTTTTTTAAAAATGATTAATGTTTGTTTTCAAATGTGATTTTAAAATCATCAAGTTACTAAAAAAAGTATTGCATTTGAGATTTTTTAAAAAAAATAGAATGTGGTAGACAAAAGTTATACATAGAGAATAATTAAGAGAGACAAAATATAAAGCTAGAGAAAATTTTCAAAGAGAAAAAAAATGTTAGACATGGAGGGATAAAAATTTTAGAGGGAGGGACAAAAAATTTAGAGAGAGAATTTTAATAAAGAGAGCGAAATTCAAAGATAGAGAGATAAACAAAAAAAAATGGAGCAGGATGATAAAAAATTTAGGAAGAAAAACTTTAATGAGAAGAAAAAAGTTAAGAGTTAGGACAAAAAAGTAGAGCAAGAGAGAAAAATTAGAGAGAAAAAAGTTAAAAAGATTCGAAAATTATAGAGAGCAACAGAAAATTTAGAAATAAAAAAAAAAAGTCAAAGAAAGTTAAAACCATTAGAGATGAAAGAAAAGTAAGAAAAATGAATAAAAATTTAAAAAGATAACAAAGTAAGGGATACACATTATAAAAAATTTAGAGAGAGAAAATTTGTCATTTTATAAACAATGATGGATGAACTCAATAGTGACGGTTTTGAGAAAACACATTTTTTTATGGAAATTTATGAATTTTTACCAAAGATGATGGTGTTTACCCGTCACAGAACGTATATTTTTAAAAAAATTCAAATACTAATCATTTTAAATCACAATCACTTGGGAATCACCTCCCAAGTGATTGACCAGGAATCACTTCAAGTGATTTTGGATACTTCAAAAATCATTTACTCACCATTGCCAAACATCACAATTTTGGAAGAGAAGTGATTTTAGGCATGTCAAAAAGTGATTTTGGCCATTTCAAAATCACTCACAAACATGCCCTTAAAACAATGAGCTTTACCAAATATGAAAACCAGTTAAAATTCTCTTGCAATCACTTTTAAGGTCTTCAAAATCAATCTCAAACAAAGCATAAGTCAAATTGGAATGAATAAGTTTGAAGCTTTATGGGTGAGTATTGTGTCTATTTCAATTCAAGTGAGTACTTTCAATTCAATTAATAAAGTGTATTTTGATATTACATCATTTTGTTAATTAATTTTAATGTTTTGCGAGAATAAAAGCTTAACTAAAAATAGGACAAAATACATTTTTAGTCCATGAGATTTGGGTTTAGTATTAATTTGGTCCTTGAAGTTTCAAAGAGTACATTTTTTGTGAGGTTTCAGAAATAAAATACTTAAATGGTCCTTGAGCTCATTTGACAATTAGTTGACTAACTAAAAGCTCATATGCTTGGTTAAGTTGCTCGCAACTTCACTGATTTGACAAAAATATTAATTTAATAATATTTTTTTAGATGATTGGTCTTCCTTTCTTCTTCTCTATTCTCTTTCATTTTCTTTCTCTCCTACTCCAGCTGCCATTATCGTCGTTGTCACTACAACAACCGTTGAAGTTTGGTACCTCCTCCCACGGACTTCTTTGTTCAGCAAAACAATGAAGGAAAGGTACCTTCAAGTTCCCTTCCTCCTTCCAGATTTGGAACAAAATTATTCGAGAGGTTTGGAACGAAGGAAGAAGGACCCCGAAGGCTCCTCTCCTTTGTTTAAAGTTCTTTGTCGAAGTAAGGACCAAATTTCGATGATGAATGATGGTGACAACAACAACTAGAGTATGGGAGAAGAGGGAAAAGGAGGGAGGAAATCCAATCACCAAAAAATATTATTAAATTAATATTTTTATCAAATCAACAAAGTACAATCAACAACTTAACCGACACATCAACTTTTTCTTACCCAATTGCCAGTCAAATCAGCTAAATGACCATTTTAGTACTATTTCTAAAACTTTAAGGATTAAAGGTATCCCTTTTGAAACCTTAAAGGCCAAATTGACACTAAATATCAAGGACCAAAAGTGTAGTTAGTTTATTTAATACCAAAAGTGTAATTAGTTCTAAGAATGTTTCAGTAAAGGTTAATTATACAAATTACCCGTGAACTTTGAGATAAATTTCACTTATGCCTTTAAACTTTGAAAAGTTATATTTTTACCCTTGAACTTTGAATTTATTCCAAAAAATACCCTTGAACTTTGAAATTGGTTAAAAAAATATATATTTTCTATAAAAATAAAAAATTGATGTGGCAGCTGATGTGTAAAAATTAAAAGGTATACATAATGTTATTTACAACTATAGAAACTTAAGATCCTTGTTACAAAAGATATCGTTAAAATTATTTACATAATCAATTTTTATACATTAACTATCACATTAATTTACGTGTATGATGTTATAAATAATGTTATATATGACTTCCAATGTTTACATATTAGTCGCACATCAATTTTCATCTTATTTTAACGAAAAAAACCTTTTAGGATATCTTTTAGAACAAATTTCAAAATTCAAGAGAAAATGAAATTCTTCAAAGTTTAAAAACATAATTGAAACTTACCCCAAAGTTTAAGGGTATTTTATATAATTTAACCTTAAATAAATTGGAGATGAAGTTGCCACTTCAAAAAAAATAATAAAAAGGAACGAAAGAAGGTACTACTTCCTACCAATCAAAAAGCAAAATTCCATTTAAAGGTCAAAAGATAGATTTTTTTGCCTATATTTAGCCGATATGACTATAGCTCAACTAGTCAAAACATTAGTTACCTCCTCAAATTAAAGGTTCAAATTCCACCCCCCCACCCCACTTATTCAACTAAAAAAATAGTAAAAGAAGAAATCCCTTCATTGTTCCTTGTAAGTTGCAGCCGTTGGATAGAAATTGTAATAATTAACATGACCACTATGATTTTACACAAAAGAAAAAGAAGTAACAGTATTCTTTTGTGAAGGAAACAAAAATCCATGATCGCACCCCACCTTAAACAAAGTCCATTCTTAATGATTCCCAAAACAAATGCAAATCCATTGGTTCATAGTCTTAGAGCTGTAGTTTGAATTTCAAGCCAGCTCTGGGCCAGAAGGGAGTAGATCGTAGCCATCATGATTGGCTGTGTATGGTTCTTCTTTACGAACAGGGATGAACTTCAACACAACTGCAACTGGCATGCTCACAAACCCAATCAACACGCTCAGTCCCCACAGTTCCCAGCTCAGTGGTACAGTGCTTGCAAAAGCACCTAAAAGTTCAACAATTATTATTTGGAACGCCACTGTGGCTACCATCACTCCCAAAAATATCCAGCTGCTAAACATCCCTCTGAAGATGTTGATCTTTTCTATCTCACGGCTGTTAATTTCATTGAAAACCTGTAAACAACAACAATCCAAGGTGTACGTTTCCATTCACTTGATTTTCAAATGTAGTGTGTACGTTTACCCCATTCACTTCGTAGGTGCTCTTTTTTGTGAAAATTTGTTTGATGTATGTTACTCAATTTCCATATTGCATTGAAGATTGGCTTCAAAAACACTATTTACTATGAGGCGCATAAGACTTCATTTAAATGGTTATAGAAATTTAACAACGAATGCAAAAAATGGACGGTAAAGTTTAAAGATCAAAGTTAAACATTCGAAAGTGTAAGAACCAAAATGGAAACTTATAAACTTTGAAAGAAGAGAATTAGATTTTAAATGTAAAATGATTGTACGAAAATAAAAGAGAATTAAGTTTAAGACAATGTTTTGGTAGGCAACGTTGGATGGTAGAAGAAATAAAAATTAAGAGAAAATACCTGGCAGAATACAAATGAGTTAAATATCAAAGTGTTGAGAACTTTTGTGGAATCAGATCCACTGAGTCCAAGAAGTTGCTTTCCTCCAAAATTAAGAACTCCAAGAACCACAAGTTGATAGATACTCTGACCAATAATATTCCTCCACATGGCTTTGGTAATAAAGCTAACCCCCTTGGGGATTGGGGGTCTCTGCATAAGTCCATCATTTGGAGGCTCTGTGGCCAGTGCCAAAGCACCAAGAGTGTCCATAATCAAGTTGACCCAAAGCAACTGAACAGCCGTAAGAGGAGCAGATCCTGAAAGTCGGGTAGGACAAAAAAAAACCCATCAATTTTAGTCATTTTCAAATGGCCTTACATAAAAGAGCAACTTCGTTGATGAATACACCTGAGAGGCAAGCAGAAACGAAATTGATCACTAGAGCAACAATGTTAACTGTTAGTTGAAACTGCACAAACTTTTGTATGTTAATATACACAGCACGTCCCCATCGAGCAACATTTACAATGGTTGAAAAATTGTCATCCATTATGATGACATCGGCATTTTCTTTGGCCACCTGCAAGTCATCCAATGCAATACAATATGAAACAGTAACATTAAACCAAAAAAATAATAATAATTCTCTTCATTAAAATCCTTCAATCAATCACCCCACGGTTACAAAGATATCGGCAATGACCAGTAGTTTTGATTCTATTTAAAATCATTAAGATAATAAATGTTTAGTTATTGAATCAATCGTTAGTGAAAGGCTTAAGGAATGTGCTTTTCCACTTCATCAGCCCCAACAAGTTCCCCAACACTTGCACAAGGGTCCTGGCTATACAGTAAAAGTTAACCTCTAGAAGGCATATGACTCCATCCATTTGGATATTATCATTGACATTTTGGTTGTCACTCTGAGGTTTCTTAACTAGATCAAAATGGTGCATCATTTCCTCAATGTTCTCCATCTTTATTAATGGTAGGATGTAGTTTTTTTTTCCCATGTAGAAAGGGCCTGAAGCAGGTGCACTATCTTCCCTAATCTCTGTCATGGAGGTGGTGATACTGTCTTGGATGCTATTTAGTGTCCTAGATAATTTAAAATTTCACCCCAAGTGTGATAAGATTCACTGAACAACCTTTGCTTCAATGATGACTTGATGATCTTTTTCTGCTATTGATCCACATCACTTTCCATGACCAAATCTAATTTCCAAGTGTGATAAGATTCACTCAACCTTTGCTTCGCTAATGACTTGATGATCTTTTTTCTGCTATTGATCCACATCACTTTCCATGACCAAATCTACTTTGGACCATTTTGAGGACTCATCAGGGTTAGCTTCTAACCAAGCCGATATTGTTCTTCCGTGCAAGATAGACCAACATGATGTGGATGATCGGATGTCAACTGTTAATTACTAGCCGGCCTCTCACCCTAAATAGGTCTCCACCTAATCTCTTCTAAATTATCTTCCAGGGACTGTAAACCCTTAATCAAGCGCATCATGCACCAAAAACAGAATTGGGCTTTCCACACTCTTTTTTTGGAGCCTTTGTTGGAAGGCTCCAACTAATCAGGTCAGTTCTCATGAGCCTCAATGTGTCTTGGTTCAATGCACTAATCCTGCCTACTAAAATGACCTAGAAGATTGAATCTATCCTTAGGAACTTTCTATGGGAAGGGAGGACGATATCCTTGATGGTACAAAAGCTGCTTAGGAAGATATTTGTTTTTCCCCCTTTAGAGGGCAGCCTAGATATCAAATAGATTGCTTTGTGGAACCAAGCGGCCATCATGAAACTCCCCATATGGGCGGCTTGGGTGTTGTGCTGGCATACATTCTAAAGGGTAAGTGTATTAGGTCTGTTCACTCAACATTGTGACTGTCGTGACGTTGGAGGAAATTCTTGAAGAACATTAGGTATTAGTTTAGCCCCCACATCAAGTACATTACTAATAGTGTCAGGCATGTTTTGTTTAGCATGATCCTTAGCTACTGTGTGCAAACTTACATATGATCTATGGTGATAAGATTATATATGATATTGCCAACAACCAAAGTGACAAAGTTCATATATCATTATAGGAGAGTGGACCTAATTTCTATGTTCTATCGACTTCCTGCATGTTTGAGATATGTTCTAGACCATCCAGCTTGATATGACCATGTTTGGTATCCGATTCCCTGTTAACCTGCAAGCAGAAAAATCACAGCAATATACTAATAGCACTCGTCTAATCTTTGATGAATCAACTCCCCTCTGATGAGAGTTCTTCAGGGAGGAGAGGTTATTTCTGATTACTGGTTGAAGAGAAATTACAAAAAAGAGCTTCCCAGCTTTTCGAGAGAGAGAGCTGGTTCTCTCCTACCAGACTACTATTCACAAAATACTCGACACCCTCACACTGAATCCCACATACCCTTCAAAAACCCTCACTCCCGTACCCCAGTCTCGTACAGGTTCCCTCTCAGTCCTTGGTGGTTTCCATTGTAACTTAATTTCCCCCCTCTATTCCTTTCTTACCCTTCCTCGAATACATCTTGATAATTGGAGGTCTTACAATACCCCCGATTTTCACAGGCACCTTGTCCTCAAGGTGAAAATATGGAAATTGATGTTTGATGAGCTCAGAAGTTTCCCATGTTGCATCACACGACTGACTGTCAGTCCATTGAATCAGGCATTCCCATTCTCGGTTGTCTTCATTCCAACAAACCCCCAAAACTTCCTCAAGAACTAAACTCCATTCATATTCATTTGAAAACAGGGGAGCAGTTGATTGAATTGAAACATGGGGTCCGACGACTTTCTTCAACTGGGAGACATGCAAGATTGGATGTACTGAGGCAGCGGGGGCAATTTCAGCTTGTACGCTACCTTGCCAATTCGTTCTAACACTTCATAAGGGCCAAAAAACTTGGGGGATAATTTCGCACATCTCCTCTGAGCCACGGAGCGCTGTCTGTATGGTCTTAATTTAAGGAACACCATATCCCCTTCCTTGAACTTGTGAGAGTACTAGTATGGGTTTTATGTATGGGATTAGTAGTATATCAGGAAGGGGTATATTGGGAATTAGTTAGGGGTGCCTTGGTTATAAATAAGAGTGTTAGGGTCCTTAGTTTGGGGGGGTGGAACTCTACTTCTTGACGGTGTTTATCTGCTTGCTTTTTCATACGTTCTTGGGCCAATCTCAGCTGCTCCTTCAAGGCTAATAGAGCATGATCTCGTTCTACTAATTGTTGTTCCAATGTATTATTTGTTGTTTTTCTATCGCCATATGATATCAGAGGAGGTGGTTGGCGTCCATAAACCACATTGTAAGGAGTCGTATTGATGGATATATGGAAATTTGTGTTATACCAGTACTCCGCCCAACACACCCACTATTCCCATTTCTTCGGTTGTTCATTGCAAAAGCATCTCAAGTACGTCTCAACACAACGGTTCACTCTCTCGGTTTGCCCATCTGTCTGAGGATGGAAAGTTGTGCTCTTCTTCAATTGTGTGCCTTGTATTCGGAACAACTCAGTCCAGAAGTGGCTCATAAAAATCGTATCACGATCTGAGACAATCGATTTTGGGAACCCATGTAACCTTACTATTTCACGAATGAATTTGGCCACCACATCCTTTGTAGAGAATGGATGTTTCAGGGTTCAGAAATGTGCGTATTTGCTGAGGCGATCCACCACGACCAATATCGAATCCACTCCATTGGACTTGGGCAACCCTTCGACAAAATCCATTGCAATCTCTTCCCAGATTCTGTCTGGAATGGGTAGTGGTTGGAGTAATCCCGCCGGTGACACTGCTTCAGTTTTATTTCTTTGACATACAAAGCATTGTTCCACATACGACTTGACGTCCTTCATTCCCTTCCAATATAGTTCACTGGTGAGGCATTTATAAGTTCTCAGAAATCCTGAATGGCCGCCTAACACCGAATCATGAAACATTTGCAAAATCGAGGGAATGAGTTGAGACTTACTGGAAAGAACCAGACGATCTTTGTATCGAAGTTGTTCCTGCTGGATCGAGAACTTGGGATGACTGATAGGATCATGGTGTAAATCCACCACAATTTGTTGGAGCTCACTGTCTTCTTCCACTTCCTTCCATAGCACGGGTAAATTTATGATCGATGGGACAGATAGAGTAGCTAACTCTACAGTGGGCTGAATCCGTGATAACACATCTGCAGCCTTATTCAAAAGGCCGGGGTGGTATTTAATTTCAAAATCATACCCAAGAAGTTTAGTTAGCCATTTCTGATACTCTAGCTGAACCTCCCTTTGCTCCAAGAGACTGTGCAAGGCCCTCTGATCAGTGAGGACGGTAAATTTCTACCCCAATAGATAGTGACGCCATTTTTGAACTACAAAAACAATGGCCATGAGCTCTCTCTCATACACCGGTTTAGTCCGTGCTCGATCTGATAGGGCTTGGCTAAAGTATGCTATGGGCCGCTGTTTCTGGGATAGAACCGCTCCCATTCCGGTGCCAGAGGCATCAGTCTCGATGACAAATGGGCTAGTGAAATCGAGGAGAGCGAGCACTGGGAGGGTTATCATTGCCTGTTTGAGCCGCTCAAAGGCCTTGGTAGCGTCTAGGGTCCAAACGAATGAATCTTGAGTAACTGGTGTAACGGGGCTGCAATAATACCATAATTTAACACAAACCTCCTATAGTACCCTATCAGCCCTAAAAATCCCCTTAACTCCCTGATCGAACATGGCTGTGGCCAATTACTCATTGCTCTAATCTTGCTTTCATCTGCTTCAACCTCATCCGCAGTTACCCAGTGGCGCATAGATGTTATAGAAATATAGAAAAATTTAAGAAAGTTCTCAAAGACAAGTGGCCATTGTTCAAGTTAATAGACTAAATTTAGATGGAGTCTGGAGAGACAAAGTACAAGTTTAATCAGCTTTGATTCGAATACAATGACTTTGAAGTAGAAATTCTTGGGATGTAGATTAGTAGAACACACCATTTTCAGCAGTTTGCTAAGTAGAAATAATTTGCTTCATAAAAAAATTGAGCATGGTATAGGAAAGAATGTTTCGTTCTGATTCTTTCTATCTAATAAATTAATTAAGCAAGCACAGTAGACATATAACAGAGGCAGAAAAGAAAAATGAAATCTAAAGAACAATAAAAGTAAGTTCATTTATAATCACAAAAAGAACCCTGTATTCCAGCCAGTTGCAAGCAATTATACCATTACTATTGACTTAGCTTATGTACAGACCTCAGTCCCGGCAATGCCCATAGCTAGTCCAATATCTGACTCATGCAAAGCTGGAGCATCATTTGTTCCATCTCCAGTCACTGCAACGACCTCGCCAAACGTACTCCGCAAATTGTTAACCAATGTGTATTTGTCCAGTGGCAAGGACCGAGCCATCACCTATATCCATGCAATTTATATAAAATATGCTACCATATTCTAACAAGAAAAATTAAATATAATTAATTTCAAGATTGAGAAAGTAAACCTGAAGTTTTGGTATAACTTGCTTCATCTGCTCTGGAGATAAATTACGGAAGTTTGGTCCTTCTATAGCTAAACCATCATCTGTAAGTATACCACATTCTTTAGCAATAGCCTTTGCTGTATTAATATTGTCACCAGTGACCATACGCACAGTTATTCCAGCTGCTAAACAAGTTTTAACAGCGTCCTTGACCCCTGGGCGTACAGGATCCTTGATTCCAACAACTGAAATTAATGTATATCCATCATCTGGAATAGATTTGTCACCGGAGTCCTCTATATCTTTGAAGGCCAAGCACAGCGTCCTCAAAGCTTCATTGGCAAAATTATTGATAACATTTGTAGCATTCTTTACCTTCTCTTCTGTTAAGTCAATAGATTCTCCATTGGAATTAATAAACTTATCACACATACTTAGTATTATTTCAGATGCACCTTTGATAAAAGTTCTCACCCCACCATTAGGAAGAGCTACAAGTACAGACATCTTCTTCCTAACAGAATTGAAAGGCTCAACCTTAAGTATCTTATATTCTACACGTTGGGCATGATAATCCCCACCCAAATGCATGCCAAACTCTAATATTGCTGATTCCGTTGGTGTTCCACCAACGATTGAGTTATGCCCGTCTTTATTTTTAGTCACTTCGCAGCTAGTATTTTGAAATATGCACTGCAAAAATATGCCTAAAACGTCTTCAGAGATCTCTGATTTGAATTTGTTTACACTCTCATGGTCTTTAGTCTCCATAAATTTTTCACAGACCCATGCACGACTAACTATCATATGGTTTGTGGTTAACGTCCCTGTCTTATCCGTGCAAATGCAAGTAGCTGAACCCATCGTTTCACAAGCAGACAGATGCCTAACTAGTGCTCTTTCATCCATCAATTTCTTCATTGCAAAGGCAAGGCTCAATGTCACTGCCAGTGGTAAACCTTCAGGAACTGCAACGACTATTATGGTAACTGCGATGGCAAAGAAATCTAAGAGTTTTAGTGCATCACTTGAAGTCCACTTCGTAAATTGATGGTGAGCAGCTTTTTCCAAGAGAAACCTTCCTGTCATCACCAGGAACGTCAATACAGCAAAAGTCAAACCAATTTTACCAATAAGAGTTGCTACACCATTCAGCTTCACCTGCAGTGGAGTCTCATCTTCTCCTCCCTCGCTAAGAGTTTCCATCAATTTTCCCCATTCAGTTTTCATGCCAACTGTTGTTACCATCATCTTTCCAGATCCATCTTGCACTTTGGTTCCTGAAAGAAGAAATGGTTTCTCCTCATCTACGTTCACTGGTTCACTTTCACCTGATAAGCTGGATTCATCAATTAGGAGACTATATCCTGATATGAAAACCCCATCAGCAGGAACCTGATCTCCAATGGATAGATGAACAATATCTCCAACAACCAAGTCATAAATCGAAACTTTTGTTCTCAGCCCATCCCTAGTGACATCAACATCAATTTTTTTTTTCTCCCGATCAAGATCCCTGAATTGCAAAGACTGCTTGTAATCACTAATAGAAGTAACTAAGACCACCAATACTATACTGAGTAGAATTCCTAAACCATCATATGTACCCTTCGGCCATCCTTCAGTGGCAATGCCAACGCCCAAAGAAATTAGTGCACAGAATATTAGGATGATTAATGTCACGTCATGTAATGCTTCCCATAAAAACACCAAAAAGGATCTGGAAGGTTTCTCTGTGTAACGATTATAACCATAAATCTCTTGTCTCTTGGACTTATCCTTTTCACTAACACCTGCATCTAGTGCGATAGAAACTTTCCTTGAAAATCCTTCGACACCACCATGGAATTTCAATGCCTTATGATCATGGCTACGAACTATGGCTGCCAGCTCATCTGGATGAATATTATAGCCAGCACTCCTAGCCTCATCTGACAGATGGTACTCTTCCCGATTTACGGCTGCACAAGAGTATAACGTAATTAAAGGAAAGGATAAAAACTTAACAATTGTTATATAACATTAAAGGACTAAAAGTAAACATAAGCCATTACCATCGATAAACTGTAATGCTGCCTTCTGAACATAAAGAGCAACTCGAATTTTTTCCTGACAAAAAGGAAAAAAAGAAGGAAAAGATGAAAAAAAAAAAGGAGGAAACACTCTTGTGGATAAAGAAATTGCTGGGAAAGTGTAGTAAAGTTCCATGGAAAAATAAATTAAGGACCATTTAACTAAACAAAATCACAGGCACTAAAGTTGGCCCACTGTAATGCTGCCTTCTGAACATAAAGAGCAACTCGAATTTTTTCCTGACAAAAAGGAAAAAAAGAAGGAAAAGATGAAAAAAAAAAAGGAGGAAACACTCTTGTGGATAAAGAAATTGCTGGGAAAGTGTAGTAAAGTTCCATGGAAAAATAAATTAAGGACCATTTAACTAAACAAAATCACAGGCACTAAAGTTGGCCCTAACTATTTAACTAAACAAAATCACAGGCACTAAAGTTGGCCCTAACTATTTAACTAAACAAAATCACAGGCACTAAAGTTGTCCCTAACTTCGGCGCCAGTTGAAGCCGCCACCAATCCCTACTACCTCCATCACCTATAATCAAATGGCGTTCTCCTCATGAATTATTACATGGATCATTGCTAGATTACTCTTCTATCCGCGTATTTGGAAGCTTATGCTTTGCTTCGACTCTAACTGCACATCGCAACAAGTTTTCACCATGTGCTATTGTTGCCGTTTTTGTTGGTTATCTGCCAAGGATGAAGGCTTATCGCCTATTTGATATTGAACAACGTCGGTTATTTACTTTTCGTGATGTTATTTTTCATGATAACATTTTTCCATTCCATAAAGTGAATTTGGAAGTGGAATTGCCTAATTTTTTTCCAAATTTTGTCTTACCCAAACCGTTTAATGTTGATAGTTCTTTGATGAAGTAAAATTCTAATGCTGGTGTTTCTACTACTTTGCATTTAGAAGATGAAAATCAACCCCCCCTAGGATCTTACAGCTATTGATGGCATCAACAAAGATGTGGTTGAGTCTCCACATTCCTTCCCAGCCCATTCACATAGCGCCCCACCTGGGGATGTGCCACGTGCTAGCCAGAATGAGGCCCAGCTATCAGATGATGCAACTGCTATTGAGCCATCTTTTTCCTATGCCCATGACCAACCGACGTCACCTGCATCAACCAATGTAGATGTTGTTTCGCCCATTTCCAATCGCTCAGATGCTGGTATGATTTCAACACCATCTCCACATATTTCACAGGAAGATTCATGTGCCACACTGCATCATGCCCCTCTTCGGCGTCCAACACATGTCACAAAGCAGCCCACTTACAAGACTTTCATTGTCACATTGCCTCATATTTGGGTTTCCCTCTGATATGTTATTCGAGTTTGTCTCCATCTTTTTGAGCTTTTGCATAAAATGTTTCTACTCACTACAAGCCCCATTATTATCATCAAGCCGTCTGTTTTGAACATTGGCGTGCAACTATGAAGGTCGAATTGACCACTATGGAGTCTAACAACACTTGGTCGATTGTTTCTCTCCCTCTCGAAAAGCATTCCATTGGTTGTAAATGGGTGTATAAAATTAAACACAAGGCCGATGGATCTATTGAACGTTGTAAAGCTCACCTTGTTGCTAAAGGGTACACTTAGCAAGAGGGTTTGGATTTCATCAAAACTTTTTCTCCAATTGCTAAGCTCGTTACAGTATGTGTTCTTCTTACTGTTTTTGTGTCACAAAAATGGCCTCTTATTCAACTAGTTGTAAATAATGTATTTATTCACAGTGACTTATTTGAGGAGATGTACATGGATTTGCCTCTGGGACATCAACTTCATAAAGACCGTGTTGTTCAAGGGGAGCATTTAGTATGTAAACTCCATATATAAATTTATGGTTTAAAGCAAGTTTCACGACAATGGTTTGCAAAATTCTCTAATGCATTGCTTTCCTTTGATTTTGTGCAATCAAAGGCTGATTATTCTCTTTTTACTCGTGGTACAGGTAAAGATTTTCTTGCTTTACTTGTGTATGTTGACGACATTATTATCACTGGTGCTAGTTCTTCAGGCATTCAGTAGCTTCAGTCCCTTTTTAATGCACGTTTTAAGTTTAAGCTCAGGCACTTGGGTGATCTTAAGTATCTTTTCGATCTTGAACTTGCTTGATCTGCCAAAGGGATTTGTATTTCTCAATGGCAATAGACTTTGCAATTACTGGAAGATGTTGGGCTTCTTGGTTGTAAACCAGTTCTCCTTCTTATGGACCCTTCATTAAAACTTACTGCCACTGACAATGATGTGTTAGATGATCCTTCCCAATATTGGCATCTTATTAGCAAGTTGTTATATCTAACAATTTCTAGTCCTGACATTACTTTTGCGATCAACGAGTAAGTCAATATGTTTCAAAACATTGCCGCTCTCATCTTGTCGCCGCCCATCATTTATGGTACTTAAAGAATTCTCCAGGACAAGATCTTTTTCTTCCCGTTTCATCTTCTTATCAGCTTTGTGCCTTTGTTGATTCTGATTGGGCTTCTTGTTTAGATACAAGACAGTCAACCACGGACTTTTGTATTTTCTTGATAGACTCCTTGATCTCATGGAAATCAAAGAAGTAATCTTCTATTTCTCGCTCTTCTGCTGAGGCCGAGTATCGTGCGTTGGTTGTTATTGCTTGTGAAATTTTCTGGCTTACTCACTTGTTGAAAGATTTGCAAGTCCAATTCTCACCTCCTGCGCTTCTTTTTTGTGACAACCAAGTTGTTGTTCATATAGCTTCCAATCCTATGTCTCACGAGCGAACGAAACATATCAAATTTGATTGTCATTTCATTCAAGACAAGGTGGTTGATGAACTTATTAAGCTCCTTCCCATACGTTCTACATCGCAGTTGGCTGACGCTTTTAAAAAAGCTCTTCCTACTGTTCCTTTATTTTCCTTCCTAGACAGGATGGGAGTGTTTGATATCTATCATCCATCTTGGGGGGAGTATTAGGAATTAACTTTTTGTTATAAGTTTGTTGTATGATTTATTAAAGATATTTTGTATTTTAGTTACAAGTCTATTGCATATTTTGTGGAAAAAGGTTTAGATTTAGTATTTAGTTACTTTTTTGTTTTGCTTCTACGTCTATATAAAGACCACTCCTTGGAGAGCAATGAAAAGCATCTCTGACACTTTTCTCCACAAATTTTACTCTTTCACCATACCTTTTCTTTTCTTTTTTGTACTACATTTAATACCTCTCTTCCCTTAGAAGATGGTCAAGTCGATGTGGGAAATTGAAATGAGAGAAATAAATAGATTTTGAGATTCCAAAAGGAAACCAAACAGCTTTGAACAAGATTATTACAAGCATCTATCAAAGGGAGGAAACAAAGTACACGAATGAACAGAATTTGGCAGAGAAGTTTGTGGTGGTTTACAAAACTTGAAGAAATATAGAAGTTTTTCCCGCAACCAAAATTATGAATGGCAGGAGAACACTCTTTTCAGAGGAGGCATGGATATGACAAGAACTTCTTATGGTTAGATTCTGTTTGGTCTACGCAATTAGCAACAAAAAAAAGGGATGTAGAAGTGATTTTGGGAGGGTGGAATAAAGTGATGAAATCAAATAACTAGGAGAAGTTTTAATAATGCTGATATGCAGTAGTTTAAGGCTTTAACAACGAGCTGATGAGAACACAAATCAGACAACAAGAAGATATAAGTTGGAGTTTGCAGACCTCCAGACAATGTACAATCAAATCTAAAATAACATTTCATTATTGCAAAGATTTGAAAGAATAAGAATCCTAAGTAAGTGAACTATTTTTTAGGACATTTTGTTCTGGGAGAGGTAAGACAATGGAGAGAGTATAAGGAAAAGCCTACTGGACCTTAAAATCCAATGTCGTGTGCCCTCTGCCAAAAGGTAGGGGAAAGTCGAGACCACATTTCTTTTTCATTGCAAATATGACAGCAAGTTTTTGGAATGCCATTTTAAAGAGTTTCAAACTAGCTTGGACTTTACAGAGAGAAGCAAAGGAGAGCATCAAATAGATGTTGTGTAGTCACGAACTAAAGAAGAAGACCAAGCTCTTAAGGGTGAATGTAAGAGCAACTCTTCGTTCATTGAGAGAACGAAACAAAAGGTTGTTTGGTGACAAACATAAAGGGAAGAAGCACCAATAAAAGTACTTTTTCCATAAGCACCCTAAGCACTTCTAAAGTGTGGTTAGTATTGCTACTTAAATGATTTGAAAGTGTGGTTAGTATTGCTACTTAAATGATTTGAAGGACTAAAATTGTCTCTAATTTTTAATTTTAATAAATAAAAAGAATTTTAAAAAAAAAATTAGATTAATTTAAAAACTCTTTTTGAAGAAATATTTGAGAGATGGTTATAAAAAAATGACTTTAAAGTGAACTACTAAAAATCTTCCATAGATGGAATAAGAAAAAGAAAACATACATGTAATGAAATCAATTTTAAGTGTAGTGCAATTAAACAAATTTGTTACTAAAAAATACTTAAAAATATATAAGAATTAAAAATATTTTTAAAAAAATGCTTAGACTAAAAGGTATGGAACGCACCTAATTCATTCATGAATTCTAAAATAGAGTACCAAATTGCCAAAGTGAGCTTAGCTCAGCGATAGTTGACATGTACCATCGACTAAGAGGTCAGAGGTTCGACTTCCACATCCTGTTAATCTAGCATTAATGAAATTGAATGTAGGTTTTTTTTTTTTTTTTTTTTGGAATAAATGCTTCATTAATGGGAAGATTTAATCAAACGCCACTTGGGCTACATGACTCAGACCCTCCTTCTCAGCCAAGCACTTCAGGCATGTAGGAAACTAATGAATCCACATAAAGGAGGACCTTCATAAAAACAAAAAAATAATAATAAATAAATTGAAGGTAGGTTTCGAATCTTATTTTAGCCCCAAAAAAATTTATATTTATTTCATTTTCATCTCTAAATCTTTAAAAATTCTATCTTCATTTATAATTTTTGCATAGAAAGTCATTTTAATCCTTACAATTAATATTTAATAAAATATCTAATATACATATACATTCCTGCAAAAATATCTACTTGGACAAATATTGAAAGCTATAGAACAGCATTTGATTTTGAAATTTTTTTGGTGCAATAACACGTGGGACTGAAAATTTGAAACATTGATCTTCTAGTCAAAGATATAACACATTAACCAAGTGAGGCATGTATTATGTCTCAAAAGCTGATATTTTGTCCCTATCCTATAATGTTGAACTAAAAAAAGGTGAGAGAATCACAAATACTCAAAAAGAAAAGGGGCGTGGAGAATTATTTCAAAGAGAATAATAATTATAAAGAGAATAATTCATATGCAAAAAGCATAGAAGACAAAGAATCCATGCTCGTCCCCACATGATAGGTCAAAAATTGCAAGTTGGCCTCGCACTATGTTCAGAGAACCTATCCTTTTAAATTTTAAATTAGTGTAACGGTCACACGAAGCTTCCGCGAAATTTCCCTCCCACGCGTTTCTGCACCCTTTGTCAGAAAAAGAGGGTTCCCAAATACTTTCCTGCACTAACTTGACTTTCTTACACCCATCCCAAATCCTAACATATCTTTCACATTCAAGATTCATCTACTCCTATTTGCACAAAAACATAATTAATAAATAATTTTTAAATATTGCCACATGATTCTTAGACGTTGCTGATATCACTTTCGATAAATTATAGTAGTAGGGAGAAATGTCCATATTGTTATAGGAGTAGAGATTTTCCATGGTTGACGATTAAAAATATTTCAATTTTCTCCCCTTTGCTTGCCATTTTATAATTTATTTCTAAAAGCATTTTTAAATTTTAACAAAATTTCAGTTGAAAAAATTAAAGAAATGGAGACTACAATATTTTAAGTCTTATTTAATAACCATTTGAATTTGTAAAATTAGGCTCGCTTTCTCTCTAAATTTTTTACAATGATTTTCATTTTTCTTAAGAAAATATTTGAATTCTTAGTCAAATTCCAAAAACAAAAACAAGCTTTTATTATCTACTAATCAAAGAAATTCTAGATGGAAGCAATCTTTATAAGCTTAATTTTAAAAAATCAAAAACTAAAAACTAAAGTCTCATTTGATATCGATTTGATTTTTGGTTTTTAAAAACTAAGCCTATAAATTCTACTTACACCTACGGTTTCCTTGTTTCGTTATCTACTTTTTATATATGTTTAAAAAACCAAGTCAAATTTTGAAAACTAAAAAAAATAATTTTCAAAAACTTACTTTTGTTTTTAAAATTTGACTAAAAATTCAAATGTTTTCTTAAAAAAGATGGAACCCATTTTTAAAAAATGATAGAAAAAACAAACACAATTTTTAAAAATTCAAAATAAAAAACCAAATAGTTATCAAGAAAATTTAACAAGATCTTAATTTTTAAATACAAACAAGTCATCAAACAAACAGATGTTAATTTCCATGATGTATGCAATAAAAAAAACTTTATAAACCATTTGATTTTATTAAATCTATAAAGTCGTATTTCACATGAGATTGATTCTCACAGGAAATAAAACAAACAATTGCGACAAAAGTCCTCCCACAAACTAATCCGTTCCGCCGGCGTAAAACTTTTCCAGTCTCACTATATTTTAAAATCAAATTTAAAAAATAAAATATCGCACTTATTACAGCTTTTTTTTAAATATTGTGTATTTAAAAAGGCCATCTTTACAAACAGTATTATTCTATTAAGCAACGGCTTTCTAAGAAAAATGTAGATTTATATAATTAAATATATTAAAAGAAAATGAAGGAATTCGTCAGAAAAGTTTCAAATATTGTGTATCACGATCTAATTGGCCAGATTGTTGACCTTTGAAGGTCAACCATACAAATATGCGCCGCATGTTCTATATCACCGTCCAATCGCAACAGGCCATTTAAGGGTTGAATACTTTTTATAAAAAAATATTAAATTTAATGTTAAAATATCATTTAATATCATTTTGATCCCAAGACTTCAAAACTTGATCTATTTTAGTCCCTTCGCTAATTTTAAACAAAATACCCTACCTTCTTTTTTCAATATCTCTCACATTAATTATTCATCTGTCTCGAATAATTTTCAAATAAAAAAAAATCTTACAATACTTTTTTAAATAGTACATGTGATTCGAAAATATTTCAATTCATTTATTTAAAGGGATTCAAATAAATTTCAAGATTTTTATCTTTTTATTCTCTCAATTCTAGAAATAATATAGATTTGTTTTCATCAATCCTAAAATTGAGATTTTGAATTATATTATTTTATGAATTTTTATAATTTTGTTAAAAACTTGTTTTCGTCAATCTTAAAATTTTAATTTAAGATTTGTTTTTCAAGTTTAATAAGATAATTTTTTTTTGCATAATTTAAAATTTTATTTTTCTTACTAATCAATGTAATGAATTATCTAAAGTTTGATTAATTTAAAAATAATATATTCTTTGAATTTTTTTTTTTTTAGTATAATAGGGGTTTGGGGGATTCGAACCACAAACCTCGTAGTCGTTAACACATTTAATATGTCAGTTGAGGTATGCTCTCTTTGGCTATTCTTTGAAGTTTTAAAATAACTAAGTTAAAAATAAAATACCAAATATTTATGCAATTTTAAAATTTTTTTTTTATTAATATTTCATTAATTTTGTACGATATAGTGGAATTATCGATTTCCTTCTTATGTCGATGTCGAATCCATGGATATGTGAAAATGTCGATGGAAATGTCGACATGTCGACGAAAATTTAATACCATGATAGTAACATATATAAAACATTCTTATATAATTTATATTTAAAAAATAAAATTATAGAATAAAGGAAAAACATTTTTGTTAAAAAATTTATTAAAATTATAGGATAAAAAATAATTATTATTTATGTTTAATTATTAATTAGTAATAATGATGAGAAAATTTATATAAAAAATTAAAAAATTAAATTGAAAAATTAATATATATATATATATATATATATATATATATATATATATATATATATATATGTAAAATAAATAGAGAGAGAAATAAGAGGAGAGAATAGAGAGAGGTAGAAGTGAGGTGAGATGATGAAAAAATGAAATAGAAAAGTTGAAGGGTCCACAATGGAGAGTTGGAAGAAAAATTAATACGTTTGTGAGATTCACAATAGAAAGTTTGAGAAGAAATTAATAAGTTTGTGGAGCCATCGTAGGAGTTAAAATATCCTTGAGCCAAACAAAAAGTTGGGATTATGAGAGTTATTAACTCCTCCCAACTCCAGTCTCCCAACTCCTCAATCCAAACACCTCTTAAATGTCTAAATCTTGTTGTTGTACTTTCAATAAATCTTAAAGATCAAATTATATAAAATGCTTTTAAATTTTGTGATAGATTTCAATTATACTCCTTGATTAAATTATATAAAATACTCCTAAATTTTGTGATAGGTTTCAATTATACTCAGATTTTTTTAAAAAATCATTTTCACCCTTCTTTGAAATTTGTTCCAAATATACCCTTGGAAAGTTTTTTTTTTCCTTAAAATGAGATGGAAATTGGCGCAACAGTTAATGTGAAAATTGGAAAGCATATGTAGCACCATTTACAATATCATTCAAATAAATTAACGTGGCAATTGAGTTGCAAAAACTAATTACATAAATGATTTTTTAATACAACAAATTGTGGGGATTTGGAAATTGAACTTCCAACTTCAAGAGAAAAATACATGTCAATTACCGCTGAGCTATGCTGACTTTGGCAGATGATTTGGTAAATAATTTTAACGATATATTTTGAAATGAAATAAATAATAACAACAATCTTAATCTTATACATAGTTGTAAATAATATCATGTACGTCTTTTAAATTTTAACTGCCACGTCAATTTTCATTTTTTATTTTAATGAAAAATATATTTCTTAGATCAATTTTAAAGTTCATGGATATTTTCGGGAACAAATTCCAAAATTCAAGGATAAAAATGAAAATTTTTAAAGTCTATGAGCATAATTGAAACCTATTCTAAAATTTATAGTTATTTTGTATATTTTAACCCATTTTAAAATTAGTCCAAATCTTTAGGGGGCGTTTGGAGCACCGTTTCGGAATCAGAACCCTTGGAATCGGAACCTTGGGGGGTTTGTTCTGGGGGGTTTGAAAGCCTAAGAATTAGAAAACAGTGTTTGGGGTGCAGTGTTTTGAACCCTGGGAATCAGGAAACAGTGTTTGAAGTGCAGTGTTCTGAACCCTAGGGTTGTGTAGTTTTTCTTTTTTCTTTTTTCCTTTGCTACTTTGGTCTTTTTTTTTTCCTTTCCTTATTTTCTAGTGGAAATCTTTGGTTAGTTGTAGAATCCTTTGTGTAAGTTGAGTAATTTTTTTAGTACTTTTGAACGGACCTTTTAATTAGTATAAGAATAAGAAATTTGTTACTGGAAATGCAAATAATTACTTCGTAAAATACGAAATTTGGTTAAGTTTATGGTATGTATAAAAAAATAGTTGTAATAATTTATTGTTTTTTACAGAAAAAAATGTGAGTTTCCAATGAAAAATAATTACTTTGTTAAATATCAAATTTGGTTAGGTTTATGACAAGTGTTTTAAAAAAAATTGTAATATTTTATTGTTTTTTACCAAAAAAAATGTGAGTTTCTAATGAAAAATTAACATACTTTGTCAAATATTAAATTTGGTTAGATTTATGACAAGTATAAAAAAAATATTTGTAATAATTTATTTTTTTTTACAAAAAAAAAATGTGAGTTTCTAATGAAAAATCAACATACTTTGTCAACTATCAAATTTGGTTAGGTTTATGACAAGTATAAAAAAAAACATTTATAATAGTTTATTGTTTTTTACAAAAAAAAAAATGTGAGTTTCCAATAAAAAATAATTACTTTGTCAAATATCAAATTTGGTTAGGTTTATGACAAGTATAAAAAAAAATTATAATAATATATTGTTTTTTACAAAAAAAAAATGTGAGTTTCCAATGAAAAATAATTACTTTGTCAAATATCAAATTTGGTTAGGTTTATGACAAGTATAAAAAAAAAATTGTAATAATTTATTGTTTTTTTAAAAAAATGAGTTTCCAATGAAAAATAATTACTTTGTCAAATACGAAATTTGGTTAAGTTATGGCATGTATAAAACAAACATTTGTAATAATTTATTGTTTGTTACAAAAAAAATGTGAGATACCAATTAAAAAAAAACAATGGAGGAGACGGAAAAGAGATAAGAAAACTTGATAATGAAAACATGTGCCAAATGAAGAGCAAACCGGTGTGTTGGAAATCAAACCCCCCCATTTCACTATGCAAAACCATGGGGTTGTGTTTCAAAACCATTGGATTTTGAACACAGTGGCCCAAACAAAGGTTTAAGTTTGGATTCCAAAACAACACAACCCAACTCATTGCTCCAAACACCTCCTTAATTCAAACACTGCAACTAAATTATGTCGACCATATAAAGTTATCCCTATCCGTCCCACCTGACTCATTGCGAACACATTGGTGACCCACAGTTATTTGTTTGTTTGTTTATTTATTTATTTTGAAAAGACCCACAGTTATTCTTTTATTTATTTATTTATTTTGTAAGAAAGAAACTTTTTCGCGTTTGACATCCGATTGGAATCCCTCGTTTGCTGGAGATTTATTCACGATGGGAGAATTAATGGGCGAAATAAACACATCCTCTTTTCCAAAGCTATTCCGTCAAGAAACCCTATCTTCGCGTCAAAAGGGAAGGGAAATCGATGAAGAAAAAAAATACGAACTCAAAATTCTATAACCTATTCGATTTTTCCTTAACGAATCTATCCTGCTTCGTTTGTAATCTACTTTTCTAGCTTTTTCTCGGCAGCCAAACAGGAGCTTCTTATGGAGATTGAAATATAAAACACGAGATTTGAATAGATTAAGGAAGTGAGAGGATTAGAAATGGAACCTGGATTTTGAGCTTCTTCTTCTCGGCCTCGGAGCGTTTGTCGAGATCTGCAACATTTCGGAACCTCCGGCGCCGATTTCTGACGATAGAGACGGCAGATCTCCACCTCCTCATGGCTTCCTCTGAAGAATGTTTGGGCTTAACTTCGAAGTCCTTCAAATACCGCTCCAAAGACATTGCCGCTCGCTGATAATCAAATCGAAACAGAGAAAAGGAAAATCAAATGTTCTCTGACTTTTGTTTTGAATTTTCTCGGCCTTGTTCCGAGCAGATCGGAAACAGAGTTGCAAAAAGGAAAAAAACTTATTAGAGAGACGGAGAGGCTTTTCCTTCCTTCCTTCCTTCCTTCCAGTGCAGAGACCACCTGACTACAGGGAGTGAACTAAAAGAGGATATGTGGAGATAATCCAATCCTGCACCAAGTTTTTAGAAAACGCTTGTGAGATGGGATCTCTCAATTTTATACAAATATATCTTTGGAAATTTATAATCCGATTGCTTACAATTACAACTGTACGAGTGTGTGGACTTTGGAAATTATAAAAGTGGTCATAATTATATTTTAGAGTAGGTTTTGACTTCTACTTTCAAGTTCTAAAATTATTTTGAAACTACCGTTCGGTTATTCCTTTGTTGTTGTTTACTCAGAAATATTTGGAATGGAAATAAACTTATTGGCGTTGTTTACTAGAGACTATCGAGAGTTAGAATAGAAATCATATATATTATAATTATTAAGATATACTTTCATATTTTTAACTAATTAAAATGTATTTGTTGAATGAGAAATTTTGGTTAATCACAATTCACCACGTCTTATTCCAAATTAATAATAAAATTATAAATAATTAATTTTGGGACCAATTATAAATTGACACAAATTTAATTTGAAGATAAAAATTGACAAATTTTAAAATTAAAAAATCACATGTTTTTATTTGACTGAATAATTAAATTTAATTCGGTTAAAATTGGGTCATGGAATTTAGGTCAAAATTAAACAAAATTCAAATCCAAATGACTAAGCTCAAATTTAGCAAAGCCCAAGTCCAATATTTGGGCTCAAAAGCCATGAAAGTCCCAACCCACATATTCATGGAAGTTCTATAAATAGAATAACTCTCCTTCATTTCAAGGGTTCAAAAGTTGAAAATTTAAGATATAAGACTTAGAGAGAATTTAGAAAACAAAGACTAGAAAACTCTCTAAACTCTTGAAGATCAAACACTCTATGAACTAGAGCCTTGAAGACCAGAGGACTTTGAAGATCGAGAACGAGTTGCAAAGCCCTTGAGACAAATTCACATTCGAAAACAAGCTGCAAAGTCATTGAAACAAATCCACATTCGAGAATAAGTTGTAAAACTCTCGAGACAAATCTACATTTGATAACAAGTTGCAAAGCCCTCGAGACATTACTACATGAGAGAGAAAGAACCAGAAAATGAACATTAGAGATTATACTCCACTACATTCAAAACAATACAAATTAAATTCATTTACACGTGTCTTATTTCTTTGTTAAAATTACGTGTAAACAACATTACTAAATAATATGTCAATATAAATTTTAATTAAAATAATAATAATCAATATAAATTTTATTTGATAGTAATATCTTTTAGTTATTTTAACAATTTACTTACTAATAATAACTAATTTAAATAAAATTACATCAAGTATAAAAAGATTTAAATAATTTTTTTGTCAAACGAATATAGCTGATTTTAATTGTATAGGTTATCTAATACAAATATTTTATTTTAAAAAAATAATTAATAATTAAATAAAAATTTATAAAATTATCAAAAGATTTGATGATATTTTTTTTTTAAATTATTGACATGGCCCAATATATTTTTTATTCCATTTTACCCTTAAGTTCTTTCTGCTGCTTTTTTTTACACTTTGCCTAGTTTATCCCTCTTCTTTTGCGTTTTTTATTACTGATCTTCTTCTTTTCTAACATTTTTTTATCAGACTTTGATCGCCAATTGTTTTCTAATTGAACTTTATTGGTCATTGATGATACGAATCAAATACACCGAGAAAAGCTCTGATTCCAAATGATGTACTCAAGTCTAGCACAAGTGGCTTAAGCAACCCTCGTATACACAACTTTTCAAAAAAAAAACTGTATGAACAAGCACCTCCTAAACATACATGGTAACACCTAGTACATACATAAAGAATCGCTCAAGGGGAAAAAGAAATGACTAACCTTGATGATTAAGCCTTTGGAAAGGGAAACTCGTTCTCAATTGAAAGTCGGAACACTCCACAAATTTGATGACCAATCAAACTTGAATGTTTCTAAGGAACATGCAAACCCAAGCTAGGATGCAACATGCTCTTGATTTGGAGCAAAGAGAGGAACTCTCCCCATTTTCATTTCACCAAAATGTCTAACGTCTCAAATGTACAAGTATGACTTTTAAATAAGCCTTGGAAAGAAAAGTCAACTAAAGGAAAAAAACAAACTATCATGCTCGAATTCAGGAGGGGTATATGGGGTATATGAATAAACTAAGACCACATTCGAAGAAGAGGGATCATGAGGATATGCAAGTATGGTTAAGAAGAGCTTAAAAGAATTTATAGTTACTACCTATACCAACAAAGTGCACCTTCCTTTTCGATGGCTCAATCGTAGGAACTCCAAAGTTAAGCATGCTTGGCTTGTAGCATTGTTATGTTGAGTAACCTCTTGGAAATTTTCCTAGGAAGTATGTAAGTGAGAACAAAACATGCTAAAAGTGTAGGGAATAATCGAATTAAACCCAAGGGAAAACATTGGAATCGATTTGAGTTTATTTAGAATTAAACTAAAAGTACAAAGGTTAAACATTACATACCTCGAACATAATGGAGAATTGTCTTGAGGATCTTTAATCTTCTACGAGGTTGAAACTTCAATTCCATAAAGACTACTTGCTATGACTCGAACCCAGGACTAAAGCCTTGTGGGAGCCTCTTTGAAAGAGAGAGAGAATGGATGGGAGAATTGAGAGAACTCTTTTCTCTCAAAAGAGCAAGCACTCTTTTGCTTAATCCATACATATCCTATTTATAGTGACCACCAAAGACAAAACTTTGTCCTAATTAAATAATATATAAACTGTTTGAATCTCATTCAAATATTTCAAATTCTCCTAATATATATTTTCTTATTTGAATCTCATTCAAATTATATATATATATATATGTATGTATGTATGTATGTATGTATGTATGTATGTATGTATGTATGTATGTATGTATGTATCTTAATGCATTAATAATTTTATTTGATATTTAATGTATCAAATACAATAAATATATTTTCCCTTAATTAATATATCAAAATATTAAATATTAATTTAAACGTTTCAAATTTTCTTTCAATGAAGTTGATCCCTAATTATTCGTATGAGCTAGCAAGAGGACTTTATGGACCTACAGGTTATAAGCTCCAATGATACAAAATTAATTAATCAAACTCTTTAATTAATTGATTTTCATTCATTAACTATAAATCTCTCCACTATAGACCTAGAGTTGCACTCTTATGCATTGTAGGACAAGTTGTGTCCATGGATCTAATCATTACATGCAAGTCGATCCTTCACGATTTGTTTGTAATTACAGTTGGGCCAAAAGCCCGTTTTATCCTTGTAATTATATCTTGCACCTTAAGTACCACTGATCTTCTAATGAACAATTTGTTTATGATCCAACCATAAACTAAGTCCCTCTCGAGCCAGTGAGAGGGTGAGGTCCCATTGTTCAAATCTCGAAATCAACACTTAAGAGAACTACTCATCTACTTTTCCTATATAGGAATTAGTGAATTCTATCTCTTGAAAATTATGTTTCCAGCTCCCTATTTGGCCAAGTCCCCAAAATGGTAGGTTTATTGAATCAACTACAATGGTCCTTCTCACCCATATAAATCAAAGAATAAGCCCTTACAGGCAGGAGTTTGTAATTCACTCAAGATTATGATCGAGTCACATATGATCATCCTATGAAATATTAATCTTCTCAATTAACAGATTTATAAAGAGAGGTTAAATATTTCGTGGTCCAATCTTATACAATCTCTTTGTATAAGATATTTCCACTCACATGTCTTCACATGAATGATTTGGATCAATAGTATTACCAGGATAAGGCACCCAACCTCATCCATATACTATAGACCCTTTAGGTTATTTCTTAAATATGATCATCTTGTATGTCAACCACATACTATTCAAGATTACACTAATAACCTTGAATTTTTCATGTAATGGACAATATAATATTGCAAATAAAATTATTAAATAACACATTAATTACGAGGCTTTAGGGCACAAATTCCAACAATCTCCATCTCGCACTAAAAACAACCTGACACATATCTTAGGGCCTACTCTATACCCAACATGTTCTCCCATTTGTCCTAGTGAAGATGAGACATACCTCGTAATTTTAGACATTCTAGGTGACCCTCAAACACTTTAGCCTAAAGAATGTTTTTATATAAATCAAAATGGTTATCATTAAAAGTCATCTTAGTCACCACCATGAGACTTTCTCTCAATGTGTTATACCGCATAAATTGGTATTTTCTATGTTCCTTAATTTTAGTCATTGCACCATTATTATCATAATAAAGTGTGCTAGACTTCATCATATCTAAAACACCTTTCAGATCTTTAAGAAACTATTTTAGTCATACAAGTCCTTTTGTTGTTTCACAAGCAAAACAATTTTACTTGTACACCATACTCCACCACTTAGGGTAAACTTTATCTTAACATAGATTTCCTAAATCTTTGTAAGAACCAATGTATCTTGTAAAGATCAATTTTTTTACTCCATAAACAAATTTTCTCATTATCCATAGATACTTTGAGAAAGCTTTTAATTTTCTATTTAATGGTCATACAATTGGTTTAACTAATATATGTTAACCAACTGTACATTAAATGTTAAGTCCCATTTATACATTAATTATCTCCTACTTATGGTAGATAACTAATCATATGCTCTCAACATTTGAGGCGTCTTAAGATATACTTTCTTAGACAAAATAACTCCATGTTAGAATGATACATGAGACAAAGTTAACATTATGTCCTTAAAATCTCCATTTGAACATAAAAAATATACCAAGTGCTTCCAAATCATTCATTTGAAATTGATTAGGTAGTCAACTCTTTATGTTGATTGAAATCTTATATCATTCACAGTGAGCAATATGTCATCAACATAAAATGTGAGAAAAAATTCACTTAGCAATTAATGATTTGTTCGTCTATACATGTTTCATTAATATTTATTCAAAGTCATAGATTTCGATACTTTTATCAAACTTTATATTCAAAGATTTAATGGTCAAATTCATTTTATAAATGAATATTTACAATTTTGCAAACCTTTTGATTTTGATTTTTGAAAATAAATCCCTCTAATTTATTTGCTGTAGATGCATTCTTTAAAATTCTTTTCATAAAAGAATTTTAAACATTCATTTTACATATCTTATATGCAACAATGAATTAAATAATGCTTATAGACTCCAATATGGCAACAAATGAGAAAATTTACTAACAGTCTACTTTTTCCCATTAAGTTTGATCCTTTGTCATTAGTCTTGCTCTAAAGATTTGTATCTTCTTATCTACCCATATTTTTACTTTTGTAGATTAGTCCAGACCGAGATGGAATACATGGACTCGATCTCAAGATTCATAACTTTGACCTATTAATCCTTGTCAACATTTCTCATTACGACTTTGAGGGAAATAAGCCTAGCTTCAACATTAATTTGTCATCTAATATGGCAACGTGGACTTCAATTAAGTCATTGTAAAGGCTAAGTCATCTTATAACTCTCCCGCTATGATGAGGCTTATCCAGTTCATATCTAGGATCCATTTGACTCTCAATGTAATTAAATGTACTTGAAACCAACTCATCAACGCTATTTCACCTTATTAAATGTTTGTAATCTTTTATTTGACATTCCCTTATAAAAAAATAATATTTGTCATACAAATACTTTATTTTATTTAGGACTGTATAAAAGACCATTTTATTTCTCCTTAAGGACAACCTACACTTAGGCATATCTTTGAACATATTTCATTCCTTTTGGGTTTGTTTTAGTAAGTACGCTTAACATTCCCAAATTTTGAAGTGTTGTAAAGTTATTTTACTACTCTTCCATTATCCCAAAATTGTCTCGTAGACACTTTTGGAGGGAATCATGTTCACCATGCAATCTCTATTGCATATCCTAACCGGAGTTTGGTAATAATGTGTAACTCATTATTGATGTGACTATGTCTAACAAGATCCTATTTCTCCTCTTGCAGCACAATTTAACACAATTGTACTTGGTATTAAGAGTTTGGGATACAATTCCACTTTCCATCAACTAATCTTAGTACGCAAGGTTCTTGTACTTTCCACTATGATCTAATCATAATGTCTTGATAGACTTACCTAATCGATTTTCCTCTTTAGCCTTAATTTTCTTGAACTTATCAAAAATTTAGACTTATGCTATATTAGGTAAAGATACTTGTACCTTGAATGATCATCAACTAGAGTGATAAAATATTCATGACTTTATTTGGCCTTTACATTCACCAGACCACTTGGGTCAGAATGTGTAAGCCCAAAGTATTCTTTAGCCTTATAACCTTATCCAATAAAATTCCAATAATTATTTTGCATAAAAGGCAAGATCTATAGACAGGTAAAGTAATTAACTCTAACTTTGAGAGAATTACCTCTTACTAGTATTTTCATTCTATTCAAGTTGATGTTAATCAACCTTAACTGTAAAAATCAAGTATCTTTTAGGAGAAAACAAATTTTCTTTCTATTCTAGATTCTATAATCCTGAATACCTCAGTATTTTGTTGTATAATACATGTTAACATTTTAACATATACAAATTGTTCTTAATTTCAGCTGAGCTGAATGTATTTTCAAACAATTTTGAAAATATAAACTTTAATACTTCAAAATAATTCATACTATATGAACTTTTTAGTAATAAAATTTAAGAAATTGAATTTCTCTTGTGGTAATAAAACACTACATTCAGCATTAAGTAACAATTATCATTTAATGATATCCCAATGTCTCCCACTACACTAACTGAGATAGGCTTCTTGGTGCCAACTTGTAGAAATTATTCTATATGTTAAGTATTTTTCAAGAATTACAATCTAATTGTAATGAAGAACAAATCACAAATCAACTATCTAAGTGGCAATATTTGTTCTCCACCAAAAATCTAGTAAATCAAATTTACTTTCATTTATGTTCTTCTTTACATGAAGGTATTTCAAAATATCCTCCAATTATGACTGTCTAGGCTAATTTGGAAACTATTTTCTCTTATAGCTTTAGTCATTTGTTTTCTTTTCTTAGATCTTTGTAATACTTAATCTCGAGATCATTTTGACACTTTTCTAAATTTAGCTTCTGTTGACTTCAACATCTCATATGTTGTTGTCATTTTCTTTGCCTTCTAAGCTTGATCTCTAACATGTCAACTAGGAAATATGTACAGACTATCTCATTTACTTTTGATTCATTAATCATGTGTATCATGAATAATTCGATTAACATTGGCAACAGGTTTTGAGAACATTTATCAATAAAGATAAATTCCAAATTTACACTACCATTATAGTGTTAACGTTACTTTTTCAAGTAATAAAATTTTCTCAGCTTAACATATCAGTATTCAAAATTAAAATTATGAGAGAAATTGACATAATATTGAAATATATAAAATGTATTATTTTACATCATGCAAATAACTATCAATTCAATTTTAGCGTAGAAATCAAAAAAATTGAAAAATAAATCCTCTAAATCATTTTTAATGCTATGGTACTTTAGTGAGTTAGAAAAAGTGCCGTCGTAGGGTGGGTCAAGTGTTCCTTCACTAAACTGAGACAATCTCAACCAAGTATTATACCAGAATAATTCTTATTTCTATAATATTTAGTTATCATTCTTTTGGTCAAGGACATTATTAACAACCTTAATAAGCTCTTTGTAAGTGTACCCATCATTTTAGATCTCATAGTTTTATCCCAACAAGTGCCATCGTAGAGAAGGTCAAGTATTGGAAATAAAACTACAATTCTATATTTCTCAAGAGTCCACCTTGATATTGACCCATGCAAACACCTTCTATAGGGGAATGGTCCAAAGCCACCACGAGGCCCCACATGGATCTCATGTTGTGAACCAATGATGGAGACCGTAGGATAAGTTGACACATTTCTTTCTCCCACTTACTATTTGAAAATACTTTTTCAAGAGATTCACCTTGATATTGACACATGTAAACACTTTTCGTAGGGAGGACAACCCAAAAGCCGCCACAAGGGCTCACATGAATCTCACGTTGTGAATCAATGATAGAGACTGTAGGATATCTTGATATATGTCATTCTCCAATGAAGTATTTTGAAAATAGAGTTTTCTACTGCGTAGACTGATCGGTGTGTACATACAAGCGCATGGGATTAAAGTAATAATAAAACGGTATTCCTACAGAGTATCGTATCTACAAAGATTAGTTTTTAATTCAATTAAATACTACAAATAATCTCACTTTACTTTATTTAGAGAACAGAAAACAAGATAAATGGGAAAATAACAACTAATTCCTAGGAGGCAAGGTAAATGGGAAACACAAATCGATAGGTAATTCTATGGGTGTTGATTGCATTATTGGGCCTTAATTTACTTAATTAAACTAACAATTTAGTCATAATCAAGTGTTCGTTTCATAAGTCTAGAAGCCTAAGGTCATAGAATCTCTTGTCGGTCTCATCCATTTCTCAAGTATTAATTAGCTAACCTAAGTGTCCCTCAGTGCTAGCTAAGTCATACAAGACATTACGACCATTCATCACTGACCTTTATAGATTAATTATTACTCATGCTGTCACTCCGGTAATTAATCTATAATCATGCATCCAATTCTAATATAAGCTTATTTCTGTCGAGCCTCCACTTAGTAACTAATTAATCAAACGATGCTCAATTAATTAATCTTCAGCACTAACTACAATTAATTAACCGTTTATCCTGCTGTCACTCGGGTATCTAACTAAATGTGCATTAAGCTATCTAGGAATCTTCTGTCGAGCTCAACCTAGTCCTACCTCAACTAATTAACAAACACAACCTAAGGGCATTAAGCCTAAAATGCATAAATGAACACAAACACTTAATCAAAACACAATCACAAACTAAATTAAGCAAATCAAGTGCAATGGTCCAAGAATTACAATAACCCATAGAAATTAGGAATTAACTAAACATATTTAGCAATTACAACTCAGAAATTCCTAATTACGCCACAAAGTAACTACAATTGAAAGGAAAAGGGAAAGAAAATGCAAATGAAGGACAATCTTGTGTTTTTGAAGTGATCAATCTCGAACTTGAGCTCCAAGGTCTTCAAATCCACTCCAAAACGCTCACAAATGCTCCCAATACCCTTAATTATGGTATGGAATCGAGATTAGGGCTTCAACCCTCGAAATGGCGTCCTTTTTCTTGAAGAGAAAAAGATAAATTTATACCTCTATCGATGCAGCGTTGGGACGCTAAGGACAGCGTTTCGACGCTGCACCCAAACGATGGCGTTTTACACACATGCGACTGAGTAGCATCAAGACGATGTAGAGAGCGTCTCGATACTCCAGGCAGAAACTGCTGAGGTGCGCCTTTTGAGCGTCGAGATGATACAGGACAGTGTCTCAACACTTGCTCTCGGGTTTGACACTTCAAATGTGGTGTATAGATGCCATTTTAAGGGTTTAAGCGCTCTCCCCTTGGGTTCTTTTGCCAAAACTCCATCTCTTGTCCTCTTGGATCTGCAAATGGGCTCTAAAAGGCTCCAATATTACCAAAATACCCTAAAACACTCGGTCTTGCTCCTTTAGCTCGGTTTCTGCAAAATCAAGAGAAATAGGCGTAAAAGCTCACTAAATCATAATAAAACTAGCATAAATAATAGAAAATAAGATAACATAATTATATGCTATCATGGACAAGTTAGGCTAATCTTATTTACCTAAGTTCTCAATCTACCCTTTCATAACCCTTATGTTGGTTAGATTGATTTTAATGTGAATTACCAAGTTTTAAACTATTTAAAAACTAATCACATTATGAGACTGCTTAATGAAATTAAATAAAATTTGACTAGTTCAACTCCCAAGTCAGTTCCTAGTTAGAGGTGTTCCCTTTCGATCACCTTAAATACCCCAATCTAGACAAAATCTTCCATAAACAGAGTTCTCTTATAGTCAATTTTTATTTCAAATTCATTAATCTTTAATTAACTATTAATTACTATATTAATGAACTTAAGTGAATTTAAGTAATGTTTTTAATCTTATTAGAAACTAATTCATTTTATGGATAATCTTGAAAATCTATCATTTTAAACCCTTTAAAGAAAAATTAAAAGATTATCCTAAATTCTAATCGTATTAAAATCAAATAAAGATAAATTAAATTCAAATTTTAAATTATTTAAAGCATGAATCAAAATATTTTTACTTTAAGGAAACCCAAATCTCATTAGGAAAGATCCTAATCCTATTAGAAAAACATGCATTCCAATTAAGAAAGGAAACATCCTGATTTAATTTTTAATTATATTCAAAGATATAGAAAATATAAACTTATTAGGAAAACATCTCAATTCTATTAGGAAACAATCTAATCAAATTTTTAAATATAACAATTATATTAAAAAATTAATTAAGATGCATGATCTGTTGGGTTTTGTGTCCTAAAACTCGTGGTTTTGTAAACTGAATATATATTCTATTTTACTATAAAGATGTTATTGAGGTTTATTCAGTAAATGTGTTATTGAATAAAGTGAATTGTGTATTCTATAACCCAAATCCAATGAACAAAGAACCCTTGGCTATAGTATGTATACTTGAACTTTATGTATGACATAATAGTTGATCAAGTTCGAGTAATAGCCAAAATGATCTATAGTATAAGGATAAGGCTGGGTACCTTATTCTGGGGACACTATGGACGCTGCCCACTTTGTATAGTACTAACGATGTGATCCTGAATCATTCATGTGGAGACATGCGAGTGGGGGCGTCCTATGCAATGAGTTTGCATAAGACCGGACCACGAAATAGTCACTTAGACTTTATAACTCCGTTTACTGTTTTAACTGACTATATTCATACGATGACCTAGGTAACTCGATCTTAATCCTGAGCGTGCTATGAACTCCTGTTTATTCGGGATTATCCTTAGATTTGCATGGGTGAGAGTGGCCCGAGATCGCCTGTCACACCCCCTCCCGAACCACCTGCTAACTTAGCCCGGAAGATGGTGTGAAGCCAACAGGCATCGTTTCACTACTTAACGATACCTATGACCCTTTTAATTCTTGGTAAACAATCCATACATGTATACGAGATACTATACATACCACACAGCAGAAACTAGGAATCTTATTACACATACCTACGGGGCGGTTCTGGTTAAACCTAACTTGAACAAGCCAAACACGACCAGACGTGCTTTATACACCCAAGACCACTAGTTCCATATACAACATAACTACACATCCCTATTAAGTTATGTACAATACGAGCAGACTTGCTATACTACACCATCCACATACAAAAATATCAGACTCGTAGAGCGTTCAGCAGGCTGTGGCAGGATCTCAGGCACCGGGAGCTCGATCTCTACCTGAAAAGTTGGAAAATATTGAAAGAATGAGCTGGGAAGCTCAGTGAGTGACTGAGTTTAAAACTATTAACTCGTAAATCATAACATATAACATCAACAGCTTTTACAGGAGTCCAGCAAGTGTGTCAAAAATATTAACCATTTTAAACATATGACAAATTAGTTGTGTAAGACTCGCCCAGTACAATCAATGTTCATTCTACGATGTAGTGGGGCCCGCCCAGCACTCCCATCGTCTTTGTCGTAGTGGGGCTCGCCTAGCACTCACGACAGCATTGTTGTCACGGAGTACACTCAACGTCGACAACAGAAAATGACCTGTGTGCACACGGTACTATACAACCTCGGGCTCAGTATCTCAACCATTAACTCATTCAGGTCTCAGAGAAACACATGAAAACCTTTAACAGTTCTTGCTAACACATGTAGACTTGGAATTAAGGTATTTCTTCTAGTTTCAGAAAATCAGTAAACATATGCTCACAACGAACAATTTAAATCAATTTTAGGAAATCATATATGCTTATGAATACGTGTTCAAGAGACCATAAATCTTTAAGCTACATCATTCTTAGGAAGTCTTTTCTTTTCATGAACACAAGTTCAAGCATAGAATTTATTTTCAGAATTCATTTTGTCACTCACAGCGTTAATATTAGATTCTCGGTCCGTAAATTTGTCCTATTCCTTCTTGGCCTGCCAAATAAACAAAACCAAGCATTAGAATCTTGGCCTCATGAATTTAAGGTTTAGGATTGCAAAAACCCTCCCATCTAATTCCTGCACTTTACAGATTTTATACCCTAAACTCACACACCTATAACTTTTCCATTACTTGCTCAAAAATGATGTTCTTTATACCAAAATCTTCCTTTTTGAACCCTCTAAAACTTATCTGAAGGAGTGAAATCGAAATTCCTAAAGGATGTGTCTGTAACTACCTTGAAAGCCATTTTCCCCAAACACGTTTCTGCTAAACCAGAACTGTTTTCCTGCTGCAACCCGAAACTAACCTGGAATTTAAAGCAACTTTCAAACAAATTCTAACCATGACTTCTTCATGAAAGTTATAGGAAATTAAATCAGCTTTCCATCCATACCTAATACAGCTTCTAATTCGAAGTCTACAGATCAGCATATCCCAAAAACCAGAGGTTCCCCGGATTTGACAGCAAAAACACTCCTCTGACTTCCCCTTCAAAAACCCATAACAAAAATTCAGATTTTGCTCGAGCTTCCTTCACGAAAATTGTTCCAAAATGAGTTAACTTTCAAGGAAAACAAATCTCACCTCTTAATACCTCTTGTGGAGCTCAAAACGTTCCAAATATCAGAGGTAGTCAGGGTTGAACACAAAATCTTCCATGCAACTTGGATTGATCTTCCCTCCTTTTCTTCTTCAATTACAACTCCAGCATCACCTTTCTTCTTTCTCTTACTCTCCCCCACGAAGAACCCTATTTAATTTCACCAAATGGGTAGCAAAATGGATGGACATAATTTAAGGAGAAGGAGTTTGACGGTGGTGGACAACCCACTTGCTTTTCTTTTTTTTTTTTTTTATTTTTGTTTTTGAAAACAACATATAGTCATTCCATTTCTCTTTTGTTTTTCTTCTTTTTCCTTCCCAAAACAATATACCAACCTACTTTCCTTCTTTCCCTTTTTAATTTTTAAGAAGTTTCAAGGAAGAACTCCGGGTTTACATCGCCGACTCAATAAGCCTCCCATTTTGGGGATAAGACCGGATAGATAGTTGGGAACATAGTCATGCGAGATGGAATTCACTCCTACCTGCTTTAAGGATTAGTAGAGAGGTTGTTCCCTTAAGTGCTGACTTCGGGTCTTGAACAATGGGCCCACCCTCTCATTGGCCCGAGAGGGATTCGGTTTGTTGGTTGGACCACAAACCAATTGTTCATTAGAGGATCAGTGGGACTTAAGGAACAAGAAGTAATTACAGGGGTAAAACGGTTTATTTGACCCATCTGTAATTACGAACGACCTGTGAAGGATCGACTTACTAATCATGGTTATATCGAGTGGACAGAAATATATCTACAGTGAGGAGAGTGCAGCCACTGGGCTTTAGTGAAGTGTCCCGGTGGTTAACGAATGTTGATTAGCTAGGCTAAAGAGTTTGGCTGGTTAAATCTCGTATCGTTGGAGCTCATGATCTGTAGGTCCATTAGGTCCCCTTACTAGCTCAGACTAAGCCTTGGAATAATTTGAGAGAAAAGAATTTGAATTGTTCAAATTCGGTTTTGGGAGTAAACGTTAATTATATGCGATATACTTAACGTACTATAATTTAATTATGAATTAAAACCACAAGAAAGAGAGAGGAATATATTTAAATGTGATTTAAATATTTGTTCGGTTTAATACGTGAATAGGGATTCATGTACAAACAATTGGTCATAAAAGAGAGGGATTGGTCTAATTATTTAATTAATATTTGATATTAAATTAAATAATTAAATTAATTAAATGGTTTAATTAATTAATCAAGTTTTTAAATTAATTTTGATTTAATTGAAACTTGACTAATCCTATATATCCAACCTAGTGTTGTCTTCCATGGGAAGACAAGTGTTGTCTTCCATGGGAAGACAAGTGTTGTCTTCCATAGGAAGCCTAATGAGGTTTCATTAGTGTCTATAAATGGGATGAAACACAAAAGGATTGTGTGAATTTTCTTTGATAGTTTTTTTTTTTAAAACTATCTTGAGCTCTCTTCCTTTCTCTCTAAAAAAATTCTCTTAACAAAGGATCCCACAATCCATTCCAAGGGCTGAGAATAGTAGGGAAGACTCTAGTGGTGGTCCAAGTATTGTTGGTGATCCAAGATTTGCAAAGAATTTGGAGAATTTGAGCTACAAAGGTATGTGTTCATACTTTCTGGTTTTTTTCCAGTTTTGAGCATGTTTTTGTTTGGTTAAATTGATGTACTTTGAGTGCTCGAGATCCGAAATTGCTTCCGCTTTCTTAATATTAACTCCATCATGATCATGCTTAACCTATGGTGAGATTTTAATCTAAATGGCATACAAATACAACAATCAAATAATTTAAACAATCACATGTATAATTAAATTAAAACTAGCAAAATTGACCGACATATTTGGCATATTCTAGAAATTAAGATAAATTCAAAACTACATAATTTGAATTTCCAAGACATTTCTTGATCTTCAATTTCTTTCCTTTCCTGAGCCATCCAAATTTAGAGTTTAGAAAACCCTAAATATTGTCTTCCAACTTTAGCACCAGCTGCCGCATGATACACAATAGGGAAAAAAATTTCCATCCACGAAATTCGACCGCCGACGTACATGCAAACTTTAATTGGCGATTGATAATGCTCATATTTTACATATTTATAGTCCTTTTTACTTAAGCTATTTGCACAAATACATGCTTTTATGTCTAATAAATATAGCAAATTAATGAGAAAATAGCCAAAATTAGTTAAGGGATTGTTTTGAGCTAAGAAATAGGAAATAAGAGGAAAAAAGTTGATTTATAATGAGTTTTGATGTTTTTATGCAGAAAAGTGAAAACTGCTAGAATTGCAACTGTAATTTCACCTAGGAGACAAAATTCTGATAATAAAGGAGAAAATCTGAAAGCACGATTTTATGATAATATTTGAAGATATTATCCATGAATCAGCTCATAAAGATTTGATTCTTGCCTTAAACATCCAAGGAGCAAACCCTAGCATTTGGAGCCTATAAATATGAAGATTCAAGCCACGAAAAAAGAGTCCACGATCGGCCATACTCGATTGAAGACCATTACTTTTCTGCACTTTTGTTTTTTTGTTTTATCGACTAAAAGGAGAAGAAACGCCACCGAAACTTCAATCTAGCCCTGTCGAAAGTCTAGGGTTGTGAAGATCTTACTCTCCTTGAAAGAGGTTGAATTTAGATTGATTGAAGAAGTGATAATTCTCTCTTTGAAGTTCGACTTTTCTCTTGTATTAGCAGTTTCTATTTTTCTGTTTTAGTTTAAATTCCAGCAACTTAGGCCTCGTTTGATAACCATTTGATTTTTGGTTTTTAGTTTTTGAAAATTAAGCTTGTTTTCTCTCAATTTCTCTACAATAGTTTTCATCTCCCTTAAGGAAGCATTTGAATTCTTAACCAAATTCTAAAAACAAAAACAAGTTTTTGGAAACTACTTTTTTTAGTTTTCAAAATATGGCTTGGTTTTTGAAAACATAGGTAAAAAGGAAATAACAAAACAAGTAAATTCATAGGTGGGAGTAGCATTTATAGGCTTAATTTCAAAACCAAAAACCAAAAACCAAATGGTTATCAAACGGGGCCTTAGTTTTCTGTTTTAGTTTAAGTTCCAACACTTTAATTCTGTTATTTCAACTTCAATTACTTCTAGTCTTTTGTCCTTAATCATTGTATTCATTTACTTTACAGCAAGTTCACTTTTAATAAAGTTCAATATTCTTTCTTCACAACGTCTTTAAGTTTTCTACTTATTTAATTTTCAGTTTCTGTTTTTTTTTCTTTCTAATTCACTATGTATTCTCTTTCTTTTAATGTTTTGCTATTTATTTTCTCCATCACGAGCTAATTCCGTCCTTGGGATTCGGATATGTGGATGCCCTAAGGATTGGAAGCTTGGCCTAAGATGTAAAAGTAACTTTGCTCGATTCCATAGCATTGTTTGCTTTTATTGATTATCATTCTTATTGTGAATCTAGCTTGATCACCTAGGTGAACATACATAGATTGAGTTTAATACTGAAAGGGTTAAACGAGATTACGTGTTCATACAAAGAAATAGAGGAAAGGGGCTTAGACATAAGCACTTGTTTTTTACCCTAGACATAGGGCAAAACCTCTAAGACCAAGGGTTGTGTTCTCATTAAACTAAGTTCGTATTAGCCATAGACATATGGTTTAATTACTGAGGCTTCTAAAGGTTTTTCCATTAAAATCAAATAGAAGTTGAACCCGGTTTGCATTGCTTGGTGTTTGAGTAAATATTGCAATTGCATTTTAGGTCACAATTCTTTTCCAAGGGGCAAAAGCATATTTGGATTCCATCTTTTTATCATTTGATTTTTAGTACGGTTACAACCTTCCCAATTATTTAATATTGGTTACTGAGGTTGCTTTGTGTTAATATCTTTGTCTTCATCTTGGATTTTGTGGTATCCGTTCTCTGTGGGATCGATACTTTGGAATATTTCCTTTACTACTTGTTTGACAGTGAGCATTTGCACTAGACTGGAGACTTTTTCTATTCAAAAGTTTTCTTCTAAAAGCCCACACGTTTTCAGTCGATCAGCTATTCATATGCTGGCAATAAGTTGAACACCACCAGTGAAGTATTTGACCTCTGGCTCAAATCTTGTCAGCCTTTACTTCACGAATTCCTCTTATTTAAACATCTCACCAAACTTCACAAAGAAGCTCAGGTCGCCTTCAGTTGAAATTCACACCTAGAGCTTTTCTTCACTGATTAAAAGGATTGAGCACCTTCGGAGAATGAATTCACCATTCACTGCTGGACTTTGAAAAAACCCATTGGGCTTTGCTTGAAATTCTCATCATTGTTTTCAATATTCCTCTAACTCAATTCAAAATCAATTTGACATTCAGCTGCTAAAGGAACTCAATTCGAAAATGAGTTATTGAAATTAAACTCTCAATTCAAAATTGAGATTCGATGAGTTGTGATGGCTGTCGAAGGAAACTCAATTCAAAATTAGTTGTTGTGGCTAATTTAACACCAACTTTAAACCCTTAATTAAGATGCAACTTAGGGTGCGTTTACTAAATCGTAATGAATTTGGGTGCAATTGTAATGAGATTGTGGCGCAAACGTAATTGGGATAAAATGAGATGTAACGTAATGGAATTACGATTGATTGTTTTTACTTTACCTACATCTGGAATTGGAATGAAATAGATATGATTACCATGATGTCATTTTATATTTATAATTAATTAAAATGTAGTAACTATGCTACCAGAATTAAGATACACTTCTTCAATTTTATTTACTTATTCAAATTTTCTAAAATTATTTTTTTGTAACAGATCAAACAAAAAATAACGTATAAAAAAGCGATCCAAAAATCATAACAGATTTTTGTTCCTTATATTGATATCGATCAAAATATGGTCTGGTCAAAACTCATGCCATAAAAAAATATGGATTATCAAGATTTTATCTAAATATCGAAATCGATCAAAATATGGCCTAGTCAAAACTCAGGCATAAAAAAATATTGATTATTGATATAGATATCAATACCGATCAAAATATGGCCTGACCACTGACCAAAACCCACGCATAAAAAAAATCAAAAAATGGAATGGCCAAAACTCACGCATAAAAAATATCGATTATCGATCTAGATATTGATCTCATCTAAAAATCGATATCAATCAAAATATGTCTGACCAAAACTCACGCATAAAAAAATATCGATTATCGATCTAGATATCGATCTCATCTAAATATTGATATCGATCAAAATATGTCTGACCAAAACTCATGCATAAAAAAATAGCGATCTTAATCTCGGTAAAATGCAAGTATCGCAGCCTGGCCAAAACTCACGCATAAAAATATTTTATCGATCTAAAAAATCTCATATCAATTCAAATATGGCAATAAATCACATACAATAACCCTCGAGAAGGAATCTCTTCTTCGTTTCATCCAACTAAAAATGTGAGACCATGGACAAAACGATGGTCCAAAAAAATGGGTAAGAAACTTTTTAATGAAGCCATAAAAATACTTCGGGTTTTAATGCTCTTTATCAACATGAAAAAATTCCAGAAAAAGAAAGAAGAAGGAAGAAAAAGAAGAGAGGAGGAAGGAGAAAGAAAAAATATTCGAGGTTAGGAGAGAGAGAAAGGGCAAAGCGTGAGAAGTAAACCAAAAAGATGGGTGGGTCCCACGTAATATTTAATGACAATCGGATAACATACCCTTTTAGATGTAATCAGATTACAGGATAGAATAATGTGGAGCCCATAATTAATTACCATTGCGAAATACAGTAAACACCACTAATCGTAATCATGTGGAACCCACAATGTCAAATTGCGTTTGATTCATTACGATTACAGGTAGGTAAACATGCCCTTACTTTGTACCGATGGAAACAAAATTACACTAATTTGTACAAAATTAAAATACATGGAACCCTAAACCCATGAGGGTTTTACATTTGATCTAATCAAAACGATAAATCTAATGTCAAATAGCCTAAACAATCAATTTGCAAACTAACACATATATCACATATATAAAATAAAAATACGCACAATTCAAAACTTTTATTATAAATAAAAATCAAAGTTCGCTCTGGTACCAATTGTAGGGAATAATCGAATTAAACTATAGCTATGACTCGAACATAGGACCAAGACCTTGTGGGAGCCTCTTTAAAAGAGAAAGGGAATAGATGGGAGAATTGAGAGAACTCTTTTCTCTCAAGGGAGTAGAACTCTTTTGCTTAACCTATAAAGGTCCTATTTACAGTGACCACCTAGAGCAAAACTTTGTCCTAATTAAATAATATATATTTTAATATCTAATATTAATAAATATATTTAAACTATTTGAATCTCATTCAAATATTTCAAATTTTCCTAATATATATTTTCTTATTCGAATCTCATTCAAATTTTATATATATTTGTATTTAATACATTAGTAATTTTATTTGTTATTTAATATATCAAATACAATAAATATGTTTTACCTCATTTAATATATCAAATCTATTAAATATTAATTTGAACGTTTCAAATTTTCTTTCAATGAAGTTGATCCCTAATTGTTCGTATGAACTAGCAAAGGGACCTTATGGATCTACAGGTTATTAGCTCCAATGATACACAATTAATTAATCAAACTATTTAATTAATTAATTTTCATTCATTAACTATAAGTCACTCCAATATAGACCTAGAGTTGCACCTAATGCACTATAAGACAAGTTGTGTCCATGGATCTAATCATTACATGGAAGTCGATCTTTCACGAGTTGTTCGTAATTACAGTTAGGTCAAAAGTTTGTTTTACCCTTATAATTACATATTGCACCTTAAGTATCACTGATCCTCTAATGAACAATCTGTTTATGATCCAATCATAAACTAAGTCCCTCTCAGGCCAGTGAGAGGGTGGAGCTTCATTGTTTAAGTCTTGAAATCAGCACGTAAGGGAACTATTCATCTACTTTCCCTATGTAGGAAGGAGTGAATTCCATCTCATGAAAATTATGTTCATAGCTCCCTATTTGGTCAAGCTCCAAAATGGTAGGCTTATTAAATTAGCCACAATGTCGATTATCACCCATGCAAATCAAAGGACGAGCCCTTATAGGTAGGAGTTCATAATTCACTCAAGATTATGATCGAGTCGCATATGATCATCCTGTGAAATATTAATCTTTTCAATAGACGGATTTATAAAAAGAGATTAAATATTTTGTGGTCCAATCTTATACAAACTCATTGTATAAGATACTCCTACTCACATGTCTCCACATGCATGATTTGGAGTAAATCATTTGTAACAATTACAAAGTGGGCATCAATAGTGTTACCAGGATAAGGCACCCAACCTTATCCATATACTATAGACGCTTTAGGTTATTTCTTGAACATGATCCTCTCGTATGTCAACCATATACTGTTCAAGATTACACTAATAACCTTGGATTTTTCATGTAATGGATAATATAATATTGCAAATAAAATAATTAAATAATTATTAAATAGCACATTAATTATGAGGCTTTAGGGCACAAATGCCAACAGAAAGGACTTGTGTTGGTTTGCGGAGACAGTCTTCACTCTTGTAAGCAACTCATGACTAGTATGGGGACGTGGTCAGGTCGCAAGGGAAAGCCAGGGCCATCAAGTGTCGAATATGGATTTTGAATCCTTGGTCAAAATCCAAGGCTTGGGGCGCTACAGATGGTATCAAAGCGGAACCTCTCCCAGTACGATGTGCTTTAGGAACGAACTAAGGCGGAAGCTGCTGGGCATGTAACGCCGGAGTTTAGGAGGAGTACATGAATGAACCGAGACCACATTTGAATGAGAGGGATCCTAAGGATATGCAAGTATGGTTAAGAAAGACTTAAAGGAATTTATAGTTATTACCTATAACAAGAAGGTGTACCTTCCTTTTCAGTGACTCAATCGTAGAAACTCTAAAGTTAAACGTGCTCGGCTTGGAGCAATGATAGGACTCGATTTTAAATGGTTGACTCCAATCCGGTACAACTATCACAGGTGCAGAAGTCAACTTATCCTTAAAAACATTAAATGCTAGCATGCAATCCTCGTTAAAAACAAAAGGAGCATATTTCTCAAGTAAATTACACAAAGGTTTAGTAATTTTAGAAAATCTTTAATGAAACGACGATAACCCAGCTACGAACTCCCTTAACATTCACTAGAGGTGGCAATTGTTTAATTGCAGAAATCTTAGCTCAATCCACCTTCAGCCCCTTTGCAGATACCTTGTGGCCAAGAACCATACCTTCTTTTACAATAAAATGGCATTAGGAGAGGTTAGTTTCCTAACACCGCTGCAACACACGAGATAGATTATGCAAACAAGAATCGAAAGAAGTACCGAAAATGCTAAAATCATCCATAAAACCTCCATAATCTCCTCGACAAAATCTGCAAAGATAGCCATCATGCAATGTTGGAAGGTGGCAGGCGCATTACATAACCTAAATGCCATTTGCTTGAAGGCGTATGTACCATAGGGGCACGTGAAAGTCGTCTTCTCCTGGTTCTCAAGTGCTATAGCGATCTGATTGTAACCTGAGTAACCATCAAGAAAACAGTAGTAAGGATAACCTACTAACCTGTCCAGCATCTGGTCAATTGAAAGGTAAAGGAAAGTGATCCTTTTTGGTGGCTTTGTTGAGCTTTTTATAGTCAATGCACACCTACCATCCAGTCATTGTTCGGGGCGAGATATCCTCATTCTTTTCATTCTTTACGACCGTCATCCTTCCTTTTTTAGGTATAACCTACATTGGGCTTACCCAAGGACTATCAGAAATAGCAAAAATAAAACCTGCATTTAATAATTTTATCACCTCGTTTTTAATCACTTCCTCCATGATGGGGTTAAGTCTCCTTTGGTGTTCTACAGTGGGCTTTAAGTCATCCTCCATCAAAATTTTATGCATGACAATCGAGGGGCTAATGCCTTTAATATCACTAATAGACCACCTTAAAGCAGACTTATGTACACACAACACATTCAACAATTTTTCCTTTTCTACTTTACTTAACTCATCAGCAATAATCACATGGAAAGTAGAAGAATCAACTAAGAAAGCATAACATAAGTGAGCAAGAAATTGCTTTAATTCAGGAGAAGGAGTATCAACTTGTGCACAAAAAGAATCAGAAATCATTTCCTCCTCCCTACTGTGTTCTATAGGTGCCTTTACAACATTATCACAACGATAGGCATGCTCAATATCCAAAATTTCAGACAATTCACCACACAAATCAGGCATGCCAACTTCAAACTTATCAATAGGAGTCACTAACTCAATACATTCATCCAAAATAGTGTCCACGACATCAATCATATGGCAAGTACTAACCTCATCGGGGAGTTTCAATGCCTTAAACATGTTGAATACTGCCTTTTCATCATTTACGCATAGAGTCAGGAGTTCCTGTGTGAACCTCAATCAGAGTGTGTTCTGTAACCAGAAATGGCCTCCCCAGGATGATTGGGACCTCAGCAACTTCCTCCATGTCCAGGATAACAAAATCTACAGGAAAAATAAACTTATCAACTTTAACTAAAACATCCTCTAAAATACCTTTTGGGTATGTTAGAGAACGATCCACCAACTGAAGCACTACGCTTGTTGGTTTATCTGCTCCAAGTTTCCTGAAAACTCTAAAAGGCATTAAATTAATACTCACCCTTAGATTACATAGTGCCTTTTTTATGTGAACACTACCAATAATACAAGGGATAGTAAAACTCCCTAGGTCCTTCATTTTCTATGGTAGCCTCCTCTGAATGATAGCACTACACTTGATGTTCATCTGCACTCTTTCATCCCTTTCAAACTTCCTCTTGTTTGCTAGAATTTCCTTCATAAACTTCACATAATTGGGTACCTTTTCAAGTACATCAGCAAAAGGTATATTTATGTGAAGTTTCTTAATATGCTCAAGAAATTTAGCAAACTCATCATATAACTTTTTCTTTCTAAATCACTTAGGATACGCTATTTCATTAGGAACAAAAGTTATAGAATTAGATAACTTCCTTGATGTGAGCACCTGAGGTGCTTCCTCTTCCTCTACTATCTCTTCATTGATATCCTGTTCTTGACTTGTGCTGGGCATATCTTCCTTCAGTTCTTTCCCACTTCTTAAAGATATGGTTGTACATTCCACAATTGGGTCAGTAGAAATAACATGTAAATCACTCTTACCTCTTTGTAGGTTGTCCAAGAATTCTACCATTTGATTGATTTTATCTCCCATGTCTTTGATCACAACATATTGGGTTTCTGACTTCACGGGCATCGACATCACCGCAACGTTCATATTGTGAGAACTGCTCCTTGTCTCCTAAAAAAATCTCCCTAGAATATCTACAAGTGGATTCCTCTTATCTTAAGATTCTATATCTGTTACTTCTGAAATAGGCTGCACTACACTTTCATTAATAAGACAAGACGATTTCAATTAAGCTTTCTTACCTGGGTGGTTCTCAACATCTTCAAGCTTAGCTTTCTGAGCACACTTGCATCAAACTCTCCCTATGCTCACAGCTTTAACATGCTCAATACTAGGTTCCTCAGAGTCCTTCTTCAGTCCTGTCCCTGTCAATTTACTCAACGCCTTTGTTAGTGTTTCAACTTGGAATTTAAGAGCACTAACCTCATTGGCTTCACAAGCTCCCTTTTGTGGTGTAAAATCCTCTGACGGTCATTGGTAGCTTTTGATGGCCAACTCCTCAAACAAGGCTCGAGCTTCCTTCACTGACTTCGCTAGAAAGTTTCCTCGAGCTGCATTGTTTAGAGTAATTTTATTAGTACTAAGCAACCCATTATAGATAAGTTGTACCTGAAGCCAATCGGGATATCCGTGTGGCGGGCACTTCCTCAACATGTCTTTATAGCGCTCTCACGCCTTATATAGCTAATTCTCCTCTTTTTGCTTGAACATGCAAGTTTTTGTTCTGAGCTTCACTATCATGGCAAGAGGAAAGAATTTTGTGAGAAACGTCTTCGCTAGCTCACTCCAAGTCGAAATATCTAGGGGGGTTAAAGAATCAAACCAATCTCTCGCCCTATCCTGTAGAGAAAATGGAAACAAACGTAAATTAACAATATCATAACTAACACCATTAATTTTTACCACCCCACTGATATCCAAAAACGTGCACAGATGATAGTACGGATCTTCTGATAGATGCCTTCGAAATGCACTATCTTGAACCATCTGAATTAGACCAGCCTTTAGCTCGAAACTGTCTACAATGATGGGTGTGTACACTATTCCAGAGTAGTCTACATGTAACTCCGACATAAAATAGTCACTAATCGCCTTGTCTTCCTCATCCATGGCTAAAGGATTTTAGATTAAAAATGCTATGGAGCGTCCTGCAAAATTAGAAACAAGCAGAAAAACTCCAAGAACGCTATTAATCACCTTATTGCTCCACAAAAATGTCACAGATCACCCAACAAAAAGAAAACGAAAAAAATAAAGAAAACTAACGAATAAAAGAATAAAACTCCTAAATTAAGATCAGACACTTTTAGCACATATTAATTGAATTAAATGCCAATTCTCCGGCAACGTCTCCAAAAACTTAATTGGCGTACACGCAAGCGCACGTGATCAAAGTAACAATAAAACGGTAAATATACCAAGTATCGAATGCACAGGGAATTGAGGATGTTTAATCAATTAATTACTACACTTAATCGCGTCCAATTTTATTTAGAAAAATAAACGCCAAAAGAACATTCAACAAATTAAACTAAAAATAAGCATTAAAAAGAACAAACGAATGGAGCGCAAATTAAAGAGGCTAAGTTTAGGATGTTAATCTCACCAATGGATCATTTATTGAGTCTAACGGGCATTTGTCATTAATTAATCAATTATTTGAATATAAGGGTAATGTATTCAAAGGGTAGTGTATCATGTAATCCTCTGTCGAGCTCTTCCAATTCTTAGGTGTAATTAATTAAATCATGTGTTCGTCTCATTCATTAATTCTCACCCGGCATTAGCAAACCCTATCATCAATCCTAATTGACTTTCTTATATTGTCGTGTCCTCAATTATTATGCAATTGAAGCTCTAATTTATGCACTCTTTGTCAAGTAATAACATAAACCAGCAGTTCATTAAATCCTTGATCAGGGGATTTAAAGCGTTAAAAATATTGCATAAAAATAGATTCGAATAATCAATCACAAATCCCCAATTAAATACGATTACATGGTCCAAAGGCTTGATTAAGCCCTAAAGTCTACAATCTACTGAAGGTAAATCATAATTCAGCACAAACAACCATAATCCATCTACAATCAGTCTTAGAATAGTAGAGAATTTAGGAAAAAACATAGTAGAAATTTGTTGTGCATCGATCCATCGCTCCCGTTATGAACCACGAGAACGTCGGATGCCGGATCTTCAATCAAACAACTCCAATTCATCCCCCAATACTCTCATCACACTCTGTTCGTGGATTAGAGTGTAGACCCCTAAACTCTCCCCTTCCATCGATGAAGAATTGAAGCATTAGAAGTTGTAGTCGAGACAACGTTGCAACGTTGTCCAAAACGATGCCCTTTTTGCATGTGCACATGAGTAGCATTGCAACGTTGTAAGTAGTGTTGCAACGCTACGACGGAGCCTTCCTTTTACGTGCATTTCTAGCGTTGCAACGTCACAGGGCAACGTTGCAACGCTAGCTTTTAGGTTTGTACTATATAATTGAGCGTTGCAACACTGTCCACTCGGCCCCATCAGCTAGAACACTATCTCATCTTCTCGTTAGCTCCTCCAAATGCTCTAAAAAAGCTCCAAATTCAACCTAAGGTTCCCATTTCTACATTTCCTCTTGGAATTTCTCGGTTTCCTGAAATTAACAATTAATCGACATAAAAGCTCACATTTAAAACATAAAACTAGCTAAATTAAGACATAAACATAGCACTAAATTAGTGCTAACAAGTTCACTGGGTCCTACTTTAGAGCCTCATTTTGTTTTATTTTGTTTTTCTTGTTTTTTTTTTATTGATTTTACTTTATTTTGTTTTGATTAAGGTTGTAACAGCCTCAAATTTAAGTCTAACTTAAGGACATTACTAAACTTACATCCAATATGCCCCAAAAATTTCGGCAACTTAACAACACAACTACAAGCTAACCAAATTTTTTTCTAACGCCTGATAAGCAAATGAACACACTTCTATAACCAATAACAACACGTCAACAAACACCACACCTCCTAGCAATAACACAACACTCCCAAACACCCAAAATAAACAGAGCCACATCCACACAAAGCATACTTAATTCAAATAAATTAGCAGGAGCAAAAAGAAGTTTCTAATCTCAAAGCTTTTATTTCTTGACTTAACTTCTACCAAAAGAACCTTTCTACACTTCAGGAAACAAATGAAAGAAACAATAAAGAATAAGAGGCCTATACTAACCACCCATTCAAAACAACTGGAATCCTATCTATGCAATTCAAGAGAACCCTACTAAGAAAGCACATAATACTAATGGTGTCCTCCCATCACGTCTCATCGCCTGCATCACCAGTTTCGTAGAGCTCCTTATCACCTACAAAATCTTTTGGTTGGGGAGAGTCAATACAAAAGTACTCATTAAATAGCTCACACCTAGTGAGCCACTAAACATCAAACAGCAAACAACATGTTATTCACACACACCCAAACATGCTTATTCAAAGTAATATCACCAGCATCATACTGTTCATATATAAACAAGTAAACTATGCATAAGACTCACTTAACACATGAATTCCCACACCATGTTGTGCAACTAACGCATGAATTCCTACATCATGCCATGCTCGTTTAGTTTTTACTCAACACTCATGTTTAGCCCTCACCAAGGCTCTCCAAGACTAACCTTTCGAGAAGTATCGATCCCTGACCACCATTACTAGGGCCTCAATACCTCTCTACGAAGCTCGGTGTTCGACCCTTGATCAATATTACCAAGGCCTCGAACTATGCATCGCCCGTTGACCATTTGTACCCAAGGTACACCGATGACTTAGCAATGCATTGGCCCTTTCTCAAGTTCCCAACACATGCTTTTTAGACTCATCACACTAACCCTTGACCATTTGTACCCAAGGCCTCGATGCTCCTCTTATTCTAATGGTGACAGTACCACCCCTCGAAAATTTGTACCTGAGGTGCACTGGTACTCACCCTACAAACCTTAGTAAGCTAACAAGCTCCGCTGACCTCCTCACAAACTCACCAAATGCATGTTACATAAGCATGCTACTAGACTATGTTTATACATATGTTTCAAACTCAATAAATCATCATGCTAACTTCACACAATTTTCAAAGTCAATAACCAAGCATGCTCATCAAAAGAAATAAAAGCATAGAATAAATATATCATGTATAAATCAAACAAGAGAACATAGAGCATGCATTACACAGTCAAACAAACTAAAAAGGTAGAAACTACTTACCTAGAGTGCTCCCAAAATATTCCATGAGTTCCTAAACCAAGAGAATAAGCTTTAGAGGCTATACTTAGTTTGAAATCCTAAACAAAATGGAACATCCTTAAAGAGAAGCAAGCTTACTCAAATTCAGTCTTAGAAGCTACTTCGAACACCCAAAACTAATCCAAAACCTACAACAGTGAGTCTCAAGCATTACAAACGAAGCTAAAGTACTTTAAAAGAGCTTGAATGGACGAAACAAAGACTCATCACTTAATTCTTATCCAAAAGGACTTGGGTAATTGTTGGAAGTATCCAAAAAGACCTCGAACTAACTTGAAACAAAACCGATTTAAGCACTTGTTGGTTCGGGTTTAGAAATGTTCGAACTGCAAACAAAGAGTACCCAAGGGTTAAGGACTTATCCAAAGTGCTTTAAAACAATCCAAAGAGATACCTACACAACTAAAGTGAGGTTATAAGGTTAAAACCCAAGTCAAAGTTCTCAATCGGGTCCAAAAGAGTGTTCAGACATATTATTCTTACCCACAAAACACCCCTAAACTTAACCGAACACTTCGAATCAAGTTCAACTAAAAAAAGAGAGTTTCCAAAGGTTAAAACTAAATTACAACACTTATAATGAATTCGAAAAAGTCTGAAAGGGCCTTACCACCTAAATCTTACAAAAAAAAGACTTGGGTCTTTGCTGTAAAGTATTCGAAGGGACTCCGAATTGGTTTGAATTGCAAATAGAAGGCTCTCACACTTTAGAACCTAAGCTATAACACCTAAAGTGATTTTCGAAAGGTCTAAAAAGCATTAAAAATTACGAAAAGAGCCCTTACGCTTGACGTTTGTTTGTTCGAAGGTGTCCGAATCTATCATGAACTGCAAGCTGAAGGTTCCTACACGTTAGGACTAAATTTACAGAACCTAAAGAGTAATCGAAACTACTAAAAATTCTAAAGCTTAACAACCAGCACCTAAACAGCCATATAAACACGCTGGACAACAATTGACAGAGTTCAGTGTCGTAAAACCAAACCTCACAGCCAATGATTATTCGAATCTAGACCAAATCAGTTGAGAAACACGAATGGAAGCGATTCTCAAGTTCGAAACTAAGTGGGTCTTGCTGGAAAACGTGAATTCAGCACCAAACTACCCCGAATGCGGTTGGTCAACATCTAGAGAAGCATAAAATCGCAATAAAGAGACATTTAAAGTATGGATAATCCAAAATCAAGGTCCATTGGGGATGGATCAATGACAAACCTTGTCAAAAAGGAGGAAAACGTCACTACATTGCCGCTAGAACTCACAGATGCGTGCTGTCCGTGGTTGTCGCAGGTCGTCGAAGCCACAAATCTGAATGCTTAGAGAGTGAAGTGACGTTCGTAGGAAGGGAGGGAGAAGTCGTCGATGAAGCGCTCGATCTGTTTGCGAATGGAGGGGAAAACGTGGGTCTCATTGTTTGTGGGTTTCACATCACACAAAAGAGAAGGCACAGGTTGGATTTTATGTACGAAGGTGGGCTGGCCGGAGGGAAAAAAATGAGTGGGAGATGGTGTTTCGAGGGGCTGTCTACATGCAAAATGGAGAAAATCTAATTAAAAGGGAATTTGGTTTCTTTTTGAACTTGGAGAATAAATTTTAAAATTAAATTCTTAAATCTCAAAATTAAAGATTTAATTCAAAATCTCATTTTTCCAAAATTATAGAAATTTAATTTTTCAAACTTAAGGGCTATATATTGAAATACTAATTTTTTTTCAAATTAAAACTCTAACCCAAAATACTCTAAACTAGCCTAATTTATAACGCAGGGCATTACAAGGATGCTAGTTGTGTATGTGAAAAGACAAGGAAGCAGTTTTAGTTCCCTTCGATCATGAGATTGAAAGAACTTGCAAAAAGAATCAAAAGGAGAGGAGAAACCAAACTGAATCTATAGTACATCAAGTACAACAAGTAGCTGAGCAAGAGCCAAGGGCCATCAGAGACTATTTCCAGCCTATGTTTGTTACGTGATTTTGTAACCATGCAAAGCCGCAAGTGTATGGTGTCAAGTTTTAGTATAGTGATTAGTGAGTGCAGAGTATCGTCCTCAAGAATGGTTTTCTCGATCAATTGATTACTGATCAGGCGTGACACACAAGTGCATGTGATCGAAGTAATAATAAAATGACACAAGAGTATCGAGTAACATATCCCACAGAGATTGGTTTTTAATTCAATTAAGTACCATGAATAATCTCACTTTAGTTTATTTAGAGAACAGAAAGCAAGAGCAAACAGGAAAATAACAACTAAACCTCAAAAGCAAGATAAATGGGAGACACAAATTAAAAGATAATTCTATGGGTGTTGATTGCATTCTTGGACCTTAATTTACTTAATTAAGCTAGCAATTAAGCATAACCAAGTGTTTGATTCATAAGTCTAGAAGCCTAAGGTCATGGAATCTCCTATCAGTCTCCTCCAAATCTCGGGTGTAATTAATTAAATCACGTGTCTGTCTCATTAATTAATTCTCACTTGGCATTAACAAACCTTCGTCACTGACCTCTATAGATTAATTATTACTTCTGTTGTCACTCAGGTAATTAATCTACAATCACGCATTCTGTTCTAGTCTAAGCTTATCTCTGTCGAGCCTCCACTTAGTAACTAATCAATTAGACGGTGCTCAATTAATTAATCTTCATCATTAACTACAATTAATTAACCGTTTATCTCGCTGTCACTCGAGTAGCTAACTAATTGTGCATTCAGCTAACTAGGAATCTCATGTCGGTCTCCTCCTAGTCCTACCTCAATTAATTAACAAACACAATCTAAGGGCATTAAGCCTAAAATACATAAATGAATATAAACACTAATTACCCACAATCACAAACTAAATTAAGAAAAATTAAGTGCAATGGTTCAAGAATTACAACAACCCATAGAAATTAGGGATTAACTAAACATGTTCATCAATTACAACTCGGAAATCCCTAATTAAAACCACTAAAGTAACTACAGTTGAAAAGAAAAGGGAAAGAAAAGGCAAACGAATGATGATCTTGTGTTCCCGAGGTGATCAATCTCAAACCCAAGCCCCAAGGTCTTCAATTCCACTCCAAAATGCTCACAAATGCTCCAAATACCCTTAATTATGGTATGGAATCGAGATTACGGCTTCAACCCTCGAAATAGCCTCCCTTTGGAAGAAGAAGAACCGATGAATATATACTTCCCACCGTGACGGCGTTGCAACGCTGTCCAAAAACGCTATCATTTTTTCTTGTGCTCAACGGTAGCGTTGCAACGCTATGGATGGAGAGTTTCTTCCTAGCATTTTTCTAACGTTGCAATGCCATAGGGCAATGTTGCTGTTGGACTTTATGCCCTAAAGCCTCGTAATTAATGATTTATTTAATAATTAATAATAATTTTGTTTATTTTATTTGCAATATAATATTATCCATTATATGAAAAATCCAAGGTTATTAGTGTAATTTTGAACAGTATGTGGTTGACGTACGAGAGGATCATGCTAAAAAAATAACCTAAAGGGTCATAGTATATGGATAAGGTCGGGTGCCTTATCCAGGTAACACTATTTATACGACCTACTTTGTAATAGTTACAAATGATTTGATCCAAATCATTTATGTGGAGACATATGAGTGGGGGTATTTTATACAATGAGTTTGTATAAGACTAGATTACGAAATATTTAATCTCTCTTTATAAATTCAGTAATTGAGAAGAATAATATTTCATTAGGATGATCATATGCGACTCGATCTTAATCCTAAGTGAGTTATGAACTCCTACCTGTGAGAGCTCGTCCTTTGATTTGCATGTGTGAGAGTGACTTTTATAGCCGATTCAATATGCCTACCATTTTGGGGACTTGACCAAATAGGGAGCTAGGAACATAATCTCACAAGATGGAATTCACTTCTTCCCATATAGGGTAAGTAGATGAGTAATTCCCTTAAGTGCTAATTTCGGGACTTGAATAATGGGGCCCCACCCTCTCACTGGCCCGAGAGGGACTTAGTTTATAATTAGATTATAAACAAAATGTTCATTAGAGGATCAGTGGTACTTAAGGTACAAAGATGTAATCTTAGGGGTAAAACGAACTTTTGACCCAGCTGTAATTACGAACAACTCATGAAGTATCGACTTACATGTAATGTGTAACAACCGATTTTTTTTTTAATTTAATTGCTTTATTTTATTGATTTTTCTAAAACCTTTTTGAATTAGGATTTTATCTTCTTTTTAAATTAGGAAATAAATATTTTCTTTTTATTTAAAAAGAAATAAGATAATTTTATCAAGGGTTTTGATTAAAGTTCTTTTAAAAATGGGTCTTTTAAGCCCTAACCTTTTTGATCAAAAGTTTTGACGGCAAAAAGAGGGAAACGAAGACGTCAGTTATGCAGTTTCCTCTCTAAAGAAAAAACATTAAGTTTTCTTCCCTTCTATTTTCAAGTTTGTTTTATTTCTTGATTGAATATTTCTTGAAAAATTTCCTCTCTAAAGAAAAAGCAGTAAGTTTTCTTCCCTTCTATTTTCAAGTTTGTTTTATTTCTTGATTGAATATTTCTTGAAAAATTTTAGGTTTTGTTTTCATTCTTGATTGTTTAGAATGAAAAGATTCTTGAAATCTTTTGCCCTAAAAAGTTTTTAGGTTTTTGGTTTGCTTAATTCTTTATCAAAGTTTTTCATCTTATGGATTTTGGATTAAACTTAAGGTTTAATAATGGAAGATTTTCCAGAAATTTCCAGCTTTTATTGTCTTCTAAATTTAGGACGGTTTTTAGTGTTTTTGGGTTCTTTTTGTACAAGAAAGTTTACCAAATGATTGTTTCTTTAAAGTGTGATTTATAGCTTTAATTTCTACATTAAAACATTATGTTTTAAAGGTTTTTACAGCAGTTTTAGGTACTTTTTCATATCTGATTTTATTTGTAAAATGGTAGAAATCTTGATTCTTTTAGATAAAAAACTCTTGGAAAGTTTTGTTTTAAGAGCAGAAAATTTCTGGGTTATTTGTCCATAATTTATGATAGCTATGAAAGTTTTAAAAGATGTAGAATTGGAAAATTGTTTCGTATTTTATTTCGTATTGAAAAGTATTGATTTTACTAATTTTAATACGTTTTTAATTGGATTTTAAAGTGTTTTAAACCCAGTTTTCAGTGCTATTTTTTTTTTCCAAGAATCCTATTTTTTTCCCTAACTTTTTATGCAGAAAATTGTTTTGAATGGGAAAAAATTGGGTAGATAAGATTGTCTATATTTTAGATAAGCTTTTTGACCTTTAAGATAGAATTTTGGTTTTTGATCAGTGTAGTATTGGATATTTTTGGACTTCTAGGAAAAGTTGATGATTGTTCAAGAAAGTGGACAAGATTTGGAATTGAGATTGAGAATTGTAGGATTATCGATCGAGGTAAGTAGTTTCCACATCCCTTCCAAAATAGCAATTTTGGTACAATTATGTTTTTAATATTGTTTATTTGAAAAATGTTTGAAAGAATGTTTTGTATGATTTGAAATTGGTCGAAATTGTTTTTATATGCTTTAAAGTATTTTTTTTCCTATTTGAAAGTTTTTTTTTTTTTCATTTTGGATAATTTGAAATAAAGGTAAATTTCAAAGTGAAAGTAAGTTTGTTTTGGTTTTGAGTTTGAATGGTTGATTTGATGAATCTTTATTGAAATTGTTATTTGAAACTGCACGTTTTGTTTCAAATGTTTACAAAAGAATTTTTGATCGATTTGATAAGGGCTATCCAGATATGCCAATTTTATGTTTTGGGAATACTTTGCTTATTTGTGGTAGTAGCCTAAATTGGAATTGATGGAATTGTTCTGGCTTATTTGTGAGAAGACACATTTGTGGGAAGACACATTTGTGATTTGGCATTCCTTTGGAATGAAGATTCATGTGTGTGTTATTCACTCACGTGGCCTCACACTTAAGTAATTGAATTGAATGTTTTGGTCGATTTTTATCGACAACTCTGATTGAATGTTCTGATTGATTAATTGATGTTACTGACGGGTAACCATCATATATGTTCTGAAGGCTACCCAAATAATGCATATTCCCATTTTGATATTTGAAAGTTTTGGTTAAATGAAAGTTTTGTTCAATTGAAAGATTTTTGTTTTCTGAAAGTTTTGACTGAAAGTTTTTAATAGTTGTTTTAAAAGTTTTGCAAGGATATTAGTATTTTGTTTATGATTGTTTTAAAATAAAATGACCAAATGAATATTTGACTTTTGATTCAACTATTGAAATGATTTGTTAAACTGAATTTCTATGTTTTGTTTTGAAGAAAATGAATTTCTGAACTTGATGTTGAAATTGCTTATTGAGTATTTTTGTACTCATTTTTGTTTTGCCAAAATGTTTTCAGATGAAGGATCAAGTGATAGACTCGAAAGAAGTGAAGTTTAGTGTTCTGGCACAAGATTTTGAAAGTTGTTGTTAAGGATTCATTAGTTTTTTTTAGAAATTCTTTGTAAGAAATTACTTCCGCTAAATTTGTTTAAGTCTATTTTAGTTTTAATTGTTACGCTTCTGCATTATTGTTAGAATGGCCGTATTGGAAAATCCGGGCTGTTACATAATGATTATATCTATGGACACAACTTGTCCTACAGTACATAAGAATGTAACTCTAGGTCTATAGTGGAGTGACCTATAGTCAATGAATGAAAATTAGTTAATTAAAGAGTTTAATTAATTAATTTTGTATCATTGGAGCTTATAATCTTTAGGTTCATAAGGTCCCTTTGCTAGCTCATAGTAACACTAAAAGATCAATTTAGTTGAAATAAAATTTTGAAATGTTCAAATTAATATTAATTTGAAGTGTTCAAATTAATATTTAATATGTTAGATATATTAAATATAAAAGAGGAAAATATATTTATTGTATTCGATACATTAAATATTAAAATTTGAAATGTTCAAATTTAATATTTAATTTGAAGTGTTCAAATTAATATTTAATATATTAGAGATATTAAATATAAAAGAGGAAAATATATTTATTGTATTTGATACATTAAATATTAAAATAATTAATGTATATTTGATACATTAAATAAAATATATTTATAAAATTTGAATAAGATTCAAATAAATAAATATCATAGGAGATTTGAATGAGATTCAAATAAATATAAGATATATTTTAATATATTAGATATTAAAATATAATATTTTAATTTAGGCAAAGATTTACCCTTAGTCTCTATAAATAAGACCCTTAGGTTGAGCCATTAAACAACAACACATATCTCATCAATAGAGAATTAGATAATTCTCTTTAGACCTCTTCCTCTCCAATCCCTTGTAGATTTTCTTTCAAGAGGCTCCCACAAGCCTTGGTCCTGTGTTTAAGTCATAGCTAAGAAGATTTTATGGAGGAGATAAAGATCCGTCAGAAATATCTCTATATTTACTCCAAGTAAGTTTACTTAACCTTTATCTTTAGTTTAATTTTAAATAAAATCAAAGATGATCCAATGCTTCCGTTGTGGATTGAAACGTTCATTCCTTTCAGTTGCAATGCTTGCTCTTGGGTTTGCACAATACTAATGGGCATTGCAACGCCATTTCAAGCGTTGGAATGCCGTCTTCACGGCCCCAATTGCTTGTGCATGATATCTTCTCCATTTGACTCTACAAAATGGCCTGATTTAGCTCCAATATGACCAAAATACTCCCAAACACTTCAGTTTTGCTCTTTTAGCTCGGTTTCTGCAATTTAAACACAAATAGACATCAAAGCATACAAAATCATACAAAACTAGCTAAAATAATAGGAAATAAGATAGCATAATTGCATGCTATCAATTACCATAAATAATAACATCCAATTTTATTTAGAAAAATAATTTTGAGAGAAAAATCGTTAACAAAATAAATAAAAACAGTGGGAGATGTCAAAGAGAGAAAAACCTAGAGAATTGACTTCACCAATTGAACCATTATTTTAGTTAATTAATCCAAGATATGATTATGCATAACTATGAGCAAGAAGTGAAAAATATCAAAAGACACTTCCAAGCCCAGTTGACCTCATGCAATGCTATAAACCTAACGCATCCGTCTAGATTTTAATAACATACAAGGCATTAAGAACTTCTTTTTGTGCTTCTAAGAGAACTCCTCATTCACATGTAAGAATTATAAATAGTCACATTTGAAACTATTCTAGTCTAAAAACTACTATTTCAAACAAGACCTTAGACTAATGAATCATGTAAACTTTGGCCAAAAGTCAACAAGCATTAAGAACATTCAAACATAAAAAGTTAATAAGCATAATCAAGATATGAATTAATACTAAAATAACAAATTCAACAGCTGCATCAATCCCCTAGAGGCAAGTCTAGCCACTCATAATCACTGAAAATAAATCTAGAATTATGTCAAAATCCATAACGAAAACTACAAATTAAAAGGAAAAGAAAAACTATTGTGATGTGTCGATCCTCGTTCCTGATGCAATCTACACGATCTCAAGCTTCAAACCTTCACTCCCCGCTCCCAAGAATGTCATTTGGTATTCTCAAATGTGCAGAAATCAATTTAGAGTTCTATTCTTCCCAAGACGGCTCCCCCGTTCCGCAAACATATAATTATGTATATGAAATTGTGACAGCGTCTTGAATGCTAGGTTGCAACGTCTCGATGTTGTCCTTCCAAAAGAGCGTGTTTTTGAATTAGGAAATGTAGCGTTGAGACGCTAGGTAACAGCATCTCAAAGCTACGAGGTTGGCTTTACTTAATCCACAACGTTGAGCTCGCAGCGTTGCAACTCTATTCCCCCGGCGTTGAGACGCTACTAGCAGCGTCTCAACACTGCCTGTGCAGTTTCTAAGCCTTTTTTTGCTACAAATGTGGCATTGAGATATTACTGATGGCATCTCAACGCCATGCCCTCAAGTTTCTTGGCCTAATTCATTCCTTTGCTTCACTTGGCTTCTCTATTTGTGTTTAATGAGCTCTATACTTGCCATGGTATTTCCAAATTCTCTAGTTTTGCTCCAAATGCTCGATGACTGAAATTTCAATAAATAAACTCGTGAAAAACACTAAATAAGCAATAAAGACTAACAAAAGTAAAGTCTAGGGATATCACATTTTGTGTGCTATCAAATACCCCCAAACTTAAACTTTTGCTAGTCCCAAGCAAAACAAACACAAAACCACATCACAATTTCACTAATATATAAACATAACTCAAGCCTGAAAGATCTAAATAATAAAATCAAACAATCAAAGGAAGACCTCAAGCACAACCATTCATCAATTAATTTAAATTTCATCCTACTCACCCCTTGTGTGTGTATGTGCCTAACCTTTCCTCTTTTAGTCTTTACTAGCTCGAAATATTTTCTAAAGTCCTCCATTTGATTTCTCCCTACATTGGCCCTAAGTTCCAATTATTAGGCCCTCCTACACTTAAGAAAGTAATGACTCACTAAACACTTAAAAATTAGATTAGACAACCCCCAAACTTGCCTCTTTTTTTACTTTTAAATCAAGGACCCTAGCTTTCACACATCCACTGTAGGGACCCTTACCAAGAGCACACGCTCAATGAGTGGCCTAACTAATCACAATGGAGGTAGCTCTTTTTGTCCATGATCCTTTTAAACACAACATATTGACTCAAACATGAAAAAATTTTCCTTTCTTTTTAACATGCAAAAAAAAATCAATATAGGCAACATTCACGCATAAACTCTTGATACAACATTCCAACCTATCATGTAGATTGACCCTCAAATCATTTCTTAAGCCTATCGAGGTGAAATCAAACTTTTAAACAAAATAACCTTGTTCTAAACATTCAAAACTAAAGGAAAGCAGGCTAAGTGCTCACAAGTTGCAAGGGAATCCAAGAAAAAAAAATTAAATCTAGCTCAACTTCAAGACAAGCTCTCATATTTCAAGTGATTGTACACAATTTTATTAATTAGATCACATCTTAGGTTGTCATAATCATTAATATGCAAAAGATTCATCAAAAAAAAAAAATTCTGAACATGCTCAAGACCCAAATAATAAGTACAAAGTACTCCCACCCCCAAACTTCAAAACATGCATTGTCCTCAATGTATTAAGTATTCAAACATGTATGAGGAAAAAGAAAATATGGAGAAGTGAACAATACGATCCTGATTAAGGGATATACAATCTTTTCATCATCTTAAGGGGGCAAGGTGGAAAAATTCAAGCTCCTATAACACAAAGCCAAATGAAACACAGTAAAGACACATGACAAAAAATTACAACAAAATAAAAACTAACATAAAAATGATGAAACTTGGGTTGCCTCCCAAGAAGCACTTTGTTTAACTTCTTTAGCTAGACGGGGCTCATGTGTATGCTTTAAGGTGGTTGCTTGTCCTTGAACTCACCCTCCTTCACCTCTTCTTTATTCTTGAATACTGCATCTAGAGATTCACTCAAAAATACACATTTTTCACAGTCAGGAAGCAAAGAATTTGCCAACTTAACTCTGAGACAAGTACTTACCTCATCATCTGAACTTTGGGGTTTAAGGATTTGAAATTCTACCTTTTCCTCACCCACCCGTAAGGTTAGTGTACCTTTATGCATGATAATGTTTGCCTTACTAGTGGCTAGGAAAGGTCTCCCAGTATGATCGAGATCTCAGCATCCTCCTCCATGTCCAGTACTATGAAGTCCACGGGGAATATGAACTTTCTATCTTCACTAGGACATCCTCCACAACACCTCTAGGGTATGTGATGGAGTGGTCAGGTAGTTGTAGTGAAATCGTTGTTGGTTTCACTTCTCCTAGACCAAGTTTTCTATAAACATAGAGGGGCATTCAATTAATAATAGCACCCAAATTAGATAAAGCTCTAAAAGAAAACTTGCCAATAGTATAGGGAACAGTGAAACTCCCTGGATCATTTAATTTTTGAGGCAATTTTTTTTGAATGATTGTATTGCATTCCTCAGTAAGATTGACTGTCTCATAAGCCTTCAGCTTCTTTTTACTTGACATGATCTCCTTCATGAACTTAACATAGTTTGGTATCTGCTCCAAAGCATCTGCGAAAGGTGAAGGAATGAACGTTTCACTTCGCAGCGGAAGCATTGGATCGTCTTTGATTTTATTTAGAATTAAACTAAAAAATAAGATTAACTAAACTTACTTGGAGTAAATATGGAGAATATTCTGGCGGGTCTTTATCTCCTCCACAATGTCTTCCTAGCTATGACTCTAACACAAGATCAAAACTTGTGGGAGCCTCTTGAAAAAAAATCCTTAAGGGATTGGAGAGGAAAAAATCTAGAGAGAATTCTCTAATTCTCTATTGAAGAGATGTGTGTTCTATATAGAATGCCCAATGGCTCACCCCTTGGGTCCTATCTATAGTGATCTAGGGAGTAATTAAATAATATATTTTAATATCTAATATATTAAAATATATTTATTTAACCAATTATAATTTTATTCAAACCTTTTAAAATTCTCCTACGACATCTATTTCCTAATTTGAATCCAATTCAAATTTAATAAATATCTTTTCTTTAATGTATCTAGTATACATTAATTATTTTAATATTTAATGTATCAAATACAATAAATATATTTTCCTCTTTTATATTTAATATATCTAATATATTAAATATTAATTTGAACACTTCAAATTAAATATTAATTTGAACACTTCAAATTAAATATTAATTTGAACATTTCAAATTTTTCTTTCAACTAAATTGATCTTTTAGTGTTACTATGAGCTAGCAAGGGGACCTTATGGACCTACAGATTATAAGCTCCAATGATACAAAATTAATTAATTAAACTCTTTAATTAATTAATTTTCATTAATTAACTCTAGGGTCACTCCACTATAGACCTAAAGTTGCACTCATATGAACTATAGGACAAGTTATGTCAATTGATATAATCACTACATGCAAGTCGATCATTCACGAGTTGTTCGTAATTACAGTTGGGTCAAAAGTTCGTTTTACCCCTGTAATTACATCTTACACCTTAAGTACCACTAATCTTCTAATGAACAATTTGTTTATGATCCAACCATAAACTAGGTCCCTCTCGGGCCAGTGAGAGGGTGTAGCCTCATTGTTCAAGTTTAGCAATCAACACTTAAGGGAACTACTCATCTATTTACCCTATAAGGGAATGAGTGAATTCTATCTTGTGAGATTATGTTCCCAGCTCCCTATTGGGTCAAGTCCCCAAAATGGTAGGCTTATTGAATCGGCAACAAAAGCCACTCTCACCCATGCAAATCAAAGGACAAGCCCTCACAAGCAGGAGTTCATAACTCACTCAGGATTAAGATCGAGTTGCAAATGATCATCCTGATGAAATATTAATCTTCTCAATTAACGGATTTATAAAGAGATATTAAATATTTTGTGGTCCAATCTCAAACAAACTCATTGTATAAGATACCCACACTCATATGTCTCACATGAATGATTTGGATCAAATCATTTGTAACTATTACAAAGTGGGTCGTATCAATAGTGTTACTAAAATAAGGCACCCAACCTTATCCATATACTATGACCCTTTAGGTTATTTCTTGAACATGATCCTTTCGTATGTCAACCACATACTGTTCAAGATTACACTAATAACCTTGGATTTTTCAGATAATGGATAATATTGTATTGCAAATAAAATAATCAAAATTATTATTAATTATTAAATAAATAATTAATTACGAGGCTTTAGGGCATAAATCCCAACAAAAGAAATATTTATGTGAAGCTTTCTAAAAACATCTAAAAAAATTTCAAATTGAGAATCAAGCTTTTTCATTTGAAAGCGTTGAGGATATGGGATAGAATTGGGAACTATAGGAATAGGAGACTTAGCAAATTTCTCAATGGTAGGTTTAGGTGTTGCCTTTTGAATCTCCTCCTCAGGCTCATGCCCCTCCTCTAAAATGGAATCCTCAGCTTGCTTTTTCTTCGATTCAGTCAATGCCCTTCCACTTCGCAGGGTGATGGCCTTACAAGTTTCCCTTGGATTTACCTCAGTATCACTAGGGAACTTACCTTTTTGCAGAATGTTCAAGGTGGTGGCCATCAGACTTATTTGTACATTTATGTTTTTTATGGTTGTACCATGTCCATTAGCAATACTCTCCAACTGATTCGTTCTACTTCTTGATTCAGTGATGAATGCCCCCAAAATATCCTCAAGGGAAGGCTTTTTTTTTTCAGCTTGATAGGAGGCGGATGCATTACCTGGAGGAGGTTGCAAAACATTCTTATTATTCGCATAGGAAAGATTTTCATGATTTCTCAAACCTAGATGGTAGTGAGACAGAAGATTGTTCTGCATATGCTACCCTCCATAGTTGGAATTTATGTTGTTGACATACTGGCTCTGCTCAATGATAGATTCTCCACCAACTTGAAAGGATTGAGCATCCACTATGGAGGCTATTGACTGAGGAGTGCCTGTACCTGCAAGTTTGAATAAAGCATGTGTCAGAGATGCCATTAGAGATTTAAGGTCGCTTACCTCGTTCAACTCATAAAGACCAACCACTGTTCTATGATTTGAGTGCTCATTCAGCCATTGATTGCTAGTGATTGACATTTCTTCTAGTAAGGTTCCTGCTTCCTTAACAGTTTTAGCCAGAATGGTGCCTCTAGCTGTTGCATCCAAAATGGTCTTAGTGTTGCCCGCGCGTCCATTGTAAAATAATTGGATCTAAAGCCAAGATGGATATCCAAGTTGAGGGCACTTCCTTAATAGCTCCTTGTACCTTTCCGAGGCTTTAAACAACTGTTCACCCTCATGTTGTATAAAGGTTCCTATTTCAGTCCTCATCTTCGCGACCTTAGCAGGTGGAAAGAATTTTGTCAGGAATGCTTAGGCCAACTCCTCCCAAATGGTAATGCTCCCAGGCTATAGAGATCTAAGCCAATTTTTTTTTCTTATCCTGCAAAGAAAAAGGAAAAATGCTTAAGCGAATGGCATCAGCAAAGACACCATTTATCTTGACAGTGCCACAAATTTCTTGAAAATTAAGCAAGTGAGAATTAGGATCTTCAGAAGGATATCCCTTGAATGCGTTCTCGCTCGCCATCTGAATAAGGCCTATTTTCAACTCGAAGTTGTTGGCATTGATGCTCGTGGACTATCCCAGAATGTTCCGTAAGGAACACCAGCTGGAAGTAGTGCCTATTGGCCTTTGGCTCTTCCTCCTCTCTTTGGGTAGCCATGACTATAGCTTGAGTTCTCCTTTCTTTTTGGTTTCTTCTGCAAGTTCTTTCAATTTTAGAGTCAAAAGGAGCAAGAGTTGCCTCCTTGTCCTTTCGCATACACTGCCTAATTCCTATAAAAATAAAAATATGTAATTAAAGCCACAAGAAAGCAGAATAAAAAAAACTAAAGAAAACTTGTTGCGTGATTTTGTGACCATGAAAAGCCGCAAGTGTGTACGGTGTCAAGTTTTAGTAAAGTGATTAGTGAGTGCAGAGTATCGTCCTCAAGAATGGTTTTCTAGATCAATTGATTACCATGAATAATAACATCTAATTTTATTTAGAAAAATAATTTTGAGAGACAAGTCATTGACAAAACAAATAAAAAAAGAGGGAGATGTCAAACAGCGAAAAACCTAGGGAATTGACTTCACCAATTGAACTATTATTTTAGTTAATTAATCCAAGACATGTGATAATTCTCATTTATGAGGATTATTTGATCCTAAACTAAGTTGTTCATGTTATTTTTGTGTGTTTTGTTGTATGACGAGCAAGCTAAAAATGGTGTTTATTGGTTAAATTCATAAAAGCTCGTTGGAGTAATGAAAAAAAGGAAAGGAGTTGAAAAAAAATGGAATTTAAATAATTTGTTATTTTTGTGTAGATTTGGAGCAAAAAGGAAAAATGCAATTGCAGTCTGAATAACATTCCTTCGCAAGAGCATGATAGTGAGCAAGCCCAGAAATGCTAATGAAAATGCAATTGAATTTTTTGGAACATCTGGAAGTTGCGAAATGACGGAAGTCACTCAATTTATGGGATTTTTACACGATTTTGGAAGATTCTCATCCCAATTTGATTCCTAGAAGTCAGCCCATGGATTAAGGATGATTATATATGGAAACACTAGCCAAAAAGATTATAAATAGAGGAAGAAAAGATCCAAAAGGTGGCTAAGTTTTCTTCTCACGCCCATTTCTACCAAATTTTTCGTTACTTTCTTCTGTTTCTTCTCTTGTCAGAACTTTCAACACTCTGAAACTCGATCCTTCCTCATGAAAGTGAAAGAGGTGAAGAACCAATTACCTTTGAAAAATGGTTAATTGTGTTTGATTGAGTTAAGAGTGCACCAGGGATGTTTCACTCCAGTTTGTTTGTTTGAAAGTTTTATTGCTTCAAGTTCTATATTACCGAATGTTCTACAATTTTAGTTATGTTATAATTTCTTTATTAAGTTCATTTGAATTCTAGTGTTTTGGTTAAGTGTTAAAGGTTATTGTAATTCTGGAGTTTTAGACTTGATTTTATCAATAGAAGTTTTATCCTTTGAATTTTTATTGACTTGAGTGAAGCCTTCAGTTTCTGTTATTCAATAGAAGTTTACTATGGATTTCCAACACTTTAAATTCCTATTTTTCATTCCCATCACAATGAGCTAAATGTTCTTTAGGGGTTCGAGTTGGTGAAAATCTGATACCTTGCTAGAGTGACGTGAATAATTTGGCAATTTTATGATGTCCATGCGCAAGTGTACACATACTTTTGTATCAAGTGATAAGTAAATTATCGTATCCATAGAGACCAGTAATTCCTCTATTTACCCTAAATTAATTCTCAATAAACTCAATTTGTAACCATTCAAATTCAACAAGGAAATGAAATAAAATACATCACAATTGCTGGAACAAAATAAATGCTAAAACAGAGATAACAGAGTAAAGATGCAAAAACAGAGAACGACTAAACTTGTACTTTAAGCTAATTGACAGGCTTGGATTACGGGTAATTTTCCATTTTAATCTATTCTACAACTTACATACATGTTCATTTCTCTCAACCCACTACAGCTCACACGACATTCTCCCGAATTACCTGAAGTACGCTGTTTCATTCCCATTACTCCAGCGATAGTTAACCCACTGTATTGTGTGTGCATTAGGTGAGTGATTATCCCTAATCTCCTCACTTAGCTAGCTACTAACCCTAACACGGGGCTAATGTGGTTCTTAAGCTATCAGCTTCTCATATTCTTCCCAGAAATCAGAGAAACGCTACAACAAAATGGTTGGCCAGACGAGATTGTGCTAAAGAAATAAACAACTCTTAAAAACCAGATTGAGCTAAAGGAAATGTATTAAGCTGTAAAGTAAATCAAAACATCCAACCTCTAATCATCACCTTAAAGGTGATTAGTTCATAATGCAAGAAAAACATAAAATCATTCGGAATACAGACATAATGCTAAACAATGCTGATAAACTAGAAAGAAGAAGAAAAAGAAGTCGAAATGTTGCCACAAAAAGGTTGAATCAGCATTCGGCACCAGCTCCTACAGAGAACCCTTCCATTTTTGGAAATATTCCAGCAGCTTCCTTCTTCAGACAGTTTCCTCTCTCTTTTTCTCTGTTTTTTTTCAAAACAGCTGCCCAACCCTAAATACCTCATAGTTTGTTCAAATAAGGGATGATTAGACAGGACTAGTGACGTGGCAAGCTCTCATTGGCTAAAACAGGTTGAGTCATCTGACATTTGCCAACTCATTTAATGAACTGATATTCTCATGTGCGAAAATTGTGTTGGCTTAATGCACCAGATTTGCTCCGGCAAACTGTTGTAAAACTGCTGCTATTGGCTTCAAGACTTCTTCTTGACTCAAACCCTAAATTAATCACATAAATTCCTTAATTATGATAATCTTGCTCTAATAGGAATTTTACTACTTCAAAATTAAACTTAGAGCAAAAGCAATCAAAGTTAGGGGATTTCCAAGATATAATGAGATAAAATATGACAATTCAAACCTAAAATGATAGCCTATAACTCTTATTTTAAGAGTTATCAAACCCCCAAACTTGAATCATTACTCGTCCTCGAGTAATGCTTTACACACATCAAGCAATGGTTAACTAATGTGTTCTGCTATTAAAGAATGCACAGGTACATCACCCTAATTGCTTCATCAAAACGTCTGGTTAAACAACCTCAAAAATGTTGTTCTGCTTCAAAATTCTAACTTTTGCTCTTTTGCCCTAAACCACAGAATTCATATGAATGCTTTTTAGCTCTACACTCCTTCACACCAAAGATTCAAGTCCTTAGACTCACTAAGCAATCTCATAGCCCAGCCTCAACTCAAACACTTTCTGCTAACTCTAAATTTTGCAAGCTACAACTTATTCAATTTTTTTTTTTTAGACTTCCTCTTTAGGGATACCTCAAAGTCATAGCTCTATTTCTTGGAATGACAACATTTTATGATGTCATGCACCCTAGCTTTCAAGCCATCACCATAGAGGACTACACTCATTCTCCCATTTAAATCAAGATTATCCTTCTTGTTACTCCACTCTTGCTTCTCAGAATGGCAACATTTTATGATGAAGCTCACCTAAGCTTTGGGAGGGTGTAACTGTTAGGCAACACTCATCCCTTGTAAGAAATTATTTTATTTTCTCTCTCTTTTTTTTTCTTAAAGCAATCTAATTGCCACTTGCACCTTAGCTCTAGAATACCAACGCTTTGTGGTGAAGATATCTCACTACGAGTACAAGCAACACTCCAATTACGTTAACAAGCATCAATTTATATACATATATACTGCCTACTAGGCTCTAATACATAATAACACATGGGCTTTCCAAAGGGAAAGTAATGTATCTTGCATGGAGAAGAGGAGTGCTCACCTAAAATAGATTTTTTTTTTTTTTTTTTGAACTTTTCAACTGTCCCCCCAAACTTAATTCACTCATTGTCCCCAATGAGAGAAAATTAAGGGAAACCCCCAAACTTATTTGGAACACACAAAAATTAGAACTAGTCTAGAAGTGACTTTGTTGATGACTTGGTTGAGAATAAGTCTTCCTAGAATCTAGGGCTGTACAGAGGATAGCTCTAAAAATAATTCAATCTAAGCTCTAAGGTTTATGAACATAAGTATGATCCATACTAGACCACAAAAGCTAAAATGCTAAATCATGAGCAATCTGTCAGCATTCTCAACATCATTCACCAAATCCAAGATGTCACAATGCATTAGATCAGGCAGAACACAACTAACTAATCATTTGCTGGAACAAGTCATTTGTGCTAACTTTTTTATCTTGAAACAAATTCTTCTACAGACTTAAAAATATAACTAACACAGGGCACAACAGGGCAGTAGTTTTTCTTTTATTAATTCAATTCTAAAACAGAGGTTCGACTCTTCATTTCATTTCTTTTTCTTCCATTGACTAACAAAGCACAAAAGAATTATAGTAGCAAACTAAAACAACTAAAACTAAGGGAGTGAAAACTAAAGCAACAAAGACTAAATGCAGAAATTAAATAAACAAAGCAGCAACAACAACAAAAGCATATTAAAACAAGGATTAAGCAAACATCATTTTCATTCTTCTTCGTTTGATGTTGTAATTCATTATACTCTAGCCTTGCATGATCAGCCTTTGTCTTTTCAACAGAATAAGAACACCTACAACAGAAATTCTCGATAACTGAAATTTCAATAAATAAACTTGTGAAAAACACCAAATAAGCAATAAAGACTAACAAAAGTAGAGTCTAGAGATAACACATTTTGTGTGCTATCAGTGTTTCCTGCTAAGCATTCTAGAATAGTCTTTGCATGCATCAATGCCAACAATTTGAGCTAAAAACAAGCCTCATTCAACGGGCTAGAGAAAGTTCATTCAAAGGACACCCTTCTAAAGACCCAAACTCTCATTTTAAATCATTTTTAGAAATTTGTGGCACTATCAAGATAAATCGTATTTCTGTTGATGCTATACGCTTATGTCTTTTTCCTTTTTCTATGCATGACAAGGCAACAGATTGACTTGAATCTTTGGAACCCAGGAGCATCATCACTTGAGAGGAGTTAACCCAAGCATTCCTCACAAAATTCTTTCCACTTTCCAAGACTACTATGCTCAAGACTAAAATTAGAACATTTAGACAATATGATGGTGAATATTTGTTCAAGGCATGGGAACATTACAAGGAGAGGTTGAGGAAGTGTCCACAACATTGATATCCAGTTGTCTTCAAATTCAACTTTTCTACAATGGTTTGACAGGTAACATTAAAACTATTTTAGATACTGCAACTGGAGGTAGTATTTAACTAAAACTATTGAGAGTGCTTGTACCCTGTTGGAAGAAATGGTAGCCACTAGCTACCAATGGCCACCTAAATGTTCTACTCCTAAAAAAATTATCGATCTATATGAGGTCGGTGGGTTAGTTCTCTAAAGTCCCAAATGGCATCTTTGACTCATGCTCTAATTAAACTTGCAGGGACAGGAAACTCCCAATCAATTGCATCCATTGTAGCTACCCACAATCCTCAATTCTGTGAGGATACTAGCATTAAGAAAGCCTAATATGTGAACAATCAAAATGTTAGCAATAGGGGAAACTAGACCAGAATTCCTTGCCAAATCACTATCATCCGGGTTTAAGGAATCATGAGAACGTCTCTTGTGCTAATACAAAAAAATGTTTTGCAACCTTCTCTAGGGTTTCCATCCATATCACAGCAACATGAGAAGAAACCCTCTCTTGAGGACTTGGTTGGAGCATTTATAATGGAGTCCAAAAATAGAACCAACCAACAGGAGAGCACGGTAAATGGGTATGGAACATCCATCAAGAATCTAGAAACTCAAGTTAGTCAAATACCATTCACTCTAAATACAATACAAAAAGCTAAGTTTTCCAGTGACACTAAGGTAAATCCAAGGGAACATTGCAACGTTGTGACTTTGAGGAGTGGAAAGCAGCTTGATGAATGATAATGGGCAAAATAGTGCTATTTCTTAGCTTTGTTTTCTGCTAGTTTTGTTATGATTGTGTGTGCTTTCATGTATTTTTATGTATATTTTGTAGAAACCAAGCAATTGGAGCAAAACCAAAGCATTCTGGAGTATTTGGACGAATTTGGAGCATAATTGGGCTATATTTGAGGATCCAAGTGTTGAAGAGAAGTAACAAATCTTGTGAGCCCAAGAGTATAGCATTGCAATGCTACATCAGCAGCCCTTCAGCCTTAGAATGCAGCAGGCATAGCGTTGCAACGTTGTCCACAGTGTTTCAACGCCAGCCAAATTGATTATTTTCCTTTTTTATAAAATTTGAGGGACAACATTGCAACGCTGGCTCTAGCGTTGCAACGCTATCTCGATGTCTATAAAGGAAAATTTTCATTCGTCAAAATGGGGCCATTTTTTAGAGACCAAAACCATAAATCAATTCATACACTGTCTAAGGGCCTAAAGGAAACTTTTGGAGAGTTAAGGAGGAGACTCAAGGTTCGAGATCGAGGACATCACGTCGAGAATGAGTGTTGGCACTCGACCTTAGTTTATTCTCTTTTTCTTTTACTTTTCTTTTGGTTTTAGGAGTTTTGTTATGAACTCAATTGTTGTTTATCTTTGTATTTAGACAAGTAATGGTTGTGTATTTGAATCTTTGTTTATGTTGTGATTAAATCTATGTTTTTACATCTTTTGTGCATCTTGCTATTATTGTCTAAACCTTTGGCCATGGTTTTGCATGTTAGGCTAGATTTAGCTCAAGAGAGTAAATTTATCTTTAGAACAATAGATGCATGACGAGATTTAATTTATTGCACGAGAGTGAGTAGATTAATTCTAGAAGCCTTAAGAGAATCGTCTAATGCTATGTTTAGAAATAAAAATAGACCGAGAGGTTGATTTATTGCTAGACATGAGTTCAATTGAGTTCAAGAAATGATATTGATCACTTAGTAATTCCTGGCTTAAGATTAATTGCATGAAATCAATTAACCATATTCAAAGTTGTGCTTTTATTTAATCAACCATTATGTTTCTCAAAAAATTGGACTCCAACATTGTAAATAGTAGTTTAGATTTTATTTGTCTTTTTGATCACTTCAAAGTTTTATGTCTCTAAATAAAATTGGGCATAATTAACTATGGTACATAATTAATCTAAGAACTCCAATCCCTGTGATCAACCCTGGCCACTATTATTGAAAATTCTAGAGGTCCGGTTTATAAATTTATCTGATAGAGCCTTCGACAAGCCCTTTATCAATGAATCAGATAGGAGATAAGTTAAGGAGCCAAGTATCATTGAAGAACAGGAAACAATGGAGGAAGTTGAAAATGAGGCAACACCACTACCTAAAGCTGAAAAACCTTTTAATTCTACTCTTCCTACTATTCTTAACTCTATTCCTTATCCTCAACATTTTCAAAAGAAAAAGATTGATTCTCAATTTGCTAAATTTTTGGATATTTTTCAGAAACTTCACATTAATATTCCTTTTGTAGATGCACCTAAACAAATGCCAAGTTATGTGAAGTTCATGAATGAGATAATGTCCAAGAAGAAGAAGTTAGAAGCATATGAGACTATAAACCTAACTAAAGAATGCAGTGCCATACTACAGAAGAACTTACCCATAGAAATTAAAATATCCATGGAGTTTTACTATTCCTTATACTATTGGTAGTTTTTTTTCTATTTAGAGAGCTATGCGTGATCTTAGGGCTAGTATTAATTTGATGTCTTTATCTATTTTCAAGAAACTAGGCCTTGGGGAAGTGTAGCCTACTGCAATCTTTTTGCAACTTGTTGATCGTTCTCTCACATATCCTAGAGGTATTATTGAGGATGTTTTGGTTAAAGTTGACAAGTTTATCTTCCCTACAAATTTCATAGTCTTGTATCTAGAGGAGGATACTGAGGTTCCCGTCATTTTGGGGAGATCTTTCCTGGCCACTGGACGGGCTTTGATACATGTGCACCAGTTAAGTTAACTCTAAGGGTAAAAGAAGAAAAAGTTGCCTTCAACATATATCGATCTATGAAATATCCAGACGAGGTTAGTATATGTCATATGATTGATGTTTTTAATGCCACTGCTAATGAGTTTAGAGATTTAGTTTTTTATAGCACTAATTTAGTGCTATATTTAGCCTTTATTTAGCTAGTTTCATGCAATAAATGTGAGCTTTTATGTCAATTATTTGTTAATTTCAGGAAATCGAGCAGTTCCAAGAGAAATTGATGAATTTGAAGCTTTATGTTGAATATGGAGCCATTTTAGAGCATTTGGATGTGCTAAGGAGAAGAAGAGATGGTGCATAAGCTATTGGAGCCGAGAGGACTGCGTTGCAATGCTTGAAATGGCGTTGCAACGCCATAAATTGATGTGCAAACCCGAGAGCTAATGTTGCAACACTAGAAACACGGGCAAGTTTAAAACTTCGTCCATAACATTGCAACGCTACTTATAGCGTTGCAACGCTACCCCTGTGCACATGCCGTTTTGGACAACATTGCAACGTTGTAGCGACTGCAACCTTTATATTCTTCGCTTTGTTTTCAAATTAGGGGAGGTCATTTAGGGTTTTAGACTCCCAATTTCGATTCCTACCCTCGTGAGACTTGCAAATACAGATTGGAGGTGTTCAGGAGCAAAGTTAGAGGCTCGAGAGCGAGAATTTCAAGGTAAAAGTTGGGATTTCAGTGTTGCCAGTCTTATCTATATTTTTCTTCACTCTTTTCATGTATCTACTTGCTTTTAATCATAGGATTTTGTATTGTGATTTGAATATGTTGGGCTAAGTTTGTATTTAGGGGATTAGAGCATGATTAGGTTTGGTTTTATGTTGTAATCGACACTATTGCCATTTAATTTACTTGTTATATTTCATTTAAGTGGATTGTGCTTAATGCTTTGTATTGACTGGCCATTAATATGCTGAATTAGTCCTAATTTGAGCTCGACAGAGGATGTTTGGGGTAGACTTAGTCCAATTAACACCCCTAGATTATTGAAGTGACATAGGAACAACAATCGATGAGTGAGGCTTAATATGAGCAGGCTTAGTCTTAATTAACGCATCAATTAACACTAAGGACACTTAGGTAAGCGATTAGTTAAGCGTGTTCAAATGAGACTGACAGGAGATTTAGACTGGTTTAGCTCTAGGTCTATGAAATTGGCAAGGAAAAATTGAATTGCAGGTTAAAATTCTCATAAAATCAACCTAAGAGTGTCGATTTCCCTAAATTTCCCTTTATTTGTACCTCCTCTCATTTATCTTGCTTTCTAGGATTAGATGTTATTTTTCCTATTTGCTCTTGCTTTCTGTTCTCTAAATAAAGTAAATGAGACTATTCGCGGTAATTAATTGAATTAAAAACTAATCTCTGTGGGATACAATACTCGGTATTCTTGTGCCGTTTTATTATTACTTCGATCACATGCACTTGCGTGTACACTAGTCAGTTTTACCTGTTGATCCTCTTGAGAAAAGCATGCTTGATTTAGTTTTTGAAAATCTAGGGATATTAGATCAGGAGATTGGTTTCTATTATGATGCAATGAATCAATTGTCCATAGGACAATTTAGGAATGAGAAAATTTTGCCTTTATCTATCAATGAAATTGCACAAGTTAAAGCTCCTGCACCATAATTGAAACAATTACCTGCACACCTACGTTATGCTTTCTTAGGAGATTCTTCTACATATCTTGTTGTTATATTTGTTGCTTTGAGTGAAGTATTGATCGCACATAAAATGTTCTATCCTTAGGCTTTAGTTATTGCTAGCTTTATAGCTTTATTAGTTACTTTCACGCTTATATTTGTCTATTTTGTAGAAATTGAGCATTTGGAGAAAAACTGGAGCTTTTGGAGTTATTATGGTGAAAATGATCCTATTTGGGCCTCAATTGAAGTTACCAAGTTAAAAGAAGATCAAAACCAAGTTAACAAGCTCGAGGGGATAACATTGAGACGCTATAATAGCGTTGAGACGCTCCAAAATGCACAAAACAAGCCAAAGTTCTCGTACAAAGAGCATTGAGACCCTAGCCATGTTGAAGTCAGAAAAATTGTGAAGTAAGCATTGAGACGCTGCCTTGTAGTGTCTCAACACTACGATATTGGATGTCGCAAACACCTTCTATCAAAATTTCATGCGTGGAACTTGATCATTGGAGTTCCATCCGTAGCATCGAGATGCTGCAGCACAGTGTCTCGATGCTACTCATTTTTTCCTTATTTACATTACGCGATAAGGCACAGCATTGAGAGGCTATCCCTAGCATCTCGATGCTGCTTTGAGGATTATAAATTCAACATTTGGCTGCAGTGTTAGGGAGCCAACTTTGGAGATTAAGACCTAGACTCGAAAACACATTTGTGAAGGAGATTGGAGGGACTTTTTGGAGTTAGACGATGGATTTTCAACACTTGTGATCGTGGATATTACAATGGGGACGGAGCTTGGCACATGACCATAGTTACTTTCTTTTTCTCTTTACTTTGTAGTTTCTTTATGTCTTTGAATTCAAATTTAGCGGTTGTAATAGTGAACATGAGTGGCTAGGCTTGTTAATCTTAGGGATAGATGTAGTCGTTAGACCAAACAATTTAATTAATTGAATGTCTTGAACTATTGTATCTTGATTCCATTCATGCAATTGTGTTTTTAATGCTTATAATTGCTTGATCACTAACTATTTGCCCTATTGATCTGAATTTACACTTGAAAAATGATAGTTTAAATTAAACCTTGATTGCATGACTAATTTTAGCTTTGACATGAGAATGATTAGAGCTCTTTTAGAAGTTATTAAAAAGAAATGTTTTTAATGCCTTGAATGTTATTAAAAGCTAAACAGAGATGTTAGTTTTATAACCTTGCATGATAGTCAATTGTCTCGTTAAGGCCAGTTGTTAATTGCATCTTCTTCACTTATAAAATGAATGCATGATAGTTCATTGATATTCTCTTAGATAAACTATTGATTTGATTGGTGAAGTTTATTCCCAAGATGTTTTTCCTAAAGTTTGCCTTATCATTTATTGTTTTGCTTTTGTTTGTTTGAATTTCAATCATCACTAGATTTGATGAAATTGACCTATATACTTTGTCTCCACCACCTAGGATGAAATTGATCTTGACATAGATTTTCCTAAATTATTGTCATAATTAGTGTATTTCATAAGGATCATATTCTTAACTCTATATACAATAACATATTTCTAAGTCTTCATGGAATCTTGAGAAAAATTAATTGATCATTCAATAATCAGACCTCTGGTTTGACTGATATATGCTAACCAACTCTATTGTATTACAAATGTTAAGTATAATTCATGGGACTGTCTCTTATTTAAGTGATAGTACCTTAATTGTGCTATTTAGTCTCTCTTTTTTGACCGATATATGCTAACCAACTCTATTGTATTACAAATGTTAGGTATCATTATTCATGGGACTATCTCTTATTTAAGTGATAGCACCTTAATTGTGCTATTTATTCTCTCTATTTTGTGCTAGTTTTGTTACTCTCACTAGCTTAAATTGTTTGTTTTGTAGAGTTTGAGCAACTTGGAGCTATTCAAGACATTTTGGATGAATCGAGATCAAATGGGAGTGATTTGAGCCTAAACCGAGCATCCTAGTCAAAAGAAGAAGCAAATCAAGTTACTAGACACGAGAGGACAGCATCTAGATGCCACTTTGGGTGTCGAGACATAGTTTCATACATATTCCAAGCTTGAAGACCCGAAGGTACAACATCTAGACATTATTTCAAGAGTCTAGACGCCAGTTTGAAGCACCAAATGAAGGCTTGCTTGATGCTGCAGGGAGGTCATGCTCAACACTGGTAACGTCAAGACGCTATCCATAGCATCTCAACGCTACACGATTTCACGCGATACATTCCTTATTCAATAAGGGAAGCGCCTTGACGCCACCCTTGACGTCTCAACGCTGTCTCGATAATATTTAAGGAACTTTTTGTCTAGGTTTAGAGGAAGCCTCTTTTGTGTAAGAACTTAATATAGACTTCTTTAGAGCTTTTCTCCCTTTTACTTTACTGTTCTTTTGTATTCAATTGAACCAATGCCAAACCCTTGTTATATTCATGGTATTAAATTTTCGTCGACATATCGACATTTCCATCGATATTTCTACATGTCCATGGGTTTGACATCGACATAAGGGGGAATCGACATTTCCACTATACCGTACAAAATTGATGAAATATTAAAAAAAATAGTAAGAAAATGGAACTTAATGTGAATATAATATTGTAACAAGTATTTTAACTCATTTAAAAAGTATAAAATGTTCATTTATTAATTTAAATATTTTTTTTGAATTTTTTGTTTTTAAAATTATTTCAGAAATATCCATCGACATCGACATTTTATCGATATTTCCATCGACATTTCCATAAAATTGAGACTTCGACATTTCTGTCGACATCGACATTTTAAATCTTGGTTATATTGTCTCGATGAGCGGCTAAGGTTACTATTTTCAATTCATAGGTCGGTATAGTTCAATTGCAATGTTGTGAGACTTGGGATTTAATTGAGTTTATATTTTTAATGTTAGTGTTCTTGTTTCTTGCTTTCAATTTTTATGAGTTTGCACTTATCGAATTGACGCTTTGATTGCATGTATTTACATATAAGTCCGCTATGCATGAATATTACAATTTGTAATTGTTGCAATTGATTGCTTGATTATAGTAGATATAGGGTTGGCTCATGTGTGTGTCTTTATGGATTTTCTATAATAATATAGCTTGCATGATAAACTCTAGGAAACAAAGAAATTGATTGATTGGTTCGTGTTATCTCAACTTATTAATCAATCTTAGTCTTCCCACCAGTCTTAATGCTATTGCTTGTATAATTTGGATGCTATCGTACGCAGATAAATACGTAATAAGTTTTGGTTGCAATGCTTGGTTGGAATCCATAGACTTAGGGGAAATAAATTTAACTTGGATTTTCCAATTAGGTAGACTAAGAACTTAGATTAAAAAGATTAATTTGTTTGAAATAGTCTAGGATTGATATTGCAATTGAATGAACAACATCTTTGGATTGGATATTGGTAACGTTTGATTTTTTTTCCTTTTTAATCACTTGTTGTTTTACTTTCAAAACCAAAACTCCCCTATTGTATTATTTCCTTTGCAAACTTACCTAAGAGAAACTAATACATAGAGAATCTATTCCATAAAATAAAAAACAAAAAAGCATAGAGAATCTATCTTATAATCTTAGCTATTGTGGGGGGCTTAGGATACTACTACTTAGAAAAATTAAGGGTAATTGATAGAAATGACCCATGTGGAATATAGTTGTAGAAAAAGGACACAAATCTGTAAAACATGTTTTCTTTTACCTTTTGGGTATGTGAATTTCTCTTTTTACCCTAGGGTTAAAAAACAAGTTTCAAACACAGTAGATGCACGTTCAATTGCATTTTTAGTTTTTAGTGTTGTGAGCATGAATGAAAGTCGGTTTCCTCACTATATGAGCATATATCTTAATGCAATTTGTGTAAATAGATGGTTGAAAAGTAATGTTGTTTGATCGCTACACTGATTGCAGTTAGAGTTTGCAATCGCGGTGCTCATCGAAGTCTACAATCACACGATGAACAACAAAATCGCAAACTTTAACACAACAATCATTAATATTGTGATCGTGTTACTCAAGACCACAATCGAGGAATGTGATGACCACTTGGATGAAGGTAGTATGTCTTGTTTGAATTCCATTTTACTTTTTTTTAACGGTAGTTACCTATTTTATAATAATTGTTTGTAGGAATAGCAAAAATGCAGTTTGTGGTTAAGATCAACCCAAATGACTAGTTCCCCACATAGGTTTCCTACATGGCCCATCTTGGGAACATAATAAGTTTGATGAACAAGAAACTAACGAAATAACAACTAGACAAGTTTTGGTCCTCTGGTGGATGTGTAGCTCGTGTTTAATTGTCAACTAGTGCATTGCCTTTTGCCGAGGGAGGTGGAAGAAATAAGGAATGATGTCATCAATTTCAATGTGTGGGGGAACAAAGTTTTTTTTCCCAAGGAGATTTAAACTTAATAACTAGATCATGGCCTTTTCGAAGGACAATGAAAAGGGATACAAGTTGCGTAATATTGCGACAACTTGTCTTTTGTTCGGGTAAGGAAGTTGTGATGACTAAAGACCTAAAGAAGAAATTTGAGAGATTCAAATTTACTAATGATGAAGATGTAGTGAAGATGACCTTGGTGGTGTTCATGAAACTTGGCTGGCACATTGTTATATATCAAGGAGAAAACAAATGACAAAAAAAAAAATGCTTGGTTGGATCTAGAGGATTTGAGGATGAAATGACTTACACTTGCAGAAGCTAGCTAAGGATCAGGGTTGTAAAACCATGTGCTCTGTACGCATTGACTACTAATTAGAGGGTCGATTTTTATAAGTTCTTGAAATCAATGAAATTCCCTGATGGGTTCATGTTGAATATATCATGATGTGTGAGTGTTAATGACGGAAAACATGTTGGGATTTATGCTCTAAAGCCTCCTAATTAATGTTTTATTATATAATAATTACATGATTATTTTTATTTGCAATTTACATTATCCATTATATGAAAATCCAAGGTTATTAATATAATCTTGAATAGTATGTAGTTGACATACAGAAGAATAATATTCAAGTTATAACCTAAAAAGTCTTTAGTATATGGATAAGTTTGGGTGTCTTATCCTGGGAACACTATTGATACAGCTCGCTTTGTAATGGATGGGAATGAACCCTTCACCCCACAGTAGATAACTTTGATTTTTAAACAATTTCGAAATCATTTTGGGATCGACTTTGAATTTATTTATAACTAAACAAAAATATACCTCGAAATATATGGAGAAAGTTCTATGGGTCTTTAAAGGATTCTTGTGTTCTAACGAGTTGAATCTCCAAGACTTCCACAAAATCTTGCTTGCAATGACTCAAACATAGGACCAAGGCTTGTGGAAACCTCTTGAAAGAAACTGGAGAAATAATTCAAAGAGAATTCTCATTTTCTCTGTAAAGGAGATGTTTGTTTTTAGCTCAACCCAATGGTCCTATTTATAGGTGTTGGGATTTATGCCCTAAAGCCTCGTAATTAATAATTTATTTAATAATTAATAATAATTTTGATTATTTTATTTGCAATATAATATTATCCATTATATGAAAAATCCAAGGTTATTAGTGTAATCTTGAACAGTATGTGGTGACATACAAGAGAATCATGTTCAAGAAATAACCTAAAGGGTCATAGTATATGGATAAGGTTAGGTGCCTTATCCTGGTAACACTATTGATACGGCCCACTTTGTAATAGTTACAAATGATTTGATCCAAATCATTCATGTGGAGACATGTGAGTGGGGGTATCTTATACAATGAGTTTGTATAAGACTGGACCACGAAATATTTAATCTCTCTTTATAAATCCGTTAATTGAGAAGATTAATATTTCATCAGGATGATCATATGTAACTCGATCTTAATCTTGAGTGAGTTATGAACTCCTGCCTGTGAAGGCTTGTCCTTTGATTTGCATGGGTGAGAGTGGCTTTTGTAGCCAATTCAATATGCCTACCATTTTGGGGACTTGACCAAATAGGGAGATGGGAACATAATCTCACAAGATGGAATTCACTCCTTCCCATATAGGGTAAGTAGATGAGTAGTTCCCTTAAGTGCTGATTTCGGAACTTGAACAATGGCGCCCCACCCTCTCATTGGCCCGAGAGGGACTTAGTTTATAATTATATTATAAACAAATTGTTCATTAGAGGATCAGGGGTATTTAAGGTACAAGATGTAATTATAGGGGTAAAATGGACTTTTGACCCAGCTGTAATTACGAAGAACTCGTGAAAGATCGACTTGCATGTAGTGATTATATCAATGGACACAACTTGTCCTACAGTGCATAAGAGTGCAACTTTAGGTCTATGGTGGAGCGACCCTAGAGTTAATGAATGAAAATTGATTAATTAAAGAGTTTAATTAATTAATTTTGTATCATTGGAGCTTATAATCTGTAGGTACATAAGGTCCCCTTGCTAGCTCATAGTAACACTAAAAGATCAATTTAGTTGAAAGAAAATTTTGAAATGTTCAAATTAATATTAATTTGAAGTGTTCAAATTAATATTTAATATAAAAGAGGAAAATATATTTATTGTATTTGATACATTAAATATTAAAAGTTGAAATGTTCAAATTTAATATTTAATTTGAAGTGTTCAAATTAATATTTAATATATTAGACATATTAAATATAAAAGAGGAAAATATATTTATTGTATTTGATACATTAAATATTAAAATAATTAATGTATATTTGATATATTAAATAAAAGATATTTATAGAATTTGAATAAGATTCAAATAAATAAATATTGTAGGATATTTGAATGAGATTCAAATAAATACAAGATATATTTTAATATATTAGATATTAAAATATAATATTTTAATTATGGCAAAGATTTTCCCTTGGTCACTATAAATAGGACCCTTGGGTTGAGCCATTCTGTACAACACACATCTCCTCAATAGAGAGAATTAGAGAATTCTTTCTAGACCTCTTCCTCTCCAATCCCTTGGGGATTTTCTTTCAAGAGGCTACCACAAGCCTTGGTCCTGTGTTCGAGTCATAGCCAGGAAGACTTTGTGGAAAAGATAAAGATCCGCCAGAATATTCTCCATAATATTATTTTCAAGGTATTTATTGCTTAACCTTTGTATTTTAGTTTAATTCTAAATAAATCAAAGACGATTCTTATGCTTCCGTTGTGGGTTTAATTCGATTATTCCCTTCAATAGGGACATTGGGCATAATCTTTTCAAAAATCAAATAATATATTAAAATATCTAATATATTCTAATATATATATTTAACATAATTAAATCTCATTCAAATCTCATAAAATCTCCTACAACATATATTCGCCTATTTGAATCCCATTCAAATTTCATATATATTGTTTCCTGATGAGACCAAATTTGAACATGCCTATTCATGCATAAATTATGCTTTTTCCTCTCCCTTTTATAGAATTAATGGAATTTTGGTAGGAAATTAAGAGCAAAACCTAATCTTTGAAAGTACGCGAAATCAGGGTGAAAACGAGTCAAATCGAAGATCAATCGGACACCCGAACAAAAAGATATGAAGGGTTGACCATTCTTCCCCTAAAGCAGTGTCAAGACGCTAGGCAGAGGCCTCACTCAACACTGAAAGACAGAAACCTCAAATGTAGGATAGCGTCTAGACGCTGTCGCAAGTGTAGAGTGCACGGATGCAGGACAGCGTCTCGACGCTGTAATAGTAAGCATCCCAAGACTCTACGGTGAGCCCTCCTCGACGTTGGTCTAATTAAGGGTAGCGTCGAGATACTGCCTGTAGCGTCAAGACGCTATCACGATTTCTATATAAGCATTTTTTTTGTTTTTAGGTAAGATAGCTCTGATTTTCAACCCCATTCTCAACTTCTTCCCCCCTTTTACCAGTTTTGGGACATTTTGCTTCATACTTTGGGTATTTTGGGCTTGTGTTTTGGCCTCGGGGTTGATGGAAGCGTGTTCCGGCCAGGAGTTCTTGGCTAGTTTAAGGTAATTAGAGGAAGTCTTGCAACATTATGAGAATTTTGTAATTATTTCAATTTAAATGTATCAAATTTATGGTTTGTTAGCTCTTGGGTTTAATTCTTAGCATGCTCTTTATTAATGGAATTGACGACTCGTATTAATTTAGAGTTTTGTTTTGCTATGCTAGTTTTTGTGTGAAACTTCAATTTCTAGATTAATTTAGTAGTAAAGGGGCCGGTAGCTATCGTCAATCAAATTAAGAAGGACTACTTAATTGAGAGAACGAGGTAGGCTCTAGAGCTAGTAAGCATGTGGTAGTTTAATTTGAAAGGCCCGTCGGGTTGACCTATTGCATTCTGACCATTCCTGTATCTTAGAACTTCAGTTCTTTAGGGAGCTCCTTCGAGGCTACAAGGAGCCGGTCGGTCTTAAAACCATACGTTAATTTACGTTTTGAGTAATTCTATGATTAGTGTTGCAAAATAGCTTTCTCTTTAATTTGTGAGTTCCCTTTGTATTTTCTCTGCCTCTGTTTTAGATTGCATGTTTAGATTTAACCACTTTAATTTTCACTCTTGATTTATTTAATTTTCTGGCCATCATTTTATTTTCCCTTGCATAAAAACTCCCCCCTCTCGGTTCTCAAAATCAAAGAAAGAAAGCAAAATAGACATAGTTTTGCCTCCATGTGTTCGACTCAACCACTATTGCCACAAATTAGTGGTTGGTTTATAAATTTATTTGACTGTGTGTGACGAGCACTTTCATTTCCTTTAATGTATCTAATACAGTAATATATTATTCTCTTTAATATTTAATGTATCAAATACAATAAATATATTTTTTCTCATCTAATATATCAATATATTAAATTTTCTTTATTTATGGGTGACCTAATCTTATTTGGAAATTAAATAATCTAATCTTATTAAGAAAACACCTAATCTTATTAGGAAAACATCTAATCTTATTAGGAGAGTATCAAATCTTATTAGAAAAGCATCTAATCTTATTAGGAAACATCCTAATCCTATTATTTTAAAGATAACAATTATATTCAAAATAATCAATAATCAAGATGCATGACATGCTTAACCTATAGTGGAATTTTAATCTAAATGGCATACTTTATTCAACAATCAAATCATTTAAAACATACATCAACATGTATAATTAAATTAAATCAAAGCAAAATTGGCTGACTTATTTGGCATATCCTAGAAATTAAAGACTGAATTCAAAATTACATAATTTGAATTTTCAAGATATATCTTTGTCTTCAATTTCTTTCCTTTGTTGGCCATCCAAATTTAGCAACATGAAGGATCGACACCACGACAGCTTTCTCTTCTTCTTTTCTTTTTTTTTTCTTCCAAAATTACAAAAACTTGGATAAAAAAACTTCCAAAAACCCTAACACTAACACTTATAGTTTTACAATGATCTAATCAAAGTCATAAATCTATATGTCAAATAGCTCAAACATTCAATTTGCAAATTACCACATATCACAACATATATGATAAATACCCACCATCACAAAATTTTAATTCTAAATAAAAATTCAAAGGTTGCTCTGATACCAATTGATAAGAATAAACATTTCACCCCGCAGTGGAGGACATGGTTTTTAAACAATTGAAGCTCTGTTTGATAACCATTTAGTTTTTGGTTTTTGGTTTTTAAAAAATTTATGCTATAAACACTACTTCTACCATGAATTTCCATGTTTTGTTATCTACTTTTTACCTATATTTTCAAAAATCAAGCCAAGTTTTGAAAACTAAAAAAAGTAGTTTTCAAAAACTTGTTTTTGTCTTTCGAATTTAGTTAAGAATTCAAATGTTTTGTTAATAAAGATGAAACCCATTGTAAAGAATTGAAGAGAAAACAAGCACAATGTTCAAAAACCAAAAACCAAATAGTTATCAAATGCTCTTAGAAATCAAATTTTGGATCGGCTTTGATTTTATTTAGAATTTAAGAAAATAACTAAAAGTTAAGCAAACTGACATTGAAGTAAATATGGAGAATAATTCTGGCGGGTCTTTACTTCTCTAGCAAATCTCCACGTGTTCCAGCAAATCTCGAATCTCTACAAGATCTTTCTCACTATGGCTCGAACACAAGACCAAAGTTTGTGGGAACCTCTTAAAAGAAAAGGAAATTTGGAGGAAAATTTTTTAGGTTTCTTTCTTAGTAGAGATCTTTCTTTTGGCTCAACCCAAGAGTTCTATTTATAGGAACATATGGTAGAATCTTTGCCAAAATAAAATAACATATTATAATATATATATCTAACATATTTGAATCTCATTCAAATCTCTTAAAATCTCCTACAACATATATTTACTTATTTGAATCTCATTCAAATTTAATATATATTGTTTCCTTTAATATAATGTATTTAATACATAATATATTATTCTCTTTAATATTTAATGTATCAAATACAATAAATAGATAGTTTTCTTATTTAATATATCCAATATATTAAATATTAATTTGAACATTTCAAAATTTTCTTTCAACTAAATTGATCCTTTTAGTGTTACTATGAGCTAGCAAGGGGATCTTATGGACCTACAGATTATAAGCTCAAATGATACAAAATTAATTAATTAAACTCTATAATAAATTAATTTTCATTTATTAACTCTAGGTCACTCCACTATAGACCAAGAGTTGCACTCGCACTATAGAACAAGTTGTGTCAATGGATATAACCATTACATGCAAGTCGATCCTTCACGAGTTTTTCGTAATCACATTTGGGTCGAAAGCCTGTTTTACCCCTATAATTACATCTTAAACTTTAAGTACGACTAATTCCTCTAATGAACAATTTGTTTATAATCCAATTATAAACTGAGTCCTTCTCGGGCCAGTGAGATTGTGGGGTCCATTGTTCAAGTCCCAAAATCAAGGAACTACTCACCTACTTATCTTATGTAGGAATGAGTGAATTCCATCTTCTGAAACTTATGTTCCCAGCTCCCTATATATTTGGGCAAGTCTCGAAAATGATAGGCTTATTAAATCGACTACAAAAGTCGCTCTCACTCACGCAAATCAAAAGTAACCCCTCACAAGCAAGAGTTCATAACTCACTTAAGATTAAGAACGAGTCATATATAATCACCCTGTTAAAATATTAATCTTCTCAATTAATAGATTTATAAAGAGAGATTAAATATTTTGTGATCCAGTCTTAATACAAACTCATTGTATATGATACCCTCACTCACATGTATCCACGTGAACGGTTTGGATCAAATCTTTTATAATTATTACCAAGTGGTTCATGTCATTAGTATTACCAAGATAAGACACTCAACGTTATCCATATACTATAGACTCTTTAGGTTATTTCTTGAACATGATCCTCCCACATGTCAACTTATAACTCGCATTTATGAGGATTATTTAGCTCTAAAAATCAAACTTATTCTTCAAAAACAAGTGCTTATTATCATACTTCATGTCATTTAGAGTGAATTGAAGTAAAAACAAGTTAAGCATATGTTTGTAATCATGAATTTGTAAAAGTTAGTAAATAGGTGTAAAAGAAGTCAATTTTGTAAAGCATTTGTCAAGTTTTAATGCTTTTGTGTAGAAGCAGCAAAAAAAAACATAGATGCGCCCAGGGATGCGACCGCGATTGCTTCAAAAGGAATTATTCAACTAAAGCTAGGAAATAGGAGAAATGCGCACAACATGCGGCCGCAACTAGACTTAAATCAATAGAATCCCAAAAATTACGGATTTGACAGATTCTCGAAAGATACTCCATCAAATCTCCTCAAATCAAGGAATATTGATCGGCTATAGTTTCTCACACTGATCTCGATAGAAACTCTAGACCTTGAGGTCTATATAAAAGGCACCCAAAGCTCAAAATTCAAGAAGCTTGGAGTCTAGAATTCTTTCATCACTTAGGCAATTCCTTTTATTTTCAGTATTTGTTCTTCTTCTTTTCTTGTAGCCGCCACTCTGAGTTCACCCTTGTTTTTATTCAAGCTTTATTTAGACACCCCATTTGAAAGAAGAAAATGTAAAGACTTGCTTCTCGTAGAAAAAGGTTGAACAAGTTAGAAGAAATAAACAAAACTATAAATTACTTTTTGTTTGTTCATTTTTTAGTTCTCAGTTTCTATTTTACAATTTTAGTAGCTGTTTTTTATTTTCAGTTGTTGTATTGTATTGTTTAGTTCATATTCAAACTCAAGTGTATTCAATCTTATTTTTATAATGAGGTTTATTTTCCTTCATTCAGGTTTCATTCTCTGCACTTGTATTTTTATTTTCTTTAGTATAATTGTAACACTCCAAACCTGCTACGACTCTATGACGTGGAAGTACGATCTGATTATTTCGTTCATAACAAGATTTTGGCAGCATAACGACGTAACTAGGGCAAAGTCAAAATTTAGAGAAACCTGTATAAGGCATAAACACTTCTAAGGTTTCAAGGTAGAGTATTCAGCGTCCTCCAAACTACCCAACACGCTGAGTCTGCACACATGGCTTCGCAAGCCAAAACTTTTCAGATCCAAGATAACAATATACAAGGAAACAAAACGCCGGTTTGGACCAAAAACCCCTAGACTAACATAACACCATTTAAACTAAGGTTATACAACAAAAGGAACCTAAAGCAAATCCACAGGTATCTCCGCAGCCTTGTCAGGTCGTCGACTCGTCATCCGCCTCGCTGTGGGGCCTCACCTGAAAGAGATGAGCAAAGTAGCGCGAGTGAGTATTAGGTACACTCAGTAAGCAGCCTACTCAAGAAACCACATAAATAATAGAACAACCAAATAAAACTTTCCTAGAGCTACCACACACAGGCAAGGAGGGAACACATCCCCCAAACACAACACAGCGGGGGAACTTCCCCTAAGCTACCACACACAGGCAAGGAGGGAACACATCCCCCAAACACAACACAGCGGGGGAACTTCCCCTAAGCTACCACACAGGCAAGGAGGGAACACATCCCCCAAACACAACACGATGAGGAATTCCCCCCAAGCTACCACACAGGCAATGAGGGAACACATCTCCCAAGCTTAACGCGATGAGGAATTTCCCCTAAGCTACCACACAGGAAAACAAGCGGTTTTTCCCCATCAACAATCCATTCGTACCACATTCAAGCAACCAAAATTGAGAGTTTGACAATTAAACCCGACGACTACTTACCTTTTAATCGACTCAAAGTCGCACAAGCTTTTACTTCCTAAGACAACGCCAATTATAAACCGATCCGAAGAGAGAGTGCTCAGGTACCCACAACCTCCCCAGGTCCACTTCTAGCACGAATAACAAGCATCCAATTACACAATAATAAGTCAAATAAACCAACATTCAACTTCCTAAAACTTACTCAGCCCTAAAAACCAATTCTAAATGCCTTAAGCCACAAAGCCTACCCACCTTCGAAACAAAACGTTGCTGGATTTAAACCCGGTACGACCCAAATTGGATAATTCAGCCTCCAACCATAATTGGTTACCCTAAAGTGAATTCCACAAGCTAAGATCAACCCAACCATTCCAAAGGTACTTAAATAAGCAAGTGACTCCTTAAATTCCTAAATTTCGTAATCAAAATGCTTACCTACTGCCCAATGAGCCAAATTCCCACTGGAACGGATTCTAAAATGCCCAAAGATGACTTCAAGACCGCTGTTCATGCATGCGATTTCCAGAGAAGATTCCATCATACATTTCCATCATCCATCCTTAGTGAAAGAGAGACTAACAAAGAGAAAGGGAGACACTTACAAGAGAGAGAGAAGTCGGGGACGAGGGACAATAAAGGAGACGGGGAGACGGAAAACAGAGGGAGGGAATCGGGGAGAAAGGGAAGAAGGAGGAAGCGGGGAGACGGAAAACAGAGGGAAGGAATCGGAAACGGGGAGACGGGGGGAAAAGGGAGGGGAATCGGGGGAGAAAGGGGAGATGGGGAGAAAGGGAGACGGAAAACGGAGGGGGGAAAAATCGGGAGGAGGGAAAGACGGAAAAACAGAGGGGGGGTCGGTTGGAGAGATAAGGCTGGATGGGTTTTTTTTTTAATTAATAATATTACTTTATTTATTTACTTATTTATTTAAAACAAATAATCAATAAAATACCTATAATAATAAACCAAGTACTACAATAATGAGCTAACCTCCTTCTTAGAGATTCAAACATGTGGATACCCTAAGTTGGAAGAAACCCCCACCTTGTGCATAAGCAACATTACTCAACACTTAACACCATTTGCTTTTATTGAAGTTTAAGTTTCATTGTTAACTTAAACTGATCATTTAGTTTAGCATACTGTGTGTGAGATTCAATACTGAAAAGGTTGAGTTGAGCATGCGTTTCATAAAAGCAATCTAGGAAAAGTACTGACGGACGACTTGTCAGGCTAGTTAAATTAATTTACAAGCCAACCAACTGATATCTATAGTACTAGTGGCCCAGTCGAACGCATAGAGGCATAAATTTAGTATTTATCTTCCTTAATTTGGATTACAAACACGTAACAGAAGGGGTTGTGTTTAAAAGTAAAATGGCGTAAAAATAAGTGCATAAAACAAGGAAACCAAATGCAGTAATAAAATCAAACTTACCAAATACACCAATTCAAGAGTTCATCAGGATAGCACATTTAATTTGGATAATCGATACAAAAACAAGCAATTGTACTCAAATTAGCCCCTAATCTATTCTAACAGAAAAGCCACCAAAATGTAAATCCCTTTAGAGACTAACCCAACTTAGCATCAAATTAGTCCTAAACCAACTCTAAGGGCTGGGCACGATAACATTCCATGCCCCTAAACCGATTGCAATTATACAATGATTAATAAAAAAACCCCAACTAAATGGAAACCTAAATTAATTAGAGCTTTGTTTTACTGATAAGGCCTAACCAATTTACACGAGAGCGACGCTCTACTTAGATGGAAATGCTGGCCTATATGCTACTAAAGATGCAAGAACTCATTACTAAGCGTAAACGGGATTCTAGCTAGTGTGGAATGGTAATACATGCAAAAGGTGTCGCTCTCGTGTTTAATCAATGCGGTGTTGCCCTAAAAATGGTAATACATGCAAAAGGTGTTGCCCTAAAAATGGAAAAAGATACTTTTATATCAATGCGGTAGCATCGATACGCTAAGAGCAACGTCTTGAGGGGGTCGTTGTAGCGTCATAAGAGGTCTACTCGAGCTTCAACTTCGAGACGCTATCTTGATTTCACAGCTACTGTTTTCAGTGTCTTGAGGAGCATTTTTTGGCGTCACGACACTTCTTCCAGGGACAAATCGGTCTTTTGGCTTCTACTTTCTCACTCAGGTGCTCGAATGACCTCTAGTTTGGCTCATTTCAACCCCAAACAACAACAAAACTCCAAATCATGCCTTGAACTCATTTTCCTACCAAATAAGTAATTAAACCCATAAAAACCTCTAAACTAATATGAAATATGATAGATAAATTAGGACTTTCTAAGTCCTATCAAATTACCCATAACCTAAATCTTGCTAGTCCTCGAGCAAGGCAATAATAAAACATCATAAAGGTTCAATGGATGCAACATGCATGACTCAATTCTCAATACTCAACATAGCTAATCAGAATGCACAAAGAAAAAGCACTGCACAATGCACTATCCATCCATGAGCATATTTAAAAAGGTTTCTTATCAATTCTTGAGTGTGTGTGTGCTCTTAGCCTAATCTAACGCACATCTTACAAGTGCGGACTAGGTTTATAGGGTCCTCAGATTCATCTTCCCTCTACACTGGCCTAAGAACTAGCTATCAAGAGAAAAACAATCAAGCATGTGGTGTTTTGATTAGGTGCCTAAAAACAACACTTTGGAGCCCCCTAAACTTGCATTATTTTACCTCAAGGGCACTAGCTTTCACACACCTGTTGTAAGAACCCTTACCCAGAGCACTTATTCGATGGATGGCCTAACTGATCATAACAGGGGTAGCTCTTTTCACCCTTGATCCATATGCTCAAAACAAGTTTATTTTGTTCCTTCTTTTCTTTTCTTTTCTTCTTTCAACAATGATTTTTTTTAAGCTCACTTTTCTTTTCTTTTCTTACTAGGAAAATAAAACATTCTTTTTCTCCTAAGCAATACATTACAAGCCTTCATACAAAAACTACTCTCAAGTTAGCCTATAGTCTATTGAGGTGACAACAACAATCTAGATCCTATAAAGCTACTCTAGGCCTTCAAAACCACGAAAGAATGGCTAATACGTGCTCTAGGTGTTCAAGAAAATCAAAGGTTTTTTTTTTTAAAAGATACTCGAATTAGAACAACATGCTCAACTTCAACAAAAGGTGCAAATGACTAATTGCATGGAGCAAATCCTTGAATGTCATGATCATGCACAAAGAAACCAATTTCCAAAATTTTCAAAAAATATCAAAAATTTCCATCAAGCTCCAAAGATCAACAAACACATCAAAATTTCATCGAACAAAGACATGTTTATCAAATAAATTAAAAGTCCTAGCTCAAGTGCTCAAGGACTCAATCAACATGCTAAATAATTCAACAACAAAGCTCCACATATAACCAATTCTACCCCTAACCTAAATATATACATTGTCTTCAATGTATTCAAAATAAAGAAAGGACAAACGAGAAGGAACAAGAATACTCCCCTAGCATTCCAAAGCTCATAGGTGGGTGGCGGGGTGGCAGAGTAGCGGAAATCTCCTTCAAAGATTCATGATCCTTCCATCTTTTGGGATAAACTTCTCTAGCTACATAGATTAGCACACCAACTAAGCAACTAAAAACTTAAAGCAAACAAATAGAAAACACAAAAAGCAAGTAAATGATTAAAGCCTGGCTGCCTTTAGGAAGCACAAATTTTTAACGTCGATTGCTCGATGGAGTCCTTTCTCTCTTTCTAAACTAGGATCCATCTTCTTCAGAACCACCACTCTCTTCCTAAACCTCCCCTTCTTCTTAAAGACTTCCTGCAAAACATAAGCATCTACTTTACACAAGGATTGCACAATGTGAGTGTGGTCAACATCCGTAAAAACATGAAATTCAAGTTTTTTTAACGTCGATTGCTCGACGAAGTCCTTTCTTTCTTTCTCAACTAGGATCCATCTTCTTTAGAACCACCACTCTTTTCCTAGACCTCCTATTCTTCTTAAAGACTCCCTGCAAAATATAAGCATCTACTTTACACAGGGAGTGCACAATGTGAGTGTGGTCAACATCCTTAAAAACATGAAATTCAAGTTTTTTAGTATCAAATTTCACAGAAAGCACACCCCCATCAACATCTATCTTAGTTTTTGCGGTTTTCATAAAAGGCCTTCCTAATAGAATAGATGCATATGAGTTCTTTGGCCTATTGCCCATATCAATCCAATAAAAATCCACAAGAAAAAACAAATCATTGACTTTAACTAAGACGTTTTCAACAATCCCAAGGGGTTTAATATATTGGTTAGTTGATTGCACTACAACAGAGGTCTCATGCATATCAGAAAAATTGAGCTCCTTAAACATGGAAAGAGGCATGACATTAACAGAAGCTCCAAGGTCCAAAATAGCATGCTTAATATTCATGTTTCCAATAATGCAAGGCAGTGTGAACATACCTAGGTTCTTTCACTTTGCAGGCATAAACCTCTGAGAAACAGATGATACATTCGCACTAGCTAACTTCACATCTTTTTTAGGATTCTTCTTACTGGAGCACCACTTCTTCAAGAATTTTGCAAACTTTGGCCCTTGTTTTATCGTATCCAAGAGGGGATGTTTATCTCGACCTTCTTAAAGACCTATAAAATCTCTTTCTTCTCCTTCTCTTCCTTAGGTTTCACCAACCTGCTAGAAAATGGGGCACAAGGCACAAAAGTACTAAGGTTCAAGGGAGGATCGAACATTGTACCTCAGGATTTTTTACGAGATGCAAGCTCCACTTTCTTTTCTTCATTCTTCCCTTCTTCATCAACCTTATCTTCTTCACTCAACTTTCCTTTCATCTTCTCTTCTCTGGGAACAGAAGGGTCAAACATCACCTTCTTCCAACTCCTCAGGATCAATGCATTAACGTTCTCAATGCGAGGCATTTCTTTATGGGTTGGCAGCTTACCTGAGTTCTGGTTCTCGAGTTTCTTTACTGAATTCTCCAACTGGGCGATTTGGTTGCCCAAACTCTGCATCCCAGTGTGCGTCTCCTATTTGACCTAGCCCACAACACAGAAGGAGCTGGTCCATGAGTCCCGAACTGCTGCGAGTTCTCTTCCATGTTCGATATGAGGTGTTTCGCTTCTATGGGCATCTTGTTCACTAGGGCACATCCACTTGCAGCATCAATCATGACCCAATTAGTCAGTAAAAGGCCCTCGTAAAAGTAAGTGATAAGCAACTGGTTTGAAATCTGATGGTTCGAGAAGCTGGCACACAAGTGCTTGAACCTCTTCTAGTACTCATGGAGTGTCTCCCCCATCATTTGGGTGATATCGTAAATCTCTTTGTGCAAGTTCATGGCTTGTGAATCAGGAAAGAATTTTTTCATAGTATTGGTGACAGAACCATGAGGTAGAAAGTAAAGCCAGTCCTTGGCTTGGTCCTTGAGCGAAAAGGGAAATGCTCGTAGATTGATCTACTCCTTCGTCACACTATTTGGCTTCATCCCGGAGCACACAATATGGAACTCCTTCAAGTGTTTGTGTGAGTCCTCACCTGCACTGCCTTGAAAGGTAGGCAACAAATGAATCAGTCCAGGTTTAAGCTTAAACTCACCTTGCTTTTTAGGATAGGTAATGCACAACGATTGCTGATTAAAATAAGGAGCTGTCAGCTGCTTCAACATCCACTCGGCCATTTTCTCTTCTTCTGATGATTCTTCTAAGTTCAATATCTTGTTGAGGTCAATATAAAATTCCACGTTATGCTCACCGTCACTCCCTCATGCTTGTTGTCTTATGTGCCTCTCCTCCCTTACAATTTCTAAGTTTGAAGTCCAACTTCTTGGAAGGAGCGAGGAAACATGCACATAGCAAAAGATAGTGGTTAAACAAACAACAAAATCCAAATAAAGTAAGAAAAATACCAGATTACCTCCCCAGCAATGGCGCCAATTTGACGGATAACTTGTCAGGCCAGTCAAACGAGATTACAAGCCAGCCAACTGATATCTGTAGTACCAGTGGCCAAGTCAAACATAGGGAGGCGTAAATTTAGTATTTATCTTCCTTAATTTGGATTAAAAAAAACGTAACGGGGGAGGGGGTTTGTGCTTAAAAGTAAAATGGCGTAAAAATAAGGGCATAAAACAAGGGAATCAAATGCGAGAATAAAATCAAACTTACCAAATACACCAACTCAAGAGTTCATCAAGATCGCACATGTAATTTCGATAGTTAATACACAAACAAGCAATTGTACTCAAATTAGCCCCTAATCTATTCTAATGGAAAAGCCGCCAAATGTAAATCCCTTTAGAAACTAACCCAACCTAGCTTCAAATTAGTCCTAAACTGACTCTAAGGCCTAGGCACAATAGCGTTCTGTGCCCTCTAAATTGATTGCATTAAGTACAAGGATTGATTAGAAAACTCCAACTAAATGGATAGCCAAATTAATTAGAGTTTTGTTTTACTTCTGAGGCCTAACCAATTTACACAAGAGCAATGCTCTACTTTGATGAAAATGTTGGCCTATATGCTACTAAACATGCAAGAACTCATTACTAACCATAAACGGGATTCTAGCTAGTGTTGGAACGGTAGTACACACAAGAGGTGACAATTCCAACATATTCACATGTTCTATACTCAAACCAAGAAGTAAAACATGCTAAACTAGAGTACAATATATTAAAATAACACAAGGTCTCACGAAATTACATGTTTGATGCCCGGATCATTCCCAAATCGGCGTAATCGTCTAACCATAGATCATCAGACCTACTCTCGAATCCATAAATGCAAGCTAAACTAAGTAAAACTAGCTAAAAATGTATAAGAACAGTAAAGGGGAGAGGGAAAGTCAAGATGGAGGTTGTCTACAATGGGTAAGTTGCCCTAAAAATGAAAAAAGATAATTTTATATCAACGTTGTAGCGTCGAGACGCTAAGAGCATCTTGAGGGGGTCCCACAGCGTCACAGGGGGTCTGCTCAATGCTTCAGTGCAAGATGTTGTCCTAATTTTGCAGCTACTGTTTTTAGCGTCTTGAGGAGGGTTTTTAGGCGTCGCAACGCTTCTTCCAGGGCATATCGATCTTTTGGCTTCTAATTTCTCACTCGGGCACTCGAATGACCTATGGTTTGGCTCGTTTCAACCCCGAACAACAAAAAAAATCCAAATCATGCCTTAAACTCATTTTCCTACAAAATAAGCAATTAAACCCATTAAAACCTCTAAACTAATATGAAATAGGATAGATAAATTAGGACTTTCCAAGTCCTATCAAGTACCTAGAAATAGGACTTTGTTTTTGTACCTAAACATAGGAAAAAACCTTTAGAGTTGTTTGCTCAATTTATCTAAGTTCAATTAGCTATAAACATATGTGTTTAATTACTTAGGCTCTTAAAAGCACTTAGAAAAGAGTTGAATAGGTTTCAAACTTGACTCACTTTTATAAGTGTCGAAAAGGGTAGGTTGCAAGGGCAATCAAAAAGCATTCTGCTTGAACCATATAGAACTCGAAAGAGTGAGATGCGAGTGCATATGGGCAGTAATCGCTGATGAGCCTCGCCTAGTTGAGCAAATTGCGGATGCGTCGGTGGGTGCATATTCCTCTGGGGCTGAAACATATTTGGATCTCCCTTCTCTTATTTGTGTTTACTCATCCATTTTTGTTTTCGATTTATTTTACTTTCTGTTTTTCAAAACCCACAACATTCACAACTATTTTTTATTACCTCAGCTGCAAGCTTAGAGGAGGTGTTTGTTTTAAAATTGGATTTTTGTGAACACCGTTCCCTTAGGATTCGATACTTGGAGTACTCTCCACTCTATTACTTGGTTAGACACTATGCACTTGCACTAGGCTACGAAGCTGTCACTACAGGAAAAAAGATCTATGACAGCTTCAAAAAAACGCTATTATAGGCCTTTTATAGCATTTTATGCAAAGTTGTGACAACCCATGCTATAAAAAGTCTGGAACTTTTATAGCGTTTTATAAAAGCTATAAAAAGTTTGACTTTTTATAGCGTTTTATAAAGGTTGTAAAACTGCTATAATAAAAGCTTTTCAATAGCATAATTTTGTCCTTTTAAAATGTATGATAGCATTTAAAAAAAAAACTATAAAAAGCTTTCTATAGCAAAAATAAAAGACTATTGTTTGTCAATAATAGCATTTAGTTATAGCTATAAATATTTATTTATACCTATAAATAAAAGTTATTATAAACCTTTAAATGGTCAATTTTTTTTCTATTTATAGCATTTATAAATTGAGTGTTGTGATGACATCTTTTATAACTTATCTAATATGTTTATAACACTCTTATTCAAGTTTCATACATGTTACATAATAAAAGTCAAATAATAAATATATGAACTATAGAAATAGATACAATCAAAATGTATCTTTATCTGAATAATCATTCATACAAAATTCACATTGTCCCACAAAAATAAGTATAGTAATGAATATCATCAGCTTGAAGTTGATACATAACGTAAACCTTATCAATCTATCATTCAACAATTTCTATTATTAAAAAAAATATATCATTCATTACTTTCTCTAAAATGTAACATCTTCCTCCATGAATTTGTAGTGTCCCTCACTTAGCTTGAAACTCTTCAAAATTCTCAAATTATTACCTACAAAATTCAAAACAACATTCTTAATACAATTCCAACTAAAAAAATTACAGTTAAAAAATAAACATCTATAAAATGAAGGTAAAGATTAAAATACAGAATTTAAAATGACATTCTAATTAGCAACATCTATTATTTGTTTCAACTCGAAACAAATAGAAGAGAGAATTTACAAAGAATATGAAACTTTAAGTCATAGTAGATGTCATCGTAAAATTATAAGTATATATAGTTTTCTCATAAAAACAAAATCTAGAAAAAAGAAGATTGTCAAACAAAAGGCAAAACAATTGATGATACAACCTACAAGAAAGATGACAAACTAGATGAAAAAATTGATGCAAAGAACTCTAACATCCTTTGGATCAACCTTCAAATGATTCTGCTGGTATCCAGACATTTGCAAGGAAACAAGTTATTAAACGGGTGGGCAAAATTGCTCAAAATGAAATGGACTGCTCTAAGGATAAGTCTAAGGATAATGCATATCTCAATGCAACAATTGGTCAAGATACTATTGTAAAAACAACTGGAAAAAAGAAAGCAATTAAGAGGGGTACCTTAAAAAAATGTTACTGGTGTAGTATCTAGTAAGGAAGTTTCTAAAAATGACCAAGTCCAATAATTTATCCTAAGAATGAAACAAATGGAAACTTTTAACTATGTAATGGCAATAAGTACATTGGCTACCTGAATAGCAGAAAATAAAATTCTCCAATACCTTCCTTGTCAGAAAGTAGTTGATTTTTAGTTTATCTAAATAAGCATAGCTCTGAGCCTTATTAAAATACTTGTGAGCATCAAGAGAACAACATCACAAATGCAGAGCAATGATTCAACCAAATGCCTTATAATGCATATTTATGTAATTCCTGCATATTTATGTAATGACAGGAATTAGAAAGCCAATTCCCAATGGGCAGAGATTATGAATCTCCCTTTGGAATTCATCCTAAAATGTACTAAGAGTAAAAGTAACCATTCTTTTGAACACAAGCACACAAAGTCGAAAGCATAACTATAGTCGATGTATTTTCTAACCTAACTTCTTGATGAGTTCCATAATAACAAATATATGCAAAATGGCTAGAAATGACTATGGACTAACAATTAAACAAAAATATGAAGGACTTGCAGTACATATAACTTATGAATTTAACCATACTCTTATCCTTTAGTAAACATAACTTATGGAAAATAAGCAATAGAGTGACAATTGTCAATTTTACCGAACTTAGAAATGATTTAAAGCAAAAACTATGAAATTTTATGATAACAAAGAACTTAACACCAAGCAGAGGAAAAGGAAAAAAAATTCAATATACATACCTTAATTACAAAGACAAGTTTAAATTGAAAAGGCACCTAGTTCTCCATAATCTCGACTCCCCAATTTTGAGTAAAATTGAAAGTATTCCTGTAGTAGATCGTCTTTGGATCTAACTGAGGAATATTTCAATTGGCAAGTTGCTCTTCTACTCGAGCTATTTGAAGTAATTCATTCGAATTATTGAGTAAATCGGCATTCTTCTCTGCCTTGTGAGCTTCTTCATTTTGAGTAGATGATTCTCCATGAATCATTTGATTACGTGAACTTGCGCCATCGTTTTGAGTATCTTTGAGTAACTTCTTCGGGATCAAAGATTTGAGTAACTTGGACATTATTCCATAAAAGACAACCTAGAATCATTGATTCTCTTCACAAGGGATTTAATACTCCAACATTGAGAAGAATACTCATTTATACACCTTGGTGTAGTCCAGGTAGCAATTAAGCCACTTTTCAGAACCGGTTTGAATACTCCTGTCCTTTTAACTCTCAGAATACAAGTGTTCTTGTGAATAGATAGCTTAGAGAGATTTTGCATAATAGGATAGGAGAATAGGAGAATAGGAGAATTAGGATCTTTGCAGAATAGGAGAATTAGGATCTTTGCAGAATACAAGTGTTCTTGCGAATAGATAGCTTAGAGAGATTTTTACTTCTTCTCTTTTGCTAGATTATCCGCCTCTGCCTATTGAATACAAAGTGGAAGTCTTTTATAGACCCCAGACCCCAAATAAAATTGAAACTAGTTGAGTAAAAGATAAGGATGAAAGGATAAGACAAACCCTTATATCAATCATCTTTTATGGAAAGCGATAATAAAGATAGTAAAAGACTTTAGACAAAAAGTTATCTTAAAAGTCTACAACGTGGAAAATCTAAAATTTAAAAAGTCTAAAAGGCTATATTAAAACCTAAAACCTAAAAGTCTTACTATATTTATTACAAAATGAAAAAGTAAATAAGGACAAAGATAATGAGACAAAATTGTCTCAAACTTAAAATGTGTAGAACTAAAAGTAATAAAACAAAATTAGACTAAGACTTATAAAAAGCCTATAAGTCTAAAAAGTCAAAGGATGCTTTAATTACAAAAGACAAAAATGAAAATTTGAAAAAGAAAGTAGATTGTCGGATGATGGTGGAGATGGTGGAGATGGTGGATGTGAAGGTGGATGTGGAATTTTCTGCAACTTCTTTTCATCCTTTAATAAAGTGATTTTATTAAAGTTGTTTTGTCGTCTTCTTGCAGCAAATCTTATCCTTGTGATTCGATTCTTCTTAGGCAAGGAAGCAAGGGTAGAGCTTACCAACGAACTTACTCAATTGCCTGGAACACTCCCCCACGACAGTCTTCCGCGACGGTCCTCCGCAACAAGTCCTTTGAATAACTTTTTCACGTGGATAATTTTGGAGCAGATGACGAACATTTCTTTGTGTGTCTTTTGTTGCAGAAATTATATTTACCAATGAATTCAGAAAATATTTACATGGAATTCATTGAATTTATACAGATGATGAGAATTTACAAAGGAAAGGAAAAGAAAACAAATAGTTTTTTTTTTTTTTTGAGGTTCAGCGGGAACCTAGCCGTCCTTTTAGGAGAAGGAACTTCATTTGAGAAAAGATATCTGTTTGTAGATATCAACTTGAGTAATATTTGAGTAAATTCGTAGTTTAATGTCATTGCGGACATTTTGGTAGTTTAAAGACTATTCTAGTATATTCAGTGATTAAGGATCACTGAAGTTGATGTCGTCATCGTCTTCATCAATCATTGAAAGGGCTGGAGAAGACGATTTATTTGAATTTGAGTTCTGGAGGAGAACTCTTTGTAGATTTGCCTCAGTGGCTATTTGAGCTAAGGTAGCAAGCAAGGCGACCTTATTTTTCTGAAAGTCTTGTAGTGCTTTCTTTGAAAAATCTTGGTTTTGTGGAGATTTAATAAACCATGATTTTATTTAAGGAAGATTAATGTGGGTAACATTTAATTTATCCCACCATTTGACTTAAAAGTCTTCACCAAATACTTGTCATTTTGATGAAAATTTTGAGTAGTTAAGTTCCAACAGAAAATCCATGGAACTTGGAAATGAAGAGAAAACCTGAAGGTTAATTGAAAAGTATTTTTGAATATGTTTTGAGTAAAATAATGAAAAGATTCCTGAACTGGGACAGGAAAAATTTCTTCACAGAGACCAAAATTATTCCACCAAGTTTTAAACCAGATGGGGAAAAAAATTTGTGTGCCTGTCTGCAGAATTGAATAAACCAGGAATGGTTAAAAGCTTGGTACCAGAGAACATTGGTCCATGCTCTAACATAATCCCTGTATGAGTAAGAAGGTGGATCAAACCTGATTAAGAATCTTTTTTCTGTAAAGACTTTCTAGTTCCATCTCTTAGGAGTTAAAACCCGAAAAATCTTTAATTTTGAGTAAGCAATAACCGAAGGATTGTTCCTATCCGGTATATGAGTAATTTTAGCAGATTTTGAATCAATGAGAATTAATTCATAAAACTGCTGTGTTTTTTATAAACATTCTGGCATGAAAAAAAAATCACCCGGATATATATGGGAAGAAATCTCAGCAAAACTGTCTGAATCCCATTCTGGTTCAATTGGGATTTCAGTGATTACCTGAGATTTTTGAAAATGTCCTGAAATTTCAGGTTTTGGAGTAAACCTTGCTGGTGGAGTAATGATATGGGTGTAGGTTGAACAACCTGCAACCGAAGGAGTAGTATTTTGGTTTAAAGGTTCAAAACTAGAATAGCTTTGAAGCCTTATTGAAGCAGAACGACGTTGTGCTCATGTTCTGACTGGAGTAAACTGTGTATCGAGTAAAGCAAAATCCTCGATAAGGACTGGAGTAGGTTTTGAGTATTTGAGGAAGAAGCAGAAGTTTTTCCTTTTTGAGAAGAGGAAGAGGAAGCAATTCCTTTTCCTTTTCTTGAACTCATAGTGAGTTTTTGAAGATGGAAACTTGAATATGAAATTAAGAGTTCTTATGAGGAAGTTCAGGCTATGCTGCAACCTCATAGCATACTTTCTTAATCTCAGAAGAGTTTTTGAGAAGGTGACTCTCTAGAGAGAGAGGTTCTTTCAAGAGTGAGAGTCCTTTGAGAGGTGCTCTCCTGAGAGATGTTCTCTTGAAAGATAATCTGCAAGAGGGTTTTGAGACCCTTTTATAGACAAAATTTTGAAATCAAAACAAGATAATATTGCTTGCCAATGGGCAAAAATCTGTTTTGAAACTAAATTTTTGATATCTTTTTCTAAAATAAATTTAGAAGCTTGAGAATCGATTTTTATTAAAAACGATTTATTGATTAAATCTCCTTGAAATTTCTGGACACATAAAACAATTGCCATAATTTCTTTTTTCACAGTTGAGTAATTTCTCTGAGTACTATTCTATACTCCTGAGTGGAAACGTACTATTGATTCCTTCTTATCGAGACACTGTTTAAGGATTCCTCCATATCCAATGTCTGACGCATCGGTCTCAACGATAAGGTCTGCCTTTTCGTCGATAAAACTTAAGCAGGGAATGCTTTTGACTAAAGATTTGATTTTTTGAACAGTGTGCGTGTGCTCATCTGTCCAAGGAATAGTTTCTTTCTTCAACCTTTGAAAAAATGGTTTGCAAATAGGCCGAAGATCTTTGATAAAATCTGATACATAGTGTAGACATCCCAAGAATCTTTGTAACTGGGTTTTGTCTAAAATTTCATCATAAAAATTTTGAGTAAATTCTAGAGATCTTTGTATTGGCCTGATTAATCCTAAATGGTTATCAAACCCTAGAAATCTTATTTGAGTTTCAAAGAGTTTAAGCTTTGCAGCTTAGACAATTAAACCATTGTATTTAATTGTTTGAATAAAACTCTTTAAATGAGAAAAATGTTGATCTATATATGATGAAAAGCTTAAAACATCATCAATATAAATAATTGCAAATTCTTGAATAGGTTCCAAAATATCATTCATGATCTTCTGGAATTCGGATGGAGCGTTTTTTAAGCCAAAAGGCGTGACGTTCCATTCGTATTAACCAAAAGGTACATTAAATGTTGTTTTGTACCTATCTTGTTCGACAACCTGGATTTGCCAAAATCCTGATTTCATATCGAACTTTGAAAATAATTTTGCATTTGAAATTCGTTTGAGTAAATCATTTTTAATAGGAATTAGATATCTAATCCATTCCAAAACCTTGTTTAAGGGTTTGTAGTTTATTACCAGTCTTGGAACTCCTCGTTCCTTTTCAGCCTGGTTGTTGACGTAAAATGTTGCACAGGACCAAGGGCTCTTGGATGGTCTGATCAGCTTTCTTTTGAGTAGTTCATCAACTTCCTTTCGACAATGGCTTAATAATTCAGAGTTCATCTGAATTGGTCTTGCTTTGGTTGGAATGTCTGATTCTTTGAAGTCTTTTTCATATGGTAAGGTAACCATATGTTTCTTCCTTGTCCAGAAAGCATATGGATGAGTGGAGCAGATTTGTTCTTCTATCTGCTTTTGAATAATCTGGATCCTTCTCTGAAGTCCAGGTTCTTTGAGCTGTTTTCTACCTTCTTGAAGCTAACTTCTTCCTTCAAGAAATCAATCTGCTTCTCTTTGAGGCTTATTCTTTTAACCACATTAAGATCGTCTTCTCTTAATGGATTAATAAATTTGAATAAGATTGTCATTTCAAGAACGTTTGATACTATCCCTTAATCAGTTACCTGAAAATGATATAATTGAGTAATAAAAGGTGTACCTAGAATCACTCCTTGATTTAGGTTTTTGATGAGTAAGAATGAAGTCACAAAACAAATTCCATTGTTGCATATGTGAACTTCAGGTAGCTTGTGCTTTATGAATAATGGTTGACTATGGGCTCCTCTCAAGGTTTCGATTGTTTTTTCGAAATACCTTGATGGTATAAGTCCTTCATGAATGCAGTTTTGATCTGCGCCGGAATCTACCAGAGCTACTGCATTAAATTTGAAGTCTTGAATTCTTAAGGATATCTTGACGTACCATTTTTTATATTGAACTCTCTGTAGAGTTGACAAAAATGATTCTTCTTCTGGAGAAGGTTCTGAAGGTCCTGCTTCGTCTCCTTCGCTGGTTTCTGAGGCAGTTGCTTGCTTTGATTTAATTAATGCGACTTCAACAGCTAATTGAGAAATATCCTTTTGATAATCCGAACGAAGTTGTTTTACTTGAAGGATACTCAGTACTTATTGAAGAATCTTCTTCTCCATGTTTCACTTCATCTTGGAGAGAAGTCTTCAGTCTATTGAGAACCGTCTTTTTTAGAGCCACATCCGAGATGTTGCTTACAGCCTCAAAAAGTAACTCTTGGTCCTTTGATAAAACGTTTATGCAATTAAAGCAATCACATAATCGTTTACCTTTGCATCCAGGTTTATGAATAACTTGAATTTCTCCTTCTGAAGAAGAGTAAGAATTCGTCTCTTCTTGCAAATAAAGGATTTGTCCTTTGTGTTCATTTGAATCATATTCTGATTCTTCTGAATCCATTTGGACAAATTTGAGTAATTTAACTTTAATATCTTTGTCGATACTAAGCTCATTGATTTTCTTCTTCATGGGACACTTTGGAGCATAGTGCCCATATCCTCTGCATTTGTAGCATTGGATTTTTGAAGAATCTCTTCTGGCAAATTTCTTTCCTTTAGGATTCTTCTTATCATAAGAAGTTTTTCGATAAGGATATTGCCGATGAGATCTAGACACAGTTGGTCTGTTGGTGTATGGCCTTGAGTAGTAAGTCTTGGGTTTTCCCAGTCTTTTCTTTGCCCTTACTGAGGGAGGCTCAGTATGGTTTTGATAAAAGTATGTTTTGCAGAAATGTCCAAACTCTTGCTTTCTTTCTCGAGTTTTGGTCTGCTTCTCGATCCTTGCGGCTTCGAGACATTGTTTTCCAGCTTGTGCTATGACTAATTGACAAATTTCGCCATAGGTGACCTCTTCCCAAGGAATATTTCCTTTGTAGTATTCCCGGAGATAGATCAGCAATTCCTAGCTAAATATTTTGGGCAGTCCAATAATAAATCTTTCTTTCCAGAAAGGACTATTGGCGTCTGCTCTCTTATAAACCTCTGTCAGGAAGGTATCTTTATACCATTGGAAATCCTGGAGTTTTGGGCAGGTTAATTTTTGGAGGTATTCTCCTGCTTGACTCTGGTATTCCTTATCGTCTCCGACAAAGTTTTTGATTATTGTGAAGCAGAGGGTTATGATTGCATCATCTTTAAAGTCTCTCTTGTTGGAATACGAGGTGGTATTGCTGGTGTATCGATAGTCATACCATACCACTTTGTGCTATAGAAGTAGTTACCTCTTCTCTTCTAGGCGATTTTGAGGAGGAGTCTCCTGGATCAATTGGAGATCTATGAGTAATAATTTTCCTCCTTTCAACTTCATTAAAAGTAGACAACCACCATCCTCTTAGTTGTCCAGTGAATCCGGCAACCAAAAGGCGAGCGCTATCATGATCATTATGTCCTTTTGAATTGTAAGCAGTGTTTGCAACAAACATTTTCTGGACAACTCCTACGATCAGATATTGAGAAAGACCATCAATATTCCATTCGTAAATGGATTGACCGTCATATGATGAGTGTTGAATAAAAGATCTGTCTTCAATGGAAAAATCTGGATGAGTAGCCCTTGGATAATAAGTCCTCGGGTTGCTCCTTGAATGATACTTTGAGATCCTATTAATTTCTTTAGGATCTTCTTCGTCATCAGAGATAGCATTCTGCTGCATAGCATGAATTAAGTCTTCTATCTCTTCGTCTTTGAGTACGTTGATTTGTGGACCTTTTCCACTTAGTCTGGCAAGTTCTTCATGAATTTTTTCAAACATAACTTGCTCTTTGCTTTTGAGTAAAGGGATGAATCCACTTGATCCTCTACAAAGGACTGGTAGAGGGTCTCTTACTATAGGAATTCCTTATGTGGTAGCAGAAAATCCCTTGTGGGTGCTGGATGAAGTGAAAACCTTTTCTTCAATCCTGCACATTTGCTCTGCCATTGTAGACAGAATTTTGTTTGTATAGTTGTTTTGAAGATGAAATCCTCTGATTCCTTTGGAGGGGTTCTTCTCTTCTTCACTCAAGGATATTTGCTTGAATGGAGTAGCAACAACTATATTACCTTTAGAGCTTCTGAATTCAATCTGCTCTAGAGGTGGATGAGTATCTGAGGTCTCTCCGTCTAAGGTTTTCCAGAGAGTTTCTTTGAGAGTGTTCACTTCTTGGCTATAGCCGTTTTGATTAGTGAACCACTCGAAGAAAGGAATATTTCTTTCAAGGTTTTCCATGGTAGAAATCCATGTTTTCTTGAAGTTTTCTCTTTCTTCAGCTTCGTATGCCTTAAAGAAGAATTCTCTAGGCATTTTCCATTTTTGTCAAGAAAATCTTTTTTTAGACTTTCCCTATTGACCTTGAATTCTTTAGATATGACATTGAGCTTATTGAATCGGCTTGCTGGGTCCATATCTATTTGAGTAGGTGAGCTTGGCCGTACATACCTACTTTCTGGTATGCGGGGGCTGAAATCCACTGAGTCGATCTTCGCAGAGAGAGATATTCTCAACGGTTCTTGTTGTTCGAAACTTGTTGAGGATGAAGCTTCTCCTCTAAATTCCGAGACACTCTGCCTTGAAGGGGCAAAATTTGAGACCTTTGGTCCGGTTGACAAAGGTTGTTGAAAATGAGCTCAGCAGATCCATCTGGATGTTCAATCAGTTGAGAAAGTTGTTTTGGTTTTGGTGCTGGTGTTGCTACAGCTCTTTCCAAAACCCAGTGAGATGTCCTGGTGATGTCTTCCCAGGATAATCTTTTTGGAGTCTCTACATTGGCTCTCGTAGTATTGGATTCTATGAGTACTGTTGTGCCTCTAGGGCAAGCTCTTAGAGCTATTGGTGCTATCTGAGTTTTCATCAAGCGATAGCAAATTCTGAATACAGTTACGAACCCATGTCATGTGTTTCAGGTTCTACATTCAGATCTTTGAAGTGGACATCAAGAATCAAGTATTTGAGTATGTTGGGATCTCTTAAAGAAAGAGAATAGTGCGGATAGCAATTGAAATAGGCTGGACCATTTTCCAAATTGGTTTCCACCATTCCCAGAAGAGAATCCTGGAAATTTCTGAATCTCTTGTCCCTGAGAGTTAGAAGGACAGGAGTATTCAAACCAGTTTTGAAAAGTGGCTTAATTGCTAGCTGGACTACACCAAGGTGTATAAATGAGTATTCTTCTCGATGTTGGAGTATTAAATCCCTTGTGAAGAGATTCAATGATTCTGGGTTGTCTTTTATGGCGATAGTGTTCTCCATAATCTTGACTCCCCAATTTTGAGTAAAATTGAAATTATTCCTGTAGTAGATCGTCTTTGGATCTAACTAAGGAATATTCCAATTGGGAAGTTGCTCTTCTACTCAAGCTATTTGAAGTAATTCATTCGAATTATAGAGTAAATCGACATTCTTCTCTGCCTTGTGAGCTTCTTCATTTTGAGTAGATGATTCTCCATGAATCATTTGATTACTTGAACTTGCACCATCGTTTTGAGTATCTTTGAGTAACTTCTTTGGGATCAAAGATTTGAGTAACTTGGACATTATTCCATAAAAATCAGAATATATTTGAAAGATAAAAATAATATTGCTTTAACACAATATTATCCTTCGAACTTCTTATTCTTCACGAACTGCTCGTCTGCCACGGGAACACGTGGCTTGCCAACGGTCTTACGCCTTGTTGTCTGGAACACCAAATGCTTACCAACGCTACTGTCGGACGGGCTGACGGAACGATCAAAGATGAAGAATTAAGAAGAACAATATTGATTGAATGAAATCAATATTGAGATTTGTCTTTTAAAAATAAAAAGATTAATATGAATTAATCTCTAAGTACGCAAAAATTTGAAGCAATGGAAGTTGTTTCAAAGATTGGAGTATATTGAGTAAGATGGCTCTGATACCAATTGCTCCCGAATCCCACAATCTGTTCAAAAGATTGCTAAAAGGATAGGAGAATTAGGATCTTTGCAGAATACAAGTGTTCTTGCTAATAGATAGCTTAGAGAGATTTTTACTTCTTCTCTTTGGCTAGTTATCCGCCTCTGCCTATTGAATACAAAGTGGAAGTCTTTTATAGACCCCGGACTCCAAATAAAATTGAAACTAGTTGAGTAAAAGATAAGGATGAAAGGATAAGACAAACACTTATCTCAATCATCTTTTATGGAAAGCGATAATAAAGATAGTAAAAGACTTTAGACAAAAGTTGTCTAAAACGTGGAAAATGTAAAATCTAAAAAGTCTAAAAGGCTATATTAAAACCTAAAACCTAAAAGTCTTACTATATTTATTACAAAAGGAAAAAGTAAATAAGGACAAAGATAATGAGACAAAATTGTCTCAAACTTAAAACGTGTAGAACTAAAAAGTAATAAAACAAAATTAGACTAAGACTTATAAAAAGCCTATAAGTCTAAAAAGTCAAAGGATGCTTTAATTACAAAAGACAAAAATGAAAATTTGAAAAAGAAAGTGGATTGTCGGATGATGGTGGAGATGGTGGATGTGAAGGTGGATGTGGAATTTTCTGCAACTTCTTTTCTTCCTTTAATAAAGTGGTTTTATTAAAGTTGTTTTGTCGTCTTCTTACAGCAAATCTTATCCTTGTGATTCGATTCTTCTTAAGCAAGGAGGCAAGGAAGCAAGGGTAGAGCTTACCAACGGACTTACTCAATGCTTTTTGAATTAAGGGATGGATTATCAAATTGGAGTAAAGGAAAGCATTTGGTGGGTTGGAATTGAAGTAGGAAAAGATGATGGATGTTCATTAATGTAACAACTAAAGGAACGAATTAAGGCTCCTGAAGGCTTATGCTAACGTAATGGCTGTTTTTGTTATATATATTGACAAGAGGTTTGGAGATCAATTATCCAAAGGCACTAACTTAGGCAAAAATAAAGCTCAAGTGAGTCACCATGGCTCCTTCATACAATGCACAATGAAATTAATACTCTAACATAAAGTTACTATCTAGTTTAATGAGGCAGTAATTTTTTCATCTGTCTAATGCAAGTTTTCAAACTTCATGTTGATGATTTTTTTATCTCATAAATCATATCCAAACACTAACTTTGTGGTTCTTGAAAATCCATATAAGTCCAAGGACAAGCTAAGGTGACTTATAAAAAGTTTGCCTTTTACACAATTAATAAAACCCACCCAATAGCACTTATAGAGCAAATAGAAAAATAATTCTAATTAAACAAAGAGCTAATTGATGTACAATAAAATAATACACCTTCAGCTTTCGGTGCACTAAGACAGAGTTCAAGGAAGATATGCACCACCACCTATGAAAAAACGACTAGAAACTAAAACTCTTAACAAAATAATGCTTTCTGCCTCAGGAATCATATATATTTAAAGAGCAGAACCAAGTTCACTCACCATTAGCATAAGCCTTTTGTCCTTCCAAATTCTTGAAACCCGCATTTACCTCCATGCCGTATTTGAAATTCGTATTTTGTTGCTTAGCATTTGGAGTTATTTCCCTCTCCAACTCGATAATCATCTCATCCTCTGCCATTTTCTCCACCTTTAGAATTGGCTCGCAATAAACCGCATGAGTCTCCAAGCCCTAATATCCCCCTTGCACTTTTCGCCAGTCCCTGTAAAATAAATTAGAGCATACAAATTAAGGTAAAAGATCACCATTGCAATTGATCGGTCTAAAGTTCTCACTGCCATAGTATCCTAAGCCTCGTTCCCTCTTCCCTTCCAAACCCACGAATAGATTTTCAATGATTAGACCACATGCGTCATTGGTAGGTCTATTACGATCCTTAGCCCCACCACCATTGTGCATTAAATAAATCGATGTCGTTCGAATGGCTGGAGGAAGAGCCCTCACAGTCCATTTAAAGAAATGAGCCATCGAATTCGATAAAGAAGCAGATGGGCCTAATTGAAGAGTCCTAGTAGACAATGGCTAATACTGATGGGTGGAGGGACCTTTTGAAAGGGTGGTAACTAGAGAGAAGCTCTGGCCATGGAAGGAGAAGATGAAAGGAATATGGCTGAAAGACGTCAAAAATAGGAGAGGCGAGAATGAGATCTGAAATGTTCTTGAATATGAAAAGGAAAAGAAATGCAATAAATTTTTTTCACGAAAAATACGAGCGGGAACTTAAATTTTATTCCCCGCCTCTTCATTTTTAACAGCATTTTGTATAAATGTTGTTGTTTAAACCTATAATATCTCCTTTTTAATGTAATGTGTCGTTGTCCCATCAAGTTTTTGGTGTCGTTGTTGGAGAATGACATTTTAACAAATTTTCAGTTTTTCAGCGAGGATTGCAATCTATTTGCGATTGCAATTCACCTCTATCCCAGAAATCTGACCCTTGTTTGCAACTTTTGCTAGTTAGAGTTGGTGCATGAGCAAAGGGCCTTACCTTTTGATCTTGATCTTGAGATATAGAAGACTTTTCACTAGCGCCATAAGGAGCAAATGAGAAAAAGAAGAGAGCAATAAGAATTGAACGCATAGGAAAATCCAGAAGAAACTGTTTTACCAAAACTTCCAATAAATCCACCTGGAGTTGATCCTCCCATTGGGCAACAAAAAAAGAGCACAACCTAATAGTGTGCAACAACAACCAGCGGTCTCTCAAAATCTCATTTTTATTCCAGAGAAACGAGATAAAGCTATACAGGTTAGGACCAGACCAGGTGCGTAGTTGAGGAAGATATTTCAAGAATCTTATTAGCTTGCCACATAGCTTCGTATGGAGGACACTATGTAGGTACAAAGACGGCAACATAAGTACTCCAGAGTGGATACTTTTGGCCAACACTATTTAAGGATGCACGTCTGTTTGCTAAAGGTATGATCAGTGCCAGAGGACGGGAAATCTAACAGCAAGAAATGAAATGCCAATGCATTACATGTTAGAGGTTGAGATCTTTGACGTGTGGGGCATTGATTTCATGAGACATTTCCTGTCATCCTTTAATAATGTGTATATCTTACTTCCAGTGGACATTGTGTCCAAATAGATCAAGTTGTGTCGACACCTTCCAATGATACCAAAGTGGTAAAAAAATTCCTTCACAAGAATGTCTATACTAGGTTTGGAACACCAAGGGTGCTTGTTGAAGGTCCTATCAAGATTAAATTTATAAAAACTAGACCTCTAAGTATTTTGCAATAATAACGGCCAGGGTCATCCACATAGATTGGATTTCTTAGATTCAATTAAGTACCATAGTTAATTATGCCTAATTTTATTTAGACAAAACTAACTTTGAATTGATTATTTTTGACAGAAACATAAAATCTAACCTATTATATACAAAGTTGGAGTCTAATTTTAGAGAGACATTCGTTAATTGCAATTCAAGAAGCACAACTATGAAATTGACTAAAGAATTATGACACATGCAACAGTCCTAAGCCAAGAATTACTTAAATATCCAATTGACTCTCTCGAGCCCAATTGAACTCATGCAATGAGCAAATCAATCTCTCGGTCTATTTCTACAACTAGACATGGCATTACGAAATTCTTTTAATAACCTCTAGCATTAACATAATCATTCTCATGTAATAGATTAATCTTAGTTATGCATTTAAGTCCTTAGTTAAATTTACTATTTCAAGCTAAATTTAACTCAACATACAAAGCTATGGCCAGGAGCTCAGAAGATTAATGCAAGATGCATAAAAGACGTTACAAGCACATTCAATAAATCAAACATAGTTTCATACAATCATGCAATTAACTAAGAGTCCATAATACTCAAATACATTCAAATACAGTCCATTAATTTTAAAATTAAAGACATAAAGTAAAGGGAATAGAGAAAAACTGGACGACGAGTGCAAACATTCGTTTCCGACGTGATGCCCCATGATCCCGAGCCTTCAGTCTCCTCCTTAGCTCTCCAATATCCTCTCTAGCCCACCAAATAGTGGTCTTATAAAGATTAGGGTTTAGGTCTCTCCAAAACGGCTCCATTTGCTCGAATGAATAAGTTTCTTTTATAGACATCGAGACAGCGTTGCAACGCTGTCCTTAGCATTTTTCAAAAAAAGGAAAAAATCTTCTTCGGCCAGCGTTGCAACGTTGTGCCCTCGGATCTTCAAGGTAAAAAGGCTTCTTCTTTAGCGTTGCAACGCTATACTCTCGGGCCCAATTGCCTTGTCCTTCTTTTTCAACACTTAAATCTTCAAATATAGCCTTAAGTTGCTCAAATTTGTCCGATTATCTCACAATTATCCAGTTTTGCTCAAAATACTCGGTTTCTAATAAATAAACATAAAAATACATGAAAGCACACAAAATCATTGCGAAACTAGCATGAAAATAAGCCTTAAAATAGCACTTATGCATGCTATCAAGGGTAATTTTCAATCTTCTTGCAAAGTACAACATTAGACACAAGATTGCAACTGCATATCGTCCACAGACAAACGACCAAGCCGAACTATCAAATAGAGAGATCAAAGCAATTCTGGAAAAGACAGTAGATCCATCATGAAAGGATTGGTCTCTCAGGTTGGACAATGCACTTTGGGCACATAGGACAGCCTTCAAATCCCCATTAGGAATGTCTCCATACAAGATTATTTTTGGGAAAGCATGTTATCTACCCCGGGAATTGGAGCACAAAACCTTTTAGGCATTAAATAGGCTAAATCTCAACATGGATCAAGCATGGTTAAAAAGGAAGCTACAAATGAGCGAGTTAGAAGAACTGAGGCACTTCTCCTACGAAAATGCCAAACCATACAAGGAAAAGGTTGAAAGATGGCATGACCAAAGGATTCGTGAAAAGAATTTGCAAGAAGGCCAGAATGCGCTATTATTTAACTCCAGATTGAGACTTTTTCTAGGAAAGTTGAAATCAAGATGGTCCGGACCTTTCACGATCACACGAGTATTTCAGCATGAAGAAATTGATTTGTAGGATAGCAAGGGGAACATCTTCAAAGTCAACAGACAAAGAGTGAAACCATACCAAGGAGAAGGCCTCAATCTCCTTAGTAGAATTGGAATAAAGAAATCAAGTTATGTTGTAAATATGTATATATTTCTTTAGTTTTTCATTTATTAGAAAAAAAAAATGGCAATTGTGGTACATTGGTGAGCTTAAGGAATTAGAATTTAAAGGTTTCGATTAAGAGGAAACTTTGTCTAAGCCAGAGCTTGTCTAGGCTACGATATTTAAGCTGACCATAAGGGAAAACTTCTACCCCGGGACCTACTTGGTAGTTGAATTAATCAAACTTTTAATTCTAAGTTCATTAAAATCTCCTTCTAAGTGCGTTAAAATGTGTGAACTTTTTGATACTTGGAGTTAGTGTTGTAGGAAATTCAAAATGACTTAAAAAAGGGAAGGCTCATATAAAGAATAGAAAATGCGGCCAGCATGCGATCGCATTCCTAAAGCCCTTGTACTTTGTGGGGAAAAAAAAGTAAAGAAAGATGGGAAAATGCAGTCCATATGTGATTTCATCTAAGAACGATTGAAGTTGCAGGAAAAGGAGAATTCAAATGTGGCAAAAATGGGGCTAAGACGCGGTCGCATATTAAGGGTATCAGGTCTGACGTCAGCTATTATTTTACAATATCATATAATTTATAAAATATTATATTATGCATATTTTAATTTAACAAAAATAAATTGTGTTTATAACATGATATACTATATTTATTAAAGTTTTTATCTTTTTTAGTATAATTCTGCTTTTCAAATTTTCAAATTCAAAATTTGGATACAATGAAAACATAAAAATGTTGTTTTCAGAATTTTCACTGTTTGGTTCACAAAATCCGAAAAATAGTTTTCGAAAATACATCTGCCAAACACAGATTCACTGAACCCAGTGAATCCGGAAACATAAAACAAAATCCATATTGCCTACCGAACAAGCCCTAAAGATTTTTGCACCCTAAATACAAATTATATAACTCACAAACTATTTTAACTCCTACAGACTACTATAACCCACTAAACGCCCCAAACAACCCCTTAGGGGGTGTTTGGATTGAAGAGTTGGGGGGAGTAGAGTTAGGAGAAGTTAATAACTCTCCCAACTATTTGTTTGGCCCAATGATAATTTAACTCCTATTATGGACCCCACAAACTTATTAACTCATTCTTCAACTCTTCATTGTGGGCTCCACAACTTTCCTATCTCTTTTTTTCTTCACCTCACCTCACTCCTATCTCTCTCTCTTCTCCCCTCTCCTTTCTCTCTCTAGTTTTTTCATTATTTTTTTAATTTCTTAATTTTTTTATATAAATTTTCTCATCATTATTACTAATTACTAATTAAATATAAATAATAATTTTTTATCGTATAATTTTAATAAATTTTTTAACAAAAATATTTTCCTTTTTATTCTATAATTTTATTTTTTTAAATATAAATTATATAAGAATGTTTTAGATATGATACTATTATTTAAATTGAAATTTTAATATAAATTAGAGTACTACATAACAATTTATGTAATTGATAAAAATCTCCTCATCTCACTTCCTCCACATGTCATCTACAATTTTTTTTTATAATGTTTAAACTAACATTACTTATAATAAATAACAATTTTATATTTTTTAAGCTTATTTTTTTTTATTAATAGCTCAAAAATATATATAATGTTATGATTTGAAGATAAGAAAAATATATTTTAAACTAACACGTATTAAATTTTAGGAAATTAGTATTTAAAAAGATTAACGTATTAAACAATTTTGATTTTCGAACTAATTATATTCAAAGTAAAAAGATAAACGATTTTTTCATTCCAAACTTAATAAAATAAAATTATTACAATAAATAACATAAATATATAGTATTTTGAACAAAAGTATGTATAATATTCATTTTGAATTGTGTTAAAAAATATATATTCATTTTGAACTTAATTATTTTAAAATAACATAAATATTTGATATTTTATTTTTAACTTAGTTATTTTAAAACTTCGAAGAATATATTATTTCCAAATTAATCAAACTTTTGATAATTCATTACATTGATTAGTAATCTTAAATTATGCAAGAAAAATTATTTTATTAAGATTGAAAAACAAATCTTAAATTAAAATTTTAAAATTGACGAAAACATGTCTCTAACAAAATTGTAAAATATTAATAAAATAATATAATTTAAAATCTCAATTTTAGGATTGACGGAAATAAATCTATATTATTTATAGCATTGAGAGAATAAAAACGTAAAAATCTTGAAATTTATTTGAATCCCTTTAAATTAATGGATTGAAATCTTTCCGAATTACATGTAATATTTAAAAAAGTATTGTAAGACTTTTTTTTTATTTGAAAACTATCCAAGACAAATGAATAATTAATGTGAGAGACATTGAAAAAAGAATGTAGGGTATTTTGTTTAAAATTATTATTTTTTCTTTAAAGAAATTTGTAAAATATACATAATTAATAAAAACAAAAAATCTCAATCATAGAATTCATGGGAATAAATTCTTAATAATGAACATTTGAGAAATTGTAGAAAAAAATTGTACAAAAAAAAGCTAAAATCAACTCAGACTTTAGAACTCTAGGTTTAACAAATCTGCACCTCAAACACAGACTTCAAAACTTTTACTCCTCCTACTCCCTGCAACTCTCCTTACCCTAAACACAAACTTCCTAACTCTCCAAACCTCCTAACTCCTACGCCCTGCAACTCTCCTTACCTCAAACACAGACTTCCTAACTCCAGACTAAACAACTCTGCACCCCAAACATAGACTTCTACTCCTCAGACTTCATAACTCCTCAGATTTCATAACTCCCCAGACTTACTAACTACTACTCCCTGCAACTCCTTGCCCCAAACAACCTCTTAGTCTTTAAAAATATCACCCATTTGCTAATATTTTTTATTCTACTTCCGATGAGTCTTTCTTAATTTGCTCACCTACCTTTCTTTCTTTGGGCTAATTTTTAAGATAATGATGTTTAAATAAATAATGACAAAATTAGGGTAGTTTTAAAACTAAAAATTTTTAAAATGTATAAAAAAAACGAAATTACAAATCTATGGTAGAAAAGAAAAGTATTATGTAAAATAGGGTACCACGATTTACGTGTGGTGACACGTTGTCAAGTGAGGTGGAACTCGTGTACATGGTACACGCTTTACGTGGATCTCGTGTACCACGTACACGATTTACATCTTATTATTATTATTATTATTATTTTCCTACTGCCAAAAAAAAAAAGTTGCCCCATATATTTTCAATTTTCTTTTGTAATCTATAAATAATCTCAATTTTATTTTTAATTTATTAAACGTTTTCAATTAAGTCTTTCCATAAAAAGTTTTAAAATTTCCAAATTTAGCCCATATACTTTCAATATATTCTAAAATTAGTCCTTTATTGTTAGTTTGAAACTTTGAAGTTAATTTTTATCTAAATTCGTTAAATAATAATAATAATAATAATAATTTTCATGCAAAAAAAAGGCATAGTATGAATGTGTTTTCATAATTTATAAAAGGAAATGCCAATAGAGACTATTTAAAAAAAGTTAACAATAAACTAAAATTAGGAACTAATTTTAAGATTTATAAAAAGTATAGAGACTAAATTTGGACATTTAAAAGGTAAAAGAACTAAAATGGAATGACAGCCAAAGTACATGGACCAAAACGATATTTTTACTTAAAATTTATTAACACAAAGCTAACATATTGAATTATTGTTTGTTTAATATATTTAGACACATAGACATATCACTTAAAACAAATAAATTATATATTTATATACATGAACATGTCTCTTGATATAAATAGACTTTGAAGATTTTGTTGATGGGAGGGTTGAGTTTATATATCAAATAGCTAACATATTGAATTATGTTGCTCAAAGAATAATGTCTACAAAAAAAATTTATTAACAATTTTTTTTACAGAACGATATAATTGAGAACTAAAAATGAAAATAAAAATTTCTAAAAGATCGAGAAAAATTAAAAAAATTAAAATGTATCTAAAAGATTAAAGACCACTTTGTATAAATGAATTAGTCAAAGAAACTCAATGAACAAAATATTGAAATTAAATTACACAAATGTTTAATAATTGATAAGTGTTTTAGGTTTAACACATACAAATAGTAAAATATTGCTAAAAAACTCATGTACCACACGATGGTCTTCTTCTCGGACAGGCTCCGGGACGAGGTCGAGAAACATCAAAGTGTGGTTGATGGTGAATTATATCATCAATATCTTATTACACAATAGGTGGTAATGGATCTTGTGCATAATACTATTGGTTATGACCAGAACTTAAAGCAGTGTCGATATGAACATCTGGTGAAGGTGTATGAAAAGCTGGAATTTGATCATAAACTACAGGAGGCTCTTGGTCCACGTGTGCCTCTGGAATGGCTTCAGGAATGTTTTCAGCTTGTTATCGTCGGCGCCTACGACAAGCACGTGTCCTATCGGTTCAGCAATAGTTAGTCTTCTTGTTTGCTAAACTATATTAGTTACCGTTGTGACATATTGCTCACACATAGAACCTAAAGCATGTAAACTTTGTTCTATTAAATATTGTTGTACATTTTGAACAAAGTTATTCTGCACAAAAAAAATATAATTTAATATATAGTATATAAAATTAAATTTAAGAATAGTGAATTTAGTTGGTAGTTTTTTTACTGTGCAAGCATAATAAGCGCTATCGCGTGTGATATACCTCCTCGTGATAGAGTCATACCAAGTTATGTAATCATCAGATACAATTGGACGTTCTATTATGTCACCTACTGCACAGTAATCTTGACGTGCACACCATAGTGATATAAATAATGCATGATGTTGTCTTCAATCGTGGTCATGCTTACCTCGTAAGTCTAACTGATGTAACTGTGTGCTTGTGTCACAATATGGTGGCACTGTCTGTCGCATTCCAAACTGTCTCAACACTCGATTAGGTTGATGTCACTCTACAATATGAAAGCATATGAGAGGGCTTATATGTAACTCCCGAGGTTAGGAGTGGTACATGAATGAACCGAGACCACATCTGAATGAGAGGGATCCTGAGGCTATGCAAGGCATGGTTAAGAAAGGCTTAAAAGAACTGATAACTACTACCTATACCAACAAGGTGCACCTTCCTTTTCAGTGGCTTAATTAGAACTTCAAAGTTAAGCGTGCTTGGCTATGAACAGCCCTATGTTGGGTGACCTCCTGAGAATTTTCCTAGGAAGCATGTGAGTGAGGACAAAGCATGCTGAAAGGACCTGTGTTGGTTTGTGGGGACAGTCTTCACTCTTAGAAGCAGTTTAAGACAAGTAAGGTGAGGTCGCAGGGGATGCAGGAGAATGCTAGGGCCATTAGGTGACGAATCCATATTCCAAATCCTGGGCCTGGGGCGTTATAGATGGTATTAAAGTCGAACCTCTCCGAGTAAGATGTGGTTCGGGGACGAACCAAGGCAGAAGCTGGTGGGCATGAGGAGGGGTACATGAATGAACGAAACCACATCCGAATGAGAGGGATCCTGAGGCTATGCAAGGCATGGTTAAGAAAGGCTTAAAAGAATTGATAGCTACTACCTATACCAACAAGGTGCACCTTCCTTTTCGGTGGCTTAATCATAGGAACTCCAAAGTAAAGCTTGCTTGGCTATGAACAGTCCTATGTTTGGTGACCTCCTGAAAATTTTCCTATGAAGCATGTGAGTGAGAACAAAACATGCTGAAATGACATGTGTTGGTTTGTGGGGACAGTCTTCACTCTTAGAAGCAGTTCAAGACAAGTAAGGTAACATGGCTAGGTTGCAGGGGATGCAGGAGAATTTCGGGGCCATCAGGTGTCGAACCCGAATTCCAAATCCTGGGCCTGGGGCGTTACATTATAGTCAACCAAATGTCTTGTCCATTATGGCAATATTTAGGTAATAATGCCATAATTTCAAGTGTGTATGGCCTCCAGATGATCTGAAATTTATAAATAATAATTAGAATAATTAAAATTGATATTAAAATGTATGTCAAACAAAATAAACTAGATTTTTACCTGATTGTGCAAAAGACGATCAAATGCAATATGATATTGAATCAACATGTTGGAAGTTTGTTCAGAGGTAGCTAAAATACCGCTCCAACTACACACATATATAATAAAGTTAAAACATTGTATTATTTATAATTATAATAAAAAAATATGTAAATAAACATATTGAGCACTAAGTGGTCGACCAACGTACTGATCAATGGTTTGTAGCTGGCGTTGTGGTGCAATTGTATAAAATCGATCAAATGCTCATACTTGTAGCAGTATTAGTAGACCCCCTATTTCTAAGCCATTAGTACTGCTAGCTTGACATAGATCCCGATACAACCATGTGAGGCAAGTCCCACCCCATGAATATTATCCAGCTGTCTCGAAATCGCCCAAAAGAGGAAGAAACATGAGATGGACAAATGTATTTGACTTGCCCGCAAATAGAAACCCTCCAATAAGTTGTATTGTGTAGGCTCTTACATACCTCTGTATCATGATGTCATCAGTATCTGGAGGTAACTCTACAAATTGCGTTGCCAACCACAGGATACTTAATCTAGACCCATTTAGTTCAGGAGGTCAAACTCCTAAGAAGTCTTCACATACCTGTCCCCAATTATATTGTAATGAACAAGTTACATGCTCTCCATTAACAGGTGGTCCAAACTGGACAACATCATCTTGGAGTGTAATAGTACACTCTCCACCAGGCATGTGAAATGTATGCGTTTCAAGTCTCCACCAACACCATTATGAGATGTCAATCTAGTTGGATAAACCAACTTGTGCAACCCCCTAAAACCCAGCATGTTGTAAATAAGGAACAATACGTGGATCTAAATCAATGTTACGATGGACTACTGCCTCCCTTCTTTGACATTGTAGAATAATAGTAGACTGTTTATCCCATATTGACTGGAAACGATGTGTACGTTGTAAGTATAAACTGGGTTGGATTGGATGGTCCAAGATCCATATGTAATACTGAAATATTTAAAACATAAAAAAGCTAATAAGATAATAAAGTTTATTACATTACAAATAAGAATCTAAAAAGAAGTCAATTACATATAAGTTAATAAGATAATAAAGTCCATTACAAATAAAAATGTAGTAAAACAACAACGCCCATTATAAAAAAAAAGGAAAAAAAAAGCAAAGATAATGAAGTAAATTACAAAAAAGTTCATTACAAAAAAGTTCGTTACAATAAAAGAAAAAAAAAACAAATAAAGATAATAAAGTCAACTACAAATTACAAAGTCCATCACTCATTAGCTTCATCCTTGTACATTGAAAAACAACAAAATCAAATTCAATATCAATTAAATACTGATAAGTAAAAAAAAAACTAAATCAAATTAGATATTGTTCATCTATGACTTGAAGATGCGCCTAAGTTATGAGAGGGACAAGTACGTTTGTTATGTCTTTCTCTCTTACAAACTCCACAACACACTTTGGTACTAGCTTCTCGTCAATCCATCTTATTATGAATACGAGAACTTTTTGGCCTCCCATGTTCCCTCAACAAAATTTTGTTTGGATGAAGTATATCAAATTTCACCTCTGGCCAATAATCTCTATGTTGTATAGGATGGAATTGAACTTCGAAACATTGTTGGTATTGTGAGATTTTGTAAGCATCATCGACAAAAGGCAAATGTGCCAAATGAATGTGATGACATGCTACAATTACATGAGAGCATGAGATCTTAAAAAATTGCCACTTGTTGCAAGTACATGTTTTATCTCTCAAAATCACAACTTGTGTTTGTTGACCTTTGTATGGAGATATCATGCTAATTCTAGTTTCAATCTTAAAACTACATGTCTTTCTATCAATAGACTTTACAATATGTGAAGAAGCCCTTCTCTCCCACCTTTTGAGCTTTGTTAAAGAAAATTCGGTATATACATCACCACGATTTAGTGCCTCACTAACCATTTCTCGGCGCTTTTCAAAATATATATTTGTTTGATACCAAGTTAACTTAACTAATGCTATAATGGGTAACATTCTAGCTCATTTAAAAACTCCATTAATAGACTCAACTAGATTTGTAGTCATCCATTCATAGCGATGCCCATTATCATGTGATTGTGTCCATTGTTCTAACTTTATACGAGAGAAAAATTCAAGACAATCATGGTTTAATCGCTTTAATTCTTTCATACATCGCTCAAACTTATGCCTTTGGTGCTGACGTCCTACTTTAGATACCAAAATTTTCAACTGCTTCAATTTGTACTTGTTATTGAAGTTACTAGCCACATGACGAAGACAATATCGATGGTATGCTCTTCGTTCACTCCAATCATTTTCTTCATTTTTCATAGCAGCTATGATTCCTCCATGTCTGTCAGAAATTAAACATATACCCTCTCGTTGAGTAACTAATGCTCGCAAGACATGTAAAAACCATGACCATCTAGAAGTATTTTCCTCTTCAACGATAGCAAAGGTAAGAGGAAATGATTGCCCATCTGTGTCCATGGATGTGACTATCAATAATTTTCCTTTATACTTGCCATAAAGGTGTGTATCATCTATCTGAATCATCGGTATACAATATTTAAAGCCTTCTATTACAGGAGCAAATGACCAAAAAACTCGATCGAAAATATGATGACTTGGTACGTCAGTTGGAATCAAATCCTATTGAGTTTGTGTTCCTACATTGTAGTGTACAAGAGCATTCAACCAATATGGAAGTTCTTTGTATGATTTCTCCCAATCACCAAAAACTTTAATTATAACTTTTTGCTTAGCTTGCCATACACATCTGTAGTTCACACAATACCTAAAGTCATTTTTAATAGTTTCTTGCAGTACCGATATTTTCACACCAGGATCACATCGAATAAGATTTTGAACTCCATTACACATTAAATATGAGTCAAGTTGTGAATGATCCTGTGTGAGTTCTGGGTACAAACATGAATGTTCTCCTTCAAGTTTCATAATTTTGAACATTCCATGGGTTTTACGCCGACATGCACGAAGCCTCCACCTACAACCCTCATTCCATTGTTTGCATTTCACATACTAGATGTCTTGATTGATTTCATCACAGTAATCTGATAGTGTTGTTTAACACCATATTTTTTTATGGCAAGTTGTAGATCTTCTTTACTCTCAAATAACAATCATTTACTTATTATACGTGAGTCCATTTCTACACATCTTGCCTATTCTTCTAAAGTAGACCCTTATTCACATATTGAATTAGTAATCTCCCAAATTATATCTGTAAAAGAATATGAAGGTTCCTCTGCCTTTTGTCTTGGGGAAGGAAGATTAAAGTCATCTCCATATAGTTCATCAAGTTCTTCCTCTATATCACTATATCCACCATTTCCAGATTCAAGTATCACTAATTCCTCACAATGCAATGACATATTTTACCAACTTGATTACAACTGTACAAAATTAAAAAAAATATATGTCAACTAAATATTAATTAGTTTATATCAAAAACTTAATTAGTTTATAATATAAAATTTAATAATTCATAATTAGTTTACAACAAAGAGACTTAATTAGTATATAATATAAAATTTATTACTTTATAACAAAAACTTAATTAGTTTATAATATAAAATTTATTACTTTATAACAAAAACTTAATTAGTTTATAATATAAAATTTAATATTTCATAACACAATCATAAATCAATCCAAAAACCATGTGGGCTATGAATTTGTCCAAAAGCATGCAATATAGTCCAAATCAGCCCAATCTAAACTAATAAAATACAATCAGAATTGTAAATCATATAAATCAGTCCAAAAAAATATACAAAATATTCCAAATCAGCCCAAAACTGTAGCTAAAATTATAGATCAGATAAAAAACATGATAAGTTCCAAAACAAATGGATCAATGCAAAAATATATAAAACACTCCAAAATAAGCCCAAAACTACAACCAAAATTATAGATCAAATATATTAATAAAATATAACCAGAATTGTAAATCATATAAATTAGTCCAAAAAAATTTACAAAATACTCAAAATCAACCCAAAACTGTAGCTAAAATTATAGATCAGATAAAAAATATGATCAGTCCCAAAACAAATAGATCAATGCAAAAATATATAAAACACTCCAAAATAAGCCCAAAACTACAACTAAAATTATAGATCAAATAAAAAAATAAGTAGATTGGTCCAAAATAAGTCCAACAAACAAGTAGATTGATCTAAAATAATTCAAAAAACATGTAGATTAGTCCAAAACCCATGTACATCATCCTAAAATAAGTAAAAAAAATACGTAGATCCGTCCAAAATAAATCTAAAATGTAGATATGACTAAAATAGAGCATAAACATGCAAAATATTCAAACAATAGTCAAAAGAAAGAGGAAAAAAAACCTGAAACCGGCTATTAATAACGCAAATGTACAAGGGGGTTGGCGGCAGTTGGGAGGCAAGCGTGAAATGCGAGGCGGTAGACGACGAGATTTTATAGAGAACCAGCGAGGAGAGAGAGAATCGACAGGAAGAAAGAGGCGCGAGGGTTCTGTTATGGAAGATGGTGAGGCATTTTTAGGGACCACCAAATCGTGTACGTGATACATCAGTTACCTGGCAGCCACTTAACGGCCATGGCATTGAATGCCGTTGGGTGGCGCGATGTGGCATGAAAAACGTGTATGTGGTACACAAGTTTACTCTTCCTCGTGGATGTGGGCTGCATTTCATTAACCTATTCGTGAACATGGACCGCGACTTAGCTAAATCGTGGCCCATATACACGAATCATCTACCCTAAATTTCACATCACTTTTAAAATGACCATATTTTTGTTATTGTTTTTTTAATTTACATTATTTTTTAAAAAAATCCTCTTTCTTTCTTTACAAACCATTGAAAACCATAAACCCTTCGTCTTCCTCTCACTTGAAGTGCTCCACCTTCTCGTTCACTGTGGCTCCCCTCCCCTTAGCAGTTCAGTGCCGCCACCCCGCCTCCTCTCTCCCGTTCAGTACTGCCGCCGCAGCGCCTCGCTCCTGTTCAGTGACGCCGCCGTCTCTCTCCCGCCTAAGGGCATTAGCTCAATTTCCCTTGCCTCTCAGAATCCTCGCGGTGCCTCCTTGTGAGAGCCATGGCGAACGACCAAGACATGAGTGGCTGGACTGATCTGCTTCACTCTTCCACAAAGCTCCTCGAACAAGCTGCTCCATCAGCGCAGTTCCCTCCTCTACAGGTTTCATACTCTCTCTACGTTTCTCTTTGGTTTCTTTGTTCAGAATCTGCTGGAAATTTAGGATTCTAATTTAATTACATACCTGCATTTTCAAAATGTTCATCAGTAACTGGAATGAGCAAGTCTAATTGTCTCGTCCATGGACTAGACTTCTAACGTGATTTTTTTTATATCTGGAAATCTATGTATTTCAAGCTTAATTGTTATCATCTATTTATGATTACTCCTATTTTGTTCAATTCAAGGCAGTGAAAATAGGTGTTTGTACAAAACAAACATTGAAGGTAACCAGAGGTTTGATATTTTCTTAACTAAGCTATCCGTTCTTAAACCCGTGCGACATCCACCCCAACCGGAAAAAAAAAAAAAAAAAAAAAATTTTTGGAACAAAATATTAACTAACAATCGACGAAAAGGGAAGAAAAGATTCAGAAAATTTACTGTTTTTTAAATTTAAAATAAAACGAATATAAGAAGAATGATCAAGATTCAAGAGACAAAATCTCTAGGTTATTATCTGCACATTATGTCTCAGTTCTTATCTCTGAGTTTCGTGATGTGTGATTGTTTCAGAGGAACTTAGATCAGTTAGAAGTGTTATCTAAAAAGCTCAAGGCAAAGACCCTGAGAACTGAGGCGCCTACACAATCTATTGCTGCTACAAGGTAGTTCTATTACTGCTACCAAAATCTTTACCTCTTCAATTCAGATTTTCTGTTACTGCCCTGTCTCTCTAGCTACCAAGAAGAGAACGCATTTTACAATTCTGAATCTTATTACTTGTACGATTCCTTTGATCTTTTCGCATGCAATGGATTCTCATACGCAATGGATCTTGGTATAGCATACATATGACATGCAGTTATTCTTATTTTTTAATGGGATGTTTGTAGGTTACTTGCACGCGAGGGAATAAATGCAGAGCAACTTGCTCGAGATTTGAAGTCTTTTGAATTAAAGGTGAAGATCTTTTTAACGTTCTCAATTGTAAATAACCTTTCTTAATGTCTATAGTTTTGTCTTTGAATTTTGATCTACTACCTACATTGTGTGTGTGTGTATAAAATTCGGACCCTTCATTATTATAGTGAAATATACAAAAAGGGGAGGAAAGTCTCAACCCACGATTGAGAGAGGTTACATGACAATTCTCCATTAGCCCAACTATTAGAAATTGAATAATTACAAAAGGAATTACTAAGTCTACACCGAGAAGCAACAACAAAAAAGACATCATCAAGAAAGGAAAGCATATACCTGTCTTTGCCTATAAAAATAAGCTGGTTTATTGCAACTGAAGTGCACCACAGGAAACTTTTGATGAGGTTGAGCCAAAGCTTTTTTGCCTTCTTCTTGAAAGAGTGACATGGAGAGAATGAATATTGGCTTCTACCTCTCAGACTTGAGTCCAAAGGAGAATATAGCTTGAAATGAATATTGGCTTTTAGCTTTATACTCCAAAAGCATTTTTTCTTTTGAAGATGTGTGTATCTTTGCTGTCCTGATCTAATTTACATTTGTAAACACCCTTTTTCGAATTATAGTTTATCGCCTTTGATTTCCAATTGGACACCCTTTTTGTGATGCACCTATAGGTGTTGGAGGTTGCTCTCTTTTTTATTTTATTTATCAATGAAATTGTTTTCCTTCTAAAAAAATCTTTTTATGGTATTCTATTGCTCTTTAAATATTTTATATGCCTGTTTATTTCTTCTTTTGAAGACTACATTTGAGGACGTGTTTCCTGCTGAGGCAACAAGTATTGAAGAATACTTGCAACAGGTACTTTTTATGCCATTTTTAAAATTTTACTCTTGGCTAATATATGAAATGTTGGCTGAAATTTCCTCTGATTGTGTGGAGTCTCTTTTTTGATGAGTTTGGCTTTCAGTTTTCTAGACACAAAGGATTTAGGGAGATGATCGAGAAGTTCCTTCTCCATCCACCTTTTTGGGAGAAGGGGAAGCTTTTGTGGCAAGTGGGGGTGTGTGTAGTGTTTTGGGGTGAGAGAAATAATAAGACCTTTAGAGGGATTGAGGGGGATCCTAGTGATGTTTGGTCCCCTTGTTTGGTTCTATGTTTCTCCTTGGGTGTCGGTGACGAAGTTGTTTTGTAATTATGGAGCATTTTTCTTTAGTTCGGCTTCCTTTTGTGGGCTTGGTTTTTTGGATGCCCGTGTATTCTTTCATTTTTTTTGAATGAAAGTTTGATTCTTTATCAAAAGAAAAAAAAAGAAAAAAGAAATGTTAACTGAAATATCTATTTCACACTCCTTTATGTTAGAGGTTCTTGCTGAATTAATGCTGTTTCTAATGTCCATTCATACATATGTCTTACATGTTTATGGTAATCTTTATAGTTCTTGGACTTGTTAAACATGCCTTTTGTTATAGTTTGATATGCAAGTTTGTTTTTAAAAAAATTAAGCGTGAGTCTCATTAAACTGCACTTGTTCTTGGGAACCTCGGCATGTTGGTGAGGTAAGACACAACATATGTACACAAAATAATTAAAGTGTTATAGCACAAAATGTTAAGGAGAATGCACAACCATTCTGATAATTCCCTAAAAGATACAATAATAGCCACAAATAAAAACCCCCCAACCAGAGAAGAACAAAAGAACCAACATAACCTCCAAGGAGCTATAGCAATAAACATCATAAAAAACAGGCCTTCAAGCAAGTGCCATAGAGAATCATCTCTTGGCAACACCACTTTGAATAACTTTCACAACAACGGAGAGTCTTGCAAAGCCAAAACTTGAATGGAAGATAATTATGATGCCATTGATTCATAAAAGAAAAATGATGTCATTGATGCCATGAGAACCCGTCCATTGGATTCTAACCACCTGACTGAATGCTTCTAGGTGATAACAATTTCAGATAATCCCTCACAAAAACATTTCTATATGAGTAAGCAGGCGATCAAAAAACAATCCTCAAACTGGAGCCATACAAATAACCAAAGACTTGAAACCAACTCAAGAGAAAGAAGTGGAATGAATTGAAAAGACCAACAAATCTTTACCTTGCAATAGACTGGAAGAAAGCAATGAACCTACATAATCATGTGGCTATGAAAGAAACTGATAGGCCTCCCATTCTATATACATATAGTAGAAGGAATAAGGCAGGATAACTTGACTGTTGGTTGTATTTTGTGTGTTCCGTTGTTTATTTGTAAGTTTGTTATGTATTAGTATTTGTTTAGACAGTTGGTAGTGACTTTTGGTTGTTGGCTCTTCCAAGGGGGAATGTGTAAGGTATTTCCTTACAAGTATTGATTAATTAGAGAAAGGCTCTGTCTAAGGCAATACAAAACTCCCAGCTATTCAAAGAACTGGTTTCTCTCCCCTTCGCTCTACTAAGCAAAAACTCAAACAACGTGAAAAAACTAACAAAAGCCCTTGCCATAACATATAGGCCCTCACTCCCATGCTCTACCATGGTCCCCACAACATAATCTCTCACTCCCCTTCTCGTAACCAACTAATTCTCTAATGAAATTCCTTTCTTGCCCTTACGCCGGTACACTTGGGTAATTGGTGGCCTTACAGAATGCTAGCTAGAAGAATAGCATTCCAGTTTCTATTTATTGTATTGAAGCTAATAGATGGTATGAGGTTAAAGTGATGTTGAGGCCACCCCAAGCGTGTGACTCAGGCGAGAGGTGAGGCGACTTGGGGGTTGTGCGCCTTGTATGTTGCCCAGACGATCGACTTCAAACAGGCGCTCGCCTAGCTGCGCCTATCGGCGCCTTCACCACTGTTGAAGGCGAGCGCCTGATTCAATTATGCAGTTTTTTTTTTTAATATAAAAAAAGCTTAACTTAACTTAATACCCACGAAAACCTAAAAGTCAGCCCACAAAAAAAGCCCATGAAAGCCATGCATGCAGAGTTCGTAGACGAAGCGCATCGTATATTCTTCATTGTGTATTCGGCAGGTTGCAGAGATCAACAGTTGAGTTGCTTGCTGCTTTATTCTTCAATCGGGTACTTTTTCTTCATCGTTGCTCCTTTCTTCTTTATCGGCTAGTGAATAGTAGTGAATAGAATACCATCGACGACTGCTTTTCTTCTTCATCTTCTTCAATCTTCTACGATTTCTTCTTCTTCTTCAATCTTCAGCTGTTGCTACTTCATCTTCTTCAATCTTCGGCTGCTGCTACTTCTTCTTCTTCAATCTTCGACTTCTCCTTGGGTTGTTATTCTTTTTCTCCTTCATCGACAGTCCAGGTGCATTCTTTAATTTAAATTTGTATTTTTTTTCTAAGCTTGTCATTTCAGTAGTATTATAATTCCATTAGAAATATAGAATCATTAAAATATAAAATTATATTATTATATTATAATAGGAATCAAGATGAGAGAAGTTGAGACAAAAAGAAAGCATCCTGGTTGGAAATATTTCATTTCGGAGAATGAGGAGGACACGAATACTTGCAAATGTACATTTTGTGGAAAAATCACAAAGGGTGGATTTTTTCGAGCAACACAACATTTAGTTGGTGGGAATCGAAATGTCAAAGCATGTTTGAAGTGCCCAATCAACATAAGAGGGGAATTGAAGGATTATCAAATAAAAACAAAAGCAAAGCGGGAAGAAAGTAATGCGCTCCCAAGCTTTGAAGATTATGATTTGAACACAATTGACGAAGAGGATGAGATGGAAGTTGTTGGATCAAGTTCAAGTTGTGGAACATCTAGAAAGCGAGCACTTGGCAGTGGAAAAGGAGCTAGTGGAAGCCAATCTAAATCACAACTGAAGCCACCACGACAAAAGGGAGCAATGGATAAATTTGTTTATCCAGATCCAGCCAAAGTTGTTGATGATAGGACTAGATTGAAGAAGTTGAAGCAATCGAACATTATAGAAAAATATAACAAAGAGGGAAGGGATACTACGATTCAATTCATCATGCGTTGGATTTATTAAGCAGGTATTCCGTTAAAACACCATTTGCTTAAGAAGCTTTCATGTAATGTTAGCAGCTGTGGGTCAATTTGGTCTTGGTTTGAAACCTCCTTCCTATCACGAAGCTAGAGTTACCTGTTTGAAAAAGGAAGTAGAATTCACTAAAAATATAATGAGTAATCATAAGGTTGAATGGAAAAAAAATGGGTGTTCGTTGATGTCAGGTGGGTGGACTGATAGAAGAGATAGAACTTTAATAAACTTTTTAGTTCATTCTGCGGCTGGAATGTTGTTTTTGGAATCCATTGATGCATCTTCATGCATCAAAATTGGAGAAAAAGTATTTGAACTCTTGGATGGAATGGTAGAGAAGATCGGAGAAGAAAATGTCATCCAAGTTGTCACTGATAATGCCTCAAATTATGTCCTATCTGGTAAATACTTAGAAGCGAAGCGCCCACATTTATATTGGACACCATGTGCTGCTCACTGTTTAGATTTGATGTTAGAGGATATTGGAAAGATGGATTAAATCAGAAGGTGTATTAAAAAGGTTGTGGCACTTAGTGGTTTTATTTATAACCACTTGTCTGTGTTAAATATGATGAGAGAATTCACCAATCAACATGAATTGGTAAGACCAGCCGTTACTCGTTTTGCAACATCATTTTTAACATTATCAAGTATTCATAAGAATAAATCAAGTTTGAGGAAGATGTTTATCTCTGAGAAATGGACAACTTCTAAATGGGCAAAGGATCCAAAGGGTAAGAGAGCAGCTGACACTGTTTTGATGCCATCTTTTTGGAACTCAGTTGTTTATACTTTAAAGGCATCGGGACCCCTAGTTTGTGTTCTTAGACTCGTTGATGGTGACAAACCAGCTATAGGATATATATATGAGGCTATGGATAGAGCCAAAGAGGCTATTAAGAGCAGTTTTAATGATAATGAAGCAAAGTATAAGCCTATATGGGATATCATTGATAAAAGATGGGATTGCCAACTTCATCGGCCTTTACATGCAGCTGGATATTATTTGAATCCATCACTTTTCTATGATCATAAAGAAAGAATTGTTCAAGATGTCGAAGTTATGAGTGGATTACTTCAAGTTGTGCAACGACTAATACCATCTAAAAGTGACCAAAATCGATGCACGGTGGAATTAGAGTTGTATTATGAGGCTAAAGGCATGTTTGGTATTGATTTAGCAATCAACACAAGGAAGATTAAGACGCCAGGTAATGTCATTATTTAAAAGTTTGGTATTAAAGTTATTCCAAAATAAAAAATTTAAAGTTCTAAACCATTTTAAAATATGTGATTGTGAACAACATCATGGTGGGCTCTTTATGGTGGTAGTACTCCAATTTTACAAAAGTTAGCCATGAGAGTACTTAATCTAACATGCAGTGCTTTTGGCTGTGAACGCAATTGGAGTGTTTTTGAACACATAAGGGGTTAATTTGTTTTCTACATTATTAATTAATATTTAAAGGTTTACTTTTTAACTCTATATGTTAATAATTTTGTAGATTCATTCGAAGAAGAGAAACATGTTAGAGCAAAAGCGTTTAAATGATTTGGTTTATATAAAATATAACCAAGCACTTAAAGAACGCTTCGATTTGAAGGATCAACTTGATCCAATTTCTCTTGATCATATTGACGAGAGTAATGAATGGTTGGTTGGAACGCTTGAAGAAGAAGATAATGAACCTGAAGCTGATAATGAATTGGTTTTTGATGAAGATGACCTCACATGGGGAGATGTAGCACGTGCTAGTGGTGTTAGAGAACCCCTAAAGTATACTAGATCTAAAGGGAAGTTAACTACAACTTCAACATCTAAAGTTTGAACACCACCGCCAACTATACATGCGGTTAGTGATGAAGACAAGGACAATGTAGAAGAATTGGACATTCAAGAGGAGAATGGTCAAGGAGGAGAACTAGATGAGGACTTAGATTTAGATGGGGAGGTGAATGATGATTTTGACATTTGATTGATGTTCTAGTCTTTTAGACTAGTTTTACTTTTATTATTTTTGGTTCATTGATTCATTCTTAATGACTTGATCATGTCTGGAACTACTAAAACTTGATTATTATTGGAACTACTAATCTTTTAAGGCTTTGACATTTTATGTGACTATATTTACTATATAAATTTATGCTCTATATATTATTTATTTATATATTTATTTATTGCGCCTCGCTTCATTCGGGCGACGCCTTTTTGTCGCCTCTCGCCTTCAGGCGATCAAGGGGTATGTTGCCTTGAGGTGCGCCTTGCGCTTTGAAAACACTCTGGTTATGGGGGATCAAATCTGATTTGGTGGGATTCTAGACGAGGGGTTGATATTTTAAGGAATGATTTCTCCAGACTTTTTCACTTGGTTTAATTCTCACAGACCCTATTTTTTGCTGCTAGTATGATTCTAATTAGGGGTGGAATTTGGATTTGAAAATGTTTTTTACCATGCTGAATGGCTGATCTTCCTGCATTTTCAAGGCATTACTCAGGAATTTTTTTTTTATTTCCAAAATATGGAAGATTGATAATTCTGGGCTGAGATATCTTAAAGGAGAATTTAACTTGTTCATACTCTGTTCCCTTGCTTTTAATTAATACTGTATTCTTAATTGAAAGATTCAATGAGTTGTGGTTATAAGGCCCAAAATCCCAGTGTACGGGAGTTCAAAATGAATTCATTATTCATAGAAACACTTCAAAGTTGTTTTCTTAACTGAATTTCACAAGAACTTGGGACTCCCCATCCATTTTAAATGAATTCATGGAAGGATTTGTCCTGTACGTTGTACAACAACTGTGTAATTTGGAGTTAAAAATAATGTATTTTTTGTTTTAATTTTAGAATATAAGCTCTTAAAAACTGATCTCCTTGCTTTTTGTGTTGTGTTATTTCATTTAACAGCTGGACAATTCTATTATTATTATTATGGAAAAATTTCTGACTTTTCTGATGCTATTTTCACATCTTATCTACGACAATCATTAATGTTGATATTTCTGATCTTTTTGCATTTTACATTCATCCTAGGTCCATGAAATGGCAATGATCTCGGCCATACAGGAGGCTCAGAAGGACAACGTTAGAAGTTTTAATGATTATATGATGAAAGTTTTAGAGGTTGGTATGACTAAGTTATTTTTGAGAGGTTACTTGAAGTTTTTCTCTGAGACCTTTCTTTTAATGTTTTAGGCATAAAACAGCAAACATTTCACTTTAATTCTTCATTTCTTCCATATTCTTCTCATCATTTTTTCTGCGTATTTGATACTGGCATGTGAAAAGTCAATTGGTAGAACAGACTTCTGATTGAAATTAATTATGAATGCTTTAGAAGAGACTAGAGAGTTGGGCGTTTCATGTTTTTGCATCGGAGGTTGAGCATTGAAGTGATAACTGATATTTTGTTCGCCCCTTTGATTTCTGTTTAGTGGATTTGAATTCGTCATGCTTTTAGCTACTTAAACTAAAAGTAAAGAGAACTCGTTTCTATAGAATAGAGAACATCTGCTTGGGGTAACTTTTTACTAATTGTGCATTTGTTTCTGAGTTTTATATGGAATCAAATGTATGACAGGAGGATTGGAAAAAGGAAAAACGTGATTTCCTTCAGAGTTTAAGCAGAATATCTACATTACCGAGGACTAATATGATTGATGATAAAAGTGGGGCACCAAAGTCGGGACAAATAGCCTCCTTTGTATCCAGTCCACATGTTTCATCTGGTCTACCCAGCCTGGAGTCTGTATCTCTAGCCAACAAGCCTATTATTGAGAAAAAAGCATCGACATATGCTGAAGTGGTGAAGAAGATGAATGATGCAAGGGAACGTGGATTACCATTTAAAGTAAGAGCTGGTTCTTTCTTTACCTTTGGCTTGTAGTCGTTCTATTATATTACATCCTTGTTGAGGATCTTATAGCTTGTTGGAATGGACCAATTTAGTTCATTTCAATTCTTGTTCTCATTTATGAAAATTTATGATATCTTTAGCATTTCACTCATAGTAACTTGTAAGAGACGTGCACTGATGGAAGGCCAGGTTTGATGTATTTCCTTGTCTCTAATCATTTGTTCAATGTCAACCATTCGGAGAGGAATAATGAATACATGTTTAATGTATGATTCTTTACTAATTGTTCTCAATTATTAGCCTGCTGTAGCTTTCAAAGGTGCTTATGAAAGTTTAGACCTCCATGCATCTTCTGGGAAGTCAGTTAACATGCAAAAGATTTGGCATCTTATTCAAGTACGTCAATAATCCTTTCATTAATTGATCTACAATATGAATACCCAATCATCTTCGCTGCTTCTCATTTCTCTATGATTTGATAAATTGTTGATATCTATTTATTTTAAATGGTAGACATTAGTAGGTGAGGACTCAACTTCAAAACGACATGTTTCAAAAAAGATGTCATTAATACTTGGGGCAAGGCGCCATCTAGAGTGGGGACACGAGAAATATATAATGGATACAATACAAAGCCATCCTGCGCAGGTAATGTTTTTCTTTCTAGTATAATTCTGTTTACTATTTGTTTGTTTGGAATGAGCACACGTGTTAACAAAGAGGAACTGACAAGGTGGGGAGCGTTTCCCATGACCAAATGACACCTCAAATTGGACATGTTCTCTCAAGTATAGGAGAATCTAGTTAATAACCTAACTACAGATGCAAACATCACATTAAGTAGTTCTGTTGAGGTTTTTTCCCCGATTAAGTTAGTGCTTATGGTTATGATGGAGGTGGGGTAAGATTATAGGGAAATGGCAAATTTTATATTGTTTTTCATCAAAGTGTAATGGGAGAGAATTTGATGGATAGAACAATTGGTACTTCTTCACTGTCTTTTGAGCTATAAGTTCTTCAAGAAGACCAGATATGGGAGCGGAACTTGTTAGATGGAAAAAAAAAAAAATCAAATAAAAAAAAAATCAAACCAACATGGTTGTTTTTTGGAGATTGTATCTACGTCAAATGAGGGGACGAGAAACTTTGACAGGGATGAACAAGATGGGATGGAGAGTTTTCTGGGAGATGATGGAAGAGTTTCAAAGAAAGAAATAAATGCCCCAAAGTATTGGGGAGGAGAAGAACAGTAGAAAGGAAGTGCTTCGGTCTCAAATTCTGAGGAGAAGAGATCCTTTATCGAGGTGCTTGAGGGGAAAGTGAGGTGAAAGGCTTGGAAAGCAAGAAAAAGCTTGTGATGGGTAAGGAGAGAATTTTGAAGAATTCTAGGGTGGTGGAGAAGCAGTGTGAAAAGGAAAAAAGATAAGAAATTTCTGAATAAAACCATAATAAAGATCGAAGAGTCGGGGAAGGAGCCCAGGAGTTCTTAAAGAGAGGAAGATGTTGGATGTTCTTTAGAATATTAAAGTTAAAATTTCAGACGTGGAAAAAACTTAAAATTGCTACTTGTTAGTGATAATTGTGATCTACAAGGGATTAAAGACAAAAACTCAGTGAAATTGTTCACTTTTGAACAATTGGAGATGATGTAACTCCTTTGGTTTGGGGTTCTCTCCCCTTTTTTTTGTGTAATTTTATACATCAATGACATTGTTTCTTATAAAAAAAAAAGACAAAATCAGTGAGAACTAAGCCCAAGCCCATTGCCAAAAGACTAGAAAGAAAGATGGGGGCGAGTGTGAGTTTTTGAGAAGGGTCTATTTAGTTGTTGACTCCTGTTGTGTACTTCTATGATTTGTTTCTGTGTGAGAAAGGGAGAGGAAGAGGGAGGGGGAGGAGGGGGGAGTTCCAGAGACTGAAAAATAGAAAGGAACAACTGGGAAGGAGGAGGAACTGGAAAACGATGAAATTGCAAAATGCAAATAAAAGAAAAAAAATGTAAAAAGTGGACACAAGGGGGAATATGAAGGACAGGTGTCTAGAGAGAGTGGAGGCTAAGAATTTGATAGGAAAAGGTATGGAGAAGAGATATTAAAAAAGCAAAAGGGGAATGGAAAATGAGGGTTTGAAGTTGATGGATTTGGTTGAAAGGAAAAAGAAATTTGAGTGCTTGCTTGTTGTAGGATAAACATAAAGTTGCATTGCTTGCTATGATATCAATGGGGCGTACCTCATTGGCTGTGCAGGCCATGCTTGTTGCTTAGGCAGGCAAGGATTAGAGATTCCTTACCTCTATCTATAGGAGTTCCCATTTAAACCTTGCTTAGTTCTTATTAAATTGCTTATAGCTACTTCAAGAACCATTTTATTCCTTGCCTTTGCAAATTCCAAATATCCCATACATTCACCAAATAATCTAAGCCTTGTCCCCTTGAAAGAGTGCTTAGAAGCATATGGGGGAGACTGGGCTAGGATATCTGCCATAAAAAAATGGAGTATTCCAAATGAAATCAAACACCTCGTGGAGCTTGTCCATGGTCCTTCACAGTTTTTGCTGGTGAACTATCTTGCAGAACCCTCGTAACCTAGCAGATCTTTTGCAGTCTTAACCAGCTACTTTCTGCTTTGTTTCTGTTTTTGCCCTTATAACTCTTCTACTTGTAGCTTGCTTTTGCAAGTGCTGTTGTTTTTAATCATTTTCTTTTTAGTATTGATAAAGTAAAATAAGTAAAAAAGTATGAGTACAAGCAAAATACAAAAAAATCCCATCAATAGATAAGAAAAACCAGTTCAACAAAGCAGTAAGCCCCCGAAAAATTACATAAAACACCTCACTCCTCTAATGCGAAAGAGATACAACCAAAGCTTTCCATTTTGATGAGTAAGATGCCAACTTTTTTTTGAACAAGAAACGAAACTTTTTAGCCCCATTTGATAACGTTCATGTTTCTAGTTTCCTATTTCTTGTTTCCCGTTTCCTGTTTTTTAAGAACTAGAAACAGGAATATGTTTGGTAACTATTTATGTTTCTTAATTTTTGAAAAAAAGAAACAGAAATAGAAACTTGTTTGATAACTCTTTCTTGTTTCTTGTTTTTTTTTTCTTTTTTTTTTGGCTTTATAGTTTACATAGGATTTAGTTATATAATATAAAAAAGATATACATGTATTAAAACATATAAAAATCAATTATCAAAAGTGCATTATCTAATACAAATAAGTCTTGATGCAAAATTAAAAACAATAATAAAATTGCATCTATCCTTCAAATGCTGCCCAAATTTGATTTGCAATGTCATGTCTCACTCGAGCCATTCGTCTTAAATGATATTGACTTATGTCTAACTCAACTATACTACTCTGTAATTAAGAAGACAAAGATTATTTAGTGTAAGACAATAAGACTAAAAATAAGAAATAGTATTGGTTCAAGTGAACCTAAAATTTCTCCTAATTTCCTACTCCTCTCTTGTTTTGTTTTAGTCATTTATATTGAATGTGGTTAAGATTTTAACCTTTGTGTTTGTTTGACGGTGTTTGCAGTGTAATACATGGGTTGTGAGAACAAAGTAGAAAAACATAAGCATGCTCAAGAAACATGATCCATTTCACAAGATGTCATTCAACAGATTAATTCAATAAGTAACACAACAATTCATCTACAACACATGCTAATTCCATCTCATCATTTCTCACATTCATCTACAAGAGATGCTAATTCCATCTCAGCAAAATGGGTTCAGGTTGGGGTTGGCTCAAATGGCTAAATGCAATAAGAAGACAAACTTGACGTCATATCTCCCTGTGCCAATTAAGCATGAGTCCATGGGATTAAATTTCAAATTCAATTGCCATCCAACATCTCATTTCTAGCCATCCTGTTTTAAGACTTTATGTTCCAATGCAAGTTATACTCATATCCCTGTTATTGAAACTCATTCTTATTCATTCTACAAATATCCAATTCCCAATAAAACGTCATCTACACCAACAAGTTTAGATGATCTTAAAGCACTTTTAAACATTCAAATGGGCAAATACATAACATTCACACAACTTCTCATTAATTGCAGTTTGGACCAAATCCTCCTCCTCTACTTTAACCTAATCATAGATGAATTTGATATTATCATGTGATCATATCAACATCTCACAACAAATTATCATCCCAAATTATGGTATTTCAGCAAATGATAGGTCTTAACATTTTACCATCCTCAAGCCAAAATTGATAAACAAAGAACTTAACACGGTCAATTTTGAGTTCTCTCACCTATAGGTCTTAACATTTTACCACTCCCAATTCCCTTATTCTTATTATCATATTAACCCATTTTTATTACATTACACTTTTCCCACTCCCCAAAACTCCCCCCTCTTCCCCCTCCCTCTCACCCTCTAACCAGTCAGAGTCAGTCATGGTGCAATGAATGAAGTTCCCTTCCATTCCTCCATTTCATCGTGTAGGTTAAAAAAAGGGTTTATTTTGTTTTTGTTGTTGTTGGTGTAGCGAGATTGATATGCCTGTGTGAAAAACAAAATCAAGTACGAAGAAAAAATAGGCAAAATCAACAATTGGTATAATCAATCCCAACCCAAAATTAAAATCCCTCCCAAAATCAAATCAGACCCGAGTCAAACCAAATTCTAGTCAAAACGAGGAAAGATCCATTTTAAAACCAAGACCAAGTCAGCGATTTCAAAATCAAAGCGTGTTGGAGAATCGTCCAAATGATCAAATGAACAAAAAGAAAGCTGAAAACAGAAGAGAAATCGAAAGAAAGCTGTAAATAGAACAAGAATTGAAGAGAAAATACCTCTCTTTTGTGTGTGTGCCTTAGCGTGAGAGGAGGAGAAAACTTGAAGCTGTTGAACAAAGCCCTAGAAAATCGAGGATGAGGAATGGAAGAAGGGAGAAAAGAAACGAAACAGAGAGAAACGACTTTGGGTAGTTTCTCATATTTGGCCAAAATTTTAAAAACGTTTTTTAAATTTTGGAAACAAGAAATGGGAACGATTATCAAACAAGTCTGTTTCTTAAACAATGAGAAATAGGAACAAGAAACAAGAAACAAAAACGTTATCAAACAAGCACTTCATTGAATAAATGGAAAGAGACTAATGCTCAAGGATATAAACTCCACAAGGGAGTGAAAGGACCAAGAACCAAACAAAAACAAAAGGAACATAGAAGCAACCCAATAAAAAACAAGAAATGCTCAAGGATAGAAACTCCACAAGGGAGTGAAAGGACCAAGAACCAAACAAAAACAAAAGGAACACAGAAGCAACCCAATAAAAAACCAAGAGGAACACAGAAGCAACCCAATAAAAAACAAGAAACTGAAAGGAAACTCCTACAAAAAACAAGAAATGAGAAAACAAAAACTTGCAGCAAAAGAGCCTTAGAAAAAAAAAACCACACAGAAGCTGCCTATTGAAATCACCAACAAAAACTTGAAAGAGAAGCTCAGAAGAGAAAAGGCCAAAAAACCAAGCAACAGGAAAACCAGCTCCAACAGATAAAACTAAGAACAAACTTTAAACAACCCTGAAGGATAGAGAGAACAACGAACAAGAACCAAAACCCCAACAAAACCAGGAGAAAAACAACAATGAGAGCCTTGGAGAAGAAGCTGTTGAAATGAAAGCCTTGGAGAAGGAGCTGCAGCACTATGCCCGAACACTATTTCCATCAGAATTCATGGGAGAAATTTCACAAAACTTAAGGCCACAAGCTTGAATAAGAGATGCCAGCTTAAAAACCAACAAAGAACTCCAGCAAATGAACCACAGAATGCAAGTGTTTTTTTTTTAAATTCATGTAAGATACTGATTTAATTGTACAGTATTCACTATTTGCATTTAGGTCTAATGCACTACCATTCAATGCCAAAACTAATAAAAACTGATAGATTGTCTGTCTCAAGCTTAACTCCTCATTTTTTTTTAAAACATGTTAAGATTGGAAGGTTCTATTTTTTTTTTCCATTTATAAATTCTATATACACCTGTTAATTTATGCATACAGTGTGTGTATACTTTTATGCTCGAAAATATTGTAGTTTCCATTAATTCTTACACTACTTGTATGTTGAAGTCATCTCTATTTCCCTTATAGGCTGCCCTTGGTGGTGTCGTTGGAAATCTGCATAGAGTTCGGGCCTTCCTTCGGGTTTGTTTTCCAGATGTGTTCAAAGAATTAGAAACGTTTGCCATATTATATCTCATCTTGCACTTTGGTTTTAAGTTCTTGTTATTTGCAGATTCGCTTGAGAGATTATGGAGTTCTGGATTTTGATGCCAATGATGCACGTAGACAGCCTCCTGTTGATACTACTTGGCAACAGGTGTTGATACCTTTTTGTATTTTACAAGTATTTATGTTAATATGCTCCTCATCGAGAAAAAAAAGTATTTACATTAATACGTAAAGCAGCAAATGTGGTTGTTCATATTTATGTTTCATATGAATGGTCATAGAATTTGTCTTCTAACCATAATTGGTGCTCCGTTTCAATTTTCAATGGATTTCAAATATAAGAATAACTCCAGAGCCTGGGAGAAGTCTATTGGCGATAGAAATTCAAATTAAAATGGTGCACAGAAGGGAACAAAAACACAACTTTTTCCACTGTATAGTAGCCACCAAAAGGAGAAAGAGCACCATTTTCGAAATTCTTTCTAGAAAAGGAACCAGTTTATTATCTGACAGTGACATCAAATATAAATTTATTGATTTCTACCAGAATTTATATACGAAAGAGAGTAGTCAAAGATTCCTCCCTGGAAAATCTTCATTGGGGCCCTATTTAGGCTAACCTAAATGATCATTTGGAAACAGAGCTCATGGAAGAAGAGGTCTAATCTATAAGGTGGTCATGAGCCTGGGATCCAATAAGTCTCCAGGACCGTTTGGCTTTACTGTCGAGTTTCTTAAAAAGTCATGGAACATCATCAAATCAGACTTAATGTTGATGTTCCACAATTTTTTCAAGAATGGGATCGTTAATGCTTGTCTAAATGAGACCTACATTTGCCATTTGCCCTATACCGAAGAAGAAAGAAGCCAAAATGGTCCATGATTTTTGCCTATCAAGGGTGTTTTGCACAGGATTTTGGAAAGAGTCCTATCAGAAAGATTAAAAGTTACTCTCTCATACACCATCTCTGAGTTCCAAATGGCAAGATGGTTTTTGTGGAAGGAAGAAAAATTTTGGATGCTTCCCTTATTGCAAATGTGACCATCGATGATTGAAAATTGATGATTGGTATTGACAATCTCAAGCAGAGAAATCAAGCTCTCTTATCCAAATGGATTTGGAGATACATCAATGACAGGAACTCCTACGGATTATTGTGGCTGGGTTAAACTTTGTTAGATGGGACAAAGTTTTACTTCCTATGGATTATGGTGGTCTTGGTATCCAGAATAACTGTGAGAAAAATCCTGCTTTCCTTGCCAAATGGATATGGAGGTTCCGGTTAGAAAACTCTGGTCTTTGGAGAAGATTTTTTGAAGCAAAATTCAGGACCACTGATTTCGGCCTTAAACCAGGTTCCTACCAATTACATAGTTCTCATGGACCTTGGAAGGCCATCCATTAGATGCAAAACCTTATTTTTGACTGTGTTCATCACCAGGTTTGGAATGGGGAGACTACTCTTTTTGGCATGAGGATTGGCTGCCCTGTGGCCCTCTTGTTCACTGCTTTCCTCATTTGTTTTCCATCACAAACACTCGGGCAGCTTCCATCAAACATGTTTGTGTTATAGTATATATGCAGATTTAAGAGCTTATTAGTCTTTTGTCCTTTATTGTAATTTTACTATTACTAGTTTAGGTCTTCCATATATGCTTATATATATTTGGCTTTACTGTAGAATGATATAAAATTCTCTTATATTTGGTCTCATAATAACATGGTATAAGAGCTTTAGGTCTTTCTATGGCAATTAGGGTTTTGTGTCATTAGGGATTTGTGAACACTTAGGGGGTGTTTGGATTGAGGAGTTAGGGGGAATTACTTGTTTGGGTGAAAGATATTTTAACTCCTATTGTGGGTCCCACAACTTTCCTATCTCTTTTTTTCTTCACCTCACCTCACTCCTACCTCTCTCTCTCTTCTCTCCTCGCCTTTCTCTCTCAGTTTTTTTTACATATTTTTTTAATTTCTTAATTTAAAAAATTTTCTTTATTTTTTATATAAATTTTCTCGTCATTATTACTAATTACTAATTAAATATAAATAATTATTAAAAAAATATTTTTATTTTTATCCTATAATTTTAATAACTTTTTACAAAAATATTTTTCTTTTTATTCTATAATTTTATTTTTTAAATATAAATTGTATAAGAATGTTTTAGATATGATACTATTATTTAAATTGAAATTCTTAATGTAAATTAGAGTACTACAGAACAATTTTTTTAATTGATAAAAATCTCACTATCTCACTTCCTCCACATGTCATCTACATTTTTTTTTAAGTTTAAACAAAAATTACTCATAACAAATAACAATCTTATATTTTTTTAGTTTATTTTTTTTATTAATAGCTAAAAATACATATATATAGTTTTATGATTTGAAGATAAAAAAAAACATATTTTAAACTAACATGTATTACGATTTAAGAAATTAGTATTTAAAAAGATTAACGTATTAAAATTTTTTTGATTTTCAAATTAATCATATTCAAAGTAAAAAGATAAACAATTTCTCCTTCCAAACTTAATAAAATAAAATTATTACAATAAATAACATATATATATATAGTAATCTGAACTAAAGTATATATGATATTCATTTTGAATGGTGTTAAAAAATATATATTCATTTTGAACTTAATTATTTTAAAATAGCATAAATATTTGATATTTTATTTTCAACTTAGTTATTTTAAAACTTCAAAGAATATATTATTTTCAAATTAATCAAACTTTAGATAATCCATTACATTGGTTAGTTAGAAAAATAAAATCTTAAATTATACAAAAAAAAAATTATTTTATTAAGATTGAAAAACAAATCTTAAATTAAAATTTTAAAATTGACGAAAACAAGTCTTTAACAAAATTGTAAAATATTCATAAAATAATATAATTTAAAATCTCAATTTTAAGATTGACGGAAACAAATCTATATTATTTCTAGAATTGAGAGAATAAAAACATAAAAATCTTGAAGTTTATTTGAATCCCTTTTAATTAGTAGATTGAAATCTTTCCGAATCACATGTAATATTTAAAAAAGTATTTTAAGACTTTCTTTTATTTGAAAACTATTCAAGACAAATGAATAATTAATGTGAGAGATATTGAAAAAAGAATGTGGGGTATTTTGTTCAAAATTCTTTTTTTTCTTTAAAGAAATTTGTAAAATATACATAAATTAATACAAACAAAAAATTCCAATCTTAGAATTCATAGGAACAAATTCTTAATAATGAAAATTTGAGAAATTATAGAAAAAGATTGTACAAAGAAAAGCTAAAATCAATTTAGACTTCAGAACTCCAGATTTAACAAATCTGCACCCAAACACAGACTTTAGAACTCCTATTCTTTGCAACTCCTTATCCCAAACACAAACTTCCTAACTCCAAACTAAACAACTATGCACCCCAAACACAGACTTCCTAACTCTTCAGACTTACTGACTCTTACTCCCTGCAACACCTTGCCCAAACAGCCTCTTAGGGGCCGTTTGATTTAAGGTTTTGCAGATTCCCATGGATAAAGGATGCCTGGAAATAACATGCCTGAGAATAAGATTGCTGGAAATTAAAGATGACTGTGTTTGGTTATGCATGAGAATGCTATCAGATTTTTATAAGAATAAGTGATGTCAACATTATGAGATTAATATGAGGAATTTTATATAATTATGGTGCAGTAATTAATAAAATAATCTAAATTAATTTAAAAAATGAATATAGTTTTTTCTAAAAGTTTATAATTAAAAATTAATTGATTAGATTTAATCAAAAAGTAATTAATAACAATTATTTAAAATAACTTCATACTAAATTAATCATAATTATAATTAATTAACTAAATTTATTGTTAATTAATGAATTGATAGTTTATTTTACTATGCCATTGCATCAATTCATTGCATTTTACTGAAAAAATATGTATGCATTTAAATAAATTAATTTATTAAATTGAAATGGTTAAATTTATATTGTATTATTAAAGTTTCAATGTAATTAATCATGAACAAAAAGTAAAAAGAAAATGAACAAAAAGAAAAAATATATATAAGAGAGGGAAAGAGAAGAAGAAAAAACTGATAGAAAAAAAAAAAAAAAAAAAAGAAGGAAAAAAGATGTAAAAAGTATTAAAGAAAAATAAAAAAAAAAAAAAAAAATAAAGGAAGGAAGGAAAGAAAGAAAGAAGAATGAAGAAAAGGGAAAAAAAATAATAGAAAAAAAAGGCTGGAAGAAAAGAAAATGAATAAATAAAATAAAAGAAGAAGAATGAAAGATAGGAAGAGAGAGAAGGAGAAAAAAAAAAGGAAAAAGAAATGCATAAAAGGGGGTTGAAGCAAAAATGGGTAAGGATTTTGTCAAAACCCATGGATTCACGTGGGATTAAAAAGCTGTCAAATACCACTTTTATGATGCCTGGGAAAACTCTTTTCCCAAGCAAATGATTTAATCCCTTCAACCAAACATGAGTTTTATATACCCCTACCCATACCCATCCTTTTATACCTCCAACCAAATAGGCCCTTAGGGTTTGAGATTTGGAACATCTTCTTGGAGTATCTAGTCTTTTGCTTTGGGTTTTGTGCATCACTGCTGTTGTTAGGATCTTTTGCCTTTGTCGTCCCTGCTTGATCCGCCACTACTGTAGCCGTCAAGGTCTTTCATTGGAAGATTTTTTTGTCACTGCCTAGCCTAAATGAAAGCCCACTCGCCGATCAATAGGTATGAGAAATCCGACCGGCAAACTCCCTGCGCGTGGACCTCACAGGCCGCCTGAATGTTCTACTGTCAGCCCCACGCACCGGCGTGTGTGGGAGCGTGAGTCGTCGGAATCCACTTCGATTTCGTGGTTGCTGTTTCGTCCTACTTCTGACCTGTTTGTGTGGTTATTTTGGTCATAATTGGCTCATATTAGAAGTTGGTTTGGAAAAGAATTAGAGTTTTTTGATTGGGAACTCCATTCAGATCAGTTTTTCAGCAGTTTTTCAGAAGTTCTGCAACCATTTGGGTCTGATTTCGTGGTTTTAGATTAGATTTTGTGGCTTTATATCCGTCCTTGACCTATGGCCGAATGGGAACTCGCAGTGATGTCTAAAGTGGTTCAATCGCGGCCTCAATCCATCCATGGTCCATCTAAGAAGCCATTTGTTAATTCTATAGCGAGTTTGCTAAATTTCAACAGTACCAGAAATCATCGAAAGCATCTTCTTCCTCATTTGCGCTTACCCCTATTACAACCATTGTTGGGTCAGGTAACATGAATCATTGTCTTCTTTCATCTTCTACTAAATGAGTCAAACTCTGGTGCTACCGATCATATGACAAGTAATCCCAATTTGTTTTCCACTCTTCATCTACATTCCTTACTAATGTTACTTGGCAGATGGATCAAAATCATCTGTCCTTGGATCTGACACAGTAAATCTAACCCCATCTCTTTCTTTGTCCTCTGTTCTACGTTTACCTCAACTTTCCTTTAATTTGATCTCTATTAATAAGCTCACTCGTGACCTTAATTGTTGTGTTTCATTCTATTCTGGCTATTTCTTGTTTCAAGATCCTGTGACGAATAAGATTATTAGTAGAGGACATGAATCTGGAGGACTTTATATTTTTGATCAAGTACCAAAAGTTGCCTGTTCTGGAGTCGTTTCTCCTTTTGATGCCCATTGTCGTCTAGTTCATCCATCTCTTTCAGTACTAAGAAAACTTTGTCCTCAATTTCATAACTTGTCTTCATTAAATTGTGACTCATGTTAGTTTGCCAAACTTCATCGTCTTAGTTCAAACCCTAGAATCGATATTCGAGCAAGTGCACCTTTCGAATTAGTTCATTTTGATATTTGAGGTCCTTGTTCAGTTGTGTCCAAATATGGATTTTGATATTTCATTACCTTTGTTGATGATTACTCTCGCATGACTTGGTTATATTTTATGAAGAATCGTTATGAGTTACTTTCTCATTTTTGTAACTTTCATGTTGAAATTCGAACTTAGTTTGATGTTTCCCTTAAAATCTTGAGAAGCGACAATGATGGTGAATACTTTTCTAAAGCAATTAGGTCATACATATGTAAGCATGGAATTTTTTATCGATCATCTTGTGCCGATACTCCATCTCAAAATGTAGTTGCTGAACGAAAGAATAGGCATCTTCTTGAAACTGCAAGAGTATTATCCTTTCAAATGCGTGTTCCAAAGCATTTTTGGGTTGATGCAATTTCCATGCCCTGCATCTTGATTAATCGTATGCCTTCATCTATTCTTAAAGGTCAGATTCCCTATCATGTTTTATTCCCAACAAAACCTCTGCTTCTTCTTCAGCCAAAAATATTTGGTTGTACTTGTTTTGTTCGAGATGTTCGTCCTAATCTGACAAAATTAGACCCTAAATCTTTGAAGTGCATTTTCTTAGGCTATTCTCGTGTTCAAAAAGGATATAGATGCTTTTGTTTTAGTTCGAATAGGTATCTTGTATCTCGTGATGTTACTTTCTGTGAGGACAAACCTTTCGGTTCATCTTTGCCTGATGATGATCTTTTTATCTATACACTTGTGTCCCCCACACTCTCTCTCAACCCATCTCTTTCGACATCTGTCCCTACTCGTCCACCTATTACTCAAGTCTACTCTAGATGGCAACAACCTCCAGGAGAATGTCTTGTACTGGAAGATTCTTCGTCATCAGATCTAGGACTAAGTGACGAACTTCCTATTGCTCTTCATAAAGGTAAACGTTCTTGCACTTTTCCTATTTTTTCTTTTGTCTCTTATGATCACTTGTCATATTCCACTTGTTCTTTTATTGCATCTCTTGAATCTATCTCAATCCCTAAAACTATTCATGAAGCCTTGTCTCATCTTGGTTGGCGTAATGCAATGATAGAAGAGATGAATGCCTTAGATGATAATGGTACTTGAGATTTAGTATCTCATCTGGTAGGAAATGAAGCTATTGGATGCAATAGGTGTTTGCAGTTAAGGTCAATCCTGATGGTTCAGTTGCTCAATTAAAAGCCCGTCTTGTTGCCAAAGGCTATGCTCAAACCTATGGGATTGATTACTTTGATACATTTTTCCCTGTCACTAAATTAACTTCTGTCAAGTTATTCATTTCCATGGCTGCTTCTCAATGTTGGCCTTTGCATCAGCTTGACATTAAAAATGCATTCCTCCATGGTGATCTTCAGGAGAAAGTTTATATGGAGCAACCACTAGGGTTTGTTGCTTAGGGGGAGAATGATAAAGTTTGTCATCTTCGTAAATCTTTGTATGGGTTGAAACAAAGTCCACGAGCATGGTTTGGAAAATTTAGTCAAGCACTTGAACAATTTGGAATGAAGAAAAGCAAGTTGGATCACTCTGTCTTCTATTGACGAACTAAGAATAGCATTATTCTACTTGTTCTATATGTTAATTATATCGTTATCACCAGAAATGATACCAAACCATGTAGTACTCCAATGATGCCTAATTTGTAACTTACAAAAGATGGAGAACCATTTAAAGATCCATAGAGATATAGAAGATTGGTTGGAAAGTTGAATTATCTTACAGTGACACGACCAGACATAGCTTATTCAGTAAGCATTGTGAGTCAGTTTATGTCTTCACCTACAGTGGATCATTGGGCTGCACTACCACAAATTCTATGTTATTTGAAGGTTGCACTTGGACGTGGGATCTTATATAAAGATCATGGTCGTATGAAGGTTGAGTGTTTTTCAGACGTCGATTGGATAGGATCAAGAGAAGATAGAAAATCGACTTTTGGCTATTGTGTTTTTGTTGGAGGCAATTTGGTTTCATGGAAAAGTAAGAAACAAAATGTAGTCTCTTGATCAAGTGTTGTGGCACGATCAGTATGAGAAATAATGTGGGTACATCAACTCTTGATCGAACTAGGCTTCAATACTACAGTTCCGACTAAGTTGTGGTGTGACAACCAAGCTGTCCTTCATATTGCATCCAACCCAGTATTTCATGAACGAACTAAACATATTGAAATTGATTGCCATTTTGTTTGTGAGAAAACACAGTAAGGTTTGGTGTCTACTGGATATGTGAAGACCAAAGAAAAATTAGGAGATATTTTCTTGAAAGTTTTAAATGGAGTTTGAATAGATTATCTTTGTAACAAGTTGGGCATGATTAACATATATGCTCTAGCTTGAGGGTGAGTGTTGTAGTATATATGTAGATTTAAGAGCTTATTAGTCTTTTGTTCTTTATTGTAATTCTACTATTACTAGTTTAGGGCTTTCCTGTATGCCTATATATATTTGGCTCTACTGTATAGAATGATATAGAATTCTCTCATATTTGGTCTCACAATAACATTTTGGAATATTTGACGGGGCCTTTTGGGATTTATCCTTGAGAAGAAATCTTGAGGAAGAAATTTTAGAATGGGCTGATTTGACACTCTTTCCCCCATCCAGCTTTCTCCATCCTCCGATTTTTGGCAAGGGAAGTTGGAAAAAGATGGCAGTTTCTCCCCAAATTCTCTCTTACAGGACCTCCCTATCCATCGGGTCTCAGATGATAATTGGCAGCACAAGGAAATTTGGGAAGGTCCCTGTCCGAAGAAAATAAATTCTTCCTTTGGGAAACTGCTCACTGTGCCATCAACACACATGAAAAGCTTCAACGCCGCATGCCTTATATTGGTTTTTTCAATACACAGGCAAACAAAAAAAGAGAAGCCCACAAAAGGGAGCCAAACTACAAAAAGATTCTCCTATTAAGCAAAATAAGACCTAGCAAGTAATGACAAAAAAGCCTCGACACTGAAGCTCAAAGAGAAACATAAATCTAACAAGGGACCACACATCACTATAAGATCTCTCCAGCTCCCTAAAGATTCTATTATTTCTCTCACCCCACGAACCCCACAAAATAGCACACACCCTGACCTGCCACAAAAATCGTCCTTTCTCACGAAAAGGCGCATAGAGAAGAAGCTCCACGACTAACTTTCTACAACCATGAGGACTGACAAAGCTTAGGCCGAACACCTCAAAGAAGCAGCTCCAGACAACACTGACAAAATCACAACTCCAAAGGATATGGTCAAGGTCCTCTGCTGCCCTCCTGCAAAGAATACATTAGTGCGGTCCAACCAAAAGGGACCCTCCAAGGTGTTAACTCTTCCATGGAAAACCTACCACACAAAAAACTTAACCTTCTTGGGAACCTTCACCTTCCACAAAGAGGAGAAAATATAACTCATCAAGGAAGGATTGACCAAACACTGTAAGATAGAATTGACCGGAAAAACCTTTGGACGGACAAGGACTCTGAAGGCAGACATCCCCCTATTGGGATTGAACTGAAACTCACCAAGCAAAGATAACAAAGCGATAACATTTGTCAATTCCCTATTGGTCAACGAGCAACAAAAGCCTTTCCTCATTGGTGGCAGGTTCAGGTTCCGATTAGCCCGCAACTTACCCATAAAGCGGTAACCCTCCCATCGCCAATGAGATAACAAAGCGATTACATCTGTTGTTAACTTTCTCCAGAATTCGCTTGGCTACCCCCTCCCCCCCTTTTTTAAACAAATCTCCTAATCTATCCTTTCTACGCCCCCAAAAATATTAAAACCTCTAGATTCTCCATATAATATTGATTCTGTCCTTAAAACTGGGACAACTAGCCATCTGACAAATAGACTTCCAGAAATCTTCCCCAAATAGAGCAGGTAAAGGAGCAATGAAAAATAAGAAGATATCTTCCATTAATCTTTTACACAACCTCTACGGATTTAGGCAAATGGCAATATACTTTTTCTGGTTTCTCATTTATGTATTAATTTCTCTAATAAGTAAAGGCTACTGATTAGGGAAAGATTCTGTTTGAAACTTATTCTCAAGACCATATGGAGTTTATGTTGGAGATGCTTCTCAAATCTCAAATACTTCATATTTGTTTATTTTCTTTACTTTTTCCTTGCCGGACTTATTTGTAAATGACATGACATATGCTGTCTACTGGTGTTCGGTATATTCATAGTGATATTAGAAGTTGGGTGGGTTAAGTTTGATATTATACTGGTCATTGTAGGTTCAATAGAAATTTATGAAATTACTATACAAGAAAGCATGGATGAATATAGAATTGAGTGGTTTAAAAGAAAACGGCGAGCTGAATTTTGTCCTAAGTTGTATTTTTGTTTTCAACAGATTTACTTTTGCTTGAGAACTGGATATTATGACGAGGCCAGAAACATTGCGCTGTCATCTCGTGCTTCAAATCAGTTTGCTCCTCTGGTATAATTTTATTTATTGCTTGTAAATGTAACTGATGCCATATTCAACCTTAAGTCACTATTTTTTTTGTTGACAGCTTACTGAGTGGATTAATACTGGGGGCATGGTGCCAGTGGAGATAGCAACTGTTGCATCAGAAGAATGTGAGAAATTGTTGAGAATGGGAGATAGGATGGGCCGAGCTGCATATGATAAGAAAAAGTTGTTGTTATATGCTATTATTTCAGGTTCTCGCCGGCAAATTGATCGCTTGTTGAGAGATCTTCCAACACTGTTTAATACAATAGAAGATTTTCTATGGTTTCAGTTGTCAGCTGTACGTAACAGCCATGGGGAATCCTCATCTATTGTTCTGAATGAAGGCTCGGTACCTTACACTTTGGATGATTTGCAGTTTTACCTCAATAAATTTGAACCGTCATATTATACAAAAAATGGAAAAGACCCCCTGGTATATCCATATGTTCTGCTTTTAAGTATCCAGTTGCTGCCTGCGGTCTTGTATTTGTCAAAGGAAACAGGAGAAGAAGGATTAAACATTGATGCTGCCCACATATCAATTGTGCTTGCAGACCATGGAGTACTTTCAGAAGGAACAGGGGCTGGATCAAAATTGGGTGTGATGGATGCTTATGCTGAGGTAGCTAGCATAATTAGGCAGTATGGCTCTCTTTTTTTAAGAATGGGTAATCTATCCATGGCATTGGAGTACTATGCCCAGGCTGCTGCAGCAGTGGGGGGTGGACAGTTGTCATGGTCTGGCAGGGGCAGTGTAGATCAGCAGAGGCAGAGAACTTTGATGCTGAAGCAACTTCTTACTGAGCTGTTGTTACGTGATGGAGGTATCTATCTCTTGCTTGGTGCAAGGGGTTCTGGAGAAGAAGGTGAATTAGGACGATTTATGACTGACATGAAATCAAGGCAACAGTTTCTACTTGAAGCTGCTCGACAGTGTCAGGAAGCTGGGCTCTATGACAAGGTAATAATTTTTCTTATCTTACAATTTGAAATGTCTACGTCTCTAAAATAATTCATATACATAACTATCCTGGAATTATTTATTTAACTAATCCCAATGTTTTAAAAGGCTAAAGTTTGCCTGAGAGCATTTTTCTTGGAGAGGCTGGATGAAGCATAAGTTCCATTCTTTTATATTTGAATCAATTAACTAATGAAAATGGATTTGGAACAGTTATCAAGACACTGGATATCATACAAATAACCCCTACCAACCAAGCTTTCCAAAAAGTCTTCAAATTTTTTATGTCGAGTGTCTTGCTTTGTGAGTTCTGTTTCCTGATTCTTTCTTATCTTTATTATCTATGAGAAATTATCTTATTTATGATTGTGCCCTATCATTTGGAACTTCGCATATAACTTATTGCATTATTATTCTTATTGTTTTACAATTTTGCATTTTACTTAATATCAGTCAATAGAGATCCACAAGAGAGTTGGGGCATTTTCAATGGCACTGGATACAATTAATAGGTGTCTCTCTGAAGCAATCTGTGCCCTGTCACGTGGTAGACTGGATGGGGAGAGCCGGACTGCTGGCCTTATTCATTCAGGCAATGACATTTTGGAAACATACAAATATTATCCTGAAATCAGGTCATTTGTTTTTTTAATCGTTTGTGTACATATAACAATTTTTAGTTAATGCTTTAAATGTATAAGTGATGTGTTATAAACTGTTCCATGTAAATTTATATTTTAAACTGTTTGAGGTCGGGTGGTGCTATTCTGTTTAAATAGTCAGGTTTTGATATCTTGAGACAGAATTCGTGAAAGAAGTTTTTCTCCCTTCTTGGATCTAAATGAATAGAGATGCCAATCGTGTAAATTTGCACGGATTTTTTACCCTTTTTTTTATTTCTAATTTTCTAGGAATTATTTTATTTTATTTTTTTATTTGAGCTCAACATACAATTTCTACATTTGACATTTAAGTGAAAGGGGAGATATTGGGCATCATTTTTTTTTTTTTTTTATTGAACATCTGTTTAGATTGATGTGCTACAAATGTTTTGAGCTGTCAAGAACATTGTTCTTTTATAGTTTTTTTCCTTTATTGGTGGGTTCCACTATATATTTGTTAACTAGGGAGCAACATAGCCTTCACTTAAATTGATTGGGATGTAACATGCAGCCTTCAGGAAAGAGAATATGTCATGGAGCAACAGACCGTGTTAAGACAACTTGAGGCAGTTCTTTCAATCCACAAGTTGGCCAGATTGGGTCATCATCTAGATGCTCTAAGGGAGATCGCTAGAATTCCTTTTCTTCCATTTGATCCACGAGGGCCTGATATGACTTCTGATGTGTTTCAGAACTTATCTCCTCACATTCAAGCTTGTGTACCGGATATTTTGAAGGTTGCACTTACGTGTCTGGACAATGTGGCAGATTCTGATGGATCTCTTCGTGCCTTGAGGGCCAAGGTATGCTAACAGCACCCTTAAATTGTGTTTCTAATGCCATGCTGACAAACCTCTAGCAAGTCTTATTAATTCCTCTCCCTAACTAAAACACAAGATTGCTAATTTGATATTCAAAATGTTCATTGGCTTCTTGTCAAGTAAATTCTCTTCAATGTAGATGAGTTTAGTTGACGTTGAAAAAAGTAGGAGTATTGGAGGTGTTGGTATGAATTTGAATGAGTAGATAGACATTTTAGACCCAATTTAGTTATTTGGTCCCGGATTTGTTTTTACTAATGCTAGGAGGAAGGTGGAAAAGAGAGTTGAAGAATCTTTCCATAAAAGTTATATTTGACTAATTGAGAATTTTCTCTAATTACCTGGTAAATACAAATACACCACCATAAGACGTATGTTAATAAAATTCTATAAAAACATTTTAAAGTTCTCTCTACTCTGCATCTCTCTAATTTTGTCAAAATTGAAAGATTATATATATAAAAAGATAAATTGTAAAATTTTCCCCCTCCCTAGAAAAATTTATGGCCCCACCCTTGATTAGAACTAAACTTAAGGACATTTCATCCTTTCAGCAAAATGTTATTTCTAATCAGAATAAAAAGATATTAGACAAAATATTGTGACATGGTGTTGAAATTTAAAGTTAGCCTGTTGTGTACATTCTGTGGTTAAGCTGCTCCTGATTCATGATGGATTTCTTTTACTTTGGCAGATTGCAAACTTCATTGCAAATAATTTAAATAGGAATTGGCCTCGCGATTTGTACGAAAAAGTTGCTCAAACCTTGTGAAGCATGTAGACTTGGGCATCAGAGGGGCTAGCCACAAAAAAGAAAAATCTGCAAAGATCAAGCAATGGGAAATGTAGCATACTTGTAGGCTTGTAGCTTTATGTAGAAGTACAAAAGGAAAAGGAAAATGAAGCTGAGGAATGTTGGGAGAAAGGTCTGTCACTATGCGCAGTTTTTGTTTCACCAATCGGAAAACTAATTGCAAGTTTACAAGCTTATTCCCAAAATTTTATTTTCCTCTTTTTTTTGCTTGCCTTTTTTATTATGCTTGTTGGGAGAGCTAAAACAAAAGAGATGGCAAATGGTGCTAAATTTAGAGTTTACATAATTGTATTTGATCAAATGTGCTGTGGATCAGTATCTATTTTGGGATATTAAGAAAAAGACTGATTCTATGTATAGAGAGCATATCGTAGATTTATGTACTCTTTGAATTGAGAGTAAAACTTGCAGCAATCTATTGAAAACCATCTCATTGAAATCAGCAAGTAAAAGCAATACGGTTATATAGATGATCAAGCCTAAATCAGAAAAGAAGGAAAACAAAAAACAGACATCCATTTTACCAATTAACAATGACATAAAAAACATACAGCAAAATCTCTCTCTCCCTATATATATGAAATATATTTTCATTATTTTGGCATCATCTAACTTGTATTAAGAATAGGAGCTAGATATATATTGAGTTCAACGATGTGGGTGGAGACTTGAACATCTGCCATTTAGAACAAATGTATATTACTTTGTCTAATTGAGCTACTTATTTTAGAGAAGAACTTGGGCTACGGCTAAGATAATTATTTTAATTATTTATTTATTTTTGGAAATAGCTAAGATAATTATTTGCTTATATTATGTCCATGTATTTTTTTTAATAAAAGAACAATATTAGTTATGTTGCTATTCTAGACAAATTATTTGATATTAATAAATATAATAATAAATTACACAAAAACATTTACTTAAAAAATTAGATAAAATTGAAGATTAATACAACCTTTTATTAGAACCATTACTGAATGAAATATTATTATATTTTAAGTTTATATCCTATTTTGGTCCTAAATTATTTTGTTCTTTGAACTTTTTTTAGTCTCAAACTTTCAAAAACAATCATTTTGGTCCTTATTACTTTGTTGGACTTTTTTTAAAAAAAATATTGTTAAAGTTTAAACTTATTTTTAAAGTATAATAATTTTGAAACTTATTTTAAGAGTATTATAATTTTAAATAGGAGAGCCGACCTTGCCACATGTTTTGAAACATAACAAAAATTTGCCAAATTGGAAGCTGCCATTTGCAAAAAAATTAATACATCATCAGGTTTGGCATCCCAATTCCCAACAGTGAGCGAGCTCAACTTTAGCGGGGTGCACTCGTTGTTTCTTTAATTTTTTTTTTAAAAAACCAAATAGAGTATACGCTGCAATTTTTTTTTTCTTTTTTTAAACAAATGGAATATTAGATTGTAAAATTCTCTTTCTTAAAGAAACTTGAAAATACATAAATATTAATTATTTAAACACTTTCTATTCTCTTGTAAAATAAAATGATTACTGCTTATTTTTTCAAAAAAGAAAACGCAACTAAACTAGTGATAACACAAAATTGGATTGAAATTACCGAGTGCACACTTAAATATGATAATCATCAGTTTTTTTTAGATTGGATTGTTTTTTTAGTTTTAATTGAGGTAATTTTTTTTTAAGTTGGGTCCTTTAGCTTGAATAATTTAGTATCTACTTCTTACTCATATTTTCAAAAATCAAACCAAGCATTGGAAACTAAAAGAAGTCGTTTTTAAAAATTTATTTTCGTTTTCGGAAATTGGCTAATAATTCAAATGTTTTCTTAAAAAAGATGAAAACTATTGTAAAGAAATAGTGAGAAAATATGCATAATTTTCAAAAATCAAGAACCAAAAATTCAAATGGTTATTAAATGAGGTCTTAAATATCCGAATTTTACTGATTAAGACATCGTATCCTTGACCTCAAGTTAGTGTTTGAATCTCCATTCCAAACATGGTTGGCCAGAAATGATTTTAAATTCTTGAATTTTAAAATATAGAAACGATTTGAAATTCTTGATTTTATTTGGAATTCAATGAATTTTAATAGAATTTAAATCAGTAAAAAGTACAAATTCTTGTTTGGATATTTTTAGAAGAAATGAAAAGAAAGAAACTATTTTACCATTATACCATTAAAATTATATATAAATTAAGAAAGAACTATCAACCTTATTTATTAAAATTAACATATTTAGCCTCTCTACTTTTTTTTTTCCAATATATTTTTTTTTAAAAAAACGACCTAAACACTATCGTTCTTTTCCCACTTCTGTTCTGCTTTCTCCAGCAGCCGCACGTCTGATCCCCACCAGCAACTCAGGTTTTTTTCAAACTTTTTCTCTTAATATACCATCTCTGCTTTTTTTTTTTTTTTCCTTCTCTCTTATCTTCCTCTATGTGTTGCCGTCGCCGACCGCCGACCGCCGGCACGACCCACCGCCACTTTTCTTTCTGGTCTTATCTCACTCTCTGCTGCAACCTCACGACGCCACGCCATTCTTCCTTCTGCAGCCCTCCATCAATCAAAATCTGCCTTGATTAATTTTTCTTTCTTCTTTTTGTCTCTTCGATCCAACGAGTCCCAATCCCAATCCCAAAACGGGGTAAAATTGGAATGGGATAAACTTTTGTTTAAAATCCTGCCAAATCCGACCTATTTTGGATGAATTTTTTTTTTGGATCAAAACATATTATTTTGGATTTCAAATTCTATTCTTACTGCCGTCGGTGACGCATTCTGACACTAAGCACCACTCCGGCGTCGAGCAAAGAGAAGGTAATTGTTTTGTTGAATACACTGTTACCAAATGAAATTTCATAATTAGGAATAATGTCACATTAATATCTAGCAATTTTAGTAGTTTTGGGTCGTTATTTCTCCATGTATTATATAAGTTCAGTATCATGTGCATTCCCTGAACGAGGAGTTTTGATATTTGATTAGGAGTTTTCTGATGGAGGCTACGGATTGGGAAAGCTCTTCAGGAGGAGCTAGTGGTGATGACGAAACTTACGTGCAAGACATAAAAGATGAAGAAGAATGTCTCTGTTCATCTGGGTACATGCGCAAGTTGCAATTCAGGTGAGGATTTCAAGAATTTAGACTCATGGGAATCCTTCAATAGGATGGTGCTATTTGCTTATTATTAAGTGTGTTTCAATATTTTATCTGTCTCTAGGAAGCATGCTTCAACTGCTCGATGGAATGATCAGATGGGAATGGCAGAAGTTTTAGAGAACAAGGGTAGCCTTTGGACGACAACTGGCATTGTACGTTGTGGCAAGATTTATTGTTCCATTGAGGAAACTTTGTAGGTCAAACTATGATTTTATTATGGTTTTGTTATCCCTATTGTTTTTGATATCGATCACAACATTTTTTGGGGAGTTATTCTCTTTCACATTGTCTTAAAGTGATTACTATAAAATAGGGTAATATCATGCAAAAGAAAAGAAATTGGAAGGTTTTTGGTCAGTTTTTTGTCGCCTTTTGGTCGTCTTTTTGTAGAACATTACAGTATAAATAAAGGGAAGAAATTCAAACTTACCATGTACAAGAGGAAGCACTAATAGTAGCCTTTTGTGTATCCATCATGGGTTGGCCTAGTGGTCAAAAGGCCTTGGGGAACTAAGAGGGAATGAGTTCAATCCATGGTGGCCACCTACCTAGGATTAAATATCTTACGTGTTTCCTTGTCAACCAAATGTAGTAGGGTCAGGCGGTTGTCCGGTGAGATTAGTCGAGGTGCGCCTAAGCTGGCCCGGACACTCACCGATATCAAAAAAAAAAAAAAAAAATAGTAGCCTTTTGTGTCTTGGTAAATAAAGGAAATCATCATTTTTTAAAATACTTTTTAACTAAAGTCTTTTTTCCTATCATTATCTCTTGAAAATAAGTAGCATCAATGAAATTTTATTGAGCTTATTTGTGTCCAACTATATAAATCATTTTAAGAATCACTTATTCTTCTTTTCTATTTACAATATATATACATCTATTGTTTTTCATTCACTTGGGCAATGTTTATTTTAATGTGTCTCTTGTTTTAGAAAAGTTAGAAGCGTGTTGCCTTAAAGTGTGTCTTGTGCTTTGTAAATGTTGATTGTAGTATGAACTTCGGCTCAAAAGTAGAGTTGTACTATTTAAGCAGAAAATAGCCTTTTACTTTTTTTTGTTTTGTTTTTTAAATAGAAATATGTAGGATCATGATCTCTTTTGAGACATTCGGATGACAATTTTTAAGCATGCTATCAAACATTCTTTTCTATATTTTCAGATTTCTTATTGAAGTTGGGGCCTTACATCTTCTGGATTATGATAATTCAAGTCTTTCTTTGGAAGACGTATATAAGAAGGTAGCTGAAGGAAAAAGTGGATGTCTTTGGGAGCAGTTTGAGGTTTATAGGCACCTCAAATCTCTTGGTTTCATTGTTGGAAAGCATAAAGTTCCTTGGTCCGTGAAGGGTGTTAGGAATGGCAGTGACATTTCTTCTCGAAGTTCTATTGAAAACAAAGGAGCAACAGATTTTGAATCAGAAGATGAGAGGTCGATCTCTGAACTATTAGATTCCATTCAGCTCAATGAAGTGACACCCATTTTTGATGTTTTTCTTCCACATAGCAAGTTTAGAAAGTCTTCTCCTGGTGATCCAAATTTTATGGTCTGCATGACTAGGTAAGCTCACTAATCCATGTAACTTCCGATTCTGTGTCTGGTTGGGTTATTTGTTTTGCATGCTTTTTCCTTTACTTTTGTTTTTGTTTTTTTTTCCCTTTTTGTTGTTTTTGTAAACTTCTTGGAAAGGCATAATTAAAAATGACTTGCACCTGACTTAACTTTTTAATAATTTGCTTAATCTAAATAAGTTCAATATTGTCAACACCAACACCAACTAGAGGACAATAGTTTTGACCCTAAGATGGTGAGTGCACCATAACTTGTGTTCAAATTTTTGTAAACTACACTCAGTGTGTGACTGTGTGTTTGGCTTGCCTTTTGCAAAATGTGTTTTTAAGTGAAGCATGTAGGATGGAAGCAGTTTTGGAAGAAAATTAGTTAAATGCTTCCTCTATAAGTACTCTAAGTACTTTTTATTTATTTTTAAAATTTCTGAAACTACTTTTGATTATTGAAAACTTTTTAAAATGCTTTAAATTGGTCGAAAGCACTTTTTACCACTCTAAAATTTTATCCAAATCCTACCAATTTTTAAATAAATACTTTCAATCATCCATAAGGACTTTCAAAGGCATGTCAAACACATACTTAGTCTAGTACCAATTCTATGGTTGTGAAATTGTTTACACAATATATCAACTTCATTTTTAGCCTTCTCTGAGTATTTAGTTGCATTTTTGAAATAACACCAATATGAGGTCAATAATAGGCTCCATTCTTGAAATAACACCAATATGAGGTCTATAATAGGCTTCAACTTGTGTCGTTCTTTCTTCTGCAAAATTCTATGCATTACTTAACTTAGAATTTATCTTATCGTTTAATTACTGTGATATAGATTTTTTTTTTTTATAGGGGATACCCACCTCCAAAAAAAGATATTGAAGTTATTGAGAGAACATCGAGAGGCATTCCAATGAAATATTGTCATGTTGAACATGGACGTGTCTGTTTCTTTTCATTTGATAAGGTGGAGCTGCCCGTCTTACCTTGACATTGTTGTGGATTGGTCATGGTCAACTAGTATAGTAGAGCATCCCTCTTAGAGCTGAAGCTCTGCTATTCAAAGATTTAATTTATTGGATTTGTCTTTGGTATGTGATTTGAATCCTATTTTATGTTTTCAGATGGGTAGAATAAAAAGAATCCAGAGAAAGGGTGCTTTGTGGGCAATTTGATTACTTGAAAAGTACTTATTTTTAAATTTCATTTTATGCATTTCCAATATTTTCAGATTTAAAATCGGAATAAATTGAAAATATGAGATCAATATTAATGAAAAAGTGAATCCCTTCTTATTCCTTCGGACAGAAAGCAGAGGGCTTTTCACCTTTTGTGTCATGAGCGGGGTTTCTTCTTCCCTTCTAGATACAAGTTATGTTGGATGGGGCAGGTTCTTCAATGTTGGGGCACACGAATAGAAGGAAAGACAAATGCCTGGTTGTTTTCTTCTGGATTAAAAAACCAGGTAAAGAAGTTTCTTTCTTCATTATAATTTCACACATTCTTTGCCCTCTCTCTTCTGCTTCAGGCGGCATGATTTAGTAGTCCTTCATCTTCAACTATTAACAAAATTATATTCCAAATATCTCTCAGCCTTCTGTTTTTGTGGCGTTGTCTGTAGTTTTTCCATTAAATTATTAAAGTTTGTCTTTCCTTTAATCAGTTTCAAAAGGAATTCAAATGATAATGCTGCCTCTGGTTAGTATATGGTGACCCTTGAAAATTTTTCTTGGTCATTCTTGGGAGTTAAGTAGCATACAGAAATATATTCTCATCTTGGTCTCAGTGGCATTTTGCAGCATTGGACAAATCCTGACGATGTTTCTAAAATGCGAATTTTGTAACCCAACTCTAGGTATGGTTGGGGCCTATCTTTATATGTGTTTGGATTATTGTAATACATGATGGAGATTGATTCACCATAATTGCTTTTGTCTGACAATCGAAAAATTATTTTGTTTTCTAAGGCACGATTGGAATTTGGGAACATGGGCCTACGCAGAGCTAGCTAGCTATATGTGGGGGCCTTTGAGGTTAAAATCTTCAAAAAAATTATGGTTGAACGCTCTATAGATCTCTCATGGCCTAAATTATGGTCATGCGTTTATATGGGTGGATTGGTTCCATAGCTCTACCAAAATTATCTAAATATATACGTGTTTCTTGTCAACTAAATGTAGTAGAGTTAGACGGTTTGGTGAGATTAGTCAAGGTGTGCGGAAGTTGGCTTGGACACTCATCGATATAAAAAAAAAAGAAAAAAAAAGGACGGGAAGCATAGGGAGAACATGAACAAGAGTGAAAATCACTCCTACCAAGAATGAGAGTTAGGAAAAAACTTCCCAAGTTTAGATAAGGGATTTTTGCTTTTACTAGGCTCTTTGTATTTGATGTGTTGTAAAAGTTCGACGCGGACTCGGTTCTTTTATAGACTGATTTATTTATGTAAACCTTTATTTAGAAGTTAGCATGTCGTTGTAACCTAGGTATTAGGTGGAATACTTAGCCTGCGACTAATCCAAGGAGCAGGATGGAGGTTAGCCTCGATGAGGAGGTCGAGAGGTTTAAGTGAGGAGGTTTGTTATGAGGTGAATTTTTGGAGTATGCCTCTTGATGAGGCTAGCGAAGCAATGCGTGGCAACACAAGATCGTTGATGGGTTGTGAACAACTTTATGACCGTGTGGGCAATGGTAAGCACAAGAGGAGAGGTGTAACACCAATGTCGATGGGCATGCGCTTAGGTGGGCACGCACCCACGCAAGACATGCACGGGCGGGTGGGTACCCACACACGAGGGCTGGTAGCGGGCCAAGCATAATAGGTAGCGCCCAGACAGATGCTGCATGTGCAGGGGCGCAAAGGCTCGCGTTCAGGTAGTGCGCAGACATGGATGAGCTGCGACGCTTAAGTGTGGATGAGGAGGAAGAAAAACTTGCTTAAGAAGCTCACTTACCTTAAAGTTTGAGACACTTGAGCTTAGTTTGAGATTGATGTAACTTTTTAAATATTTATTGTCAGACGTGCTTTTATAAATTAGCTGTAATATGAAACAAATTAGTGTTTGGTACATTTCAATTTCAAACATGAAAAAACAGGTTACAGTGTTTGGTAAATTCTAGCGAAATTGCTTCGATTTAGCTATAATGATCGAAATAGATGTATTATTTTAATTTTTTTATGTTGATGCTTAATATCTAAATTGTTATAAGATAAATTATTTATAATTTTATATAGTTTAAATTAAAAATTATATTTTGTTTACATTAAATAATATGGTAAAAGAGTATGTAAAGCAATTTGTCATATAGAATAGTAATGAACAAATAAACAAAATGTAAAAAACAAAATTACTGTTTTCTATTTTGCTCCCATCAAACTTGTAGCAATATTATATCTTAGAGTTTATGATTCTTGAAAGTGAAAATAATTATTATTAACTTCAAATAATATTGTATCTTAGGGGGTGTTTGGCCCACTGACTTGAGTTGGGTTGAGTTGGGTTTAAAACCCAACTCCCCGTTTTGTCCATCAACAAATCAACTCCCTACAAAGCAACTCAACCCCACCGTTTTGAGTAATTAACTCTCTACCATTTTGAGTAACTTCACGTGGTTTTTCATTCCACGAGGTGTTGCTCGTTAACTCTCCACAACTCAACTCTGCCCAACTCAATTCAACTCTGCGCGCCAAACGCCCTCTTAGAGTTTCTAATTCTTGAATATGAAAATAATTATTATTAACTTGAATTTTGGAAAGAAATAAAATTATTGCAGTTCTTATATATCTTTGAATCAAATAGAAGGTTTTCTTATATAAAAGAAAGACCATCTACGTACCAATAAGGTAAAAGTATTACAAATATAGATAATAAATATAAACACCTTATACACAACTAATATTACCAAAATATAAAGGAAATTCAACACTTCCCTTCAAATTGGTTTGTAGATATATTCCATAGCTAGCTTGTTGATAAGTGTCTTGAATTGTCCTTTTGAACGACCTAAGTTAGCATATTAGTTGTTTGTTCTGTCGTTGGAAGATAAGATATGCATATTGCATATTACACATGCATCAATCTTCTCCTTTATGAAATGCTTGTAAACTTCAATATGCTTTGTCCTATCTATCACGTAGAATTCAATTATCAGTTATAGCGATGACAACTTTATTATCACAATAGACTTGTATAGGCGTCTTTTGAGATTATTACAATTCATTCAGTATCCTGTTAATTCATATACTTTCACAAATTTCATGGGCTAAGGCACTAAATTCTGCTTTAGCACTACCCTGGGCTACTACATTTTGTTGTTTTTACCATGTCATGTAATTAAGTTCTCTCTAACAAAAGAGTAATAACCAGAAGTAAATCTCCTATCAATGGTACTTTCAGCCCAATCCGCATTAGCATACACTTCAACTTGAAGATGGTTTTGTTTATGAATGTTGGTATTTTTTCTTTTTTAAGAAAAAAAGTACTAACCTCTTGTAACGCGCAGTGGAATCATCTACAGTAAAAAAACTCGAGTAAGACGAACAATCAATGGAGAATTTTCACGAGGAGAATTTTCACTTATTCACAGCCCAAATTCTTTTACAGAGATGCAAAAATTGAGAGAAGTTGAAAGGAGAGGTTTTTTTCAATGTTCTTCAAAGATGTGCATTCCCATTCCATTTTGACAGAACCCACGTAAAATTATTTTTTGCGATTTACCTCTACAGTTACAAAAAAAACTACAGAGATCCTCTTGAGATGGAGTTACAGAAACTGCTTTCTCATTTTTATTTTACAAAATAAATAAATAATATATAATTAATCAAATGCATATATTTAATTAATCATATAATTGAATAACACATATTTAATCATTAATAACTTTCATTAATAATTTTCATCCAAATCTCCTCACGAGGAGAAAATCCACCTTAGGATATGTATTCCTACTGAACAAATGAGCAATTTCATGGAGTAGTAAGAAACAAACTTGTATTGGCTTATCAACAATGGAAACTGAATTTGTGACACTTTCAGCGGTAGTACTGTAACGACCCTAAAAATTGGATAGGCTAAAGCGGAAGCACAATTGAGTTATCCCGTTCATGCCCGAAATTTCGGCAGCATAACGACAGTTACAAGGAAACCAAAATTTCAAGAACCTAGAAAGAGACATAAAAACACTTCTATGACCCAGAGGAACCACTCAGCATCTGCCAGACTGCGATAAAACATGCTGAGTTCAACCAACAGACACAAGAACTAAGTAATTCTATCGAAACAGGAAACAAAAGAAATTTAGGATTTACAGGCCAACCCAATGACAAATCACAATTATACAAAACTAAACACTAAACACAAGGAAAGAAACTTCGGTGGTGTCTCTATAGCCTCGTCAAGTCATCACCTCTGTCACCGGCCTCGTGGTTGTGCACCATCTGCAAAAACACAAATAAAGTAGCAAGAGTGAGTAGAAACATACTCAGTAAGTAGCTCACTTAAGGGTCCAAAGTTCAAAACCCTACAAAGAAGAGCTCTACCCTAACTCACAGGCTCAAACTCAAACTCAAACATTCACTTCAGTTAGCTAAGTGCCCACTCACCTTACCCCAAGCCCCACCCCTCTCTAGTATAGCCTTGTGCTATACCTGCGAGTCATGTAACCTAGACTGGTCTAATGTAGTGAAGGAAAATAACCCTCACGCCTACAATCTTGGGGGCTAGCGCAATGAAATGAAAGAAAACAACCATCATGCTCAAAACAGTAGGAAATCGCCCATAGGCTAGCACATCGAATGAAGGAAAGCAACCCCCATTCTAAATACCGTGGCGGAATCGCTCCTTAAGATAACACAAACAAAAAGGGAAAGGAACCCCATGCCCATCCTATCTCACAACATCCTAGAAATACATGCTCGCATGGGGAAAAAGGAAAGGGTAGGTGGCACTAGCCTAGCGAACTTTTGTTCATTCGCAACGCTCTTAAAACCTCCAGGGTAGCTCACAATGCTAAACTCACCCATCATGTTAGAACCAAACCCATAACCTGGCCTGAGGTTCACAAGCACATACAGTGGGGGAATCACCGCCTAAGCTAGCACAAGCAAAAAAGGAAAGCATGGTCATCATATCTCACAACACCTATGCCCCATACATATTCAAGTGAAACACAAATCACTGACATTCAAGCAACTCGATGCTCATATAAACAAGCTCAACATGCCTCACACACATTCCTCGCATAGAAGATCCTAACGAGCCAATCCAAATGGCGACTTATTTGCTAGGCCATCACCAAGGCAACCAACTTCTCTCTCTTTTAAGAAGTTACTAGCGGCATAACACCCTAAGCAGTTCCTTCTAATGCTAACTCCCTCAACATGCTAGGAACCATAATGATCATTATTCTCCCATCCAATAAAAACATGTTAAACATGTCCAGTCATCTGAACTATTCTGAAAATACGAAAGATGGATAATGACCCTAAACATAGCATACCTTTAAGGTGTTCTAAATCGGCCACTAGCCCAATCCAACAACTCAGGCGTCCCGCACACAGTCAACTCATCCAACATCCCAAGAGAACTAAACCTCAACCAACCATTCAAGTGTTTCAGGCATTCTGTGCTCAGTTAAACATCCCAACACCTCAAGTAGACTCTACTTAACCATTCAGTATAATAGCTCAAGTATTCTGCATTCTGCAGCTAACCAAACATCTCAGACTGTCCAGACACATAGGTTCATTAAGTTTAAATCAACTATCCATACATTCACGCTTATAGAGAAACTACGATTAAAGTCATTGATGCATTCTAAGGCTCATCTCGATAACCAAGTTCCAACAAGTTACTTACAGAAAATATACACACAACCGAGACCCCTTGAATATGATACTAGCAATCACGACTATTGCAAACAACTCAATTCAGTCATCGAACTCCTTTAAATACCATGCCAAAACATAATAAAGTGAGCCCCTACTTAAGCCCTTTACTAAGCCTATCATCCAATGTCAACCAAGCTCAAGCACATACTAAAGGAATCATACTCTTAAGCATTCAGACATACACAGATACAAAAATTCATGAACTCTATGTTCAAAGCATTTAAGGGTTATCCAACTAGGCTACTTACCTCAAAGGCAAAATTAAATAATACTCCAAGCAAGACCAAAAATCCATTTTTAAACCCTTAGCACCACCCCCTTAGCACCACCTAGCAATTTAAAGCAACAACCAACATTAAACCATGGCATAAAGCTAAAATCACCCACAACTTTTTAATAATTACAATGGGTTTAACTTGATATGGTAGTGAAAATCGCGCTTTTTAAACTCAACCTACAGTAAAATTGGTTCTAATTTTTGTATCAAAACAATCTAAATTCAAATGTCCGGTCTCACCATACAATGGGTAACCTTCAATAAATTCCAAAAATATATGGGTAAGCTTAAAAACACCAAAATAGTCCCTAAACTCAATGAAAAGTCCTAATACATGTACCAATTTAATGCCAACTCAAGTTTAGCCTCAATTGGGTTAGAAAACACAATACCCACATAAAAATTATCCAAAACAGTGTTCAACAGGTGTTGGACAACAACTTAATTCATCTCAAAATCATCCAAAATGGCTTTTAAACATGATGTCCTATAATTGAATCCAACAATCAATGAGTAAACTTTAAATCACCAAATTAATAACTAAACCAATTTTAACAACCAAATTCCACCTTGTATCAATGTCGAAAAACTTCCTCATGCCAAATCAAGGACTAACAAGCTGTATAATGTCGAAACCACCAGAACACATTGTTGTAGCTGGCTAGAAAACACTCCGATCTGCTGCAAACACGTGGGTATTGCACTAGGGTTGTCGAATCCAAACACACTACCCTGGAATCGCCCCAAATGCACCTAAAACGTGCCCAAAAAAATCCAACAACTACAAATCATCATGCGCGACGACCATGCATTATGTCACGATGGTTGCATGCGGTTTGGAGGCGAGTGGCGCATCTGGCGTGTTACTGGTGTGAGGTTGGTGCGATTTCAGGGGGCTGGTTGGAATTATAGAGGCGACGAAGTGCGGCAACGGAGCTGGACAACGGTTTAAGCGAGCGGTGTGATGGTTCGATGCTTTGGCGGATTGGGCTATATCGATTCAGGTGCTCTAGCTGATTGGGCTGTAGCGATTCAGGCAAATGGCGTGGCTATGGTGGAAGCTTGTAGTACGGCTTGGCGGTTGGTTCATATGTGCTGTGAGTGGGAAGAAGAAGAAGAAGAAGAAGAAGGATGAAGAAGAAGAGGAAGAAGAAGGATAAGGAAGAAGAAGGATGAAGAAGAAGAGGAAGAAGAAGGATACGGAAGAAGAAGGATGATGATGATGAAGAAGAAGAAGAAGAAGAAGAAGGATGAAGAAGAAGAAAAAGATGATGATGAAGAAGAAGAAGAAGATGATGATGATGATGATGATGAAAGAGGGAGGAATCGGGGAGAGAGAAAAAGTTTTTTTTCCTTTTTCTCTTTATTTTTTTTTTCATTTTAATCCAAAACCAATAATGCCCTCCTACCTACTCTTTCATTCATTTTTTTTCCATTTTCAACTCCCTAAATTTCAATCTAACCCAAACCAATCTGCAAACCATAAATGATCAAACAACAATTTATTCCACTCTAAAAATTACTTGAAAAGAAAAAAAGTAAAAAAAAAATATTGGGTGTTATAAGTACAGGAAGCAGTGTGGCTTAAGAGATTCTTAAGTCTTTTGGAATTTAAAGAAAGCATGCCTAACTCATTATTAGTAAACTGCGATAGTCAGGCTACCATAGCGTTCACGAAAGATCCCAAATATCACTCTAAAACAAAGCACAGACATTAAATACAATTTTGCTAGAGATATAGTTGAGAAAAAGAACGTGAATGTGCAATATCAACGAGCAACATGGCTGCAGACCCCTTAACTAAGTCTATTCCTAGGGATGTTTTCAATAGTCACATTAAATCTTTGAGATTGCGTAGGTTTTGACTTTGTAGTTCTCAACAAATTGTATTACACTTATTTGAATTATGGAATAAAGTTTTGTGCTTTATAATGTGTACACAAAAATGTTTAGTACATATAATCAAAAGTATGTTGGACAGTAGATTGTCTTTCTCACACAAGCAATTGCTTCTATGACTTTTGTGTCGATTTGAAACGAGATATTTTAAAGAAATTTTATTGTTATAGTGGTACAATAAAATGAGAGCATATACTTGAAAGAAGATATATCCTCGATAAGTAATCAAGATGAGATTATATTATGATTGAAGGTGACAAAATTCCACTGTTCATCTTAAATTGTCTATGAATGCCAGATGGAAGTCCTATAATCATTTGTTGATAGAATCTTAAGGTAGAGTAGTGAACACAAGTTAGATATTGAGTGTATCTGAACTATCATTTGTACAACATTAATTGAGACATACACTATGATGCTAAAAAGTAAAATACTGTAACATGTGTTTCATGCCACATATACTCAGTATGACCACATAAGGTAGTAGAAGTTAATTGATCTCTACTTCTTTATTGTGTGAGACCCTTGAGATTGAAAAAACCCTAATGACCTCTTGGCTTTTTTTTTTTTTTTTTGAAGTTTCACTTCAATGTTAGCTGTCTTAGGGAGGTTACCAATGATCATGAATGATTTGATCTAATGGGACCTACCTAGTAAGCAATTATTTTGAAATGGAAATATTTTAGAAAAGAGAAGATCATTTCAAGTGTCACATTATAGTGTATTCATTGGTCAACCAATTATATTTTTGTAATATGATTGTGAATACATAAACATGAAAATGTAATATTTCAAAAGAGATCGTAAGTTATGATCAATGTGACTAAATAGCTCTAGGGCACTTCATACTAACTCTACTCAATTATTAGGTTACTTTATATACTTAAACGTTGTAAAGTGACAAGCTCTCGAGATAAAAGTATGACGGTCACAAGGATTTACCTCTACAATTACAAAAAAATTGAACATTGCACACTGCTCTTGATATTTACGAAATAAACATTTTTGCATGTAGTTTTACAAAATAAATAAAATTATTTTACAATTAATGCACCAAAATCAATATATAATAGAAAGCTCTTCAACGATATATTATATGCTTAATTATATACTTGATTATATGCACACTACTCTTGATAAATATAGGATATGTTCTATAGGTTGTACAACTGTGTCCTTGGGTTCTGAGGAGATAAGAACCTAAGTCTGGTGGCCATGCGACTAGAGCATGATGAATTGCTCAACGGGTGCCTAGTCTGGTGGTGGTAAAGGATCGTTCTTTGCAAGGCTTCTGTCCTGCTGGGATGGTCATATGACAGTCTGACAAACTCATAAAAAATTATTGTTTACTCTGATACTAATGTTGGTATTATTTTTTTTTTTGAAAAAAGGTACTAATCTCTTGTAGCGTGCAACAGAATCTGGAGTAAGATGAATAATCAATTGGAGAATAGTTACAGAGAGAATTTTCATTTCTTCACAACCCAAATTCTTTTACAGAGATGCAAAAATTGAGAGAGATTAAGAGGAGAGGGTTTTTTTTTCCTCAGTGTTCTTCAAAGATGTGCATCCCCATTTTGGTCTGATAGAAACCATGTGAAATTCTTTTTTTGATTTAAAAAAAAAAATTGTAGAGATCCTCTTGAGATGGTAGTTATAGAAACTACCTTTTAATTTTTATTTTAAAAAAATAAATAAATAATATGTAATTAATTAAATAATATATATTTTAAATTAACTATATAATTGAACAACACATTTAATCATTAATAACTTTCAATGAAATAATATACCTTCACCTGGGGTTCCTTTCAAATATCTTAGGATTCTATACACAACTTCAAAATGATTAGGTCGGAGTGAGTACATAAATTAACTCACCATACTTACTACAAATGCAATATCTAGACATGTATGAGATAAATAGACCAGTTTACTCTTTGATATCAGTCTTTGACAACCAAGTAAACCTATCTCTTAAAATAAGTCAAATAACATATTTCATTTGATTAAGATGGGATACCTTTCTTAGATCTTGCAAACTCCATCCTTAAAAAGTACTTTAAGGCTCCCAAGTCTTTGATATGAAACTCACTTAGAAGTTTGTTCTTAAAGATCATCCAAATCTTCCTCATCATTACCTGTGAGAATAATATCATCAACATAACAAATTAAAATAGCAATTTTATTATTCCCAGAGTGTTTATAAAAAATGATATAGTCTATTTGACACTGAATGTATCCATAGCTAGTGACTGCTTTTTTAAAATGCTCAAACCAAGCTCTAGGAGACTGTTTGAGACCATATAAGGATTTATTTAATTTGCAAACTTTATTATTTTCGAGTTCCATTTCAAATTCTTGTGGCAAACTCATAAATACCTCTTCTTCTAAATCACCATTGAGAAAAACATTCTTAACATCTAGTTGATGAAGTTAAATGAGCTGCAAGGACAAAAGAATTCCGATGAATTTGATTTTTGCAATAGAAATGCAAAAGTCTCCTAATAATAAATCTCATAGGTTTGATTAAAGCCTTTAGCTATTAGTCTTGCCCTATATCCTTCAACAATATTGTCAACATTACACTTTGGAGACATTTGACACTCAGATTTGCAATTTTAAATATGGGAATGTTAAACTTGGGGTTAAGCTGGGTAGGTAACCTGGGTATAAGAAAATTGTGTTTGAGGTGCAAGTTTAGGAAGCTTGGGTTTAGGAAGCTTGTGTTTGGAGTGCATGTTTAGAAAGTTGGGTTTGGAATGCAGATTTAGAAATTTTAGATTTGTGAAATATTTAATTGTATTCAATCAATTGTTAGATTTTAGATTAGTTTAAAATTTTCATTTTAATTAATTATTTTTTGTTATTTTAATATAGTTAAGTTAAAAATAAATTAATTTCGATTAAATTACAAATGCTGTAGGGATTATTTATGAAGGTTTTTTTTTTGATAATCGAAAGTCGGAGCAACACCCGCTCCCGCCCCAAGGCCCGAACTTGGGAGACATCAAGATGACTATTTATGAAGGTTTTATCAAACTATTGGGACAAATTCTAACTCTTAAAATCATAGGGACTAAAGTCTAACTTTCTCCATACCATATGGACCAAATTTGTAATTTAACCTTAGTTTTCTTATTGTTCAAATATAACTAAATTCAAAATTAAAATTTTTTCTTATAGTTTTGTGTATTTTAAATTGATTAATTTAATTATATAAACAAATGTCTAACTTAAAAATAAAATAAATTAGATAAATTTTTAAAAAATGACTGCATAAAAAATAAAACATATATTTTATTTTACATGACTAGGTTAAGATTGAATATCAAACATTGTTACCTTGAATATGACGAATTCTTAAAATAAATACTTTTTTTTAACATGGCTAATTTAAAATGAAATACTATTTGTTTTACAAATTTTATTTTTGTAAGTTTGTAATTCAAATTCAACTCAATTTCAATTACTTTTCCAAAAAATTGTAAACAATTTTTTATTTCCATCAATTTTGAAATTGAGTTTTTGACTAAAATTAGAATACATTTCTCTTTCATAATTTGAGATTTTAATTTTGTTGACTAAACAAGCAAGTGAACTATCTAATTTGTTATTCATTTTGCTTTTAAAATAGCTAAGTTAAAAATAAAGACATTAGTTTAAGGTCTGTTGTGGGTGAAACTGGACTAAAGGAGGTAAACCCGAATTACAAGAGAATCTTGCAAGATAAGATTAACCTTTTTGAATCCCATTCCTAGATAGAAGGGAAAATCTATTTAAATCCTTATCTTAAAAGGAATATGAAAAATCTAGGTCAAAGACTGTATAAATACGTTATTATGCCTCAAAAAAAGGGAGTTCAACTTCAACCCTCATTCTCAAAATTCTAGCTAGCCACACCCAAATTCTCCTAGCTAACTTAAGCATCGGAGTTTGATAGGACATATAAAGTTTTATTTAATCACACTTAATTCTTGTTAGTTGGATAGTTTTTATGTGTTTTCATGTTTATTTTGTAGGGACTCGAGCAAAAGGCATGTTTGGAGACTCTATGTCGAATAACGATTCAAACGAGCCAAACCGGAGGCCATTCAGACACCTGAGCAAAAAGTAAGAGCAAAATTACTAAATCTGTCCAGGGAGCAGCGTCTCAACGCCGCTCAACGCTATGCTCAACGCCAGTAGCGTCTCAACGCCATGCTCGACGTCGCTCAACGCTAAGATTCTGTCTTTGCTCAACGCCGCTCGACGCTGCGGTTTGGCTTGCTCAACGCCAGTAGCGTCTCGACGCCATGCTCAACGCCACACGAACAAGCGATTTTTCTTTCCTTATTTGCTAGAGCAGCGTCTCAATGCCACTCTTGGCGTCTCGACGCTGCCCCAACCTTATTTATAGCACTTTTTCACTCTAGGGTTGGGACTTTTGCCTCCTTTTCTTAGACTTTTAGAGAGAGCTTTTGAGAGCTTTTCTCCTTCTATTTTTACACTTTTATTGGGGCAAATTGAACCATGTTTAAGGGGAGATATACTATCACGATGCTTGGCTAAACTCCACGTTTTCCAGTTCAGAGGTCGACTGCAACCAATTGCAATGTTGTGAGGCTTAAACCTTAACTTAGTTTTCTTTCAATTGCAAGTATTCTTTAATTCCCGTGTTAATTTTATAAGTATGTATTTTGATTAAATTGACGCCTTAATCACTCTACATATTTTATTGCTAATCATGATCATGATCCGTAATTGTCATGTTGAATGAACCGGTAGCATTAGGATTATCACATGTGTATGTTTTGTGGGTTTCCATATTGCATGGCTTGCATGTTTAATTCTCGGAATTAAAGAAGCTTCTTAATTAGGTGAAAGTTGTTTTACCTGATTAGTTGTCTTGGTCGTTCCAAGGTTCGTAATGCCTTTATCTAAATAATTTGGAGCGGTTTCGTCAAAATTGTTTAGGTAATTAGCGTTAACTCGACGTTCGTTAGAGTTAGTGAATTTAGGGAATTTGTTACTTTTGGGGTTTCCTGATAAGTTGACTAAGTGCTTGTATGATTAAGTTAAACTTTTTGTGTGCCTATGATCAATTTTGCAATTGGATAAAACCGTGCCTTTGAATTGCAACTTGGTAAGATTTGACCTATCTTTATTTTTATCTTATGTTTTATTTTATTTAGAAAAACACAAAATCCCCCCCTTTTATTTGTTTTCTCCTTGGCAAATTTAATTTGAGAAATTAATATTCGGTTCCCTATGATCGACCCGGTCCACTCAATGCTGCAAGTAGCTTAGGATCGATTTATAAATTGTAATTTGACGAGCCCTCGACAAGCTCGCATCAAATTTGGTGCCGTTGCCGGGGAACCACTATTAGTTTTTCTTTGTTAAATTTGCTCTAAAAAAAACAAAAAAAAAAAATCTTTTGTATTTTTGTTTTTTTTTTATCTGTTCTTTAAATGGCAGATTATTCTCAGCACTATTGGACAAATGGTGGAGCTGCCCCGTATGTTGATGAGGTTAGTGAGCTCAAAACTCAAATTTCTGAATTAACCTCTGTTGTTCATCAAGTGGCTGTAGGGAGGCTTCAAGCAGTGGAGACATGTAGACTATGCTCGTTGCAAGGACACCCCACCGAAGCATGCCCTCAGCTGCAATGGAACTTTGTGCCAAATGCTTACACTTTGGAAGAATTTCCTGGTTATCAAATGAACTTTGAGCCTTACAGTCCTTATCTTGAATGGGATCAAAGTAGCTTTAGCTATGGATACCATGATGAGCAGCCGAGTCAATACTTTCAAACTTTAGACTCAGGTACGTCTTTAGAGGCCATAGTTCACCAAATTGCTAATAATACTCTTCAGTTTCAGCAGGAAAATCTCCAATTTCAAAAGGAAAATCTCCAATTTCAAGAGGAGACTCGCGCTGGAATGCAAAGTCTGGGTGACCAAATTACCCAGTTGGCTGATTCCGTGAGAAGACTGGAGAGTCTACAAGAGCAATACTCTTTTGACATCACTGAGGAAAGATTTTTTTGAGGAAATCGACACTGACAGTGACGAGGAAAGATTTTTTGAGGAAATCGACACCGACAGTGACGAAGAAGTTTTGAATTTTGCGCCATGCCAAGAACAGGTAATTTGTGAGGTTAAGGAGGAGTCCGAGCTTACACGCAAAGAGGAGATTCAGGTGATAGAGTTGGAGGCTAAAAAGCCTTCGCCTGTTTTATTCCCTAACTCTCCTATTAATTTTGAATTGCCTTTTCTTTATTCTCGTGAGTACTTAAGTCTTTTGATTCTTTTGAGTCAGTTAAGTTAATTGAGTCTTACTTTTTGCCTTTCATTCCTTATATAAAAAATAACAAAAATAATGATTTGTCTGGTACCCTGGATCAACAGGAAAGCCTTCTAAACTTGGAAGGTTACATTGATTCAAGCAAGAAGGGACCGAAGAAAGTAGAAGAATTTTACGTGCCCTGACACTTACGAACCTTGTCGAGCATAACGACGTTAAAAATTTGCGCTTCTTGGGAGGCAACCCAAGTGCTTTAATTGTTTTATTTGTTTTCTTTTCATTTATTTATTTCCTTTTTGTAGTTTGTTTTGTTTTTTTTTTTTTTGTAGGTGTTGCACTTGAGAGGAGAAATTGAGGATAAAGATGCACCACCACCTACAAGCCATCCAAAAACTAGGGGAGTTTTTCTGTTCCTCTTGCTTTTTGTTTCTGTAACTCTGTTTAGTGATACATTGGGGACAATGTATCAATTAAGGTTGGGGGTGGAGAACGTTAGATTTGCATGTTTAGGGTTATTCATCAGCATGTTGACAGTGAGCGTTAATTTAAAAAAAAAAATTGAGCTTAAATTGCATGATGAGTTAGTTGCATATTAGGTGGTTATGACAATCTAGGATGTGTTTTAGGTAATCCCATTTGAAATGGTTGAAACTTGAAGATGCATGCTTGATTTAAGCCTATTTTAAAATTTTCTTCTGATTCCCTTATACTTTTTGAGCACTTAGCCCTCTTGTCTATGGTTTTGAAGGCTTAAGATTGGGTTATTTGGTCTAGATTCTTGTTGTCACCTCGAAAGATTTTAGGAACTAGTTTAAGAGTCTACTTGCATGATGTTGAGTAACGTGAAACTTAGGAGTAATTGTATGTTTTATTTGCCTTTATTACTATGATAAAATGAAAACTCGAGTAAAAAAAAAATGATTGCATGTATTTAAAATTCTAAGGGCAAAAAGAGCTACCTCTACTGTGATCAGTTAGGCCATCCATCGAGCAAGTGCTCTGGATAAGGGTCCCTACAGTGGATGTGTGAAAGCTAGTGCTCATCAAAATAAGCAAAAATTTAAGTTTGGGGGAGGCCTACCCCAGGGCACCTTAGTTTCGTGTTATCCTTTTGAGTGTAGGGAAGCTTGAGAATTGGTCTTAAAGTCAGAAGTAGGGGGAAAACGAGTTGAGGATCGAATAAAGCCTTCTCGGGCTTATAAAAACTTAGATAAGGGAGAGTTATACACACACACACATAAGGGATGAAGGGATTAGTTTTAAAATCCTCATTGATTGAATGTGTTTGATTGTTTTCTTCCATTGCAAATGTTTTGTTCCCTAAAGCATTGAGATTAGAGTCATTGATATGCAACTAATTAGTCATAAGATTGTTTAGTTTTACCTTGCTCGGAGACTAACAAGATTTAGGTTGGGGGTTGTGATAGGACATATAAAGTTTTATTTAATCACACTTAATTCTTGTTAGTTGGATAGTTTTTATGTGTTTTCATGTTTATTTTGTAGGGACTCGAGCAAAAGGCATGTTTGGAGACTCTATGTCGAATAACGATTCAAACGAGCCAAACCGGAGGCCATTCAGACACCTGAGGAAAAAGTTAGAGCAAAATTACTAAATCTGTCCAGAGAGCAGCGTCTCAACGCCGATCAACGCTATGCTCAAAGCTAGTAGCGTCTCAACGCCATGCTCGACGCCGCTCAACGCTAAGATTCTGTCTTTGCTCAACGCCGCTCGACGCTGCGGTTTGGCTTGCTCAACGCCAGTAGCGTCTCGACGCCATGCTCAACGCCACACGAACAAGCGATTTTTCTTTCCTTATTTGCTAGAGCAGCGTCTCAACGCCACTCTTGGCGTCTCGAAGCTGCCCCAACCTTATTTATAGCACTTTTTCACTCTAGGGTTGGGACTTTTGCCTCCTTTTCTTAGACTTTTAGAGAGAGCTTTTGAGAGCTTTTCTCCTTCTATTTTTATACTTTTATTGGGGCAAATTGAACCATGTTTAAGGGGAGATATACTATCACGATGCTTGGCTAAACTCCACGTTTTCCAGTTCAGAGGTCGACTGCAACCAATTGCAATGTTGTGAGGCTTAAACCTTAACTTAGTTTTCTTTCAATTGCAAGTATTCTTTAATTCCCGTGTTAATTTTATAAGTATGTATTTTGATTAAATTGACGCCTTAATCACTCTACATATTTTATTGCTAATCATGATCATGATCTGTAATTGTCATGTTGAATGAATCGGTAGCATTAGGATTATCACATGTGTATGTTTTGTGGGTTTCCATATTGCATGGCTTGCATGTTTAATTCTCGGAATTAAAGAAGCTTCTTAATTAGGTGAAAGTTGTTTTACCTGATTAGTTGTCTTGGTCGTTCCAAGGTTCGTAATGCCTTTATCTAAATAATTTGGAGCGGTTTCGTCAAAATTGTTTAGGTAATTAGCGTTAACTCGACGTTCGTTAGAGTTAATGAATTTAGGGAATTTGTTACTTTTGGGGTTTCCTGATAAGTTGACTAAGTGCTTGTATGATTAAGTTAAACTTTTTGTGTGCCTATGATCAATTTTGCAATTGGATAAAACCGTGCCTTTGAATTGCAACTTGGTAAGATTTGACCTATCTTTATTTTTATCTTATGTTTTATTTTATTTAGAAAAACACAAAATCCCCCCCTTTTATTTGTTTTCTCCTTGGCAAATTTAATTTGAGAAATTAATATTCGGTTCCCTAAGATCAACCCGGTCCACTCAATGCTGCAAGTAGCTTAGGATCGGTTTATAAATTATAATTTGACGAGCTCTCGACAAGCTCGCATCAGAGTTGGTGTGGCAAGCGCCACATCAATGCTCAATTTTTTCTCTTTTGGAGGTCACCTCTTTCCCTAAATTATAAATTTACAGTTGCAGTCACGTGAAGGTTAGGTGAGATTTCTTCTGGCCATATTTTGGCAACAACAGTTGCGATTCTAATGTAAATCATGTTTGATTATTCGTGTCACATAGTTCGACTCAACAAATGAAAAATAAAAAGAAGAAGACTAAATTTATTATTATTTGCAATGAGTAGAAAAATAAGAAAATAAATATATTTTTTAATATAACTAATTAAAAATTATATTTTTTTTTGTTTTACTAGGTTTCAAAATAAAATATCATATATATTTTTTACTTTAACTAATTTGAAAATGGTTTTGTTTTTTTATTTAATATGTTAACTTAAAATTAAATACTATTTTTTAAAAAAATTTATTATTAGTAAGTTCAAAATAAATGTATAGTTTATCTTAAAATTAGTTATTTAAAATTATATATTTTTGGCCAAATTACACTTTTAATCTCGTGTGAGTTTATTATTAATTTTTGGGCCTTTAAGTTTTCAAAAACAACATTTTAGTCATTTAAATTTAAAAAAAAAGTTTTCAATTAAGAAAATGATTTAAAAAAGTTTTCAAGTTAAATTGACTAACGAAAAAAATGGGAAGAGTGTTATATTAACCTCGCGTGGAGTTGTAGGCAACTCATTTAAATAAGAAAAGAAAGATAAGAGACGGTTGAAGGAGAAAGGAGGAAGAAGGAAGAAAAGGAAAGAGAGAGAGTTTAAAAACATATACGAATAATAATAAATAAAAGAAAAACACAAAAGGAAGAAAAGGAAGAGAAAAAAAAAGTAGTTAAAAAAACAATTATTTTTTTAAAAAATAAATTAAAAAACCATGGTGGGTGATAGTCTTAACCGAAAATCGATTAAACCGAACCGAACCAAACCAAACTGATCCAGTGGTTTGGTTCGATTTTTGGTTTGGTTCGATTTTTTAGAAGAAAATTGGACATCTCGGTTTTTATTTTGGCGAAACCAAAAAATATTGGTTCAGTTCGGTTTTCGTCTAGAAAAACCATTAAAAAACCAAACCGAACTGAACCGATGTATATATACCTCAAAAAAGCCATAAATCGAATCCCACTTCATTCTTCCGTCGTTTCATCCATTTTCTTTCAATTAATTTTAAAGTAACAAAATGAGATTTTTAGCTCTATGAGTTCTTATTGAGGTTTGAGAAATTTTGGGGCAAAAAACACTAAAATAGGGGCTCGAACTAGGAAGTAAAATAGCACAAAATTTTTTTTAAAAAAAAAACGACAAAAAAATAGAGAACCAAACCGATGGACAACCCAACTGATGGTTTTGTTCTTTATTAGACATTGGTTCGGTTCCTTTTTTGCTAAAACTGATTGGATCAGTTCGGTTCTTGATTTGGCCTAAAACCGATGAAAACCGAACTGATTTCACCCCTAGTACAATGTTCAAACCTATGAGTTTTGGGTTAGGATGCCAAGACTTCCTAAACCCTTCTCCCAAACATGGGTTCGACTTAGGATGTCTAATCCATCCTAAACCTAACCCATGAAACAAACAACCCCGTTATGGTAAATACTCATGTGTGTATCCCACTGTTTTCTTATCTTTTAGTAAGTTTGTTATTTCCTAAGTACCACTTTGTCTTAGAGCATTCATTTCCTCCATAACTACTAGTTTTCAATTTGAATCATCTAGGGCTTCTTGTATATTCTTTGAAACAAATAAGTTGTGTATCCTAGAGGTGAATGCTCTATTTGACAAATTTTCATGCGAGATGTACTTTACAATGGAATATTTAATACAAGTTTGAGTACCCTTTCTATAATTATTTTTTAAAAGGTTGAGTAAATGTTGGATAAAAATATTTGATACAAAATTAAGCATTCAATCTTTTTTTTATAGTGACTTCATTAGAATTTCTTACCAACCAATGGACAATTTATAATTTTCATTATAACAGCTTTTATTTTAATGATAATTTTAAGAAATTGTGTTTTAACTTTGAAATCTAACTTATTATAAAGAGAAATTAAAAAAGGTAAAATATATAATAACTATGATTTTTAAGTAAAAAAATAATAGGTATGTCAATATAAAAGATTAAAAAGATTTACGACATGATATTTCATAAATTAAATTAAATTTTATAAAATTATAAATTATATCATATTATATTAGTAATTAATATATCATTTGTATTTTACATTCAAAATAATTTTATTAGTTAAAATGAAAAATATGCATAATTTGATATATAAATGTGGATCACACGTGATAATAAACTAGTATACATAAATATCAATATATTCAAAATTATTTATATGAATTTAAGTCACATCAATGATGAAAATGTTGGGATTTATGCCCTAAAGCCTCGTAATTAATTAATTATTTAATAATTAATAATAATTTTGATTATTTTATTTGCAATATAATATTATCCATTAGATGAAAAATCCAAGATTATTAGTGTAATCTTGATCAGTATGTGGTTGACATACATGAGGATCGTGTTCAAGAAATAACCTAAAAAGTCATAATATATGGATAAGATTGGGTGCCTTATCCTAGTAACAATATTGATACGACCCACTTTGTATTAGTTACAAATGATTTGATCCAAATCGTTTATGTGGAGACATGTGAGTGGGGGTATCTTATACAATGAGTTTGTATAAGACTGGACCACGAAATATTTAATGTCTCTTTATAAATCCATTAATTGAGAAGATTAATATTTCATCAGGATGATCATATGCGACTCGATCTTAATCCTGAGTGAGTCATGAACTCCTGCCTGTGAGGGCTTGTCCTTTGATTTGCATGGGTGAGAGTGGCTTTTGTTGTCGATTCAAGAAGCCTACCATTTTGGGGACTTGACCAAATAGTGAGCTGGGAACATAATCTCACAAGATGGAATTCACTCATTCCCTTATAGGGTAAGTAGATGAGTAGTTCCCTTTAGTGCTGATTTCGGGACTTGAACAATGAGGCCCTACCCTCTCACTGGCTCGAGAGGGATTTAGCTTATGGTTGGATCATAAACAAATTGTTCATTAGAGGATCAGTGGTACTTAAGGTGTAAGATGTAATTATAGGGGTAAAACAGACTTTTGACCCAGCTGTAATTACGAACAACTCGTGAAGGATCGACTTGTATGTAATGATTATATCTATGGACACAACTTGTCCTACAGTGCATAAGAGTGCAACTCTAAGTCTATAGTGGAGTGACATGGAGTTAATGAATGAAAATTAATTAATTAAAGAGTTTAATTAATTAATTTTGTGTCATTAAAACTTATAATCTGTAGGTCCATAAGGTCCCATTGTGAGCCCATAGTAACACTAAAAAGATCAATTTAGTTGAAAGAAAAATTTGAAATGTTTAAATTAATATTTAATTTGAAGTGTTCAAATTAATATTTAATATATTTGATATATTAAATATAAAAGAGGAAAATATATTTATTGTATTTGATACATTAAATATTAAAATTTGAAATGTTCAAATTAATATTTAATTTGAAGTGTTCAAATTAATATTTAATATATTAGATATATTAAATATAAAAGAGGAAAATATATTTATTGTATTTGATACATTAAATATTAAAATAATTAATGTATATTAGATACATTAAATAAAAGATATTTATTAAATTTGAATTGGATTCAAATTATGAAATAGATGTCGTAGGAGAATTTTAAACGGTTTGAATAAGATTTAAATTGATTAGATAAATGTATTTTAATATATTAGATATTAAAATATATTATTTAATTATTTTTCCCAGACCACTATAAATAGGACCCTAGGGGTGAGCTATTGTGCATTCTTCACAACACACACTCCTCAATAGAGAGAATTAGAGAATTCTCTCTAGACCTTGATCGCTTGCTTATCGCTACACGCAAGTGCACGTGATCGAAGTAATAAAGAAACTGGAAGTATTCCAGAGTATCGTACCCAAGGGAACGGAGTTTAATAAAATGAATTTTAGTTGGCACAAAATTGTTGACAAATTGCAAGTTAAGGTAACCGTGGGTGAAAAATGATTTGAGGGGGTTTTGACTAAAAGAAGATTTGGTTGAAAAATCAATGGAAATAAAAAGGGATTCAAGAATGCTAATGCCCCATTGGAAAGAAAATGCAACCAGAAGGCAATTGCAATCGTAGCTAACTCAAGAACTAAGTAAACCGAATTCAACTCCTATTCGACCTTCTATGAAGTATCTTTAGGAGACTAAGTGATTAAACCTATATTTCTATGGCTAATCTAACTTAGATATTTTTGCACACAATTCTAGTGGTTTTGGAGTCTCGCCCTATGTCTAGGGTCGATGTTTCAGACTTATGTCTAAGTCTTTTCCTCCATTGCTTTTGCGACATTGGCTTCCCTTAACCCTTTCGGTATTAAGTTATAGCTTGGCAAGCAACACTAGATGGCCAACTAGGGTTACTCAACAATTAACTCACCAAAAGCAAACTAGAGTTCAAGAATTAGCTAGATTGTTTTTACTTTCGAGCTTTACATCTTTCCTCTAGGGCATTCACAAACTTGAATCCCAAAGGAAATTTAGCTCTTCATGATGGAATAAATTGAAAACAGTGAATTAGAATTGTAGGAATTCATTGGAAAAATTAAAGTAAATAATGCAATCAAATTGCAAATGCAATGCAAGTAAGTAAGTTAAAGAAACAACCCAAAGATTCAAAATACCAATTAGTTCACGGAAAATGGTATTAACCTTGCCGAATAAGAAAATTGATCTTCAAAAATACCCAAGACAGAAGTTAAATGCTAAAATAGAAAACAACCAGTAGCTCAAAAGTAAGAAACTTGTAGGCAAAATTCAATTTTAAGAAATTTATGACGTTATAAATTTTTTTACAAAGGGATTAACACTTTGAGTTATGCAAGTAACCCACATGACCGAAGACTTCTCAAAAATAAGAAAATCTAGTGCTTTATGAAAAACAACCAGTAGCATCAAAATTGAAGAAACTTGCAATTATATATGCAGAACCCGAATTCCAGTAGGCTCAAAATTGTTCAACTAGCAGAGAGTGAAATTACCAAAACTTAATTCATCTTACTGTAATCATAAATCAAATACAGAACTAAAGTGCTGAAAATTAAAAAGACAAAACAGTGGCTATTCTCCTTCTAATACAGAAATTCAAGGTGCGAAGAACAAAACTTTCATCCTTCCTAAAAACCCATTATCCATAACTCAATTGAACAAAGAAATTGTCCATAACCATACCCAATTCTTAGGTATATGGGATTGAGAGGGATTCTGGAAATTTTAAGAGGAGAACAATAGAGAAATAAAACCCAAAAATGAAGGACTGCTGTTGTCGGTGGAAATAAACCCAAAAACGAACAAAATTTCTTCTCCCAAAAATCTCCACACCGTCTTCGGCTTTTCCTTAATCTTTTATAGGAGTTTTTGAGCTAGGGTTTCATCTTTGTAATCAATGATCAATCACAGCATATCAATCCCTGAAATCATGGTTAATTTGCTCACAATTTTCCCGAGAATCTCGTTCTTTCCTTTGTTTCCAAGTTTGCCGAAAATGCAATTGCCTTGCAATTGCATTGTTGTTACACTCAAAGTGCTTATACTAAGGTAAAATTCTATAAAGGACAACTATTAAACATTATGAACTACTAAGTTCAAATTTGTATTTAAAAAACTCATATGTATGACCGGCTGACTGTCGCCAGAGGATGTAGTCAGAGGGGTCACTGAAGTTTTCACTGAGCGGTCACTGAAGTTGTCGCCATAGTGGTCGTTGAGGTGGTCGTCGGTGGTTGTTGCCAGAGGTGGTTGCTGGAGTGGTTGGGTCACCAAAGTGGTCAGATCGCTAGAGTGGTCATCGGGTTGTTGGGGTGGTTGGGTTGTTGGGGTGGTTGGGTTGTTGGGTGGTCAGGTAGTTAGGGTGGTCGCCGAAGTGGTTGCTAGGTGGTTGTCGGGTGGTTGGGTCGCTGGAGTGGTCATTGGGGTGGTCAGGTTGCTAGGGTGGTTGAGTTGCCAATGTAACACCTTGCGTTCTAAAATTAGGATATTTTTGGGTAATTAAATAGAGTCATTTGTTAAAAATCTAATTTGAAAAATTAGAATTTAAGTTAGTCCCTTAAGCTTGGTAAATTAAATTGCTTTAATTTTGGAAAGAAGATTTTAATTAAATCTTTAATTTCCTAAAGTTTGAAAAAGGTAAATATATGAGTTTTAGGAATTCTAGAATCTCATCTCTTTTATTTATTGGGCCTTTTTCCTATTTTGAAAAAAAGAGGAAAATTAGAAATAGATAAAAGAGAGAAAAAGCTCTAAATTGTTTTCTCCTTCCTCTCCTTCATGCACGCAACCCTTCCCCCCCATTCACCGATTTCTTTTTCTTCACCAATGCACGCTCAGCCCCATCCTCATTCGACTTCTTCTTCGTTTGCCTTATCGACGCGCACACACTAGCGAACAGGTGACTTCGTTCTCCCTTATGCTTGCGACTAGCGACGCGAGGTGGTAGAGGCGTGGTTGTGTGATTTTCGACAAGGACTGACAGTAATCGTGAGTGGCTTCTCCTCCTTCTGTGACCCAACGAATGAACAACAACGACAACTCCTTTTCTTCTTTGTCATTCTCCAGTAGTGGCAGCAGTGTGGGTATGCGTTTTTTGGAGAGTTTTGGCTGCACGCATGTTGCTTAGCAGAGTGTATGCAATTTTAGAATGGAAAAACCCTAAATGTTCAAGTATACACAACCTAATGCAGCAAGTGATAAGTATTTTTATATCGTTCTCCTCAGGGATTAGTTAAATGAAATTTACAATGCTTGGGTTGGGTTTAGTGAGGTGATAGGTAACCAACATAAATTTGTACAACTAAACTTAAATGACATAAAGTAAACATAATGCTTAAAAGTCTGCTTCAATAGCTAAAGAGACAATAAAGGCAGTAACACAAGTTTTAAACCAAAGCAGTAAAAAGGGGATTGAATTAGGGGTGAAGTTATGCTTCATCAAACTTAATGTTTGAGCTCTAAACTCGCTTCAACACCCAAAATAGCTAAAATCACAGAATCTTTCCAAATTTCCTTGCAAATAGATGATTAATTGCCATTAAATACCCTAAATTAGCTCCTAGCTGTAAACACTAGGTGAGTGACTATCCCTAATCTCCTCAATCACCTTAGAGCAAGCTCTTAATCAGAACTAGTGTTATGCTTTGAAATCAGTTTACTCTTCCCTTTCCCAAGTTGGAATAAACAATGCTAAGATGAGGTGGCCAAACAAATCTCAGCTAAATAGTAAAACACAAAGCATAAGAGTGAAGAAATTGCAAGAAATTACTCCTTCATTAAACTTGAATCAACATAATATCCCCTAATTCTCACCCCAAGGGTGATTAGTTCATACTAAGCATAAAAGAAAACAATAAAACAATGATTACAACTCCCAACATAATTAAAAACCCTAGTTACAATGTAAAATAGTACAATAGAAAAGAAAAGGGAAGAAATAACAGATGGGAAAAGCTCCAATAGCTATTCTCTGATGGTTCCGGCTCCCTTCCAGAAGAGGAACACCTCCCAATGTGGGTCTTCTTCTCCTTTCTCAAAATTCTCCCCAAAGTTGTCTCTCTCTTTTGCCCTAAACGGTAAAACAAGCTTTTATATCCCTTCCTTATTGAAATAAGGGCTGAATAGACAAGGCAACGAGGTCTGACGGCTTCTCATTGGTTCTCAGTAGCTCACGTGGCAAAAAGTGTCCAGCTCAATTAATGAAATATCTCACACGTGCCTAATCGGTACTCTGCTATCAGAAAATGCTCCAGCAAACTGGATCCTTCAACATTTATATAGCTCCAGTACTCCAAAGCTTAGCTTTCCACACTTAGCCATTTTTAACCTACCAAAAGCTCCTGTAAGGTCAAAATAATATAATTCAGCAAGGAAATGCACTTCAATGGCCTAAAGGTACTTCACAATTACTTTGTGATAATTAATACATGAAAGCACCAAATCATGGGGCTTCTAAAAGCTAAAATAGTAAAAATGCATAAGATATCAAAGAATAAACACATTAAAAGCTCAATCATAGCTTTATTCTAAGAGCTAACAACGCACGAGCATTGAGCTTTCAGCGACCCAACGAACAAGTGGCCACGATTTGGGGGTTCGACAGCAGCGTCTCCTCGTTCTAGGTGAGGTTTGGTGCACCGAAAATAAAAGGCAACAAACAACAAACATGAGTTCATAGCAGGGCGCAACAGAAGTTTAGATTATATGTAATACTACTGTTGTAATACTATGTTGTTATAATATAATGTTGTTGTAACAGCTGCTAGGAAAAAAAAAAGAAAAAGAAAAATGGATACTCCTCCTTCTGGAGTTAACTGAGTAACCAGGGCAGTCATGACACCCATGATTTTCTTTGCATGAAAGGTTAATTTAAGAGGTGAGTATGTGAAAATAGCCTTGATGTGATAAGTGCTCGTAGTTAGATACTTTTACCAAAAAGCGTTAGTAAGCTAGAACGAAGGCACCAATGACAAAAAGGCCCCCTTTTGAAAAAAAAAAAAGAAAAAAAGAAAAAAAGTATGCATCCTAGCAGTGAAAAATAAGTTTGGGGGGAATGTTGTTAGTTGAGAAAAGCTTGTTTAGCAACTAAGTGAAACTTGACTAAAGGTAATAGGTAGTATGAATAAAATGTGAGATTGTGAGATGAAAGTGTTTTGTTTAGACAAGGGAGGCATGGAAGTTGTATGTAGTGGAAGCATCCAAGTAAAGTTAAAGTGTTATGAGCATGAGACCTCCCCTGAGAGGTGTATTTATCAAAAACATTATTCTTAGAATCTACTATGACTTGTGTATGTCTCTATATTTATTTTGCAATTGCTTGAGGACAAGCAATAACTCAAGTTTGGGGGTGTGATAATTCTTATTTATGAGGATTATTTAACTCTAAACTAAGTTATTTTTGTCATTTTTGTATGTTTTATTGATTACCGAGCAAGCTAAAGATAGTGTTGATGAGTGAAATTCTTGAAAGCTTGTTGGAGTAGTGGAAAATGAAAAGAAGTTGAAAAAAGAATGGAATTAAACTAATTTGTTGTTTTTGTGTAGATTTGGAGCAAAAAAGGAAAAATACAATTGCATTCCGAATAGCATTCATTCGCAAGAGCATTGCATTTCTTCGGGCAAACAAGTTTGTGAACAAGCACAAAATGCAATTGCATTCCACAAAAACTTGATCGAACTGAAACGTGGGGCTTAAAGAAAACATTTGTAAATTAAAACAAAGCTCCAATTCAGTGCAAGTGCACACTGTCGATGCAAGTAATATAAAACTAGAAGTATTCCAGAGTATCGATCCCACAGGGAACGGATACAACAAAATTCAAGAGAATAAGCAAAGATGTTTTCAAATTGTAATTGTGGGTAACCGGTATAAAACAATAGTTGGGATAATTTTTGTTTTTGAAAAGAAAATGATAAAGGAGGGATTCAAATATGCTTTTGCTCTATTGAAAGAAATTGCGGCCTAATTGCAATTGCAATCTTTTGACTCAACACTTAAGCTTTGTAAACCGAATTCAACACCTATTCGACCTTCTATGAAGTATTTTTAGGAGGCTAAGCGATTAAACCGATATTTCTATGGCTAATACGAACTTAGTTAATTTTGAACACAATTCTTTTGGTTTTAAAGGTTTTGCCCTATGTCTAGGGTCAAAAAAAAATTCCTATGTCTAAGCTATTTTCCTTTATTGCTTTTATGAAAACTAAATTTTTATCTAACCTTTTCAGAATTAGACTCAATTTTTGTATTCTAATGTAGGTGATCGATCTAGACTAATAATAAGCATTAAAATCAATAAAAGCAAACAAGCTATAGAGGAAGCAAGGTTGCTCTCACAATTAGGCCTCTATCTTATCTTTAGGGCATTCACATGCTTGAATCCCAAAGAAGGAATTAGCTCATTATGATGAAGAAAATGAAAAATAACAAATTCATCAATTCAATACTCATAATTAAATAACTGAAGTAAAGTAGATAAAGTTCTAGAATAAAAAGAACAACCCAAATCTGAAATATTTATTAATGAAAGACTTGAAAAATAAAAAAAATAAAACAACACTTCAACAACAAAGGCAAGACAGTAGCAATACTTTAAAGGAAATTTACAATTTTGTGGAAAATGCTCTCTAGGTACGAACTGTCTTTTACTAAATAAGGAAAACCAACAATCAAAAGAACACTTCACTTAACTAAACTTCATAAACTTACAAGAATGAAAATTGAAAATATCATCTAGCTATAGAAATAAAACTAACGGAACAAATAACCCACGAAAAACTAGTGTATTCCTTGGTTGATCGATCCAAATACCCATTCAAAGGCAAATGGATCTTTACCTCCTTGAACTTTCATTGAGAAAGGGACCAAAGTCGGAAATCACAGAGCAAAATAGAAGAACAAGATGCTGGAAAAATGACAGAAAAAACGTGAATTACAGATTGTGGGCGAGTAGAAGAAAACCCAGCCACATTCTTCTTTGTTTTCCCCATTTTTATAGGCATTGAGGGCTAGGGTTTCAATCTTTGTTCTCCTTCAATCATGGGTCAATGTTTGGGCATGAGATTAGGCTGAAAATTCTCTAGAAATCGAGTAAATCCCGTGGGTTTTGGTGTTTTCCCAAGATTCCCGCAGCTTCCAGACTTTCCAGAAATGCAATTGCATTTCAATTGCATTTCTGTTTTTTCAGATCTACCAAAATTTCCTAGAAATGCAATTGCATTTCAATTGCATTTCTGTTGCATTATTTTCCAGACTTGTTTTCCGATGGAATGCAATTGCATTTTCAAAATGGAATGCAATTGCATTTTGTGCTTGTTCACAAACTTGTTGGCCTGAAGAAATGCAATGCTCTTGCAAAGGAATGCTATTCGGAATGCAATTGCATTTTTCCTTTTTGCTCCAAATCTACACAAAAACAACAAATTAGTTTAAATTCCATTCTTTTTTCAACTTCTTTTCATTTTTCACTACTCCAACAAGCTTTCAAGAATTTCACTCATCAACACTATCTTTAGCTTGCTCGGTAATCAATAAAACATACAAAAATGACAAAAACAACTTAGTTTAGAGTTAAATAATCCTCATGAATAAGAATTATCAGTAGGCTCTCACCTTTCATTTAACACAAACACAAACAAGATATGACAAAGTCGTTTGCAAGCCAAAGTGACCCCCTAAGTGTGTATGTGCAAAGTCTTAACTATTCCAACTTGCATCACCTAAGTTGCTCTAGAGCTTAAATCCTAGAACTTAGCATAATGGACATCAAGTGACTCAATACGGTACCTTTCCATAAGATTAAAGTTTACAAATAAGCTCATAATATAAAACTCAAGCGAAACTCTCTCTTTTTTTTCTTCAAGAATACAATTCTTTCACTTAATTTTTTTTACCTATTCCAAGAATGCTAACAAGGAGAACAGGGGAGGTCTAGTTTTTTTTTTTCTTTCTTTTTTTCAAGGGAACCTTTCTAGTCATTTGAACATTCGATTTAAACGCCAACATTGGTGATGAAGACGCCTAACTATGAGCACTATCACTGAAATAGATCGCTTTTGCATACTTATATCTACTATCACTGTTCGACTCAAGGATAAACATGGGTGTCATGTCTAGCCTTTGTTTACTAAGCCAGAGAGATAGAGGAGTACCCCTTTTTCCTTTTTTTTTTTCTTTTTTTTTTTGGGCAAATGACCTCCCCCAAACTTTAAACTTACAACAAGAGTTTTGCTCACAATTTATTCTTACTACCTCTAAGCTTACTTCCAGACACCAAACTAACCGACTCTAGCCCTAAGATCTCTTCAAGACCATAAAGCTTCTTAGAATCCACAAGCTTGGTAGCTAAGACTTAAGTGTGAAGGGTTACTTTAACTCACTTGCTCATTTGTCATTTCTCATGTGTTATATGTAAATCAAAAGGAAAGAGCCGAGATTATCATCATTAGCAATAAAATAAACAACCGAAAGCTCCAAATAATAACTCGACAAAAAGCATAACTAACCCAACAAGACTTCCCCCACAAAACAAAACCAACGCATGCTTCAACAAAAACAACAACAACAACAAAGCAACAAAAACACATAAAAAACACAAAAACCCACCCCCAAACTTGGGGACATGTTGTGTCCCACAAAAAAAAAAAAAAAAGGAATGAACATAGCCCAAACAAGATTAACCAATGATCCAACACCTTAATGGTACTTCAACATTCAACCAACCAAAATTATGACTAAGGGTTCAACTAGCATGAAAAGAAAGGAAAACAGGAAAAAAAAATCTGAGTAAGAAAACTCCCTTGCTGTTACTGCTACAATGCTGCAACAATGTTGCCTCAATTGGAGCAGATTTGCACATAGAAACGAGAATTTTCAGCCCTTGAGTATTAATTATTCCTTTCTTTCACGAGCTTCCTCTCTCTTCACCTAAAATACTCAACAGGTCCTAAAGCAACAACTTTTCAAACACAACAAACTACCACAATAACATAAGTGCAAAATGAAAGAAAAGGAAGGACAAATAACAACAAAAAGAATGAAAATACTTAGCTTGATTGGGTTGCGTTTTAATTTAAGTCCACAACCTAAGTCATGAACATCTTTCATGAGACTTTGAAATGACTTGAAGTTGCCTTCCATTCCTTTCTTCTTCCCTTTTTCCTTTTTCTCTTCCTATTCTTTTTTGGAACATTTGTTCTTTGATTTTGCATTTTCTTGAAATTACTTGATTCAAAGTACCACACCCACTGATTCTTCTCTTTTTCATTTAGGTAGGACATCTCTTTTGATGACTTGAGTATTTCAAACTGCTTCCCTTCTATGAATGGTTGTTTATTCTCCAACCATGAGATGTGTCCATTCTCAACTTCACTTTCTTCCACAACATGTCCAAAAGAGATTTCATTCTCTAAGCTCTCATTGCAACTTTTGTTCATTTCTCCATTTTCAGTTGAATTTAGAACACCAATAGCAGAACATTCTTCTATATCATCAAAGGATTGCATAGTATTGAACACATTAAAGGTTACCTGTTGATCATTCATTCTCATGGTAAGCTCTCCCTTTTCTACATCGATCAACGTTCTACCAGTAGCTAGAAATGGCCTACCCAAGATTATAGGAACCTCTGCATCAGCTTCATAGTCCAATATAATGAAATCTGCAGGAAAGATGAATTTATCCACTTGAACAAGAACATCTTCAATTTTTCCTTCAGGATGAGTATAAGAACGATCCGCTAATTGAATAGTGACTGTAGTGGGCCTTGCTTCTCTAATTCCAAGCTTTTTAAACACGAACATAGGCATCAACTTGATGCTTGCTCCCAAATCACATAAAGCTCTTCCATTATAGGTTTTACCAATAGAGAAAGGGATAGTGAAAGTACCAGGATCCTTTAATTTAGGAGGAAGCTTGCTCTGAAAGATTGAACTGCAATCTTTTGTAAGAGCTACTATTTCAAATTCCCCAAGTCTTCGCTTTTTGGTCAAAATATCTTTCATGAACTTGGCATAGTTGGGCATTTTCTTCAAGGCTTCAACAAGTGGAATATTGATGTGCAAACCCTTCAAAATGTCCAAAAATTTATCAAATTGCTTGTCATGTTCCTTTTTCTAAAAACGTTGAGGAAAAGGAGGTGGTGGTCTTGTATTCACCTGATCAACTGGCTGTTCTCTGCGGCAATGCTGCAGCATTTTTCTGTTCTACCTTATGGTGTTGTGGTACTGATACAACATTACTCTGATCATTCTTCTGATGTTGTGGTGATGTTACGACATCGTTTTGGTCATTCCCACACTCTACTTGACTTTCACAGTCCTTAACCTTCTCTTGGATTGAAGTGGGCTCTTTTGCCTTAAAGGCTTTGGTTTTAGGTTTTTCTAACTCCTTCCCACTTCTAAGTTGGATTGCCTTCCAAGTTTATTTTCCTTTATTCCTTGGATTTTTTGTATCACTTGGCAAAGTGCCTTGAGCTCTATTATTTAAGGCTAATGCTAGTTGATCCACTTGTGTTTCCAAGTTTCTAAGTGCAACGACTTGGCTTTGGGCTATGACATCAATCTTGGCCATGTGCTTTTTCAATAACTTTCAATGGAAGATGTAGAATCTTGACTTGTACCTTAGGTTTCTGAAAATTTTGCTGAGGATACCCTTGTTGTTGAAATCTTGGAGGTGTAAGAGGTCTTATTTACTGATTAGAAGGTCCAACTCCTTGATTGTTCCATGAAAAGCTTGGGTGTTGCCTCCAACTCGGGTTATATGTGTTGGCATAAGGGTTGAAGTCATTGTTAAATCCAATATAGTTGACAGAGGTTGGATTTGACGAACATACCTCAAAAGTGTGCACCTCACCACAATAAACACATGACACTCCTACTGGTGGTGCAAATGGACTTCCTGAACCCATATTCAATGATTTCAATGTACTAGTGAGAGTGGCAATCTGTGCCGCGAGGTTCGCTGCACTAACATCTTGCATTCCCACTATCTGTCGAGTCGGGTTAAGGCGTGAAGTTTGCCACTGATAGTTATTCTTCGCAATTTTCTCCAAAATCTCGTAGGCATCATTGTATGTCTTTAACATAAGTGCTCCCCTAGTTGAAGCATCCACTACCATTCTTGTGTGCGTATTCAACCCATTGTAGAAAGTCTGCATTTGAATACCGTAGGGAATACCATGGTTCGGGCAGTTTCGTAATAACTCTTTAAATCTCTCCCATGTCTCATATAGAGATTCATCCTCCTGTTGCTGAAAAGAAGTGATTTCGCTCCTGAGCTTGGCCATCTTAGTGGGTGGAAAATATTTTGTCAGAAACTGCTCCACCAACTTGTTACAACTAGTGATAGCTCCTGATGGTATAGAATTCAACCATTCTAGTGCTTTTCCTCTCAATGAATAAGAGAATAGTGTCAATCTGAGAGCATCCTCACTTACTCCACGAATTATGAATGATTTGCAAACGCCCATAAACAACTGAAGATGTAGGTGAGGATCCTCCATTGGGGTACTACCAAATTGGCCTGTGTGCTGAAGCATCTGAAACATGACTGGTTTTAGTTCAAACTGTTGTGTCTCTATCTCTGGTGGCAAAATTCCTGGAATTAAGATCGACACTGCATATTCTTGAATAACTCGGTCTCTTTCATCTTCCACTACTTCGGCTCCTCCATTATTATTAATTCTCAATGGTGGATCAACCATCTCTTCAACCACTGCTAACCCTTTTTGTTCCCTTCTTCTTTGATGAAATGTGTGTTCAATCTCGAGATCAAGAGGTAACAATTCAGGATCGTGCTCCTCGTTTGTATAAGAAAATTAGCATCTTGCACGATACACAAGTAACCAATCAAATTTTTATGTTTGTTAACTATAAACTAAAAACAGTAAATAAAAGTACTCAATTTCACAAAAATCACAAACAATTAGTCCCCAGCAACGACGCCAAAAACTTGTTGTGCAAAAACTCACTACGCAAGCATACGCAATCGCAGGTAGTAATTGGTGGACAAGGTCGATCCCACGAGGATTAAAGTAAGCAAAGTTTGTAAACTTGAATATCACTAATGCTAATTCTAAAGCACTTAAGAGACATAAAATTAACAAAAAGCAAGCACGACACAAGAAAATTAAACTCTAGCAATTTAAAGGAAATAAGCAACTAAAATTGATAACAAACAATTCAAGAAACAAATGAGTAAGGCGCTGGAATTTATGAAATCACTGCTAATTTTCGCTCCCTAATGCTGTGTGATGCTATAGCACTGTGCAGCATTACTGCACTGTGTAGTAATGGGAAATCTAAAAATTAATTCCAAAAATTAATTCTAATCCTCGAATTGCAATTCTAAAGCAAAGTTTAACAAATGTCTATGAAAATCCAACTTTCAAACACATGGATAGATCGACTTCCCTAAGTTTACAAGCCAAAAGTATATTTCTATACCCTTGAATTCATCCCTAATTCAAGACATGAACCTACTTGCATTGCCTATGCTATTTCCATTTATTTTAACATTTTCAGAATTAAAACAAACTTTTATTCTTTCCCAAGTTGATCATTCTCAAGAAGAACAATAAGAAATAAAAGACCGAATATGCAAACTACACTTCTGTAGCATTCCATAGCAAAAGGGCTCCAAAAATAGAGCTATGACTCCATAAGTTCTAGCCCAAAGACAATTAGCCCATGGCTTTTACACAGAAAATAGCCAGAAACGAGCTACAATTCATAAACATCTTAGGTTCAAGTGAAGATTCACAAAATAGCAACGCTAGGAACAACTTAGTCTACTAAAGTTTCAAGAAAACTAAGAGCAAGATACAAAAACTTAAGAAGAAGAAGAGGAGAAATAGAATGGGTAGCTGAAGAACGAAATTTCGGAGAAGATTCTTCCTCTTTCCTGCTGCTGCGTTTTTTTCCTTCTTCTTCCCCTCCTCTGGTTTTTTTTTTTGCAATTGATCTCTCCCCCCTTTCTCTCACGTTTTTTCCATCCACCCTAAATTAGGGTTTTCATTCTTCCAATAATATCTTTGGGCTTTTTTTCCTTTCCATTTTCAGCCCATCAGAATGGGTTTCTGTAAGCTTGAGTCACTTGTGCTTTGCTTACTGCAAGCTGACGTACAAGAGATAGTTCATAAATTTGAGATTTAAGATCGCTTACGTTCTTTACTTGACCGAGTGTAGAAGGAGATGGGCCTCTAGATCAGAACTGTTGTGAGTTCTTAGCCATATTGCTAATGAGTTCCTTTGCCTTTTTGGTCGTCTGGTTCACCAAGGCTCCACCACTCGCCGCATCAATCATGGAGCAGTCATTCAATTGGAGTCCTTCGTAGAAGTACGTAATGGTAGGCTTATTGAATCAGCTACAAAAGCCACTCTGACCCATGCAAATCAAAGGACAATTCCTCATAAATAGGAGTTCATAACTCACTCAGGATTAAGATCGAGTCACTTATGATCATCGTGATGAAATATTAATCTTCTCAATTAACATATTTATAAAGAGAGGTTAAATATTTCGTGGTCCAGTCTTATACAAACTCATTGTATAAGATACCCCCACTCACATGTCTCCACTTGAACGATTTAGATCAAATCATTTGTAACTATTACAAAGTGGGTCGTATCAATGGTGTTATCAAGACAAGGCACCCAACCTTATCTATATACTATGACCGTTTAAGTTATTTCTTGAACATGATCCTCCCGTATGTCAACCACATATTATTCAAGATTACACCAATAACCTTGAATTTTTCATATAATGGATAATATTATATTGCAAATAAAATAATCAAAATTATTATTAATTATTAAATAAATAATTAATTACAAGGCTTTAGGGCATAAATCCCAACATGGTGTTGTGACTAAGGCTGTTTTCAAAACTCTAAATGCCTCTATACACTCATCAGAAAACTTAAATGCTCAATTCACCTCCAACAATTGACACAAGGGCTTAGCAATCTTTGAAAAGTCTTTTATAAACCTTTTATAAAATCCCGCGTGTCCAAGAAAACTGTGAATTCCTTTTATTGAGGTGGGAGGTTCCGATTTTTCTATAATTTTCACTTTTGGTCAATCTACTTCAATACCCTTCCTTGAAATCTTGTGAATTAATACAATATCTTCCCTTACCATAGAATGATATTTTTTCTAATTTAGAACTAGATTTGTCTCCTCACATCTCTGTAATACCCTACCCAAATTTGTTAAACAAGATTGAAAAGACTCTCCAAACACTAAAAAGTCATCTATAAATACTTCCATGATGAATTCCACCACGTTAGAGAATATGGCTAGCAAGCAGTGTTGGAAAGTTGTTGGGCATTACATAAACCGAAAGGCATTCTCTTAAACGAAAATGTGCCACAGGGACAAATAAAGGTAGTTTCTTCTTGGTCCTTGGGGTCTATAGAGATCTGGTTATATCCAGAATAACCATCTAGAAAACAGAATACTCTTGACTAGCTAACCTATCCAACATTTGATGAATGAATGGAAGAGGAAAATGGTCTTTACAGGTAGCTTTATTAAGCTTCCTATAATCCATACAAACCCTCCATCTAGTCACTGTTCTAGTTGGTATCAAGTCATTTGACTCATTCACTATTACGGTCATACCCCCTTCTTTGGCACACACTGAACAGGGCTTACCTAACTACTGTCAACAATGGGATAAATGATTATGGCATCCAACCATTTTATAATCTCTTTCTTGACCACTTCTTTCATTGCTGGGTTGAGTCTTCTATAATTTTCAACATACTTAAAATTTCTATCCTCCATATTTATCTTATGCATACAGAATGATGGACTTATCCTTTGAATATCTGCCAGCATTCAGCCAATTTCTTTCTTGTATTGATTTAGCAACTGCAATAATGGATCTTCATCTTCAGGTATCTGATATGATGAAACAATAATCGACAAGGTTTCCTCATCTCCCAAATATGCGTATTTCATATGTGTAGGCAAAGGTTTTAATTCAAGCATGGGAGGCACCTTGATTGATGGCTGAATAGGTGGTGACTTTCTTTAAGCTAATTGCAAAGATTCAAAAACTCTCTTGTAACAAAGGGTTTCGCAAACATTTTCTAGTTCCTGCATTACGCTATAGCATTCCTGATCTTCTCTCAAACTTTCTTCTGCAAACTGTGTATAGCATCTCCAGTTCAAAATTCATTTCAATCAGCTCTTCTCTCAGTTGAATGGAAAAACATTCTTCCATGTCAAAGGGACACTTCATTGCATCATAAATGTTGAACTTCACCTCTTAATCATCCACTTTCATTTTAAGCTCTCCATTCAGAACATCTATTTGCGCGCTTGCAGTGGTTGGGAAAGTTCTTCCTACAACAATAAGAACATCTTTATCTGCATGATAATCCAAAATGATCAAGTCAGCTAGCAATACAAACTTATTCACTTGTACCAATATGTCATTAATCTTGCCCTCAGGATAAGTGATTGATTTGTCTGCTAACTGTAGCATCACAGTGGTTGGTTTTGCCTCTCCGACACCTAACATTTGAAAAATTGGTTGTGGCATGAGGTTTATGTTAGTTTCTATATCACAGAGAGCTCTTCCCAATTCGTTTCCCCCAATTGAAATTGGCACTGTAAATGCTCCAGGATCTCGATGTTTTGGAGGGATTGGACAAGCATAAATAAAACTGCACTCTCCTGATAATGGTACAATTTCATACTCGGATGGCCTCTTCTTCTTAGTGAGCATGTCTTTAAGAAACTTCGCATACTTTTGCATCTGCTCAAGAGCTTCTACCATAGGAATGTTTATATGAAGTTGCTTAAATATGTCGAAGAACTTCTTAAAATACTGGTCTTGAGTTTTCTTATTTCTCCTTTGAGGAAAGACTGGTGGAGGAGGTACAAATTTAGTACTGGCAGTAGGTGCTTTCTTAGGCAAAACTGGGGATTTTGCTCTCACAATCTTATCTATTCCAGCATCCTCTGTCTCTTTCGAATTCACCTATTATGGTTCAACTGCTACTTCTGCTTCTGTTTGCACAACAGATTCCTTACTCTTTTTGTAACGCCCCAGGCCTAGGATTCATACCAGGATTTGGAATCTAGATTCAACACCTAACAGCCCCAGCATTTCCCTGCATCCCCCTTGGCCTGACCATGCTACCTACTTGTCTTAAGCTGCTTGTGAGAGTGAGACTGTCCCCACAAACCAACACGGGTCCTTTTAGCATGCTTTGTCCTCACTCACATGCTTCCTAGGAAAATTCCTAGGAGGTCACCCAACATAGGATTGCTCCAACCCAAGTACGCTTAACTTAGGAGTTCCTATAATTGAGCCATCGAAAAGGAAGATGCACCTTGTTGGTATAGGTAGTAGCTATCAATTCTTTTTAAGCCTTTCTTAACTAGTCCTTACATAGCCTCAGGATCCCTCTCATTTGGATGTGGTCTCGGTTCATTCATGTACCCCTCCTAACATCGGGCGTTACATGCCCACCAGCTTCCTCCTTGGTTCGTCCCCGAACCACATTTTACTGGGAGAGGTTCCGCTCTGATACCATTTGTAACGCCCTAGGCCCAGGCCAACTCCTTTACCAGAGCACACTGCCTATCCGATAGAGCTCTCTACCACGGATCTCCACCATGACTACGCCTTCGGGGCTCCCCTCCTTTGTTCGGCACCCGAGGATTTTACCAATCACTACTCAAGGGCATGGCTCTGATACCACTTGTTAAGGACAATGGACCTCCACATATCTCCACATTGGTATGATATTGTCCACTTTGGGCATAAGCCCTCATGGCTTTGTTTTTTGTTCTCCCAAAAGGCCTCATACCAATGGAGATAATGTCATTCACTTATAAACCCATGATCTTCTCCTTATCTAGCTGATGTGGGACTTTAGTCGCACTCCCAACAATCCTCCCCTCGAACAAAGTACCAACCGAACCTTCCTTCAAATAGTCATCTATCTGTCTAGCTCTTATCCTAGCCAACGAGGAAGGTTTTAAAATACCTTTCAAATAAGAACAACGGAAACATTTCACAAAATTCACTTTATTTCAGGATCCCAATTCAAAATAAAAAAAAATTGCAAAATCATTTCAAGTAAAGGACAAAATTTTCCAATATTAAAAAAAAAATACACAAAAACATAGGCAACTCTCCTATCCTAAGAAAATAGGAAAACCACTATATCTCTATGACCCTGCCAAACCAATGCCTCTGCCACGTGCCTCATGAGTCCATGACCCTCAAACTACACTGGCTAGCACCTATCACTCTATGGGCTTCATCCCCACAGCTAGCATACATCAAGAGAGTCCACGACCTCGAACCACACTGACCAGCACCTGCAATGAAGGATACTCCCTTCATGCCATCACAAAACAAGGTATGCAACCCTCATCTATCATATCACATAATCATCATCAAGGCAAGCATGCTCCAGGTGGGGTGGTAGGTGTCACTAGCCTAACGGTCCTAAGTTATACCCTAACCCTACCAAGGTTCTCAAGACTTTACAACAACACAACCTCATCAACCTGAAGATCAGGGTAATTATAGTCTTAGGATTCACTTTCCATTCACATCAATCAGAGCTAATCACGAATTCAAGCACAACATAGGAGTTTCACACATAATGCCAGTCAAGGTTATACACATGCTAAACCGTTTAGCTCACAAATTTAAGCCCCTAAATCCACCAACCACATTCTCAGGTAACTATCAACTCAAGATGCAAATCAGAACTAACCACCCAGTAATACATGCTCAATAACAAAAATTCCAGGCATTTTACATAAATTTGCATTCATTTCCAACTTGGTCCATGCTTAAAATAATAACCACAAAGGGACTTAATCCAAAAGCTACTTACTTCAGACAAAATAATAATTATTATTCTGGGCAGCGAAAGTCTTCTCCAAACTCTGGCCTCCTGCTACCCTTCAATAACCCATAAAGAATAGAGTTATAAATTAAGACCAATTTCCTTGTAATTTCTTAATCCAGCCTCCAGTTAATCCAATTTTGTTTAACCTTTACTGTGCAGTACTTTATTTTAATTTTACTGTGCCTTAAGTTCACAGTTCTGTTTGATAGTCCAAAAAGTCTCAAAAAGTCCCATAATTGTCTCCAAATGAATGGGTGTCCTGTAAAAGTTGTCCAATGGCTTAAGGTCATTTTTAAAAGGTAAATCAGTCTTTTTTACTTCCTTAGACCAATTTTAATTTAGTACAGAACGCTCACCCAAACGAAAGGAAATCGGGAGGTGGCTGTACAGTACTGGATATGGGTTGGAATTTTATTGAATTAACTCAAATTCGACAATTTGTCCCCCAATAGCAATGGATATCCTGAAATTTAATTTGCCCATCCAAAAATTAGCTCATCGATCAAATAAATCTCAAAATTTTTAATCCAAAAATTAGATCAGTGACCAAAGTTACCCAAATCAGAACACGATCGGGAGCTTCGCTATTCGGGTTTTTAAATGCCGATCAAGAAGAGTGGCGGTGTGTGAAGGCGGATCTGGGCAGATTTGGGCTTTGACGAGGGTGTGGTCGGCGTGTAGGTGACAGATCCGGCGAGTTGGTGTGCACGGCTCGACTGAATCGACGTCTGTCTAACGGAGGCGTGCACGTGGTTTGCTAATCGGGCGGAGCTGCAAGAGTTCAACAGTGTGGGTGTGCTGTTGGAGAGGTTGGGCCAGATCTGAGCCGGCGTTTGTGGTCCTTGGCGGCAACGTGCATTTTCTGGTGAGATTCGAGTTGGCGCGGCTGGTGATGTTCAGTTCGGGAAGGAGAAGGCGAAGAAGAGGAAGAAGAGTAGACGTGGATGGTATTTTTGGGAAAAATAAGAGATGATGATGGGTGTTCAATGAAGAAGAAAGGAAATGGAGAGATAGAGAGATAGAGAGAGAGGGGGGGCAGATAAATGGGTTTGATTTTTTGGGGAAAGAGAGGGAGATTTGACCAAAAATTAAAGAAAAATAAAAATAAAAAAGGAAGGGATGAGAGGGATGTACGGGAGGGGAGCGATTTGGGGAAAGGTTGATTGACTTTTCCAAAATCTTTTTTTTTCTTTTCTTTTTAAAACTCATTTCTTCCATAAAAATCCAAAACAACCCACTAAGCAAAATTCCCTTTTTGCCCCCTTTTACCACCAACAAATTCCAAACCAAGTTAATCAAATTCAACTTAAATAATCTCATACAACATTTAATTCTAATAATGACCAAAAATAAAATGCTAGGTATTACACTTCTTTTTCTGCTTGCCCATACTCTCTATTACAGCAAGAGGTCTTCCACTTCTCATCTCAATAGCTTGTACCTGTTCTTTGCCCTCTCTTTTTGGAACTTTAGTGTCTGACGGCAGTTTACCTTAAGGTCTAGCTTTCAACACGCTTGCTAACTGCCCAACTTGAATTTCCAAATTCCTTAAAGAAGCTTGTTGGCTCTAAATTACAGCGTCGTTTTTATGAGACTCTCCAAAGAACTTCCAGGGGCTGTTTGATTTACAGTCTTTTGGATAGGTTGTGTAAACTGCTGATTCTGTTGTCCGAATCTAGTAGGATAATTCATTCTCTACTACTCTTGATTCCCTTGAGAATTATTCCTTTGTCCGCTCCAAGAAAAGTTTGGACAGTTTCTACATCCCAGATTATACGTGTTGGAGAAGAGATTATTCTTTTGCATGTTCTGGTCTCCAACGTAGTACACCAAGGCTAGATTTCTAGTACAAAATTCAAATGTATGTGCTTTTCTGCAATAGACGCATAATTATGTTGAAACATGGTTTACTAAAGTAGCATTCTAAGGTGTACCTCCCATAGACATGTTCTTTAAAATGTTCGTCATAGAGGCAATCTAAGCGCTTAGAGATGATAAGCATCAACTTCAACATCCCTTGCTTCTTCTTCCCAAGACTGCTCTGCACATCTACCCACTGAGAACTGTTGGTAAAGATTCTTTCTAAGATCTCGTGTGTCTTGTTGAAAGTCTTAGAAAGCAAGGCTTAATTCGCTGAAGCATTCACCATATTTTGTGTATCCAAATTCAGTCCATTATATAGTGTCTCCATCTGGATGCAATGTGGTAAACCATGGTGAGGGCACTTCCTTAATAATTTTTTGCACCGTTCCCATGGTTCACTAAACGTCTCATCATCAAATTGCATGAATGCCACTATTTCAACTCTATACTTTGCATTCTTTGTTGGAGGGAAGTACTTTATCAAAAATTTCTTTGCCAATTCGTTTCATGTAGTAATAGATCCTAGCGCAAAAGTATTCAACCAAGCTTTCATTGCATCTCTAAGAGAGTATGGAAACAATATCATCCTAAGTGCATCTTTTGATACACCTTATTTCTTGAATGAATCACTCACACTTAGGAAAGACTTTAGATGCAGATGTAGGTCTTCAGAAGGTAAGCCATGGAATTGTCTAACAGTTTGTAACATTTGGAACATAACTAGCTTCATCTCGAAGTCTATTGCCTTAATTTCTTGTCCAGTGATCCCAGGATATAGCTCATCAAATGTGGGAACTACATAGGCTCTGATGGCTCTTTCCCTGTCATTGGCTAGAAGAACATGGTTCTCAGCCGCATTCCCTGGATTAACTAGATGATCTCCTCTCACTTCAGGTTGTGGTTTGTTCTCATCATTGACGGGTCTTACTTGTGGTCTAGGTGTTGGCTTTTTGGCCCTTCATCTCAAATTAATTAATTTTAATTAATTAATTAATTAATATTTTGATGATAACAAACCTGATTTTATTTATTAATAATTTTAGTATTTTGAAGTGTCCATAGCATAAATCTCGAAAAGACGATTCCAATACATCTTGAATCGTTCGAATCAGAGCTCAAACAAAGAAGTTATGGAAAAAATAAAATTGAAGAAAAATCTTACATGGCGTGACACGTGGCATATATGGATGACGTGGTAGATGACGTGGAAGGTCAACAGTCAACATTGATTACATGGCAGTGACATGGCCAATGACGTGTCACTTCAACTGGTCATTTTTACTGACGTGGCAGATGATGTGGACGATGACATGACAAAATGTGGACCAATAATATTTTGACACGTGGCATATTGATTATTTTAATAATTAAAAAGTCCAACGATCAAAATTCAAAATATTTATTATTATTTTATTTCGGCCAATGAAAAGGCGACACGTGGCATTCTTAATTAAAATAATATATATATATATATATATATATATATATATAATGGGTCAAACGGTCAAATGTTTAATATTATAATATTATTTTTATTATTATTATTTTATTATTTTATTATTATAATATTATTAATTTTGAATTTCTTTTTGCATCCAATCAGTAGCTGACACGTGGCAGAAATGACTAGTTTTTGTTTTCTCTCTATGTAAGGCTCGAAAAAATTGGAAAAAAATGGGAAAAAAATTCTGAAAAATTCTATTCTTCTTTGAGAGCATTTATATTATTTTTGAGCAATTTTTGAGCTCCAATTTCTTTAGTTTTCATAGCCACTTGAGGGCTTTTACTTGTAAGAAATCATTTCTTACATAGTTGTGAGCTTTGATTTGTATATCTACTCGTTGAGAGAGTTTTTCCATCTTGTTCTTCAACTTTTAAATTCATTGTAAGGGTTTCTCTTGATCCCAAAAAAGAGAGGTTGTAGCGGTTTGATCCTGAATCGTGGAAAGGTTTGGGTTTGTTCTTGTTCTCGCAAAAGGAACGTGTAACGGTTGGACTCTGAGCCGTGGAAAGGGTCATTCATTGTTCTAGTGAAATACTCAAGAGGAGCTTGGGGAGTGGAGTAGGCCGGGTTGTGCCGAACCACTATAAAATTCCTGGTGTCAATTTCTCTATCCCTACCTTATTTCATTTTTGCAATTAATTTGTTGTTATATTATATTGCATAAAATCAATTGTTCTTGTATGTCTATTTTTGTTGGTATAATTTTATCTTTACATATTATTTATCAATCTTGTTTTTAGAATTAAATAGGGTGTTCAAAATTGTTGGTTTTAATTTCTTGTTTATTTTGGAGTAAACTTATTTGCATGATTTATTGTTTAAATTAATTACTGCAAAAAGTGTTAATTTGTTTAATTGGGCCCACAGTAGGAAATTTTTTTATAAAGTTTAAATAAACCCTATTCACTCCCCCTCTAGGGTTGCCATACCGATCCTACACTAGGTGGTATCAGTGGATCTTCTCTTTCCATTGGATTTCACCTAGCTCTTTGTACTCTTCTTCGAATATGGAAAGTTCTTTTAATTTCTAGATCAAGTCAAAATTTCAAATTAGGAAACTCGGTCATACACCACTAACAACACCTGTAATAAGAACAAGATAGCTAATTCGTATTCAATAAAGCACCAGTTCACTAAAAATTAATTCAAGCAAAGGAAAAATTATACTAATCCCCGACAACGCCGCCAAAAACTTGATACTTGCTAATGTATACTACTTATTTTAGCAACAATTAGGTTCTGATATGTGCAAGTAAGGGTGATATCGGTTCGATTTTCATCAGTTTTAGGCCAAACCAAGAACCGAACCTCTCCATTCAGTTTTAGCAAGAGAGGAACCGAACCAATGTCCAATAGAGGATAAAATCATTGGTTTGGTCGTCCATTGGATCAGTTCCTCATTGATTTGGTTTTGGGTTTTTTTTTTTAATACAAATTTCCTAGCATTTCTGCTATTTTACTTCTTTGTTCTAGCCTCTATTTTATTATTTTCTAGCCCCTGTTTTAGTGTTTTATGCCCCAAAATTTCTCAACTCTTGTAATCCAATTAATAAATAAAGATAATAACTAAACATAGCCCAAAGCTAAATTTGGATTTAATTTTTTAGCATTATCTTAATTTTTTTCCCAATAGCCCAAAGCTAGGACTATAAATATAAAGGATAAGCCCTCTTTTGTGTATGTTTTTTTTCCAATATTAGTAAAATAACTATGTTTTGAATCATGATTGAATCTAGGTAAGGGGTAGCAATCACACTTCCACTAATTTAGTCCAACTAATAACTAAACACAACACAAATAGAATCCACATCGCAAAAGCCCTAAAACCTAAAAAAAATAGTAATCAAATAGTATGCCCCTAAAAAAAATAGTAATCAAATAGTATGCCAATAACAAAGATGTTCAAACTCGAGAAAATTCCCAATGCAGCAACATATCGATCAATAAACCATTCAACTAAAAACTAGAAAGCAGAAAAAAGGTCTTAAAGAAGAAATTGAAAGCAATCGACGAGGCATTATACTTAAAAACAACTTCGAATTAAGCCAAAAAGCTCTGCGAATAACAAAGAACACACTAGAAGAGAGGATGAACAATGGAACAACGGCAAGCTGGGAGTGACGACGAGCTGGGATCGAAGGTGTGCTGGGAGCTACGACGACATTGGCGTCTAGTTGGGAGCGAAGGCGTAGTGGGAGAGATGGCAAGCTGCGTTGCTTGAGCATCTGAGCGAGTGCGACTATGCGAGGGGAAAAGCGAGAAGCGGTGGATAAGGGTTTTTTGAGGTATATATATGCCTCAATTTGGTTCGGTTTTTAATAGTTTTTTCATACGAAAAGTGAACCAAACCAATATTTTTTGGTTTTGCCAAAATAAAAATCGAGATGTCCAATTTTCTTCTAAAAACTCGAACCAAACCACTAGATCGGTTCAGTTTGTACATATGAGCTGTAGCAAGCAATAAGTAAATTATTGTATCCACAGATATTAGTAATTTTCCTATAACAAGAATTAATTTCCAACAACTCAGTATAGTAACCACAATTTTTTTAGGGTAATTAATAACTATTGCAAATGGAAATAAAAATAACACTAAGGTAAACAGAGTGCTAAAACAAAAATTATGCTTAAGAAGAGTGTTAGAATAAAAAGGACTTGCAAATGAGAATTAATAAGTTCGGATCAGGGTAAAACATGTATTAATAGAGAATGACAATCTTGAAGTGATTATCTCCCATTAACCCCTTGTTTAAGCCCGTTGTTTCGATAGTGTATTAGGCAAGTTGTTATCCCTAACCCACTTGCTTAGATAGCTTCTAACTCTATTAAACGAGCTGATGTGATTTTTAAGAATCAACCTCCCTTATTTCTTCCGAACATCAAGAAGGCAATGCAATAGTTAAGCTGACCAAACGGAACTATGCTTAAGCATTAATAACACTTAAAAATCAAATTGAAATTAACAAATGCGATTCATCAATGGTCAAGTTAATACAGTCATTCTCTAATCCTCACCTTATGAGTTTTTAGCTCATAATGCAAGTTACAATATACAAAAACAAAAAACTAACACCCATACTTAAGTTGTAGTAGAACTACAGAAAAGGAAAAGAAAGGAGAACGAAAAAGTGCCCAAAATGGAATCGAAATGTTGTAGCGTTCTGCTCCACAGTGGCTTCTTTCCTTTTCAAAAAATCAAAGTCAACGGTTTCCTTCGAATCTTCTTCCTTCTTTTTTCGATAAGCTCTCCCAAGAAAACAACAACAACACCTTTTATATCTCTCATTTCGTGCAAATCAGGGCTGAATAGACTTGACCTCCAGAATGGCAACCTCTCATTGGATGGAACTGTTGATTCAGTTTACACAGCTTCATCTTATTTAATGAGTTGTTTTCCCCATGTGAGAAACTCGTGTGAACTTTTGCTCTGCAAAATGCTTCAGCAAAATCAACGCATACTCTAGCTTCCATTTCTTTAGGACTCGATTAACTCCACTGCACTCCTGAGTTATTGAATTAATCACAAATTCACACAATTAAAGGCATATCTACTCAAATAATACATTTGCAATACCCAAAAGAACTACTAAATCAATTAGAGATAAACTATAGGTTTTCATGAGAAAGTTCAAATTAATCATAATGAAAAGGGCGAAATAAATCCTAAAAATTCTACACAACTCTTTTTCTAAGAGTTATCAACAACTGAGCTCTACATCTTCTGTGTTACTCCATCTTGTTGAGACTTGAAGGATTGTTGTGAGATATGTACATGCATTTTCCGACCTTTCTCTAATTTCCTTTTTTTATTCTTTTGATGAACTTTGAATTCTGGATATTGGGGCTTCAAGAAAAAGTTTTGTTTTTCATTTAACTACAATTTTAAAAAGAAATGTTTTATATTTAAATCTTTTACTCTACTCCAATATTTTAAGGATTTTTTTGAGTGTTGAAATATTTGAAAATGATACGGTTATAAGACCCACATTTCACATTTTTAAATGAAAATTTTGGATTCTAAAACTCTATTCTATATATTTAGGGTTTTTTTTTAAAAAAAAAAAACTAGCTTATCACTTGAGTTTACTGTATTAATTGCATGTATATACTCATATATGCATAGGGATGTAGATGATTGCACTGGTACAAAACTGGAGTTTAATGGTAGATATTGTCCGTCATTAAAGGGCTACAATGATGGACACCCTTTAATGTCGGTCAATGTATGACATTAAAAGTCCATGTCAGTCATAAAATGTGCATCATTAAAGGTCCATCATTAAATGTGTGTCATTAAATGTGTCGTTAAATGTGCGTCATTGAATGTTCATTATTAAATATCCATTTTGAATGTTTTTATGACGGGTAATATTCCCCGTCATCATTTTGTTCATAATTTAATAAAAAAATTGTTGGTTGCCTAGGTGGCTAACCAACAATATTTCTCTCTTTGTCAAACCTATGAATACAATACAATCTTATTTGCATTGTATAATTCAACAAACATAAAACTTTCAACAAACACAATAATTAACTAATTCACTACAATGATTTATAGTGCTTATGCACAAAAACTTAACAAAACTAACTAATATACCTAATTCACTACAAAGATTCTTTAACAATCATTCACTAAAACTAAATCAAACCAAACAAGTAAAAATTTCAACATGACCTTTACTAAAACAACCCAAAACTAACCTGTAATAATGCACATGTAATTCCTTTCTCTACATCCAACACTATTCATTAGAAGTTTTAGAAGAATGAATAGTACATCTAATTAAATAACAACTTACATACATAAGTTGATCTTTATAAGTTTTAACAACATGAAACCATAGTTGATCTTTGCTAAAACTTAACAAAAACTAACTAAAGTGAAAATTTTGGCATGACCTCCTCTAAAATAACCCAAAACTAACTTGAAATGCACATATAACACACTTACATACATACACATAATACGTATAGTGGGACCACCCGACCCTCCACAAACTGTATCCAACAACATCCATTAGAAGTTTCAAAAAAAATGCTTATATGAACATCTAAATAACAATGGGACCACCCATCCTTCCACAAACTACATTTAATAATATTCAAATGTATACACTTCCAATATATCTATAAACCAATATTGTCATTATACTAACAAGACAGAAAGTAAACCTAAAACTTACACCATATAAACAATTCACAAATAGCCCTACACAAATCTTCCAATAAAGTCTATCTATTCTGCACTTTTTTTTGTTAAACTACAAAGAAAAATAAATATAAACATAACATAAGAATAAATCATATATGAATTATAACCATTTAAAGGATAAGTAATAATACATACAAGGTTACTTATGGAGGTACTAGAGTTGTACACTATTTCTCGTATATACTTCTGCATATAGTATCCACACTCTACAGTACCTAATTGATGGGGGGCACTACATGTAAAATAATTGAAAAACAACATACTTGGGTTAATATAAGATTTCAATGAAAATTTGATCAAATAAAGAATATAGTCAATGCAAAATTACCTTTATAAGTTTCTAAATGATATTGGAGCGATATTGTGGGAGCGAGTGTTTAGCTTGCCACATTCTCAATGATCTAAGTAATTTGAAACATTAGATAAATATAATTGCAAAAATTAAAAACTATAAAAGTTTATGACACTTACGTATTTATGGTTTCTTGAGAACTTTCTTCGATCTTACTGCGTAGAGAGTTCAATATATAAACAATATTCTCTTGCAGATGGATAGCGATCAACATCTAAGGACAACTATTAACAATGAACATTCTAATATCATTGTTTATGAATAAAATTAACTATAATTAAGTAAAAGTAATTTAGATTGTCATTACTTACCTAGTGTTATACAAGATGAGTACTAATTTATCCAAATTAGCCATGTCTAACCTGTTGGCTAGATTTCTGCAATAAGTTTCTAAACACTTCACATAAAATGAAATCGTCGCTTGGTCAACTATCACGAACTTACTAATTATCTCATAGTCACATACAGTCCAAAGATACCTAAAGAGAATAAAGGTTATTATAAAATATTAAAGAACATAGTTTATAAATAAAAAAATGTAATGGATTTTGTATACTTACGCAATGTATGTGAATATACACGAATAACCTATCTCAACCATCCTGCAACAAATGCATGATGTAATCATGATGTAGATAAATTGCCTTCTCCTTGCCAAAGATGTGTTTGCTCAAGTTGATTTGATTGTATCCTCCTATTGCATAGATAACACAACATGTCAATTCAAGAGGTTGATAGTAACATGGACATATGTGTACTTAGAACATTGTGAAATAGAGACATCCCTCTTAGGTTTGGTCGAAGAAGGAACCTATCATAAATAAAATTACAAATTGAAATTGTAAAACAAGAATAAAAAACACATTTAAGTTAAAAAGAGACTTACCTTTTTTTGCCTTTTTTCAGAATTATAAATTCGTGAGCCCATGCCACGAAATTATACTTCATTTGACCTAGAGTTTCTACTTCTCCTTTTAAAGGAATTGGTATGGGACCATCTTTGCCCACGATCAACCGATCATATCTACCCCCACTCTTACATTATTGGGTCCTAGTGGAACTACATGGATATTAGTTGAAAATTGAACATCAGACTCATACATTATGCATATGGAGATTGAAGTCTATTTGTTTTTTCAAGAATTTCCTTTCTTCCAATAAGTGTTTAAAAGATCTACATTATTTTTTTCTCTTTCTTGTTTTCTTATCAAATGAAGATTGAAGTCTACTTGTTTTTTCAAGAATTTCCTCTCCACTTAATGGTTCAGGAGCAACTTCGAATTCTTGTTTACCATTAAAAGCTTTCTTCTGTCTTCTATATGGATGATTGTGAGGTATATATTTTTTATGCCTAAGTGATAAAGAGCTTGTCGAAGGCTCTATCAAATATATTTATAAACCTAAACCTCTAAAATTTGTAATAATAGTGGCCATGGTCGATCACAGGGATTAGATTTCTTAGTTCATTTAAGTACCGTAATTACTCTCACTTAACTTTATTTAGAGAAAGAAATCAAATGCAAACAAGCTAAACTAAAGAGCTAACCTAGAAAGCAAAAGATAAATGGAGACACAATAGGAGAGAGATATCCTAAGGAATCAATTTCACCAATTAGACTTACAGCAAAAACTACCAAGTTTATCATGCAAATATTCCATAAGCCAAGAAGTGAGGGTGTTAACTGACTCTTTCAAGCACAATTAACTCTCATGCAATGTTATAAACCTAATATCTCTATCTAGATGTTAATAACATGCAAGCCCTTAAGCAACTTCTTTTAAGGACTTCTAAGAGAATTCTCCACTTTCATGCAAGAATTTACAAATAGTCATGCAATTAAGTTCTAGCCTAAACCATATTTTTTCAAGCACAAATTCAAACTAATAAAGCAAATAATCTTTGATCAAGAAATTATAAGCATTAAATACATAAAAACATGAATGAAATAAAAGCATTCAATCAAGGTACTTAATCAATTAAAATCCCAAGTCTAATGGGTACATCAAAATTCCAAGTATTAGGAACAAAGATACTAATAATATTCATACAATTAAATCTCTAAGTTCTTAATTTACAGCCACAAAACAGAAACTAAAACTAAAGAGAAAGGAAGAAATTAGCAAACAATGGTCGATCCCGCGTTTCCGTCGTGATCTCCACGTCCCTCGAGCTTTGGATCTTCAAAAATGCTCCACAAACGCTCCAAATTGCTCCATAAACCTTCAATTTTAGCTTGGAATCGAGATTAGGGCTCCAACTCTCGGATTGGCCTCCCAAAACGTCTCAACGCTGCAAGAAATATGGGGCGCGCGTGTTTTTTACGGAAAAACAACGTTTTTTGAGTTTTCGTAGCGTCGCGACGCTATAGACAGCGTCTCGACGCTACCCTGCAGATAGCACTGGCCATTTTTGCTATATCTCTTTGCTCGGGTATCCGAATGACCTCCGGTTCGATGCGTTGGAATCGTGATTCAATGTAGAATCTCCCGAAACGTGCCTTATGCTCAAATAAAATCTTTAATCTTCTTGAATTTTCAATTAAGCTTCAAAAGGCTCCAATATCCATCAAAATATTCTCAAATACTTGGTTTTGCTCCTCAAGCTCGGTTCTACAAAATTAAGAGAAATAGGCATAAAAGCTCACAAAATAATCACAAAACTAGCATAAATAATAGGAAATAAGATAGCATAAATACATGCTATCACTAAGATACGCCATCTTTTTTCCTTTTGGCAAATAAGTGAATGATGCTTGCTCCCCATAAATTAGGCATGCATTATATCCTTTTAGCGTACAACCACACAAATTTTCATTCCAGAGAAAATTGACTAGTCCACAATAAAATAGCTTTGAGTGGGAAACATCGTTCTTGATGTACATCATCACATTCAACCCCATCATTCCAAAGCTTTTTCAAATTATCAACTAATGGAGCTAAAAAAACATGAATGTCATTTTCTGGTTGTTTAGGCCTAGATATTAATACACTTAACATTAAAAAAAAAAATTACTTCATGCACAACCAGGGGTAAATTGTATGTCGCTAACATAACTGACTAACAACTATATCTACTACTAAGATCACCATGTGGATTGACCCCACAAGTTGAAAGGGCAAGAAAAAAATTTCTAGGTTCTAAACCAAACTCTGGTCATAAATTGTCTACTTGTTTCCACGATAATAATGTGTATGCAAGATGTCATATGTACCCATCACTTTCTCGTTTTTTGGCATACCAAGTCAACAAACTCAATATTTATTTACTTTGAAACATTCGTTCAAATCTTGGAATAAAAGAGAAATACCACATGACTTTTGCTATAACATTTTTCATCACATCCTTCGAATCTTTACGAAGCTTCCATCTTAATGTTCCGCAAGTGAGACATACTTCTACATCTAAGAGCTTTTTTCTAAACAAACAACAATCGTTGCTACAAAGGAACAACGTGTTGGGATTTATGCCCTAAAGCCTCATAATTAATGATTTATTTAATCATTAATAATAATTTTGATTATTTTATTTGCAATATAATATTACCCATTATATGAAAAATTCAAGGTTATTAGTGTAATCTTGAACAGTATGTGGTTGACATACGGGAGGATCGTGTTCAAGAAATAACTTAAAGGGTCATAGTATATGGGTAAGGTTAGGTGCCTCATCCTTGTAACACTATTGATATGACCCACTTTGTAATAGTTACAAATGATTTGATCCAAATAGTTCATGTGGAGACATGTGAGTGGGGGTATCTTATACAATAAGTTTGTATAAAACTGGACCACGAAATATTTAATCTCTCTTTATAAATTTGTTAATTGAGAAGATTAATATTTCATCATGATAATCATATGCAACTCGATCTTAATCTTGAGTGAGTTATGAACTCCTGCCTGTGAGGGCTTATCCTTTGATTTGCATGGGTGAGAGTGACTTTTGTAGCCGATTTAATATGCCTACCATTTTGGGGACTTGACCAAATAGGGAGTTGGGAGCATAATCTCACAAGATGCAATTTACTCCTTCCCATATAGGGTAAATAGATAAGTAGTTACCTTAAGTGCTGATTTTGGGACTTGAACAATGAGGCTCCATCCTCTCACTGGCCTGAGAGAGACTTCGTTTATGGTTGGATCATAAACAAATTGTTCATTAGAGGATCAGTGGTACTTAAGGAGCAAGATGTAATTACAAGGGTAAAACGGACTTTTGACCCAACTGTAATTACGAACAACTCATGAATGATCGACTTGCATATAGTGATTATATCCATGGACATAACTTGTCCTACAGTGCGTAAGAGTGCAACTCTAGGTCTATAGTAGATGACCCTAGAGTTAATGAATGAAAATTGATTAATTAAATATTTAATTAATTAATTTTGTATCATTGGAGCTTATAATATGTAGGTCCATAAGGTCCCCTTGCTAGCTCATAGTAACACTTAAAGAATAATTTAGTTGAAAGAAAATTTTGAAATGTTCAAATTAATATTTAATTTGAAGTGTTCAAATTAATATTTAATATATTATATATATTAAATAAAATAGAGAAAAATATATTTATTGTATTTTATACATTATATATTAAAATAATTAATGTATATTAGATACATTAAATAAAATATATATTTATAAAATTTGAATAAGATTCAAATAAATAAATATCGTAAGAGATTTGAATGAGATTCAAATAAGTATAAGATATATTTTAATATATTAGATATTAAAATATAATATTTTAATTATGGCAAAGATTTGCCCTTGGTCTCTATAAATAGGACTCTTGGGCTGAGCCATTAGATATAACACACATCTTCTCAATAGAGAAATAGAGAATTCTCTCTAAACCTCTTCCTCTCCAATCTCTTTGGATTTTCTTTCAAGAGGCTCCCTTCCACAAGCCTTGATCCTGTGTTTGAGTCATAGCCAGGAAGACTTTGTGGAGGAGATAAAGACCTGTCAGAAATATCTCAATATTTACTACAAGTAAGTTTGCTTAATCTTATTTTTTTAGTTTAATTTTAAATACAATCAAAGACGATCCAATGCTTCTGCTACGGAGTGAAACGTTCAATCCTGCACAAGGACCCTTCATATATCTCTACATTGGTATGATATTGTCCACTTTGGGCATAAGCCCTCATGGCTTTATTTTTTGTTTCACCCAAAAGGCCTCATACCAATGGAGATATTGTCCCTCACTTATAAACACATGATCCTTCCCTAATCTAGCCGATGTGGGACTTTGGTCGCACTCCCAACAATCCTCCCCTAGAACAAAGTACCAACCGAGCCTCCCCGTAAATAGTCATCTATCTGTTTAGCTCTTATCCTTGCCAACTCCTTTACTATAGCACACCGCCAGTCCAAGCCAACTCCCTTACCATAGCACACTGCCAATCCGATAGAGTTCAACCAAGGGATCTCCACCATGACTATGCCTTCAAGGCTTGCCTCCTTTATTAGCACCATAGGATTCTATCGAGACCACTACTCAGGGGCATGGCTCTGATACCAATTTGTTAGGACAACGACCCTGTAACGCCCCAGGCCCAAGATTCGGACCAGGATTTGGAATCCGGATTCGGTACCTAATGGGCCCAGCATTCCCCTGCATCCCCCGCGACCTGACCACGTCACCTTACTTGTCTTGAATTGCTTATAGAGTGAAGACTATCCCCACAAACCAACACGAGTCCTTTTAGCATGCTTTGTCCTCACTCACATGCTTCCTAGAAAAATTTCTAGAATGTCACCCAACATAGGATTGCTTCAAGCCAAGCACGCTTAATTTGGAGTTCCTATGATTGAGCCACCGAAAAGGAAGGTGCACCTTGTTGGTATAGGTAGTAGCTATCAATTCTTTTTTAAGCATTTCTTAACCATGCCTTGCATAGCCTCAGGATCCCTCTCATTCAGATGTGGTCTCGGTTCATTCATGTACCCCTCCTAACCTTGGGCGTTACAGACCCTCCACATGTCTCCACATTGTTATGATGTTGTCCACTTTGGGCATAAGCCTTCATGGCTTTGTTTTTTGTTTTACCCAAAAGGCCTCATACCAATGAAGATATTGTCCCTCACTTATAAACCCATGATCTTCCCCTAATCTAGCTGACGTGGGACTTTGGTCGCATTCAACACCATGAGTGCAAAAAATCTTTTTTGCTTGATACAGAGAAGTTGGAATTTCATTAGGACTTGGTAAGATGTCACGAACTAATGCTACAACTCAGTGAAACTTTATTGCTCCATCCAAATTTTTCTTTCAAATTATATAACTTTACCAATGCAAATATTTTGGTAAAATTCTTACAATTTGAGTATAATAGTTTATTGGCATTATCTAGTGCTTCCTCAAAAATTGGGGACTTGTCATTAAAATAATTATGTGCAGCGTCAAACATTTCTATTGTGTCATCAACATCTTCATCTTCAACTAATTCTTTTCCACAAGTAGACACGTTTTCATTGTCTCTCTTAATCGGTAGTGATTCACCATGCCAAATCCATGTTTTATAGCTTTGATCGATTCCATAAATAACTAAGTGGTCTCTTACTACATTTATATTTTGAGACTTTGTATTCACACACTTCAAACATGGACAACAAATGACATTTGACCTATTTGAATGTCGTAGTCCATTTTCAATGAACATCTCAACTCCTAAACCATATTTTGGTGACATTCAATTCTTTTTCATCCACGACTTATTCATAAATATAAAACTTGTGACTTGAAAATTCACTCTACAAGGAAGAATAATGGTTATTTAAACTTACATACTTACTAGGTCCACTTACATACTTACTAGGTCCTTAAGAGGAGGCTAAGGAAAAATTAAACTATTAAGGAGTTCATTGTTCACTCAAGTTAATATCAACTGAGACAAGACCTAATATCCAAACGACTACATTCACACTAATCCAACAACCTAAACTTAGGCATTATGGTCAGACAACTAAACAATGTAGGCCCTCAAAAATATTTGGATCCTTTTCTACTATTCTCATTGTACATATTTCAATCAACCTCTATGGTCAAAGTTTAGGGACTTATTTGATACAAAATTAAAATCAATAATAAAACTAAAATCAACACATTCAGAAGAACTACAAAGGGAAAATTAAAAATTCTATGAAAATTTTCACAATTCTTGAATCCACCTCCTCAACACAAATTGTAGCAAAGAAGAGGATTAAATAGAACCAGAGAAGAACAAATTAAGTGTGAGTTATGAAGTTTAGAACAAATTAAGTGTGAGTTTACGAAAATTTGCAACAGGTAGCTTGCTGGTATTTGTCTATGTTTTGTATTCAGCTAAGTACATTTTAGGGAAAGGAATATCATTTGGATTATTGCTTTTGATAAATGAAAGAGACAATTAGTACTTGATAGGACTAAGAAAGTCCTATTTTATCCATATTAATTCAGGCTAGTTCAGAGGTTTTTATGAGCCTAATTGATTATTTTATAGGAAATCGAGCAAATGGAGTGTCTTAGAGCGTTTGTGGCATTTTGGGGTTAATCTGGAGCGAATTGGAGGTCATTTGATCAACTGAAGTTGAAGAAGCAAAAGAAATGACCAAAATGCCCTTGCTGAGAGCATCTCAACCCCACAAAGCAACATCAAGATGCTACAAAATAGAATACGTGCAAATGGAGAAGCATCAAGACGCTATGCGAGTCAAGTGTCGAGCTACCTTACCAAAAAACTGCGGGGAGCCTTGCAAGACACTAGTAGCATCGATATGCTACCCATAGCATCTTGACGCTACTGCAATTTCTATAAAAGCGTCTTTTCCAAATTAGGTCATTGGTGGATGGATTGACAGCCGTTTTGGATGATTTTTCTCTACCTCTTTACTATTTTCTTTAGTTTTAGGATTAGTTTAGGTGTTTTGATCAAGCCTCGATGTCAAGCTTCACCGTTTCGATGGTCAACTAGACTTTTGATGCCAATTCGAGTGTATTGTTGGTATCTTTGTATTTTTGTGAGATTATGTATTGAATTTCCATCTCAATTTTAGTAGCGTTATTATCTCTTGATTCTTGTATGATTTATGAGCATGACAGTAGATTAAATTGATGACTTAATCGCATCATGATTGCTCATTATGCTATGCATGTTGTTTGAGATTCGTAATTGTCGAAAATTCATGCTTACTTTTAGTGGTGAATAGGCCGGCTTGTGTTTGCGTTTAGGAGTTGTTCACTCCATTTGTAGTTTTCACGATAGGTCTTAGAATTAAGAAGAGCGTGTTAATTAGATTAGATCGGCCAATCTAGTTTAGTTAATTTGTCCTAATCAATCCCTAGATCTTAATGCGATTAGTCTGTTACTATAGAACGCTATCGTGTCCAGCTAATTGGGTTAATTGAGAATTAGTTCGATGCTAGGTTGAATTTTTGCTCGAATTCGCAAGTGTATGAATCGTTACAAGTAATATAGTAGTTGAATTACCAAAATTGCTCTCCACAGGGAATGAATGCTACCAATGACCAAATTCGTTAGCCTCGATTTTATCTAAGTATCGAATAATCAAAGAGTGATGGAATTTTAAACTTGTTTGCAATTGAATGAAATAAAGCTCTAAATCTAACAAAGTAAAACAAAAAGATAAATTCAATTTCTAAAGGATCTAGAGCAATAAATTCAATTTCTAAAGATCTAGAGTAATGACTTCACTATTATCTCCTCCTATTCTTCGTTCATTAATAGTTGAAACAATTTCTATTTCTAGATTGTTGGCCAGTTCTACCCTATAGACTTGATATTCTCTCTCGAACAATAATGATATTCTTTGAAAAGTAAATTGTCTATATCTCTATGACAATTCCAACAAATCAAATATTAAGCATGTAGAACCTAAAACTTCCATAAAATCTACAAGGATATCTCTATCTCAAGTATAAATTAGGTAAAACAATTCAAGTTCATCAATAATTCTTGTCTCTTAGCCTCAAATTACGACACAAAATCAATGTAAAGATTGGTCAAATCTAAACGTGCATTAAGCTTAGAAGAGTTTTCATAATCACAAATGAAATAAAAACATCAATTATTAACTAAGAAAAAGTAAGATTCTAATAACGACTATATCAAAGCTCTAGAAAAAGTCAATTAGTTCATAACAAAAATATCAACAAAAGTCCTAACTAAAACTATTGAAGTCATTACAACTAATAAAATATAAAGAGAAAGGGAAAAGAAACAAAATTCCGACGATTCCACGAGTTTCCAATCGTCGCTCTCACTCTGTTCAGTTGCTCGAATCCTTCAAAATAGTGTCCAGCCGTCTTCCACTTGTTCTCCCTCTCCAAATCCTCTCAAGTTTGATAAAGAAATGTATTTATAGGTCAAAAAATTCTAGGCGCACATCCCAAATTCACACTTCATAGTTTGTAGAACCTAGGCACTAGCATTATGCCTTCGCTAATAGTTTGTGGCGCCTAGGTGCTGTAAATAATTTTTTTATTTTTTTTTATTTTAGCCTTCCGCTTGAAAATCTTCGAACTTTGGCCCTCAAAATGAAATCTTTGATCACCTATAGAATAAAAGATATGCATGAATTAAAACCCAACAACTATAGAAAAACTAACAAAAAACAATTTAAACAAGATATAACAAATAAATATAAAATGAACTTACATGAATTGGTTTAATTAGGGGACCGTTAGGGGCTTCTCTAGCTTTTTTGGTTAAGTCGATTAGGTAATTAGCTGTGAAATTGAACCTCACATTGGTTTCAATGATCAATTTTACATTGTAGCTCAACATACTCCGAATTGGTGCCCATGGTAAGATCGTTTATTTTCCTTGTTTTAGTTTCCATTATTTTCCCGCTTTATGCAAAACTCCCCTTTTTTGGTCGTTAAGAAATCTAATTAAAGAAATTAATTCTGGTTCCCTGTGGTTCAATTCAGTCCACTGTTAATTACTACACATATTTAATTTGAATCGGTTTAATAAATTATAATTTGAAGAGCCTTGACATGCTCTGTCAGTATCATCTTGAAGGAATGAGGCTATTAGCTATGGTTCAAAAAGTGAACATCTTCAAAATGCATAATTAGCTGTGATGTAGAGAAACTAAGATGTATGTGATAAAAAGTCAACCAAAAAAGGGTGGTTAGCTTGGACAAAGAAACACCACTACATCTGGAGTTGAATTTGTTAGCTGGAACAAGATGGAGAAGTTACAAAAACCTCAGGCCAAGGAAGTTAAAAAAAAAAAAAAAAAGTCTTCCAATTGGCATAAAGATAAGATAGACTATTAGACTATAAATTGCAAGGAACATAAAATTTAGACCATGAGAGGGCAACAAATATAACTAAATTAACAACAAATATAACTCATAATGCTTAAATACACATGATATTCCTTTCCCTCTACGTGGTGAAGATTGATGAAACTTGTTGTGGGTGAAATTGGACTAAAGAGATAAACCGAAATTACAAGGGAATCTTGCAATATAAGATTAACCTTTTCAAATCTAATTCCTAAATAGAAGGGGAAACCTTTTATCCTTATCTAAAAAGGAATATGGAAAACAAAGGTCCTATAAATATGTCATTATGACTCAAAGAAAGGGAGTTGAACTTCAACCCTCATTCTCTAAATTATAGCTTGCTACACTCAAATTCTCCTAGCTAACTTAAGCATCGGAGCTGGTGTGGCAAATGCCACATCAGTGCCTAGCTTTTTCTCTTTTGCAGGTCACCTATTTCCCCTAAATTACAAATTTATCGTGGTTGTCACGTGGAGGTCAGGTGAGATTTCTCCTGTCCAAAATTTGGCAACAACAGTTGGCGCCGTCTGTGGGAAACGAGAGTGCTCTACCTTGCATACATGAATTGAGAAAATCATAGTTATGAAGACATGGGGGCTTAATGAGAAGGTTTTCTTCAACATATATATCAACTGAAGGAATTCGGTCGAAAATCAATGGAATTCGATTTGAATCTGATTTTCATGCTGAAAGTGCTCCAAATGAGTCTAGCCACATGAAGACAATTTGCTAGCGAGAATCCAAAGTCACAAAGCAAATCCACCAATGCAAAATCCCTCCTGGATGAATTGAACAATCTCAGATTGCATGAGATTAAATTTCAACCCATATTGGTTTTTGTGCATTCGGCGCATTACAATTAAATATGAAAAACGAGACTACAAAGCAAATTTGGAGGAATCAACTTTGAAGGTTTCTACAAAGTTGCAAAATCACAGATAAGTTTACTTCAAACTTAAAACTTCATAGTGCAATATTTAAATTCAATAACCAAATTATGTATGTCATAATTGTTTTGTTATGATCTTTTGTCTATGTTATAGCATCTTCATGCACTCTACACATGGTCTCTACATTTTTGAATTCTTTAAATGTCATTAGCATGATAACATCAAAATGATAGTTTTTGTGCTCTAATAAAGAATTGAACATCATGAATTATTAAAAGTGCCATGAAATATCTATAGAAAGAAATTTATTATATGGAATTCTAGAAGTCTTGAAATTGCTTGCATGATATAACAAGTTATTCAAACAGCAGACCACTTCATAATTCCATATTTTCCTTACATAAGTGATTGGATATATTTCATTCAGCTAAATCAGTATTTCAACTGCATTGAATTGCCTAACTCTCAAACTAGAGGGTGATTTCATATGATATGAAAAAATATCATATTCATGAAAATTATATTTTGAATGCAGAATAATTGATGGAACATTCCACATTTCACCTATTCAAAAATACACTTATGCAAGAAGAAGCTACAAAGGCTACTAGATGGCCAAAATTTCCTCCTACGGGAGGTCGGGAAGTCCAGAATAGTCCCTACGGGGTTTGATGGCAATCCCACTTAAATTTGAGGACGCCCTCGAATTTACATATTCTCTCCAGGAAAACGGCACAGGTCGCGAATCCAGAGGAGAGTCTTAGCCCCCAAGAAAGATCGAAATGTTCCCTACGGGGTTGGACAACAATCTTGGGGAGATCCAAGGAGAATCTTGGAGCCCTAAATTTTCTCCAGGATGTGGACGAACACATATCCAAAGGAGAATCTTACCCACCAGGAAGAGACCGACCTACGGGGTTAGACAGCAATCCTGGGGATGATCTGAGACGCAAAATAAGCGTCACGGAACCCTAAAATTCCTATAGGAAACAGAGAAACCAAGACGCGAGATAAGCGTCATGGAACTCTAAAATTCCTACTGGAAAACGGAGAAACCGACACTCTAGGAGACTGAAAATCCTCACAAGAATGGACAGCAATAACTAGAGATAATTCGAGGCAGACCTCGAAAAGTCAACAATGACTCCAAAACTTAATAAGCTACTCCAAGTCAGGCTCCATACAATTACTCCACACGCTCCTAATCTCGAATCCTAACTAGGGAGTGGGGGCTAATGTTGTGGGTGAAATTGGACTAAAGAGATAAACTGGAATTACAAGGGAATCTTGCAATATAAGATTAACCTTTTCAAATCTAATTCCTAAATAGAAGGGGAAACCTTTTATCCTTATCTAAAAAGGAATATGGAAAACAAAGGTCCTATAAATATGTCATTATGACTCAAAGAAAGGGAGTTGAACTTCAACCCTCATTCTCTAAATTATAGCTTGCTACACTCAAATTCTCTTAGCTAACTTAAGCATCGGAGCTGGTGTGGCAAATGTCACATCAGTGCCTAGCTTTTTCTCTTTTGCAGGTCACCTATTTCCCCCAAATTACAAATTTATCGTGGTTGTCACGTGGAGGTCATGTGAGATTTCTCCTGTCCAAAATTTGGCAACAACAAAACTTAGCAAAAATTACAAGCAAAAATTATCATGAAGCCATTGAGAATTGGATGCCTTATTTATTTTCTTTATAGAAAAGATGTGATTTTTAATACTTATTAACCTACAAAATATCAACGGACAACGACATGGACACCCCACGAAGAATACACGAATCCCATCTCCTGATATCACTGGAAAGTGGAAATTAGGAAGCAGAAGCTTTCCAATGACAAGGACACCCATTCCATTGGCGGTTCGTGTCTAAACTAAAAGACAGAAATTCAATTTTGTATGTGTAGACATTTGAAAACAGAGTAAATGTTGAAATCTACTTGAATATATCTTGTCGAACCACAACCAAGAAACTGTTGAAATTAAAGGCACGAACGGAGAAGCTTACATTAGAAATAAAGCGTTTGCAATACACGAACGACGGACGGTGGATCTACCTATGAATGGCGGACGACAGACATATCTACCCACGGCGAACGAAATCATGGCGACTGAAACCCAAGATCTAACTCACGACGGAAAGATCTACCACAATACCCACTGTGCAAAACTCACGGTGGAAGAAACCCAAACTCACGGCAGCAAAACCCAGCGGCAAAGCCCAAGATCTAACCCACGGCGGTGAACGAAAACCCACAACGGCGAAAAATCTGGACTAGGCAGTGACGGTGAACGAAACACCCACACAAACGTGTGACGGACGACGGTGACGGAGAATGGTGAGAAGAAATTTGAGTGAGCAGTGAACAACTGTTGATAAAAGTGAAAGAAGAAGAAGGTTGAAGTGTAAGAAGTCTAGGGCGGTCGATAGGGGTGTTCGTGGGTTGAGTTGGGTCGGGTGAGGTACTTTTTAGACCCAACTCAATTGTTCGAGTTGCAAATTTCGTCAATCCAAACAATTCTACTTAATCCAACCCAACCCTGAAATATTTGGGTTGGGTTGGTTCGGGTTGGTCGGGATATACTCAAAGTTTTATTTTAAGACAAAGTTAAGTATTGATGTGTAAAATACATATTTATTTATTTTTAAATATTGAATTAAGATTAGCAACTCAATTTCAATTTATATTATGAATTTTTACTTTCCAAAGACTTAAATACTTATTTTAAAAAGTTGTTGAAGAATAAATAATCTAAAAATAATTATAAAATTAAAATAAATATAGGTACATATAGTTGTAATATAAGTAAAAAAATATATTTTTTTAAATTAATAAGAAGTTCGGGTTGGTTCGATTCAACCCAAACTAATTTTTGGTGAACTCACGAACCAACCAAACCCATAAAGTTTCCATTTGTTTGAACCCAACCCAACCCAAACAAGTTGATAACCCAACTCAAACCGTAGAATTGGGTTGGGTTGATCGGATTTTTCGGGTCATCGAGTTTTTTGAACACCCCTAGCTGTCGATAAAAGTCAAAGGAAAGAGTAAAGTAAAAGTTTTTTTAAAAAACAGAAAGTAAAAATGCCCTATAATGTCGGGGAATGCCCAACATTAAAGGATAGATACAATGTTGGGTCATTGTAGCCTTTTTTTTTTCCTAATTTTTGCGCTTTTTTTTCCTCCTTCATCGTTTCCACATGCATTTTTTTTTGTCCATCATTAAATGTATAATTTGTTGTAGTGTTGGAGGTGTATTTGGCTATAATTATTGTCTGTATATATGCATATAGACATAAGTTTGCTATATTTATTGCACATCTCATCTTTTATACACATGATACATGTGTATGTTACTAGAATGTAGTACTATAGACTGTTATAGTTTTTCCATGTTTGTATATTATATACACATAAGAATTGAGTAATTTGATGTGTTTAATTACATGCATATGAGACACATTGTTGTTAATCTTGGTAGTTAGTTTACATGCGTATATAATACTATATACTCCGTTAATAATCGTATCATACTTTTGGTATAAAAAATTTTAGTTGTTGTACGTATTTGAAATCTTAGTTTCGTATCATACTATATACTCTGTTATTCTATTTGACAAAATCGAGAGGATTCAAATAACTGTATTTGTCTTCTTAAAACCTTATAATGATCGATTTTATTTATGTCATTCTTAAAAAGGGAGAGGTGTGAATTTCTCTCTTCAATTGTGAGTCTAAGGAAATTGTTGATGGATTCTATGAGTTGAGAAAAAGTTGAATCAAACCTAATAGAGATAGAATCAAACTTAAAACTGTTGTAGATATTTTCTCGTCTCAATTACCGTAGTATGTAATCGTAATTGGTTGAAGAGTCATTTTCTCGTTCCATACGCCATCAAAAGCAATCATAATATGATATTATGCCATTTTTCGACAAAATCAATTCAATCAGAGGGCGAAAAAATATTTGAAAGTCAAAATTGAATTATGGAATATGAACAAATCGACATTTGAGGTTATCAGTATTTAAAATGGAATAGATAAATATGATATTTAAAAATGAATCTAAACTATATATTTTAGATACATGAATCTACGAGGGGAGATACATTTTTTGATGGGAGATTTGTTTGAGTTTTTTTGTAACCAATTTGCGGTTAACTGGGTTGATAGAGAATATATAGATAAATCAAGGGTATAACCAGGAGGAAAAATTTCTGCTCTCATCCCCTAAAAGTGCGGTAGCCATAAATTTTGAATATTGAACGTTTTTAGCCATTTTTTTATTTGGCTTTTTTACTAGCTACCTGTTGGGTATAAAGTATGCCCTAGGATACATATCTCATCGCCTTTAGTGCAAGTGGGAGATTGTTGGGATTTATGCCCTAAAGCCTCGTAATTAATAATTTATTTAATAATTAATAATATTTCTTATTATTTTATTTACAATATAATATTATCCATTATATGAAAAATTCAAGGTTATTAGTGTAATCTTGAACATTATGTGGTTGACATACGGGAGGATCATGTTCAAGAAATAACCTAAAGAGTCATAGTATATAGATAAGGTTGGATGCTTTATCTTTGTAATACTATTGATACTACCCACTTTGTAATAGTTACAAACGATTTGATCCAAATCGTTCATGTGGAGACATGTGAGTGGGAGTTTCTTATACAATGAGTTTTGTATAAGACTGGACCACGAAATATTTAATCTATCTTTATAAATTCGTTAATTGAGAAGATTAATATTTCATCATGATAATCATATGCGACTCAATCTTAATCTTGAGTGAGTTATGAACTCCTGCCTGTGAGGGCTTATCCTTTGATTTGCATGGGTAAGAATGGCTTTTGTAGCCGATTCAATATGTCTACCATTTTGGGGACTTGACCAAATAGGAAGCTGGGAGCATAATCTCGCAAGATGGAATTCACTCTTTCCCATATAGGGTAAATAGATAAATAGTTACCTTAAGTGCTAATTTTGGGACTTGAACAATGTGGCCCCACCCTCTCACTGGCCCGAGAGAGACTTCGTTTATGGTTGGATCATGAACAAATTGTTCATTAGAGGATCAATGGTACTTAAGGTGCAAGATGTAATTACAGGGATAAAACGGACTTTTGACTCAGTTGTAATTACAACAACTTGTGAATGATCGACTTGCAAGTAGTGATTATATCCATGGACATAACTTGTCCTACAGTGCATAAGAGTGCAACTCTAGGGCTATAGTAAAGGGCCCTAGAGTTAATGAATGAAAATTGATTAGTTAAAGAGTTTAATTAATTAATTTTGTATCATTGGAGCTTATAATCTGTAGGTCCATAAGGTCCCCTTGCTAGCTCATAGTAACACTAAAATATCAATCTAGTTGAAAGGAAAATTTGAAATGTTCAAATTAATATTTAATTTGGAGTGTTCAAATTAATATTTAATATATTAGATATATTAAATATAAAAGAGAAAAATATATTTATTGTATTTGATACATTAAATATTAAAATAATTAATGTATATTAGATACATTAAAGAAAAGATAATTATAAAATTTGAATTATATTTAAATAAATAAATATTGTAGGAGATTTGAATGAGATTCAAATAAGTATAAGATATATTTTAATATATTAGATATTAAAATATAATATTTTAATTATGACAAAGATTTTCTTTTGGTCTCTATAAATAGGACCCTTGGGTTGAGCCATTAGATATAACACACATCTTCTCAATAGAGAATTAAATAATTCTCTCTAAACCTCTTTCTCTCCAATTCCTTGTGGATTTTATTTCAAGAGGCTCCCACAAGCCTTGGTCCTATGTTTGAGTCATAGCTAGGAAGATTTTGTGGAGGAGGTAAAGACCCGCCAGAAATATTCTAAGTAAGTTTGTTTAATCCTATTTTTTAGTTTAATTTTAAATAAAATCAAAGACGGTCCAATGCTTCCATTGTGGAGTGAAACGTTTATTTCTTCACCACCAGCCACAATTTCTCTTTAAAATTTAAATGTACATAAAACTCAATAAGTCATATGAGTCCAAACCCAATAAGTCATATGAGTCCAAACCCAACAAAGGCAAAGCCCAACATGCCACAAAGTATCCATTAAAAGCCCACAAAATAAAATTTAGAAAAAAAAAACCCTAACCCTAAAAAACATCTTCCCTCCCCCAATTTCTAACTTTCTTCTTTCCCTCCATCTCTCCCCACCTTCTTTCTGTATCCCTCCCTCTACCCCCGATAGACTTCGTCGTTGATTGCTTGAAAAGTTTGGATTTTTGAGTGGCATGTCCATGACTTGTTTGTGGTGTGTCCATCACGTGTCCAAAATTAAAAATAATAATATTAAAAGGGGACATGCAATTTCGCTTGTCGGACACATGTCTAGAATGGAAACTTTGTCAAATACAAAGTGTTTGTGCTTCCCAGCTCCGAAACAAGAAGAAAAGATTTGTCTTATTAAAAGATCGGTATATGGTTTTAAGTAATCTCCACATCAATGGTACAAAAGGTTTTATTCTTATATGTTATCCATTAACTTTGCTAGAGGTATGTATAATAGCTGTTTACTTTAAACAAGTCTTTGATGTTCAAATTATCTACTTCCTGTAGGATCGTATGGCAACACTAGAGGAGGGTGAATAGGGTTGCTTAAAAAAATTAAATTTTTTTTTAAAGAATTAAACTAAAATAATGTAATCCAAACTAATCAAAATAAACACCCTAAAAATTCTAGAAATATAGAACATTTTTCCTAAGCATGCAATCTACTCACAAAAATATTAAGCAACAAAAATTTAAAAGAATAAAGAGGAAGAGATAACACCGAAAATTTTTATACTAGTTCGGAAATCCCTACTCCACCCCGCAAGATTCCTTCTTGGGTATTTTATTACGATGGTCCTCTTACAGGTGAGAACCAAACCGATTGACACTCTTTTTAAGGGTTCAAGAGTCAACCCCCAACTGATCCTTTTGCAGGTTCAGGATCCAACCTATATCGATCCTTTTAACGGGTTCAAGATCAAACCACTACGATCCTTTTACCGGGTGCAGGATCAAACCACTACAAATCCTTTTTCGGGTTCAGGATTAAACTGCTCACTTAAAATCCCAAGGTGTACCCATACCTTAATACAAAACCCAATTGAAATAGTGAAATAATTTAAAGACCCACAAAGAAACACTCACAAAGAGTAGGTTTACAAGTTTTAGCTCAAAAGGAACAATCTAATCTCTCATATAAAATTCTCTCACAAGAAAAATAGAAAATGATGAAGCTTTGAAGAATGATCAACAATGAAGAATGTTTGAGAGAAAATTATAGCAATTTTTGGGGATGAGAGGTGTGAAATGAGAGAGAAAATGATGTTTAAATGGAGTTGTAAGGAATAAGTTTGAGCCATTAGATCTAGGTTAAGATAGATTAAGGGCGGAGGAAATTTGGGAGGAAAATGACAAAATAATGATTAAAAAACAATTTTAAAATGCCTCTAACGTCTATTTAAAATGCCACATGTAGCAATATTATTTGTCCACGTCATTGCTAAATAGCAGTTTTTCTCAATCTTCTTTTGCCCATAACTTTCTCGTTTAACGTCCGATTTGAGCAATTCAAAATGCGATGGAATTGTATTTTCGAGCTCTACACTGTGGATACTTTAAAACACTAAAATCATTAGTAATTCATAGGTTTGTTATCATCAAAATATATAGTCGTATGATTGAAGCTCGTAAAGCTAACACTTCCTTCTTTATGTTGATGACAAGTTGATTGCTTGTAAGTCCATGCATAATGTGAATAAGTTGAAAGATCTTTTAAAGGAGTTTGAAATGAAAGACCTAGGCAATGAAAAAAGAATATTATGAATGGACATTGTTAAAGATCGAAAAGAAAAGAGATTGTATTTGTCTCGATGTGATTATGTAAAAAGACTAATTAAAGGATTAAATATGCATGATATAGTAGGAAGGTTATGTTGGGATCTATGTCATAAAGCCTCGTAATTAATGTGTTTATTATTTAATGATTATTTAATAATTATTTGATAATTATTTGATTAATTTTATTTGCAATTTATATTATCCATTACATAAAAATTTAAGGTTATTAGTATAAATTTAAACAGTATGTGGTTGACATACGAGATGATCATGTTCAAGAAATAACCTAAATAATCTATTATCGATAAGGTTAGGTGCCTTATCTTGGTAACACTATTTGATACAGCCCACTTTGTAATAGTTATAAATGATTTGATTCAAATCGTTCATGTGGAGATATGTGAGTGGAGGTATCATATACAATGAGTTTGTATAAGACTGAACCACAAAATATTTAATCTCTCTATATGAATCCGTTAATTGAGAACATTAAAATTTCAACAAGATGATCATATTCGACTTGATCTTAATCCTGAGTGAGTTATAACCTCTACTTGCGAGGGCTTGTCCTTTGCATGGGTGAGAGTGACTTTTGTAGCTGATTCAATAGTCTACCATTTTAGGGATTGACAAAATAGGGAGCTGGAAACATAAGTTTCACAAGATATAATTCACTATTTCCCATATAGGGAAAGTAAATGAGTAGTTCCCTTAAGTGTTGATTCCAAGACTTGAACAATGCGGCTCCACCCTCTCACTGTCCCCAGAAAAACTTAGTTTATAATTAGATTATAAACAAATTATCCATTAGATGATCAGTGGTACTTAATGTGTAAGATGTAATTATAGGAGTAAAACAGACTTTTTAACCCAACTATAATTACAAACTACTCATGAAAGATTGACTTGCATGTAGCGGTTAATCCATGGACATAACTTGTCTCATAGTGCATAAGAGTGCAACTCTAGGTCTATAGTGGAGTAACTTAGAGTTACTGAATAGAAATTAATTTATTAAAGAGTTTAATTAATTAATTTTTTATCATTGGAGCTTATAATCTGTAGGTTCATAAGGTCTCATTGCTAGTTCATAGTAACACTAAAAGAACCGGTTTAGTTGAAAGAAAATTTTGGAATGTTTAAATTACAATATATCAGATGTATTAAATGAAGAAAATATATTTATTGTATTTCATACATGAAATATTAAAGAGAATAATATATTATGTATTAAATACATTATATTAAAGGAAACAATATGTATTAAATTTGAATGAGATTCAAATAGGTAAATATATATTGTAGGGGATTTTAGAGATTTGAATGAGATTCAAGTATGATAAATATATATTATAATATATTAGATATTATCATATATTATTTAATTTTGGGAAAGATTTTGTCCCAGGTTCTCTATAAATAGGATCTTTGGGTGGAGCAGAAACTAAACTCTCTATATAGAAAATTCAGAATTCTTTCTAAAAAAATTTTCTCTTTCTTTCAAGAAGTTCTCACAAACCTTGGTCATGTGTTCAAGTCATAGCAAGGAAGATCTTGTGGAGATTCAAGAGTCACTGGAACACAAGAAGTCAAAGACCTGCTAGAACTATCTCCATTATTTTAAGAGGTATTTATTTGCTTAACCTTATTGTTTTAGTTTAATTTTAAATAAATCAAAGTCGATCCCAAATTGATTTCTAAATTGTTTAGAAATCATAGTCTTCTGATGTAGGGTGAAGTGTTCATTCCTATCAAGTTAGTATTCCTTTTGCCAAGCATCTTAGACTATCTATGAATGATTCTCCCAAAACCCCTAATGAAATTAAAGAAATGCATGATGTTTCATATGCTAGTATGGTTGGAAGTCTTATGTATATAATGGTTTGTACTAGATTTGACCTTACATATCCACTTAGTGTTGTTAGTAGATTTCTTTTGCTAATCATGGTAAACAACACTCGAGTGTTGTTAAGTGAATTCTTAAATATCTTTCATGTCAGATTGATTTATCTCTTGTTTATGATGGGGCAAACAAAGTTGATTGTAAAAAGGTAGGATGCTAATATTGATAAATCTTTGACTAACTGTGTTTAAGCTTTTTTGTTGTACAAAAAACTGGATATCTAGTTTACAGTCTATAGTTGAATTATGTACAACTGAATTTGGGTATATTGCATTAACTAAAGTTGTTAAAGAATCTTTATGGCTTATGGGAATTGTGTTTGAATTAAGTTGTAGTGATAATGTCTCTACAATTGTTTTCTGTGATAGTCAAAGCGTGTTACACTTATCTAAAAATTATTCTCACCATGAAAGAACTAAATATATTGATGTTTATTATCATTTTGTTAGAGATGTCATCAACAACGACTTAGTTTTTGTCAAAAGGTTGCTACCAAATTAAATATTCCTGATATATATTTACGAAAGCATTATTTTATGATAGGTTTAACCTTTGTGTGAGAATGTTGCAACTTGAAAAAGGAAGGAATGTTGATTGTTTGAGAGGAAGCTCCATAGGTTGGTTTTATAATAAATATGAAATCAAGGTGGAGATTGTTAGAATTATTGATTCCAAATTTATCATTTAATTTTAGCATTTTCTTTTTAAGTTCAATTTGAATTAATTGGGCTTAACATGTGCTGGATTTATTAGACTCAAAACTACCTTTTTTTTTTTTACTACACTATTTTTTTTAAAAAAAAAAATCCGATACCTGGAAGTATATAAATTTTTTCCATGATTTAAAATAGGCGATAAAGTGTATTGTTACATATTAGTTTTAATGAATAAAGGATACCATTAGTGGGACATTAAAAATAAAATACATAGAATTTCAGATATTAAAATGAGTTATTGAATAAAGAAAGAAAGCAATAGCCAAATTAGAACACATGATCAGAAACCCTCAAATGTAACGACCATAGCTCGTTCAGGTTCAGCATGGTCACGGTCAATGTCAAAAAAACCAACCTTAGAATGGCCATTATCATTCTCCATCAAGTTCTGCTCCTTCAATTTTTCCATCAGGTTTTGTTCCTCCGATTGCTCCTGCTCCATGTTCCTCTGTTAATGGTAATCGTGGCTTGATTTTTTTCGAGTCCACATAAATGGTAGAGATGTGAGAGATATCCAATTTTCCATGATTGCTTTCCGCCATGCTTTCTTTGCTCAGCGCCCCACAAAATGTGATCCTCAACTCTTTTATCTTGTCACAATATTTCAGAGAAGAAGGCATACGACCCTCCAACCTAGGGCAGTTGGAGATCCCAAGAATACCAAGTTCACATAAATTTGAGCGCCACACAGGTAATACTCTTAGCTTTGGAAACTCTCCTATTTCTAGCACTTCTAAAATTTTATCTGAATTACACAGCCACCTCGGCAAACTGGCCAGTGCTGGAAATCCTCTGAGTATCAATTTCTTAAGACGAAGCAATTCCATTGAGAATGTGAATCGCAACAGCTCGCACCCCCATATTGCCATATTACGTAATGAACTCAATCTTTCCAAGCCTTTTGGCAGTGTTATCAGCGATTTGCAATCATAGAGGATCAGTGTTTGAAGGGAATTCAGTTTGTCAATGTCTTCAAATAAGTGAGTCAAGTTTTCGCTCCCACCGATGGCGAGAAAATGAAGTGATGTTAAGCTTCCTATACCATCTTTTCCCAGCCTGGCTTGCTTTGTGTGTATCCATAAGAATCTGAGCCCGATCATGTGCTTTATGTTTTTGGGAAGCTCTTCAAGCTCTGAGCAGAATGCAAGTATCAGGGTCTGAAGGATCTTTAGCTTGCAAATTGATTCTGGCAACCTCTTGAGTCTTTGATTCCCTCGCAAATCTAAATACCTTAAATGCATCAGCGTTTCGATGGAGGTCGGGATTTCTTCCAAGGAAGAGTTGCACAAGTACAAAAGCCTTAGATGCTTGAACTTGCTGATGCATTTGACAAGAGGGACTCCATTGATCTTTGGCTCCACACCTCCCACTGGAATGGAAATAAAATGAATTTTATCGCTTGTTGACAGAGGCAAATCCTGGTTGTTGCAGTTGACAAATGAAAGCTGATGCAAACTTTCGAGGTACTTTTGTTCCTTATTAGCCAGTTGGACTGCAAGATCATGAACAAGGCTATGGATTTTGAACCAATATCCAAGAGCATGCTCCTCAACATCTTCAAGTAAACCGCGAGACCACAATTCATTGAAATATTGCTCCCCAACAGCTTCAGGATCTTTGCTACCTGAAGGAAGGATTCCTTGCGCCATCCATAGTTGGATTACCTCAAATGAGTAGAACACGTAATCTTTTGGCAACAATGAAAAGGAAAGAAAACAAGGTTTCAAATAAAATGGCATTCGATCATAACTCAGTCTTAGTGCACCTAAAACGCAACCACCATTCAACTCTTCCGGTTTCCATTTCTCACTCAAGTCATTGACGTTCGGCCACTCGACACCATCACTCGCTTCCAAAGAAAGCAGTCCCGCCAAGCATCTGATTGCCAAAGGAGCTCCTCCACATTTTGGCACAAGTTTTTTTTCGACTTCACTTCGAATTCTCTTAAGATTTTCGGTAGTATTCTTGTCTCTAAATGTATGATCAAATAAAACCATGGATTTCTCCTCGTTAAGCCTTTCAATCTTGTGTGGTATTGTACTTGTAGTATCATTTAGAGTTTGCTCACTGCGAGTGGTGATAATGATCTTGCTGCCATTAGCCCCCATCTCTTCACTATGTTTTCCAGTTCAAATACTCTTTTGGAATCGAAAGCCCCGTAATCATCCAAAACAAGCAAGAATTTTCTGCCAACAAAGTTTCGTTGGAGCTTGATTAGTAAACGGTTGCCGGTTAAGGTATCATTAACCTTTTCTCCGGTTGCTGAACTGAGAATCTCCCTTCTGATTCTCTGAACATCAAAATCTTCAGAAACACACACCCACATTCTCTTGTCGAAATGATCAAACACTTCGTGGGCATTGTAGACTAACTTGGCCAGAGCGGTCTTTCCCATCCCTCCATCTCCATGGATTGAAAGAATAGCCGGAGATTTTTGTTTATCATCTTCATCCTTTACAAGTTCATCAATAATACTCTGTTTTGCTTCATCTCTACCAATAATGGAGTCGACATTATCAGAGAGAATCGCCTCTTTCTTCAGGTGCAGAAGCCTAGCGAAAACTTGCGAACCAGTAATGGAGGTCCGCAAAGTCATTTCACTCTTCAAACGTTTGATATGTTCATTTTCATCTTCAACCAGAGGGAATTTATACATGGTGTCCTCAATCATATCTAATTTGTTTGTGATTTGGTTAATTTCAGCGGCGGTTTTATGTGCAGAAACGAGGAAATTGGACGAGAAACAAGAAGAGCATTGCCGTACCTTATCGTCAACGTCGTTCTTTCGATTCTGCACTTTCCACTCCAAATATTCGCATTCCAATTCCTCAATTAGATTGTCAGCCATTGAAAACGCATCTTTGAGTTGTTTAAGCAGACTGTAGAGTTCCGAATTGCTTCCCTGCTTCTCCTCCGCGTCTCTGAGTCCGGGCTTGAGATTCGACACAGCTGTTTCGAGATTTCTTAGTTCGGTTAGGATCTGGCGAAACTCTGGTCGGCCGGCGGCTTCGGATATCCTTCCGAGCAGATTTTCGGCCACACTGTCGAGAAGTCCGGCCATTATAATTGTTCAGTTTTGTGTGATGGATTCTTGATTTCTGTCCTTTCCATTGTTAAAATGCATTGTAATGTAATGCCCTAAATACCTTGCATTTGGAATCAAGTAAGAAACTGCTACTTTCCTCAATTTCTTGGCAATCGTATTCGTTTTCCTTGTGACGAGGCAAACAATTACACCATAAAGCTTTCATACCTTTTCTCTTTTGCTTTTTCATGAACAAAATGTTCTTTGCCTCTCTAATAGAATGAATGTTCTTTACCTTCCATGGATGCATCTTTGAGCCCACCATTGTCTTGCTTTTTGAGTTCCCTCGTTGTCTCCAAAGAAATTGGAAAGAGATATCGGTGTTAGAAACAGAATCGGAGAAGCTCAACGACGAAAATATAGCAATATCGGTAAAAATATTGTTAATTTGTTTTTGTGAAACTTTAGAACAAACTTGTTTAAATAATAAACTATTCATTTAAGTCTATATATCAATAATTATAAACAAAAAATGAATTGCAATACAATAATAGATAATATTATTGAAGATCCAAAAATAATTAAGAACTTGAATTATTTATTGAAAAAAAAATGTGGTCAATAAGTTCATAATTGATAATTCAATAACAAGGTGATATTTTTAATGGTATTATACCAACATTAATATAATTGATTTGATAACAACAGTATTGCTCTCGATTCATTCTATCTTCAAAAATAAATTAAGCATCTAATACTCATACAGTATTGCACTACGCGATCGCGCGCAGTGCGCTTGTAGTGTGCAATCGTATTTTTGTCATATCTCCCTCAATATAAATTTGTTTTGGCTAAATGACCACTCGTTTTTTCGTATTTTTCCAACCACACTTATAAACTAAGCAAAATTTTAAAGGATCTTGACTTTTAATGACATTAAAAGTCAAAATAATCTAATTTAAACTTGGAGGGGTCATAACTTTGAACTCAGTTGACTAAATTGGGTGATTTTTTAAAATTTCATATTTTTCAAGATCTACATGTTGGAAGGTAGCTTGTTCGACCCTTTCACCAAAAAATGGTCGTAACTAATTCTAGATGAACGACAACAAGTGTTCCAAAGATGGGTCATCGGTGCTCAAGTCATGGTGGGATGAGAGAGGAGAGGGAAAAGAAAAAGAACACAAAGGAAAGAGAAGAAGAAGACAGAAAGGAGAGAGAGGAGAGATAAATTGTGGATATTTGATGTTTCTTTTAACTTAGGGATACAAAATTTCACACACTAAATTTTTTTAAAAAAAAAAGTAGGTTTCAAAAAGTCAGGTCATTTCTGATAAATTTTTTTATTTTAGGTTAGTTTCAGCAATTTTCTATGTGATTTATATGTTAAATGTGCAAAACAAAATATTGTAAAGAAAATGTAACACAAAATAAAAACCAAATTATAAATTAAAAAGAAAAGAAAAGAAAAAAGTGAGGTAGAGACAACTAGACAAGGGTGGTGTCATGGGAATGGGGAGAGGAAAAGGGAAAAAAGGAAAAAGAACTTATAAAAAACAAGCCCAAGATCAAACTCAGAACAAAAATATGTGTGATTTATATGTTAAATATGCAAAAAAAAAGTAAAAAAATGTAACATAAAATAAAAAAATATATATAAATTAAAAAAAAAAGGAAGAAAAAAATGAGGGAGAGACAATCAATGTTCAAAATGTTGATGTTGATGAAAATATTGAGGTCCAGATTTTACGGAAATGTCGATGGAAATATTGAGGTCTAGATTTTACGGAAATGTCGATGAAAATTTTAGGAAACTTTATGGAAATCTTGGAAATTGATGAAAATTATTTGAATTAGTTAATGAAACTTTAACTCTAGCTTAATTATACTATACTTTATCAATTTTAATCATCATATCTAAAACTACATATAATATTTATCTATAAATGTCATTGAAAATATAGATGTTAGTAGGAATTTTGAAAAAACTATAGAAATGGATGAATATTGTTAGAATTATTAAATGGAATTTTAATTGTAGCTTAATTAGAATATAATTAATCATTTTTTTATTGTCATATCTAAATATATATATAATCTTTATATTGAAATGTCACGAAAAATGTCAAGGTCAGGATTTTTTTTTTTAAATATGAAAATTTATGAAAATTATTTGAATTGTTAAACGAGACCTTATTATGACTTTTTTTCTAGACTCGACTTTAATTATGACTTAATTAAACTATGATTGATCATTTTTAATCAACATATTAAAAAATATAAGTAATATTTATATGAAAATGTCAATGTTGATAGAAATATCTCTTGAACAAGTGAAAATTAGTCAAACATGTTTCAATTAGTAAATGAGACCTATAATTTGGTTTGTTTAAATTAGGTTATAAATTTCATCTATAATTCCATTATTTTAAAATTTTATAACATTGATTTAACCATCATTTAAATAATTAAAAATCTAAATTTAAAGGAATATATGAGAGAATTATGATTTAATATTTAAATAATACTAGGCACTCTTTTTAGTATTAAAATATATAAATTATTATTTAATACTTTTCTAATGTATTAAAAAAGGTAATTCTTTGAAAAAAAAACAGTTAAAAAGACAAAAAGAGAGTAAACTAGAAAAAAAAAAAAAAAAGGTAAAACTTAGAAGTTTTGTCTAAGGCGCCCTATAATGCATGAACGATCTAAAAACTATCCCACATCGAAAGATTTTGTGAAGGGAGGGGACCACCACCCTTATAAAAGGCATTGCTCTCTCCAATTTGTGTTTACTGTCTTTTACCATCAATTGTGGGCCTGGCAATTCTAATGGGCTTGGGCTCGTGTAAAAGGCTTAGACAGTTAAATGTTAAAGATTTTTTTTTTTGGTAAACTGTCGATATTTCGCGAATTCTTACAAAATGTCGACGATATGGCATTGCTCTCTCCAATTTGTGTTTAGTCTCTTTTACCATCAATTGTGGGCCTGGCAATTCTAATGGGCTTGGGCTCGTGTAAAAGGCTTACACAGTTAAATCTTAAAGATTTTTTTTTTTTTCTTAACTGTCGATATTTCGCAAATTCTTACAAAATGTCGACGATATGTCAAAATATCGTCGACATTAGGGGAAGAATGAAGTTTTTCGTTGTTGGGATATCAACCCTTCCGACATCTCGACATGTCGAGCGACATTTTGATGTGTCGCTCAATATTTAACACAATGGACACAATTAGACAAGTGTGGTGTCATAGGGATGGAGAGAAAGAAGGGGAGAGAGGAAAAGAAAACTTGTAAAAAAACAACCCTAAGGATTGAACCCAAGATAAAGATATGTGTGATTTATATGTTAAATATGCCAACCAAAATATGGTAAAAAAATGTAACACAAAATAGAAATCAAATATAAATTAAAAAGAAAAGAAAAGAAAAGAAAAGGAAAAAAAAAGGTGAGGGAGAGACAACTAGACAAGGGTGGTGTGGTGAGGATGGGGAGAGAGAAAGGAAGAGAGGAAAATAACTTATAAAAACAAGCCCAAGGATCAAATCCAGGACAAAAATATGTGTGATTTATATGTTAAATATGCAAAACAAAATATTGTAAAAACATAAATTTGTGAAGAAACATATCGATAATCTCTTTTATAGATTATGTCACTTTATTTCATCTAACTATTCACTTCTTTCTACCATTTGTATACACTGTTCTACATTGTCAATGTTTGTCCAACTAACATGTTACGATGATTAGGTCTCGTTTAATAACTATTTGATTTTTAAAAATTAAGCTTATAAATACTACTTCCACCTATGAGTTTTCTTGTTATGTTATCTACTTTTTACCTATGTTTTCAAAAACCAACCAAAGTTTTGAAAACTAAAAAAAGTAGGTCCCGTTTGATAACCATTTTGTTTTTTGTTTTCGATTTTTGAAATATGCTCGTTTTCTCATCATTTCTCTACAATGGATTTCATCTTTCTTAAGGAAACACTTGAATTCTTAACCAAGTTCTAAAAACAAAAACTACTTTTTTTAGTTTTCAAAACTTGGATTGGTTTTTGAAAACATAGGTAAAAAGTAGATAGCAAACACAACCTCATAGTAGGAAATAGTATTTATAAGCTTAATTTTTTAAAACCAAAAGCCAAAAAACAAATAGTTATCAAATGGGGCTGTAGTTTTCAAAATTTTGTTTTTGTTTTTGGAATTTGACTAAGAACTCAAATGTTTGTTAAAAAAGATGAAACTCATCGTAGAGAATTAATGAGAAAACAAGCACAATTTTCAAAAATCAAATGATTATCAAACAGGACTTTAGTTGTGGTTTTGATAACATGAAGGACGTAAAATCATAACACAATGCAAAGTCTAAGTACGTAATTTAAACTTTGTTCAAGTTTATCAACTATAATTGTAAATCTAACCTAATGATTTTTAATAGCGTAATTAATAATTGTAATTATTAGAACCCCCATGTGTCATATTGATGAGTTAAAAGTAAATTTAGTAAAGATTAAAAAATCTATAAAGAAATTCAAAGTAGAGGCTTGGTTTAGGCAAAATAAATATAGTATTAGGTTATATAGTGGGATCCAACAGGATCGTACGAGGGCTCTTTTAGGGGGGTGGTAAGGAGTTTGGATTTTCTATGGAGGACGCCCAGTTCTACGCTCAGATGGAGAATTAAGGCTCACAGAAAAAGAGTAAAATGGAGTGGTTGATGTTGAAGAAGATGATCTGGATGAAACAGAGAAGGATCTTCAGAATGTGGTGGCTTGCAAACTGTTGATGACAAAGCACATAAATGAGAAAATATTTAAAACATTAATACCACGGATCTGGAATCTTGAAGATCAGTTGCAAATCGAAAGTGTAGATAAAAATCTATTTCTATGCCAGTTTAGAAATAAAAAAGAAAAGACAAGAATTACAGAGGAGGCCCCATGGATTTTTGATAGAGGCCTTGTTTTATTCGAAGAACCAAATGAAAGATCCAAACTAAAGGAGCTGGAATTCAAATATGCTTCCTTTTGGGTTCATTTTCATGACCTTCCAATGGTGTGTGTGACTAGAAGGAAGGTGGTAGCTGTTGCGTAATTTTTGCGCAATACCGCAAGTGTACGAGTCAAGTTTTAATATAGTGAAAGAGTGGTCGAGTATTGTCCTCATGATTGGTTTTCTAATTCACTTAAGTACTATGAATATTATCTCCCAATTTTATTTAGAGAATAGAATTGAGTGATGGATGCAAGATTTAAATAAAATAATTATAATAAAAATTGAAACAATCAGAGGAGATAATATCCTAGGGAGTTGATTTCACCTATTAGACTAAAATAAATAAATTACTTAAACATCCAAGATTGATCAAACAAATATTTCATAAGTTTAGAAGTCTTTTATCATGAATGACTCTATCAAGGACAAACAATTCTTATGCAATAAGGCAAAACCTACATCTCTGATGATTTTTAACGTTATGCATAACATTAAGTTCCTTCATTAACAACTTCGAAAGGAGCTCTAATCATTATCAAGTTAGAACTACCTTTAGTCATGCAATTAGGATCTAATCTAAATTACCTTTCTCAAGCGTGAATTTAGACCAACATAACATTTATCACCATATTTCTTCTAAAATCTTCATTTTGCTCCAAATGCTCAATTTCTACAAAATAAACAAGTATGAACGTAAAAAGCATATTTTTAAGTCTCAAAACTAGCATAAAATGAAGCCTAAGAGATAGCACATATTGTGTACTGTCAGTAGCCCTCAGGGATACTATGTAAACTTTTGAACAAGTGGAAATGAACAATAATGGCAAGTGCTGAGGGGATTTCCTTTGGGTTAAAATCCAAATCGATGTCACGAAACCCCTTAAAAGAGGAACAAAGCTGAGAATAGGTGCTATGGGAGAGGAAGCATGGGTGAAAGCTACTTACGAAAAACTCCTAGACTTTGTTTATGGTTGGATCATAAACATATTGTTCATTAGAGGATCAGTGGTACTTAAGGTGCAATATGTAATTACAGAGGTAAAACGGACTTTTGACCTAACTGTAATTACGAACAACTCGTGAATGATCGACTTGCATGTAGTGATTATATTCATGGACATAACTTGTCTTACAGTGCATAATAGTGCAACTCTAGGTCTATAGTGGAGGGCCCTAGAGTTAATGAATGAAAATTTATTAATTAAATAGTTTAGTTAATTAATTTTTTATCATTGGAGCTTATAATCTGTAGGTCCATAAGGTCCCCTTACTATCTCATAGTAATACTAAAAGATCAATCTAGTTGAAAGAAAAATTTGAAATGTTCAAATTAATATTTAATATATTATATATATTAAATATAAAAGAGGAAAATATATTTATTGTATTTGAGACATTAAATATTAAAATAATTAATGTATATTAGATAAATTAAAGAAAAGATAATTATAAAATTTGAATAAGATTTAAATAAATAAACATTGTATGAGATTTGAATGAGATTCAAATAAGTATAAGATATATTTTAATATAGTAGATATTAAAATATAATATTTTAATTATGGCAAAGATTTTATTTTGGTCTCTATAAATAGGACTCTTGGATTGAGCCATTAGATATAACACACATCTTATCAATAGAGAATTAAATCATTCTCTCTAAACCTCTTCCTCTCTAATTCCTTGTGGATTTTATTTCAAGAGGCTCCCACAAGTCTTGGTCCTATATTTGAGTCATAGCCAGGAAAATTTTGTGGAGAAGGTAAAGACCTGCCAGAAATATTCAAAGTAAGTTTGTTTAATCTTATTTTTTAGTTTAATTTTAAATAAAATCAAAGACGATCCAATACTTCCACTGCGGAGTGAAATGTCATTTCTTCACCACCAGCCACAATTTCCCTTTAAAATTTAAATGTACATAAAACCCAAAGTCATATGAGTCCAAACCCAATAAGTCATATGAGTCCAAACCCAACAAAGGCAAAACCCAGCATGCCACAAAGTACCTATTAAAAGCCCACAAAATAAAATTTAGAAAAAAAAAAAAAAAAAAAAAAACCCACCCTATAAAACTTCTTCCCTCCCCCAGTTTCTAACTTTCTACTCTCCCTCCCTCCCTCCCTCCCCCAATTCTTCTTTCCCTTCTTCTCTCCTCACCTTCTTTCTATCTCCCTCCCTCTACCCCCAATAGACTTCGTCGTCGATTGCTTGAAAGTTTGGATTTTTGTATGGAATGTCCATGACATGTTTGTGGTGTGTCCATCACGTGTCCAAAATTAAAAATAATAATATTAAAAGGGTACATGCAATTTCGCTAGTCGGACACGTGTCTAGAATGGAAACTTTGTCAAATACAAAATGTTTGTGCTTCCTAGCTCCGAAACAAGAAGAAAAGATTTGTCTTATGTTGTGCAAAAACTCACTACGCAAGCATACGCAATCGTAGGTAGTAAATGGTAAACAAGGTCGATCCCACAAGGACTAATGCAAGTAAATTTATTGGAATTAAGCACAAAACTTACAACAAAAACTAGCTAAAGAATGCAACTAAACTTGCAAATTGACTAAACACGAGCACAAAACCAACTACTAAACTAAGAGAGACTTAGAAATGCAAAGTATAACTTTAAACAACGATTAGAGAGGCTACACAAGTACTAAAATGATGAAAACAAGGGGCTGGAATTTAAGGGTGCAGTAGCAGTTTTTACCAAATGAGGTCATCAATGCTACAGCATTAAACACCACATTGTTATACATAAAGGAATTTTCACTTACAACCGACCCAAAAACAACTTGAACTCGATTTTCTTATCTTTAACCTTGAGTTAAACATATGTCTATGAAAACCCAATGCTAGATAACACTAATGACACCCAAATTCCCCAAAATCACAAGCTTGGAATGTATGTCTACACCCCACAAATTCTACCAAGAATTTACTTGCTCCATTTATGCTAATCCACCCATTCTTAACCCTTTCAGTATTAAGAACTAGCTTATGTCTTACCTAAGGTGATCAAACTCAAGTAAGAACTTACAATAAACACCACAAATGGAAGTATAACTTCATAGAAAAGCATTGAATCAAAAGGTTTCAACCAACCACATCATTCCCTAAATTCCAGCCCTAAAAATACTTAGCCCATGACCTTAAAACAGAGAATAAACCAGTAAAACTCAGAAATCAACAACATCTTGCAATTAATCTAAGAGTTATCTCCAAAATGGGTACAAAAATACGTTAATGTAGCTAAAAGCTTGATAAAAAGTTAGGGCAATACAAAAATCATCCACTATAAGGTAGAAACTAGAAAGGAAACGAGAAAGAGAGAGTAGAGGATGACGAATCTCCTTCTTCTTCTGGAAAACAGCCCAAAAACAGCAGCTCTCTTCCTTTCTTCTTCTATTTTTCTGGGTTTTTCTCCCCTTTTCAGCCTCTCCAACTCTCCTCACCGAGGATTCTCTTCTCCTTTTCCCTAAAAGGGCTGATTTAGCTCTCTTCATCCACGTGGCAGCAGGCTATTGGCTTGGTTTTTAGTGAATGCTGACTTATATGGTGATGTAAGCAGTAAATTTTTCGTAAAAACTGTGTCCCGATGTAGCTCACGATGCTGCAGCATTGGCAACCTCATTAGGAATGTGGGCTACTATGCTGTAGCATTGGCAACTATAATTCAGCATTCCAGCCCACAAAATTTGCTCACCAACTCGGGAAAACCTGCCCAAAATCAGAAAATACTCAACCAAAGAAAGGAATAAAAGAAGATTTTTCAACATTCTTGCTTGCTTAAATTAGTACCCACATAATCGCTACAAAAGTGACAACGGACTGCAAACAACTCGAATTTTAGCGGGGTCTAAGAGTGAAAATTGTGATAATTTACTCCCATTTCATGGGATTATCACACCCCCAAACTTAGACCGTTGCTCGTCCTAGAGTAACGCTTTAAAAGAAACGACACCACAACGAGAATGAATTAGGAATCAAAGGCAACCAAAAGATGCTTAGCTCTCAGGTAGTTTATCATCTCTTTTCCTACAAATGGCATTTAGGGAAAGGACCAAAAATACATGCAAAAGCATAACACCCAAGTGTGTGTGTGCGAGACCCTAACCACTTAGCTTTGCATTACCGAAGTCCTCTTAAAGTTTGGTTCCCTAGATTTAGTTAATGGACTTCAAGCCAACCCAACATATGACCAACAACAAAAAGTCCAAAAGCATATTCAAGCGAGCTCAAACATACAAGAATGTCTACCCCATATTCTTCATCTTTATTCTCTCCCAAATAACTAGAAATAACAAAACTGATGAAGCAAAAACGAGGATAGGAGGCCCATAATCACAATTTTTTTTTTTTTTTTACTCTTTTTTTTTCTTTTTTTTTTTCAAAGAGAACCCAACTAGTCATTTGCACCTTCGATTTAAACGTCAACATTGGTGATGAAGACGCCTAACAACGAGCACTATCACTAAAAAAGGTTGCTTTCACATACTCATATCTACTGCCACCGTTCGACTCAAAGATAAACATGGGTGTCATGTCTAGCCCTGGTCTAATAAGTCACGAGAGATAGAGGACCTCTTTTTCTTTTTTTTCTTTTTTTTTTTTTTCCACTTTCATATCCCTTTTTTTTCAAAGGCCTCCCCCAAACTTGATACAAAACACAAAAAGACAAAATTAGCGCCTCGCTCTAAACTTTACTTCCAAACTTAAGCTAGAGACACATGAGAGAAGCACTTTTCAGCCCCTAAATCTTCCTCAAGACTCCAAGATTCTTTTAGTAACACAAACTAAGCAGCTTGGATCTTAGTGTGGAGGTGTTACTAACCAAAACATGCATTTTTTATACCTTTCAACATAGACGCCATTCGCAAGCTAAGAGATTTAAATCTAAATTTTCATCATCAGAACACAACTTAAGGCAGCAGAGATTCCCAACAAAACTCATATGTAGCACCAACCAACACAACATTAACCATTATCAGAAACAAAAGATCACAAGCAAGAAGCAAAATCTCACAATCACTTAAATCTAGAAACTTCAACCAACCTCTTCAAGCATTGCCCTACAATACACAAAATTTAAAGAAAGCTCTTGCCACCCCCAAACTTACGATGTGTTGGGTCCCACAACACTAGAAAAGTACTAGACAAAACAATAAAGTAAAGCGCCAGAGACTTCCTCAAAACTAGACCTAACCAGCTCAATAACATACTAAGTAAAGAAAACTGAAGAAAACTATGCTAAAAGCAAAAGGACAGAAAACTCCCCTAAAAGTCGTGGCTCTGGCTTCCTGAATCAGCATCATCCGGGCCACTGGGCATATCAACATTTGCGGAGGTAGATTCGAACGCAAATGGGCGCAATATCTGATCTGGAAAGGATGGCAATGGAGGAATCGGCCTATGAGAAATGCGCGAAAGGGCCCTATGCAAAGCAATGTCCCGCTCACGAATATGTGAAGCCAAGGCAATAAAGGAACTCTCCATGTGAATTTTCCGCTCCCGAATCTCCTCCAAAATCCCAGACGATTCAGCCTCATCCTTTGGTTTCTCAACTATAGGGACTTCATCTCGCTGTAATCGGCTCATCGTCATAACAGTGATGGCTCCACGGGGCTGAAGTTGAGTCACTTCGTTTCTAGCATAATCCACGCCCGCATGAATACATAGCTCCGTGATAAGACACGGGAAGAAAAGCTTGCCCTTACTGCGCCCTGCTGCTGCAATGAGCTCTTGCTCTAGAATTTGTCCAACATTTATGGACTTACCCGTTACCACCGCATAAAGCAACATCATTCTCTCCTCAGCAATAATATGATCGTGGGTCGTTGGCATTAACTTAGTTTGAATGAAATGATACCAAACCCGATATTCTGGTTTCAAACTAGCTCGTAAACAAGTGCGCTTCCCTTTTGGAGAAACCATCCAATCAGACCCTGGCACCGTTAGCTTCCTTAACACTCGTTTGGTCTTTCTCTCAGATACTGTGCTCTTCCATTCAACAAACTCATCCTCAAAATTCTCCAAATCAAGAGTTATGTTGATTTGGGCTGCTGAAAAATTCACCTCAATGCCTCGAACTTGCACTTGAAAAGTGCCATTGTCATCAAAATTTGCCAAGAACTCATACACAAGAGGCATAATAACCCGAGCTGGTTGAGCCCCAAATTTAAGCCACCTTCTCGCCAAAAGAACACTTGAAATGTACTCCGGAAGTCCTAAATCCTCATCCTTTGTTAATATAAAACCTTTCTCATAATAAGGACCCCGAGTACTGATGTCGACATAGTGCTGTTGTGCTGCATCTTAAACAAAGCGAGTGGACTCTACAACGTGAAGAGCATGAGATTTGGGCGGCATTTCTTCTGGATTTTGTAAACAATTTTTCTGCATTGCCCCTCTTTTTTTTTTTTTTTTCTTTTCGGTCAGAAACCTAAACACTATCCAACCCTTCTAATATCAAAACTACGGCAAATAACTCAATCCCCTAAAAAAAATGTACCAATTTGCTCAACATATCAGCTTGCACAACCAATTTCATAAGCAAAACCAACCATCGAAACTGAACTTACAGCCAAACTTCCACAACAGATCAGCAAAACACAACCAAAGTCTTCAGCACAACCAACTTGTAACACTGTAAATACAGCCAGAAACCAACAGCAAATCGACCATTTCACAAAGCCCAGATACTTACTTGGTTATTTAAACTGAAAACTGCATCCACGAAAGCATTGCGCCCACAACAGAGAAATCGAAACGGAAGCAAAGAGGGGATGAAAATGGCCGTCGGTCGGTTTCGTTCATCGAAGAAGATGAGAAAATCGGAGGCTGCGGGTTCGATTTGTGAAGAGGAAAATAAGGGCTGGGATTGGTCGTTTGCTGCGCTGAAGAAAAGAGAATGAGAACAGGGGCAAGGGATTTCGGGCTGGGAGGGGTTCCTAATGTGAAGAAGAAGAGAGAATGAACATATGGGGGGTGGGTTCTCGGCTTTTGTGTAGAAGAAGAGAGGTAAAGCTTCTTTTCTTTTTTTTTTTTAGGAAACAAAATTAAAAATAAAAATAAAAATAAAATAAATACAAAAACACGCGCACAAAGACAGAAATTTTCAATTTCACTCATTTTTTTTTTCAAGCCTCCCCTGTATTTTGTGGCCTTCAATGCTATAGCAGTGCTTCCACATTTTCCTCTCCTAAACAATGATGCTCTCAATGCTACAGCATTGATTTCCAGAACTGGAAAAACAGAATACTGCCCAGATTTCAATTTTCAGATTCCACGCCTTTTTCTTTGTTTTCTCACCTGCATTCACATGATTTTTCAGAACATTAGCAGCATCATGCCCTATAAATCAGGCCTACCACGACACTAAACTGAACTAAAAACCAAAAACAAAGACAAGAACGAACTCAACACAATAAAAATTGAACTCAAATGGGTTGCCTCCCACAAAGCGCTTGGTTTTTAGTCATCAGCTCGACTCTCCCTTGCTTGTCATTCATCTTTGAACAGCACACATACTTTTTCTCTATCCATGGTGCTTCCCCAATAGTGTTTGACTCGTTGCCCATTAACTTTGAAAGTATCCCCCGATTTTTCATCTATTAGCTCAATAGCACCATGCGGAAAAACATTCACTATCTTGAAAGGTCCCGACCACCGTGACTTGAGCTTACCCTGAAATAACTTCAAACGAGAGTTAAAAAGGAGTACATGTTGCCCCGGTAGACATTCTCTTGAAAGAATGTGGCGATCATGCCATGCTTTGGTCTTTTCTTTATAGATCTTGGCATTCTCGTAAGAAAATAGTCTCAACTCTTCGAGTTCCACAAGCTGTAGTTTTCTCTCATCTCCCAATGCTTGAAGGTTAAAATTTAGCTCCTTTATAGCCCAATGAGCTTTGTGCTCAAGCTCCAAAGGCAAATGACATGCCTTGCCGAATACAAGCCTGTATGGCGACATACCTATTGGTGTTTTAAATGCAGTCCGGTATGCCCAAAGAGCATCATCAAGTTTCATTGACCAATCTTTACGTGACAAACACACCATTTTCTCCAAAATTCTCTTTATTTCACGATTTGACACCTCCGCTTGCCCACTTGTTTGGGGATGATAAGCTGTAGCGACCTTGTGCTTGACTCCATACTTGGCTAACATTGATTCAAGCATTTTACTCCCAAAATGAGTGCCTTCGTCACTTATGAGGGCCCTAGGCGTACCAAAACGTGTAAAAATATTCTTCTTGAGGAATTTACTTACAACCTTGGAGTCATTCGTTGGCACGGCGATTGCTTCGACCCACTTGGACACATAGTCCACGGCCAACAAAATATATAGGTGTCCAAAAGATGGCGGGAAGGGACTCATGAAGTCGATCCCCCATACATCGAAGAGCTCAACCTCAAGAATGTTATTCAGAGGCATTTCATGTCTTTGTGAAATATTCCCCACTCTTTGACAACGGTCACAACTCTTGGCAAACTGATGGGCGTCTCTAAAAAGAGAGGGCCAGAAGTATCTAGACTGCAACACTTTCGCTGCTGTTCGGGCCCCACCAAAGTGACCACCATAAGGCGCGGAGTGGCAATGATAAAGAATACTCTGACTTTCGTCTTCAGGAACACATCTCCTCAAAAGCTGATCGGCACACTTTTTGTAAAGGAATGGCTCATCCCAGAACAAGTATCTTACATCATGTATAAACCTCTTCAATTGTTGCCTACTCATCTCAGGAGGTAGAAGTCCGCTCACCAAATAATTCACGAAGTCTGCATACCATGGGAGATGCTCACTAACACTGAGAAGTTGCTCATCAGGAAAAGTCTCATTGATAGGTCCTTGCTGGTGCTGCTCAGCCTCAATATGGAGTCGAGATAAGTGATCTGCAACTTGATTCTGTGTCCCACTCCTATCTCGAATCTCCAAGTCAAACTCTTGAAGCAAAAATATCCAACGAATCAACCTGGGCTTAGAATCTTTCTTAGAAATCAAGTACTTGATTGCGGAGTGATCAGTGAACACTATTACCTTTGTACCCACCAAATATGCTCGAAACTTGTCAAATGCAAAGACCACTGCTAGCAACTCTTTCTCAGTGGTGGTGTAATTGATCTGGGCATCATTTAAAGTCCTACTAGCATAATAGATGGAGTGGAATACCTTACTTCTTCTTTGACCCAACACTGCTCCTATTGCAAAGTCGCTCGCATCACACATCATCTCAAATGGTGAAGACCAGTCAGGAGCGACAATTACTGGAGCTGAGACTAATGCTTCCTTCAGTCTCACAAATGCTTTTTCGCACTCTTCATAAAAAACAAATGGCCTAGATTGCTCAAGAAGCATGCAGAGAGGCTTAGAAATCTTTGAAAAGTCCTTAATAAACCTCCTGTAGAACCCCGCATGTCCCAAGAAACTTCTTACTCCTTTGACTGTGGTCGGTGGAGACATCTTCTCAATTACCTCAATCTTTGCTTTATCGACTTATATTCCCACCTTTGAGACCTTATGACCCAATACTATCCCTTCACGAACCATGAAGTGACACTTCTCCCAGTTTAAGACTAGGTTCGTCTCCTCACAGCGCTTAAGGATATCCTGCAAATTAAACAAGCACACATCAAAAGTTTCACCAAAGGTAGAGAAGTCATCCATAAATACCTCTAATGTTTTCTCCACCATGTCGCTGAAAATAGCCATCATGCATCGTTGGAACGTGGCAGGAGCATTGCATAACCCGAAGGGCATCCGAAGAAATGCAAAGGTGCCATAAGGACAAGTAAAAGTGGTCTTCTCCTGGTCCTCTGGTGCTATAGTAATCTGGTTATAACCAGAATACCCATCCAAGAAGCAATAATACTCCTTGCCTGCCAGCCTGTCGAGCATTTGATCAATAAAGGGTAGCGGGAAGTGATCCTTCCTTGTTGCCTTGTTCAACTTTCTGTAGTCCATGCATACCCTCCATCCAGTGATTGTTCTCGTTGGGATTAATTCATTGCTCAAATTCTCTACCACTGCAATCCCGCCCTTCTTCGGCACACATTGAACCGGACTGACCCATGTGCTATCAGAGATAGGGAAAATGATACATGAGTCAAGCCACTTAATTATCTCTTTTCGTACCACCTCTTTCATGATAGGGTTAAGCCGCCTTTGATGCTCTACTGAATTAGAACAGTCATCTTCCAATAGGATTTTGTGCATACATATGGATGGACTGATACTTTTTATATCCGCCATAGACCACCCAATTGCCCTCTGATGTTGTCTCAGCACAACTAGTAACTTTTGCTCACACTCAACACTTAAGGATGATGATATGATTACTGGCAAAGTGTCTTCCTTCCCAAGGTAGGCATATTTCAAAAGTGAGGGAAGGGGCTTAAGCTCCAAAGTTGGTGGTTCCTCCACCGATGGCTTGGCTGCAAGAAAAGTTCTCTCAGATAACCCCAATGATTCAAACTGACTTCGATTCACTCCGCCATATTGCTTAGTGTCACGGTCATGCTTGTCCAGGGCGTGTTGCCCGTGGCCGCATGCCCATCTCAACCCCTTTTAGTCATGCTTTCATGCTATGTATTTACTTTTGCTTAATAGTTAGCTTTCTTTGTATTTTTATGCTTGTATGACTCCTCGCCACTTTCCATGTTCAAGCCTGTCAAAGGCATAAATCCTAGAATGTACTATAGGGGGGTATGACTAGTTGTCCATCCTTCCTACCCGGAGTTATATGATAATCAAGCTGTTGTTTGTCCCTTATTTGCTTGCTTGCGTATAACAAAACACTTTCTCAAAAAGCTTTCAAAACACTTTCTCTCTCCCGTTTTCTAAAACATTTTCTCCCGAGACCCGAGGGGAGGCTAGACCATATACGAAAGTAGTCTGCGACTTCCGTTTCTCGTACGGCTGACTTGCTTGTCGAGCTAAAGCAAGTGTCGCACAATCGTTGACCCGTTGCGAAGAGTGCGATTGTGACACTTAGCACCCACAAGAGTTATCAGCGCCTTATCTCCATATTCGGCCTCATCTTCATCTTCTTCAAATTCGTTAGAAGCAAATAAGTCTTCCTGCCAACTATCCACCACTACCGTGTCTAATACATGCACAAGAGAGCACTCTTCGATATCATTAGGAAAGTGTAAGGAGTTAAAGAGATTGAAAGTTACCCGCTGATCATTGACTCTCATTGATAATTCTCCTTTTTGAACATCGATAAGCGTCCTCCCCTTGGCTAAGAAAGGTCGCCCAAGGATGATCGGGATGTCTGTGTCAGCCTCATAATCAAGAATGATGAAATCCGCAGGGAATATGAATTTATCCACACTTACTAAAACATCCTCTATCTTACCCTCAGGATATACCACTGATCGATCAGCCAACTGCAAAGAGACTGTGGTGGGCCTTGCCTCTCCTATGCCAAGCTTTTTAAAGATGGACATGGGCATTAGATTAATGCTTGCCCCCAAATCACATAACGCTCGCCCACAATATGTGTTTCCAATAGTGCATGGTACGGTGAAGCTCCCTGGATCTTTCAATTTCTAAGGGATTTTTCGCTGGACAATGGACGAACATTCAGAAGTAAGAGCTACAGTCTCGAATTCCCCCAATCTTCGCTTCTTAGTCAAAATGTCCTTCATAAATTTTGCATAATTCGACATTTGTTTCAAGGCTTCGACTAAAGGGATATTAATGTGTAACTCCTTTAGAATCTCCAAAAACTTGTCAAATTGCTTATCTTGTTCCTTTTTCTGAAAACGCTGAGGAAAATGAGGTGGTGGTCTTGTATTCACCTGATCAGCTGGTTGTTGTTGTGGCAATGCTGCAGCATTTTTCTGTTCTACCTTCTAGTGTTGAGGTAATGCTACAACATTACTCTGATCATTGTCCTGATGTTGTGGTGATGCTACAGCATTGTTCTGGTCATTCTCACACGCTGCTTGACTTTCATTGTCCTTAACCTCCTCTTGGATTGAAGTGGGCTCTTTTATCTTAAGAGTCCTATTTTTAGGCTCCTCCAATTCTTTCCCACTTCGAAGTTGCACCGCTTTACATGTTTCCTTGCCTTTGTTCCGTGGGTTCTCGGTGTCACTAGGCAAAGTTCCTTGAGGTCTATTGTTTAAGGCTGAAGCTAATTGGCCCACTTGGTTCTCCAAATTTCTAAGGGTTGCAGCCTGACTCTGCACTATGGCATCAGTTTTGGCCATATGTTTTTTCAACAAAGTTTCAAGCGAAGATGTAGAATCTTGATTTTGTACCTTAGGAGGCTGAAAATTCTGCTGATTATATCCTTGTTGATGAAATCCCGGAGGTGTAGGAGGTCTTATTTGCTGATTAGGAGGCCCAACTCCTTGATTGTTCCATGAAAAGTTCGGGTGTTGCCTCCAACCCAGGTTATATGTGTTCGAGTAGGGGTTAAAATTCTTGTTATACCCCACATAGTTCACTGACGCTGGGTTGGATGGGCAAACATCAAAGGTGTGGCCCTCACCACAATAAACACAAGACACTGCTACTGGTGGCACAAACGGACTTCCTGAACCCATATTCAATGATTTCAACGTACTAGTGAGGGTAGCAATCTGTGCCGCGAGGTTTGCTGCACTAGCCTCTTGCACTCCTGCTACTTGTCGAGTCGGGTTAAGGCGTGAGGTCGGCCACTGATAGTTGTTCTTCGCAATCTTCTCTAAAATCTCGTAGGCATCATTGTATGTCTTTGACATAAGTGCTCCCCCAACTGAAGCGTCCACTACCATTCTCGTGTGCGTATTCAACCCATTGTAAAAAGTCTGCATCTGAATACCATAGGGAATACCATGATTTGGGCACTTTCGTAATAACTCTTTAAATCTCTCCCATGTTTCATATAAAGATTCATCATCCTGCTGATGAAATGACGTGATTTCACTCCTAAGCTTGGCCATCTTAGTGGGTGGAAAATATTTTGTAAGAAACTGCTCCACCAACTCATTCCAGCTTGTGATAGTCCCGGATGGTATAGCATTTAACCATTCCAACGCTTTTCCTCTCAGTGAATAAGGAAATAGTGTCAATCTAAGAGACTCCTCACTAACTCCGCGGATTATGAACAATTTGCAAACGCCCATAAATAACTGAAGATGCAAGTGAGGGTCCTCCATTGGCGTACCACCAAATTGGCCTGTGTGCTGAAGCATCTGAAACATGACCAGTTTTAGTTCAAACTGTTGTGCCTCTATCTCTGGTGGCATAATTCCTGGAATTAACACTGGCACATCATATTCTTGAATAACCCGGTTCCGCTCATCATTCATTGCCTCGGCTGCACCATTATTATTAACTCTCAATGGTGGATCAGCCATCCTTTCAACTATTGCCAACCCTCTTTGTTCCCTCCTTCTTTGATGAAATGTGCGTTCAATCTCGGGATCAAGGGGTAGCAATTTAGGATCGTGCTCCTCGTTCATATAAGGAAATTAGCACCTGGCACGATATACAAGTAACCAATAAAATTTTTGTTTTTGTTAACTATAAACTAAAAACAGTAAATAAAAGTACTCAATTTCACAAAATTCACAAAACAATTAGTCCCCGGCAACGGCGCCAAAAACTTGCTGTGCAAAAACTCACTACACAAGCATACGCAATCGTAGGTAGTAAATGGTAAACAAGGTCGATCCCACGAGGACTAATGCAAGTAAATTTATTAGAATTAAGCACAAAACTTACAACAAAAACTAGCTAAAGAATGCAACTAAACTTGCAAATTGACTAAACACGAGCACAAAACCAACTACTAAACTAAGAGAGACTTAGAAATGCAAAGTATAACTTTAAACAACGATTAGAGAGGCTACACAAGTACTAAAATGATGAAAACAAGGGGCTGGAATTTAAGGGTGCAGTAGCAGTTTTTACCAAATGAGGTCATCAATGCTACAGCATTAAACACCACATTGTTATACATAAAGGAATTTTCACTTACAACCGACCCAAAAACAACTTGAACTCGATTTTCTTATCTTTAACCTTGAGTTAAACATATGTCTATGAAAACCCAATGCTAGATAACACTAATGACACCCAAATTCCCCAAAATCACAAGCTTGGAATGTATGTCTACACCCCACAAATTCTACCAAGAATTTACTTGCTCCATTTATGCTAATCCACCAATTCTTAACCCTTTCAGTATTAAGAACTAGCTTATGTCTTACCTAAGGTGATCAAACTCAAGTAAGAACTTACAATAAACACCACAAATGGAAGTATAACTTCATAGAAAAGCATTGAATCAAAAGGTTTCAACCAACCACATCATTCCCTAAATTCCAGCCCTAAAAATACTTAGCCCATGACCTTAAAGCAGAGAATAAACCAGTAAAACTCAGAAATCAACAACATCTTGCAATTAATCTAAGAGTTATCTCCAAAATGGGTACAAAAATACGTTAATGTAGCTAAAAGCTTGATAAAAAGTTAGGGCAATACAAAAATCATCCACTATAAGGTAGAAACTAGAAAGGAAACGAGAAAGAGAGAGTAGAGGATGACGAATCTCCTTCTTCTTCTGGAAAACAGCCCAAAAACAGCAGCTCTCTTCCTTTATTCTTCTATTTTTCTGGGTTTTTCTCCCCTTTTCGGCCTCTCCAACTCTCCTCACCGAGGATTCTCTTCTCCTTTTCCCTAAAAGGGCTGATTTAGCTCTCTTCATCCACGTGGCAGCAGGCTATTGGCTTGGTTTTTAGTGAATGCTGACTTATATGGTGATGTAAGCAGTAAATTTTCCGTAAAAACTGTGTCCCGATGTGGCTCACGATGCTGTAGCATTGGCAACCTCATTAGGAATGTGGGCTACAATGCTGTAGCATTGGCAACCACAATTCAGCATTCCAGCCCACAAAATTTGCTCACCAACTCGGGAAAACCTGCCCAAAATCAGAAAATACTCAACCAAAGAAAGGAATAAAAGAAGATTTTTCAACATTCTTGCTTGCTTAAATTAGTACCCACATAATCGCTACAAAAGTGACAACGGACTGCAAACAACTCGAATTTTAGCGGGGTCTAAGAGTGAAAATTGTGATAATTTACTCCCATTTCATGGGATTATCATCTTATTAAAAGATCGGTATATGGTTTTAAGTAATCTCAACATCAATGGTACAAAAAAGTTTTATTCTTATATGTTATCCATTAACTATGGTAGAGGTATGTATGATAGCTGTTTACTTTAAACAAGTCTTTGGATGTTCAAATTATCTACTTCCTTCTTTATGTTGATGACAAGTTGATTGCTTGTAAGTCCATGCATGATGTGAATAAGTTGAAATATCTTTTAAAGAAGGAGTTTAAAATGAAAGACCTAGGCAATGAAAAAAGAATATTATGAATGGACATTGTTAAAGATCGAAAAGAAAAGAGATTGTATTTGTCTCGATGTGATTATATAAAAAGACTAATTAAAAGATTAAATATGCATGATATAGTAGGAAGGTTATGTTGGGATCTATGTCCTAAAGCCTCGTAATTAATGTGTTTATTTTTTAATGATTATTTAATAATTATTTGATTAATTTTATTTACAATTTATATTATCCATTACATAAAAATTAAAGGTTATTAGTGTAAATTTAACAGTATGTGGTTGACATATGAAATGATCATGTTCAAGAAATAACCTACAGAGTCTATTATCGATAAGGTCAGGTGTCTTATCCTGGTAACACTATTTGATACAGCCCACTTTATAATAGTTATAAATGATTTGATTCAAATTGTTCATGTGGAGATATGTGAGTGGGGGTATCATATACAATGAGTTTGTATAAGACTGGACTACAAAATATTTAATCTTTCTTTATAAATCCGTTAATTGAGAATATTAATATTTCAACAAGATGATCATATGCGACTTGATCTTAATCCTGAGTGAGTTATGAACCCCTAATTGTGAGGGCTTGTCCTTTGATTTGCATGGGTGAGAGTGACTTTTGTAGCTGATTCAATAGTCTACCATTTTGGGAATTGACTAAATAGAGAGCTGGGAACATAAGTTTCACAAGATATAATTCACTCTTTCCCATATAGGAAAAGTAGATGAGTAGTTCCCTTAAGTGTTGATTTCAAGACTTGAACAATGGGGCTCCACCCTCTCACTGTCCCAAGAAAAACTTAGTTTATAATTAGATTATAAACAAATTATTCATTAGATGATCAGGGGTACTTAATGTGTAAGATGTAATTATAGGTAAAACAGACTTTTTAACCCAACTATAATTACAAACTACTCATGAAAGATTGACTTGCATGTATGGTTATATCCATGGACATAACTTTTCTCATAGTGCATAAGAGTGCAACTCTAGGTCTACAGTTGAGTGACCTAGAGTTAATGAATGAAAATTAATTAATTAATTAATTTTGTATCATTGGAGCTTATAATCTGTAGGTCCATAAGGTCTCATTGCTAGATCATAGTAACACTAAAAGAACCAGTTTAGTTGAAAGAAAAATTTGGAATGTTTAAATTACAATATATCGGATGTATTAAATGAGGAAAATATATTTATTGTATTTCATACATTAAATATTAAAGAGAATAATATATTATGTATTAGATACATTATATTAAAGGAAACAATATGTATTAAATTTGAATGAGATTCAAATAGGTAAATATATATTATAGGGGATTTTAGAGATTTGAATGAGATTCAAGTATGATAAATATATATTATAATATATTAGATATTATCATATATTATTTAATTTTGGCAAAGATTTTGTCCTAGGTTCTCTATAAATAGGACCCTTGGGTTGAGCAAAAACTAAACTCTCTATAGAGAAAATTCAGAATTCTTTCTAAAAATTTTTTCTCTCTTTCTTTCAAGAAGTTCTCACAAACCTTGGTCATGTGTTCGAGTCATATATAGCGAGGAAGATCTTGTGGAGATTCAAGAGCCACTAGAACACAAGAAGTCAAAGACCTGCTAGAACTATCTCCATTATTTTAAGAGGTATTTATTTGCTTAACCTTATTGTTTTAGTTTAATTTTAAATAAATCAAAGTCGATCCCAAATTGATTTCTAAATTGTTTAGAAATCATAGTCTTCTGATTTAGGGTGAAGTGTTCATTCCTATCAAGTTAGTATTCCTTTTGCCAAGCATCTTAGACTATCTATGAATGATTCTCCCAAAACCCCTAATGAAATTAAAGAAATGCATGATGTTTCATATGCTAGTATGGTTGGAAGTCTTATGTATATAATGGTTTGTACTAGATTTGACCTTACTCATCCGCTTAGTGTTGTTAGTAGATTTCTTTTGCTAATCATGGTAAACAACACTCGAGTGTTGTTAAGTGAATTCTTAAATATCTTTCATGTCATATTGATTTATCTCTTGTTTATGATGGGGCAAACAAAGTTGATTGTAAAAGGGTAGGATGCTGATATTGATAAATCTTTGACTAACTGTGTTTAAGCTTTTTTGTTGTACAAAAAACTGGATATCTAGTTTACAGTCTATAGTTGAATTATGTACAACTGAATTTGGGTATATTGCATTAACTAAAGTTGTTAAAGAATCCTTATGGCTTATGGGAATTGCGTTTGAATTAAGTTGTAGTGATAATGTCTCTACAATTGTTTTCTGTGATAGTCAAAGCGTGTTACACTTATCTAAAAATTATTCTCACCATGAAAGAACTAAATGTATTGATGTTTATTATCATTTTGTTAGAGATGTCATCAACAACGACTTGGTTTTTGTCAAAAGGTTGCTACCAAATTAAATATTCCTGATATATATTTACGAAAGCATTATTTTATGATAGGTTTAACCTTTGTGTGAGAATGTTACAACTTGAAAAAGGAAGGAATGTTGATTGTTTGAGAGGAAGCTCCATAGGTTGGTTTTATAATAAATATGAAATCAAGGTGGAGATTGTTAGAATTATTGATTCCAAATTTATCATTTAATTTTAGCATTTTCTTTTTAAGTTCGATTTGAATTAATTGGGCTTAACATGTGCTGGATTTATTAGATTCAAAACTACCTTCTTTTTTTTTTTTACTACACTATTTTTTTTTTTTAAAAAAAATCCGATACCTGGAAGTATATAAATTTTTTCCATGATTTAAAATAGGCGATAAAGTGTATTGTTACATATTAGTTTTAATGAATAAAGGATACCATTAGTGGGACATTAAAAATAAAATACATAGAAATTCAGATATTAAAATGAGTTATTGAATAAAGAAAGAAAGCAATAGCCAAATTAGAACACATGATCAGAAACCCTCCGTTGTAACGACTTGTTCAGGTTCAGCATGGTCATGGTCAATTTCAAACAAACAAACCTTAGAATGGCCATTATCATTCCCTCCATCAAGTTCTGCTCCTTCAATTTTTCCATCTTCTACATGCTGCTTGTTAGTTCCTCCATCAGGTTTTCTTCCTCCGATTTGCCCAACACCAACATGACTATCCTCAACAGCTCCATCATGTCTTGCTGCTCCTATGGTGTTGGTCTCCAATTGATCCACCACCGTCACCGTCACCGTCGTTACTTAATCCAACATGATCAGCAACATTCTCATGGTCACCATGATCATCTGTTAACGGTAATCGCGGCTTGATTTTTTTCGAGTCCACATAAATGGTAGAGATGTGAGAGATATCCAATTTTCCATGATTGCTTTCCGCCATGCTTTCTTTGCTCAACGCCCCACAAAATGTGATCCTCAACTCTTTTATCTTGTCACAATAATTCAGATTAGGAGGCATACGATCCTCCAACCTAGGGCAGTTGGAGATCCCAAGAATACCAAGTTCCCATAAATTTGAAAGCCACACAGGTAATACTCTTAGCTTTGGAAACTCTCCTATTTCTAGCACTTCTAAATTTTCATCTGAATTACTCACCCACCTCGGCAAACTGGCAAGTGCTGGAAGTCCTCTGAGTATCAGTTTCTTAAGACGAAGCAATTCCATTGAGAATGTGAGTCGCAACTGCTCGCACCCCCATATTGCCATATTACGTAATGAACTCAAGCTTTCCAAGCCTTTTGGCAGTGTTATCAGCGATTTGCAATCATAGAGGATCAGTGTTTGTAGGGAATTCAGTTTGTCGATGTCTTCAAATAAGTGAGTCAAGTTTTCGCTCCCACCGATGGCGAGAAAATGAAGTGATGTTAAGCTTCCTATGCCATCTTTTCCCAGCCTGGCTTGCTTTGTGTGTATCCATAAGAATCTGAGCCCGATCATGTGCTTTATGTTTTTGGGAAGCTCTTCAAGCTCTGAGCAGAATGCAAGTATCAGGGTCTGAAGGATCTGTAGCTTGCAAATTGATTCTGGCAACCTCTTGAGTCTTCGATTCCCTCGCAAATCTAAATACCTTAAATGCTTCAGCGTTTCGATGGAGGTCGGGATTTCTTCCAAGGAAGAGTTGCACAAGTACAAAAGCCTTAGATGCTTGAACTTGCTGATGCATTTGACAAGAGGGACTCCATTGATCTTTGGCTCCACACCTCCCACTGGAATGGAAATAAAACGAATTTTATCGCTTGTTGACAGAGGCAAATCCTGGTTGTTGCAGTCGACAAATGAAAGCTGATGCAAACTTTCGAGGTTCTTTTGTTCCTTATTAGCCAGTTGGACTGCAAGATCATGAACAAGGCTATGGATTTTGAACCAATATCCAAGAGCATGCTCCTCAACATCTTCAAGTAAACCGCGAGACCACAATTCATTGAAATATTGCTCCCCAACAGCTTCAGGATCTTCGCTACCTGAAGGAAGGATTCCTTGCGCCATCCATAGTTGGATTACCTCAAATGAGCAGAACACGTAATCTTTTGGCAACAATGAAAAGGAAAGAAAACAAGGTTTCAAATAAAATGGCATTCGATCATAACTCAGTCTTAGTGCACCTAAAACGCAACCACCATTCAACTCTTCCGGTTTCCATTTCTCACTCAAGTCATTGACGTTCGGCCACTCGACACCATCACTCGCTTCCAAAGAAAGCAGTCGCGCCAAGCATTTGATTGCCAAAGGAGCTCCTCCACATTTTGGCACAAGTTTTTTTTCGACTTCACTTCGAATTCTCTTAAGATTTTCGGTAGTTTTCTTGTCTCTAAATGTATGATCAAATAAAACCATGGATTTCTCCTCGTTAAGCCTTTCAATCTTGTGTGGTATTGTACTTGTAGTATCATTTAGAGTTTGCTCACTGCGAGTGGTGATAATGATCTTGCTGCCATTAGCCCCCATCTTCACTATGTTTTCCAGTTCAAATACTCTTTTGGAATCGAAAGCCCCGAAATCATCCAAAACAAGCAAGAATTTTCTGCCAACAAAGTTTCGTTGGAGCTTGATTAGTAAACGGTTGCCGGTTAAGGTATCATTAACCTTTTCTCCGGTTGCTGAATTGAGAATCTCCCTTTTGATTCTCTGAACATCAAAATCTTCAGAAACACACACCCACATTCTCTTGTCGAAATGATCAAACACTTCGTGGGCATTGTAGACTAACTTGGCCAGAGCGGTCTTTCCCATCCCTCCATCTCCATGGATTGAAAGAATAGCCGGAGATTTTTGTTTATCATCTTCAACCTTTACAAGTTCATCAATAATACTCTGTTTTGCTTCATCTCTACCAATAATGGAGTCGACATTATCAGAGAGAATCGCCTCTTTCTTCAGGTGCAGAAGCCTAGCGAAAACTTGCGAACCAGTAATGGAGGTCCGCAAAGTCATTTCACTCTTCAAACGTTTGATATGTTCATTTTCATCTTCAACCAGAGGGAATTTATACATGGTGTCCTCAATCATATCTAATTTGTTTGTGATTTGGTTGATTTCATCGGCGGTTTTATGTGCAGAAACGAGGAAATTGGACGAGAAACAAGAAGAGCATTGCCGTACCTTATCGTCAACGTCGTTCTTCCGATTCTGCACTTTCCACTCCAAATATTCGCATTCCAATTCCTCAATTAGATTGTCAGCCATTGAAAACGCATCTTTGAGTTGTTTAAGCAGACTGTAGAGTTCCGAATTGCTTCCCTGCTTCTCCTCCGCGTCTCTGAGTCCGGGCTTGAGATTCGACAAAGCTGTTTCGAGATTTCTTAGTTCGGTTAGGATCTGGCGAAACTCTGGTCGGCCGGCGGCTTCGGATATCCTTCCGAGCAGATTTTCGGCCACACTGTCGAGAAGTCCGGCCATTATAATTGTTCAGTTTTGTGTGATGGATTCTTGATTTCTGTCTTTTCCATTGTTAAAATGCATTGTTATGTAATGCCCTAAATACCTTGCATTTGGAATCAAGTAAGAAACTGCTACTTTCCTCAATTTCTTGGCAATCGTATTCGTTTTCCTTGTGACGAGGCAAACAATTACACCATAAAGCTTTCATACCTTTTCTCTTTTGCTTTTTCATGAACAAAATGTTCTTTGCCTCTCTAATGGAATGAATGTTCTTTACCTTCCATGGATGCATCTTTGAGCCCACCATTGTCTTGCTTTTTGAGTTCCCTCGTTGTCTCCAAAGAAATTGGAAAGAGATATCGGTGTTAGAAACAGAATCAGAGAAGATCAACGACGAAAATATAGCAATATCGGTAAAAATATTGTTAATTTGTTTTTGTGAAACTTTAGAACAAACTTGTTTAAATAATAAACTATTCATTTAAGTCTATATATCAATAATTATAAATAAAAAATGAATAGTAATATATTGAAGATCCAAAAATAATTAAGAACTTGAATTATTTATTGATAAAAAATTTTGGTCAATAAGTTCATAATTGATAATTCAATAACAAGGTGATATTTTTAATGGTATTATACCAATATTAATATAATTGATTTGATAACAATAGTATTGCTCTCGATTCATTCTATCTTCAAAAATAAATTACGCATCTAATACTCATACAGTATTGCACTACGCGATCGCACTACGCGATCGCGCGCAGTGCGCTTGTAGTGTGCAATCGTATTTTTGTCATATCTCCCTCAATATAAATTTGTTTTGGCTAAATGACCACTCGTTTTTTCGTATTTTTTCCAACCACACTTATAAACTAAGCAAATTTTTAAAGGATCTTGACTTTTAATGACATTGAAAGTCAAAATAATCTAATTTAAACTTTGAGGGGTCATAACTTTGAACTTAGTTGACTAAATTGGGTGATTTTTTAAAATTTCATATTCTTCAAGATCTACATGTTGGAAGGTAGCTTGTTCGACCCTTTCACCAAAAAATGGTCGTAACTAATTCTAGATGAACGACAACAAGTGTGCCGAAGATGGGTCATCAATGCTCAAGTCATGGTGGGATGAGAGAGGAGAGGGAAAAGAAAAAGAACACAAAGGAAAGAGAAGAAGAAGACAGAAAGGAGAGAGGAGAGATAAATTGTGGGTATTTGATGTTTCTTTTAACTCAGGGATACAAAATTTCACACACTAAAATTTTTTTTAAAAAAAAAGTAGGTTTCAAAAAGTCAGGTCATTTCTGATAAAATTTTTTATTTTAGGTTAGTTTCAGCAATTTTCTATGTGATTTATATGTTAAATGTGCAAAACAAAATATTGTAAAGAAAATGTAACACAAAATAAAAACCAAATTATAAATTAAAAAGAAAAGAAAAGAAAAAAGTGAGGTAGAGACAACTAGACAAGGGTGGTTTCATGGGAATGGGGAGAGGGAAAAGGAGAGAGGAAAAGGGAAAAAATGAAAAAGAACTTATAAAAAACAAGCCCAAGGATCAAACTCAGAACAAAAATATGTGTGATTTATATGTTAAATATGCAAAAAAAAAAAAAAAAAAAGTAAAAAAATGTAACATAAAATAAAAAAACAAATATAAATTTAAAAAAAAGGAAGAAAAAAGTGAGGGAGAGACAATCAATGTTCAAAATGTTGATGTTGATGGAAATATTGAGGTCCAAATTTTACGGAAATGTCGATGGAAATATTGAGGTCTAGATTTTACGGAAATGTCGATGAAAATTTTAAGAAACTTTATGGAAATCTTGGAAATTGATGGAAATTATTTGAATTAGTTAATAAAACTTTAACTCTAGCTTAATTATACTATACTTTATCAATTTTAACCATCATATCTAAAACTACATATAATATTTATCTATAAATGTCGAAGAAAATATAGATGTTAGTAGGAATTTTGAAAAAACTATAGAAATGGATGAATATTGTTAGAATTATTAAATGGAATTTTAATTGTAGCTTAATTAGAATATAATTAATCATTTTTTTATCGTCATATCTAAATATATATATATAATCTTTATATTGAAATGTCACGAAAAATGTCAATGTCAGGATTTTCTTTTTTAAATATGAAAATTTATGAAAATTATTTGAATTGTTAAACGAGACATTAATTATGACTTTTTTTCTAGACTCGACTTTAATTATGACTTAATTAAACTATGATTGATCATTTTTAATCAACATATTAAAAAATAATTAAAAATAATTTTTAATCAATGTTGATAGAAATATCTCTTGAACAGGTGAAAATTAGTCAAACATGTTTCAATTAGTAAATGAGACCTATAATTTGGTTTGTTTAAATTAGGTTCTAAATTTCATCTAAAATTCCATTATTTTAAAATTTTATAACATTGATTTAACCATCATTTAAATAATTAAAAATCTAAATTTAAAGGAATATATGAGAGAATTATGAGTTAATATTTAAATAAATACTAGGCACTCTTTTTAGTATTAAAATATATAAATTATTATTTAATACTTTTCTAATGTATTAAAAAAGGTAATTCTTTGAAAAAAAACAGTTAAAAAGACAAAAAGAGAGTAAACTAGAAAAAAAAAAGGGTAAAACTTAGAAGTTTTGTCTAAGGCGCCCTATAATGCATGAATGATCTAAAAACTATCCCACATCCAAAGATTTTGTGACGGGAGGGGACCACCACCCTTATAAAAGGCATTGCTCTCTCCAATTTGTGTTTAGTGTCTTTTACCATCAATTGTGGGCCTGGCAATTCTAATGGGCTTGGGCTTGTGTAAAAGGCTTAGACAGTTAAATGTTAAAGATTTTTTTTTTTTTTTTGTAAACTGTCGATATTTCGCGAATTCTTACAAAATGTCGACGATATGGCATTGCTCTCTCCAATTTGTGTTTAGTCTCTTTTACCATCAATTGTGGGCCTGGCAATTTTAATGGGCCTGGGCTCGTGTAAAAGGCTTAGACAATTAAATCTTAAAGATTTTTTTTTTTTTTTTGTAAACTGTCGATATTTCGCGAATTCTTACAAAATGTCGACGATATGTCAAAATATCGTCGACATTAGGGGAAGAATGAAGTTTTTAGTTGTTGGGATATCGACCCTTCTGACATCTCGACATGTCGAGCGACATTTTGATGTGTCGCTCAATATTTAACACAATGGACACAACTAGACAAGTGTGGTGTCATAGGGATGGAGAGAAAGAAGGGGAGAGAGGAAAAGAAAACTTGTAAAAAAACAACCCTATGGATTGAACCCAAGATAAAGATATGTGTGATTTATATGTTAAATATGCCAACCAAAATATGGTAAAAAAATGTAACACAAAATAGAAATCAAATATAAATTAAAAATAAAAGAAAAGAAAAGAAAAGGAAAAAAAAGGTGAGGGAGAGACAACTAGACAAGGGTGGTGTGGTGAGGACGGGGAGAGAGAAAGGAAGAGAGGAAAAGGAAAAAAGAGGAAAATAACTTATAAAAACAAGCCCAAGGATCAAATCCAGGACAAAAATATGTGTGATTTATATGTTAAATATGCAAAACAAAATATTGTAAAAAAATAAATTTGTGAAGAAACATATCGATAATCTCTTTTATAGATTATGTCACTTTATTTCATCTAACTATTCACTTCTTTCTACCATTTGTATACACTGTTCTACATTGTCAATGTTTGTCCAACTAACATGTTACGATGATTAGGTCTCGTTTAATAACTATTTGATTTTTAAAAATTAAGCTTATAAATACTACTTCCACCTATGAGTTTTCTTGTTATGTTATCTACTTTTTACCTATGTTTTCAAAAACCAACCAAAGTTTTGAAAACTAAAAAAAGTAGGTCCCGTTTGATAACCATTTTGTTTTTTGTTTTTGATTTTTGAAAATATGCTCGTTTTCTCATCATTTCTCTACAATGGATTTCATCTTTCTTAAGGAAACACTTGAATTCTTAACCAAGTTCTAAAAACAAAAACTACTTTTTTTAGTTTTCAAAACTTGGCTTGGTTTTTGAAAACATAGGTAAAAAGTAGATAGCAAACACAACCTCATAGTAGGAAATAGTATTTATAAGCTTAATTTTTTAAAACCAAAAGCCAAAAAACAAATAGTTATCAAATGGGGCTGTAGTTTTCAAAATTTTGTTTTTGTTTTTGGAATTTGACTAAGAACTCAAATGTTTGTTAAAAAAGATGAAACTCATCGTAGAGAATTAATGAGAAAACAAGCACAATTTTCAAAAATCAAATGATTATCAAACAGGACTTTAGTTGTGGTTTTGATAACATGAAGGACGTAAAATCATAACACAATGCAAAGTCTAAGTACGTAATTTAAACTTTGTTCAAGTTTATCAACTATAATTGTAAATCTAACCTAATGATTTTTAATAGCGTAATTAATAATTGTAATTATTAGAACCCCCATGTGTCATATTGATGAGTTAAAAGTAAATTTAGTAAAGATTAAAAAATCTATAAAGAAATTCAAAGTAGAGGCTTGGTTTAGGCAAAATAAATATAGTATTAGGTTATATAGTGGGATCCAACAGGATCGTACGAGGGCTCTTTTAGGGGGGTGGTAAGGAGTTTGGATTTTCTATGGAGGACGCCCAGTTCTACGCTCAGATGGAGAATTAAGGCTCACAGAAAAAGAGTAAAATGGAGTGGTTGATGTTGAAGAAGATGATCTGGATGAAACAGAGAAGGATCTTCAGAATGTGGTGGCTTGCAAACTGTTGATGACAAAGCACATAAATGAGAAAATATTTAAAACATTAATACCACGGATCTGGAATCTTGAAGATCAGTTGCAAATCGAAAGTGTAGATAAAAATCTATTTCTATGCCAGTTTAGAAATAAAAAAGAAAAGACAAGAATTACAGAGGAGGCCCCATGGATTTTTGATAGAGGCCTTGTTTTATTCGAAGAACCAAATGAAAGATCCAAACTAAAGGAGCTGGAATTCAAATATGCTTCCTTTTGGGTTCATTTTCATGACCTTCCAAAGGTGTGTGTGTGTGTGACTAGAAGGAAGGCGGTAGCTGTTGCGTAATTTTTGTGCAATATCGCAAGTGTACGGGTCAAGTTTTAATATAGTGAAAGAGTGTTCGAGTATCGCCCTCAGGATTGGTTTTCTAATTCAATTAAGTACTATGAATATTATCGCCCAATTTTATTTAGAGAATAGAATTGAATGATGGATGCAAAAGTTAAATAAAACAATTATAATAAAAATTGAAACAATCAGAGGAGAGAATATCTTAGGGAGTTGATTTCACCTATTAGACTAAAATAAATAAATTACTTAAACATCCAAGATTGATCAAACAAATATTTCATAAGTCTAGAAGTCTTTTATCATGAATGACTCTTTCGAGGACAAACAATTCTTATGCAATAAGGCAAAACCTACATCTCTGATGATTTTTAACGTTATGCATAGCATTAAGTTCCTTCATTAACAACTTCGAAAGGAGCTCTAATCATTATCAAGTTAGAACTACCTTTAGTCATGCAATTAGGATCTAATCTAAATTACCTTTCTCAAGCGTGAATTTAGACCAACATAACATTTAATCCGTGATCAAAAGATTAAAAGCATTAAGAATATAAATGCATGAATGAAATTAATGACAATCAATCATGGAATTTAAATAATTAAAACATAAGGTCTAATGGCTACATCAATCCCTATAATAAGAAAAGAGTTTAGCCACTCATGTTCACTATCACAAAATCTAAACTCTTAAACAACATTTAAATACTAAATAAAAAGAAGGAAGAGAAAAACTATGCTGGTGTGTCGATTTTCCATCTCCACAACTTGGCATTGAATATTTCCCTCAGGTCTCTTCTCACTCTTGTATGTAGAAATTTAGAGTCGTGCTCTCCAAAGTTAAATGCCTTGAAGTGAAGAGAATGTGAGTATTTATAATTGGTTAATTCATATCCTAATCTAATTAGGAATTCATTATTTAATTAAATTAAGAATCCAAAATCTAATCAAATTAGGAATCCATAACCTAATTAAATTAGGATTATTTTTCTTCACCAAAAATTGTCCCCAAAATTGGTTGCTTAATTAGCACATTTATCACCATATTTCTTCTAAAATCTTCATTTTGCTCCAAATGCTCAATTTCTACAAAATAAACAATTATGAACGTGAAAAGCATATTTTTAAGTCTCAAAACTAGCATAAAATGAAGCCTAAAGATAGCACATATTGTGTGCTATCAGTAGCCCTCAGGGATACTATGGAAACTTTTGAACGAGTGAAAATGAACAATAATGGCAAGTGCTGAGGGGATTCCCTTTGGGTTAAAATCCAAAACGATGTAACGAAACCCCTTAAAAGAGGAACAAAGCTGAGAATAGGTGCTATGGGAGAGGAAGCATGGGTGAAAGCTACTTACAAAAAACTCCTAGACTTTGTTTATGATTGGATCATAAACAAATTGTTCATTAGAGGATCAGTGGTACTTAAGGTGCAATATGTAATTACATAGATAAAACGAACTTTTGACCTAATTGTAATTACGAACAACTCGTGAATGATCGACTTGCATGTAGTGATTATATTCATGGACATAACTTGTCTTACAGTGCATAATAGTGCAACTCTAGGTCTATAGTGGAGAGCCTTAGAGTTAATGAATGAAAATTGATTAATTAAAGAGTTTAGTTAATTAATTTTTTATCATTGGAGCTTATAATCTGTAGGTCCATAAGGTCCCCTTACTAGCTCATAGTAATACTAAAAGATCAATCTAGTTGAAAGAAAAATTTGAAATGTTCAAATTAATATTTAATATATTAGATATATTAAATATAAAAGAGAAAAATATATTTATTGTATTTGATACATTAAATATTAAAATAATTAATGTATATTAGATAAATTAAAGAAAAGATAATTATAAAATTTGAATAAGATTTAAATAAATAAACATTGTAGGAGATTTGAATGAGATTCAAATAAGTATAAGATATATTTTAATATAGTAGATATTAAAATATAATATTTTAATTATGGCAAAAATTTTATTTTGGTCTCTATAAATAGGACTCTTGGATTGAGCCATTAGATATAACACACATCTTATCAATAGAGAATTAAATAATTCTCTCTAAACCTCTTCCTCTATAATTCCTTGTGGATTTTATTTCAAGAGGCTCCCACAAGTCTTGGTCCTATGTTTGAGTCATAGCCAAGAAAATTTTGTGGAGGAGGTAAAGACTCGCCAGAAATATTCAAAGTAAGTTTGTTTAATCTTATTTTTTAGTTTAATTTTAAATAAAATCAAAGACGATCCAATACTTCCACTGCGGAGTGAAACGTTCATTTCTTCACCACCAGCCACAATTTCCCTTTAAAATTTAAATGTACATAAATGTAACGACCCCAAATTTCGGCCTAACTTAGGGACATTACTGAACTTACAACCTATATGCCCCGAAAATTTCGGCAGCATAACGGCGTAACTACAAGATAACCAATTTTTTTCTTTTTGGCTCCTGTTAAACAAGAAATCTACACTTCAACCATCCAAAGTAACTAAGAACAACATCCACATCCTCTGGCTACAGTTCAGCACACCCAAACTCCCAGAATAAACAGAATCTCAACAACTTAGAACAAACTTAAATCAAATAGGTTAGCAGAAACAAAAGAAAGTTTTAGCAACTAGGACTTTCAGCTCGTAACCTAATTCTACCAAAAGAACCTATCTATTCTTCGAAAACAATAAAGAATGGAAAGGCTTACGCCAAACACCTATACAAAACAACTAGAATCCTATTTATGCAATTCAAAGAAAATCAACACTAAGAAAGCACGTAAATCTAATAGTGTCCTCTCATCACGTCTCCTCGTCTGCATCACCAGTTTCGTAGAGCTTCTCCTCACCTGCAAAATCTTTTGGTTGGGGGGGGAGTCAGTACAAAAGTACTCAGTAAGTAGCTCACACCTGGTGAGCCACCAAACATCAAGCAGCAAACAACATGCTATACACAACATTCAAACATGCTTATCCAAAGTAAATTAACCAACATCATGTCATGCATACATAAACAAGTAAACTATGCATCATTATGCCATGCTTACATAAACAAGTAAACTATGCATCAGATTCACTTAACACATGAATTCCCGCATCATGCCATGCTCACTCGGTTCTACTCAACACTCATGTTTAGCCCTCACCAAAGCTCTCTAAGACTGACCCTTCGAGAAGTATCGACTCCTGACCACTGTTAGCAAAGCCTCAATACTTCTCTATGGAGCTCGGTATTCGACCCTTGTCCAATGTTACCAAGGTCTCGAACTGTGCATCGCCCCTTGACCATTTGTACCCAAGGTGCACCGATGACTTAGCAATGCATTGGCCCAATCCCGGCACCCAACACATGCTTTTTAGATTCATCACACCGACCCTTGACCATTTGTACCCAAGGCCTCAATGCTCCTCTTATTCCAATGGTGAAAATACCACCCCTCGACCATTTGTACTCGAGGCTCACTGGTACTCACCCTATACTTCTTAGTAAAACTCACAAGGTCCACTGACCTCCTCACAACCTCACCCTATGCATGTTCCCTAAGCATGCTACTAAACCATGTCTCATGCCCAACAAACATGCTCATACATACTTTCAAATTCATTTAATCAACATACCAACATCATGTAAACTTCACAAATCCACATATAAACATGCTCATCAAAAGATACAACAAAGTACAAAATATACATAACGGGCACAAATTAAACAAGAAACATAGAACATGATGCACACAATCAAACAGACTCATCAGGTAGAATTCTACTTACAACGTTCCTAGGATATTCCAAGGTATTCCTACACAATATGTTAAAGATTTAGAAGTTAGAAAACAATTCCAAAGCCTAGATTGAAACTAGATGAGTGTTTGGAAGGGTTTTCTTACCTAAAGAGAACTTTGAGCTTTACTCGAATACTCCAAATTAAGCCCAATCTACGAACGCAAGTTTACAAGAATTAGAAATTAATCTAACGCATCTTATTTTAGTTCGAATGATTTAAAGACTTGCTGAAACTTATTCGAACTTACTGAACTACTCCAAACGAGCTCGAATTACTGTTAGTTGGTGTTCGAGAGTGTTCGCATCAACCCAAAACTGCAACACAAGGTTCCTACATGTTAGGACTTAAGCCATAACACTTAAAGTGATTTGCGAAAAGTCCAAAACATGATAAAACTTACCCAACAGTGCCAAATTGACTGATATTCTGCTGTAAAACCCGTTTTTTTTACAGTAAATGGCTTCGAATGTGGACCATTCGGGGTCCAAACAAGCTAAAATCGCAAATAAGAGATGCTTAAGGCATGGGTAATCCAAAAATAAAGTCGATTAAGCATGGGTGAGAGACAAACTTCGTCAAACAGGAAGAAATTCGGGTAAGTCTGCTGTAAATCCCGTTTTTTACAGAAAATTGCTTCAAATGAGGGTTGTTTTGACTCTAAACAAGCTAAAATTGTAAATCAAATGTGTTTAGGGTATGGGTAATCCAAAACTAAAGTTTATTTAGCAAGGGTATGAGTTATACCTAGTCGAATTGAAGGAAAAAGCGTGGGTCTCGCGTCTGTGAGTTCGTTGGCAGCCGAAGAGGTCGCCGGCGTCGTGGTGCTTGTCGTGTGACGTCGCCGGAGAGAGGGGTGAGATGGTGTCGGCTTGGTCAAAGAAGAAGAAGAAGAAGAAGATGGGTATGTGTTGCTCCAAAAGAAAAAACATGAAAGGGAGAGAGGAAGAAGATGGAAGACTAGAGATATTTTTCTTTTTCTTTTACTTTCATTTTCTTTAATAGGCCAACATAAAGTTCAATTAAAAACCATAAAACAAATAATTTATCTTCTAATCTATGTAAATTTAAGGAGGAAATCTTTGGGTAAATTTTTGGGTTTTCAAACTTAAATCTAAAATTCAACATATACTTAATTTGGGACTTTAAAAAAAAGCATTACCCAATAATCCAAAAAGAATTTAATTAACTTAATTCAATCACTTAATTCCAAATTCCAAAATAACTCTAAATGACAAAATTAGTCGAACCTGAAAACGCGGGGCGTTACAATAAAACCCAAAGTCATATGAGTCCAAACCCAATAAGTCATATGAGTCCAAACCCAACAAAGGCAAAACCCAACATGCCACAAAGTACCTATTAAAAGCCCACAAAATAAAATTTAGCAAAAAAAAAAAAAACCCACCCTATAAAACTTCTTCCCTCCCCCAGTTTCTAACTTTCTACTTTCCCTCCCTCCCTCCCTCCCCCAATTCTTCTTTCCCTCCTCTCTCCTCACCTTCTTTCTATCTCCCTCCCTCTACCCCCAATAGACTTCGTCGTCAATTGCTTGAAAAGTTTTGATTTTTGTATGGCATGTCCATGACATGTTTGTGGTGTATCCATCACGTGTCCAAAATTAAAAATAATAATATTAAAAGGGTACATGCAATTTCGCTTGTTGGACACGTGTCTAGAATTGAAACTTTGTCAAATACAAAATGTTTGTGCTTCCTAGCTCCGAAACAAGAAGAAAAGATTTGTCTTATTAAAAGATCGGTATATGGTTTTATATAATCTCCACATCAATGGTACAAAAAGGTTTTATTCTTATATGTTATCCATTAACTATGGTAGAGGTATGTATGATAGCTGTTTACTTTAAACAAGTCTTTGATGTTCAAATTATCTACTTCCTTCTTTATGTTGATGACAAGTTGATTGCTTGTAAGTTCATGCATGATGTGAATAAGTTGAAATATCTTTTAAAGAAGGAGTTTGAAATGAAAGACCTAGGCAATGAAAAAAGAATATTATGAATGGACATTGTTAAAGATCGAAAAGAAAAGAGATTGTATTTGTCTCGATGTGATTATATAAAAAGACTAATTAAAAGATTAAATATGCATGATATAGTAGGAAGGTTATGTTGGGATCTATGTCCTAAAGCCTCGTAATTAATGTGTTTATTTTTTAATGATTATTTAATATTTATTGATTAACTTTATTTACAATTTATATTATCCATTACATAAAAATTAAAGGTTATTAGTGTAAATTTAACAGTATGTGGTTGACATATGAAATGATCACGTTCAAGAAATAACCTACAGAGTCTATTATCGATAAGGTTAGGTGCCTTATCCTGGTAACACTATTTGATACAGCCTACTTTATAATAGTTATAAATGATTTGATTCAAATTGTTCATGTGGAGATATGTGAGTGGGGATATCATATACAATGAGTTTGTATAAGACTGGACTACAAAATATTTAATCTTTCTTTATAAATCCGTTAATTGAGAATATTAATATTTCAACAAGATGATCATATGCGACTTGATCTTAATCCTGAGTGAGTTATGAACCCCTAATTGTGAGGGCTTGTCCTTTGATTTGCATGGGTGAGAGTGACTTTTGTAGCTAATTCAATAGTCTACCATTTTGGGGATTGACTAAATAGAGAGCTGGGAACATAAGTTTCACAAGATATAATTCACTCTTTCCCATATAGGAAAAGTAGATGAGTAGTTCCCTTAAGTGTTGATTTCAAGACTTGAACAATGGGGCTCCACCCTCTCACTGTCCCCAGAAAAACTTAGTTTATAATTAGATTATAAACAAATTATTCATTAGATGATCAGGGGTACTTAATGTGTAAGATGTAATTATAGGGGTAAAACAGACTTTTTAACCCAACTATAATTACAAACTACTCATGAAAGATTGACTTGCATGTATGGTTATATCCATGGACATAACTTTTCTCATAGTGCATAAGAGTGCAACTTTAGGTCTATAGTTGAGTGACCTAGAGTTAATGAATGAAAATTAATTAATTAATTAATTTTGTATCATTGGAGCTTATAATCTATAGGTCCATAAGGTCTCATTGCTAGATCATAGTAACACTAAAAGAACCGGTTTAGTTGAAAGAAAAATTTGGAATGTTTAAATTACAATATATCGGATGTATTAAATGAGGAAAATATATTTATTGTATTTCATACATTAAATATTAAAGATAATAATATATTATGTATTATATACATTATATTAAAGGAAACAATATGTATTAAATTTGAATGGGATTCAAATAGGTAAATATATATTATAGGGGATTTTAGAGATTTGAATGAGATTCAAGTATGATAAATATATATTATAATATATTAGATGTTATCATATATTATTTAATTTTGGCAAAGATTTTGTCCTAGGTTCTCTATAAATAGGACCCTTGGGTTGAGCAAAAACTAAACTCTCTATAGAGAAAATTCATAATTCTTTCTAAAAAAATTTTCTCTCTTTCTTTCAAAAAGTTCTCACAAACTTTGGTCGTGTGTTTGAGTCATATATAGCGAGGAAGGTCTTGTGGAGATTCAAGAGTCACTGGAACACAAGAAGTCAAAGACCTGCTAGAACTATCTCCATTATTTTAAGAGGTATTTATTTGCTTAATCTTATTATTTTAGTTTAATTTTAAATAAATCAAAGTCGATCCCAAATTTATTTCTAAATGTTTTCAAATCATAGTCTTCTGATGTAGTGTGAAGTGTTCATTCCTATCAAGTTAGTATTCCTTTTGCCAAGCATTTTAGACTATCTATGGATGATTCTCCCAAAATCCCTAATGAAATTAAAGAAATGCATGTTTTTTCATATGCTAGTATGCTTGGAAGTCTTATGTATATAATGGTTTGTACTAGATCTGACCTTACTCATCCACTTAGTGTTGTTAGTGGATTTCTTTTGCTAATCATGGTAAACAACACTCAAGTGTTGTTAAGTGAATTCTTAAATATCTTGCATGTCATATTGATTTATCTCTTGTTTATGATGGGGCAAACAAAGTTGATTGTAAAAATGTAGGGATTGAAATTAAAGAGTATGTTGATGCTAATATTGATAAATGTAGATCTTTGACTAGTTTTGTGTTAAAGCTTTTTTGTTGTACAATAAACTGGAAATCTAGTTTACAGTCTATAGTTGAATTATGTACAACTGAATTTGGGTATATTGCATTAACTAAAGTTGTTAAAGAATCTTTATGGCTTATGGGAATTGCGTTTGAATTAAGTTGTAGTGATAATGTCTCTACAATTGTTTTCTGTGATTAGTCAAAGCGTGTTACACTTATCTAAAAATTATTCTCACCATGAAAGAACTAAATGTATTGATGTTTATTATCATTTTGTTAGAGATGTCATCAACAACGACTTAGTTTTTGTCAAAAGGTTGCTACCAAATTGAATATTCCTAATATATATTTACGAAAGCATTATTTTATGATAAGTTTAACCTTTGTGTGAAAATGTTGCAACTTGAAAAAGGAAAGAATGTTGATTGTTTGAGAGCAAGCTCCATAGGTTGGTTTTATAATAAATATGAAATCAAGATTGAGATTGTTAGAATTATTGATTCCAAATTTATCATTTAATTTTAGCATTTTCTTTTTAAGTTCAATTTGAATTAATTGGGCTTAGCATGTGCTGGATTTATTAAATTCAAAACTACCTTTTCTTTTTACTACACTATTTTTTTTTTTTTTTTTTAAATCCAATACCTGGAAGTATAGAAATTTTTTCCATGATTTAGAATAGGCGATACAGTGTATTGTTACATATTAGTTTTAATAAATAAAGGATACCATTAGTGGGACATTAAAAATAAAATACATAGAATTTCAGATATTAAAATGAGTTATTGAATAAAGAAAGAAAGCAATAGCCAAATTAGAACACATGATCAGAAACCCTCAAATGTAACGACCATAGCTCGTTCAGGTTCAGCATGGTCACGGTCAATGTCAAAAAAACCAACCTTAGGTTTTGTTCCTCCGATTGCTCCTGCTCCATGTTCCTCTGTTAATGGTAATCGTGGCTTGATTTTTTTCGAGTCCACATAAATGGTAGAGATGTGAGAGATATCCAATTTTCCATGATTCCTTTCCGCCATGCTTTCTTTGCTCAACGCCCCACAAAATGTGATCCTCAACTCTTTTATCTTGTCACAATCTTTCAGACAGGAAGGCATACGACCCTCCAACCTAGGGCAGTTGGAGATCCCAAGAATACCAAGTTCCCATAAATTTGAAAGCCACACAGGTAACACTCTTAGCTTTGGAAACTCTCCTATTTCTAGCACTTCTAAAATTTCATCTGAATTACACAGCCACCTCGGCAAACTGGCCAGTGCTGGAAATCCTCTGAGTATCAGTTTCTTAAGACGAAGCAATTCCATTGAGAATGTGAATCGCAACAGCTCGCACCCCCATATTGCCATATTACGTAATGAACTCAATCTTTCCAAGCCTTTTGGCAGTGTTATCAGCGATTTGCAATCATAGAGGATCAGTGTTTGAAGGGAATTCAGTTTGTCAATGTCTTCAAATAAGTGAGTCAAGTTTTCGCTCCCACCGATGGCGAGAAAATGAAGTGATGTTAAACTTCCTATGCCATCTTTTCCCAGCCTGGCTTGCTTTGTGTGTATCCATAAGAATCTGAGCCCGATCATGTGCTTTATGTTTTTGGGAAGCTCTTCAAGCGCTGAGCAGAATGCAAGTATCAGGGTCTGAAGAGTCTGTAGCTTGCAAATTGATTCTGGCAACCTCTTCAGTCTTCGATTCCCTCGCAAATCTAAATACCTTAAATGCTTCAGCGTGTCGATGGAGGTCGGGATTTCTTCCAAGGAAGAGTTGCACAAGTACAAAAACCTTAGATGCTTGAACTTGCTGATGCATTTGACAAGAGGGACTCCATTGATCTTTGGCTCCACACCTCCCACTGGAACGGAAATAAAATGAATTTTATCGCTTGTTGACGGAGGCAAATCCTGGTTGTTGCAGTCGACAAATGAAAGCTGATGCAAACTTTCGAGGTTCTTTTGTTCCTTATTAGCCAGTTGGACTGCAAGATCATGAACAAGGCTATGGATTTTGAACCAATATCCAAGAGCATGCTCCTCAACATCTTCAAGTAAACCGCGAGACCACAATTCATTGAAATATTGCTCCCCAACAGCTTCAGGATCTTCGCTACCTGAAGGAAGGATTCCTTGCGCCATCCATAGTTGGATTACCTCAAATGAGCAGAACACGTAATCTTTTGGCAACAATGAAAAGGAAAGAAAACAAGGTTTCAAATAAAATGGCATTCGATCATAACTCAGTCTTAGTGCACCTAAAACGCAACCACCATTCAACTCTTCCGGTTTCCATTTCTCACTCAAGTCATTGACGTTCGGCCACTCGACACCATCACTCGCTTCCAAAGAAAGCAGTCCCGCCAAGCATCTGATTGCCAAAGGAGCTCCTCCACATTTTGGCACAAGTTTTTTTTCGACTTCACTTCGAATTCTCTTAAGATTTTCGGTAGTATTCTTGTCTCTAAATGTATGATCAAATAAAACCATGGATTTCTCCTCGTTAAGCCTTTCAATCTTGTGTGGTATTGTACTTGTAGTATCATTTAGAGTTTGCTCACTGCGAGTGGTGATAATGATCTTGCTGCCATTAGCCCCCATCTTCACTATGTTTTCCAGTTCAAATACTCTTTTGGAATCGAAAGCCCCGTAATCATCCAAAACAAGCAAGAATTTTCTGCCAACAAAGTTTCGTTGGAGCTTGATTAGTAAACGGTTGCCGGTTAAGGTATCATTAACCTTTTCTCCGGTTGCTGAACTGAGAATCTCCCTTCTGATTCTCTGAACATCAAAATCTTCAGAAACACACACCCACATTCTCTTGTCGAAATAATCAAACACTTCGTGGGCATTGTAGACTAACTTGGCCAGAGCGGTCTTTCCCATCCCTCCATCTCCATGGATTGAAAGAATAGCCGGAGATTTTTGTTTATCATCTTCATCCTTTACAAGTTCATCAATAATACTCTGTTTTGCTTCATCTCTACCAATAATGGAGTCGACATTATCAGAGAGAATCGCCTCTTTCTTCAGGTGCAGAAGCCTAGCGAAAACTTGCGAACCAGTAATGGAGGTCCGCAAAGTCATTTCACTCTTCAAACGTTTGATATGTTCATTTTCATCTTCAACCAGAGGGAATTTATACATGGTGTCCTCAATCATATCTAATTTGTTTGTGATTTGGTTAATTTCAGCGGCGGTTTTATGTGCAGAAACGAGGAAATTGGACGAGAAACAAGAAGAGCATTGCCGTACCTTATCGTCAACGTCGTTCTTCCGATTCTGCACTTTCCACTCCAAATATTCGCATTCCAATTCCTCAATTAGATTGTCAGCCATTGAAAACGCATCTTTGAGTTGTTTAAGCAGACTGTAGAGTTCCGAATTGCTTCCCTGCTTCTCCTCCGCGTCTCTGAGTCCGGGCTTGAGATTCGACACAGCTGTTTCGAGATTTCTTAGTTCGGTTAGGATCTGGCGAAACTCTGGTCGGCCGGCGGCTTCGGATATCCTTCCGAGCAGATTTTCGGCCACACTGTCGAGAAGTCCGGCCATTATAATTGTTCAGTTTTGTGTGATGGATTCTTGATTTCTGTCTTTTCCATTGTTAAAATGCATTGTAATGTAATGCCCTAAATACCTTGCATTTGGAATCAAGTAAGAAACTGCTACTTTCCTCAATTTCTTGGCAATCGTATTCGTTTTCCTTGTGACGAGGCAAACAATTACACCATAAAGCTTTCATACCTTTTCTTTTTTGCTTTCTTTTGCTTTTTCATGCCTCTCTAATGGAATGAATGTTCTTTGCCTTCCATGGGTGCAACCTTGAGCCCATCATTGTCTTGCTGAGTTAGTAGAATGTAGTATTTATAGGCTTAATTTTTAAAAATCAAAAATCAAAAGTCAAATGGTTATCAAACGGAGCTGTAGTTTTTTAAAAACTTGTTTTTGTTTTTGAAATTTTTCTAAGAATTCAAATGTATTGTTAAGAAATATGAAACCCATCATAGAGAATTAATGAGAAAACAAGCACAATTTTCAAAAATCAAATGATTATCAAATAGGATCTTAATTGTGGTTTTAATAACATGAACGGCGTAAAATCATAGCACAATGCAAAGTCTAAGGACGTAATTGAAACTTTGTTCAAGTTTATCAACTATAATTGTAAATCTAACCTAATGAATTTTAATAATGTAATTAATAATTGTTTTTATTAGAACCCCCATGTGTCATATTGATGAGTTAAAAGTAAATTTAGTAAAGATTGAAAAATCTGTAAAGAAATTCAAAGTAGAGGCTTGGTTTAGGCAAAATAAATATAGTATTAGGCTGTACGGTGGGATCCAACAGGATCGTAGAGGGCTCATTTAAGGAGGTGGTAAGGGGTTTTGATTTCTATGGAGGACGGCCAGTTCTACGCTCAGATGGAGAACTAAGGCTCATAGAAAAAGAGGAAAATGGAGTGGTTGATGTTGAAGAAGATGATCTGGATGAAACAGAGAAGGATCTTCAGAATGTGGTGGCCTGCAAACTGTTGACGACGAAGCACATAATTGAGAAAATATTTAAAACATTAATACCACGGATCTGGAATCTTGAAGATCAGTTGCAAATCGAAAGCGTAGATAAAAATCAATTTCTATGCCAGTTTAGAAACAAAAAAGAAAAGACAAGAATTACAGAGGAGGGCCCATGGATTTTTGATAGAGGCCTTGTTTTATTCGAAGAACCAAATGAAAGATCCAAACTAAAAGAGCTGGAATTCAAATATGCTTCCTTTTGGGTTCATTTTCATGACCTTCTAATGGTGTGTGTGACTAGAAGGAAGGCGGTAGCCCTCAGGGATACTATGGAAACTTTTGAAAGAGTGGAAATGAACAACAATGGCAAGTGCTGAGGGGATTCCCTTTGGGTTAAAATCCAAATCAATGTCACGAAACCCCTTTTAAGAGGAACAAAGCTGAGAATAGGTGCGCTCGTTTACAGAAGAAAGGGACGATGGCAAAGCAGAGCAACATGGTGAAAGCCAGGGAGTGCAAGAAGGCCCGAGCAATAGGCGACCAATGGTGGAAAGAGACAGAGCTCCAGTGAAATCTGATGGTGGGCCCACATAGGATTTAATTCAAAATTTAATCCAAGAAAGGAAAGGAAAGGAAAGGCTCTGGTGGGGATTATTCTGAATGGGCCCACCATAATAGACAAAAAGACAGAAGCCATTGAAGGGAATGGGTAGTTGGTAAAAAAGGTGGGATTGGGCCTGCAAGTGAAGATGGGCCTTATCCCCCCTTAGAAAAAGCAGGAGTGGAAGCCCTTGAGAAAATAAAAGAAAGTGGGCAAAAGGAGTACGCAGGGATAGTGAAGTAAAAGGTTGAAATTAATGGAGAGTAATAGAGTTAAGAAAAGAGAGTGAGCAGTAAAGGGGGTTTGAAGCACTGGAAAAGGAAAGTGAGGTCGAATCAGAAAAGCTCGGAGAATAAAAGAGGAGGACCAATAGAAGTAGGAAAAAAACATCATATAGAAGAAATGGAGATTGACTTCGGAAACAAGAAAATTAGAATTGAATACTCTGAAGATTTTGGAGGGATATCAATGGAGGCTATGTGTCATCCCCGTTGGATGCCATGAAACTATTATGCTCGAACGTTCGGAGTCTCCAAAATCTCCAAACGGTCCAAGCACTTCAACATGAGGTGTGCTACCAAATTCCCCATTTGGTATTGCTCTCAAAAACTAAGGTTGGAAGCTTGACCTGTGAGCATCTAAAGTGGAAATTAAATATGGAAAACTGCTTTTGTGTGGATAGTGATGGAAGAAGTGGGGCCTTATGCTTTTTTGGAGTTCTGAAGTGAATGTGGATATCCTGTCTTACTCAAGGGGTCATATTGACTTTTCAGTCTAAGATAAAGAGAGGAAGTAGAGATTTACTGGCTTCTATGGAAGCCCTGACCCAAGCAAAAGAGCTGACTCCTGTTGCTTATTGATCGGCTTAGTAAGGCTTCAAATCTCTCTTGGATTGTTGGGGGGAGGGGGGGGGGGGGGGAGATTTTAACGAAATTATGTTTGACAAGGAGAAAAAAGGTAGTGCGAGAAAAGATCAGGGGTAGATGGAGAGATTTAAAGAAGCTATCAATGGCTGTAGGCTCCTGGGCCTAGGGTTTGAAGGTGACTGCTTTACTTGGGTCAAGAATAGGAAGAAGGAAAACTCAACAAGGGAAAGGCTAGACAAATTCCTCATTAATCACTATTTGAACCAAGTGGCCCGAAAAGTGAAAATATGTCATGGTGGCTTTCACTACTCGGATCACGGGACAATTTTTGCATAAATTTTATGGGCGGGCAACAGGGCCAAAAATAGGCTCTTAAGGCCCCTCAAATTTGAGGAGTCCTGGCTGAAGCATGAGGAATGTACTAACATAGACCGAGATTTGTGGAGTGAGCAAAGGGATAGTGGTCCAGATGGCTTAATGAAAAGAATTGTCAGTTACTTGGAAAATTTGAGCAAATGGAACATAAGTAGGCTGGATGGTAGTTTGGAGGGTGCGATTAAAAGGAAAGAAAAAGAAATCCAACTCTTAGAAGTTGATGGAAGTGAGGGTGGAATTGATAGGCTTGGTAAAACAAAGAAATATTTGGAAGACCTCCTAGAGGATGAAGAAAGCTTCACATAGGAACTTCAAAATGGTTCCACTACAAAGCTTCCCATAGGAAAAAGAGAAATGAAATTGAAGGTGTTCTTGATGGCAATAATATTTGGATGGCCACCTTGGAGGACATTAGGAAAACAGCTGCAAGTCACTTTAAAAGTCTCTTTAAGTCTAATTCGCCATGCTTAGAGGTGATGGAAGGCATAAATCCTAAAATCACGGAAAGTCAAAACAGAGACCTAACTAAACCTTTCTTTCAGGAAAAAATTGAAGTGGCTCTAAAAAACATGTGCCCCACGAAAGCACTAGCCCCTAATGGGATACATGCCTTGTTCTACCAAAGGATGTGGGATATTGTGGGTAATGAGATAAGCTAGGTTTGCCTCGATGTGCTAAATAATGAGGTTAGTTCTGGCACACTCAATAGTACCCTTATTTCTCCAATTCCAAAAGTCAAGATTTCAAAAGGCATGGTTGATTTCCGCCCTGTAAGCCTATGCAATGTGGTGTACAAGATTATATCAAAAGCACTTACCAACAAGCTGAAGAAGAAGTTACATGGCATATTATCTCATTCGTAAGTGGCTTCAATTTAGGGAAGGCTTATTACAGATAATGTACTTTTGGGATTTGAATGCATCTATACTATAAAAAATAGGTTAAAAGGCAAGGAAGGCTACATAGCTATGAAGCTAGATATGAGTAAAGCCTACGATTGTGTGGAATGGGTATTTCTTTGGAGAATCATGTACAAGCTAGGCTTTGATAGTATATGGGTTGAAATTGTTATGAGATGCATGGAGACTGTCAGGTTCTCGGTTCTTATAGATGAGATTCCTCAAGAGGCGCTCACTCTAGGAAGAGGTCTTAGGCAGGGAGATCCTCTATCACCCTACCTTTTCATATTATGTGCTGAGGGTTTCTCGGCCCTTCTAAACAGGGAGGAATCTCTTTCTAACTTTAGTGGTATTAAAATTAATAGTTTTTGTCCATCTCTCACGCATCTCCTTTTTGCAGATGATAGCCTAATCCTATTCAGAGCAAAGAGGAAGGACTGCAAGACTATGAAAAGTGTTTTGGTTTCCTATGAGGCGGCTTCGGGAAAAACTATCAACTTTGACCAATCTATTATGATGGTGAGCAAGAACGTTGGGAAAGAGCAAGCTGAATCTTTTTGAACGATCCTGGGAGTGAGTGTGGCGAATTCTCTTGGTCAATATCTTAGTTTGCCTTCTCAAATTGGTCGTGAGAAATCCACAACTTTCAACAAAATTAGAGACAAAGTTTGGAAAGTTGTGTACAGAAAAAAAAATGCTTTTTGATGGGAAGGAAAGAGATCCTGATAAAAATCATTGCCGATGCCATCCTAAACTATGTGATGAGTTGCTTCCAACTCCCCAAAAGCTTTTGCGATGACCTAAACAAAATGTGGGTGAGGTTTTGGTGGGGCTCCATTGTGGAAAAGAAAAGAATGCATTGGATGAAGTGGGGCAAGCTTTATACGAGGAAAGAATCAGGAGGCATGGTTTTTTGCAAGATCCACCTTTTTAATTACGCTATGCTAGCCAAGCAGAGCTGGAGGATCTTAAGAAACATAGATAGTTTCCTAGCAAGGACCTTGCGCGGAAGATATTTCAGGAATGATGGTTTTCTAAAGGCTTCTGTGGGGCATAATCCATCTATGACTTGGAGGAGTATACTTTGGGGCAGAGATCTTTTTCTTAAAGGTTATAGATGGAAGATTGGTAATGGCAACTATGTTAAGCTACACGAAGATCCTTGGATTGATAGGATTGGGAATTGTAGGCCTAGTTGGGTTAAGGAAGAGTATAAAGGTTTCTATGCTAATTCCTTAAAAGGGCCTGAAGGGAAATGAGAGGTCAATAAGATCCAAAGCACTTTCCTTCCCTTGGATGCTAAAGCTATTATGAAAATGCCCCCAGGTGAGAAGGAGGCAAAGGATGAAATAATTTGGAGCTGGGATAGGAAATGAGTATTCTCAGTTAAAAGTGCCGACCGATTAGCCTTAAGTTTGGAGGGTGGAGAAAGGGCGGGTCCTCCTGATAACGGTCCGATGAAGAGAATGTGGAACAAGTTTTGGAAAAGGAACGTTATCCTAAAGGCCAAATTTTGTGTGTGGAGAATGGTTCACAACATCATTTCGTTGAGAGCTAATCTAATTGACAAAGGAATCGAGACTGACCCCCTGTTTATTTTGCAGGAAAGCCGAGGAAAAGACAGTACACGTGCTTTGAGAGTGTAAGTTTGTTAAGAGCCTATGATTATCCTTCTTTCCCAACTTATGTGATCTTTATGCTCCGTGAAGGTCCAATTGGAGCCCCCAAGACTATTGGGTTTGGTTCGAAATGAATCTGAGTGATGAGGAGTTAAGAAAAACGACGTTATTCTTGTAGATCACATGGAATTACAGAAGCCAACTCAATTATTTAGGGACTTATGCAGAAAATACTCAACTTGAAAGAGGGCTGAAAAGATACTGGGAGGAGCAAATTATAATAGATCCAAAACTGCTGGAAAAAAGACTTGAGAACCATTTGAGTCCAAATGTCTGATCTTCTCCCCCTTTGTAGCACTGGAAGCTCAACACGGATGCTTCATGGTTCAAAGACAGAAAGAAAGGCACAGCGATTGGCTAATTTGGGACTTATACAGTTCTCCAATATGCTCGGGGTTAAAGGAAATTAATCACCTATGGCTGGTCAAGTACTTAGAAGCACTAACAATAAAAGAAGGTCTAAAGATGATGTTTACCAGTTACAGATATCCGACCTCTCCTTTCTTAATTGTGGAATCGGATGCTTGCTTCATCAACATCCTCAACGGCGAGGGTGAAGATTTTTCAAAAATCAGCAACATTGCTAATGAAGTCTTGTGTTTGGCACACGATCTTGGGAGTGTCTCCCTTGTTCATTTCCCTTGATCCCTCAATTCAGAAGCCCATTCGGTGGCGAGGGAGGCTGTTCTCCATTGTGGTTTTTTGTCTCAGGGTTCGTTTTCTAGTCTAGAAGAAGATGGGTTAGTTTTTGCACTCAATTCAGCAGCCCATTCGGTGGTGGTTGTTGGTGGTTTATGAAGTATTTATTTCTCAAAAAAAAAAAAAAAAAAAAAAAACTCAAAGGGACAATAAATTTAACCTTCCAAACTATTTTATAGTAATTTTTCAAAATCATCTAAAAATTATTTTAAAAACAACCCCTCATTCTAGTAAACAAGTAAAATTTTTACACTTTATATGACGAATCTAGTAGCTGAACATGGGGTATAAAGATTGTGAGATCACATGCGACCACATGCCCTCTCAAGGTGATGCCACTTTATGTTTACCATTCTTGGGTCGAATCTCAATTTTCAGATCGAATACCTGTTTTGGCTTTATGGAATTGATGGCACTCATTTAGTGCTATCTTATTCCTTATATTTATGCTAGTTTTGTTATGATTTGGACAGCTTTTAAGTGTTTTTATGATTATTTTGTAGAAACTGAGCTAAATGAGCAAAACTGAGTGTTTGGGAGTATTTTGATGAATATTGGAGCTAATTTGGGACATTTTGGAGAGCCAATAAGAGAAGAGATGAAGAATGAAGTGTTAAGAACAAGGGAGAGCGTTGAGATGCTGTCTAGAGCACCTCAACGCTTTGTTGCAGCTCAATTTGAAAGCCAAAACCGAGGGGCAGTGTTGAGACGCTGTTCATAGCATCTCAACGCCATCAAATAGGGTTGCAACGTCGTGCTCAATGCTAGAAATGCGCGGAGGCTGATTTTGTCGGTAGTGTTGCAACGCTACCCCTACGTGCAAGTGCAAAATGGTTGTGTTTTGGACAACGTTGCAAAGCTGTCATGATAGGCAATATTAATTCATCGCATTCTCTACGCCAAAGAGGAGGCTATTCCAAGGGTTGAATCCCTATTCTCAATTCCAAGCTGGTTTTGGAGGTTTTGGGAGCAATTGTGGAGCAAAATTGAGCGAAATTGATGATCTAAAGCTCGAGAGATGTGGAGATCGCAACGGGAACGCGAGATTGACCTACGTTTGCCAATTTATTTCCTTTTCCTTTATTTTCGGAACTATAGAGGCTTTAATTTAGGGATTTATGGGCTGTAATGACTGATTCTGTATTGATTAGTCCTTAAATTCTTGGGGATTTGATTGTCAAATATTGTATTAATGCTTAATTGTTGAATCACTTGGATTAATTACTTGTTTTTATGGTTGATTATGATTATTGAGGCTTTGAATCATTCATGCATTTAGAGATTAAGGCTTTTAAATAGTGCTCTTTAATTAATTGAGGTAGGATTAAGTTGAGCTCGGTAGAGGATACTTAGTTAGCTTAATGCACGATTAATTAGCTACCCGAGTGATAGCAGGCTTAGAGGTTGATTAATTGTAGTTGGTGTTAAACTTTAATTAATTGATATGTTTCTAAGTGGAAACTTGACAGAAAGAAGCTTACGCTAGAACAAAATGCATGATTGTTGATTAATTACCTGAGTGACAACATGAGTAATAATTAATCAATAGAGGTTTGTAATAAAGAATTTAGTGCCTTGTATGAGTTAAGTAGCGCTAGAAACACCTAAGTTAGTTAATTAGTATTTGAGATTGGAGGAGACCGACAGGAGATTCCATGCCTTTTGAGCATCTAGACTTATGAGTTCACTGCTGATGTAGTCATATTTGTCTGTTTAATTAGTAATTAATCCTAAACTCAAGTCTATCCTTTACGTTTGTGTCTCCCATTTACTTTCTTGCATTTAATTTCTGTTGCATAGGTTAGTTTATTATCCTCTTTTGGGTTGTGTTTTTTAAATAAAGTAAAGTGAGAGTATTTACGGTATTTAATTGAATTGAACAAATCTTTGTGGATTCGATACTCAGTAGAAATACTGTTTTATATTACTTGACCCGTACACTTGTGGAAACGTAAATTATATGTGCATCAAGAATCTAATACCATATTAGACAAATATGGTATTACATCTCAAAACCAATTAACAATAAGAGAAGTAATTCATGTATCTAATAAAGATTGTGAGATCTCTTCATCTTTTCAATGTGAGATCCTCAACAGAATCAAATATAAGATTGAAAAAGACTTGTTTCTTCCTTCTAGTCTAATGAGATATATATATATATATTTTTTAAATTCTATAATATGTATGGATGGAAGAATCGAATCTCTGACCTTTTAGTCAATGTTATAATGTCTTAATCAGTTTAATTATGTTCAAGTTGGCACCTAATAAGACCTTACATTCTCCTCAAATTCTCGAAGTCTACTTCGAATTCCTAAATGCAGTATGAGAAGTAGATAAATAAAGAGATTTGATAAATAAATTTAATGTAACTTAATACACTAGTGAAAGAAAAATGAAAAAGAAATAAGAGGGGTTGGTGTAAAAGGAGAAATGATGGCAAAGCCACCAAATAATTGGATATATTTTATTCTTGACAAAGTCAAACAATTGGAAATTTAGAGAAAAAAAGTGCGAGAGAGATGAGAGAAGAAATTGTAGTCACTTAGCTGTCCAACAAAAAAAATTCTATACTTACCTTTCCATGGAAGTTACTCTATCTCAAAAAAAAAAAAATAAATAAAAAATAATATATATATTTGGAAATTTAGAGAAAAAAAGTGAGAGAGAGATGAGAGAAGAAATTGTAGTCACTTAGCTGTCCAACAAAAAAAATTCTATACTTACATTTCCATGGAAGTTACTCTCTATCTCAAATATATATATATATATATTAACTTCACTCTCTCAAATATTTCATCCTAGTGATCATGATGTTAAAAAAATCTCGTTTGACATGTCAGACACTTACACGCGTTTGTGTGTCCTGTATCGATATAAGAGGTAAATTACCATTTCAATTAGATCATAGAAAAATAAATGAAACATGATAAAAATATATACAAAAAAAAATTTATCACTAATATGGAGATAACATCATAATAAGAAAATTTAACTAATTTAATTTAAAGGATGTGGAATGCTTATTGGAAAAAAAAAATACACTTTTAGTCCCTGAGATTTGGGTTTGATTGCATTTGGATTCTTGATTTTTCAAACTCGACATTTTAACCCCTGAAGTTTGAGATAATCTCTTTTTTACTCCCTACCGTTAATACTTTTAGTCATTCCATCAAGTTTATGTTATGTAAGTGTAACTCGACATTTTATATTATTTTTTGATTGATGTGGCTTTAATATATTAATTTTGGAGAGTTTGATGCATCATTATTTTATTAAAAATTATAATTTTTAATCCTAAATTAACTTATTAAATGGAAAAGCATTAAATTATAAAATAAAAGACACAAAAAAAAAAAAGCTAAAAAGATTTAAGTCTAGAAAAAAAAATAAAAAAATCTCTTTCCTTCCTTAAACAATTTCATATTCTTCTTCATTATCTCCTTCCTAAAACCTAAATAAAATTAAAATCAAACACACACACCCGAAACACCTTTGATTTGTAATTTTAGCTTGTTTAGACTCCGAACGGCCCCCATTCGAAGTCGTTTACTGCACAAAACGGGATTTCCAGCAGACCAACGCAAATTTCTTCTTGTTTGACGAGGTTTGTCACTTACCCATGCCTAATCGACTTTAGTTTTTGATTACCCATGTCTTAAACACCTTTCGTTTGTAATTTTAGCTTGTTTGGACTCCAAACAACCCACATTTGAGGTCGTTCACGGCCAAAAATGGGATTTCCAACAAAGTTTCTGTCTGTTTGGCAATGTTCGGTAAGTTTCGCCATATTTTGGACCTTTCGCAAATCCTTTTAAGTATCGTAGCATTAGTTCTAACATGTAGGAACCTTTAGTTTGCAGTTTGGGATCGATTCGAACACCTTTGCATAGCAAACAACAAACATAAAGGCTATTTCGGTAAGTTTTAATGTGTTTAAGACCTTTCGCAAATCAAATAAAGTTTTGTAAAGTGTGTTAGTTTAGTTTCTAACCATTGGGTAACCTTGGTGTGTAGTTTCAGCTCATTCAATCACTTTCGAACATTGACCAACAAGTTTTCGAGCTGAATTGGTGTAGTTTGGTAAGCTTTAGTGCCTTTTAAATCCTTTGGAACTCAAATTGAGGTGCTGTAACGCAGTTGTTAAATCTTGAAATTTCTGTTTGTAGTTCGGTTGAGTTCTGGGGCATTCGCTTTACCATTTAAGGCTGAAATCTAAGTAAGCATACCTCGTTTGATCATATTCTAGTTTGCTCAAAGGTTTTCGAACTAAGCTTAGCCCTTAAAAGCTTGTCTCTTTGTTTACGAGCCTTTTGGATTACTTCTAGGAACGCCTTAGGTAAGTAGTTTCTACTTGTGGAGTCTATTTGCTTGTGTGCTAGCATGTTGTGTGCTTAATTTTGTTACATTATGCTATGTATGATTATTTCTCTTGGATCTCTATATATTTTGAGTTGCTCATTGTGTTGAGTTATTGCTTGAATTGTTTTGGGATGATAAGCATGTTGCGTTATTTTCTGGTGATAAGCATGTTGCTTCGTTGAGATTGGTTTGATATTATGATGTTATGCTTAATAAGTGGGTGACGACGATGGTAAAAGCATGTCATGGCTGTTTTATGTAACTTTGCGCATAAGCATGGTCTAGGAGCATGATTTGTAGGATTTATTCATTCTAGTGAGCTTAGATGAGGTTAGAGGACCTTGGATGAGATAAAAGAAAGGTTGGTGAATATTAGTGCGCCTCAGGTAAAAATGGTCGAGGGCTAGTATGTCACTATCGGATTACGAGGAGCATCGAGACCTTGGAAACTATGGACAAGGGTCGGCGTAATGAATCTTAAGGCAAGTGTTGGAACCTTGGTAACTATGGACAAGGGACAATACGTTGCTAGGTTGTCGATGCCTTGGTAACTATTGGCAAGGGTCGATGAAAATACCGAGACCTTGGTAACGATGGACAAGGGTCGGTGTGATGAGTTTGGAGGCAAATATTGAAACCTTGGTAACTATGGGCAAGGGTCAATACGTTGCTAAGTCATCGAAGCCTTGGTAACTATGGACAAGGGTCGATGCACAGTTCGAGACCTTGGTAACTATTGACAAGAAATCGTACGCCGAGCTCCGTAGAGATGTGTTGAGGTCCTGGTAACTATGGACAGGGGTTGATGCATCTCAAAGGGCCAGTCTTGGAGAGCTTTGTGAGAGCTATATTATTGAACGTTGAGTGGTTCAGTGAAATCTAGTGAGTTCGTGAAGCTTGAGTATAGTTCAAGTATGCATAACATGATGTTTTATTTCATATGTAGTTCGGGAATGCATAACATGATGTTTGATTCATGGGTTAAATGTTTAACTTGTTTCATGCTTAAGGAGTATGCTTATTGTTGTGAATAACATGTTGTTTGCCTTGTATGTTGATTGATAACTCCTCAAGTGTGAGCTACTTACCAGTACGCGTTATGTACTGACCCACCACCTGGTTTTGTAGGTGTGATGAGAACTACAACCTTGGTGATGCTGTGTAGGAGGCATGAGAAGAGAAAGACCATAGCTGGATAGTTGTGTACCTATTAATATTTCTGCTGAGTTTAGTGTTATTTAAATATCCTTGTAGTTAACTTTAGTTTGTAGTTTTGGTACTGGCGTTCTTTACGTCTTTAGGTTAGACTTATAAATTGGTTGGTTAGTTTTGAATTAAAGTTTGAAATCGGAATGTGAGTTTGTGTTACGTTTCAAAGGTTGACTTGTTTGAAGTTATACAAAAGTTTAGTTCTGTTTTGTTTGTCGAGCGAATCTAAATCTTTAAATGACTAGTGACTTGGAGTTTGAATTGGTTATCTAGTTGTTGAGTTTTTAGAAGTGTGTTTTTGTTTAAACAGGTACTTGTAAAATTTTGGCTATCTTGTAGTAACGTCGTTATGCTGCCGAAATTTTTGAGGCATAATGGTTGTAAGCTTAGTAATGTCCCTAGGTTAGGTTAAAATTTGGGGGCGTTACAGTTGCTATCAAAGCGGAGTTGGTTCTATAGACTGACCTAGGAAAACTAGGTTGTTAGGATAGTTTGGAGCTAATGGTCTTTCTCAGTCTCCTCTCCATCACATGGTTTGTTGACTTATATTTGCTTTTACATTTGTTTTACTTGGATTACTTACTTTGTATGAATGTCATGTGGCTTGCTTGATTGTTTTCTTGAGTATGTTGTGACTTGCATATTAGTTGAAGCTTGTTTGCTAGTAGGCATAGGATGCTCCCATAGCAAACTAGATAGCTTATACTTATCTTGTGCATGTTGTTTGCTAGTAGGTTTAGATTGTTGGCGTAGAGTTAAGGTTAGTAGTTGTCAAACTTGTTCGTTAGCAAGTTGGTTAAGTGACTCTAGAACCTCCTTTTCAGGTGATGCATCCATGCAGACGTAGACCTAGAGCTCGTGTTGACAGGTAAGAAGTTTCGAGAGACGAAGTTGATGCCGATGCACAACAGGGAGTGAACCCTCCTGTCCCTCAAGTGGTTCCACAAATGGTTCTCACACTAGAGGCTCTGCAAGCATTGTTTGACAATATGGTGCAGAGGAACAACAGGCAACCCCACATGCAAACTGGGCACATGCCCTTCAGGATGAAGGCCAATTCATTAGAGACTTCAAGCGATATGGGCCTCCCACCTTTGACGGGCAGTCAGAGAATGCAACAACAGTTGAGCGTTGGATCACTGAACTCGAGTCGATGTTTGATTACCTCAACTGTGGCGATCACCTGAAGGTCAGAGGAGCAGTCTTCATGCTTGGGGTGTTGGGATTTATGCCCTAAAGCCTCGTAATTAATAATTTATTTAATAATTAATAATAATTTTGATTATTTTATTTGCAATATAATATTATCCATTATATGAAAAATTCAAGGTTATTATTGTAATCTTGAACTGTATGTGGTCATGTTCAAGAAATAACCTAAAGGGTCATAGTATATGGATAAGGTTGGGTGCCTTATCCTGGTAACATTATTGATACGACCCACTTTTTAATAGTTACAAATGATTTGATCAAAATCATTCATGTGGAGACATGTGAGTGGGGGTATCTTATACAATGAGTTTGTATAAGACTGGACCACGAAATATTTAATCTCTCCTTATAAATCCGTTAATTGGGAAGATTAATATTTCATCAGGATTATCATATGTGACTCGATCTTAATCCTGAGTGAGTTATGAACTCCTGCCTGTGAGGGCTTGTCCTTTGATTTGCATGGGTGAGAGTGGCTTTTATAGTCGATTCAATATGCCTACCATTTTGGGGACTTGACCAAATAGGGAGCTAGGAACATAATCTCACAAGATGGAATTCACTCCTTCCCATATAAGATAAGTAGATGAGTAGTTCCCTTAAGTGCTGATTTCAGGACTTGAACAATGGGGCCCCATCGTCTCACTGGCCCGAGAGAGACTTAGTTTATAATTAGATTATAAACAGATTGTTCATTAGAGAATCAGTGGTACTTAAGGTGCAAGATGTAATTCTAGGGGTAAAACGGACTTTTGACCCAACTGTAATTACTAACAACTCATGAAAGATCAACTTGCATGTAATGATTATATCTATGGACACAACTTGTCCTACAGTGCATAAGAGTGCAACTCTAGGTCTATAGTGGAGTGACCCTAGAGTTAATGAATGAAAATTGATTAATTAAAGAGTTTAATTAATTAATTTTGTATTATTGGAGCTTATAATCTGTAGGTCCATAAGGTCCCCTTGCTAGCTCATAGTAACACTAAAAGATCAATTTAGTTGAAAGAAAAATTTGAAATGTTCAAATTAATATTTAATATATTAGATATATTAAATATAAAAGAGGAAAGTATATTTATTGTATTTGATACATTAAATATTAAATTTTGAAATGTTCAAATTAATATTTAATTTGAAGTGTTCAAATTAATATGTAATATATTAGATATATTAAATATAAAAGAGGAAAATATATTTATTGTATTTGATACATTAAATATTAAAACAATTAATGTATATTAGATACATTAAATAAAAGATATTTATTAAATTTGAATTGGATTCAAATTAGAAAAAAAAATGTCGTAGGTGAATTTTAAACGGTTTGAATAAGATTCAAATTGGTTAGATAAATATATTTTAATATATTAGATATTAAAATATATTATTTAATTATTTTCCTTAGACCACTATAAATAGGACCCTAGGGGTGAGCCATTGTGCATTCTTAACAACACACATCTCCTCAATAAAGAATTAGAGAATTCTCTCTAGACCTCTTCCTCTTCAATCCATTGTGGATTTTCTTTCAAGAGACTCCCACAAGCCTTGGTCCTGTGTTCGAGTCATAGTCAGGAAGACTTTGTGGAAGAGATAAAGATTCGCCAGAAGAATCTCCCTATTTTCAAGGTATGTTATGCTTAACCATAATATTATTATTTAATTCTAAATAAACTCAAACCGATTCCTACGCTTCCGCTTGGGTTTAATTAGATTATTTCCTTCATCTGGATGAATAACAAATGTGGAGGAAATCTATCGAGGCTTCTGAGGACCACTCCAACGAACCTGTCACATGGTCAAGGTTCAAGAACCTTCTCTACGACTATTATTTTTCTGTCACGTTGAAGGATGACAAAGAGACTGAGTTTTTGCACTTGACGCAAGGAAATATGTCTGTGATTCAATATGAAAGGAAATTTACCGAGTTGTCTCGCTTTGCTCCAGACCTAGTCAGTACTCTGGAACGAAAGATCAAAAGATTCATAAGAGGCTTACGAGAGGAAATTAGGGGTTCTGTTGCTTTGAAGGAAACCACTTTTGCGGTAGTGCTCAGGGGTGCTTTGGTCATTGACAAAAATGTGTCTAGGAAGACAGCCTCATCTAAAGGTTGGTTCCTCATCAGGAGTCAAGAGAAAGTCTTCTCCCATAACCCTGAGTCAGCTTCACAAGGCTCTTCGCCAGCAACCAGAGGAGCAAACTCTTCCTCCCTTATGCAACTCTTGTGGAAAAAACCACACCGGGCAATGTTGGGCAGCTCAGAAAATTTATTTTAGGTGTGGGAAAGAGGGTCATTATGCAAGGAAGTGCCTAGCTAAGAATGAGCCAGTTGCTGAAAGGCCAACTCCATAGGCCTTGCTAGCACCAACACGAGGAGAAAAGAAAAAGGCACGTGTTTATGCGCTCAAAAAGGAAAAAGTGGGAGTGCTCATGCAGTTGCTACAGGTACACTACTCTAGGCTTAGATCTTTTATATGCTTTCCTTTTTCTCACCCTATGCTAGTTAAATTCTTTAATTAGTAGTTATCTCAGTCCGTATTGTCTTTACTTTTGGGTTGTTAGACTCATGATAGAGTCATTCTTTTGTTTCCTTGGAAATTGTTTATCAAGTGAGTTTAGAACTAGAGCTATTAGGTTACCTACTTTCAGTGCCTATATCATTTGGCCAAAGTTCGAGTTAGGAGGGATCGAGCCCTTGAAGAATCAAGAAACTTCCCTAGTATTAGCTATCCAAAACCATTAGGAAAGAGTGTCTTGCATCTGAAAAGATGGAATCAAGGCAAAGAGTCCTCAGTTGTTAGACTAGCGAACTTTCGAGGACGAAAGTTCTTAAGGTGGGGAGATTGTATCGCCCCGCGTTATAAATTAGTCTATTTTGGAGTAATTAGGCTCAATTATTCGTTATAGTTCTAATTTGGGGAAAAAAATTAGGGTTTTAAGTTTAGCCCATTAAGTTTGGTAAATTAAATTTCTATAATTTTGGAAAAGAGGATTTTTAATTAAATTTAAATCCAAAGTTTGAGAATCTAATTTTTATCTTATTCCCAAGTTCAAAAGGAACCCAAATATTCTATTAAGTAGATTTTATCCCAAATCTTTTAGGATACTTATTTGGAGTTTTAAAATTTGAAATGTGAAGAAAATAGTCATTTTTGATGATTAATTAGATAGGATTTGCTAAATAAATAAAAACCAAATTATCTTTCTTCTTCTTATTCTCCTCATCTATCCCTCTCTCTTGTTCCCACGAAATTAGCCCTCCTCTTCATCTCTTTCACTTTCTTCTTCTTCACACCACAAATCGCCCCACCCACGTTCTTCTTCATCTTTTTCCTCCTCTTCTTCATCTTTTTTCTCCATTCAACCCACGAGCAGGTCGACGGTAGCCACGCAAAGACCCACATGACAACAGCTTGCTTGACCCACGCGTTCTCCTTCGTTTCAATAAAAGAATGCTAGGTGAATATTAGTGCACCTCGGGTAAAAATGGTTGAGGGCTAGTATGTCACTATCGGATTATGAGGAGCATCGAGACCTTGGTAACTATGGACAAGGGTCGGTGTAATGAATCTTGAGGCAAGTGTTGGAACCTTGGTAACTATGGAAAAGGGACAATACATTGCTAGGTTGTTAGTGCCTTGGTAACTATTGGCAAGGGTCGATGAAAATATCGAGACCTTGGTAACTATGGACAAGGGCAGGTGTGATGAGTTTGGAGGCAAATATTGAAACCTTGGTAACTATGGGCAAGGACCGATGTACAGTTCGAGACCTTGGTAACTATTGACAAGGAATCGTACGCCGAGCTCCATAGAGATGTGTTGAGGTCCTGGTAACTATGGACAAGGGTTGATGCATCTCGAAGGGTCAGTCTTGGAGAGCTTTGTAAGAGCTATATTATTGAATGTTGAGTGGTTCAGTAAAATCTAGTGAGTTCGTGAAGCTGAGTATAGTTCGTGTATGCATAACATTTTGTTTTGTTTCATTTGTAGTGATAACACACGTTTGTGAGCTATTTTTATAGTTTAACTATTGCTATTTTTGATGTTTTATTAAGTATTTTCACGCCGTATATGTTTATTTTGCAGGTATTAAGCATTTGGAAGAGAAATCAGAGATGAAGATAACCACAGGGCGAAAATGAGGCAAAATTGGGCAAGAATTGGATAACTAAGAGAAAGGAATAAGAAAAGACACCATTGAGACTCGAGGGGGATGCGTCTCAACGCTGTTCGCAGCTTCTCAATGCTGCCATGATGTAGCCAGGGATGCTGTGAAGATAGCGTTGAGACGCTGTCCAGAGCGTCTCAATGCTACACGATTTCCCTTAATTAATTCATGCATTAGGGCACAGCGTCTCAACGCTGTCTCGAGTTTATAAATAATAGATTTTGATGCGATTTGGAGGGGGGCAATTGTGAGAGACTTAGCTATTTTTCGAAAATTGAGTTTGAGGACCGTGAGAGGAGATTCTTTGGAGCACAAGTAAGGGTTTTAACATTCGAAATCGTGATATTACAACAGGGACGAGGCTCACACAACGCATTAGTTCTATCTCAAACCCTTTACTTAATATTTTAGTTGGTTTGTATGCAATTTTAGAAGTGTTATAGTGACCATGAGTAGCTAAATTTGTTTCCTTAGGGCTAGATGGAGTCGTTGGGTCGAATAATTTGTTGATGTGATTGATTTGAACTATTGTATTTCTTCCTATTCATGTAATCATTTTATTAATGCCTATGAACTCTTGATCAAAGTTTATTTGCCCTCATTAATCTGAATTTATGCTTGAAAAAGATTAATTTAGATTTGACTTCGATTGCATGACTAGTAGTTATTGTAGCATGAAAGTGACTAGAGTTCTACTAGAAATCATTAGAGAATTTGTTCTTAATGCTGTGCATGATTATTAAAGGCTAGATAGATATATTAGTCTTATAAATCGTGCATGAGACTCAATTGTCTTGATAGAGCCAGTTGTTATTTGAACTTCGTGATTTTTGGCATGGAAATACATTAGTTCATCTTTCATTCAATTAAATTGTTAGCTCGATAGGTGAAGTCTAGTCCCTAAGATTCTCTTTCTCCTGATTGTCTCAAATTTATCTTGTTTCACTTTCACATATTTTAACTCATCATTTGATTTTTATCTCTGAATAAAATTGAAGGGTTAAATTTATGGTAATCAATTGAATTAAGTAACTCAATCCTGTGGACGACACTTGTACTCTATCTCACTATATTAAAACTTGACCCGTGCACTTGCAGTCTTGCAAAAATTAATGCAACATGTAGTTCGGGAATGCATAGCATGATGTTTGATTCACGGGTTAAATGTTTAACTTGTTTCATGCTTAAGAAGTATGCTTATTGTTGTGAATAACATGTTATTTGCCTCGTATGTTGATTGATAACTCCTCAGGTGTGAGCTACTTACCAGTACGCGTTATGTACTGACCCACCACCAGGTTTTGCAGGTGATGATGAGAATTACAACCTTGGTGATGCTGAGTAGGAGGCATGAGAAGAGAAAGACCATAGCTGGATAGTTGTGTACCTATTAATATTTCCACTGAGTTTAGTGTTATTTAAATATCCTTGTAGTTAACTTTAGCTTTTAGTTTTGGTACTGACGCTCTTTACCTATTTAGGTTAGACTTATAAATATGTTGGTTAGTTTTGAATTAAAATTTGAAATTGGAATGTGAGTTTGTGTTACGTTTCAAAGGTTGACCTGTTTGAAGTTATACAATAGTTTAGTTCTGTTTTGTTTGTCAAGAGAATCTAAATCTTTAAATGACTAGTGACTTAGAGTTTGGATTGGTTATCTAGTTGTTTGGTTTTTCGAAGTGTGTTTTTGTTTGAACAGGTACTTGCAAAATTTTGGTTATCTTGTAGTTACGCAGTTATGCTGTTGAAATTTTCGGGGCATAATGGTTTTAAGCTTAGTAATGTCCCTAGGTTAGGTTAAAATTTGGGGGCGTTACACTCTTCCTCTTCCTCTTCTTATTTCTGCATCTCCTTCCTCTATTGGGATTGTTGGGAGTGCGACCAAAGTCCCACATTGGCTAGATAAGGGGAAGATCATGGGTATATAAGTGAAGGACAACTATCTCCATTGGTATGAGGCCTTTTGAGAGAAACTAAAAGCAAAGCCGTGACGACTTATGCCCAAAGTTGACAATATAATACCATTGTGGAGGTATGTAGCGGGTTGTTGTCCCTAACAAGTGGTATCAGAGCCATGTCCCTGACTTAGTCATGTTGGTAGAATCCTCGGGTGCCGAACAAAGAAGTTATGAGCCTCGAAGATGTAGTCATATGGTGGAGACCGTGGTTGAGCTCTATTGGACTAGACAGATAGAGATGACTATTTGAGGGGAGACTCGATGGTATTTTGTTCAACGGGAGGATTGTTGGAATTGTTGGGAGTGCGACCAAAGTCCCACATTGGCTAGATAATGGGAAGATCATGGGTATATAAGTGAGAGACAATATCCCCATTAGTATAAGGCCTTTTGGGTGAAGCAAAAAACAAAGCCATGAAGGCTTATGTCCAAAGTGGACAATATCATACCAATGTGGAGATATGTAGAGGGTCGTTGTTCTTAACATCCTTCTCATCTTCTTTTGCTTTTTCTCTTTCTCTTTTCTCACTCATATTCCAGATATGGAACTAAAATAAACAACGAGTTCCAGATCTTAAACTCGTCTTATCGTTCCAAATTTGGACAAGTGGGGAAGGGGTCGTTGGTGGCAAGGTTATTGTCGCGACATGTGGAAAGGGAAATGGTGGTCATTGAAGGTGAATGATTAGCGATGGTCAATCATCAGAGTGGGAAAAGGAGCGAGCAGTTGACAGTGATGGTTGTGGTGTGAGGGTGGATCGTGGGGTTGAAGGTGGGGAGGAAAGAGAAAAGAGAGAAATAAGATATTCTTTTTAATACTTAAAAAAAACAAAATTTTAATATTTTTAATATTTTAAATAATAATAATAATAATAATAATAATAATAATAATAATAATAATAATAAATTTGTTTTTTCCACATCACAAACTTAAAAAATATTAAATTAATATGTATTTGACACGTCAGTTTGAAAATAATTAAAAAAAAATGTCCAATCAGCCTTAGACAACACAAAGTTGATAAAAGAACAAAAAGTGTTAATGGTAGGGACCAAAAAGGGATTATCTCAAACCTCAAGGGTTAAAATATTGAGTTTGAAAACTCAGGGACCCAAATGTAACGTAACCTAAAGCTCGGGATCAAAAGTGTATTTTTTCCATGCTTATTTGTTATTTTAAATATTTTTTGTGAATTTTTTCTTTTTATAAGTTTTTTCAAAAATATCCATCGACGTCTACATTTTATCGATATTTCAATGAATATTTTTATAAAATTGGGACCTCTACAATTTTGTTGACATGGACGTTTAAAAGCTTAATCTTGGTGTACTGAATATGGATAAAAGAAATTTTCCATTTTAATTTTATAGTATTTGTTATGGGTGAAATTGGACCAAAGGAATAAACTCAAAATACTAGGGAAGCCAAGGGCGAGATCAATTGGGAGAAGCCCAATGAGGAGCCAAAACGGGCCAACACAAACAAATAGGGTTAGAAAATGAAGAAGAAGAGAGGAATTTAGGCCGAGTTCAAATTCCTCACACTCGGCCTCGGCCTCATAGGTCGAGGCCGACCAGCCGACCACCTGGTTAGCCTCCATTAGAGGCACGTGACCAGCATGCTCCCGGCTCGTGTTTATTTGGTTTAGCCCAGTTTGGTTCGCCCCTTTCGAAATTCACGAAGGAATGGACAAAAATCCTAAATCAGGGTCATCTTTAGCCTGAAGAAGGTAAACTCTTCCTAATCCCTAAACTCTTGCTACACTCAAAAGACTCCTAGCTAACTTAAGCATCATAGTCATGTGGTAAGTACCACATCTGTACCCATGTTTTTACTTATTTCCCAAGCTACGTTCTTCCTCTGAAATACAAATTTTATGGTCGCTATCATGTGAAGGTCAGGTGCATTACCCTATCCGAATTTTGGCAACAACAGTTGGCATCGTCTGTAGGGAAGAAAAAAGCTTGTTTGTGAAACCTGTATACGAAATCCATATGGATGAGCAAAGCAATGGATAGAAAGAATCGAAACTTCGATCCAAATAGAAGATCAGGTGTCGAAAACAAAATCGAAGCCATCCAGCACCTGTTGGGCGAGGCCGACCAACACTTATTGGCCAAGGCCACCAAGCTAATTTAGCTGCAAGACAGCTCTAGCCAGAAGAATCCCTTGATGAGATTATGATGACAGAGGCAGATTAGCCTCTTAGCTTGACTGAGGAGGCCAAGGCCAACTAGGTGCCCAGAGCTGCTAGACAATACCAAACGAAATAGCCCTAATTCCTCCACCAATTTGAGGAGCTTGAGGCCAACCAGAGGGGACAACATGCAGAAAAGCTAGAGTAAATTTTGCTTATATCTGAAGAATGATGAGTAAATATTGGAACCATACTTGTGGCTGAACAGAAAAAGAAACTAATCAGCTTCCTTAAGGACAACGCATATTTTTTCACTCGATCACACGAAGATATACTAGGAATAGATCCCAACATCATGGTACATCGACCGAATGTGGATAAGAATTTTAAGCCTGTAAAGCAAAAGTGACGCGCATTCAACCAAGAGAGAAATGAAATCATAGCCAGCAAGGCCAATGACTTACTAAAAGTTGATTTCATTAGAGAAGTCCATTATCCTCAATGGCTATCTAATGTAGTTTTAGTAAAGAAGGCCAATGGAAAATGGCGAATGTGCATCGACTTTACTGATCTAAATAAGGCTTGTCCCAAGTATAATTATTCTCTACTTATGATTGATCAATTGGTGGATGAAACATCAGAATATGAGATGTTAAGTTTCATGGATGCCTACTCTAGATACAATCAAATCAAGAAGCATGAACCAGACAAAAAGAAGACCTCCTTCATCACTAATAGAGGTCTCTACTATTATAAGGTCATGCCCTTTGGCCTTAAAAATGCAGGAGCCACCTACCAAAGAATGGTGAATCATATGTTCGCCCCCTTACTTGGCAAGAACATGGAAGTATACGTGGATGACATGTTAGTGAAAAGCATCAAAGTAGATTAGCATGAGACTAACCTCAATGAAGAATTCCAGATACTCCATAAGCATAAAATGAAATTGAATCCAAGCAAATGCGCTTTCTGAGTAACATCAAGAAAATTCTTTGGGTTCACGGTACACTAAAGAGGAATAGAAGTCAATCTAGATAAGGGCTATCTTAGAGATGTCATCTCCAGCCAACCTCAGGCAACTTCAGAGTGTCAATGGAAGAGTTGCCACACTAAATACGTTTGTTAGTAGAGCTACTGATAAATGCCTACCTTTCTTTAAAATTTTAAGGAAAGATCTCCAGTTCGAATGGACCAAGGAATGTGAAATTTTTTTCCAAGAATTGAAAGCATATTTGGGTTCAGCTCCTCTCCTCGCTAAACCCATTCAAGGAGACGAACTACTTCTTTATGTGGCAGCTTCTCATACTGCGTCAATTCTGCCCTACTTAAGGAAGAAGGTGGTCACCAACGATCAATTTAATACACCAGTAAAGCAATGGAAGGAGATGAAACTAGATACCTACAGGTAGCAAAGCTCGCCCTCGCACTAGTCATATCATCAAGAAGATTACCCCTTACTTCCAAGCCCATAAAATCATTGTTCTGACCAATTTTCCCTCAAGGCAAATAATTCAAAAGCTTGAAGCATCGGGACGTCTCATGAAGTAGGCAATAGAATTAAGTGACTACGATGAAGGGACAAGTAGTAGCAGATTTCATTGTTGAGTTGACCTCGCCTAAAGCTGAGGCCGATCATTAGGAGGTTGAGGCCAACCATGAGAGGGTCGAGGTCAACCATAAGGAAGTCGAGGTAGACCATCATCAATCCAAAGCTAGGTCAATTTCCTTCATCCTACAAATCTGAACCAATCGTGGAACCTTTTTGTCCATGGATCTTCCAATATGAAAGGATGCGGAGCAGGAATCTTACTTGAGTCTCTTGAGGGAGAATTATATGAATATGCACTCCGATTCAACTTTAAAGCCTCAAACAATGAGGTTGAATATAAAGCATTCATTGTGGGATTGAAGCTCGCCAAAGGAATCAATATTTCCAATATACTAATCTTGAATGATTCCCAGTTGATTGTAAAACAGGTGACAGTTGAATATAAAGCTAAAGAACAGAGGATGACAAAATATTTATCCAAGGTTAAAGAGTTGCTAGGCTCATTCTAGAAGTATGAGTTTAAGCAAATTTTGAGATCTCAGAATGCCAACGCTGATTCTCTAGCTCGATTAGCAGCAACATATGAGACAAAATTGAGTATAACAGTTCCAGTAGAAATCCTATTTGAACCAACTGTACACAAAGAAGAGATAATGGAAACTGATGAATTAGATTCCCAAAATACTGAAATCAAGGTCAAGGAAGCTGAGGCCAAGGCAAAAGAGATCGAGACTGAGGTGAGGGGTGGTACTGAAAATGGTACAGAAGCTAGAGAAGAACCTTCTTGGATAGATCCTATAATAAAATGCTTGAAAGAAGGAGAGTTGCCATTAGAAATGGCAGAAGCAAAGCAACTACAAAGACGTTCATCTCATTACATAGTCAGAGAAAGAAGACTTTACAATGGGGCTATTCAATGTTGTTATTGAAATGTCTTACAACTACCGAAGCAGAATATGTGATGAGAGAAATCTATAAGGGAGTATGTGACAATCACTCTGGAGCTAGATCTTTATGCCATAAGATTGTCAGACAAGACTGTTACTGCTAACTATGCTCCAGGATACACGAAGGTTTGCAAAAGCATGTGATCAATGCCAATGCTTTGCTCCAGTTCTAAGGCAACCACTAGAACCACTGACCAACATTATCAGCCTGTGGCCTTTTGCACAATGGGGAATAAACTTTATTGGACCTCTTCCTCAAGGCAAAGGGCAAACTAAATTTGTAGTGGTAGCAGTGGATTATTTTCCAAAATGGGTATAGGTTGAAACACTAGCAACTATCACTGAGAAGAAGATAACTAACTTCATTTAGTGAAACATTGTGTGATGTTTTAGAGTCTCTAATGTTATTATCTCTGATAATGGAAAATAGTTCGACAATGCACTTTTAGAAAATTCTGTTCATATCTCAACATCGAACATCAATGTTCATCTCGAACACATCTAAAAGCCAATGATTAAATGGGAGCAGTGAGTAAAATGATTAAGCTAACTCTAAATATCAAACTAGAAGGATTAAAAGGATCAGGGGTAGAAGAGTTACCTAAGGTGCTATGGGCATATCGAACTACATAAAGAACCACTTCATTTGAAACTCTTTTTTCACTCTCTTTTGGTGCTGAGGCCGTTATTTCAGTAGAAATTGGTCTACCCTCACCAAAGGTAGAACAATTTGATGCTCAACAAGATGGGGAATCAATGAGGTTGAGCTTAGATTTACTAGAAGAACATCGTGAAACAGCTCGCCTTCACACAACAAAATACAAAAATAGAGTTGCAAGATATTACAATACAACAATTAAGAAACAAAGTTTCAAAGAAGGTGATCTTGTGTTGATAATGGTCATGCAAAACACTAAAGATCCATCCATAGGTGCGTTTGGTCCAATGTGGTAAGATTCGTATCAAATTGCTAAAGTAGTTCGACCTGGCACATATATCCTAATAAATCATAAAGGAAAGATCATTTCTCATCCATGGAATGAAGAGTGCTTGAAAATCTATTATAAGTAGCTAGGTTTAGATAGAACTTCTTTTGTTTTCAATGCATGCAATTGTACAAAATATTTAATCAATAAAAATATTTCTTTTTAAGAAGTACAACCATTATACTTAAGTGTGAATTTGTCATAGCAAAATCTTCTTTGACTAGAGGCTACAAAGGGGTATGCTTCCCTATTAAACGAAAACAAGAATAAGAAGTATGCCTCCCTATTAAATAAAAGCAAGGAGTATGCTTCCCAATTAAACAAAAGCAAGAAGAAGGAGCATACTTTCCTATTAAAAAAAAGGAAGCAAAATGAGCATTGATAGCACTCATTTGGTATTATCTTGATTTTGTACAAATCGAACTAAAGGAGCAAAACCGAGTGTTCAAGGGAATTTTAGTGATTTTGGGCCTCATTTATGCCATTTTGAAGATCCAAGAAGAGAAGAAGTGGAGTTTTGGCAAAAGAACTCGAGGAAAGAGCGTCTAGACCTGAAAATAACGTCTAAATGCAGTATTTGCAGTGCCAAACCCGAGAGCAAGCATCGAGATGCTGCCCAGTGGCGTCTCGATGCTAAAAAAAGCACATGGCTTGAACTTTCGTCTGGAGCATCGAGACGCTCTCTAGAGCGTCTCGACGCTGATCAGCACACTGAAGCAAAAATGACAGCGTTTGATGCAGTGTCTCGACGCTACATAGATAGACACTATAAATTCATAACTTTCTCTTCATGAAAGGGAGACCATTCTGAGGGTTTTTACCCTAATCTCGATAATAGAGCATTTTGGGAGGATTTTGGGAGGTTCTTTGAGGGGAATTAAAGATCGTGGAGCTCGGGTTCGTTGTAGATTGCCACGGGAACGCAGGATCTACATTGTTTGAGCATTTTCTTTCATTTTTCCTTTATTTTCAGTATTAGATTAGGTTGTAATTAGGAATTTATGGTTGTATTTGGTGATTATGAGTAGCTAAATTCCTAAACTTTATGGGTTAGATGGATTTCTTTGGACAATTGCTTAATTAATTCGTGGTTTGGCCTTAATTGATATGTATGTTCATTTATGCACTTAGTTTAGCTTAATGTGCAATTAATTAATTACTTGAGTGACAACGAGATTAATGTTTAATTAATTATAGTTTGTTATGAAGATTAATTAATTGAGCACTGTTTAATTGAATTGTTTTCTAAGTGAAAACTCGACGAAGAAAAGCTTAGGCGAGAACCGAATGCATGATTGTTGGTTAATTACCTAAGTGACAGCGGGACTACTAATTAATCAACAGAGGTTTGTAATGAAGAGTCTTAGTGCCATGTGCTAATTAGCTAGTGCTAGGGACACCTGATAGCTCTTAGAATGAGAGCTATTTAGGGGGTTTTAGTGAAGATTTTGTGACTTAAAAGCACTATTTTAGGTACTTTTGTACTTAGAAGCCTCTTTAAATTGATGACTTAGTAGTAAAGGAGTCCATTCTCATGTGAAAAGCACTTTTGAACTTTTTAATGCTTAATATTACTTAAATGTGCTATTTGTGACTTATGTAGGCCAATTGCTGAAGGTAAAGATGGCTAAGTCTGGAAAATTCAACCTGTAATGCTAGAGCTTTGATGTTGATGGAAGGTCAAGATTGCTGGAGCAATGGTTGTGTTTGATAAAGCATTATTAAAGCTGGAGCATTTACCTGAGATCAGTTACAGAAAACGCACGTGGGAATTATTTCATTAATTGACGTGGACAATTTATAATAGATGTACTGATTTAAATGAATGAAGTGCTGCCATTAGTCAAAAAGTGCTCACTCAGCCCTGATTTCAAGAAAAAGGAGAGGTATAAAGCCCTAACTTGCCATTTTTGGAGAGAGCTTGGAGATTAGACATTTGGAGGGGCTGAAAATCGATAGAAGAAGAAGAATCCTTCTTGGGAGGTGATCCACTTCTGGAAAGGAGGGAATCCTGCCATAAAGGAGCTGCCCAACACCATTTCTTGTCCATTTCTCCTAGTTTCTACAGTACTTCTTTATTTTTCAGCATTTTGATATTAAAGACAGGAGTTAGAATGTTATTTCAGACTTTTCTTACTATTTTATTGCTGTCATTTCTTGTAATTATGAACTAATCACCCCTTGGGTGAGGGATTAGGGGATTTATTGTTGATTCTTGTTGAATGAGATAGTATACTCGCATAATCTTCACTCCTATGCCTTGTGTGCTTCATTTTTAGCTTGGAATTGTCTGGCCAACTTATCTAAGCTGCGTTTTTCTTAAACCTGGGAAAGGGAGAGATGAACTGATTGCATGGCATAGCATTAGTTCTGATTAGGAGCATGCTCTAAGGTAATTGGGGACACTAGGGATGGTAACCCACCTAATGTTTGCAGTTATGGGCTTAATTTCAGAGGTTAATGGGAGTTAATCACTGATTCTCGGGAATTCTGGAAAGAATCCGCGAATTAACCTGCATTGAGTGATGAAGCATGATCATTGCTATAGCATTTAGTTTGATGAAGCAAAATCCTACCCCTAATCCTGATCCATTTTCACAGATTCTGTTTAGTCTCATTTTACTTACTGTTTTTCCTGTTGTTACAGCATTTTAGTACCTTTTCACTCTTGTTCCTTAGTTCTTTTAATTTCATTGCACCATTTGATGTTTATTCCTTGTTACCTAACTAAAATCAACTTAGGCATTGCAAAAATCCACATAACTAGTTCCTGAGGAGACGATATAAAAATACTTATCACTTGCTGCATTAGACTGTGTATACTTGCACATTTAGGAGTGTTTTCATTTTGAATTTGCATACACTCTGCTGAGCAACAACACCTAGGTTAACTAATTTAGTACTTGAGATTGGAGGAGACCGACAGAAGATTCCATGTTCTTAGGCTTCTAGACTTGTAAATTGAATATTTAATTTTGCCTAATTGCCTGATTGATTAAGTAAATTAAAGACTAAAGAATGAAATCAACGCCCATAGAATTATCTCTTGTGTTTATGTCTCCGTTTATCTTTACTTTCTAGTTTAGCTTTGTAGCTTAGCTAGTTTGCCTTGATTTTGTTCTCTAAATAAAACTAAAGTAAGAGTATTCTAGTACTTAAGCAAATTAACAATTCCAATCCATGAGGAGAAGATACTCACATACTCGAATCACTATATTACTTGATTCGTATACTTGCAGTTATGTGCAAAAGTATGCATCAGGTATGCTTTCCTATGAAACAAAAGCAAGGAAAAGGGGTATCTTCCCTATTAAACAAAAGCAAATAGAAGGGGTATACTTCTCTATCAAACAAAAGCAAAAGAGGAGATATGACTCATTGTTAAACGAAAAGCAATAAAACAGAAGCAACTCAAAGTTTTAAATCATAGGAGAAGCTAAAAAACGGATTCTTGAGGCAAAAAAGAACCGAAATTGAAGACAACCATAGCTTGTGAAGGTCGAGGCCAACCATCGCCTATGAAGGCCGAGACCGACTAAATCCTTTTCTCTTAATTAGCACCTCCTTCCATTATTGAAACGTAGAAATTTTTTCAAACTTCAATATAAAGCTAAATATGACCAAATCTTTCCCCTTAGATCACAACTCATTCCATTGATTGAAACATAATAGTTTCATTGCACTTAAACATGAGGGGTTTTTTCTAAAAAAGTTGAAAGAAGCAACGTTTCGAGTCAAAGCTTCTCTCCATTTCTCATCGTTGGAAAGCAGTCACTTATCAAAATAATACACTTTGGTAAGTTAGAAGTAACAAAAGACTACTTGATGGTCAAAAAATTGCCTTCCTAAAAATTGATTTCAATCTTTCTAAAAGGAGAGTAATAAATTAAAATCGCCTCCCAATGAATTGATCTTCATCTTCTTAAGAAGAGAGTCATAACCTTACATTTTCTCTTGGAAATCGATATTCATCTTTCTAGAGGAGAATCTTAAACCTATGGACGATCGAGTCATCCCCACGAGATTTAACCGACAAATCATAAGGATAATCCGAAGTAAGACTTTGGATCCCTGACATTTTCTCTAGGAAATCGATATTCATCTGGCCAAAGGAGAATCTTAGCCTATGGAAGACTGAGTCATCCCCATGAGGTTTGAACGAAAAATCCTAAGGATAATCTGAAGCAAGATTTTGGAGTCCTGACATTTTCTCCAAGAAATCGATATTTATCTTTCCAGAGGAGAATCTTAGATCTATGGAAGATTGAGTCATCCCCATGATGTCTGATCAACAAATCCAAAGGATAATCTGAAGCAAGATTTGGAGCCCTGACATTTTCTCCAGGAAATCTATATTCATCTTTCCAAAGAAGAATATTAGACTTATGGAAGACCGAGTCATTCCCATGAGGTTTGACCGACAAATCCAAATGACAATCCAAAGCAAGACTTTGGAGCCCTGAAATATTCTTAAGGAAATGGATATTCATCTTCACAGAGGATAATCTTAGACCTATGGAGGACCAAATCATCTCCACGAGGTTTGACCGACAAATCCTGAGGATAATCCGAAGTATAACTTTAGAGCACTTGAACCTAAAAACAAGCATAGTCAGAATTAAAAAAGGTATACTCCCAAATTGGTCTCTATACTTTATGCCTATAATGACAAGCCACACCATAAATCCCAATTAGGGAGTAGGGGCTAATATTATGGGTGAAATTAGACCAAGGAAATAAACCCAAAATACTAGGGAAGTCAAAGGTGAGATCAATTGGGCGAAGCCTAATGAGGAGTGAAAACGGGCCAACACAAACAAACATGGCCAAAAAATGAAAAAGAAGAGAGGAATTTGGGTCGAACCCAAATTCCTCACACTCGGCCACAACCTCATAGGTATGGTAGCCTCCATCGAGGGCTTGTGACCAACATGCCCTGGCTCATGTTTACCTGGTTTAGCCAAGTTCGATTCACCCTCTTCTTAATTCGCTAAGGAACAGACAAAAATTTTAAATCAGGGTCATATAAGTACCCTTTTTCAACATGAAACAGGTAAGCTCTTCCTAATCCCTAAACTCTTGTACACTCAAAAGGCTCCTAGCTAACTTAAGCATTGAAGCCTGTGTGACAAGTATCACACCAATACCCAGGTTTTTACTTGTTTTGTATGTCACGTTCTTCCCCTAAATTACAAATTTTATTGTTGCTGTCACGTGAAGGTCTAGGTGCATTACCCTATCAAGATTTTGACACAACAATACTAAAAAAATAGTCTCTAAACTTGTATATTTATTTTCTCATGATATACTATTCATTGCAATAAATTACCTAAATTTTTATTTAGTGTCTTTTCATTTTTTAACATTACAATTCAAATGTGGATGGAGATTCAAATTTATGACCAATAAAAAAGGTTGCTTGTGTCAATTTCTTCCCTATTCGATATAGCTATTGTTTCAATATTGATAAGTTGATTGAGTGGTGACCATACGTGGATTTCCTTGATTTCTAGCCAACATTCAAATTATTGCTGAATTTAGTGGGATATGATTTTCTTCAAAAATTCAATTCTAGATCAATTTGGATATAATTTAAAGTTATGGAGTAAAAGCTACAAGTATCTCTTATTGGAAATAGTTCTTTCATTCACTCTCAATTATTCATGCTAAATATTTTAAAAGTGCATTTTTTTTGTGCATTAGAAAGTATCTTGTTAAGAGAATCATTGTGAAATTGCGGGGGTACAAGTTTGGACCACGTTTGATAATTATTTGATTTTTTTTTTGGTTTTTGAAAATTAAGCCTATAAATACCACTTCCATCTATGGTTTTCCTTGTTTTGTTATCTACTTTTTACATATGTTTTCAAAAGGCAAGTCAAGTTTTGAAAACTAAAAAACTTGTTTTTGTTTTTGGAATTTGGCTAAGAATTCATATGTTTTCTTAAGAAAGATGAAACACATTATAGAGAAATGATAAGAAAACAAACACAACAAATCAAGTAAATTATTACATATAATATAATTATATGAATTTGTATAACTACCTTTTCATTTACAATACTAATGATGGCTAACTGCTCCTTTTAAAATTTATTTAGATGTTGACCTGACATTTTAGAAAAGAAATAAATAAATTTATACATTTTATCATTAACGCAACAATTAAAAAAAAATGTTAAAAAAATGATTCCATGTCAAGAAATTTAAAAACAAGAGATTCAATGAAGAATATAGTTGTATTTTCATGTTTTCTGTGTTTTTGGATATGTGTTTGATAGTAGATTTATAAACAAAATATCAATTTAAACAATTATTTAAAATATGTTTGATAATTTATTTACAAATCATAAAAATAGTTGTAGTTACCAACTAAATACTAAATTGAATCTCAACTATTATTAATTAATTTATGAACATGTTCTATGTTATAAAATATTGTATAATTATTATTTTATAATAACATATAATTAATTGAAATGAACAGTTCACCTTCCAACAAAAGTATATGATTTTTAAACAATTTAAAAATCAAGTAAATCGACTTTGAATTATTTAGAATTAAACAAAATTAAACTTTTGTAGGATTTTCAACACCTTCACAAAATCTTTCTTGCTAGGACTCGAAAAGATCAAAATAATTTTTTAGAGAGATGATCGGTTATGCTACACGCAAGTGCACGTGATCGAAGTAATAAGAAACTGGAGTACTCCAGAGTATCGTACCCAAGGGAACGAGTTTTAATAAAATTTATTAAAATGGCACACAACCGTAGACAAATTGCAACTATAAGGTAACTGTGGGTGAAAATGATTTGTGAGGTGTTTTGACTAAAAGAAAAATTGTTGAAAATAACAATGGAAATGAAAAAGGGATTCAAGATGCTAATACCCTTTAGAAAGAAAATGCAACAAGAAGGCAATTGCAATCGTAGCTAACTCAAGAACTAAGTAAACTGAATTCAACTCCTATTCGACCTTCTATGAAGTATCTTTAGAAGACTAAGTGGTTAAACCTATATTTTTATGGCTAATCTAACTTAGATATTTTTGCACACAATTCTAGTGGTTTTGGAGTCTCACCTTATGTCTAGGGTCGATGTTTCAGGTCTTATGTCTAAGCCTTTTCCTCCATTTCTTTTGCGACATCTGCTTCCCTTAACCCTCTCGGTATTAAGTTTAGCTTGACAAGCAACACTAGATGGCCAACTAGGGTTTACCCAACATTTAACTCACCAAAAACAAACAATAGTTCAAGAATTAGCTAGATTGTTTTTACTCTCGAGCTTTACATCTTTCCTCTAGGGCATTCACAAACTTGAATCCCAAAGAAAAATTAGCTCATCATAATAAAATTAACAAAAAATAGTAAATTAAACTTGTAGGAATTCATTGGAACAAAAGAAAATGAAAAGAACAACCAATTTTTCAAAATAAAAGTTAATTCAAGATTCAAGAACCAAGAAAATCCAAAGTTCAACTAATATCAATAGGAAATCACAAGGAAAGGATGAAGAAAACTGTAGCTAAATATTCTAAAATTTAAAGAGCATGATGGAAAATTGCAGTAATTAAAGAACATAAACGAAATTAAAATAAAATTCCTTCCCTCTTGGCTCAATCGAACAAATATTTGCTCTTAACCACTACCAACATTCATTGTTGTGGGATTGAAGGGAGTTTAGAGATGGAGATATAGAAGAAATTACAGCAGCAGCTTGATGAAAAATAAAATTTGCAGTTGGTGAAGAAACCCAAAAAAACATAAACGAAATTCTTCAAAAATCGAGCTCCTCTCTCACGACTTTCTCCTCCAAATATATAGAGACTTCATGCTAGGGTTTCCCTCTTGGTTGATGGACAATCATGGCTAATTACCTTGCTGAATTCGTGGGTAAATTTTCGTTCAAAATCCCGAAATCTGTTTTTTTTCTTAAATTCCAGATCTGTCCAGATTGCAATTGCATAGCAATTGTACTGTTGTTGCATTCCATAAAAATCATGCATCAAAACATTACATAAGTGTGAATTTTTTTTCTTCTTTTGTTTTCTTTTCTCAACTTGCTTAATTTGAAGGTCTTCCATCAATCATGTGATTTAATTCAACCACTTTTTATTTATTTTTATCAAATAATATGAATAAAAATCACAAATATAACTAAGTTTAAAGGTCATATAATCCTCATGAATGAGAATTATCACACCCTCAAACTTGAGTTATTGCTTGTCCTCAAGCAATCAAAATCAAAGTTATTCAGGTATGAAATTCAACAACTAACCCAAGTTCTTGACAAAAGAAATATCCTCTTAGGAGACATCTCAAGCTCATAACACATGTTTATCACAACCAACTTTAATCCTACCTTAGTCTTGACCTTAGCACTTTTCACCCATACTTCCCTAAAAATTGTATCCCTACTCTTCTAGTTTCATCTTGCTTGCTTCCTACATAGGCCATCTTTTGAGAAACAACTTGACTCAACAAAAGAAAAACTCTCCCAAACTTATTTCTTTTTACTGCCAAGCTATTCAAACTTGTTTTTTTTATAAATTTTTTTAGAGGAGGTTTCTTAGTCAATTGTACCTTCGTTCCAACTTACCGACATTTTGTGGTGAAGGTAGTTGACTACGAGCACACATCACTATTTGAAACTGCTTTTAACCGACTCATTTTTTGAATCAACCTTTCATGCAGAGGAAATGATGGGTGTCATGACTTTCCTTGGTTACTCGGTTAATTCATGGAAAGAGGAGTATCCATCTATGTTTTTTTTTTAAAAAAAAAACTTGGCAGCCTTCATACAACAACTCACAACATGTTAACATTTCATGAATTGCAAAAAATGAATATACAACAATGTGGGGTCAATAAAAATAATGTAAGATGTCTATCCCCCCAAACTTAAGATGTGGCAATGTCCTCATTGGCTAGTTAGGGTTTGGGTTGTTGAGATGGCCGTACATATTAACAGGCTTAACAACCCTAGAATTATAGAAACACAAGCTAAGGTAAATGGGTGGTGGGGTGCTTAAATTTACTCTTAATGTTATAATTCACATCATTAAGAGTAAATTTAAGTAAAAACAAGTTTTGCATGTGTTTGAAGTCTTGATTTTGTAAAAATAAGTTTTTAGGTGTATTTAGAGTCATTTTTGTTAAGAAAGTGTTAGTTTTTGTTGTTTTCGTGTAGAGGCTGGAAAAGGACCCGAATGCGCCCACATTCTGGCCACAATTGAAGCAAATAAAAGATGATCCAAGAGATATGCGACCAATATGCACCAACATTTGAGAGTAGAAGCCAAATTCCAACTGTTACAGGAAAACCCAAAATGCGCACAGATATACGGCCGCATTTAGGCCATTTCGAAAACAACACAATTAGACCCTTAAATGCAGCTGCATCTGGACCTTTCGATAGATTCTCCCAGATTTGCGAGATTTGTAGATAAAATCAATTTATTTCAATCAAATCTTCGAAATTCAAGGGATATGAAAGACCAAGCTTCTCCACACTGATCTCGCACAGCAAACCCTAGGCATGAAGTCTATAAAAGGCGGCTCAATCCTCATTTTAAAGAGAGCTCAGAGTGAGAAATTCTCTTCATCCCTAAATTCTGTCATTTTCTCTTTAATTAGCTGCCACTCCGAGTCTCTCCTAAGCTCTGTTCATATTCCATTTGGACTCCAACTTCGAAAGAAGGAGGAGTAAGTACTTGATTCTTCTTGAAAAAGGTAGAACAAGTTAGAAAGGAAGAATATCTTAGGGTTCTTTTTGTTCTTAGGTTTTTCTATTCAGTTTTGCAAGTTTTTAGGAGTTGTACTTGCTATTTTATTTTATTTCCAGTTTTGTAAGTTTCTATTTTTCTCTTAATTCAAGTTTTAAGTTCTTTTGTTCTTTCTTGGACTCATTCTTCAAGTATATTCAAGTTTATTTATTCCAATGAATTGTGTTCTTTCTTCTATTTGTTTTCTTTTTACTTTCTGCACTTTATTTATTTCTCCGATGAGTAGCTAAACTCCTTGGAGGGGATTCAATCATGTAGATACCCTTAAAAGGAGATAAGCAACCACCATGTTTTTCTTGTAGATTTGCTCAACATTTAACTAAGTTTACTTTTAGTGAGCTTAAGTTTCATTGTTAGCTTAAACTGGCCATTTGAGTTAGCATAGTTTGTGAATATTTCAATACTGAAAGGGTTGAAATCGACATGCGTTTTCCTAAAAGTAATCTAGGAAAAGAGCCTAGACATAAGATTTTGCTTTTTGTACCTAGACATAGGACAAAAACCTTTAAAATCATAAAGTTGTGTTTTTCATTATCTAAGCGAATTTAGCCATAGACATATGAGTTTTAAATTGCTTAGTCTCCTAAAGGTTCTTGGAAAAGGAGCCGAATAGGTGTTGAACTTGATTTACTTAGCTAAGTGTCAAAAAATGGTAGGTTGTGGGCGCATTTCAGTAGCATTCTGTCTGAATCGTACAGAACTCGACAGAGTCAGTATGTGGGCGCAAGAGGTAGGATCTCTGAAATAGCCGGACTTAGTTGGGAAATTTGTGGGTGCATGGTGGCCGCATTTACCAAGGTTGAACCAGAATTGAATCATCTGCTTCTTATCTTTGTTTTTCTCATACATTTTTAGTTATCTTTACTTTTTCATGAACAAAACCCCAAAAATCAACTTCATTTTCTTGGTTACCTTCGGTTGCAACTTGTGAGCAATTGTGTTGTTAACTGGAGAGTTTTTGTTAACCGTTCCCTTGGGTTCGATACTTGGAATACTTCCATATATTACTTGTTTGTGACAGCGTGCACTTGCACTTTCTTTTGGCTTTTGCGTAGCAGCCACCATCAGCATGCCTGATTTGGGCCAATTTAAAATTTTTTCTTTTGATTTCCTTATGCTTTTTTAGCACATAGCCCTCATATTTGTGGTGTTGAAGACTTAGAAGTGCGTTATTTAGCATAGATTCTTGATGTCACCTTAAAAGGTTTTTGGAGCTGATTAGAGAGTCTACTTGCATGATATTAAGTAATGTGACACTGAGGAGTTATTGCACGTTTATTCACCTTGATTTACATGTTTTAAAAATATAACAAAATAAATAAAAATGATTGAAATTTTTTGTTTTTAAAAGTAAGGATGAAAAGAGCTTCCTCTACTGTGATCAGTTAGTCCACCTGCGAAAAGAAAAAAATGCCATGGGTAAGGGTCCGTGCAGTAGATGTGTGAAAGCTAGTGTCCACCTAATTAAAGAAAAATTTAAGTTTGGGAGAGGCCTACCCCAAGCTCTAGGCACCTTAGTGATATATTACCCTCTTGAGTGTAGGAAAGCTTGATAATTAGAACTTAGAGCCAGATTAGGGGAAAATGAGTTAAGGGCTGAATAAATTTTTTTTGGGTTTATAGAGACTGAGATAGGTGATAGCACCCATTTAGTGCTATATTATCCATATGATTTTAGCTAGTTTGGTTACGAATTTGTGATCTTTGATGCCATTTTTGTTGATTTTATAGAAATCGAGCTTAAGGAACAAAATCGTAATATTTGAGAGTTGATTGATGATTTTGGAGCCTTTTTGTAACGACCCCAAAACTTAAACTAAGATAGGGGACATTACTAAACTTATAACCATTAAGCTGCAGGAATTTCGGCAGCATAACGACGTAACTATGATTTACCCAAAAATTTCCTAGTACCTGTTAGACAAGAATTCGCACTTCCATAACCAGATAACCAGTTAGTCATCCCAAACTCCAATCAGATAACTACTAAAAGTTCAGGATCCCTCAAGAACTCGAATCGAAATCAAGAAAACTTCCTAAGTCTTCTCCAATACAACGCAAGAAGGTTTAATCAAAAAGAAAACAAGGAAACCTAGCAAACTTATTACAAGTTCCGTCGCAAAAGTAAATTACCAAAAAAAACAACTCAACTCTACTGAGAGAAATGTAACCCACCAATAACTCTCCAACCTCAGAAAGTAAGCCTCACAACCTATGTTTCAAACTATCTAATAAGTTTAATAGTCCATTCCAAAGAGGAAAAGAACAACAATACTGAAACCATAATCTCAACACAATTATAACTATACTTCAATTGCACTAAACGCAACGAGACGACTACTTTAAGGATAAATATCCAACTATGATCTTTCTCCTCTCATGCCTCCTCTTCAGCATCACCAGGGTCGTAGCATACATCATCACCTGCAAAACTTGGTAGTGAGTCAGTACATAACACGTACTGGTAAGTAGCTCACACCTGAAGGGCGACCAATCAGCATACAAAGCAAAGCAACATGCTTACAAATATCATGCTTACAAATATCATGCTTTCCTTCACAAGCTAGACATACAACTCACACAAACATTACATGCAACATGCTTAAGTGACTGAGTTATACTCACAAATGTACCTTGTTTATCTCATGCATATGGAATCACTACCCAAGCTCGACATACTCACTCAAACGTCACAGAGTCACTTAAACCGCTCATGTTTAACCCTCACATGCTACCTGAGACTAATCCTTTCCAGACCCACCGACCCTTGACCATTTTTACCCAGGGCCTCAACGACTCTCTACGGTGCTCAGCGTTCGACCCTTGACCATTTTTACCCAAGGCCTCGAACTGTGCATCGCTCCCTTGACCATTTTTACCCAAGGCAAACGATGACTTAACCACATCGACCCTTGACCATTTTTACTCAAGGCCTCGATGTCTAACAACGTATTGACCCTTGACCATTTTTACCCAAGGCCTCAATACTTGCCTCAAGACTCATCTCCTCGACCCTTGATATCCATCTCATATCCTTTCATCACAATGCTAGTCCTCGACCATTTATACTCGAGACCCTAGCATCCTCTTTTATCATAACTCAAGGTTCGCTGACTTCACAGGTTCACAACAATCCAGAATGCAATCATAAACATGTTTTCTAGACCATTCTTACAACCCACTTTCCTCAAGATCATGCTTTCAACATAAACATCATAGCAGTCTCAACATTCAACATGCTTCAAACTACAAGGGTAAATAACTTAACGTCACAACAACTTACACATATCAGAACATATAACCCATAACAGATCATGGAGAGATACATAAATCACATAACAACATCACAAGAAAACATACAGCATGCTTCACACATTCAAACAGACTCATCAGGTAGAATTCTACTTACAACGTTCCTAGGATATTCCAAGGTATTCCTAAAGAGAACTTTCAGCCTTACTCAAATATTCCAAATTAATCCCAATTGAACTACTCCAAACGAGCTCGAATTACTGTCGGTTGGTGTTCGAGAGTGTTCGAATCAACCTAAAACCAACAGTGCCAAACTAACTGAAACTCTGCTGTAAATCCCATTTTTTTGACAGTAAATGGCTTCGGATGTGGACCATTCGGAGTCCAAACAAGCTAAAATCGCAAATAAGAGATGCTTAAGGCATGGGTAATCCAAAACTAAAGTCGATTAAGCATGGGTGAGAGACAAACCTCGTCAAACAAGAAGGAAATCGAGTGAGTCTGCTGTAAATCCCGTTTTTGACAGTAAACCGCTGCAATTGTGGGTTGTTTTGAATCCAAACAAGATAAAATTACAATTCAAAGGTACTTAGGGTATGGGTAATCCAAAAATAATGTCGATTGGGCATGGATGAGAGACAACCTCGTCAAACAGGAAGGAATTCGAGTGGGTCTGCTGTAAATCATGTTTTTTACAGTAAACTGCTGTAATTGTGGGTTGTTTTGAGTCCAAACAAGATAGAATTACAAATCAAAGGTATTTAGGGTATGGGTAATCCAAAAATAACGTCAATTGGTCATGAGTACCTTGTTTTGAGGCCTGAATTCGAGTCGGTAATGCTAGAAATCACGTTTTTGGCACCAAACGACTTCAAATGCTGCTGGTGCGCGTCCAAACAAGCCTAAAGTCACGATTTATAGACTTTTAAGGAATGGGTAACAACGATTAGGCATGGGTATGCGACAAACCTTGTCAAATTGGAGACAAAATGTGCGGAACAGCTCGAATTTTCCAGAAAATGCTCCAAACTGCAGTAAATCCGCGAACGGTCAGCCACGACGCCCGGATCTGCAAGTTGCAACCCCATTTGCCACTGCTCGCGGCTGTTGAAGGTTGGGTTAGAGGCATGGGAGAGGAAAAATGGGTGCTTCGCCGGAGACAGGTGTTGTCGACGTTGAAGAAGTCGAAGAAGGGGGATGGTGGCTGGTGTCTCACAAAAAGGGAGATGGGGGAGAGAGAAGAAGAAGATAATTTTGGGCTAGGGTTTACTTTACCCTTTTTTTTTGTCTAGTTTCTCTAATTCTCTAAATAAATAAAATCCCTAAACAAAAAGAGAATAGGAAAGTTTTCTAATCTCCTAATTTCCAAAATTCTACTATTTACCAAAAATAAAACTCCAAAGAAAGAACCTAAAAGATTTGGGTTGAAATCTACTCAATAGAGGATTTGGGTTCCTTTTTAATTTGAAAATAAAATCTAAAATTAAATTCTCGAACCTTGGAATTAAAGATTTAATTAAAAAATCTCTTTCTCCAAAATTATGGAAACTTAATTTATCGAACATAGAGATTAACTTCAAATTCTAATTTTTCAAATTAGAATTGTAACTAACGACTAAGCCTAATCACTTCTAAAATAGGCTAATTTATAACGCGTGGTATTACAATCTCCCCACCTTAAGAACTTTCGTCCTCGAAAGTTTGTTACTCAAACAACATAGGGTACTTGGCTATACGTCTTCTCTTTTCCAAGTTTGCTAGCATGATGTAACGCAGCCGAGGTTGGAGTCCAAGCCCGTCTATAAGCATCTAGACCAATGTGCTCCAAGATCTCAAACAGATCAATATATCTAGAACTAAGCTATATGTCCTTCACAACACGCATGACCATTTCAATGATGCTACTTGAAGAAATACAAGTCTCCATCTTCGAACTTTAATTCCTGGTACCTGTCACTTGCATAACCTATCTGCCTACTCTAGACAACGTGCGTCCTTATCATGATCCCACAGATGGCTTCGTAAGTCAACTTTGATTTTGATACCACATAGTTGAAAACACCAGTGAGGGTAAAATTTCCTTGACTTACCTCACTTAGGCATTTAATCAAGACTGGGTCCTCTTGTTGGGCACAAGCAACCTGCTTTCTCAAACTAGGCACTACTTAAAGTTGAGCTAGCAATATTGAAGTGTCTCTCGCTACCAACTAATCTCTTAACATCCCAACTCTCTTAACAACATACTCAAAGATGATACCAAGGATGCCCGACTTTTCGCTCTAGTGCTGAGTGCATCCGTCATTGCACTAGCCTTACTGACTTTGTTATAAACCTTTTTCCAGTTCGAGACATTTCCCTTGACCTAGGTTAAGCTCTTTTAGCCTAAAGAAATATTCGAGCTGTTGTGACCTCTGAATTTGGATCTTTTCTCCATAAAAATTGTGCCTCAAAGTCTTCAAAGTAACTACTACTCCGAGTTCCAGGTCATGAGTGGGGTACTTAAAGTCTCAAACTCATGTCGCTTTAGTTGACGCGAGGTATAGGCAATAACCAATCCTTATTGGAGAAGTACACAACCTAGTCCTTTCCTTGAAGCATCATTGCATACTACTAAACCTCTTGTACCATTAGACGTGTCCATAGTGAGGCTATAGCTAGTCGTTCCTTTAGATCTTGAAAAGAATCCCTTTTGCAATCTTTAACCCAAGTCACAGCAGCATCCTTGAATCTTGCGAGTCAACTAAGTCCGAGGTGCTACCAAACTAGCTAGAATTCCAAACAACTTCCTAACTTAAAAGGCCATGCTAAGGAAACAGTGAACCTCAAAGGAACTTTGAATCTTAAACACAAGTCTAGGCAACTATGAACTACTTCCACTTTAGCAGAGTCCGCTGATGACTTGCTAGAGTGATGTGAATAATTATGCAATATTATGTTGTCTATGCGCAAGTGTACACATACTTTGTAGCAAGCGATAAGTAAACTATCGAATCCATAGGGACTATTAATTCTTCTATTTACTAAATTAATTCCTAGTAACTCAAATTGTAACCATTCAAATTTGTCAAGGAAATGAAATAAATTAAGTCACTATTGCTGGAACAAAATTAATGCTAAAGCAGGGAAAACAGAGGAATCGTAAAAGAACAAATGAAACTGGGTTAGGTGCTTTCAACTAAAACAAAGGCTCGGATTAGAGGTAAATCATGCTTTAATTAAGTTACGAATTGAGTACACATTCATTCCATTCGACCCACTACAGATTTCACGGTATTCTCCCGAATAACCTAAGTATATTGTTTCATTTACATTACTTCAGCACATTGAATCCATTGTATTTTGTGTGCGTTAGGTGAGTGATTATCCCTAACCTACTCACTTAGCTAGCTACTAACCCTAACAAGGGGCTAACGTGGTTTTTAAGCTCTCAGCCCCTCTTATTCTTCCCAGAAATCAAAGGGACACTACTCACATCGGCTGGCCAAATGGGCCAAATGGACATGAACTAATGAATAAGCCCTCTTAAAAACCAAATCGATGGAAACGAAATATACTCCTCTATAACATTAGTTAAAAGCAATTATCCTCTAATCCTCACCTTATGGTGATTAGTTCATTTTATCGAAAAAACAGAAAAGAAATCGAAATGTAGACATAATGGAAATGATGCAGAAAATAAACTAAATAAAAGCAGAAAACGTAGTAGAAGAAATCGGAAAGCTGCCCCAAAACATTTGACTCAGCATCGGCGTTGATCCCCTGGAGAAACCTTCCTTTTATGGAAATCTTCCGTCGATGGCCTCTCAATCGGAGCTCTCCGCCTCTCCTTCGCTCTCTCTCTGTTATTTCGGGATTTCCAACCTCCTCTCCTCAAAAGAGCGGCTGCCCACAATATATACTCCTTCTTTATGAAAACCAGGGCTGATTAGACGGGTCCTAAGACGTGGAAGGCTTCTAGTGGCTGAAACACGCTGATTAGACTGACATTTTCCAGCTCATTTAATGAATCGCAATTCCCACGTGCGAAATTCGTATAGGTCTGAATTGCAAGGTTTGCTTCAGCAAACAGTTGTAAAACTGCTGCTCTTGACCTCGGTCGTCTTCCTTAATCAAACCTGAATTAATCACATTAAGCTCCTTAATTAGGATAATATTGCTCTAATAATAATGTTACTATATCAAAATTAATCATAGAGCAAAATATATCAAAGCTTGGAGTTTTTCAAAATATAATGAGATAAACTATGACAATTCAATCCTAAAATGATACTCTATAACTCTTATTTTAAGAGTTATCAAACCCCCAAACTTGAATCATTACTCGCCCTCGAGTGATGCTTCATCCACCTGCACATGTCAACAACTACTTCTACTTGACCACTAAATTCTTATATGCATTACCACCATTGTAGCGATGCTCTAGCATCAAACTTGCTCCTCCAACTCAATACATACTGTCCTGCTTCAAGATTTCACATTATGTTCTTTTGCACATGCCTAAGAATTAACTAGACACATTTTTAGCTCCAAAGCTTTTATCACTTTAAAAATTATAATCCTCAAGCTCATTATGCAATCCCAAAACCAAACTTTCACAAGAGTGCTTCCCTTCTAAGACTACTCTTTTAAGCTAGCACCAAACTTGCACTTTTTTTTTTTTTTTTAACAACCTACTACTCTATTGGAGATCCTTGAAGTCACAGCCCTATTTCTTGGAATGACAACATTTTATGATGTCGTTCACCCTAGCTTTCAGGCTCATCACCTCATAGGCATAACACTCATTCCACTTCTTTTCTAAGATTGGCCCTCATGTCACTCCCATCTTGCTTCTTAGAATGGCAACATTTTATGATGAAGCTCACTTAAGCTCTAGGAGAGTTGTGACTATCAGGCTAACACTCATCCCTTGCTTCCTTTTTTCTTTTTTTTTTTTTCAAAGCTTCTTCATGCAGCTTATACCTTCGTTCCAGAATGCTAACACTTTTTGGTGAAAACATCTAGCTACGAGCACAAGCTACATAGAGATTGCTTTAGCAAAACCACTTTTTCTAAGCTAACTTTTTTTTTTTTTACCGCAAAATAGGTTGGGTTTGCTTGCAAGGGAGAGGAGTGCATCTTAGGAGTGGAAGAGGAGTGCTCCCTAAGAGTAGATCCTAAAAAAAAAATTAACAAGCAAAATCTTTAAAAAGGCTCTAGCACTTTAACAGCCCCCCCCCCCCCCCCCCCCCTAAACTTAAATCGCTCATTGTCCCCAATGAGAGATAGTAAAGGGAAGACCCCCAAACTTATAACAAGCTGGCTAAAAAAAACTAGAATTAGTCAGTGAAGTAAACTTGGTATAACTTGGTTGGGAATGAGCATTCCTAGACTTCTAAGCTTTAAAAGGGATGGTTCTATAAGAATCTATTTAAAGCTTAGGACTTCTTGTGCAAAAGAGTCAATAACCTAAAATGCTAAATCATCAGCAATCATCCAGCTATCTTGAATACATGAACTAATTTGACTCAGTAAAAGAATTTAAGGTACAAGCAGAGCATAGTTTAGTTGTCATGCAATGTCTAAGTTATGCTACAACAATCTAATTGCTTTTATAACAGGCTTAGGCAAGAACAATTCATTCAGTATTTAATTTAAGAGCAAGGAGGCTGAAACAAAATATGCATTCAATTTAACTACGAGCGCAGGAGATCATTACTACATTCCTAATCACATGAGTAGAGAGCTTTTCTTTTCTTCTTCAAACCTAGTTCTAAAAGCTTAAACAACACAACAACAACTAACAAAGCAGAAATAAACATAACAAAAACTGAACAAAAACAAGCAAAGGCAGATAGATAAGCAAGTAACTAAGGGAAATCAGACTACATCCCTTATCATTCTTCTTCATTTGATGTTGTAACTCATTATGCCCTAACCCTTGCATTATCAACCTTTGTCATTTCAAAAGAATAAGAATACCTACAACAGAAAAACAGACTCAAAGCAAACATGCAGAAAATAAAAATAACTAAAATGAAAATAAACCAAAACGCAACAAACCATCCGCGGGAGCACAACTAATTTTCAATTAAAGTACCAATGCTCCCTCAAAATTCTTGTTTCAACCACCCTCAAATTGTTGGAAAGAGGCACAATCTCGTTGCAACTCCTCCTCCCAATGATGTTTGATTAACTGCCCATTCACCTTATACTCTATTTCATCCTTATCAGCAAACTGTCTAAACAAAAATAGATCATTCCAAAAATAAAACTTCACCTCATGAAAAAACTTTTTCAACTGTCGTTTTGATAAACCAGGGGGCAAAATTTCATAATCAAGATAGTTGGCAAGGTCAGCACACCAAGGTGTTTCTACTTCCTTGATGTGGGCTACTGTAAATAATTGTTCGTCAGGGAAAGAATTTTTAATCTTGGGTTGGTGAAGCATTTGTTTTTGCTGCTCTAATCTTGGGAAGTGATCTGCAACTTGGTTCTTAGACTCCTTTTTGTCTTGCATCTCCAAATTGATCTCTTGGACTGATGGCTGAGTGGGTGGTGACTTTCTATCTACTAACTCCAAAGATTTGAAAACTCTTTTATTGCTAGAAATTTCATCGATGCTTTGTAACTCATGTGCTAACCTGCACAATTCCAAATCCTCATTCATAACTTCTCCAAATTTTTGAGTATGTTGCTCTTGCATTTCCAGTTCAAAACTCTCTTCAATCAACCCTTCCGAAACATTAATAACTGTTCAATCTTCGATTTCTGAAGGGTATTTCACAGCATCAAACATATTAAACTTAACCTTTTGATCGCCCACATTCAATGTAATAATCCCTTTTCCAACATCCACCACTGTTCCTCCAGTAGCTAAGAAAGGTCTTCCTAGAATTATAGGGACATCTTTATCTGCCTCATAATCCAGTATAATGAAATCGGCTGGAAATATGAATTTGTCCACTTGCACCAATATGTCTTCAATCTTCCCCTCAGGATATGCGATTGATCTATCAGCTAGCTGCAATGTCACAGTGGTTGGTCTTGCCTCTCTAATGCCTAACTTTCGAAAGATGGACAGTGACATGAGGTTTATGCTAGCTCCTAGATCACAAAGAGCTCTCCCTACTTCTTTTCCTCCAATCAACACTGGTATTGTAAATGATCCAGGGTCTCGAAGTTTTGGAGGGATAAGATTTTCCACGATAGAGCTACATTCTCCTGATAATGGTACAATTTCATACTCAATTGGTGTCACACCCCCTCCAGGCTCACTAGCCTAACCTAGGAGGGAATGTGAAGACAGAGAATACCAGCCTTCTTACTAGCACTCCCAGCCCAACCTAACATCCACCTGGAAATGTACACAACGCAATATGTATGAACAAGTAAAATTGAGCACACAACTGCACACCTAAGCAAGATACATTCAGTCCCTCATACTAGGTCTACATACTAAGTCATAACATACTTAAGTCTATTACAACCCAACTAGAATGCTTTTATTTCAAAACTATGTACATGTAGAAGTATATATACAAGGAGCTAAAGAGGCATGGTGGCAAACAGGTCCTAATGAGGCTAAGCACCGGGAACTCGTTTGCTACCTGAGAAGAGAAAACATGTTGAAAACGTGAGCTGGGAAGCCCAGTGAGTGATTACTTTAATAGAATATGCATTCAAGGATAAAGAATCAAAAATACTTCAACAAGGCTGCCAATTTATAGGATTTGAGCACCTTGAAAAGCAATGCATAAGAACTCATAATAAAGAAAATTTGTAGCATGGTACCCTTCCAAACCCTAGCTGTGGCAGAGTCCTCTCTAAACCAACAGCTTCAATACCTCTCTCACGTGCACGTGGAATGCCATTTAAGCTCACTGGCCTCCCCTAATACCTTCTCCATGTCCTTCAGTATTGGGGCCAGACCAACTACCACCCGAATACCTTCTCACTGTCCTTCAGTATCGGGGGTCAGGTTTTCTCTCTCTCCCAGGTACCTTCTCCGTGTCCTTCAGTACCGGGGGTTAATAATATACAAGGCATGCTTTAAATATTTAGAAACATAGTTTGGAATCCCATTCAGAAAGTTCTCAACATAAACACAAACTTTCATTTTAAACAACTAGTTACAAATATGCTTAACTTTCAACACCGCTATTTATTAATAGAGTTCAATGAAACATGAATATAAATTAGCTTAAGCATGCCTCAATATCCATCACTAGTAAGCTTTTTAATAAAGATCAAAGCATAGGTTTTCAAACAAAGTCACTCACAATCACCGGAAGTCTCCCAAGGCTTATAAGCTTCGCCTATCTTCGTTTGCCCTGAAAATGAATTCCATAACATTAATCCCTTTTTCTACTTGGCCCAAAATTAGATCTAATTCAGTCACATAACTCATAGCATAGAAACTGAGCACACTTGGTTGTAAGGTATAACAAATTGGAAGCACATCTTCCTTACTCTTTCTCTAGCCCTTTCTCTTGAACCAAAAATTACAGATTCAACTTCCAGCATGGGTTTCTCAACATTTAACAAAACAACCACCAAAATTTATTTGATAACCCTCAAATACAATGTCTAAACTTACTTACCTCAAAATTTGAGCTTCTAATTCGTCCTCATGAGCTCTAAATCATCAGATTTCTTCACCCTGTTCTGTTGGCCGAGAAACTGGAACACCTCTCGGTTTTCTTAATTTTTCGCGGCCTTCCTCTTCGTATTTTCTCACAAAACTTTCCAGACACATTCTTCATTAAATTTATGAGATTTTGGCTCAAGAATCATCGAATTTTCTTAAGTAGATTGAGAGATATGACCATTTGAATTTGACCCATTTCCTAGAGCTTCCAACTGCCTATTGAATTCACAAGGAATGGACAGCTCCTACTTCATCAATCTGTGAATCATGCACATTGGCCAGCTCCTACTTCATCAATCCATGAGTCATACACATTGGCCAGCTCCTACTTCCTCCTTTAGACCTTAAGTCCTATTAAATCCTCCTAATCCATAAACAAACTTTAGCTAATTTAATTAGAAATTAAAGCTTTTGCATGCAACACATAATACACCCAATGTATACCCAACTTGCTCATTACCTTAACTTACTTCAACTCAACTCTTAATATGATCATCTCAATGCTTAACTTGTCTCCTTATGAAGCTTTGTGCACGTTATCCACAACTTAGGAAATTTCCAAATTCAATCACTGCATCATTCAGTGCAACAATTTTAAGTGTATCAATCTTCATGTATAAATGCAATAAGATTAAAAGAGAGTTTAGGGCTTACAATTGGCCTCTTCTTTTTGGTGAGCATATCCTTAAGGAACTTCGCATACTTTGGCATTTGCTCATGAGCTTCTACCAAAGGGATGTTTATATGAAGCTGTTTAAAGATATAGAAAAACTTCTTGAACTGCTGATATTTTTCTTCTTTAATCGCTGAGGAAATGGTGGTGGTGGTGGCACAAAAGCTAGACTCACAGTAGCTGTCTTCTGTGTTACTACTGGACGTTTTGCTCTAGCATTGTCTTCTACCTCAGCATTCTCAGTATCCTTTGTATTCTCAACATCATCTGTTCTCTCAGCATTCTTTTCTTCTTGTGACACTGAAATCTCCGATTCCACTGCCATTCTTTCTTCTGTTTGCACCGCAGACTCTATAAACTTTTGCTTTTGCTTGCTCAATTTTTCTGCTGGAACAAGAGGTTTTCCACTTCGTAGCTCAATAGCTTGAACCTGCTCCTTACCTTCTCTCTTTGGAAGCTCTGTATCTTAAGGTAGCTTACCTTGAGGTCTAGTCTTCAGCTCATTGGCTAACTGCTCAACTTGTATTTCCAAATTCCTCAGAGATGCTTGTTGACTTTGAATCACTGCGTCATTCTTGACCATATATTCTTTTATCAAACTCTCTAATGACATTCCTGGTATATGCTGGTTCATTGGCTTCTGCTGCGACATATTTTGTTGATTCTGCCCAAAATCAGGTGGAAAATTCATTCTATTCTGCCCTTGATTTCCGTGTGCAACATTCCCTTGACCACTCCATGAGAAATTCGGATGGTTCCTCCACCCTGGGTTGTATGTATTTGAAAAGGGATTGTTCTTCTGCATATTTTGATGTCCCACGTAATAGACTAATGTAGGATTGGCTGGATAAAACTCAAATGTATGCCCCTCTCCACAATAAACACAAGATTCTGTTGTTATCTGATTAATTGATGCCACATTCTGATTTGTATTTCCCAACTGCAAGTTTTTCAGAAGATTTTCCATTGATTCCAATTTAGCACTGAGAGAAGTTAATGCATCGACTTCAAGCACTCCCTTATTCTTTTTCCCTGGATTGTTCCTGACATCTGACCATTGAGAACTATTTGCTGAGATCCTCTCTAGAATCTCATATGCTTCATTAAAAGTCTTAGCTAGGAGGGTTCCATTTGCTGATGCATTTACCATGTTCTGTGCTTCCAGATTCAAGCCGTTATAAAACGTTTCCATCTGAATGCAGTGAGGTAGACCATGATGAGGACACTTTCTAAGTAGCTCCTTAAATCTTTCCCATGTCTCACTGAAAGTCTCGTCGTCAAACTGCTTGTAAGCAACTATCTCTCCTCTAAGTTTTGCATTTTTGGTTGGTGGAAAATACTTCATCAAAAACTTTTCCACCAAATCATTCCACGAAGTTATGGTTCCAGGTCCAAAGGAATTCAGCCATGATTTTGCTTCATCTCGCAAAGAATACGGGAACAAAATTAATCTTCTAGCATCCTTCGACACACCTTGCTTCTTGAAAGAGTCACTCACACTTAAGAAGTTTCTTAAATGCAAGTGAGGATCCTCGGAAGGAAGTCCATGAAACTGTCCAATAGACTGCAACATTTGAAACATGACGGGTTTCAATTCAAACTCGGCAGCTTCTAAATCAGGTCCAACAATTCCTGGCGCATCAAAAGTAGGAATAGCATAAGTGCAAATAACTCTCTCCCTATCATCCGCCACAAAGATAGGATTATGAGCATCATTTTGTCGACCAACTACTTCATATGGTCCCTCTCTAGATGGATTTCCAAAATGTTTCGGTTGATGCTCTGGTAAGTCCTCTTGAATTGCAGGTCTCACTTGAGGATTAACACGGTCCATTGTATGTTTTCTCCCTCGTTGTTCCCTTCTACGCACGTGAAATGTTCTTTCAATCTCCGGATCGTAGTGTAGAGAATGAGAAAATTTTCTCATGCACTAATACAAACCACCTGAATTAAGGCCAAACAAACAGCAATCTCAGAATTCAATAAGCTCCAGTTACCAAAAATTAATTTAAGTAAAAGAAAAATTGACTAGTCCCATGCAACGACGCCAAAAACTTGATGACTTGCTAGAGTGATGTGAATAATTATGCAATATTATGTTGTCTATGAGCAAGTGTACACATACTTTGTAGCAAGCGATAAGTAAATTATCGAATCCATAGGGACTATTAATTCTTCTATTTACTAAATTAATTCCTAGTAACTCAAATTGTAACCATTCAAATTTGTCAAGGAAATGAAATAAATTAAGTCACTATTGTTGGAACAAAATTAATGCTAAAGCAGAGAAAACAGAGGAATCGTAAAAGAACAAATGAAAACTGGGTTAGGTGCTTTCAACTAAAACAAAGGCTCGGATTAGAGGTAAATCATGCTTTAATTAAGTTACGAATTCGGTACACATTCATTCCGTTCGACCCACTACAGATTTCACGGTATTCTCCCGAATAACCTAAGTATATTGTTTCATTTACATTACTTCAGCACATTGAATCCACTGTATTTTGTGTGCGTTAGGTGAGTGATTATCCCTAACCTACTCACTTAGCTAGCTACTAACCCTAACAAGGGGCTAACGTGGTTTTTAAGCTCTCAGCCCCTCTTATTCTTCCCAGAAATCAAAGGGACACTGCTCACATCGGCTAGCCAAATGGGCCAAATGGACATGAACTAATGAATAAGCCCTCTTAAAAACCAAATCGATGGAAACGAAATATACTCCTCTATAACATTAGTTAAAAACAATTATCCTCTAATCCTCACCTTATGGTGATTAGTTCATTTTACCGAAAAAACAGAAAAGAAATCGAAATGTAGACATAATGGAAATGATGCAGAAAATAAACTAAATAAAAGCAGAAAACGTAGCAGAAGAAATCGGAAAGCTGCCCCAAAACATTTGACTCAGCATCGGCGTTGATCCCCTGGAGAAACCTTCCTTTTATGGAAATCTTCCGTCCATGGCCTCCCAATCGGAGCTCTCAGCCTCTCATTCTCTCTCTCTCTGTTATTTCGGGATTTCCAACCTCCTTTCCTCAAAAGAGCGGCTGCCCACAATATATACTCCTTCTTTATGAAAACCAGGGCTGATTAGACGGGTCTTGAGACGTGGAAGGCTCCTAGTGGCTGAAACACGCTGATTAGACTGACATTTTCCAGCTCATTTAATGAATCACAATTCCCACGTGCGAAATTCGTATAGGTCTGAATTGCAAGGTTTGCTCCAGCAAACAGTTGTAAAACTGCTGCTCTTGACCTCAGTCGTCTTCCTTAATCAAACCTGAATTAATCACATTAAGCTCCTTAATTAGGATAATATTGCTCTAATAATAATGTTACTATATCAAAATTAATCATAGAGCAAAATATATCAAAGCTTGGAGTTTTCCAAAATATAATGAGATAAACTATGACAATTAAATCCTAAAATGATACTCTATAACTCTTATTTTAAGAGTTATCATCCACCGCAAAACCTTACTGAGTAGTCACATGCTTAAGAACAGCAGCCTTGATCAACTAACACACATTCTCTGAAAACTAACAGTACAACTCACCACCTGTCAAGGGTACCAAAAACTTACATAAGGTGCTCCTTAATCTTTGGAAAATCAATATGCAGTCAAAAGGTACATTCACGAACGACTCCAAAAAGCTCTTGAAGTCCTAGTTCAAGTTATCCATGAGAGCTAGAAGGGCATTGGTGAATCCAAAAGACATCACAATAAACTTATAACATCTAAACTTGGTCTTGAAGACAATCTTTGGAATGTTAGCATCCTTGGTCTTTAACTACTTGTAACCTAAAGTGAACTTCTTTCTTAGAACATCCAAAGGTTTCTTAGCTAAAAGCCAACCAAACCATGTCCAAACTTATGGCAAAGTCTAGTATGTCCGACTTAATCGACCTTGCTCCAAGAGTCTTGCCCGCAATAGAGAGCTCACCCAACTTCATTGCCTCCTAAGAAAATTTCTTGGTTTCTTAGGGTCTTGGTCTTACTTGCCACACATCTTGAAGCCAACCTACTAACCCAATAAGAAACAAAGCACTAACCTTGATTCTAAGGTAAACTTTCTTCCATTGTGAGTTTTTTGTTATCTAAGGCATTGAGGTTAGAGTCATTGATATACAACTGATGATTCATAAGATATTTTAGTTTTACCTTGCTCGAGGACTAGCAAGATTTAAGTTTGGGGGTATTGATAGCACTGAAAATGTGCTATTTATATGCTTTATTTTATGCTAATTCTGTTACTCTCACTTTCTTAATTGTTTATTTTGTAGAGATTGAGCAATTTGGAGCTATTCAGAGCACTTTAGATGAATTCAAAGCAAAAAGGAGCTATTTGGGCCTAATTCGTGCAATCGAGCCAAGAGAGATGATGTTCAAGCTTGAATTCCCGAGGAGGAAGCTTTGAGACCCCATTTTGGACGTCAAGATGCTGTCACAGCTCACCACAAGGCCAAGAGACCCTTGCAGGTAGCGTTGAGTTGCTACTTTGAGCATCTCAATGCTACGAATTTATGTCGAAGACGCCACTCTCGATGTTGCAGTGAGCCTTGCTCAATGTTGGTAGCATCGAGATGCTAACCATAGCATCAAGACACTGTAAACGCATGCACTCCTCTTGTTCCATCTATAGCATCTCGAGGCTACTTTGGGCATCTTGACGCTAACACGATTCTAGCTATTATTCCCTTATTTACGAGGGCAGTGTCTCGACACTGCTGATTTCCATATAAAACCATCTTTTTCTCCTAGGTCAATAGGGTTAGACTTAGTTTTAGGATTTAGTTGTTAGATACTTTCAGAGTTTTTTGCACTTTACTTTTCATCTATCTTTGTAACGATCGAGCCAAGGCAGATTTTAGCTATCTCATCACGATGAGTAGCTAGAGTTCGTGTTTCAGATTCAAGGGTCGATCAAGTCCAATTGTAAGATTGTGAGGCTTTGGCCTTTAGTTCAATTTCTTTATCAATCCAAATATTTCTTTTATTATTTCTTTAATTCGTATAAGCTTTCATTGATTGAATGGACCCCTCAATTGTATTGATTGTTTGTACATTGCTATGCATAAATTTTTTGATCCATAGTTGTCATAAATTAATGCTTGATTTTTGTAGCAATAGGGTCGTCTCATGTGTGTATTTTCTATGGCTTTTCCATGACTACATAGCTTGCATGATAGACTTTAGAATAAAAGAACCAAAATTGATTAGGTGTAGCTATATCTCGCCTATTAAATCTTGCCTTAGTCTTCCCATTGGATTTAATATTGTTGTTTGCATTAATTTGGAATGCTATTGTGTCCAGTTAATTAGATAACAAGATTTCTTGTATGCTTTGTTAAAATCAATTAAATTAGGGGAATTAAACTTATCACGACTTTTTCGAATAAGTAGACTAAGTGCTTGGAAAGTTAATTGATTTCCTTTTGTAAGCATGAAATCAGAATTACAATTGGATGAGTCTGTACTTGAATTGGAAACTTTGGTAAGATTTGTTTTATCCTTGCATTTATTTGTTTTTAGTTTACTTTATTTTCTATTGACAAGAAAACCAAAACCCTCCTATTTTATTTTCTTTGCAAATTTAACGTTGAGAAATTGATTGCTTTGGTTCCTTTGGGATATCGACATGGTCCACTATTTCTACAAGTTAGAGTATGAAGCAAGTTTTAATTTTGGCGACCCTCGACAACCCGACTAATGATCCTCCCATATGTTAACGTACATATTATTGAAGATTACACTAATAACCTAGAATTTCTATATAATGGATATGTAAATTGCAAGTAAATTAATAATCAAATAATTATTAAATAATAAAACATAAATTATGATGCTTTAAGACATAAATTCTAACACTAATTTATAATATATTATATTATACTTATTTTAATTTAACAAAAATAAAAAGAGTTTGTATCATAAAATACTATATTTATCAAAGTTTTTATCGTTTTTAATGAAATTCTCCATTTTAAAATTTCAAATTCAAAATTTGAGTACATTAAAAACATAAAAATGTTGTTTTCAGAATTTTTACTATTTGAATCACAAAATCTAAAAACAATTTTTAAAAACAAATCTGCCAAGCGAATATTCGTTGAATCCATTTGATTCAATGAATCTAAAAACAAAAAACAGAATCCTGATCGCATACCAAATATGCCTTAAATAATTTTTAAAAAATAAAAACATAGATAAAAATGATTTTTTATGCAAAAAATTAATAAATTAAAACAAAATATATACTTGAAAATCTAGGTACCCAAATAAAATAGGCATAAAAGTCCAAACACCAAATCAATATCTAAATCTTTTTAATTCTATAACAAGTAAGTTTGCAAACACTTAAAACAAAAAAATAAAAAAATAAGAAGAAGGTGTATGATATTAATATAAAATAGAAAAAAAGAAAAGGGAGTTTGGAAAAAGTAGTAAATGGATGGAATGGGAAGCCATGAATGGTGTGAGTTATTATATATAAGAAGTTTTTATAGGGTTAGTGGGATATAACTTAGCAACCATTTCTTTCTTTCCCTTCTTTTTCCTTTTGCCTTTCTAAAGGAGAGAGGAAAAAACGCTCTTGCATTTCTCATGAACTGTGGAGTCGTGCTGGGTTTCTATTGTTGGGGTTGGGAGTTCTTAACCGCCCTTCTTCTTTTCTCCTCCTAAATCCTTCTAATTTCTAACTTCTCACCTCATTTCTCTATATATTCTTCTTCTTCTTTGTTTCTGTTTCTTTTTCTAGTGATTCATTTTTCTCATGGGGGAAGCATCTATAGGCCTAGGTGATGTGTATTGTGAAAAGCGAAGGTCAACTCCCCCGCCGTTCTTAGCCAAAACCTACATGTTGGTCGAGGATCCCACGACCGATGGCGTCATATCGTGGAACGATGATGGGACGGCGTTCGTTGTGTGGCGCCCATTGGAGTTCGCTAGAGATCTCCTCCCTACCCTCTTCAAACATAGCAACTTCTCTAGCTTTGTTCGCCAACTTAACACATATGTAAGTTGATTGCTGCTTTTTGATACCTCTCAATATAATACATATTGTACTTTCCTTTTTCCATTTCTCCAATGACTATTTACAACTTTTTTCACTCGATTTAGATTTCACTTTCGGCATGTGTATCATGATATGAATAGTTTAGAACCCTTTTGATAATGATTTTGTAAATCTTTTTGCAACGTTACATATGCTTATTTATTTTTTCTGAAATTTTTATCTAATTTAAAAATTACTTTTGGAATTATATGAAATAAACTACAAAAAAAATCGTTGAAGAAATTAAAGATTTTGCAAAGATTTTAAAGTGAAAAAAAGAATATAAGAACAGGTAGATATTACAGGCTTTAACTTAAAAACAAAACAAAACAAAACTCTCACTTCTAACTATGATGAAAAAATTATAGTCCAAACGTTTTTTAGAATTCAACATAAATATGACTCAATAATCATGGTGTAGCAATCTTTCTAATATATAGGTTGAAATATTTTGAATTCGTCCTACCCTATAATTGTAATACTATATTCTAAAAAGAATTCTTAGAAAAAAAAAAAGTCAAGACCAAACAAACAAACAACTTTTCCATTGATAGGTGCTTTTAGTGCTATTGGCCAAAACAATTTAATGTCAATCTCTCATAACCATTTTTTTTCCTAATTAAATTTCTGCACATAGTTTTTCAACTCACTTTTTTCTTTACATACTTTTCTCATTAACTTCTCTGGTCATTATATACTTTCGCTTGTTTTATCTCTCTTTTCACACACACTTCTTACCAGTCTATCTCTACACATAGAATTTCTCTCACTAATATCTCTCTACACACATATTCTTTCACTTTATTTTTCTTTTAATTGTTTTCATTTTAGTATTTTTAATAAATTTTATTTTAATGATTGGTCAATTCTACAAATATTTATTAATTAAACACGAATCAGTAAAAATATATATATACCTAATTATATAAAAAATACTTTAGAAATTTTTAAACCATGTAACAAATAGTTTTCCTACTTGGATATAAAACACTCTTTCAAAATGCACTTCCAAGTACATCTTAAATATTTTCAAATTTACACTCTTTTGATACTTACCACAAATATTTTGTAACTAAAATTTATATTGAATTCAATACTAAATATTGTCAAATTAATACTGTAAAAATTTATTTTTATAATACTAATTAAATATTTAACTTACTACATGTAAGTATTTCTAATATAATTATAGAGATTTTCCCACGTGTCAAAATCTTATTTGTTAGAGCTGAGTCAATACTTAAAGCCCTCAAACTTTACCACTTATAAGCTTTCCCATTTCTTTAAGGTAGCTTGGGATTGAATTTCAGCAAAGTTAAATATGACGGGTCATCTAATTTATTATTTATTTGTTTTTAGTTCAAATATATTAATTACTTAATCATTAATGAAGTGTATCCTAAAATCTACCATAATCTTATCAAATATCAAATGCTTGAGGCTAAAATAATCGATGTAATTTATTTAACAGAAACTTTAACTAATACCATAATAAAATGTTGTATTTCTTGCAAGTGGTAGATTGTAAAATTGTATGCGTGTGTTTCTTTATAATTGGATTGCACTATACTTTTTAGCCAGCCTAAATATATATATATAACTTAGTTTATAATATTCATGTCACTCTTTAACTCTATTCCTAATTGTTTAAAAATATCAATTTCATATTATGTATTGATTTATTTTTCGATCAAAGCCAATTAGTAAGAGACAGCAAAATCAGATTGCACAAAACATGAGCCAACAAATCTCATTCTGAAATTACAACGGTATTTTTTTTTTCAAATTTTAAATAAAACGTTAATTCATCAACTCAGTACTTAGTTGCATGTTATGCCATTATTACACTTTAAAGTTTAAGCTGATGAGTTACAATGAATTTAATCTTACATTAATATTTTATCATTCCTCACTTGTAGGTTTGAAAATTTGCACAAAATCTAACCAGTGATTATCAATATTACTTGAAAAGGAAATAAAATTATTTGGATCCAAACACACTAGATCTCACATGTTCTACCATGTTAAATAAGTTTTTAGGTTTAAGTGGTGATTTAACACAAGTATTAAAAGTTTAAAACATCAAACACAAGTTCCTATGTTCAAACCATTGAGCTAATTTTCAAAATGGCAAGTAAAAGAAGTGTTAAAGTATTGATATAACATTAAATTTATCATAACTCGTTATCTTATGCTTGAGTTCAGTAGTGATTTAAAACTAGCTTTGTATATACAGAACAAAATATTGACAATCAGACTTTTATAATCTTATAATTGTGTGCAATGAAACTTTGATAGGGATTTCGCAAGATTGCAACAAGCAGATGGGAGTTTTGCAATGAGAAGTTTCAAAAGGGAGGCAAAGAAAGACTCTGCGAAATACGTAGGAGAAAAGCATGGAGCAGCAAGCCACAACACAATAATAATAATGCAAAAGCAATCCAAGCCACACATCAAGATGATCTTGACGAAGATCAACGGTTGTCGTCGACTTCATCGTCATCCAATCGGTACACGATACTTGTTGACGAAAACAAGAGACTGAAGAAGGAGAATGGAGTGTTGAGCTTTGAGGTCACAAACATGAAGAAGAAGTGCAGAGAGCTTCATGATTTGGTGGCGAAGTACGAATTTGCCATTAATGGGGATGGTAAGAAGAAAGATGAGATGATGAGGAAGCCAAACTTGAAACTCTTTGGAGTCAAGTTGGAGGTTGGGGAAGAATGAGGCAAAACAAGAGGAAGAGATCCGCCGATCAAAATGTACCCTTTTTGCTCTCTCAATCATGCACATGAATGTACTTTAAACGTCCACGAGTTAAAAGTATTTGACTACCATTTTTTGTTTTTCGTTTTATGTTTTCAAAAGGATATGCTCGTATATAGATAATTTCATTTCCCTATTTTGTAATCTCAAAAATAATTATAAGTGAAATTTTAAAAACTAAAATGAGTTGTTTTATTTTTCCAAAATTTGTTTATTTGTTTTATAATGTGATAGGAATGTTTTAAAAGATCTAAATTGTTGATACTGGAATTTGAATATGCAGATCAACGGTAAATTTGTATTACTGAAAACAAAATGTGCCTGCAAAACAAAAAAACTAACAACGGTATGGTGCTAAGCCAGTTAAACTCCGACGCTCAAGTTGGAACTAGAAATCAAGTTCATAAGAAAGTTTAGACCGTAGAAAGTAAGTATTGGTTGCGTACTTTGGAATGCTGTGTTCCTTCGTATTTTATAATCATATAATTGTAACATTCAACTGCGCACCTCGACATCGTCCAGGAATCTCGTCGGGCTGTCGAGTTATAATGATTACGATAACGGTTACTCCGAGACTCTCTCAACCAATCACAATGAGTCCTCTCTAGTGTCTATAGGTAAGCTTTTTGGTCTATTCTCAAAGGATCATCCGACTTCTGAGACAGTAACTCGATTCAAACGAATCTTAGGCCGCCCTTCGAGGGGTCAAACAATAAACATCCTTTTGTCAACCTCAAGGGTGTGGCTTACTAAGGCCTTTGGCCGACCCTTAGGGTCGACCAAGCTGGTCTAGGTCGACCCCTTGAGGGGTCAGTGATCCGTGATTTTAGCTTATGCAAAACCGCAAGTGTATGGTGTTAAGTTTTAGTATAGTGAATTTTGAGTGTGAGTGTCATCTTCAGGATTGGGTTTCTAATTTAATTGATTACCATAGTCACTAATACTTAGTTTTCTCTAGAGAACCTAAAAGAAAGAATGGAATAAACTAAAACTAATTCTATATTTACAAAGTGGGAGACAGTGGGAACATTCTTAGAACATAAGTTACACCCATTAAACTCTAGATTTAATCAACTGTACAATTCAACTTTGACATGCAACTAATTATAAGCCAAAAAGATATTTAATAATAATTGACTTTTTTAAGGTCAATTAATTCTCCTACTTAATTAGAAAACTATTATGTCTATCTAGATTTTCAAATCAACCAAAATATTAACAAAACTTCTTTTATGGCTTCCAAGAGAATTCTTCATTATCATGCAAGAATTTACAAGTGGTCATGCATTCAAATCTAGATTTAAATCATATTCTTTCAAGCTAAAACTTAAACCACTCAGAACTACACCTTAACCAAAAGCATAGAATTACGCACGAGAACACATGAATAACTTTGTTTCAATATAAAGGTAAATTGCTAAATTAAATCAAACATTCAAGAGTTTAACAAATAACAATAAGTCCTAAGAATAGAGTTCAGTCACTCAAAATTCACCATAACAAACCTAAACTCATCTAAAAATTTAAAAACAACAACTACAAGAATAAGGGAAAAGATAAAAATGATAGCATGCAAAATAGTGATATTTCTTAGCTTAGTTTTATGCTAGTTTTTCTATGATTATGTGTGCTTTCATGTGTTTATATATATATTTTGCAAAAATCGAGTATTTGGAGCAAAACTTGAGAATTGGGAGATATTTAGACGAATTTGAGCCTATATTTAAGGATTTGAGTGTTGAAGAGGAAGGACAAGGCAATTGGACCCGAGGGTATAGCGCTTCAATCCTGCAATGCCATCGGAGTAGCCATTCAACCTTGAAGACCCAGTGTTGCAACGCTAGCCAAATATATAAAGGAAGTTTGCAACGCTATCTCGACACTATATAAGGGAAGTTTTAGTTTCGTGCAAAGGGAGTCGTTTTTTAGGACACAAACCCTAAAATCAATTTATATGCTATCTAAAGGTTTAGAGGAGACTTTTGGAGAGCCAAGGAGGAGATTCAAAGTTCGAGATCATGGAACTTCACGTCGGGAACGAGTGTTGGCACGCGACCTTAGTCTAATATCTTTTCCTTTACTTTTCTTTTGATTTTTAGGAATTTTGCTATGGACTTTAATGTTGTTTATCTATGTATTTAGACACGAATGGTTGTGTATTTGAATATTCGTTGATTTTGTAATTGAATGCACGTTTTTACATCTTTTGTGTATCTCATTATTATTGTCTAAACTTTTGGCCATGGTTTTGCATGTTAAGCTAGATTTAGCTCGGGAGAGTAAATTTATCCTTAGAACAATAGATGCATGACTAGATTTAATTTATTGCACGAGAGTGAGTAAATTAATTCTTGAAGTCATAAGAGAATCACCTAATGCCATGTTTAGCAATAGAAATAGACCGAGAGGTTGATTTATTGCTAGGTGATAAAGCTCATTTATGAGTTTTATTTGGCTCTAAAAAATAAGCTATTTGCTTAGAAAATAAGTGTTTAATGTGATAATTCATGTCATTTAGGGCAAATTTAAGTAAAAACAAGTTTTACATGTGTCTGAAGTCTTGATTTTGTAAAAATAAGTTTTTAGGTATATTTAGAGTCATTTTTGTTAAGAAAGTGTTAATTTTTGGTTGTTTTGTGTAGAGGCTGAAAAAGAACCCAAATGCACCCACATTTTGGCCGCAACTAAGGCAAATGAAAGATGATCCAAGAGATATGCAACCAGGATGCGCCTGCAATTGAGAGTAGAAGCCAAATTCCAATTGTTGTGGGAAGAACTCAAAATGTGCCCCACTATGCGGCCGCATTTAGGCCATTTTGACAACAGCACAATTGTGCTCAACTATGCGGCCGCATCTGGACCTTTTCAGCAGATTCTCCCAAATTCGCGAGATTTGTAGATAAAATCAGATAAAATCAAATATTCTTAATCAAATATACGATGATCGAGGGATATGATCGGTTAAGCCTCTCCACACTGATCTCGGCAGCAAACCCTAGGCCTTGAGGTCTATAAAAGGCGGCTCAAGCTCCAATTTTAAGAGAGCTCGGAGTTGGGAATTCTTGTCATCTCTAAATTCTGTCATTGTCTCTTTAATTTAGTTGCCACTATGAGTCTCCCCCAAGCTCTGTTCATATTCCATTCGGACTCCAACTTCAAAAGAATGAGGAGTAAGTGCTTGATTCTCCTTGAAAAAGGTAGAACAAGTTAGAAAGGAAGAACTTCTTAGGATTCTTTTTATTTGTAGTTTTTTTAATAAGTTCTGTAAGTTTTTAGGAATTGTACTTGTTGTTTTACCTTTATTTTCTAGCTTTGTAAGTTTATGTTTTTCCTTTGAATTCAAGCAGTAGTTCCTTTTAATTAAATTTTATTTAGTTCTTCCTTTGTTTTCATACTTCAAAGTGTATTCAATTTCATTATCTCAATGAAGTGTGTTATTCTTATTCTCGTTTCTTCTTTATTGTCTGCACTTTAGTTTTCTTTTTAATGAATAGCTAAACTCCTTGGAGGAGATTCAATGAAGTGGATACCCTAAAAAGGAGATAAGTCCCACCATGTGATTCGAGTAATTTTACTTGACATTTAGGATCGTTTGCTTTTATTGAGTTTAAGTTTCATTATTAGCTTAAACTGATCACTTGAGTTAGCATAGTTTGTGTGAGATTCAATACTGAAAGGGTTGGATCGAGCACACATTTTCATAAAAGCAATCTAGGAGAAGAGTCTAGACATAGAACTTCGCTTTTTATACCTAGACATAGGACAAAAATCTTTAGAATCATTGGGTTGCGTTCTTTATTTATCTAAGTTAAAATTAGCCTCAGACATATGTGTTTAATTTCTTAGTCTCCTAAAAGCACTTAGAAAAGGGTTGAATAGGTGTTGAACTCGACTCATGGTGTTAAGTGTCGATCAGGGTAGGTTACGGGCGCATTTCAGTAGCATTTTGTATGAATCGCACAGAACGCGAAAGAGGCAGTATGCTGGCGCAAGAGACAGAATCTCTTAAATAGCCAGACCTAGTTAAGCAAGTTTGCGGGTGCATAGTAAGCGCATTTCCTCACAGTTGAAACAGATTTGAACCCCCTGCTTCTCATTACTGTTTTCTTATCTGTTCTTTTAGATTCCTTAATTTTCATTGCACAAAACCCCCAAAAACTTCTTATTTAATTGGTTACCTTCGGTTGCAACTTGAAAGTACTTGTGTTGTTAACTGAAAAGCTCTTTGTTAACCGTTCCCTTGAGTTCGATACTTGGAATATTTCCATATATTACTTGTTAGACAGTGTGCACTTGCGCTTGCTTTTGGCGTATAGCAGACGCCTCGTCACTAGGAAAGAGTTCAATTGAGCTTGAGAGAGGATATTGATCACTTAGTAATTCTTGCTTAAGATTAATTGCATGAAATCAATTTTTTGTCTACAAAGTTGTGCTTAACTTAATCAACCATTATGTTTCTCAAAAATTGGACTCCAACTTTGTAAATAGTAGTTTTAGATTTTATTTTGTTTTTGATCTCATCTAAAGTTTTGTTTCTCTAAATAAAATTGAGTAAAAGTAACTGTAGTACTTAATTAAAAGCTAATGAATTCTAATCCCTATGGAGATGATACTCAACTCACTACTATATTAAAATTTGACACTACACACTTGCAGGTATTTGTAAGCACTGAAAAATCATGCAACAAGTTTTTGGCATCGTTGTCGGGGATTGGCGTATCTTTAGACTTAATTAATATTGCGGTGAAATTATGAGATTTTAATTTAAGAGTGTAGATTTTGTATATTATGTATATTCTTGTAATTTTTGGCTTTGTTGTATAGTATGTATATTTCTTGTGTTGTATACTATCCTTGTATAATTTTTGTAGATTATGTATTTTAGTGTAAAATATGTATACCTTGTGTTTTTGTGTTCGTTGTGTTTTATCTTTGTTGTATCTTTTTGTTGTATATTATGTATTCTTTTAGTTTGTGTGTTTAGTTGTTTCTGGTATTTTGTGTAAATTTCTGTGTTTCCTTGTTTTTGTGCTTTTGTTAAGTAGATTGTTTCATTTTGTTTAGTTAGTTTTAGTTTATTTTTGCTTTTTACTTTTTGTTTTTCTTTACTAGGCTCACTTGGATTGCGCTCGAAGCAAAAAGTATGCCTCACGAGCCTGACAGCTTGGACATGGGTATTGTAAACCAGGAAGTAAATTTCATTTATAACGCATTAGATCAATTAACTATAGAGCATGATGATGTGTTAGATGCCTAATTGGATATTGATGTCGATAAATCTGAAATAGTAGAGTCACCTGCCTTAGAACTTAAATAGTTGCTTGCACATATTCGTTATGCTTTTCTAGGCAAGTCGTCTACATGTCTTGTCATTGTATGCTGAATTAAATAAAGAAGAAGAAAAAAAGTTGATAATAGTCTTGAGTAAGCATAGGTCTGCATGAGGGTGGTCCATAAGTGACATTAAGAGTATTAGTCCATCCATAGTCATGCATAAAATATTAAGGGAAAATACCTTTAGTCCATCAGTGGAAGCCCAAATGAGACTTAATCCTACAATGAAAGATGTTGTGAACGCTGAGGTATTGAAACTTTTAAATGCAGGGATTATTTATGCAATCTCTGATAGTTCTTAGGTGAGTCTTGTGCAGGTAATTCCCAAAAAAGGAGGCATGATGGTGGTGAAAAATAATAAAGATGAATTCATCTCCACCAGGACAGTGACGGGTTGGTGTGTGTGCATTGACTACAGGAAGTTGAATAAGGCTACGAGAAAAGATCGCTTTCCTCTTCCTTTTATTGATTAGATGATAGATTAGTTGGCTTTCCTTACTATTATTTTCTTGATGGTTACTCAGGTTATAATCAGATTGTTATTGCTCCAAAGGAGCAGGAGAAAACTACATTTACATGCCTTTATGGGACGTACGAGTTCAGGAGGTTGCCCTTCGGACTATGCAATGCACCTGCCACTTTTCAGCATTGCATGATGGCCATCTTTCATGACATGATAGAGGAGATTATGGAGGAGTTTGATTTTGAGGAGGATGAAGGGAATAATCGAATTAAACCCACGGCGGAAGCATAGGAATCGTCTTTGATTTATTTAGAATTAAACTAAAATACAAGGGTTAAGCATAACATACCATAAAAATATGGAGAATCTTCTGGCGGATCCTTTATCTCTTCCACAAAGTCTTCCTAGCTATGACTCGAACACAAGACCAAAGCTTGTGGGAGCCTCTTGAAAGAAAATCCACAATGGATTAAAGAGGAAGAGGCTTAGAGAGAATTCTTTAATTCTCTCTATTGAGGAGATGTGTGTTGTATGAAAATTGCTCAATGGCTCACCCCTAGGGTTCTATTTATAGTGGTCTAGGGAAGATAATTAAATAATATATTTTAATATCTAATATATTAAAATATATTTATCTAACCAATTTGAATCTTATTCAAACCTTTAAAATTCTCCTACGACATTTATTTCCTAATTTGAATCCAATTCAAATTTAATAAATATATTTTCTTTAATTTATCTAATGTACATTAATTATTTTTAATATTCAATGTATCAAATACAATAAATATATTTTTCTCTTTTATATTTAATATATCTAATATATTAAATATTAATTTGAACAAGTCAAATATTAATTTGAACATTTCAATTTTTTTTTTCAACTAAATTCATCTTTTAGTGTCACTATGAGCTAGCAAGGGGACCTTATGGACCTACAGATTATAAGCTCAAATGATACAAAATTAATTAATTAAACTCTTTAATTAATCAATTTTCATTCATTAACTCTATGGTCACTCCACTATAGACCTAGAGTTGCACTCTTATGCACTGTAGGGCAAGTTGTGTCCATAGATATAATCATTACATGCAAGTCGATCCTTCACGAGTTGTTCGTAATTACAGCTGGGTTAAAAGTCCGTTTTACCCCTATAATTACATCTTGCACCTTAAGTACCACTGATCATCTAATGAACAATTTGTTTATAATCTAATTATAAACTAAGTCCCTCTCGGGCCAGTGAGAGGGTGGGGCCCCATTGTTCAAGTCCCGAAATCAGCACTTAAGGGAACTACTCATCTACGTACCCTATATGTGAAGGAGTGAATTCCATCTTGTGAGATTATGTTCCCAACTCCCTATTTGGTCAAGTCCCCAAAATGGTAGGCATATTGAATCGGCTACAAAAGCCACTCTCACCCATGCAAATCAAAGGACAAACCCTCACAGACATGAGTTCATAACTCACTCAGGATTAAGATCAAGTCACATATGATCATCCTGATGAAATATTAATTTTCTCAATTAACGGATTTATAAGGAGAGATTAAATATTTCGTGGTCCAGTCTTATACAAACTCATTGTATAAGATACCCCCACTCACATGTCTCTACATGAATGATTTGGATCAAATCATTTGTAACTATTACAAAGTGGGCCGTATCAATAGTGTTACCAGGATAAGGCACCCAACTTTATCCATATACTATGACCCTTTAGGTTATTTCTTAAACATGATCATCTCGTATGTCAACCACATACTGTTCGAGATTACAATAATAACCTTGGATTTTTCATATAATGGATAATATTATATTGCAAATAAAATAATCAAAATTAATATTAATTATTAATATATTATTAATTACGAGGCTTTAAGGCATAAATCCCAACAGAGGAGTGATGCCACCATAATTGAATACTCAACAAAAGAAAAGATTCCTCCATGATGTAAGATTCTACCTTTGGGACGATCCCCTACTATTCAAAGTTTGTTCAAACCAAATCATTCAAAGGTAAGTTAAAGTCTCATTGGTCAAGACCATTCATAGTCAAAGAAGTTTTTCCACATGGAGCACTCGAACTACAAACAAATGATGGAAAAACTTACAAAGTAAATGGCTAACGAGTGAAGCATTATTGTCGATATATGGAACGAAAATTGGAGAGCATATTCTTGGATGATCCAAAAGAATAATCCACATGAGTCTAGTCTAGCTACATACATTAAAAAAAGCGCTTCTTGGGAGGCAACCCAAACTTTTTGTTTCCCTTGCTTATTTACTTTTATTGCGTGTTTGTTATTTTTCTTTTCTAGTATAGGTGTCTTTGAAAAAGAGTGCCAAGTAAATCTTGTTTCCATTTTGCAGGACCTCGATCATACTGGGTAACCTCTTGGCCAATTCAAGGAATTCTCATGGAATAGTCTCTCTCTTCTACCAGGCCAGTATTATTCACTCATTCTATCTTTGTCCTTATTTATTTTATTAAGTATGTTATATTGAGGACAATGTAAGTTTTAAGTTTGGGGGTGGATAGTACTTTACAGTCCTGATAATTCCGAGCATAAGTTTTTCGATCTTAAACATGTTGGGAATGATTGAGAATGCATGATGATTGATTAGGATAGCCTAGGAAGTAATCTAAATGATTTTTTTATGCAATAGAATGGTCTTTGAAGCATGTCCTGAATTGAGTTTTTTTGAATCTTATATGTGATCTCCTTGCAACACCATGAACACATAACTCACTTTCTATTATGTTCGAATACTAGGATGCTTTTATTGAGTGTAGAGATTGTTGTCACCCCAATAGGCTTAAAAACTGATCAATAGTTAACTTGCATGAAAGTTAGTGATTGAAATCTTGTTGAAATAAGAAATTTTTTTAACTTTATTGATTTTTTTTAGTTTGTTTGAAGAAAATTAAAGCATGTTCCATCAATATTGTGTGCTTAATATGTGGGGATCAAAAGAGCTACCTCCATTGTGATCAGTTAGGTCATCCATTGAGCGAGTGCTTAGGATAAGGGCTTCTATAGTGGAAGTGTGAAAGCTAAGATTTCCGTACGAAGAAAAAAGATAAGTTTGGGGGGTTAGTAACCCTTGGGAAGAGAAAGAAAAGAAAGAAAATGAATGCTTAAATAGATTGCTCTATGTAGTTGACATGTGCTAGAGTAATGTGAATATTTTAGCAATAATATGATCGTCTATGTGCAAGGTGTACACATAATTTGTAGCAAGTGCTAAGTAAATTATCGTATTCATGGAGACTAGTAATTTTTTATTCCACTACAATTAACTTTCAGTTAACTCGTTTTGTAGCCAACAAATTTATCAAGGGAAACGAAATAATATAAATCGAAAATACTGGAACAAAATACTTGCTAAAATCAAAATAAACAGGGTAAATGTAAATGATCAACTAACAACTGAACTTTGTACCTTGAGCTAATTAAAAGGCTTGGATTAAAAGTAATTTATACTTTAATAAGTTTTACTGCTTAAGTACACATTCATTCTGGTCAACCCACAACAGTTTACAGGGCATTCTCCTGAATTACCTAAAATATACTGTTTCATTTCCATTACTCCAGCTTCCATTAAACCCACTATAATGTGTGTGCATTAGGTGAGTTATTATCCATAACCTCCTCACTTAGCTAGTTACTAACCCAAAAAAAAGAGCTAATGTGGTTTTTAAACTTTCAGCCCCTCTTATTCTTCCCAGAAATCAGAGGAACACTGTTGCAATTCGATATGCCAGACGAAATCGAGCTAATGAAATAAAAACTCTTAAAAACCTGATTGAGGTAACGAAATGTACTCAACTATAAAATTAATAAAAAAACAATCATCCTCTAATTCTCACCTTAAGGTGATTAGTTCATAGTGCAAGAAATACAGCAAATGAAACGAAATACAGACATAATGTAAAACAATGCCAAGAAACGAAATAGAAGAAGAAGAAGAAGAAGAAGAAGTAAACATAATGTTGCCCTAAAAAAATTCGATACAACATCAGCTTCAAATCAACTGGAGATTCCTTCCTTCTTTGGAGAATATTCGTCAATGGTCTCCCCTCTGGAAGTTCTTCTCCCTTTTCTTTGTTTTCTTTTCAATACTATCTCTCCTCCTTTGTAAAAAACAGCTGCCCAACCTTTTATATCTCCAATTTTGTGCAAATCAGACCTGATTGGACAAGACCCATGAAATGGCAAGCTTCTATTGGCCGAAACAAGTTGAATATTCTAACATTCTCCAGCTCATTTAATGAGCTGCTTTTCTAATGTGCGAAATTTTTGCTAGCTTGAATTACTAGCTTTGCTCCAACAAAACATTGTAGAACTGCTACCCTTAACTTCAAAAGTCCTCCATCAATCATCAATTACCTAAAACTTTAATCAAGGCCTGAATTAACAAACAAAACTTGTAAATTACTATAATCATGCTTCCACAATAGAATGTCACAAAATATGACAATTTAATCCTAAAATGTTAGCCTATAACTCTTATTTTAAGAGTTATCAGTAGTGTGAGAAAGCTTGAAATTGGAACTTAGAGCCAGTTTAGAGGGAAAATGAAGGAAAGTCTTGGTAAAAGTGTCAATAGTAGAAAGGAAGTTAAACACACATACATGTAAGGAAGTAATTGATAGAATTTAAATTGCTTGAAGAAGGATGTGTTAAGACCTCATTCTATTGTTTCATATCAATTAGTTAACTGAGGCTTGAGTCATGAATCTTGTATCTTAAAATCTTGTGAAGTTTGTTATTTTGGTTTTGTTTTGCTTGAGGACTAGCAAAAATTTAAGTTTGGGGGTATTTGATAGCATGAGAAATAGTGTTATTTCTTGGCTTAGTTTTACGCTAGTTTTGCTATGATTATGTATATTTTGCAGAAATCGAGCATTTGGAGGAAAACTTGAGAATTGTGACATATTTGGACAAATTTAAGTAATTTGAGGCTATATTTGAGGATTCTAGTGTTGAAGAGGAAGGAAAAGACAATTGAACCCGATGGTATAGCATTGCCACACTCTTTATAGTATTGCAACGCCATCTGAGCATCCATTCAACCTTGAAGACTCGAAGGCATAGCGTTGCAACGCTAGCCAAACATATTTTTTCCTTTTTTATAAAATTCGAAGGGACAACATTGCAACACTACCTTTAGCGTTGCAACGCTGTCTCGACACTATATAAAAGAAGTTTTAATTCATTCAAAGGGAGCCATTTTTGAGAGAGACAAACCCTAAAATTGATTCATACACTATCTAAAGGTCTAGAGGAGACTTTTGGAGAGCCAAGGAGGAGATTCAAAGCTCAAGATCGTTGAACTTCAAGTTGGAAATGAGTGTTGGCACGCGACCTTAGTCTAATCTCTTTCCCTTTACTTTTATTTTGATTTTTAGGAGTTTTGTTATGGATTTAATGTTGTTTATCTCTTTATTTAGACAAGAATGGTTGTGTATTTGAATATTTGTTGATTTTGTAATTGAATGCATGTTTTACATCTTTTGTGCATCTCGTTATTATTGTCTAAACTTTTGGCCATAGTTTTGCATGTTAGGCTAGGTTTAGCTCGAGAGAGTAATTTTATCCTTAGAACAATAGATGCATGACTAGATTTAATTTATTGCTTGCGAGTGAGTAAACTAATTCTAAAAGCCTTAAAAGAATCGCCTAATGCCATTTTTAGTAATAGAATAGACCGAGAGGTTGAGCTAATGCTAGGCATGAGTTCAATTGAGCTTGAGAGAGGATATTGATCACTTAGTAATTCTTGGTTTAAGATTAATTGGATGAAATCCATTCTTTGTCTACAAAGTTGTGCTTAATTTAATCAACCATTATGTTTCTTAAAAATTGGACTCCAACTTTGTAAATAGTAGTTTTAGATTTTATTTTGTTTTTGACCTCATCTATAGTTTTGTTTCTCTAAATAAAATTGAGTAAAAGTAACTGTAGTACTTAATTAAGGGTAATGAATTCTAATCCCTGTGGAGACAATACTCAACTCACTACTATATTAAAACTTGACACCGTACAATTGCGAGTATTTGCAAGCACTTAAAAATCATGCAACAGAACACTCTCTGACGTGTGTCAATCCTCGTTCCCATCGTGATGTGTCACAATCCCGAGCCTTGAATTTCTTCCTTGGCTCTCAAGAGTGTCTTCTAGGTCCCAAAATCTGAGTAAAAATTGAAATCATGCATTTTCCCTCCAATTGGCCTCCCAATTTTTGACTAAAAACAAAGTATATATAGAAAACCCTATCACAACGTCGAGACACTAGCTGTGCCAAAATATTCATTTTACTTATGAAAATTCAAGTAGTGTCGAGACGTTATACCACAACGTCTCGACACTACGAACGGAACACCCCAGCATTGAGTGCTTCGTGCTGCATTTGACGAAACTTCATGTTCATAGTGTCAAGATCCAATAAACAACATCTAGACACTATCCTTGTGGTTCTTGAGGCTTGGAATGCTGCATGCAGGGCATCTTGATGCTATAAACAGTGTCTAGATGTTGTCCTCTCGAGAATTCTAGCTACAACTCTTTAGTTCTTGACTTGAATGCTCCAAATTGTGTCTCAAAGCTCCAAATACTCTAATTTCTCTTTCAAATCATCGATTTCACTCTTATTGCTCGAATCCTACAAAATAACCAAATAAATACGTGAAAACATTGAAATATATACCAAACTAAAATTAAAACAAGTTCTAGGGATTTCACATTTTGTGTGCTATCATATATCCCCAAACTTTGTCTGTTGCTAGTCCTCAAGGAAAATAAAATGAATTCATACTTTAGGATAATAAATACATACAAGTGACTCATGCCTCAATAATCCTAAATATTAGAAAACCCACAACATACCAAAGCATTTAAAGAAAGTCGTTCATCAAGAAATTTCAAAAATAATTTATTTTTATCCCTTGCGTGTGTGTGTCTAGCCTCCTATACCAGTCTTTATATGCCCAAAATAGTTTTATAAGTATTATGCCTTATCTTCCCCCTACTCTGGCTCTAAGTCTCAACTATTAGATCTCCTCACAATAAAAAAAGTAATATGCCACAAACTTAATAATTTATTTATTAATTAAGACACTAGCTTTCACACATCCACTACAGAAGCCCTTACCCATGGCAGTTTTACACATAGGTGGCTCTAACTGATCACAACGTAGGTAGCTCTTTTGTCTCATTTTAAGCACAATTTTTTTCTCTTTTTTTCTCTTTTGATTTTTTTTCCTATAATAAGCACAAAATTAAAAAAGCAAGACAACATGCATTTTCTCCTAAGTGTAACTTTACAATCTATCATGCAATTTAACCTTCTAGTCAAATCCTTTACCTTTCAAGGTGACAACAAGAAAAAGGTCAAATAAATCCTATTCTAAGCCTTCAAAACCAAAAATAGGTGGTTATGTGCTCAAAAGATGCAAGAGATGCAAAGAAACAATTTTAAAGATTACTCAAATTCGAGCTATATTTTCATATTTTAGCAATTCTGAATAGCCAAAATCTAGCTTACATCCTAGGCAATCCTCATCACAAGCAATGTACCAAAGATTCATCCATATCATGTGTAAACAATTTTAAAAATATGCTCAAAATCAAGACTTGCTAACGTACTGTCCACCCCCAAACTTGAAACACATATTGTCCTCAATATAATAATAAAGCTAAGGCATGCAAGACAACCAAAAGAAGAGAAGGGTGAACAATACTACCCTGATATGCTAGATAGAATTTTCAAAGCATCCTCAGTGTATGGAAAAGTGAGAATACCTGATGATCGAGGTCCTATACAAGTGGAAACGAGATTAATTGGCACCAAAAACAACCTAAACTAGAAAACAAAACCAAATGAAGAAAAATAAAGGATAGAAAACTTGGTTTGCCTCCCAAAAAGTGCTTTCTTTAACGTCTTCAGCTAGATGGGGTGAGCATTTATGCATAAAGATACATAAAACTCCTCAATTTTCTTTGGTCCCTTCTTACTTGAATCAATGTAACCTACTATTTCTAGTAGGCTTACTTTCTTTTCATGGGCACCAGAAAAAGACATATTTTTTTGTTATTTTTGTTAAATGAATTAAAGAAATTAAAAGTTAGATGCTCACAACTATCAAGAGCCATCAAATAAATCAAAGAACTAGAGTCAGGCTTCCAAATCAATGCAAACACCACTACACAAAACATGCAAGAATGAAGAACAGAGACTCAAAGTGATCGGTGTACATGCAAGCGCACGTGATCGAAGTAATAATAAAACGGTAAGAATTATCGAGTATCAAATCCTCAAGGAATTAAGAAGGTTTAATCAATTAATTACTAGTCTTACTTGCACTCAATTTTATTTAGGAAACAAAGTGCCAGACGATCGTGCAATGAATTAACATAAAAAAAAAGCAACAAAAGAATGAAACAAATAGGAGCATAATTTAAACTGAGCCAAGTTTAGGACATTAATCTTACCAATTGGACCATTCACTAAGTTTAACAAGTGTTTGTAATTAATTAAACAATTCATTTGGGTCTAAAGGTAATTTATCAAGGAATCCTCCATCGAGCTCATCCAATTCTCGAATGCAATTAATTAATTCACGTGTCCATCTCATTAATTAATTAAATTTAGCATTAATGAACCTTATCGACGACCCTAATGGATATTCTTATCACTGTCATGTCCAAACACTAACTATTATGAAATTAAACTCTAATTTATGTATTCTTTGTCAAGCAATAACATAAATCAGCAGATCATTCAATCCTTGACCAAAAGATTCAAAGCATTAAACTCATTGCATAAAATTAAATGCGTAAAATTAGCTACAAATGCCCAATTAATCTTGATTACAAGGTCCAAAGGCTTGATTAAGCCCTAAACTCCACGATCTAATCAAAAAATTCCATAGTTCAGTTCCTTATAGCCATAATCCATCCAAAACTACTCAAAAACAACAGAGAAATTAAGGAAAAATATAGATGAATCACGTTACGCGTCGATCCATTGCTCTCGCTACGAACTCCACTAACCTCAAGTGTCGAATCTGCAATAAACCCACTCTAATTCAGCCCAACCCTCTCTAATCTCTCTTAAATTGTGAATTAGGGTGTAAAACCTCCCAAATTGGCCCCCTTTTACGTAATGAACTGTCCTAATTTAAGTCTGAAAATCGATACAGCATCAAGAGGCTGTCTAAAACACCGTCGTTCTTAAGTGCGCGTGCAGGTAGAGTTGAGACGCTACAAACGAAAAATAACACCTCTGTGTTTTTGCAGCATCAAGACGCCACAGGGTAGCGTCTCGACACTAACTCTCGGATTGGACACCAACTGTTTAGCGTCTAGACGCCATTTTTAGGGTATAGACGCTATCCTTTTGGGGTTGCTTGCCCAATTTGAGTTCATCTCCATGCTTAGCCTCAAATTGCACCATATTTTGCTCTAAACTCAATATGTTTTCCCCAAAATCATAACATCCTCTCCATTTACTTGATTTCCTGAAATATAAGAGAAATCTACATAAAAGCTCACATTTAACCACAAAACCAACTAATAAATGGGCAATAATATAACACTAAATTAGTGCGATCAAATACCCGCACGCTTGAACTTTTGATAATCTTGAGAAAAATCAAAATAAAAACAATGCTAAATTAGCAATCACAAACAACAACTCAAACCTTAACCTTTTAATTAGCTCGACGATCAACCTAAAGAGTCCAAGCAAACAAATACTTTCAATCAAAACAACTGAAAATTAATCATTTCATCCCTTGCATCATATGTGTATGACCTTCACTATCTAGGTCCCTACTAGCCCGAAATGTGTTATAGACTCCACTCATTTTCTCCCTACACTGGCCTTAAGATTCAATCATCAAGCTTATTCACACAACCTAAAGGTAAAACTTAACTAGGATGTCTGAATTTACTGGACATCTTCCACACTAGCATAAATATTTTCTTTTTCACTCAGAGGTAGTAGCTTTCATACATCTACTGTGGGACCCTTACCCAGAGCACTTGCTCAATGAGTGGCCTGACTGATCACAGCAGAGGTAGATCTTTTTACCCTTGAGGATATTAAACACAACACCACTTCTTTTATTTCTTTTCATCTTTTCTTTTCTTTTCATAATTTATTTTTCACAGAATTTTCAATTTTTTTCACTGTAGGCAAATAAACAATAAACTCCTAAGTATAGTGTTACCCACAAACCGTGCAAGATCACTTTCCAATCAAACCTTAAGCCTATCGGGAAGACAACAAATTTTTAAAGACTATAACCCAGTTCAAGCTTTCACAACCTATCATATGTAGGCATAAAATACACCATAATAGCATGGGATGATCAGAAAATTTTAAAATTTCCTAAAAAATTCAGGACATGCTTCTAAGATTCAATAGCTTAATCAATCATGCTATTTAGCCAGGAATCCTAAGTCATCTTCATCACAGCTTGTGCTCACATCATCAGCCTAACTCAAGCATACACAAATAGCCAAAAAGCATTCATTAAACTAAGCGTACACTATCATCTCACAGAACAACAAAGCACATCCCCCCACACATGAATTGTACATTGTCCTCAATGTATTTAATATAATAACTAAGCATGCTTAAGGACAACTATCTAGAAAAGGAGAATGAAATTGCCCTGAAAAATGAAGGTCCACAGTTGGCCAATAATCCAGTATGTAAATTAAGGGAGCAAGGCTGACTTTCGAGCACCTACACAAGGATCGATAAGCGGGATCATGAGATCAACACATCACTCCTACTCTAACTAACTACTACAACAGAAAAGAAAGCAAGTGAACAGAATTTGACACCTCGTTGCCTCTAGGAAGCGCAAATTTTCAACGTCGATTGCTTGATGGTGTGTTAGCACATCTCACTCATCTCTCAAAATAATATTCTCCAAATGTCTCTCTTCCACCCCACAATAGTGCTTGATTCTCTGCGCATTTACTTTGAATATTTTGCCTTTGCTATTCATGAGCTCAACTACACCATGCAACAATACCTCTTTGATTTTGAAAGGCCATAACCACCTTGATTTAAGCTTACTTGGAAACAAATGCAACTGTGAGTTAAATAAAAGGACTTGCGACCCGGTACAAAGGAATAGTTTTGAATCATCTTGTCATGCCATCTAGTCGTCCTCTCTTTGTACAGCTTGTCATTCTCATATGCTTGGGTTCTGAACTACTCTAGTTCATTTAGTTGAAGTAGGCATTGCTCTCTAACCTTCTGTGGGTCAAGGTTTCAACCTCTTTATTGCCCAGTACGCCTTGTGCTCTAACTCCAATGGTAGGTGACAAGCCTTTTCAAACACCAAACAATATGATGAAGTTCCTATCGAAGTCTTGTCGGTCGTCCTATACGCCCATAGAGCATCAAGCTTCAATGTCCAATCTTTCCTGTTTGTCTTCACTTTCTTCTTCAAGATCTTCTTAATCTCCTTGCTAGAAATTCCAGCATGTCCATTAGTCTGAGGGTGATAAACTAAAGATATCTTGTGTTTAACACCATATTTAACAAGTAATGAATCAAACGATTTATTACAATAGCCCATGGTGTACCAAATCTAGTGAATATGTGCTTGTGTAAGAATATTAAAACAACACGTGCATCATTAATCTTAGTTGCTATAGCCTCTACTGTTGCATTAATTTTGCAAGACCGCAAGTGCACGGGTCAAGTTTTAGTATAGTAAGATAGAGTACAAGTGTCGTCCACATGATTGAGTTATTTAATTCAATTAATTAATATGAATTTAACCCTCCAATTTTATTCAGAGATAAAAATCAAATGATGAGTTAAAATATGTGAAAGTGAAACAAGATAAAATTGAGATAATCAGGAGAAAGAAAATCTTAGAGACTAGACTTCACCTATTGAGCTAAGAATTTAATTGAATGAAAGTGAACTAATGTATTTCCATGCCAAAAATCAAGAAGTTCAAATAACAACTTGCTCTATCAAGACAATTGAATCTCATGCACGATTTATAAGACTAATATATCTATCTAGCCTTTAATAATCATGCATAGCATTAAGAACAAATTCTCTAATGATTTCTAGTAGAAGAGTCACTTTCATGCCACAATAACTACTAGTCATGCAATCGAAGTCAAATCTAAATTAATCTTTTTCAAGCATAAATTCAGATTAAAGAGGGCAAATAAACTTTGATCAAGAGTTCATAGGCATTTAATAAAACAATTGCATGAATAGGAAGAAATACAATAGTTCAAATCAGCACATCAACAAATTATTCGGCCCAACGGCTCCATCTAGCCCTAAGGAAACAAATTTAGCTACTCATGGTCACTATAACACTTCTAAAATTGCATACAAAACCAACGAAAATATGAAGTAAAGGGTTTGAGATAGAACTAATTCGTCATGTGAGCCTCGTCCCCGTTGTAATATCACGATCTCGAACGTTAAAACTCGTACTTGTGCTCCAAAGAATCTCCTCTCACGGTCCTCAAACTCAATTTTCGACAACAACTAAGTCTCCCAATTGGCTTCCTCCAAATCGCATCAAAATCTCATATTTATAAACTCGGGACAGCGTCTCAACGTTGTGCCCTAATGCACGAATTAATTAAGGGAAATTGGGTAGCGTTGAGACGCTGTGGACAGCGTCTCAACGCTATTGACGAAAAAATAAGCGCGCGGTCCCCTTCAGTGTTGAGACGCAGTCCACAGTGTCTCAACGCTGTCTTCACAGCATGCCTGACTACATCCTGGCAGTGTTGAGACGCTGCTGGACAGCGTCTCAACGCTGCCCCCTCGAGTCTCAATGGTGCCTTTTCTTCTTCCTTTCTCTTAGTTATCCAATTCTTGCCCATTTTTGCCTCATTTTTGCCTTGTGGTTGTCTTCATCTCTGTTTTCTCTTTCAAATGCTTAATACCTACAAAATAAATAGATACGACGTGAAAATACTCAATAAAACATCAAAAATAGCAATAGTTAAACTATAAAAATAGCTCACAAAAGTGTGCTATCAAACACTCCCAAACTTAACTATTTACTAGTCATCGAGCAAAACAATTGGGCACAACTTCTCTTGACTACTTATATTGGGGCTACTAACAACTCAAGCCTCAGAGATTCTGAAAAATAGAATACTCACATAAAATCAAGATTTATGACTGAAATCTATCATCAAGGAGCTTTAAATTAATTATATCATTCCTTACGTGTGTGTGTGCTAGCCTTCGCTAATCTGGTCTTTATAAGCCTAAACTTACTTTATGCGATCCTCAACTCATCTTCCCTCTACTCTGGCATAAGTTCTAATTCTCGAGCAATCAAGGACAGTAATGTGCCACTAAGGTGCCTAGAATTCAGGTGAAACTCCCCCAAACTTGAATTTTTATTTATTAAATGGACACTAGCTTTCACACATCCACTGTAGGGACTCATGCCTATGGCACTTTTACTCACAGGCGATCCTAACTAGTCACAGCAGAGGTAGCTCTTTTTGTCCTTAAGAATGAAAACAACAAGATGATTGATTGATTTTTTTTTCAACACAATTAGGCATTATTTTTCTCTGACATGTACATTACAACCCATCCTGCAAGTTAACCATTGAATCATCTCTATATCCTTTCGAGGTGACAACAAGCATCTAGACCACATAACTCAAATCTAAGCCTTCAAAACTATGACTAGGAGGGCTATGTGCTCAAAATTTGTAAGGAACTCAAAGAATAAATTTACTTCTAACTCGAATCCAGAATTTAGTTGCAAACCTTGAACGAATGTGATTACTCGTAATTCAGTTCTATATCCTCTACCCATTTAGATATATAATCCACTGCAACCAAGATATATACATAACCATTAGAAGATAGGAAGGGACCCATAAAATCAATACCCCAAACATCAAATAACTCAACTTCAAGAATAGGGGTTAGGAGCATTTCATGACGACAAGAGATATTACATGTTCTCTGACACTCATCGCATGTTTTCACAAAGGTATCCCAGTCCTTAAATAAACTAGGCCAGTAAAAACTAGACTAAAGTACCTTTGCGGCTGTTCTTGTAGGACCAAAATGCCCACCGTATGGAGAAGAGTGGGAATCATGCAAGATTTTACCCACTTCCTCCATAGGAACACATCTCCTAATGATCTGATATAACATAACTTGTACAATAACTAGTCATCCCACGGGTAAGACTTCGTGTTGTGCATAAATTTGTTTCTCCTTTGGAATTCAAGTTTGGTGGAAGGTTTCCTAAAGCAAGATAATTTACAATATCCACATACCAGGAAAATGAAGACTTAACTGCATACAGATGCTCATCAGGAAAGTCCTCTTTTATAGGAAAGGTTTGAACATTTGGCTCATGCTAAAGTCTAGATAAATGATCTGCCACAATGTTCGAACTTTTTCAACAAAAGAATTTGAAGGGAATAATTTAATTAAACCCGTAGTGGAAGCGTTGGAATCAACTTTGATTTTATTTAGAATTAAATAGTAATAATAATAAGGTTAAACATAAACCATATGTTAAATGTTACGAAGATTCCTTTGATGTTCTTGATATCTTCCACAAAGCCTACCTAGCTATGTGATCGCTACGCTACGCTACAACACGCAAGTGCTCGTGATCGAAGTAATAAAGAAACTGGAAGTATTCCAGAGTATCGTACCCAAGGGAACGGGGTTTAATAAAATCTACTTAGAATGACACAAAATTGCTTGCAAAACACAATTGGGGTAACCGAAATTTCAAAATGTAAGAGTTTGGTTTTTTAACAAGAGTGAATGAAAATTCAATGAGTTAAAAATAAAATAGGGATTCAAGTGACTCAAGCACCTTTGGAAGAATGCGATTCAATTTGCAATTGCAATCATAGTTAACATGTGAGAACTAAGTAAACCGAGTTCAACTCCTATTCAATTTTGATTCAAAATCTTTAGGAGACTAAGTGATTAAACCTATATGTCTATGGCTAATCTAACTTAGATACTTCGCACACAACTCTAGTGGTTTTGGAGTCTCGCCCTATGTCTAGGGTCGATGTTCAGGACTTATTTCTAAGCCTTTTCCTCCATTGCTTTTGTGACATCAGCTTTCCCTTAACTCTTTCGATATTAAGTCCAAGCTTGATGAGCAATCACTAGTTGGCCGGCTAGGTTTACCCAAATCTAAATTCAACAAAAGCAAACAAAGTTCACATGCTAACTAGATTGTTTATGCTTTAGAGCTTTGCATTTTTCCTTAGGGCATTCACCAACTTGAACCCCTTGAGAAAATTTAGCTCATTGTAGAGAAAATGAAAATCCAAAAATTATTTGTTGAAAATTTCATATTTTACAAAAGATGAGATAATTAAATTCAATGAAAACCTAATTGATTCACCAAGTACAATTGCCCATTAAGAAAAACAAATTTCCTAGAATATACTACTGGAATTAATATTTTGCTTACCAAAAGAAAAAGGCCTAGGGGTAAATAAACTTATAAAGGGAAATTGAAGACTTTTGACTATTAAACTTAACACTTCTTCTCCTTCTCACGATATACAGTCTGTAAACTTTGGCAAAATTCAGAAAGTGGTGCAACCAAAAGACCGCTCAAGATCCCTTACTTCGATCATTTCAAAATTCGTTCAACTTTGAATCTTAATCTCTTCAACATTTGTTGAGGAGAAATCTTATTTCGGGAACTCGAAGTAACCAAATCACGAGCAAAAGAAAGAAAAGAAAACAGAGAATGAAGCTTGAACTGCTGCTATGTTGAAGAAAAGTAGAAAAACCCATAAACAAAAAGTGCAAAAACTTGAATTCTCGTTGGATGAAGCTAAATTCAGAAACTCTTTGAGCTACAATGCAAGGAATAATTGCGAAAATAACATAGAATTGAAATAGAACTGAACTAATAACAATTGGAAATCAAATGTTGCTGCTGTTGACGAAAGAAAAAACAGAAAAAATAAAACCCAGGAAGAACGCTCTCTTCTCTCCTCGACTTCCTCCCTTTTAAAGTAAATCCGAGCCTCCTTTCCTTCCAAATTTGGATCCTTAATTAGTGGGTAGAATTTGGACATGATTTTCTCGCTGGAAATTCTCCACAAACTGTGCAAATCAAGCAAATCTCGGTGATTCCCGCGAATTTCGTTCTTGACTTGTTGATTCAGAGAATGCAATTCACATTGCATTTGCATTCTTCTTCCTTGTTCTTCACTTTACATTGCAAATGGGAATGCAATTGCATTCCCTTTTGCAAAGTCTTCAAATCTGCACAAAAGAACATCAACTTAAGCCAACTTTCTTGGATCTTTCCTCTTAATTTCTTTTTTATCATATTTCAACAAGCTTGCATGAATTTATTAAAAATGTTATTTTTTATCTTGCTTGTTATTCAACAAAATCCACAAAACTGGCAAGAATAACTTGGTTTTAAAGTTAACTAATTCTCATATCTGAGAATTATCACTATGCTCAAACACATGACCAAAACTTGTGGGAAACTCTTAAAAGAAAAATCACAAGGGATTGGAGAGGAAGAGGTGTAGAGAGAATTCTCTAATTCTCTATTGAGGAGATGCATGTTATAATAGCTCAACCCAAAGGTCTTATTTATAGAGACCTGGGCAAATCTTTTCCATAATTAAATAATATATATTTTAATATCTAATATATGAAAATACATATATTTAATCTATTTAAATCTTATTTAAATTTTATAAATATATTTTATTTAATGTATCTAATATACATTAATTATTTTAATATTTAATGTATCAAATACAATAAATATATTTTCCACTTTTATATTTAATATATATAATATATTAAATATTAATTTGAACATTTCAAAATTTTCTTTCAACTAAATTGATCTTTTAGTGTTACTATGGGTTAGCAAGGGGACCTTATGAACCTATAAATTATAAGCTCTAATGATACAAAATAATTAATTAAACAATTTTCATTCATTAACTTTGGGTCACTCCACTATAGACCTAGAGTTGCACTCTTATGCACTGTAGGACAAGTTGTGTTTATGGATATAACCATTACATGCAAGTCGATCATTCGTGAGTTGTTCATAATTAGAGTTGGGTCAAAAATCCATTTTACCCTTGTAATACATCTTGCACCTTAAGTACCACTGATCCTCTAATGAACAATTTGTTTATGATCCAACCATAAACTAAGTCCCTCTCGGTCCAGTGAAAGGGTGGGGCCTTATTGTTCAAGTTCCGAAATCAGCACTTAAGGGAATTACTCATTTACTTACCCTATATAGGAAGTAGTGAATTCCATCTTGTAAGATTATGTTCTCAGCTCCCTATTTGGTCAAGTTCCCAAAATAGTAGGCTTATTGAATCAGCTACAAAAGCCACTCTCACCCATGCAAATCAAAGAACAATTCCTCACAGACAGAAGTTCATAACTCACTCAGGATTAAGATTGAGTTGCATATGATCATCCTGATGAAATATTAATCTTCTCAATTAACGAATTTATAAAGAGAGATTAAATATTTCGTGGTCCAGTCTTATACAAACTTATTGTATAAGATACCCCCACTCACATGTCTCCACATGAACGATTTGGATCAAATCATTTATAACTATTACAAAGTGGACCATATCAATAGTGTTACCAGGATAAGGCACCCAACCTTATCCATATATTATGACCATTTAGGTTATTTCTTGAACATGATCCTCCCGTATGTCAACCACATATTGTTCAAGATTACACTAATAACTTTGGATTTTTCATATAATGGATACTATTATATTGTAAATAAAATAGTCAAAATTATCATTCATTATTAAATAAATAATTAATTATGAGATTTTAGGGCATAAGCCCCAACAATCTCCCACTTGCACTAAAGCCTGTGAGACATGTATCCTAGGGCATACTCTATACCCAACATGTTTTCCCACTTGCCCTAGCAAAGATGAGGCATGTCTCGTAATCTTAGACATTCTGGGTGACCCTCAAACACTTTAGCCTGGAGAGTCTTTTATATAGATCCAAATGACTGTCATTAAAAGCCACGAGGTCCCTACCATGATGCTTTCTCCCTCTCGATATGATTCCCTATACATTGGTGTTTTCTAATTTCCTTAATATTAGTCTTTGCACCACTATTATCATAATAAAGATGATAGACTAAATCATATCTCAAACATATTTTAGATCTTTAAGGAAGTATTATAGTCATACAAGTCTCTTTGTTGCTTCAGAAGCAAAAACATTAAACTTGTATACCCTTACTCCACCACTTAGGAAAAAAACTATCTTAACATAGATTTCACTAAATCTTTGTAAGAACTAGTGAATCTTGTAATGATCACACCTTTAATTCAAAAAATTCCTCATTATCCATAGATAATTTGAGAAAGTTTTCAATTTTCTATTCAATGGTCATACCATTCGTTTAACTGATATATGCTAACCAACTGTATATTAAATGTTAAGTTTCATTTATGCATTAATTGTCTCCCACTTATAGTAGATAATTAATCATATGCTCTCAACATTTGTGGTGTCTTGGGATACTCTTCCTTAGACATAAATATTGAATATTTGACAACGATTTTGTCAATATATGATGTTTAAGACAAAGCTAACATTTTGGACATATAAAATATATTGAGTCATTCCAAATCATTCATTTGGAATTGGTTACTTAGTCAGTCTTTTATGTTAGATAGAAATCTTACATCATTCATAATGAGTAAAATATCATCAACATAAAACATGAGACAAATCCACTAAGCAATTAATGATTTTCTTGTTTATACAAGCTTCATTAATATTTATCGAAAGTCATAGTTTTTGATACTTTTATCAAACCTTATATTCAAAGACCTAATGGTAAAATTCATTTGATAAATGAACCTTTACTATTTTGCAAACCTTTTTGCTTTTGATCTTTGAAAGTAAACCTCTCTAATTGATTTGTGTAGATGCATGATCTAAGAATTCTTTTCATTTTTCAACAATGAATTAAATAATGCTTATAGACTCAAGTATGGCAACAAGTGAGAAAATTTACTTGCAAACTACTTTCTCCTATTAGGTTTAACCCTTTGCCATTAATCTTGATAACTCTCATTCATAAGGATTATTTGGCCTTTAAATTTAGTTATACATGTGAATTTTATTCATATTATTAGATGAAAATTAGGAAAAGTGTTGAATTTAATGACATTATTAATGGAATACCTTTAAATTATGTAAGTTGAGAAAAGAGAACAAAAGAAAAAAAAAATTCATACTTAATGCTTTGATGCAGGTTTTTGCAAAATGCAACAACAATGCAATTGCATGGCAATTGCAATTTCGGAAGGTCTGGAGATTAAGGAAAAAACACAAATCAAGGGATTTTGGTAAAGAAAATGCCCACGAATTCAGCTAGATTTTGAGCTGTAATTGTCCATCAACCAAGAAGGAAACCCTAGCATGAAGTCCCTATATATTTTGGAGAAGAAAGCCGTGAAGGAGAGCTCACTTTTTGGAGAAGAAGTCTATTTTCATTTTAGGGTTTTTAAGTTACTGCAGCTTCTATTTTTCATTATTTTTGTGTTGTTCTTCTTCCTTAAAGTTCCGAACCTCTTCTCAATTCCATCTCAACTTGAGTTGTAGGTGGTTAAGAACAATCCTTTGTTCGATTGAGTTAGGAGCAACGAGTTTAGTATAGTTTTGTTTCTTTTCAGATTCTTAAATTCATGTAATTTTTCATTCTATTAGTTAATTCCAGACTTTTAGCTACTATTTTGTTCTTTCTTTTTCCCTTGAAATTTCTTCTTGAAGTTATTTAATTGTTGGAACTCTTTTGGGTATTGAATACAGAATTATCCCTTCGGAAAAATTGGTTGTTTCCCATCCTCCTTCTCTTTTCTTTCAATGAATTGTTATAATTTCATAGCACAGTTTTTTAGTTTCATTATGAAGAGCTAAATTTTCTTAAGGATTCAAGTTTGTGAATGTCCTAGAGAAAAGATGTAAGACTTTATTGCAAAAACAATCTAGCTAACACTTGAACTCCATTTGCTTTTGGTGAGTTCGATGTTGGGTAAACCTAGTCGGCCAACAAGTGTTTCTTGTCAAGCTTGAACTCAAAACAAAAAGGATTAAGGGAAGGCGGATGTCGCAAATAAAATGGAGGAAAAAGGCTTAGACATAAGTCCTAAACATCGACCCTAGACATAGGGCAAGACTCCAAAACCACTAGAGTTGTCCGTGGATATATCTAAGTTAGATTAGCCATAGAAATATAGGTTTAATCACTTATCCTCCTAAAGATACTTCATAGAAGGTCGAATAGGAGTTGAATTCGGTTTACTTAGTTTCTTGTGTTAGCCATGATTCCAATTGCTTTCTAGTTGCATTTTCTTTCCAAAAGGAAATTAGCAATCTTGAATCCCTTTTTTATTTCCATTGGTTTTTCAAACAATTTTCCTTTAGCCAAAGCACCTCACAACCCTTTTTATACCAACGGTTACTTTAAGTTGCAATTTATCAACAAGTTTGTACCATCTTAATAAATTTTATTAAAACTCATTCTCTTGGGTACGATACTCTGGAATACTTCTAGTTTCTTATTACTTCGATCACGTGTACTTGCGTGTAGCACCGATCAAGTTTTTGGCGCCGTTGCCGGGGAACGACATTTCTAATAAATTTATTTTAGATACACAAATTGTGAGTAGATTGCAATTGAATTGCAATTACAATCCTTCTATTGCAGGAAGTCCAAACTTGATTTGTAGGTACTTGTAGGTTGAGTTTAGTACATGCAAAAAGAGCCTTGTCTCTTGGAGCTAGATCCTGATATAAAAACATCATTCCACTGACTCCATAGACAGCAAAAGATGAAGAAAAAGGAATTGCAAGAGTTGATAGCATAGGAAGTTCGTGAGAAAACTACCCTACAGGAAGTGAAAATGGATTCACCTATAGCTGATCCTCAAGCAAATCCAGCAAATGGAGGAAATCAACATAATGCAAACAATGGGCAACCACAAAGGGCAATTCCTCCAGGAAATCCCATCTTCATTGCAATAGAGAGGGATGGAGTAATCAGAAACTATGCAGCTGCCACTTTTCATAATTTGAAAACAAGAATTGCAAAACCTAATATTGAGGCTAATCATTTTGAACTTAAGCCAGTGATATTTTAGATGTTACAAACCATGGGCCAATTTACAAGACTACCCAATGAAAATACCCACAAACATATCAAGATGTTTTTCAGAATTTTCAATTCATTTAAAATGAATGGGATCTCAAGTGAGATTTTGCGCCTAAAATTATTTCCCTTTTCTCTACAGGAAAATGCAGAAGCTTGGTTAGATTCATTCCCTCCTGACTCCATAAGAACTTGGGATGAACTAGTTGAGAAGTTCCTTTTAAAGTACTTTCCTCCCACAAAGAACGTGCAGATTAGAGGAGAAATAATCACGTTCCAACAGGGAATAAATTAAGGAGTAGACATTGTCGGGGAGCGCTTTAAGAAGTTAGTGAGGAAATGTCGACACAATGGCTTGCCTGCTTGCCTCCTAATCAAGCATTTCTACAACGGGTTGACTCAAACCTCGAAGACCCTAGTCAATGCATTTGATAATGGATCCTTACTCAAAAAGACGGTGAACGAAGCAAACGAAATTCTAGATGTAATGGTATCCAATAATAGCCAATGGGGAGAAGATGAGTCACACAACACTAGAAATGAACAACACCTTGAAGACATGAAGTGGATGCAATAACAACATTAAGTGCCCAGATATCAGCAATGAACAACACCTTGAAGACATTTACTTTGGGGAACCAAGCCCCTATTGCTAATATGAACCATATTACCACTTCTAGTTGCATTTATTGCAATGAAAATCATCTTATTAACAATTGTCCTTACAATCCTGCGTCTGTATGCTATGTAGGAAAAAATGGGTTAAATTCGTACTCAGACACATATAATCCAGGCTGAAGGCAGCACCCAAACTTCTCTTGGGCAGGGCAGAATGCAAGTGCATCAAATTCGAATCAATACATGAAGCAAGGAACTCCACTAGGATTCAACAATCAACCACCACAGCTGTATAAATAAAAAAAATGCTACACAATTGCAATCACAATCGTCAACACATAATTCTTCATTGGAAACTCTAATGAAAGAATTCATGGCTAAAAATGAGGCCATCATGGCTAAAAAGGATTCCATCATGTAGAGCCAAGCCGCCATCATTCAGAGTCAAGCTGCATCTCTGCGTAATCTTGAAATATAGGTGATGAAACATAGGCCACAAGGAGCATTACCAACTCTCATTCATGAGGATTATTTGACCTTTAAACTTAATTATACTTGTGAATTTTATTCATATTATTAGATGAAAATTAGGAAAAGGGTTGAATTTAATGACATTATTATTGGAAGACCTTTAAATTAAGTAAGTTGAGAAAAGAGAACAAAAGAAGAAAAAAATTCATACTTAATGCTTTGATGCAGGTTTTTATAAAATGCAACAACAATGCAATTGCAATTTCAGCATATCTGGAGATTAAGGGAAAAACACAAATCAAGGGGTTTTGGTAAGGAAAATGCCCACGAATTCAGCTAGATTCTGAGTTGTAATTGTCCATCAACCAAGATGGAAACCCTAGCATGAAGTCCCTATATATTTTGGAGAAGACAGCCATGAAGGAGAGCTCAATTTTTGGAGAAGAAGTCTGTTTTTCATTTTAGGGTTTTTAAGTTACTGCAGCTTCTATTTTTCATTATTTTTGTGTTGTTCTTCTTCCTTAAAGTTCCGAACCTCTTCTCAATTCCATCTCAACTTGATTTGTAGGTGGTTAAGAACAATCCTTTGTTCGATTGAGTTAGGAGCAACGAGTTTAGTGTAGTTTTGTTTCTTTTCAGATTCTTAAATTCATGTAATTTTTCATTATGTTAGTTAATTCCAGACTTGTAGCTACTATTTTGTTCTTTCTTTTTCCCTTGAAATTTCTTCTTAAAGTTATTTAACTGTTGGAACTCTTTTGGGTATTGAATACAGAATTATCCTTTCGGAAAAATTGGTTGTTTCCCATCCTCCTTCTCTTGTCTTTCAATGAATTGTTATAATTTCAAAGCACTATCATTATGAAGAGCTAAATTTTCTTGGGGATTCAAGTTTGTGAATGCCTTAGAGGAAAGATGTAAGGCCCGGTAGCAAAAACAATCTAGCTAACACTTGAACTCTGTTTGCTTTGGTGAGTTCGATGTTGGGTAAACCTAGTCGGCCAACTAGTGTTGCTTGTCGAGCTTGAACTTAATATCAAAAGGGTTAAGGGAAGGTGGATATCGTAAAAGCAATTGAAGAAAGAGGCTTAGACATAAGCCATAAATATCGTCCCTAGACATAGGGCGAGACTCCAAAACTACTAGAGTTGTGCGCGGATATATCTAAGTTAAATTAGCCATAGAAATATTGGTTTAATCACTTAGCCTCCTAAAGATATTTCATAGAAGGTCGAATAGGAGTTGAATTTGGTTTACTTAGTTTCTTGTGTTAGCTATGATTGCAATTGCTTTCTAGTTGCATTTTCTTTCCAAAAGGGCATTAGCAATCTTGAATCATTTTTTTTCATTTCCATTGGTTTTTCAAACAATTTTCCTTTAGCCAAAGCACCACACAACCCTGTTTATACCAACGGTTACTTTAAGTTGTAATTTGCCAACAAGTTTGTACCATCTTAATAAATTTTATTAAAACCCGTTCCCTTGGGTACGATACTCTGAAATACTTCCAATTTCTTATTACTTTAATCACGTGCACTTGCATGTAGCACCTATCAAGTTTCACTTTGAGGGCATGACAACTTGGGCTTCAATTAAGTCCTTTTAAAGGTTGAGTCATCTCATAACTCTCCCACTACGATGAGGCTTATCCAATTCATGACTAGGATTTATTTGACCTTCAAATGTAATTAAATTGTTAACAACTTTTGTTAACTATTTAGTGGCTTCACTTAAGACCAATTTATTAGCACTATCTCACCTTATTAAGGGTTTGTAGTCTTTTATTTGACATTCCTTATAAAAATTTATATTTGTCATACAAATACCTGATTCTTTTTAGGACTAGATAAAAGACCATTTTGTACGCCTTAGGAGTAGCCTACACTTATGCATATTTTTACCCAAATGGAATTTTCCTGAAGGCGTATGTACCATAGGGGCACGTGAATTTCGTCTTCTCTTGATCCTCAGGTGCTATCGTGATATAATTGTAGCCTGAATAATCATCAAGAAAACAATAATAAGGATAACCTACTAACCTGTCCAGCATCTGGTCGATGAAAGGTAGGGAAAGTTATTCTTTCTAGTGACTTTGTTCAGTTTCTTATAGTCGATGCACACACGCCATCCAGTCACCATTCGAGTCGAAATAGCTTCATCTTTCTCATTATTCACGACTGTCATCTCTTATTTTTTAGGTACAAGCAGCACATGGCTCACCTAAGGACTATCATATATAGCAAATATGATTCCTGCATCTAACAATTTTATCACCTTGTTTTTAACCACTTCCTTCATGGTGGGATTAAGTCTCCTTTGATGTTGTACAGTGGGAGTAAAGGTATCTTCCATTAAAATCTTATGCATAACGATAAAGGTGTTGATTCCTTTAATATCACTAATAGACCATCCTATGGCAGACCTATGCACAAGCAATACATTCAATAGTTTGTCCTCTTCTAATTTAGTCAACTTAGTAGAAATAATCACAAGAAATGTAGAAGAGTCACCTAGGAAAGCATAACATAGATGAACAAACAATTGCTTCAATTCAGGAGGAGGGTGTCAACTTGTGCAAAAACAAACTAAAAAAGAATTTCTCCTTCCTTACTATGTCCTAAAGGTGCCTCAACAACATCATCACAAATATAAGCATACTCTAAATTCAAATTCTCAAATAGTTCATTATAAACATCAGGCATGCCAATCTCATACTTATCAGCATGGGATACTAACTCTACGCATTCATCAACAATAGTGTCAACAATATTAGTCATATGACATGTACTAACCTCCCTAGGGTGTTTTAATGCCTTAAACATGTTGAACACTACCTGTTTATCGTCCACTTGTAGAGTCAGAGTTTCCATGTTTAACTCGATCAGAGTGCGTCATGTTGCCAAGAATGGCCTCCCTAGGATAATAGGGACCTCGACATCCTCTTCCATGTCCAGAATCACAAAGTCTAAAGGAAAAATAAACCGATCAACTTTAACTAAAACATCTTCTAAAAATACCTTTTGGGTATGTTAGAGAACGGTCTGCTAAATGAAGCATGATACTAGTTGGTTTAAGCTCTGTTGTGCCTTGTTTCTTGAAAACACTGAGACACATCATGCTAATGCTCGCCCCTAAATCACAGAGTGCTTTTTTAATATAAACACTACCAATAACACAAGGGATAGTAAAACTCCCTGGGTTGGTAATCTTCTGTGGTAGCTTCCTCTGAATAATGGCACTGCACTTTACGTTCATTTGCACTCTCTCATCCTTACCAAATTTCCTCTTGTTTGCTAAAATTTGTTTCATGAACTTTGCATATTTTGGTACATGCTAAAGCGTATTAGCAAAAGGTATATTAATGTGAAGTTTCTTGAAATGCTCGAGAAATTTAGCGAACTCATCATCTAATTTCTTCTTTTGAAACCTCTTAGGATGCAGGATTCTATTAGTGGTGAAAGGTATAGGATCAGAAAACTTCCCTGAATCAAGCTCTTTAAATGTTTTCTCCTCTTCGGCCATTTCCTTATCGGTATCTCGTTCCTTGCTCATGCTGATCACGCATCCAACTTCTGTTCGGGTTCCTTCAGTTTCTTCCCACTCCTAAGTGATATAGTCGTGCAATCCACATGTGGGTCAACATGAATAACATGTAAATCACTCTTACCTCTCTATAGGCTCTCTAAGAGAGCTATCTTATTTCCCATGTCCGTGATCACAGCATCTTGACCTTCCACCTTTACGTGCACTGCAGTCACCGCATCACTCAACGGGTGAGAAAAACTCCTGGTCTCATCGATAAATCTCCCCAAGATAACCTCAAGTGGGTTCCTCTTCTCCTAATGCTCAACTGTAACTGCTACTCATGAAATAGGCTGCAATCCACTCTCATTAGTAACACAAGAGGTATTCACTTGACTTTTCTTACATGGGTGGTCCTCAATGTTCTAACGCTTTTCTTTCTAAGCACATGTACAACATGTACACCCTGTGCTCACCACTTTAACATGCTCTGGACTAGGCTCCTTATCAGCTGTCAATTCCTCATAATCCTCCTTTGGTCCTTTCCCTGTCAATTTACTCAAAGCCTTTGTTAATATTTCAACTTGGAATTTTAATGCACTAACCTCTTTGACTTCACAAGCTGCCTTCTCTGGTGTTAAATTCTTTGACGGTCATTGTGTAACGACCCCCAAATTTTAACCTAACTTAAGGGACATTACTAAACCAACAACCATTATGCCCCAAAAATTTCGGCAGCATAATGGCGTAACTACAACAATACCAAAATTTTTCTAGTACTTGTTAGACAACAAAATGCACTTCTATACTCATAATCACCAAAGATCACTCCAAACTCCAAATTTCCAACCCAAGAACCATTAGGAATCAGAACCACCAACATTCTAAACATATGCAAAACACAACATATTTTTAGATTCAAAGTCAAGCTCAAGATGAAACTCTAACTAAGGTAAACAACTCAAAGTCCACTACAATTGCCCAACCCAAGGGTCAAACAACTATTAAACCTAACAAAACTTCATATATAATTTAAATACCAAAGTCACAAGCCAAATGAACCGAAATTTAGCTCTTTGGACAGCAAAAGGAGATAATGATATCCCGATTAACTAGGTCCAACTACTAACAAGATAAAACTAAACTAAGTCCAACAAATGCAACACTAATTGAGTAACATGATTAGGGTCTTTCTCTTCTCAAGTCTCCTCCTCAGCACCACGAGGCTCGTCCTAATCATCATCACCTACAAAATCTATGAGTGGGTTAGTACACAACCGTACTGGTAAGTAGCTCACACCTAAGGAGCCACCAACCAATATACAAGGCAAAACATCATGTTATACATAATAATTATAAACTCAGGCATGCTCATCATACATGGAAAGTAAGTAGCGATCACAACATACTAGACCCATAAATCAACATCTCATGCAAAGTCAAGTCAACCTAATCTCAAACCTTGAGTTCACTCCATGCTCAAACTATAACTCGCATAAAGTTTTCTAAGGCCGACCCCTTCGAGACACACGTTGATCCTCGCTGATCTTATTCAGGGCCACCGACATTCTCTGCCGGCCCCAACTATTTACATCTAGGGCCACCGACGCGCTCTGCCGGCCCCAACTGATGCTATCTAGGGTCACCGACGTTCTCCGTCGGCCCCAACTGATTTGTCATCAAAGGCCATCAACGTTCTCAAGGATCTCACATACTTGCCTTTCTAGATTTAGCGCACCGACCCTAACAATCTTAAAGCAAGGTCATCGATGCTACTCTAAGTCCTATTGTGACATACCACCCCTCGAACATTTTTACCCGAGGCACCTGATACTCACCCAACTTTCCTTTTTCACACACAAGGTTATCCGACCTTTAAAACTCATCATAATTTATGACTCTTACATTATGCTTCTTAAACCATGCAAAAACTATAGACACATCCATAACATGCTTTGAAAACCCAAGCCAACAACTCATCGTACATACATATCACAAGATCAAACAAATCCCCACAAGACAACATGCTCATCACAAAAGGTCATTACAACATACTAAACATTACAACATCCCAAGTATCAACTAAGCACAACAAAATCTTAGAACATATGGAGGTTCAAGTGAAATAATCATATAAATAATAATATAACGAAATTTGGCACACAACATGCTAGCACACAAGCAAACAGACCCCACAGGTAGAATTCTACTTACAACATTCCTAAGATATTCCAAGGTATTCCTACACGATAAGTTAAAGATTTAGAAGTTAGAAAAAAACTCCAAAGCCTAGATTGAAACTAAAGGAGTGTTTGAAAGGATTTTCTTACCTAAAGAGCACTTTGAGCCTTACTCGAATACTCCTAATTAAGCCCAATCTACAAACGCAAGTTTTCAAGAATTAGATATTAATCTAACGAATCTTATTTTAGTTCGAAGGATTTAAAGACTTGCTGAAACTTATTGGAACTTACTGAACTACTCCAAACGAGCTGAATTACTGTTGGTTGGTGTTCGAGAGTGTTCGAATCAACCTAAAACTACAACGCAAGGTTCCTACACGTTAGGACCTAAGCCATAACACTTAAAGTGATTTGCGAAAAGTCCAAAACATGTTAAAACTTACCTAACAGTGCCGAACCGACTGAAACTCTGCTGTAAATCCCGTTTTTTGATAGTAAATGGCTTCGAATGTGGACTATTCGGAGTCCAAACAAGCTAAAATCGCAAATAAGAGATGTTTAAGGCATGGGTAAACCAAAACTAAAGTCGATTAGGCATGGGTAAGTGACAAACCTCGTCAAACAAGAAGGAACTCACGTTGGTCTGCTGCAAATCCCGCTTTTTGCAGAAAACTACTTCAAAAGTGGGCTGTTTTGAGTCCAAACAAGATAAAATTACAAATCAAAGGTACTTAGGGTATGGGTAATCCAAATATAAGATCGATTGTTCATGAGTACCTTATTTTGAAGCCTAAATTCGAGTGGGTAATCTGTTTTGAGGTTGAATAAAGCTGGGTCAGCGCAAAATTTGTCAAACGAAGCTGTTGCGTGGTCCACGATTTGGTGCTCATGCTTGGGTGAAGCCCGTCGTGCAAGCTATCGAAGAGGGAAGTAGGAGAACAACTATTGTGCGTGGAGACGAGGAAAACGGAAAAGATGAGGGGTTTTTGGTTTCCTTACATGAGAGGGGAGAAGGAGAAGAGAAATTGAGGATTTTTGGGTTGTTTTGAAAAAAAGATAATAAATAAATAAATATAAAGATAAAGATAAAAATCCTTCTTGTTCACTTAAACAAAAAGCTCATTATTTAAAAAGATTTAGGGCTATTTGGATTTCTATCTTCTAATTAGAGACCTAGATTCTTTATGAGATTTGGGACCAATCTTTGGGTTTCTCTTGAATTTTATAGATATAATCTAAAATTAAACTTCCAAACTTTAGGAATTAAAGATTTTAACTAAAAATCTCTTTTCCCTAAAATTATTAGAAATTTTAATTTACCAACTTAAAGGATAAACTAATAAAATTCTAATTTTCAAAATTAGAACTATAACGAATAATTGAGTCTAAATATTCTAAAATGGCCTAATTTTATAACGTGCGGCGTTACACATTGCTAGCTTGTGATTGCTAACTCTTCTAACAAAGCTCGAGCCTCGTTGACTAACTTAGCTTGAAAATTTCCTCCAATTGCAGTGTCAAGAGTAATTTTATTAGAACGGAGCAACCCATTGTAGAAAAGTTGTACCTGAAGCCAATCGGGATATCCATGTGGCGGGCACTTCCTCAACATATCTTTATAGCGCTCCCAAGCCTCGTATAGCTATTCTTCCTCTCTTTGCTTGAATGTATCAATTTTTGTTATGAGTTTCACTATCTTAGCAAAGGAAAAGAATTTTGTGAGAAACGCCTTCATTAGCTCACTCCAAGTCGATATGCCTCCAGGGGTCAAAGAATCGAACCAATCTATCGCCCTATCCGGTAGAGAAAATGGAAACAAGCGTAAATTAACAGTATTAGAATTAACACCATTAATTTTTACCATCCCACTAATGTGTAGAAACGTGCATAGAGGATAGTACGGATCCTATGATGGATGCCCCTGAAATGCACTGTCTCAAACCATTGGAATAAGACCAAGTTTTAACTCAAAGTTATCAGCACAGATGGGTGTGTATGTGTCACACCCCTTCCCAGCTTACTTGCCTACCCTAGGAAGAGATGTAAAGACATAGACAATCAACCCTTTTACTAGCTCTCTCTGACCATCCCAACATATATCTGAAAATGAAGGTAACACAACATGTTTGAACAAGTAAGTTTGGAACGCTCAAATACACATATGAGCAAGACCCATTAACTTTCAGTACTATGTTCTTTAACAAGTCATAACATTTTATAGTTATTACAACCCCGCTAAAATGCTTTTACTACAAACTATATACATAAGAAAGTGTATATACAAGGAGCTAAAACGGCGTGGTGGCAAACAGGTCTTGTCAAGGCTAAGTACCGGGAACTCGTCTGCTACCTGGGAAGAGAAAACATAATAAAAACGTGAGCTGGGAAGCCCAGTGAGTGTCTATCTTAAAAACATTATAAGCTCAAAGATGAAACATAATGATGGACAAGCTACAAGTTAGAGATAACTTATCACTTATTTGTAAACATAATCAAACCATGCTACCCATTTACAGGTTTAAGTCACCACATTATGTATAGCATAGAAACTCATAATGTAGTATCATACTGAAGAATAGACATTTCAAAAGCGTAGAAGCTCATAACAATAAAACTCATATCATGATACCACTTTCGAACCTTAGCTGTGGTAGAGTCATCTCTATACCAACAACGTTCATACCTCTCTCTCGTGCACGTGGAATTCCATTGACACACTGGTCTTCCCTAATACCTTCTCTATGTCCTTCAGTATTGGGTTAGACCAGTTACTACCCGAATACCTTCTCTTTGTCCTTCAGTATCGGGAAATCATAATTCCTCCCTCCCAAATACCTTCTCAATGTCCTTCAGTACTGGGGATTAACAACATACCGGGGCATACTTTGATTACCTTGGAAATCATGTTTTGATAACACAAACAACAAATTCTCAACATTTGCACTTTTCCTTTCTAAACATGTTTCCAAGTGGATTTACACAAAGAATTTCTAAAGGAAGTCATACTTCCATAATTTAGTTTCCATGTTTGAATGTATAGTTACAAACTAATTCAAATCATGCTTAAGTTTCATCAATGACATTCTATTAAAAGCTCCATGAAAAGTATACAAAAGTAAGTCAAGCATGTTTCAATGATCAACATTTATGCTTTTGAAGCAAAACAAAGGTCAAGCATAGTTCTAAAATAGATTCACTCACAATCACCAAAAGGGTTCCAAGGATTATAAGCTATTCCTATCTCCGTTTGCCCTGAAAAAAGAAATTAATAAAATTAATTCCTTTCCTTATACACCTTAAAAACATATCTAATTCAGTCCCATAACTCAATTCATAATAACCATATGCACTTGGGTGTAAGGTATAAAGAAATGGAAGCACATCTTCTTCAATCTCTTGCTAGCAGTTTTTTTTTTCTTGCACCTAAAATTCCAGGTTCAACTTTCAGCTTGGGTTCCTCAAAATTTAGCAAAACAACCACCTAATATTTTTTGATAAACCTCAAGTACAACATCTTAGCTTACTTACCTCAAAGTTTCAGCTTCTAATTCCTCCTCAAGAGCTCAAAAGAAACGGATTTCTTCACACTGTTCTGCTACCCGAGAATTATGTACCCTAAAATTCCAGGTTCAACTTTCAGCTTGGGTTCCTCAAAATTTAGCAAAACAACCACCTAATATTTTTTGATAAACCTCAAGTACAACATCTTAGCTTACTTACCTCAAAGTTTCAGCTTCTAATTCCTCCTCAAGAGCTCAAAAGAAACGGATTTCTTCACACTGTTCTGCTACCCGAGAATTATGTACCCTAAAATTCCAGGTTCAACTTTCAGCTTGGGTTCCTCAAAATTTAGCAAAACAACCATCTAATATTTTTTGATAAACCTCAAGTAAAACAGCTTAGCTTACTTACCTCAAAGTTTCAGCTTCTAATTCCTCCTCAAGAGCTCAAAAGAAACGGATTTCTTCACACTGTTCTGCTACCCGAGAACTGTGAACACCTCTCGGTTTTCTTCTATTTTCTCCTCCTTCCTCTTCGTATTTTCAAAACAGCCACCCACTTTCGTATTCTACACTCAATTTATGAGAGTTTGACTCAAAAATCATCGAATTTGGTGCAGTAAATTAAGATATATGGCTGTTTGAAGTTGATCCTCTTCCAGAAGCTTCGAGCTGGACAGCACCCACTTGTCAAAGACAAAATCGTGGCTCCACAAATTTTTGCCACCTCCTACTTCCTTATTTACATCTTAATCCCCCTTTTTTTTTAAAAAAAAAAAAACAAAACAAAGACAATATATTCACCTATCACATTTAGTCAACTTTACTTAAGTTTGTGAGAAATAAGAACTTTCATTCAATACATAATGCACCTAAAATTTACCCAACTTGTTAATGACCTTAACTTACTTCAATTCAACTCTTAATATGCTTATTCAATGGCTTACCTATCTCCTTATGAAGCTTTATACACATTATAGTTCACAATCCAAAAGATTCCCAAATCTCATCACGACATCTTTTAGTGCAACCTATATCAATTTGCATATGTCAAAACTTCAAATATGAGCACAATATGATCAAAAGAGAGTTTAGGGCTTACAATTTACTACCCCGTTAAGAGGAATTTCGCCCTCGAAATTCAGCAACATCATTTGTACGAGAAAAGTTGTGGGTACTTTTCTTTCATTTGATCTTCGCTCTCCCATGTTGCTTCCTCAACCTCGTGATTTCTCCACAATACTTTTACCAACGCTATTGTCTTGTTCCTAAGTACCTGTTCCTTCCGATCAAGTACTTGTAGAGGTTCTTCCTCATAAGATAGATTCTCCTTAAGTTGTATTGGTTCCGCCGTGAGCACATGTGATGGGTCAGAAATGTATTTCCTCAACATTGATACATGGAAAACATTATGTACCCGAGACAACTCTATAGGTAAAGCTAATCTGTAAGCTGATGGCCCTACACGTTCCAGAATCTCGTAAGGACCTATATATCTTGGGCTCAACTTCCCTTTCCTTCCGAACCGTAAAATACCCTTCCACGGGGACAGTCTCAAGAAAACTTTGTTTCCGATTTCGAATTCTAAATCTCTCCTTCGCTTATCAGCGTAACTCTTTTGCCTATCTTGCGCTGTCTTCAGCCTTTCCCTGATAAACTTAATATTTTCTGAAGTAACTTGGACTAACTCTGGCCCTATTAGCTTTCTTTCCCCTACCTCACCCCAACATATAGGGGTTCTACATCTTCTTCCATACAATGCTTCGTACGGTGCCATTCCAATGCTAGAGTGATAGTTGTTATTGTATGCAAACTCCATCAATGATAGATGAGTTTCCCAACTTCCTTTATACTGCAACACGCATGCTCGAAGCATGTCTTCAAGGGTTTGGATGGTCCTTTCTGACTGACCATCAGTCTGTGGATGAAATGCTGTGCTGAAGTGCAGTTTAGTTCCTAAGGCCTCTTGAAGGCTCGGCCAGAACTTGGAAGTGAACCTCGAGTCCCTATCTGACACAATTGATACTGGGGCTCCGTATTGGCATACAATCCTGTCAACATACAATTTAGCAAGTTTATCCAAGGTGAAAGTTACCTTAACTGGTAAAAATCGAGCAGTCTTGGTAAGTCTATCAACTATCACCCAAATCCCATCATAACCGCTCGGTGTCCGAGGAAGTCCAAAAAGGAAATCCATGGTTACATGCTCCCACTTCCATTCAGGTACTGGGAGTGGGTTTAGAAGTCCTCCTAGTTTCTGTCGTTCAGGCTTCACCTGCTGACAGATAAGACATTTAGAGACATACTCTGCTATCTCTCTTTTTATTCCTGTCCACCAATAATGGCTCTTCAATGTCCGGTACATCTTTGTCCCTCATGGATGCATCGCATAAGCCGAACTATGTGCTTCCTCCAGTATTGTGTTTCTCAAAGCTTCATCTTTAGCTACACAAAACCTACCGCACTTCATCAACGCCCCATCATGCCTTATTTCGTAATCTGCTCTCTGCTTCAAGTTCACCTCTTCCATCAATTTCTTGAGGACAGGGTCTCTAGCTTGACTTGAGATAACCTCATTAATTAAAGTAGGTCTTACCTGAAAATAAGCTAACAAATTCCCTTTTTCACCAACCGACACTTCTGCATTAGAACTCTTGAGTTCCTCAAACAGAGCCACTCTAACAGCATTAAGTGAACTCTTAGGTTGCTTCGACTTCCTACTAAGTGCATCAGCTACAACATTAGCCTTCCCTGGGTGATACTCGATTGTACAGTCATAGTCTTTTATCAACTCGAGCCACCTCCGCTGCCTCAAATTCAACTCTTTCTGCTCAAAGATATATTTTAAACTTTTATGATCTGTGTAGATATGACATTTCTCACCAAACAGATAATGCCTCCAAATTTTTAAAGCTAACACAACTGCTGCGAGTTCCAGATCATGAGTAGGATAGTTACACTCATGCTTTTTCAGTTGTCTTGACGCATAAGCGATCACTTTCCCATCCTGCATAAGAACACATCCAAGGCCCTGATGTGATGCATCACAGTAAACCTCAAACTCTTTTCCCGTGGTAGGTAGAGTTAATATCGGTGCTGTCACAAGTCTGTTCTTTAACTCTTGAAAACTTTTTTCACACCCTTCACCCCACTCGAACTTCGTGTTTTTCTTTGTCAAACTGGTTATTGGAAGAGCTATCTTTGAAAACCCCTCGATAAAACGTCGGTAGTATCCTGCAAGCCCCAGAAAACTACGGACTTCTGATACTGAAGTGGGTCGTTCCCACTTGACTATAGCTTCTGTCTTCTGAGGATCCACTTGAACTCCGGTTGCTGACACTACGTGTCCCAAAAACACAACCTGCTCCAGCCAAAACTCACACTTACTAAATTTAGCATACAACTTCTGATCTCGTAATGTCTGTAGCACTATTTTGAGATGTTCCGCATGCTTCTCCTTACTTTCTGAATACACTAATATGTCATCAATAAATACTATCACGAACTGATCAAGGTAAGGATGGAAAATTCGATTCATGAGATCCATGAATGCTGCTGGGGCATTTGTTAACCCGAATGGCATTACCAAGAACTCGTAATGCCCATACCTTGTCCTAAAAGCTGTCTTTGGTACATCAAAGTCATTAATCTTCAATTGATGGTACCCCGATCGCAAATCAATTTTGGAAAATACCGAGGCACCCTTTAGTTGGTCGAACAAGTCATCTATACGGGGTAAGGGATACTTATTACGTATTGTTACTTTATTTAATTGTCGGTAATCAATACATAATCGTAATGTCCCATCTTTTTTTTTCACAAATAACACAGGTGCTCCCCACGGAGATACGCTTGGTCGGATATAACCCTTATCCACCAACTCCTGCAACTGAGTTTTCAACTCCTTCAATTCCTTCGGTGCCATTCTGTACGGTGCTTGAGATATTGGCGTCGTTCCTGGAATCAAGTCTATGGTAAACTCCACCTCTCTATCAGGTGGCAACCCTGGTAGCTCCTCTGGGAAAACATCTAAAAACTCACATACTACTAGAATGTCCTCAGGTATCAATTTACTCGCCGGTGCACAAACTACATATGCGAGATATGCTGTACAACCTTTATTCAATAATTTTCTAGCTTTAATAGTTGATATTATACAAGTAGGCAATATCTTCCTATAGCCCTTAAACATGACTTCAATGTCGCCTGGCTTTCTGAACACAACTTCCTTCTTATGACAATCCATAGAGGCATGATACCTAGACAAGAAATCCATCCCCAAGATAACATTGAACTCTTGAAGATCTAAGGGAATCAGTTCGGCTGTCATAGTCATACCATCTACTTCTACCATACAATTCCTATAGAAGCTACGGACTATCAACATAGCACCAATAGGAGTATATATGCACAGTTCTTCAGATAGAGGTTCTAATTCGCCCTCAATATTAGTAGCAAACATATAAGAGATAAAAGAATGTGTAGCTCCTGGATCTAATAACACATGCGCAAGTTTACCACAAATAGAAAGTCTACCAGAAACAACTTCTGGTGCATCATCTGCCTCCTGCTGTGTCATGGCATAGATCTTCCCCTGCTGTCGGGGTCGGCCTACAGGTCTCTTCTGCATAGCCCTACTAGTGCCTTCTTCTCCAGCTACCCCAATCGTTTGCTGTTGGTTCACAGTCTGCGGCGCAGTTCTCTGTCCTACCTTGTTCTCCTGAATTAGCTGGGGGCATTCCATCTTGAAATGACCTTCTTGCCCACAATTAAAACATACATTACTCCCACTCAAACATCGACCCCAATGATACTTTCCACAAGTGTTGCACAATGGTTTCCTAGCTGAACTAGCTACCGACTCACCGGGTTGTCCTGTACGAGAGTCTCTTGCTGATCCTGTCGAAAAACTCGATCCCTGCTGTCTCTGTCTCTCCCTACCTCTACTCGTACCAGTCTTGGAAGTAGACTGCCCACCACGATGAGAATTGAAGCTCCCTTTTCCAGAAACTCTTGGGGTGAATCTCCTACTATCTCCTGGTTGGAGCCGATCTCGTGATGAACTAACCGAATAACTGGTACGTCCATCACCTATAACACCTCTTCCCGATCTTTCCTCTACTAGGCTTCGCTCCACCCTTAGCGCTGTCTCCACTAGTTTGGAAAACTCAACCCACTCTGAACTTGCTGTCACAGGCGTTCGGATCTCTGTTCGTAGACCATCCCGAACCTTTTGCATCGATCTATCTCGCTTGCAACAATAGTGCTAGCATACTTTGATAACTCTGTGAACTTCTTCTCATATTCTGCTATTGTCATTGATCCCTGAACAAGCCCCAGAAACTCGTTCCTCTTCGCATCACGGTAAGAACTCGGATAATACTTATCTTCAAATGCCTTTCGAAACTCTTTCCAACTCCATGCTTCCCCTTTTCTGCTCTCTGTTATCTTCCACCAATCATCTGCTCCTTTCTGGAACAAGAATGCTGCTAAATCAACCTTTCTTTCCTCAGGGCATCGCATAACCCTGAAACACTTCTCAATCTGATTTAACCAAACCTCAGCATCAGCGGGATCTGTCGTGCCCTCAAATGCTGTTGCACCCAAGGCCTTTAGTCTTTCAATGCCATACTTTTTTTCTGGGTCTGTTTGTGTTGATCTAACACTTTCAGCTAATCTTTGAGTTATCCTCGTAAAAATCTGTTCCTCCAGATTCACCTCTTGCTGAGGATGACTAGACTCTCCCTCTGATACCTCTCTTCCTCTATCGCCAGTAGCTTCTTGAGTTCCGGCCTCCACTCGCCTGCCTCGTTTGCCACCTCGAGCCATGGTCCTAAATTATACAATCTTGTTAAAATAATTAAGACAACAAGCTCCTAGTTTAATGCATGAACTTAGTTCCCTTCCCAAAACCTTTTGCTCTGATACCAAGTTGTCACACCCCTTCCCAGCTTACTTGCCTACCCTAGGAAGAGATGTAAAGACATAGACAATCAACCCTTTTACTAGCTCTCTCTGACCATCCCAACATATATCTGAAAATGAAGGTAACACAACATGTTTGAACAAGTAAGTTTGGAACGCTCAAATACACATATGAGCAAGACCCATTAACTTTCAGTACTATGTTCTTTAACAAGTCATAACATTTTATAGTTATTACAACCCCACTAAAATGCTTTTACTACAAACTATATACATAAGAAAGTGTATATACAAGGAGCTAAAACGGCGTGGTGGCAAACAGGTCTTGTCAAGGCTAAGTACCGGGAACTCGTCTGCTACCTGGGAAGAGAAAACATAATAAAAACGTGAGCTGGGAAGCCCAGTGAGTGTCTATCTTAAAAACATTATAAGCTCAAAGATGAAACATAATGATGGACAAGCTACAAGTTAGAGATAACTTATCACTTATTTGTAAACATAATCAAACCATGCTACCCATTTACAGGTTTAAGTCACCACATTATGTATAGCATAGAAACTCATAATGTAGTATCATACTGAAGAATAGACATTTCAAAAGCGTAGAAGCTCATAACAATAAAACTCATATCATGATACCACTTTCGAACCTTAGCTGTGGTAGAGTCATCTCTATACCAACAACGTTCATACCTCTCTCTCGTGCACGTGGAATTCCATTGACACACTGGTCTTCCCTAATACCTTCTCTATGTCCTTCAGTATTGGGTTAGACCAGTTACTACCCGAATACCTTCTCTTTGTCCTTCAGTATCGGGAAATCATAATTCCTCCCTCCCAAATACCTTCTCAATGTCCTTCAGTACTGGGGATTAACAACATACCGGGGCATACTTTGATTACCTTGGAAATCATGTTTTGATAACACAAACAACAAATTCTCAACATTTGCACTTTTCCTTTCTAAACATGTTTCCAAGTGGATTTACACAAAGAATTTCTAAAGGAAGTCATACTTCCATAATTTAGTTTCCATGTTTGAATGTATAGTTACAAACTAATTCAAATCATGCTTAAGTTTCATCAATGACATTCTATTAAAAGCTCCATGAAAAGTATACAAAAGTAAGTCAAGCATGTTTCAATGATCAACATTTATGCTTTTGAAGCAAAACAAAGGTCAAGCATAGTTCTAAAATAGATTCACTCACAATCACCAAAAGGGTTCCAAGGATTATAAGCTATTCCTATCTCCGTTTGCCCTGAAAAAAGAAATTAATAAAATTAATTCCTTTCCTTATACACCTTAAAAACATATCTAATTCAGTCCCATAACTCAATTCATAATAACCATATGCACTTGGGTGTAAGGTATAAAGAAATGGAAGCACATCTTCTTCAATCTCTTGCTAGCAGTTTTTTTTTTCTTGCACCTAAAATTCCAGGTTCAACTTTCAGCTTGGGTTCCTCAAAATTTAGCAAAACAACCACCTAATATTTTTTGATAAACCTCAAGTACAACATCTTAGCTTACTTACCTCAAAGTTTCAGCTTCTAATTCCTCCTCAAGAGCTCAAAAGAAACGGATTTCTTCACACTGTTCTGCTACCCGAGAATTATGTACCCTAAAATTCCAGGTTCAACTTTCAGCTTGGGTTCCTCAAAATTTAGCAAAACAACCACCTAATATTTTTTGATAAACCTCAAGTACAACATCTTAGCTTACTTACCTCAAAGTTTCAGCTTCTAATTCCTCCTCAAGAGCTCAAAAGAAACGGATTTCTTCACACTGTTCTGCTACCCGAGAATTATGTACCCTAAAATTCCAGGTTCAACTTTCAGCTTGGGTTCCTCAAAATTTAGCAAAACAACCATCTAATATTTTTTGATAAACCTCAAGTAAAACAGCTTAGCTTACTTACCTCAAAGTTTCAGCTTCTAATTCCTCCTCAAGAGCTCAAAAGAAACGGATTTCTTCACACTGTTCTGCTACCCGAGAACTGTGAACACCTCTCGGTTTTCTTCTATTTTCTCCTCCTTCCTCTTCGTATTTTCAAAACAGCCACCCACTTTCGTATTCTACACTCAATTTATGAGAGTTTGACTCAAAAATCATCGAATTTGGTGCAGTAAATTAAGATATATGGCTGTTTGAAGTTGATCCTCTTCCAGAAGCTTCGAGCTGGACAGCACCCACTTGTCAAAGACAAAATCGTGGCTCCACAAATTTTTGCCACCTCCTACTTCCTTATTTACATCTTAATCCCCCTTTTTTTTTAAAAAAAAAAAAACAAAACAAAGACAATATATTCACCTATCACATTTAGTCAACTTTACTTAAGTTTGTGAGAAATAAGAACTTTCATTCAATACATAATGCACCTAAAATTTACCCAACTTGTTAATGACCTTAACTTACTTCAATTCAACTCTTAATATGCTTATTCAATGGCTTACCTATCTCCTTATGAAGCTTTATACACATTATAGTTCACAATCCAAAAGATTCCCAAATCTCATCACGACATCTTTTAGTGCAACCTATATCAATTTGCATATGTCAAAACTTCAAATATGAGCACAATATGATCAAAAGAGAGTTTAGGGCTTACAATTTACTACCCCGTTAAGAGGAATTTCGCCCTCGAAATTCAGCAACATCATTTGTACGAGAAAAGTTGTGGGTACTTTTCTTTCATTTGATCTTCGCTCTCCCATGTTGCTTCCTCAACCTCGTGATTTCTCCACAATACTTTTACCAACGCTATTGTCTTGTTCCTAAGTACCTGTTCCTTCCGATCAAGTACTTGTAGAGGTTCTTCCTCATAAGATAGATTCTCCTTAAGTTGTATTGGTTCCGCCGTGAGCACATGTGATGGGTCAGAAATGTATTTCCTCAACATTGATACATGGAAAACATTATGTACCCGAGACAACTCTATAGGTAAAGCTAATCTGTAAGCTGATGGCCCTACACGTTCCAGAATCTCGTAAGGACCTATATATCTTGGGCTCAACTTCCCTTTCCTTCCGAACCGTAAAATACCCTTCCACGGGGACAGTCTCAAGAAAACTTTGTTTCCGATTTCGAATTCTAAATCTCTCCTTCGCTTATCAGCGTAACTCTTTTGCCTATCTTGCGCTGTCTTCAGCCTTTCCCTGATAAACTTAATATTTTCTGAAGTAACTTGGACTAACTCTGGCCCTATTAGCTTTCTTTCCCCTACCTCACCCCAACATATAGGGGTTCTACATCTTCTTCCATACAATGCTTCGTACGGTGCCATTCCAATGCTAGAGTGATAGTTGTTATTGTATGCAAACTCCATCAATGATAGATGAGTTTCCCAACTTCCTTTATACTGCAACACGCATGCTCGAAGCATGTCTTCAAGGGTTTGGATGGTCCTTTCTGACTGACCATCAGTCTGTGGATGAAATGCTGTGCTGAAGTGCAGTTTAGTTCCTAAGGCCTCTTGAAGGCTCGGCCAGAACTTTGAAGTGAACCTCGAGTCCCTATCTGACACAATTGATACTGGGGCTCCGTATTGGCATACAATCCTGTCAACATACAATTTAGCAAGTTTATCCAAGGTGAAAGTTACCTTAACTGGTAAAAATCGAGCAGTCTTGGTAAGTCTATCAACTATCACCCAAATCCCATCATAACCGCTCGGTGTCCGAGGAAGTCCAAAAAGGAAATCCATGGTTACATGCTCCCACTTCCATTCAGGTACTGGGAGTGGGTTTAGAAGTCCTCCTAGTTTCTGTCGTTCAGGCTTCACCTGCTGACAGATAAGACATTTAGAGACATACTCTGCTATCTCTCTTTTTATTCCTGTCCACCAATAATGGCTCTTCAATGTCCGGTACATCTTTGTCCCTCATGGATGCATCGCATAAGCCGAACTATGTGCTTCCTCCAGTATTGTGTTTCTCAAAGCTTCATCTTTAGCTACACAAAACCTACCGCACTTCATCAACGCCCCATCATGCCTTATTTCGTAATCTGCTCTCTGCTTCAAGTTCACCTCTTCCATCAATTTCTTGAGGACAGGGTCTCTAGCTTGACTTGAGATAACCTCATTAATTAAAGTAGGTCTTACCTGAAAATAAGCTAACAAATTCCCTTTTTCACCAACCGACACTTCTGCATTAGAACTCTTGAGTTCCTCAAACAGAGCCACTCTAACAGCATTAAGTGAACTCTTAGGTTGCTTCGACTTCCTACTAAGTGCATCAGCTACAACATTAGCCTTCCCTGGGTGATACTCGATTGTACAGTCATAGTCTTTTATCAACTCGAGCCACCTCCGCTGCCTCAAATTCAACTCTTTCTGCTCAAAGATATATTTTAAACTTTTATGATCTGTGTAGATATGACATTTCTCACCAAACAGATAATGCCTCCAAATTTTTAAAGCTAACACAACTGCTGCGAGTTCCAGATCATGAGTAGGATAGTTACACTCATGCTTTTTCAGTTGTCTTGACGCATAAGCGATCACTTTCCCATCCTGCATAAGAACACATCCAAGGCCCTGATGTGATGCATCACAGTAAACCTCAAACTCTTTTCCCGTGGTAGGTAGAGTTAATATCGGTGCTGTCACAAGTCTGTTCTTTAACTCTTGAAAACTTTTTTCACACCCTTCACCCCACTCGAACTTCGTGTTTTTCTTTGTCAAACTGGTTATTGGAAGAGCTATCTTTGAAAACCCCTCGATAAAACGTCGGTAGTATCCTGCAAGCCCCAGAAAACTACGGACTTCTGATACTGAAGTGGGTCGTTCCCACTTGACTATAGCTTCTGTCTTCTGAGGATCCACTTGAACTCCGGTTGCTGACACTACGTGTCCCAAAAACACAACCTGCTCCAGCCAAAACTCACACTTACTAAATTTAGCATACAACTTCTGATCTCGTAATGTCTGTAGCACTATTTTGAGATGTTCCGCATGCTTCTCCTTACTTTCTGAATACACTAATATGTCATCAATAAATACTATCACGAACTGATCAAGGTAAGGATGGAAAATTCGATTCATGAGATCCATGAATGCTGCTGGGGCATTTGTTAACCCGAATGGCATTACCAAGAACTCGTAATGCCCATACCTTGTCCTAAAAGCTGTCTTTGGTACATCAAAGTCATTAATCTTCAATTGATGGTACCCCGATCGCAAATCAATTTTGGAAAATACCGAGGCACCCTTTAGTTGGTCGAACAAGTCATCTATACGGGGTAAGGGATACTTATTACGTATTGTTACTTTATTTAATTGTCGGTAATCAATACATAATCGTAATGTCCCATCTTTTTTTTTCACAAATAACACAGGTGCTCCCCACGGAGATACGCTTGGTCGGATATAACCCTTATCCACCAACTCCTGCAACTGAGTTTTCAACTCCTTCAATTCCTTCGGTGCCATTCTGTACGGTGCTTGAGATATTGGCGTCGTTCCTGGAATCAAGTCTATGGTAAACTCCACCTCTCTATCAGGTGGCAACCCTGGTAGCTCCTCTGGGAAAACATCTAAAAACTCACATACTACTAGAATGTCCTCAGGTATCAATTTACTCGCCGGTGCACAAACTACATATGCGAGATATGCTGTACAACCTTTATTCAATAATTTTCTAGCTTTAATAGTTGATATTATACAAGTAGGCAATATCTTCCTATAGCCCTTAAACATGACTTCAATGTCGCCTGGCTTTCTGAACACAACTTCCTTCTTATGACAATCCATAGAGGCATGATACCTAGACAAGAAATCCATCCCCAAGATAACATTGAACTCTTGAAGATCTAAGGGAATCAGTTCGGCTGTCATAGTCATACCATCTACTTCTACCATACAATTCCTATAGAAGCTACGGACTATCAACATAGCACCAATAGGAGTATATATGCACAGTTCTTCAGATAGAGGTTCTAATTCGCCCTCAATATTAGTAGCAAACATATAAGAGATAAAAGAATGTGTAGCTCCTGGATCTAATAACACATGCGCAAGTTTACCACAAATAGAAAGTCTACCAGAAACAACTTCTGGTGCATCATCTGCCTCCTGCTGTGTCATGGCATAGATCTTCCCCTGCTGTCGGGGTCGGCCTACAGGTCTCTTCTGCATAGCCCTACTAGTGCCTTCTTCTCCAGCTACCCCAATCGTTTGCTGTTGGTTCACAGTCTGCGGCGCAGTTCTCTGTCCTACCTTGTTCTCCTGAATTAGCTGGGGGCATTCCATCTTGAAATGACCTTCTTGCCCACAATTAAAACATACATTACTCCCACTCAAACATCGACCCCAATGATACTTTCCACAAGTGTTGCACAATGGTTTCCTAGCTGAACTAGCTACCGACTCACCGGGTTGTCCTGTACGAGAGTCTCTTGCTGATCCTGTCGAAAAACTCGATCCCTGCTGTCTCTGTCTCTCCCTACCTCTACTCGTACCAGTCTTGGAAGTAGACTGCCCACCACGATGAGAATTGAAGCTCCCTTTTCCAGAAACTCTTGGGGTGAATCTCCTACTATCTCCTGGTTGGAGCCGATCTCGTGATGAACTAACCGAATAACTGGTACGTCCATCACCTATAACACCTCTTCCCGATCTTTCCTCTACTAGGCTTCGCTCCACCCTTAGCGCTGTCTCCACTAGTTTGGAAAACTCAACCCACTCTGAACTTGCTGTCACAGGCGTTCGGATCTCTGTTCGTAGACCATCCCGAACCTTTTGCATCGATCTATCTCGCTTGCAACAATAGTGCTAGCATACTTTGATAACTCTGTGAACTTCTTCTCATATTCTGCTATTGTCATTGATCCCTGAACAAGCCCCAGAAACTCGTTCCTCTTCGCATCACGGTAAGAACTCGGATAATACTTATCTTCAAATGCCTTTCGAAACTCTTTCCAACTCCATGCTTCCCCTTTTCTGCTCTCTGTTATCTTCCACCAATCATCTGCTCCTTTCTGGAACAAGAATGCTGCTAAATCAACCTTTCTTTCCTCAGGGCATCGCATAACCCTGAAACACTTCTCAATCTGATTTAACCAAACCTCAGCATCAGCGGGATCTGTCGTGCCCTCAAATGCTGTTGCACCCAAGGCCTTTAGTCTTTCAATGCCATACTTTTTTTCTGGGTCTGTTTGTGTTGATCTAACACTTTCAGCTAATCTTTGAGTTATCCTCGTAAAATCTGTTCCTCCAGATTCACCTCTTGCTGAGGATGACTAGACTCTCCCTCTGATACCTCTCTTCCTCTATCGCCAGTAGCTTCTTGAGTTCCGGCCTCCACTCGCCTGCCTCGTTTGCCACCTCGAGCCATGGTCCTAAATTATACAATCTTGTTAAAATAATTAAGACAACAAGCTCCTAGTTTAATGCATGAACTTAGTTCCCTTCCCAAAACCTTTTGCTCTGATACCAAGTTGTCACACCCCTTCCCAGCTTACTTGCCTACCCTAGGAAGAGATGTAAAGACATAGACAATCAACCCTTTTACTAGCTCTCTCTGACCATCCCAACATATATCTGAAAATGAAGGTAACACAACATGTTTGAACAAGTAAGTTTGGAACGCTCAAATACACATATGAGCAAGACCCATTAACTTTCAGTACTATGTTCTTTAACAAGTCATAACATTTTATAGTTATTACAACCCCACTAAAATGCTTTTACTACAAACTATATACATAAGAAAGTGTATATACAAGGAGCTAAAACGGCGTGGTGGCAAACAGGTCTTGTCAAGGCTAAGTACCGGGAACTCGTCTGCTACCTGGGAAGAGAAAACATAATAAAAACGTGAGCTGGGAAGCCCAGTGAGTGTCTATCTTAAAAACATTATAAGCTCAAAGATGAAACATAATGATGGACAAGCTACAAGTTAGAGATAACTTATCACTTATTTGTAAACATAATCAAACCATGCTACCCATTTACAGGTTTAAGTCACCACATTATGTATAGCATAGAAACTCATAATGTAGTATCATACTGAAGAATAGACATTTCAAAAGCGTAGAAGCTCATAACAATAAAACTCATATCATGATACCACTTTCGAACCTTAGCTGTGGTAGAGTCATCTCTATACCAACAACGTTCATACCTCTCTCTCGTGCACGTGGAATTCCATTGACACACTGGTCTTCCCTAATACCTTCTCTATGTCCTTCAGTATTGGGTTAGACCAGTTACTACCCGAATACCTTCTCTTTGTCCTTCAGTATCGGGAAATCATAATTCCTCCCTCCCAAATACCTTCTCAATGTCCTTCAGTACTGGGGGTTAACAACATACCGGGGCATACTTTGATTACCTTGGAAATCATGTTTTGATAACACAAACAACAAATTCTCAACATTTGCACTTTTCCTTTCTAAACATGTTTCCAAGTGGATTTACACAAAGAATTTCTAAAGGAAGTCATACTTCCATAATTTAGTTTCCATGTTTGAATGTATAGTTACAAACTAATTCAAATCATGCTTAAGTTTCATCAATGACATTCTATTAAAAGCTCCATGAAAAGTATACAAAAGTAAGTCAAGCATGTTTCAATGATCAACATTTATGCTTTTGAAGCAAAACAAAGGTCAAGCATAGTTCTAAAATAGATTCACTCACAATCACCAAAAGGGTTCCAAGGATTATAAGCTATTCCTATCTCCGTTTGCCCTGAAAAAAGAAATTAATAAAATTAATTCCTTTCCTTATACACCTTAAAAACATATCTAATTCAGTCCCATAACTCAATTCATAATAACCATATGCACTTGGGTGTAAGGTATAAAGAAATGGAAGCACATCTTCTTCAATCTCTTGCTATCAGTTTTTTTTTTCTTGCACCTAAAATTCCAGGTTCAACTTTCAGCTTGGGTTCCTCAAAATTTAGCAAAACAACCACCTAATATTTTTTGATAAACCTCAAGTACAACATCTTAGCTTACTTACCTCAAAGTTTCAGCTTCTAATTCCTCCTCAAGAGCTCAAAAGAAACGGATTTCTTCACACTGTTCTGCTACCCGAGAATTATGTACCCTAAAATTCCAGGTTCAACTTTCAGCTTGGGTTCCTCAAAATTTAGCAAAACAACCACCTAATATTTTTTGATAAACCTCAAGTACAACATCTTAGCTTACTTACCTCAAAGTTTCAGCTTCTAATTCCTCCTCAAGAGCTCAAAAGAAACGGATTTCTTCACACTGTTCTACTACCCGAGAATTATGTACCCTAAAATTCCAGGTTCAACTTTCAGCTTGGGTTCCTCAAAATTTAGCAAAACAACCATCTAATATTTTTTGATAAACCTCAAGTAAAACAGCTTAGCTTACTTACCTCAAAGTTTCAGCTTCTAATTCCTCCTCAAGAGCTCAAAAGAAATGGATTTCTTCACACTGTTCTGCTACCCGAGAACTGTGAACACCTCTCGGTTTTCTTCTATTTTCTCCTCCTTCCTCTTCGTATTTTCAAAACAGCCACCCACTTTCGTATTCTACACTCAATTTATGAGAGTTTGACTCAAAAATCATCGAATTTGGTGCAGTAAATTAAGATATATGGCTGTTTGAAGTTGATCCTCTTCCAGAAGCTTCGAGCTGGACAGCACCCACTTGTCAAAGACAAAATCGTGGCTCCACAAATTTTTGCCACCTCCTACTTCCTTATTTACATCTTAATCCCCCTTTTTTTTAAAAAAAAAAAAAACAAAACAAAGACAATATATTCACCTATCACATTTAGTCAACTTTACTTAAGTTTGTGAGAAATAAGAACTTTCATTCAATACATAATGCACCTAAAATTTACCCAACTTGTTAATGACCTTAACTTACTTCAATTCAACTCTTAATATGCTTATTCAATGGCTTACCTATCTCCTTATGAAGCTTTATACACATTATAGTTCACAATCCAAAAGATTCCCAAATCTCATCACGACATCTTTTAGTGCAACCTATATCAATTTGCATATGTCAAAACTTCAAATATGAGCACAATATGATCAAAAGAGAGTTTAGGGCTTACAATTTACTACCCCGTTAAGAGGAATTTCGCCCTCGAAATTCAGCAACATCATTTGTACGAGAAAAGTTGTGGGTACTTTTCTTTCATTTGATCTTCGCTCTCCCATGTTGCTTCCTCAACCTCGTGATTTCTCCACAATACTTTTACCAACGCTATTGTCTTGTTCCTAAGTACCTGTTCCTTCCGATCAAGTACTTGTAGAGGTTCTTCCTCATAAGATAGATTCTCCTTAAGTTGTACTGGTTCCGCCGTGAGCACATGTGATGGGTCAGAAATGTATTTCCTCAACATTGATACATGGAAAACATTATGTACCCGAGACAACTCTATAGGTAAAGCTAATCTGTAAGCTGATGGCCCTACACGTTCCAGAATCTCGTAAGGACCTATATATCTTGGGCTCAACTTCCCTTTCCTTCCGAACCGTAAAATACCCTTCCACGGGGACAGTCTCAAGAAAACTTTGTTTCCGATTTCGAATTCTAAATCTCTCCTTCGCTTATCAGCGTAACTCTTTTGCCTATCTTGCGCTGTCTTCAGCCTTTCCCTGATAAACTTAATATTTTCTGAAGTAACTTGGACTAACTCTGGCCCTATTAGCTTTCTTTCCCCTACCTCACCCCAACATATAGGGGTTCTACATCTTCTTCCATACAATGCTTCGTACGGTGCCATTCCAATGCTAGAGTGATAGTTGTTATTGTATGCAAACTCCATCAATGATAGATGAGTTTCCCAACTTCCTTTATACTGCAACACGCATGCTCGAAGCATGTCTTCAAGGGTTTGGATGGTCCTTTCTGACTGACCATCAGTCTGTGGATGAAATGCTGTGCTGAAGTGCAGTTTAGTTCCTAAGGCCTCTTGAAGGCTCGGCCAGAACTTGGAAGTGAACCTCGAGTCCCTATCTGACACAATTGATACTGGGGCTCCGTATTGGCATACAATCCTGTCAACATACAATTTAGCAAGTTTATCCAAGGTGAAAGTTACCTTAACTGGTAAAAATCGAGCAGTCTTGGTAAGTCTATCAACTATCACCCAAATCCCATCATAACCGCTCGGTGTCCGAGGAAGTCCAAAAAGGAAATCCATGGTTACATGCTCCCACTTCCATTCAGGTACTGGGAGTGGGTTTAGAAGTCCTCCTAGTTTCTGTCGTTCAGGCTTCACCTGCTGACAGATAAGACATTTAGAGACATACTCTGCTATCTCTCTTTTTATTCCTGTCCACCAATAATGGCTCTTCAATGTCCGGTACATCTTTGTCCCTCATGGATGCATCGCATAAGCCGAACTATGTGCTTCCTCCAGTATTGTGTTTCTCAAAGCTTCATCTTTAGCTACACAAAACCTACCGCACTTCATCAACGCCCCATCATGCCTTATTTCGTAATCTGCTCTCTGCTTCAAGTTCACCTCTTCCATCAATTTCTTGAGGACAGGGTCTCTAGCTTGACTTGAGATAACCTCATTAATTAAAGTAGGTCTTACCTGAAAATAAGCTAACAAATTCCCTTTTTCACCAACCGACACTTCTGCATTAGAACTCTTGAGTTCCTCAAACAGAGCCACTCTAACAGCATTAAGTGAACTCTTAGGTTGCTTCGACTTCCTACTAAGTGCATCAGCTACAACATTAGCCTTCCCTGGGTGATACTCTATTGTACAGTCATAGTCTTTTATCAACTCGAGCCACCTCCGCTGCCTCAAATTCAACTCTTTCTGCTCAAAGATATATTTTAAACTTTTATGATCTGTGTAGATATGACATTTCTCACCAAACAGATAATGCCTCCAAATTTTTAAAGCTAACACAACTGCTGCGAGTTCCAGATCATGAGTAGGATAGTTACACTCATGCTTTTTCAGTTGTCTTGACGCATAAGCGATCACTTTCCCATCCTGCATAAGAACACATCCAAGGCCCTGATGTGATGCATCACAGTAAACCTCAAACTCTTTTCCCGTGGTAGGTAGAGTTAATATCGGTGCTGTCACAAGTCTGTTCTTTAACTCTTGAAAACTTTTTTCACACCCTTCACCCCACTCGAACTTCGTGTTTTTCTTTGTCAAACTGGTTATTGGAAGAGCTATCTTTGAAAACCCCTCGATAAAACGTCGGTAGTATCCTGCAAGCCCCAGAAAACTACGGACTTCTGATACTGAAGTGGGTCGTTCCCACTTGACTATAGCTTCTGTCTTCTGAGGATCCACTTGAACTCCGGTTGCTGACACTACGTGTCCCAAAAACACAACCTGCTCCAGCCAAAACTCACACTTACTAAATTTAGCATACAACTTCTGATCTCGTAATGTCTGTAGCACTATTTTGAGATGTTCCGCATGCTTCTCCTTACTTTCTGAATACACTAATATGTCATCAATAAATACTATCACGAACTGATCAAGGTAAGGATGGAAAATTCGATTCATGAGATCCATGAATGCTGCTGGGGCATTTGTTAACCCGAATGGCATTACCAAGAACTCGTAATGCCCATACCTTGTCCTAAAAGCTGTCTTTGGTACATCAAAGTCATTAATCTTCAATTGATGGTACCCCGATCGCAAATCAATTTTGGAAAATACCGAGGCACCCTTTAGTTGGTCGAACAAGTCATCTATACGGGGTAAGGGATACTTATTACGTATTGTTACTTTATTTAATTGTCGGTAATCAATACATAATCGTAATGTCCCATCTTTTTTTTTCACAAATAACACAGGTGCTCCCCACGGAGATACGCTTGGTCGGATATAACCCTTATCCACCAACTCCTGCAACTGAGTTTTCAACTCCTTCAATTCCTTCGGTGCCATTCTGTACGGTGCTTGAGATATTGGCGTCGTTCCTGGAATCAAGTCTATGGTAAACTCCACCTCTCTATCAGGTGGCAACCCTGGTAGCTCCTCTGGGAAAACATCTAAAAACTCACATACTACTAGAATGTCCTCAGGTATCAATTTACTCGCCGGTGCACAAACTACATATGCGAGATATGCTGTACAACCTTTATTCAATAATTTTCTAGCTTTAATAGTTGATATTATACAAGTAGGCAATATCTTCCTATAGCCCTTAAACATGACTTCAATGTCGCCTGGCTTTCTGAACACAACTTCCTTCTTATGACAATCCATAGAGGCATGATACCTAGACAAGAAATCCATCCCCAAGATAACATTGAACTCTTGAAGATCTAAGGGAATCAGTTCGGCTGTCATAGTCATACCATCTACTTCTACCATACAATTCCTATAGAAGCTACGGACTATCAACATAGCACCAATAGGAGTATATATGCACAGTTCTTCAGATAGAGGTTCTAATTCGCCCTCAATATTAGTAGCAAACATATAAGAGATAAAAGAATGTGTAGCTCCTGGATCTAATAACACATGCGCAAGTTTACCACAAATAGAAAGTCTACCAGAAACAACTTCTGGTGCATCATCTGCCTCCTGCTGTGTCATGGCATAGATCTTCCCCTGCTGTCGGGGTCGGCCTACAGGTCTCTTCTGCATAGCCCTACTAGTGCCTTCTTCTCCAGCTACCCCAATCGTTTGCTGTTGGTTCACAGTCTGCGGCGCAGTTCTCTGTCCTACCTTGTTCTCCTGAATTAGCTGGGGGCATTCCATCTTGAAATGACCTTCTTGCCCACAATTAAAACATACATTACTCCCACTCAAACATCGACCCCAATGATACTTTCCACAAGTGTTGCACAATGGTTTCCTAGCTGAACTAGCTACCGACTCACCGGGTTGTCCTGTACGAGAGTCTCTTGCTGATCCTGTCGAAAAACTCGATCCCTGCTGTCTCTGTCTCTCCCTACCTCTACTCGTACCAGTCTTGGAAGTAGACTGCCCACCACGATGAGAATTGAAGCTCCCTTTTCCAGAAACTCTTGGGGTGAATCTCCTACTATCTCCTGGTTGGAGCCGATCTCGTGATGAACTAACCGAATAACTGGTACGTCCATCACCTATAACACCTCTTCCCGATCTTTCCTCTACTAGGCTTCGCTCCACCCTTAGCGCTGTCTCCACTAGTTTGGAAAACTCAACCCACTCTGAACTTGCTGTCACAGGCGTTCGGATCTCTGTTCGTAGACCATCCCGAACCTTTTGCATCGATCTATCTCGCTTGCAACAATAGTGCTAGCATACTTTGATAACTCTGTGAACTTCTTCTCATATTCTGCTATTGTCATTGATCCCTGAACAAGCCCCAGAAACTCGTTCCTCTTCGCATCACGGTAAGAACTCGGATAATACTTATCTTCAAATGCCTTTCGAAACTCTTTCCAACTCCATGCTTCCCCTTTTCTGCTCTCTGTTATCTTCCACCAATCATCTGCTCCTTTCTGGAACAAGAATGCTGCTAAATCAACCTTTCTTTCCTCAGGGCATCGCATAACCCTGAAACACTTCTCAATCTGATTTAACCAAACCTCAGCATCAGCGGGATCTGTCGTGCCCTCAAATGCTGTTGCACCCAAGGCCTTTAGTCTTTCAATGCCATACTTTTTTTCTGGGTCTGTTTGTGTTGATCTAACACTTTCAGCTAATCTTTGAGTTATCCTCGTAAAAATCTGTTCCTCCAGATTCACCTCTTGCTGAGGATGACTAGACTCTCCCTCTGATACCTCTCTTCCTCTATCGCCAGTAGCTTCTTGAGTTCCGGCCTCCACTCGCCTGCCTCGTTTGCCACCTCGAGCCATGGTCCTAAATTATACAATCTTGTTAAAATAATTAAGACAACAAGCTCCTAGTTTAATGCATGAACTTAGTTCCCTTCCCAAAACCTTTTGCTCTGATACCAAGTTGTCACACCCCTTCCCAGCTTACTTGCCTACCCTAGGAAGAGATGTAAAGACATAGACAATCAACCCTTTTACTAGCTCTCTCTGACCATCCCAACATATATCTGAAAATGAAGGTAACACAACATGTTTGAACAAGTAAGTTTGGAACGCTCAAATACACATATGAGCAAGACCCATTAACTTTCAGTACTATGTTCTTTAACAAGTCATAACATTTTATAGTTATTACAACCCCGCTAAAATGCTTTTACTACAAACTATATACATAAGAAAGTGTATATACAAGGAGCTAAAACGGCGTGGTGGCAAACAGGTCTTGTCAAGGCTAAGTACCGGGAACTCGTCTGCTACCTGGGAAGAGAAAACATAATAAAAACGTGAGTTGGGAAGCCCAGTGAGTGTCTATCTTAAAAACATTATAAGCTCAAAGATGAAACATAATGATGGACAAGCTACAAGTTAGAGATAACTTATCACTTATTTGTAAACATAATCAAACCATGCTACCCATTTACAGGTTTAAGTCACCACATTATGTATAGCATAGAAACTCATAATGTAGTATCATACTGAAGAATAGACATTTCAAAAGCGTAGAAGCTCATAACAATAAAACTCATATCATGATACCACTTTCGAACCTTAGCTGTGGTAGAGTCATCTCTATACCAACAACGTTCATACCTCTCTCTCGTGCACGTGGAATTCCATTGACACACTGGTCTTCCCTAATACCTTCTCTATGTCCTTCAGTATTGGGTTAGACCAGTTACTACCCGAATACCTTCTCTTTGTCCTTCAGTATCGGGAAATCATAATTCCTCCCTCCCAAATACCTTCTCAATGTCCTTCAGTACTGGGGGTTAACAACATACCGGGGCATACTTTGATTACCTTGGAAATCATGTTTTGATAACACAAACAACAAATTCTCAACATTTGCACTTTTCCTTTCTAAACATGTTTCCAAGTGGATTTACACAAAGAATTTCTAAAGGAAGTCATACTTCCATAATTTAGTTTCCATGTTTGAATGTATAGTTACAAACTAATTCAAATCATGCTTAAGTTTCATCAATGACATTCTATTAAAAGCTCCATGAAAAGTATACAAAAGTAAGTCAAGCATGTTTCAATGATCAACATTTATGCTTTTGAAGCAAAACAAAGGTCAAGCATAGTTCTAAAATAGATTCACTCACAATCACCAAAAGGGTTCCAAGGATTATAAGCTATTCCTATCTCCGTTTGCCCTGAAAAAAGAAATTAATAAAATTAATTCCTTTCCTTATACACCTTAAAAACATATCTAATTCAGTCCCATAACTCAATTCATAATAACCATATGCACTTGGGTGTAAGGTATAAAGAAATGGAAGCACATCTTCTTCAATCTCTTGCTAGCAGTTTTTTTTTTTCTTGCACCTAAAATTCCAGGTTCAACTTTCAGCTTGGGTTCCTCAAAATTTAGCAAAACAACCACCTAATATTTTTTGATAAACCTCAAGTACAACATCTTAGCTTACTTACCTCAAAGTTTCAGCTTCTAATTCCTCCTCAAGAGCTCAAAAGAAACGGATTTCTTCACACTGTTCTGCTACCCGAGAATTATGTACCCTAAAATTCCAGGTTCAACTTTCAGCTTGGGTTCCTCAAAATTTAGCAAAACAACCACCTAATATTTTTTGATAAACCTCAAGTACAACATCTTAGCTTACTTACCTCAAAGTTTCAGCTTCTAATTCCTCCTCAAGAGCTCAAAAGAAACGGATTTCTTCACACTGTTCTGCTACCCGAGAATTATGTACCCTAAAATTCCAGGTTCAAATTTCAGCTTGGGTTCCTCAAAATTTAGCAAAACAACCACCTAATATTTTTTGATAAACCTCAAGTACAACATCTTAGCTTACTTACCTCAAAGTTTCAGCTTCTAATTCCTCCTCAAGAGCTCAAAAGAAACGGATTTCTTCACACTGTTCTGCTACCCGAGAATTATGTACCCTAAAATTCCAGGTTCAACTTTCAGCTTGGGTTCCTCAAAATTTAGCAAAACAACCATCTAATATTTATTGATAAACCTCAAGTACAACATCTTAGCTTACTTACCTCAAAGTTTCAGCTTCTAATTCCTCCTCAAGAGCTCAAAAGAAACGGATTTCTTCACACTGTTCTGCTACCCGAGAACTGTGAACACCTCTCGGTTTTCTTTTATTTTATCCTCCTTCCTCTTCCTATTTTCAAAACAGCCACCCACTTTCGTATTCTACACTCAATTTATGAGAGTTTGACTCAAAAATCATCGAATTTGGTGCAGTAAATTAAGAGATATGGCTGTTTGAAGTTGATCCTCTTCCAGAAGCTTCGAGCTGGACAGCACCCACTTGTCAAAGACAAAATCGTGGCTCCACAAATTTTTGCCACCTCCTACTTCCTTATTTACATCATAATCCCCCTTTTTTTTTTTAAAAAAAAAAACAAAACAAAGACAATATATTCACCTATCACATTTAGTCAACTTTACTTAAGTTTGTGAGAAATAAGAACTTTCATTCAATACATAATGCACCTAAAATTTACCCAACTTGTTAATGACCTTAACTTACTTCAATTCAACTCTTAATATGCTTATTCAATGGCTTACCTATCTCCTTATGAAGCTTTATACACATTATAGTTCACAATCCAAAAGATTCCCAAATCTCATCACGACATCTTTTAGTGCAACATATATCAATTTGCATATGTCAAAACTTCAAATATGAGCACAATATGATCAAAAGAGAGTTTAGGGCTTACAGTATGTTATCCCAGAATAATCAACATTTAAATCCAGTAGAAATTAATCCTGAATCATCTTATTCTCCTCGTCCATGTCTAAACAAAATAGATTAACCACTCTACGAAGTGTCCTGCAAATGCAAAAAGACGAAGAAAAACTCCAAGAGTACGATTAATCACCTTATGACTCCACAAAATTGCCACCAATCACCCAAAAACAAACAAAACAAAAATAAAATGAATTAACAAATAAGGAACAAACTCCTAAATTAAAATCAAACACTTTCAGTACAATATTAATGAATTAAATGCCAAATTCCTTGACAACGGCTCCAAAAACTTGATCGGTGTACACGCAAGCGTATGTGATCGAAGTAATAATAAAACGGTAAGAATTATCGAGTATCGAATCCTCAGGGAATTAAGAAGGTTTAATCAATTGATTACTTTTGAGCTCAATTTTATTTAGGAAACAGAACGGCAGACAAACATGCAATGAATTAACAGAAAAAAAAAAAGCAACAAAAGAATTATACAAATAGGAGCACAATTTAAATGGGGCCGAGTTTAGGACACTAATCTCACCAATTGGACAATTCACTGAGTTTATAAGGTATTTGTAATTAATTAAACAATTCATTTGGGTCTAAAGGTAATTTGCAAGGAATCCTCTGTCAAGCTCATCTAATTCTCGAATGCAATTAATTAATTCACGTGTCCGTCTCATTAATTAATTAAATTCAACATTAACAAACCTTATTGAGACGACCCTAATTGATGTTCTTATCACTGTCATGTCCAAACACCAACTATTATGCAATTAAACTCTATTTTATGCATTCTTTGTCAAGCAATAACATAAATCAGCAAATTATTCAATCCTTGATCAAGGGCTTCAAAGTATTAAACTCATTGCATTAAAATAAATTTGTAAAACTAACTACAAAACCCCAATTAATCTCAATTACAAGGCCCAACAGCTTGATTAAGCCTTAAACTCCACAATCTAATAAAAATATTCCATAATTCAGTTCCTTATAGCCATAATCCATCTAAAAATACTGAAGAACAATAGAGAAATTAAGGAAAAACATAGACGAAACCCCTTACGCATCGATCCATTGCTACCGCTACGAACTCCATGAACCTCGAGCGTTAGATCTTCAATAAACTAGCTCTAATTCATTTCCAACTCTCTCTAATCTATCTTAAATCATGGACTAGGGTGTAAAACCCCCAAATTAGCCTCCCTTTTCGTAATGAATCATCCTAATTTAAGTCTAGAAATTGACACAACATCTTGATGCTAAGAACAACATCTAGACGCTGTCCAAAACACCATCGTCATGTGCGCTCGCAAGTAGGGTTGAGATGCTACAGATGCAAAACAACACCTCAGTGTTTTTGCAGGGTCGAGATGCCACAAATGTTAGGATATATGCCCTAAAGCCTCGTAATTAATGATTTATTTAATAATTAATAATAATTTTGATTATTTTATTTGCAATATAATATTATCCATTATATGAAAAATCCAAGGTTATTAGTGTAATCTTGAATAGTATGTGGTTGACATACGAGAGGATCATGCTCAAGAAATAATCTAAAGGGTCATAGTATATGGATAAGGTTGGGTGCCTTATCTTGGTAACACTATTGATACGACCCACTTTGTAATAGTTACAAATTATTTTATCTAAACAATTCATGTGGAGACATGTGAGTGGGGGTATTTTATACAATGAGTTTGTGTAAGACTGGACCACGAAATATTTAATCTCTCTTTATAAATCCTTTAATTGAGAAGATTAATATTTCATCAGGATGATCATATACGACTCGATCTTAATCTTGAGTGAGTTATGAATTGCTTACCTGTGAGGGCTTGTCCTTTGATTTGCATGGGTGAGAGTGGCTTTTGTAGCTGATTCAATATGCCTACCATTTTCTACCCTTGACCAAATAGAGAGCTGAGAACATAATCTCACAAGATAGAATTCACTCCTTCCCATATAGTGTAAGTAGATGAGTAGTTCCTTTAAGTGCTAATTTTGGGACTTGAACAATGGGGCCCCACCCTCTCACTGGCCCGAAAGGGACTTAGTTTATAATTAGATTATAAACAGATTGTTCATTAGAGGATCAGTGGTACTTAAGGTGTAAGATGTAATTATAGGGGTAAAACGAACTTTTGACCCAGCTGTAGTTACGAATAACTCGTGAAGGATCGACTTGCATGTAATGATTATGTCTATGGACACAACTTGTCCTACAGTTCATAAGAGTGCAACTCCAGGTCTATAGCGGAGTGACATATAGTTAATGAATAAAAATTAATTAATTAAAGAGTTTAATTAATTAATTTTGTATCATTGAAGCTTATAATCTTTAGGTCCATAAGGTCCTCTTGCTAGCTCATAGTAACACTAAAAGATCAATTTAGTTAAAAGAAAATTTTGAAATGTTCAAATTAATATTTAATATATTAGATATATTAAATATATAAGAGGAAAATATATTTATTGTATTTGATACATTAAATATTAAAATAATTACTGTATATTAGATGCATTAAATAAAAGATATTTATAGAATTTGAATAAGATTCAAATAAATAAATATCGTAGGAGATTTGAATAAGATTCAAATAAATATAAGATATATTTTAATATATTAGATATAAAAATATAATATTTTAATTGTGGCAAAGATTTTCCCTTTGTCTCTATAAATAAGACCCTTTGATTGAGTCATTAGACACAACACATCTCCTCAATAGAGAATTAGAGAATTCTCTCTAGATCTCTTCCTCTCCAATCCCTTGTGAATTTTCTTTCACGAAGCTCTCACAAGCCTTGGTCTTGTGTTCTAGTCATAGCTCGGAAGATTTTATGGAGGAGATAAAGATCCGCTAGAAATATCTCCATATTTACTCCAAGTAAGTTTTCTTAACCTTAATTTTTAGTTTAATTTTAAATAAAATCAAAGACGATCCAATGCTTCCGCTGCAGAGTGAAACGTTCATCCCTTCAACAGGGTAGCGTCGAGATGCCAGACACTAACACTCAAATTGGACACCAATTCTATAACATCTAAACGTCATTTTCAAGGTCTAGACGCTATCCTCTTGGGATTGCTTGCCTAATTTGAGTCCATCTTCATCCTTAGCATCAAATTGTTACCATATTTTGCTCCAAACTAAATATGTTTGCTCCAAAATCATAACATCCTCTCCATTTGCTTGGTTTCCGGAAATATAGGAGAAATCTACATAAAAGCTCACATTTGACCACAAAACTAGCTAATAAATGGGCAATAATATAACACTAAATTAGTGCTATCACAAAGCAAAAAAAGAGGAAAAATAATAATAAAATTAAAGAAAAAGAAAAGGAGAATAAAATAAAGATAAAATACACTCTAGATTAAGACCAAGTGTTTTCTCCACAATATCAACCAAACTGACTACTCGCTAATCTCCGGGAACGACGCCAAAAACTTGATGCATGATTTTTAGTGCATGCAAAATCGCAAGTGTACGATGTCAAGTTTTAGTACAGTGAATTGAGTGTGAGTGTTGTCCCCAGGATTGGATTTTCAATTTAATTGATTACCATAGTTACTAACACTTAATTTTATCTAGAGAACCTAAAAGAAAGAATGGAATAAACTAAAACTAATTCTATATTTACAAAGTGGAGATAACTAGAGGGAACATTTTTAGAACATAAATTGCACCCATTAAACTCTAGCTTAATCAACTTTACAATTCTACTTAGTTAATTATAAGCCAAGAAGATGATTAATAATAATTTACTTTTTCAAGCTCAATTAGTTCTTCTACTTAATTCAAACTAATATGTCTGTCTAGATTTTCAAATCAAGCAAAAGATTAACAAAACTTCTTTTAATGGCTTTCAAGAGAATTCTTCATTATCATGCAAGAATTTACAAGTGGTCATGCATTCAAATATGGATTTAAATCTTACTCTTCAAGCTAAAACTTAAACCACTCAGAACTAGACCTTGGTCAAAAGTATAGAATTACGCACAAGAATACGTGAATAACTTTATTGCAATGTAAAGGTAAATTGCTAAACTAAATCAAACATGCAAAAGTTTAACAAATAAAACCAAGTCTTAAGAACAAAGTTGAGTCACTCAAAATTCACAACAACAAACCTACAAACAACAACTACCAGAATAAGGGAAAAGATGAAAACTCACGTACGCAAGCCAATCCTTGTTTTCATTGTGATGTGCCTCAATTATGACCTTGAATTTCTTCCTTGGCTCTCAAGAGTGATCTCTAGATCCGAAAAACTAAGTAGAAATCGAAATCAAGCTTTTTCCCTCTAATTGGCCTCCCAATTTTTGGCTAAAATTGAAGTATATATAGAAAACCCTATCGCAGCATCGAGACTCTAGACGCTGTGCCAAAACGTGCATTTTACTTATGGAAATTCAGGTAGCGTCGAGACGCTATACCGCAACCTTTAGTTGCTATGGACAGAACACCCAAGCTTTGAGTACGTGCGCATACTGCGTTTGACGGAACTTCCTGTTTATAGCGTCTAGAAGCAATAAATAGCATCTAGGCGCTATCCTTGATGTTCTTGAAGCTTGGAATGTTGCATGTAGGGCGTCTTGATGCTATAAACAGCGTCATGACGTCATCCTCTCAGGAATTCTAGCTGAAGCTCTTTACTTCTTGACTTCAATACTCCAAATTGGGCCTCAAAGTTCCAAATACTCTAATTTCTCTTCCAAATCACCAATTTCACTCTAATTGCTCGAATCCTACAAAATAACCAAATAAATACGTGAAAGCATTGAAATATATCATAAACTAGTAATAAAACAGGTTCTATGGATAGCACATTTTGTGTGCTATCAAATACCACCAAACTTTGTCTTTTGCTAGTCGTCGAGCAAAATAAAATGAAATCACATACTTTAGGATAAAAAAGATTATGCAAGTGACTCATGCCTCAATAATCCTAAATATCATAAAATACACAATATACCAAAGCATTTAAATAAATCCATTCATCAAGAAATTTAAAAAATAATTTATTTTTATCACTTGCGTGTGTATGTCTAGCCTTCTATTTCAGTCTTTATAAGCTCGGAATAATTTTATAAGTCTTATGCCTGATCATCCCCCTACTCTGGCTCTAAGTCCTAACTATTAGCTCTCCTCACATTCAAGAAAGTAATATGCCACTAAGATACTTTACACAACCTCCAAACTTGATTTTTTCTTTCTTTATTAATTAATTAAGGCACCAGCTTTCACACATCTACAGTAGGAGTCCTTACCCGGCCCCAACTGATCACAGCAGAGGTAGCTCCTATTGTCTCATTTTAAGCACAAATTTTCTTTTTTTTTTCTCTTTTGATATGTTTTCTATAATAAGCACAAAATTAAAAAAGCAAGACGAAATGCATTTTCTCCTGAGTGTAACATTATAACATTTCATGAAATTTAACCATCTAGTCAGATACTTTACCTTTTGTGGTGACAACAAGAAAAAGGTCAAATAATCCAATTCTAATCCTTCAAAACCAAAAATAGTTGGCTATGTAATCAAAAGATGCAAGAGATGCAAAGAAACAATTTTAAAGACTACTCAAATTTGGGCTATACTCTCATATTTTAGCAATTGTGAACAACCAAAATCTAGCATACATCGTAGGCAATACAAGTTATTAAGGCAACTAAAATTGACTATTGAATGCCCTGGCGCGATAGGAAAGTATCAAAAGAAGGCAAGATTGCGCGAAAATTCAGTTTAATAGAGATGCATCTTAATCTGAGCATATTTTCTTCAGCGCATACCAAGAGCATTAAATGTTTGTTTAAAATGATGAGTTGAGCCCTTTTCTAGTGTCATGTGTACAGGCAAGCTTGAAGTAAGGAAAGTGGATGCGAGCATCGCGTCGAAGGGAAGAAATATTTGAGGTGTTGAGCATGAAAAGAGACAAAAAATGGGATCAAGGGATGCCTGCCTATATTGTCAGAGAGCAGATAGTGGATTGGTGCACCCATACATTGTTCATGCACGTAGCCGACATAAAAGAAGAATGTCAAGGGGGATCATTGACTGGCGCGCATTTTCCTGCAGTTGGCAGAAGATATTTTAACTTTTGTGGTCTTTGCCCATCTGCCTTGGGTTCTCTGATATAAATGAAGCCGCTTATCCATTTAAAACAGAGGGGAGAGGAATTTTCGAGGGAATCCATTTTTTAGAGTCTGAAGAGAAAGAGAAAGAGAAGAGTGGTCGGAGAAGGATTTTCTGGTGAAGTCTAGAGGCGAGAAGTGACAGCCCTGGCGAAGGACCTCACCTCACCAACAATCTAACCAACCTGCCTTAGTTTTATATTTATTTGATTATGCATTTGCTCTTTGTATTCATGTCTTTTATTGTCGTTATGAGCTAAGCTCACCATCAAAACTTGGCCTATGGCCCTTTTGTTAGCAATGTTTCATATACATTAAATACTTATTTAATGAAGTATCTATGACCCTTTTTCTTAAGAGAGCTTATTTAAATTGCTTGGGTTCAATTGGCCATCTGACTTTAAGTAGTAGCATGTTTTAGGCACTAGGAGGGTCAAGACATGTGGAAAGGCTTAAGAAGAACAAGAGTAAACATAGTTTGTTAGGTTGTTATAGGGATAACTCAACCATTTGTAGGCTAAACAGTAGCGGTAACTATATTATTTAACAAGGCCAAAAAGGAATCCAACCTGCGTTAAGTGTGAATGCGTGATACCGGGAGGGAGGCATTCAGAGGTCCCCTTGCCTAGGTTCATAAATAACTTCATCACTTATCCATGCATGTTTATAGAGACGGCGCAAGCACTAGGTAGTCTCGACCAGGTCTTGTCTCTTAAACGATTCAACGCCTCTCGAATTACTTGCTTGTTATTCCTTTTCATAGAAGTTGATTATATCAAACTCATCTTTACCTTTGTTTTATTACTTTACGTTTGCACACCTCAACCCAACATATCATTCCCATCTCTTGTTACCTTTCCCTGTTGTTGTGAACAAGTTACTAAATTGATTGTGCAATTAAATTGTGACTTACCTTCCCTGTGGATCTCGACCCTGGAATATTTCAGGTACTGCTTGTGAGTGCGGCTGGTTTATACTTGTGTTAGCGCGCTGAGTGAAAAAAAATATGAAAAGGACTGTTATTAATGCATACTACTATATTTCTTTGCATGATCCATCATTATATTCCCCTTTTCTAGCATTCATTTCACTAGTGTTTCAAAGAAATTAGCAAAAAACTAAGTTTTTGGCGTCGTTGTTGGAGAAGACAACTGTACCATTAATTTATTTTTGCACACGGGTTGCTCTATCTGTGGGAAAACCTGATTTTTGGTTAATTGGCTCTTTCAGGTACATTAGTGTATGGGTGGTGCAAACCGACGTGTTCAAGTGCCCTTAGACCTAGAGATAGACCACACCTTCTGTCAAAGAAGGAGATCCCAACGTGTAGAAGAGAGAGTTACGACAGAACAAGGAGAACATTAAGACAACGAAGTACATGTTGTCCTACCTCATCCACAATGTAGACAAGAGGAAGAAGTCGTGAATCCCATCGTTTTAGCGGATGATCGTGAGCATGAGATCAGACACTATGCCACGCTGAGATTATGTAATTTTAATCCAGGCATTGTTAGGCCTGAGATTGCAGCAGAAAAATTTAAACTAAAACCAGTTATGTTCCACATGCTGCTTGCAACTGGACAATTCAGTGGAAGTGCGAAGGAGGACCCTCACTCATATTTAAAACCTTTTCTGGACATTTGTAGCAAGTTTAAACAACCAGAATAGCTACAAGTGCTGTTGTTCCCTTATTTATTGAGAGACGCAGCAAAGATTTGGTTAAATCAGCAACCAGTAGGGTCAATCCATTCATGGAATGACCCAGCTAAGAAATTCTTGAAAAAATATTTCCCCCCACAACAAATTTGAAACTCATATTGGACATAATGACCTTCACGCAAATGGAAGATGAGGCGTTGAGCGATGAATGGGAGTGATTTAAACGATTGCTTTTGCGATTCCCACACCACATTTTTCCTCATTATGTCCAGTTGGAGACTTTTTATAGTGGGTTAAACAAAAATGCGCAAGTGTTAGTTGACACATATGCTAGGGGAGCTTTTCTAAGGAAAACATACAACGAGGCATATGAGATCTTGGACCGCATGGCAAAGAATAACTATGAATGGGGATCAACGGATCAAAGGAAACGTACGACAGTCAAAACAACTTTAGGATCCTATAGAGTGGACCAAATGACTTCCATACAAGTGCAGCTCATCGCGCTAACAAACTTAGTGAAGACTATGTCAACACAAAGTACATCCACTGTAGTGAACCAGTAAATAACGTATCTTGCGACACATGTGGAGAAGGTCATTGCACAGGTCAGTGCCCTACAAATCCTGAATCATTATATTATGTAGGCCAACAATGCAATCGTAACGATCCATTTTCAAACACTTACAACCCGAAATGGCATAACCATCCAAACTTCTCTTGGGGAGGCAATTAAAAGAGGACAAATGCGTCAGCATCTGGAAGTAAGCCTTATCATCCCCTTAGATTCAATAATCCTAAACAAAATTTCTCTACTCCATACAATGCAAGTTACAATCAGGGCAACACGGCTAACGCGTCAAATTCACCCTTTTTCGATACAATATTGAAAGAGTACATGGCAAGCCAAAAGGAGCATAATGCAAAAAAGTGATGCATTCATACAGAGTCAAGTCGTAGCCTTCCAAAATTTTGAAGTACAAATGGGGCAATTAGCAAGCAAGTTAAAAAATAGACTAGTAAGTTCTTTGCTTAGTAACGTAGAGGCACTGCGTCGAGATGGGAAGAACCAGTGCAACGTGGTAACTCTAAGAAGCAAAAGGCAATTGTCCTGTGAGAATGAAGAGAAAGAAGGAGAAAATAAAGAATAGGTGGTTTCTGAGCAGGTCCTCATAAACACTAAACAACAGATCCTAAAAGAGAAAGCCATGCAGGTTGACGCACCAAATGATATGAAAAGAGAAGAGAAAGAAAATAGTCGAGTTGAGGCATCTCAGGATTTCAAACCACCATCACCTTATCAACAAAGATTGAAGAACAAAATGATGAAAAGCAGTTTGAATGATTTCTGTTCGTTTTAAAGGAATTACACATCAACATGCCACTAGTTGAGGCACTCGAATAGATGCCTAGCTACGTGAAGTTTTTGAAGGATATATTGTCCAATAAGAAGCCATGGAGGAATTCGCCACCGTTGCATTAACCAATGGGTGCAGCACATGGGTAACGAATAAACTTCCTCCAACATTAAAATATCCTGGAAGCTTCACTGTTCCATGCTCAATTAAAGGAGTTGATTTAGGAAGGGCATTGTGCGATTTAGGCGAGCATCAATCTAATGCCCCTTTCTGTATTCAAGAAATTGAAAATCGGGGAAGCGCGCCCAACTATAATGACACTGCAGCTAACAGACATATCAATGGAGCACCTCGAAGGAAAAATCGATGATGTTTTAGTAAAAGTTGACAAATTTATCTTCGCTACAGATTTTATCATCGTAGACTATGAGGTAGACAAGAAAGTCCCTATCATCTTGGGGTGACCATTCCTTGCAATGGGAGATACGTTAATCAACGTCAAAAATGGAGAATTGAATATGAGAGTTAATGACGAGGAGATATCTTTTAATGTGCTCAACGCATTGAAATACCCTGATGAGATTGAAGAAAGTGAGAAGATTTGCCATGTGGAGGCAGTTCTGAAACAAATTTTGGAAGGCAAAGAGGATGAAACCCTTGGAGGTAATGCAGAGGCATAGCTGAACAAGGAAGTGATAATGGAGCAATCATCAATGAATGACACGCCTAGATGGTTTAAACAACTTCAAATCAGAGAAAGGGAGTTTCACTAGCCTAAGTCGTCCATTGAAGAACCTCCCACTCTTGAACTAAAAAGTCTTCCATCGCATCTTAAATATAAATTTTTAGGTGCAAGGGAAACCTTGCCTGTTATCATATCTGCTACATTAAATCCTGATAAAGAAGTATTGTTGATGCAGGTGTCATGCAGACATGTGAAGGCATTAAGCTAGAGCCTCACAGATATTAAAGGAATCAGTCCCTTCTATTGTATGGATAAGATACGCTTAGAAGAGGGGCATGAAGGTTTTTTTGAGCACCAGCACTGCCTTCACCCAGTAATGATGGAAGTGGTCAGGAAAGAAATTATCAAGTGGATTGATGTAGGTGTAATATATCCCATAACAGATAGTGATTAAGAATGAGAGAACAACAAGCTAATACCCATGGCACGGTAACTGGTTGGCACGTCTGAATAGACTATAGAAAATTGAACGCGCCAACAAAGAAAGACCATTTCCTTGACCCTTCATGGACCAAATGTTAGATTGATTAACAGGAAAGACATACTACTATTTTCTAGATGGATATTGCAGATATAATTAGATCACCATTGCTCCTGAAGATCAAGAGAAAACAACCTTCACATCCCCCTATGGCACATTTGCCTTTCGGATGATGTCGTTTGGCCTTTGTAACGTGCCAGGAACATTTCAAAGGTGTATGATGGCAATTTTTTCAGACTTGATTGAAACTACAGTTGATGTATTTATGGATGATTTTTTACTTTATGGTGATTCGTATGAAGCATGTTTAAAAAATCTAGAGGAAGTTTTGATCAGATGTAAACACACCAGTTTAGTTTTGAATTGGGAAAAATTCCATTTTATGGTGGAGAAGGGCATTGTTTTAGGGCATTGAGTCTTTAAAGAATGCTTAGAGGTTGATCACGTAAAGATAGAAGTCATTGAGAAGTTGTCACCTCCCATGACAGTAAAGGGCATTCTAAGTTTTTTAGGGCATACAAGATTTTACCGCAGATTCATCAAAGGATTTTTCCCATATTTCAAAACCTTTGTGCAAACTATTGGAGCAAGACAAAAAATTTGAATTTTTGCCAGCATGCTACGAGGCACTTGAGAAGTTGAAGCGCTCATTAATTACTGCCTCAGTGTTTACTATCCAAATGGGAGCTCCCATTTGAATTAATGTGTGACGTAAGCGACATTGCAGTTGGAGCAATGTTGGGGCAGTGCGTCGAAAAAATTCTCCATCCTATATACTACGCAAGTAAGACCTTGAACGAGGCACAATAGAATTATACCACCACGAAAAAAGAGCTTTTAGCAATTGCCTTTGCGTTTGACAAGGTGACAACGTTAATTGACCACGCGACAATCAAATATTTGATGCTAAAAAAGACACAAAACCACGGCTGATTAGGTGGGTTGTACTACTTCAAGAGTTTTACATAGAAGTCAAAGACATAAAGGGCTCTGAAAATCAGGTGGCTAATCATTTTTCAAGGCTCAACAACCTTATACGACTTTGACGTAAGAAGAAATTAAAGAGAGATTCCCAGACGAAGAACTACTTATGGTATCTACCAGAGCACCATGGTTCGTTGATATCGTCAATTATTTAGTCAGTGCAGTCTTACCACCAGACCTCAATGCACATCAACATAAGAAATTCTTTCATGATTTAATTTTTGGGATGACCCTTTCTTGTTCAGGTTAGAGGCATACCAAATGTATCGAAGATGTGTAGCTGAGGAGGAAATGGAACGCATTCTAAGGCACTACCATTCATTGCCTTATGGAGGACACTTTGGAGAGCAGAGAACTATAGCCAAGGTGCTTCAATTCGAATATTGGTGGCCAACCTTATTTACAGACGCGCACAAATTTTCCAGGCAATGCTACCAATGTCGACGGGTAGGGAATATCTCAGTGCGTGATGAGATGTCGCAGACCTACATCCCGTAGACCGAACTTTTTGACGTATGGGGCATTGACTTCATGGTACCCTTTCCCCCATCATGTGGACATCAATTCATACTTTTTGCGATTGACTACGTATCTAGATGGGTCAAAGCGACGACATGTCCGAAGAACAATGGTCTGATAGTGGTAAAATTTTTAAAAAAGAATATATTCACAAGATTTGGTACACCACGTGCGCTGATAAGTGATGAGGGAACTCATTTCATAAATAAAATGATGGAAAAGTTGCTAGGAAATTATGATATAAAGCATAAAATTGTCACACCATATCACCCCCAATCAAATGGGCAAGTAGAGGTGTCAACACAAAGAAATTAAAGGCATATTGCAAAAAGTTGTGAATGCCTCAATGAAAGACTGGGCATTGCATTTGGATGACGCACTCTAGGAATATTGCACTACGTTCAAAACTCGTTTAGGCATGTCACCTTACAAGCTAGTGTTCGAAAAAGCTTGCCACCTCCCAATAAAATTGGAATATAAAGCACAATGGGCAATGAAGAAATTATACTGGGACGAGGTGGTGCATGGTGAGGCAAGGAAGATGCAACTCTTAGAAATGGAGGAAATGAGGTTAGACGCATATGAGAACGCTAAACTCTACAAGGAGAGTGCTAAAAGATGGCATGACAAGCGAATAAGGCAATGTGACTTCAACTAGGTCAGAAGGTATTATTATTTAATTCATGATTGCGCTTGTTCCTAAGTAAACTCAAATCGAGGTGGTCGGGCCCATTCATCATTAGGAAGTTATACCCACATGGGGTAGTGGACCTAATTTCAGAAGATGGAGAAAGAGAGTTCAAGGTCAATGGTTAGCATATAAAAGCATATTACAACGTGATGGAGGAGTCACCAACCTCCTTCAAACTCACTAACCTGCAGTAGACAAAAGAGTGATGGTCACCGAGCAAAGAAGATACATTTGACGCGACCAACCCACACAGATAAGAAAAGTCTCTCTATTTTTGTGACTTTAATTGTCTTTTGTTGAATAAGTTGGAGCATGCTAGTTAAGTTGGCCTTAGGATAGAGCTTTGGAAAATTTTTGACCGTTAAAGTGACAAGTGAGCACGAAAGGTGAAAAAAAAAAAGGAATGACGCAAATAGGGAATTCTTCACAAAACAGAAGTGGAAAAACATGGGGCAAAGTACTCATTGCTCACGATAATTCAAGGCGTCACCTTGCATCATAAATGTCGAAACCCCCAGACTGCTCCACGTTCTCTTAGAAAAATGGAATGATATCCTTTATGGGAGAACGTGAGTCCTTTCCAATCTTCCATTCCTAATTTTGGGCAAGCAGGGGAGTTATTGCTCTGAACCTACAAATTGCACTCCCCTTGTGAAAATTCTTTTTAAACCCATCTTTTGTGTATTTTCCCCCCTACGCTCATCTTCAACCTCCAAATTCTCAATCGCAGAAACCTCGAAGCTCCAATCCTCTTTTTCTCAAACCTCTGTTTTCTTTCCAACCCCGAAACCAAGCTAAAAAATGTCTTCTGGTGATGACTCTCAAAATCTCTTTGCGTAGAGTTACGGTGATGGGGCAAGCAACCCATCATCCACCTACCAATCCCCAACAAGTTCCCACGATGGAACTCTAATGAGCAAGTCAAGAGATATCCGTATCTCCTCGGAGGAGACCTCTCCTGCCTCTGCTCAAAAGAATGTGATAGAAACAGCCTCAGTGTACCCTATTGAGCAGCAGCAACACTTTAATCTATAGCGCTAGTGACCTCTGAGCGTGAACTTGTTTCCTCGGCATCTCAGGGCGGAAGAGCATATGAGGAGGTGAAGAATAGAAGGTTTAAGTACATGGTAGGTAGAACAAAGCAAGGCGTTAGGGTTTTAGAACACAAAGAGAAAGTGAGAGGGGAAGGGTCAGCGCCACAAGGCGCTAGCAGGTTGGACAAATCAAATGATGCATCTCTCACAACTTCTCAAGAGAAGTGATTTAAAGAAATTCTAGAGGAAGTCGCCGGTGAAGTTCGAGGGGAAGTTAAAGTGCCGAAGGAAGGCAGTAAGAGGCAAAGCGAGGCAGCCAAATTGTATGCCCATGTTGACTTAAATGAAGAATTTCCTGAGGGGCCATCTGACGCAGAAGAGCAAAATCTCCAAGGCACCAGGAACGTAGAGATGCGTTGAGAAGCAGCAGTTGAAACGATCTCTGTCTCGTCAAGCGACAACATGGATGATTACCTCTGTCTGAAAGGGAGGAGCGTCTAGCAAGAAGAAGGAAAAGAGTCTCCACATCTACAGGGAAAGTAGTGGAGCAGGCCAATGTGCTTGAGCCAAAGAAGAAAGAAAAAAAAAGGAAGGGCAAGCAGGTGGCCGAAGAGGAGAGCGCGCCAGCAAAGAAGCAAAAAGAAAAAAATGGTAAGGAAGCAGATAATAAAGGAAAGGTAACTCTGCCCGAAAGCGGATTCTTTCCTCTTGACTTCGAGCTACCTGAGGCTATCAAGTCCGCTATTCTCTCTCATGCCAAGGCAAACGAGAATCTCTAGCTCAATGCCTTGCCTCTGCGCCAGTGGGTAGCATGCCCAAGCCATCCAAAGCTGCCAAGAAAGTTGCCTTCGCTACGGAAAAAGGGAAAGGAAAAATGCCCCCAGCTACCTCTCAACCCAAGCCTAGTCGAAAGCCTAAACCTGCCTCTACTCCCCTTCATATCGGTGATAAATAGCTTGTCGAAGGCTCTATCAAATTTATTTATAAACCTAAACCTCTAAAATTTGTAATAATAGTGGTCAGGGTCGATCACATGGATTGGATTTCTTAGTTCATTTAAGTATCGCAATTACTCTCACTTAACTTTATTTAAAGAAGAAATCATATGCAAACAAACTAAACTAAAGAGCTAACCTAGAAAGCAAAAGATAAATGAAGACACAATAGGAGAGAAATATCCTAAGGAATCAATTTCACCAATTAGACTTACAGCCAAAGCTGCTAAGATTTGTCATGCCAATATTCCATAAGCCAAGAAGTGAGGGTTTTAACTGACTCTTTCAAGCACAATTAACTCTTATGCAATGTTATAAATCTAATATCTCTATCTAGATTTTAATAGTATGCAAAGCATTAAGCAACTTCTTTTAAGGGCTTCTAAGAGAATTCTCCACTCTCATGCAATAATTGACAAATAGTCATGCAATTAAGTTCTAGCCTAAACCAGACTTTTCCAAGCACAAATTCAAACCAATAAAACAAATAATCTGTGATCAAGAGATTATAAGCATTAAATATATAAAAGCATGAATGTAACAAAAGCATTCAATCAAGGTATTTAATCAATTAAAACCTCAAGTCTAATGGCTACATCAAAACCCCAAGTATTAGGAACAAAGATACTTAAATTCATACAATTAAACCTCTAAGTTCCTAATTTACAGCCACAAAACATAAACTAAAACTAAAGGAAAAGAAATAAATTAGCAAACAATGGTCGATCCCGCATTCCCGTAGTGATCTCCACGTCCCTCGAGCTCCAGATCTTCAAAAATGCTCCACAAACACTCTCAATTGCTCCCTAAACCCTCAAATTTAGCTTGGAATCGATAATACGGCTGAAACCCTCAAATTGGCCTCCCAAAATGACACAAAAAATGATGTTTATATAGGAAATCGTGAGGCAGTATTGAGATGTTGTAAGTAGCGTCTCAACGCTACAAGAAAAAATGGGGCACGTGCGTTTTTAAGCAAGAACAACATTTTTTCGTTTTCCGTAGTGCCGAGACACTGTCAACACTGGCCATTTTTGCTATATCTCTTCGCTCGGGTGTCTGAATGACCTCCAGTTCGATGCGTTAGAACCATGATTCAATGTAGAATCTCCTGGAATGTGTCTTATGCTCAAATAATATCTTTAATCTTCTTGAATTTTCAATTAAGCTTCAAAAGGCTCCAATATCTACCAAAATACTCCCAAACACTCGGTTTTGCTCCTCACGCTTGGTTTCTACAAAATTAAGAGAAATAGGCATAAAAGCTCACAAAATAATCACAAAACTAGCATAAATAATAGGAAATAAGATAGCATACTTCTTTGCCTCCAAGATCCAAGCTTGAAGAATGAGAAGATGCATTCACAAACCCCTCCCCGCCTAGGGTTGAAGGGATTGCCACGGGCACTGATGATTTAACATTCAATCCTCCTGCCTCTAAAAAATCCTTGCCCTTTACTCCAGAAAATTTAAATCCTCCTTCTCCTATTTTCACCCAACAATCAAACAAATCAAATCAAGATCTACTAGCGCGTCCAATGTCGGCTCACCATGTTGAGGCGCAAAGGGCAAGCGTGCAAAGTGAAGTGGAAGATGCCATAGCCATACACATGGACCTAATACGTTAGATAATCTGCGAAGAAATTGCCAGGGCATACAACTAGTGAATAGATGCCTCGACACGTTCTTGCTCTACTTTCACCATTGGACAAAGTCCTTTGGACGTCTGCCCCCAATGTTGTGCCCTTAATCAGCAACTTGCATCATCCAACCTCCAATGCTCCCAGTTTCAGCGTGCAAGTTCCTAAAAGTCCTCAAGCTAATGAGCTCCAACAACCACCACATGACTCCGCAGCTTGATTTTATTTTGTTTATGTCTTTAAATATTTTATATTAGTGAAGTTTGTATTTTTCGCTTGACTTGTTTCCTTCGTGTTTAAATTAACGAATTCTGAAAGCATGACCATATTTTTGAACATTTGTGTCTTTATTTCTCTACTTTTCCTTGCTGCTTGCCTTAGTCTAACGTGTTATTTTCATGCTTCTATTGAAAAATTTCAGTTCTGTCTTCCTGTCCATAGTTCACCTTTGTGTTCGTTTTCCTAAGGTGCTAAGACTTCTTTATGAAGGTGCGATGAGTTGAAATCTAATTTAGTTTCTCTTAGCTTGCTTAAGCCACTATCATTTCTAGTACTTAGGTAAGCAACCCTTAAAAATCACCTGCTTGGACAGCTAGCCATATTTCGTTTCCTTAGCTTGCCTTGCCTTAGAGTTATCTTTTCTTTTGATCACACCATTTATTCTTTCTAATTCCCCTTAGCGTGATGAACAAGTTTGGGGGACAATGAGGACATTGCCCGCTTTAAGTTTGGGGGGGGGGGGGGGGGGGGGAGGGAGCTTCCTGATTGCATGCCAAAAATAAGTCTAGTAGACGAAGTTTATTTTATCTAAAAAAAAAAAAAAGCGCGCTTCCCGTTGCAAACCACAAGTAATCATGAGCATTCATGACACTCATCATTTGTCTTTGCATGAACTCACTAGGCAAGGATAGCATGCCCTTAGCAGCTGTAAAGGGTGAGTCACTCATAGTTGGATGCCTTTAACCGCAAGTGTAGGCAAGCCAAAGCGAAGGTGGCATGCTTGGAAAAGCTTTTCTTCTTTGAACAAAAAAACAAAAACACAATGTTGGACGCTAGGGAAAGAAATAATAAACCCTCAAGCAAGTTGAGAAAGGTAAGTAAGGTTTCGATCTGCCTAGTGATAGAAGAAAACGTTGTGACCTTAGTGTTGGGATTTATGCCCTAAAGCCTTGTAATTAATGATTTATTTAATAATTAATAATAATTTTGATTATTTTATTTACAACATAATAATATCCATTATATGAAAAATCCAAGGATATTAGTGTAATCTTGAATAGTATGTGGTTGACATATGGGAAGATCGTGTTCAAGAAATAACCTAAAGGGTCATAGTATATGGGTAAGATTGGGTGCCTTATCTTGGTAACACTATTGATACGACCAACTTTGTAATAGTTACAAATGATTTGATTCAAATCGTTCATGTTGAGACATGTGAGCGGGGGTATCTTATACAATGAGTTTGTATAAGACTGGACCACAAAATATTTAATCTCTCTTTATATATCTGTTAATTGAGAAGATTAATATTTCATCAAGATAATCATATGCGATTCGATCTTAATCCTGAGTGAGTTATAAACTCCTGCCTGTGAGGGCTTGTCCTTTGATTTGTATGGGTGAGAGTGGCTTTTGTAGCCTATTTAATATGCCTACCATTTTGTGGACTTGACCAAATAGGGAGCTGGAAACATAATCTCACAAGATGGAATTCACTTCTTCCCATATAGGGTAAGTGGATGAGTAGTGCCCTTAAGTGCGAATTTTGGGACTTGAATAATGGGGCCCCACCCTCTCACTGGCCCAAGAGGGACTTTGTTTATAATTAGATTATAAACAGATTGTTCATTAGAGGATCAGTGGTACATAAGGTTCAATATCTAATTACAAGGGTAAAACGAACTTTTGACCCAGTTGTAATTACGAACAACTCGTGAAAGATTGAATTGTATGTAGTCATTATATCCATGGACAAAACTTGTCATACAGTGCATGAGAGTGCTACTCTAGGTCTATAGTGGAGTGACTTATAGTTAATGAATGAAAATTAATTAATTAAAGAGTTTAATTAATTAATTTTGTATCATTGGAGCTTATAATCTGTAGGTTCATAAGATCCCCTTGTTAGCCCATAGTAACACTAAAAGATCAATTTAGTTGAAAGAAACATTTGAAATTTGAAATTAATATTTAATATATTATATACATTAAATATAAAAGAGGAAAATATATTTATTGTATCTGATACATTAAATATTAAAATAATTAATGTATATTAGATACATTAAAGAAAAGATATTTATAAAATTTGAATATAAATATCATAGGAGATTTAAATGAGATTCAAATAAGTATAAGATATATTTTAATATATTAGATATTAAAATATAATATTTTAATTATGGAAAAGATTTACCCTTGGTCTCTATAAATAGGACTCTCGAGTTGAGCCATTAGATATAACACACATCTCCTCAATAGAGAATTAGAGAATTCTCTCTAAACCTCTTCCTCTCAAATCCCTTATGGATTTTCTTTCAAGAGGCTCCCACAAGCCTTGGTCGTATGTTCGAGTCATAGCCAAGAAGACTTTGTGGAGGAGATAAAGGCCCGCCAAAAATATTTGCATATTCACTCCAAGTTAATTTTGCTTAATCTTATTCTTTTTAGTTTAATTTTAAATAAAATCACAGACGATCCAATGCTTCCATTGCTGAGTGAAACGTTCATTCCTTCATTTAGAGTAAGCAGTGCAAGGGTGAGCGATTGGGACCAGGAACTCAATAACATAATTTCTTGAGGGCAAACAATGATTCAAGTTTGGTGGTTTGATAACTTTTGAATACAAGTTATTAAGGCAACTACAATTGACTATTGAATGCCCCGACACGCTAGAAAAGTATCAAAAGAAGGCAGGATTGCGCAAAAATTTAGTTTAATAGAGATGCATCTTAATCTTAGAATATTTATCTTCAGGAGTATAAAGAGTATTAAATGTTTGTTTAAAATGATGTGTTGAGCCCTTTTCTAGTGTCATGTGTGCATGCAAGCTTAAAGTAAGGCAAGTGGATGCGAGCGTCGTGTCGAAGGGAAGAAATATTTGAGGCTCCTAGCACGAAAACGACAGAAAATGGGAACAAGGGATGGCTGTCTATATTGTCAGAGAGCATATAGTGGATTGGCGCACTTGTACATTCTTCAAGCTTGTAGCCGATAGAAAAGAAGAATGTCGGGGGGACCACTGACCGACGCACATTCGCTTGCAGTTGGCAGAAGATATTTTGACTTTTGTGGTCCCCGCCCATCTGCCTTGGGTTCTCTCATATAAATAGAGCCCCTTATCAATTTAAAACAGAGGGGACGGGAATTTTTTGGGGGAATCCTTTTTTTTTAGAGTCTGAAGAGAAAGAGAATGAGAAGAGTGGTAGGAGAAGGATTTTCTTGTGAAGTTCAGAGGCGAGAAGTGATAGCCCCAGCGAAGGACCTCACCACGCCAACAATCTAACCCGCCAGCCCTACTTAGTTTTATATTTATTTGCTTATGCATATGCTCTTTGTATTCATGTCTTTTATTGTCATTATGAGCTAAGCTCACCATCAAGACTTGGCCTATGGCCGTTTTGTTATCAATGTTTCATATATACTAAATGGTTATTTGATGAAGTTTATCTATGACCCTTCTTCTTAAGAGAGCTTATTTAAATTGCTTGGGTCCAATTGGCCATCCGACTTTAAGTAGTAGCATGTTTTAGGCACTGGGAGGGTCAAGACATGTGGAAAGGCTTAAGAAGAATAAGAGTGAACATAGTTTGCTAGGTTGTTTTAGGGATAACTCAACCACTTGTAGGCTAACACAAGGGCAATGACTAAATTATTGAACAAGGGCACAAAGGAATCCAACCTACGTTAAGTGTGAATGCGATACTGGGAGGGAGGCATTTAGAGGTCCTCTTGCCTAGGTTCATAAATAACTTCATCACTTATCCATGCATGTGTATAGAGACTGCGGAAGCACTAGGTAGCCTCGACCAAGGCTTGTCTCTTAAACGATTCAACACATCTCGCATTACTTGCCTGTTATTTCTTATTCTTAGAAGCCTATTATATCAAGCGCATCTTTACCTTTGTTTTATTATTTTACGTTCGCACACCTCAACTCAACATATCATTCCCATCTTCTGTTACCCTTCCCTGTTGTTATGAACGAGCTACAAAATTTATTGTGCAGTTAAATTATGACTTACTTTCCCTATGGATCTCGACCTTGGAATACTCAAGGTACTGCTTGTGAGCGCGACTGGTGTATACTTGCACCAGTAGGCTGAGTGACAAAAATAGGGAACGGGATGTTATTAACGCATACTACTATATTTCTTTGCATGATCCATCATTATATTCCCCTTTCTAGCATTCATTTCACTAGTGTTTCAAAGGAATTACCAAAAAACCAACTACCCACAGCGTCTCAACGCTACAAACGGAGCACCTTAGCATTAAGTCCACGTGCATGATGCGTTTGATGGAGCTTCATGTTTGAGTGTCTAGACACTATAACAACGTTTAGACGATATCCTTACAGTCCTTGAGGATTGGAATGCTGCATGCAGGGTGTCTTGACGCTATAAACAATGTTTAGACACTGTCCTCTTGAGAATTTTGGCTACAACTCTTTACTTCTTGACTTGAATGCTCCAAATTGTGCCTCAAAGCTCCAAATACTCCAATTTCTCTTCCAAATCATCGATTTCACTCTAATTGTTCGAATCCTACAAAATAACTAAAAAAATACCTGAAAACACTAAAATATATCCCAAACTAGCAATAAAACAAGTTCTAGGGATAGCACATTTTGTGTGCTATCAATCAGCCATGAAGACCTTCGGGTTCGGCTAAGCAGAATTGGGCTGACCCATGTGGCCTCTTGGACAACCGTCAAGTGGGTCAGCCTTCCTTTTTGGGCTTTGTTTCTAGCCTCACTTCCTTGATTGTGACTTCACGATTTATAAAAATTTTATCCAATTACGTGGCTAATTTTACCCATAGTAGGTTGAACATTACAATTATACGATTATAAAATATAAAGAAATATGACATTCCAAGGTACTCAACCAATACTTACTTTTTACAGTCTAAGCTTTCTTACAAACTCGATTTCTAGTTCTAACTTGAGTGTCAGGTTTAAGTGACTTAGCACCACACCGATGTTAGTTTCTTTGTTATGTAGGCACATTTTGTTCCCGGTAATACAAATTTATCATTGATCTACCGATCCAAATTTTGGTACCAACGATTATGGATTTTGTGCTGATTTAAGAATTAAACACTAGAATCATGAGCGACAACATGAACCACAACAACCAGACGATTGACAGATATGAATCTGATAATGATCGACACCCATGGTAGATATCCACCAGAGGACAAGATGTCTAAATCATGGAGACCAATCAACAAGCAAATCCCACTAAGCCCCACCATACCGCTAATCAAGCTGCAGAAGTAGCAGACAAGTATGTGGCCTTGGAATGAAAGGTGCAAGGATTGAGCCATAACATTGCACAGATTTTTGAGATTCTTAATCATCCAAATCCAATTATGGAGTCTTTGTCAAACAACCTTGTTGATCTCCCATAAGGAAGTAAACCAAAAGAGAAGGGACAAACCCCTTTAGTTCGTGATTCACGTCCTTTTGTTTGAGACCAGGCTAGAGGCAATGGCCTAATTATTGAGGGGCAAGGAGAGTCGCATGTAAGGTACCAGTGTCCGTACGCTTAGGAGGGAACGACAATGGGCCAGCTAATTTAAACCTGAGAAAGCAGGTGACCGTTAAGCGTTAATTCCAAGTGCAAACTTTTTGGATTCATAGCCAAACGAAAAGTTTTACTAGGGGGTCACGTGTTCACCATGACTAGTCCATAGTGTGAAAGACCGGTGTTGCCTTAGATAGGGTGGAATTAATTTACTCTTAATGTGCAAGTATACATAGCCCAATGCAACAAGTGATAAGCAATTTAATCGTTTCCTTAGGGATTAGTCCAGGAAAATCACCAAGTTTGAGCTCAACTTTTAATGAATAAAAGGGTGACCAAATGACATTAAAGGGGATCTTAAAGAAATAAATCAAAGTTAAATTAACAACAACAAACTTAAAATAGCATGCAAAAGAAACAAAAATAGAGAGCACAACAGATAATTGCACTATAAGAATAAAAGCAAGCTTCGATTAGGGATTCACTATACTGTATTGAAACTAGAATTCTGAAGCAAAACTTATGAAAATTTACACCACACAACAATCTAACATGGAATCTTCTCAGATTTTCGTAATTAGTAGCTAAATTCCCATTTAAACTATTCAAATTTACTCCATGCTTTGTGTGCATTAGGTGGGTGATTATCCCTAAACTACTCATTTCATTGCAAGCTTACTTGTAATTAGTCCTAATGTGATTTATAGAAATTGGTTTCTTATTCTTTTTTATCAAAATGCAAGAAAACAGTAGATGAATAGGTTGGTCAAATTCAATCCATACATTAACATGAAAAACACTTCAGATCAGTACAAATAAACATAAATTCAACTCAGGTTAAGCCTCTCTACAATATAAAGTTCCCTAATTTTGGCCTAGAACTATTTAGCTCATAATGACAGAAATAAAACTACTAAAAACTACTGGAAATCCTATTACAACAGTCTAAGAGTTAAACATCAAAGAAGAAGAAAAATAACAATAAGATGAGAAGAAATTTTCAACATGGGAAGCTTCTAAAGAACTCCATCCTATGTCTTCAGCTTCCTTTCCCAATGTAGATGCCTTTTTCACCTGTCTCCTCTACCTTCCCGTAGCTCTTTTCCTTTTTTCAGCCTTTTTTTTCAATTCCAAAATGCAAGCTTAAATACTTCATCTTTTTCGTCAAAATCAGGGCTAAATAGATAGGGAATAAAACATGGCAGCATTTTATTGGTCCACTTCAGTCCAGCTGGCTCCACTTTTGGACAACCCTTTTAATGAAATTCTTTGCATGTGTGATTCATATGGTTCTTTAAATAAAGAGATACTCCAGCAAGGGTTTTTACTTATCTCTCTAAATATCTCTCTTAGCATTGCTTTTAAATCCCTTTACTAGCAAAAATTTCAACAAATTAAGCTCAAATTTCTAACCAAAAGCATGCCAATTTTTATATTTAAAAAGAATTCATTCTAATTAGCAAACGCATATAGAACTTAGGACTTAAGTAACCAAAATTCACCAAAAAACACTCAAACACACATGCTTTCTCAAGAATTTAAATAGGAATAACTCTTCTATTGAAGAGTTATCAACCTGTTAGCCAGAAAAATATGGCCTTGGCACGGACCTACGTGACTTGAGTAATCATAGGAAGAAGCAACATGCTAGGAATGAAAAGGAGGTCGAAAGTCAACCTTGGGCAATCGAATTACGAAGAATCCAAAATTCACTTAGAGATATGAAGAGGGCACGGACAATAAGGGGTTGGATTTGGAGAATTTTCTAGACCAAGTTGATCCACCATTTACTGACAAAATTATGCAAGAAAATGTGCATCCTAAATTCAAATTACCCACTATGAAGGCATATGATGGTTTGAAAGACTCGGTTGAACATTTGGATACTTTTCAATCATGGACGGAACTCCATGGAGTCCAGGACGCAATCAAATGTCAGATATTTTCGTTCACTCTTGCACGGCTAGTGCGAAATGGTTTCAACAGTTGAAGAGAAGATCAATAGCCTCTTTCTAAGAGTTGGCTAGAGCATTCATCACCCAATTTATGGGAGGTCAAGATCAACGAAAGCCTCTAACCCACTTGCTCACTATCAAGCAAGGGAGGAATGGAACCACGAGAGAATATGTGTCAAGGTTCAACAGTGAGGCATTTCAAATTGAAGGTTATACTGACGAAGAAACCTTCACCACTATAGTTGCTGAACTCAAGGAAAAGAAGTTTCTTTGGTCATTAGGTAAGAAAGCAGCTACTAATTACATTGAACTTCTTTCTAAAGCACAAAAATATATGAGTGTCGGGGAGTTGCTTCACTCAAGATAAACTCAATAGGATAAGGGTATCCACCCCGACCATCAGAAGGTCAGAAGTTAAGGAGAAGACGAGATATCTGAGTCAAAAGAAGAGAAGAATTGAGGAAATAGCCACTTTCCAAAATCGATCAAGTCGCCAAGGTTTACCACCTAGCAAGTTTGAGTGTTATACCCTAACGGTGATTCCTGTGGAGCAGATCCTCATGGAAATCCAAGGTGAGGAGATCCTAACGTGGTTGGCCAATTTGAAGGCAGGCTCACATCGGAGGAGCAGAGATGAGTATTGCCTCTTCCACAGGGATCATGGGCATAGAATCGCCGATTGCTTTAATCTCCAGGAGGCTATAGAAGCATTGATTCAAATGGGACATTTGAAAGAGTACATGGGAGAAAATAGTACCCAAAAAGTTGACCGACCTACATGGGATAACAAAGACCACACTCCTACACCTCAGAAAATTAAAACAATTTTCAGAGGCCCGACGGGTGGTGAGTTTGGGAAAAAGTGAAAAGCTAAGGCACAAGAGCCATGGTCCACTCCAAAAAACTATGAGGTATGTACGACTTCTACAACTGAACAAACGGTTAGTTTCTCAAAGGAAGATGCAGTGCCCTTGCATCAACATCATAATGATGCTTTAGTCGTGTCTTTGGTTATAGAAAATATCAAGGTATACCATATTTTAGTATATGGCGGGAGTTCAGCCGATGTACTTTCTCTCTATGATTTCACTGCCATGACCTTGGGGCATGAAAGCGTGAAATATTGACCTGATCTGTTAATCGAATTCGGTGGCCATGCGGTGTATTCAGAAGGAAGTATTGAACTATCTGTTACCTTTGGCGGTGGAATGACTTGTGTAACGACTATGGTGAACTTTCTCATGGTGGATGACAAATCAATCTACAATGTTATTCTAGAGAGATTGGCTCTCCACCAAATGAAAGTTGTTCGTTCTACTTACCACCAGGTGATGAAATTTCCTATACCTAGCGGGATTGAAGTAGTACGTGGAGAACAATTGATATCTCGAGAATTTTACCATACCACTTTAAAAGATTTAAGGAGCAATGACAAAGATGTGTAGGTGGTTAATGCTTTCCTTGGAGTGGCTCCTTAGAGAATGGGAGAGGCCAAGGTTAACTCTTATACCTCAGTTGTGATGGAGGAAGGATAAGCAGCCGTCGATGAGCCAAGGAGATAGCAGAGTCTGAGTGCGGGGCTGAACGACGAGGTGAGCCGACAGAACCACTGGAGTTCATCTCATTGTTGTCAATACCCATAGGCTCAACATTGGTACGAGGCTAGGAGCCATGGAGAGAGAACGTTTTATAGCTTTCCTAAGGAACAATGTTGATGTCTTCATTTGATCAACGAATGATATGCTTGGGGTGGACCCACGAATGATGGTTCATCGACTTAAAATTTGCCTCCACTTTAAACCAATCTTCCAAAAGCGATAAGCCTTTAACCCTGTTCGAAATGAGGTTATCGTTGAACAAGTTGAAGAGTTTCTAAAGAGGAAGTTCATCTATGAGGTTCAATACCCACAATGACTTTCCAACGTAGTCATCATCAAGAAAGCTAATGGCAAGTGGCGGATGTGCATCGACTTCACGAATCTGAACAAGGCGTGCCTGCAGGACAACTTCCCCTTGTCGCAAATAGATCAGTTAGTAGATGTGACAACAGGCCATGAAATGTTAAGCTTCATGGATGCATACTTCTGGTATAATCAAATTTACATACATGTTCCAAATTAGGAAAAAACTTCGTTTCTTACTAGTAGAGGCTTATACTGTTATACTGTTATGCCATTTGGGTTGAAAAACACAGGTGCTACCTACCAGCGTTTGGTTAATAAAATGTTTGCTCATCTTATTGGCAAGAATATGGGGGTTTATGTCGACGATAAGCTAGTGAAGAGTAAGAAAGCCAACCAACATGAGGACGGCTTGACCGAAGCTTTTGAAACTCTTCGAAAGTACCAGATGAAGTTAATTCAAGGTAAGTGTGCCTTCAGGATTACTTCAGGTAAATTTCTGGGGGCTTATGGTTAACCAACGTGGCATTGAGGCAAACCCGGACAAAATACAAGCTGTGCGTTAAATAGAGTCTCCAAAAATGATGAAGTAATTGTAGAGTTTGAAACAGAAATTTTTTTCTTTAAATCGATTTGTAAGTAGAGTTACTGATAAGTGACTTTCATTTTTTAAAGTGCTAAGGAAAAAAGTTAACTTTGAGTGGACAAAGGAGTATGGGCTTGCCCTTTCAATTGCTGAAAAGTTATCTTAGTTCAGCCCCGCTCCTCTCCAAGCTTGTTCCAGAAGAAGATCTCTTCTTGTACTTGGTGATCTTGGATACTGCAGTAGTTCGATACTAATTAAAGAAGTTGATGGTCGTCAATCACCAATATACTATTCGAGCAAAGCCATGATGGGGGCGGAGACGAGATACCCACAGGTAGAGAAACTCACTCTAGCTCTATAACCTTAGCACGGAGGCTACGTCCATATTTCGAAGCACATAAGGTAATATTCCTAACAAGTTTCCCGTTGAGGCAGGTATTACAGAAGCCTGAGGCATAAGACAGATTAATGAAGTGGGCAGTAGAGTTAGGCGAGTATGATATCCAATTTCAACCACGAACTGCTATGAAAGGTTAAGCAATAGTATATTTTGTAGCTGAGATGACTCCATCAGTAGAAGTTCAAGTAACCAAGCTACAGACCCAAATCATGGATGACAATGATCTTCCTTGGACACTTTATATGGATAGGTCATCCAATAACAGAGAATGTGGTGCTGGATTACTGTCGGTGTCGCCAGAAGGAGAAAAGTTTGAGTATGCACTGTGATTCAGATTTCTAGCTTCCAATGGAGGCAGAGTATGAGGCATTGCTCGTTGGATTAAGAGTCCCTGAAATGTTTAGGGTTACCAACTTGCTTATTTTTAGTGACTCACAACTCATTGTGAACCAGGTGGCGAAAACGAATCAAGCCAAAGAGTAGTGAATGACTGTTTATTTGGCAAAAGTGAAGCACCACTTAGGCTCCTTCATGAAATTTGAGATCAACCAAATTCCACAATCATAGAATGTCAATGTTGATTATCTTGCTAGAATAGTAGTAGCTTACGAGACAGAACTAGGTCAAACTGTTCTTGTGGAAATTTTGGATGAACCAAGTATATTAGGTGGTGAGATGATGGACCTTAACGATCCTCCTCTATGTAACGTGCACACTTGGATTGACCCACTAGTCAATTTTCTTACAAGTGGCGATCTTCCACATGATAAGAACGAGGCATGGCGGTTGAGGTATAGAGCTAAGCCAGGTATGTCTTGTAGGGTAAAAATTTATACAAGACGAGTTATTCTCTACCTCTCCTCAACTACCTTACCCCTATCGAAACTGATTATGTCATGCGAGAGGTTCATGAAGGGGTGTGTGACAATCATTCTAGAGCACGATCACTAGCACAAAAGATGATCAGACAAGGGTACTCTTGGCCAACTATGCTCGAAGATGCATGCAAGTTCACTAGATCTTGAGATCAATGCCAGTGATTTGGCACAGTACTACAGTAGCCACTCGAGCTGCTCACAAGTATCATGAGTCCTTGGTCATTTTTATTGCAAGGGGTCGACCTTATCGAACCCTTACAATAGGGAAAAGGATAGATAAAGTTTGCCATAGTGGTCATCAACTACTTCACCAAATGGGCTAAAGCAAAAGCCCTAGCCACGATTACCGAGAAGAAAGTCATGGATTTCATTTGAAAAGGTATAATATGCCAACTCAACATATTTATGCTTTTGTTATCAACAATGGACAACATTCGATAATAACGCATTTTGAAAATTTTGTGTAGATCTTGGAGTGAATCATAACTTTTCTTCTCCAGCCCATTTGCATGCTAACGGGCAGTTAGAGCAGTCAACAAAATTACCAAACAAATATGAAGAACAAGTTAGATAGACTAAAAGGACTCTGGATTGAAGAGTTACCTAATGTATTATGGGCTTCAGAATAACCCCTCAAACCTCAACTAACAAGACTCCTTTTTTACTCTTGTTTGGATCTGAAGCTGTTATCCCAGTAGAGGTCGGCCTCCCGTCATCAAAGGTGGAACAGTTCGATCAAGACAAAAATCCAAAGTCGATCAACACCTTGATTTGCTAGAAGATCATAGAGAGATGGAATGGTTACACATGACTGAATATAAGAATTGGGTCACCTAATATTATAATTCCTGAGTGAAAAGGCGAAGCTTCAAGGATGGTGATCTAGTCCTTAAGCAAGTCATGCTTAACACTAAAGATCCAAGCAGTGAGACATTAAACTAACATGGGAAGGTCCGTATCAAATTATGAAAATTGTCTGTCCTGGCACTTATGAGATAACTGGTCTTGATGGCCGACAGGTGCCTCATCCGTTGAACGTCAAGCATTTAAAAATTTATTTTTAGTGATTTTTTTTCTTTGTTGTACTTTTTAAAGATAAAGGTTCACAATTTGCTTCCAATTTTTGGTTATTGAGAACATGTTTTTCTACTCAACTAGTTTGCTTCCAAGATAAAATCCAACTAGCATGAGTGGGGGGTACAATAGTCAAGATTGACCGATCCTTAATCTAACGAGAAAGTCAAGAATGGAAAGAATGGTTGACCCTTTGGGTTTAGAAGGAAGCAAAAGGTTGAAAGCAATCAAATTACGAAAAGAGAAATAAATGTTCATTGAGAATTGTGATAGGACATATAAAGTTTTATTTAATCACACTTAACTCTTGTTAGTTGGATAGTTTTTATGTGTTTTCATGTTTATTTTGTAGGGATTCATGCAAAAGACGTAGTTGGAGACTCTATGTCGAATAACGACTCAAATGAGCCAAACAGAAGATCATTCAAACACTTGAGTGAAAAGTTAGAGCAAAATTACCAAATCTGTCCAGGGAGCAGCGTCTCAACGCCGCTCAACACTATGCTCAATGCCAGCAGCGTCTCAATGCCAGACTTGACGCTGCTCAACGCTAAGCTACTATTTTTGCTCAACACTATTCAACAATGCGGTTTGGCTTGCTCAACGCTAGTAGTGTCTCGACGCCGCTCAACGCCACACAAAATAAGCAATTATTCTTTCCTTAATCGCGAGGGCAGCGTCTCAATGCCACCCTTGGCGTCTCAACACTGCCCAAGTCCTATTTATAGCACTTTTTCACTTTAGGTCAAGGATTTTTGCCTCCTTTGCTTAGAATTTTAGAGAGAGTTTTTTAGAGCTTTTCTTCTACTTTTACACTTATTGTAGCAAATCGAACCATGTTTAACAAGAGATATACTATCACGATGCTTGGCTAAACTCCACGTTTCCGATTCAAAGGTTGGTTGTAAACCAATTGCAATGTTGTGAGGCTTGAACTTGAATTTAATTTTCTTATATTTGCAAGAATTTCTTTGATTCCTATATTTATTTTATGAGCATGTATTTTTTATTGAATTGACACCTTGATTGCTTTATATGCTTGATTGCTATTCATGATGCATGATCTGTAATTGTCGAGTTGATTGAACCTTGTAGCGTTAGGATTATTACATGTGTTTGTTTTATGGGTTTCCATAACTGCATATCTAGCATGTTTAATTCTAGGAATTAAAGGAGCATCTTGGTTAGGTTGAAGTTATTTTATCTAACCGGTTTGTCTTGGTCTTTCCAAAGTACTTAATGCTTTTATCTAAATAATTTGGAATGGTTTCGTGCCAAATTATTTAGGTAATTAGCATTAACTTTGACGTTTGTTAGAGTTGATGAGTTTAGGGGATTTGTTGCTTTTTGCGGTTTCCTAATAAATTGACCAAGTGCTTGTATGATTAAGTTAAACGTTTTGTATGCCTATGATCGATTTTTGCAATTGGATAAAACTGTACCTGTGAATTGAAATTTGGTAAGATTTGATCTATCTTTATTTTTATTTTCTTATGTTTTATTTTATTTATAAAAACACAAAACCCCCCCTTTTTAATTATTTTTTTTCTTTGCAATGTAAATTGAGAAATTAATATTCGATTCCCTGAGATTGACAAAGTCCACTCAATGCTACAAGTAGCTTAGGATCAATTTATAAATTGTAATTTGACGAGCCCTCAACAAGCTCGCGTCAAATTGACAAACAAAACAATTAAGTTGAGATATGGATAAAAAGCGTTCATTAGTCAAAGGGATAATACTTAAATAAAGAAGTAATAGGAGTTCATAGCAAGATGCATAAGATTAAGGGGCTTCCTCATTGTCCCGCAAAATACCCTAAAAAAAATCTTCCCTAAGACTTCATTTCCAGTCCAAAAGTTTGACAAAAGTCAAACCCTGGATGATTGTAGTATTCCTTAAAGGAAGTTTTGAGCCATCCGAAATCCATGTCAGGGTGCCGTTCTTTAGCATTCTAAACCAACCAGGTCACTCCACAACGTATGGCTTGTTTCTGAAAAGCAATGTATTCTTCAGAAAGTTTGAATGCCTCAGCTAGATATTTAGAGTCAGTAAGTTTAGTTTCAGCGTCCTTCAATCTAGCTTGCGTCTTAGACAATTGAGATTGAAGAGCAGCTACGTCACTCTCAAATCGAGTCCGATAGGTGTCAAATTGAGATTGAAGCAAATGAAAACTCTCTTGTACACTGTGTAGAGTTTGGGATGCCTGAGTGTGCAAAGCCAGTGCCTGATTCAATTCCTCTTTAGGAACATGACTTCGGCGAAGATGAGTAAGCTTGTTAGACTTCTGATGCAATGCTACCGCTGTATGAACAAAGGCCTACACACATAACACATGGTTCAGAAGATGATAGTTTAAGTGAATCTAGACAATGGGATAAATGATTTACCTCTCGTAGACGGTGCATCATAACCGAGATGGAAAGTTAGGGGTCTTACAAACCATAGCAGCAATGGACACGTTATTGGGAAGAGCTACTTAAAGATAAACCAACCCACATAAAAAATGCATGTTTAAGCTCAGCGCTTTCATCAACAAGGGAATCATAAGGATCGGTATGGTCAAAAGGAAGAATAGTTTCGGGACTAGTTCGGCTAAGAAAAGGAGAAACACCATGATTGGTCCCACCTAAAAAGTGAGTGACAGGGGGCATGAGAGACTGAGGAGTTTTGGATCAATGAGACACCTAGGGAATTGTTCGAGAAGTCATACGTTTGGGGGAAGCCTGAAAGCACTGTCTTTGAAAGGGGCATTCCCCTTGTCCTTCATTGTTAGTAAAAGAAATAACCAGTTAGTAAGAGAAATAACCATAGGAGTAATGTCCATTGGGTCGGAGTCTAAGTGGTTAGACAACATTTCCAATTCATGTTCCATAGCTCTGAATTGTGATCAAGAAGCCATATCTAAAAGGAAATTATCAAAACAAAGTTAATCACTCGCACTCTAGACTAGACTAGCAAAATAGTTAAAACTCAGTGTGGAAGTTAAGGATTTACACCTAAAGAGGCAACTTAAGGTTTTGGAATGAGGTGATATTTAGCAAGCAAATTTGGATGGACCAAACCAGGAACCATCAAAGAAGATAGTCAATCGTCTAAGAAAAGTCACGAAAGGCGATAGCAATGAGAGACGACTCCGGATGAATGTCAGATGCACAAATAAACAAAAATCAATTAGAATAACATAATAAGAGAATGGTCTCGATCGAGCAAGGAAATAGGAGACTTTCCTAGCACCTTGAACTTGGTCAGGACCAGAAGAACAAAGTCATGGTTATCGGGGGCAAGCCATGAACCACTGACAAAAAACCAATGCTTCCTCCAATCCTTGACAAATGAAGGTTCTTTTGCAATTGATTCTCTGATGAAGTTCGAACTAAGGTAGTAAAACAATTGAGATTTGTCTTTTTGTTTGAAAGTATGCAAGGACATGAAATCAACAACAGTCATGGGGGTAAGATTCTCAGCTTGGAACCAAAGGACATACCATCCTATAAAGAAGCACCAAATGTTAGGAGGAAGCTAACTTGGAGCAGGATTGATGAGGGTCAAGAAACTTTGAAGAAAGGGAGTAAAGGGAGTCTAACAGCATTAATACACATATTGGGTGATGAGACCTAAAACGTCTCTGCTATTTCGTGCCTAAATCGTGCTTATTCCTTTCCCTTTTTAAGCTTCATGGTACATTTTGTAGGGAATTTGAGTTCAAGGCATATTTTGAGATAGTGTCCAAAATCACGGTGAAAAGGAACTAAACTGGAGGTCAATTGGATGCTCAAGTGAAACGATATAGCCAAATTGACCAAAATGCCCCTGAAGAGCGTCGCGACGCCGTGAAAAACGCTATGCTCAACATTGTATACTGAATGCCCAGGTGCAGGACAGCGTTGCAATGCTGTCGCAAGTCCCAGCCCGCATGCGAATAGACAGCGTTGCAACACTATCAGAACAAGTATAAAACGCTATTTTTCGAATTAGGGTTAACTTCTTCCGATTCCAGCCTTCACTTTTTGACTTTTCTCCTCCCTTTTCCCTGTTTTAGACATTCGTTAATCGATATTTCACTTTGAGCTTGTATTTTTGCCTTAAGATCGATGAAGACAATATTCAGCTAGGCTTCTCAACTAATTTGAGGAAATTAGGGACTAATTTTGCAACACTTGGGAAATTTTTGTTATTAATTTCAATTTATTACTGTAAGTTTATGGCTTGTTGACTCTTGTGATTAATTCTAGCTTACTCTTCTTTGATTGAACTGTCAAATCAATTGATTTAGAGTTTGCTTTGTTATGCTAGATGTACCCGTAGGTGTTCTCGATCTCTAGCTTAATTCGAGTAATAAAAGGGTCAATTTCCACGTTGGCCAATTAAGTAGAATTGCTTAATTACGTGTACATGGTAGGCCTTAGAATCAATTCACATGTAATAGCTTAATACGAAGGGCCTGTCGTCTTAGCCTATTGCATTTTGACCTATCCTAAGTCTTAGAACCTCGGTTCTTTGAGAAGGCTTCTATGGTATCTCGATGAGGTCGATTGTTGCTTAGCAGAGTGTATGCAATTTCAGAATGGAAACACCCTAAATGTGCAAGTGTACACAACTTAATACAGCAAGTGATAAGTATTTTTATATCGTTCTCCTTAGGGACTAGTTAATTGAATTTTTGCAATGCTTAAGCTGAATTTAGTTAGGTAACAGGTAATCAACATCAATTGGTGCAATGAACTAAAAATAAACTAAGGAAACAAGATTAAAATGGTACTGGAATGCTTGAAAAATAGGAATACAATGAATAAAATATAATTAACAGATTTTGTGAAAAGGGATCAGAATTAAGGGTGAAATTTTGCTTCATCAAACTAAATGGTATAGCATAGATCATGCCTCAACACTCAGTGCAGCTAGTTCACGAATTCTTTCCAGAATTCTCACAGAAACAGTCATTAAGTCTCATTAACCTCTGAAATTAAGCCCTTAACTGCAAACATTAAGTGAGTTATTATCCCTAGTGTCCCCAATTACCTTAAAGCATGCTCCTAATCAGAACTAATGTTATTCCATGCATTCGGTTTATCCCTTCCTTTCCCAAAGTTAAGATAAACACAGCTAAGACAAGTTGGCCAAACAAATCCAAGCTAAAATTAAGCACACAAAACATGTGAGTGAAGAATATGCAAGTCTTGCTACTTCATTCAGCATGAATCAACAATAAATCCCCTAATCCATCACCCAAGAGGAGATTAGTTCATAATTAAAGGAAAAGACAGCAACAAAATAGTAAGGAAAGTCTTAAACAACATTCTAAAGCTTGTCTTTAATATAAAAATGTTGGAAATAAATAAATATTGTAGAAACTAGGAGAAATTGACAAGAAATGGATGTTGGGCAGATTATTTATGGCAAATTTTCTTCCTTTCCAGAAGTAGACCACCTCTCAAAAGGGCTATTCTCCTCTTCTTGAAATCATCTCCCTCAATTGTCTAATCTCCAAAATTCCTCCCTCTTCAAAAACGGCAAGCAAGGGCTTTATATCTCTTCATTTCTTTGAAATCAGGGCTGAGTGGACATTTAAAGACCAATGGAAGCCTCTCATTGGCTTAACTCGGAACAAATGTCATAAATCGTCCACCTCAATTAATGAAATAACTCCCACGTGCTTCTTGTGTAACTGATCCCAGATATATGCTCTAGCTTAATTGATGCTTCGTCAAAAGCACAATAATTGCTCCAGCAAGCGTGACCCTTTATCAACAACAAAGTTGTAGCATAGCAGGTTGGATTTTCACACTTAGCCATTTTTTACCTTCAGCAATGGCCTACACAAGTCACAAATAGCACAATTAAGTAATATTATGCATTAAAAAGCTCAAAAGTGCTTTTCACATAAAAAGGGACTCTTTTACTACCAACAAATCAATTCAAATAGGCTTTTCAATTCAAGAGTACCTAAGATAGTGTTTTTAAGCCACATAAACTTCACTAAAATACCCTCAATAGCTCTCATTCTAAGAGCTATCACCAGTCGGTCTTAAAATTCCTGTAATATTGCACGTTTAGAATAATTCGATGATCAGTGTTGCAAAGCGAATCTTGATTTACCTTGAATTAGCACTTTTGTGAATTTGTAAGCATCTTGTTTTGTTTCCTCTGTTTTCAATTTCCTTGCATCCATTTAAATTCAGCTTTTTTCAATTTCCTTACACGTTTTAATTTTCTGTTATTTTAAATTTTTTCCTTGAAAACTCCCCCCAGTCAGTTATTTTAAAGCCCAAGAAAGAAAATTAAATAACCAAAGTTCCACTTCCCTGAGTTTGACCCGACCACTTTTTACTACAAATTAGTAGTTGGTTTATAAATTTATTTGGTAAGTGTGACGAGCTCTGCCAAATTGGCATCATTGCCAAAGACGCAACTTTTTGGTTATCTTTCTTTTCTTTCTTTGGATTGTGTGTTTGATTGATCTTTCTCTTGCTTGTGCATGTTTACTCGCTCCTCATGGGAAGTTGGGCTTCAATTTTTTATAGATATTGAGCAAGAAGAGCGGCATATTAGAAGAGAAGTAAGAGAGTGGATGCGCAAAGTTGACGACAATTTCTTCATTGATCTAAGAGAGCTTTCGAACTTAGAAGAGTCGTCCGAGAAAGAGGAGATGGCAGAACAGACATTGAAGTAGTTAGCTACCCCGAACTCAGACCATTAGCCCTTGTGCATCACATATCCAGAGACTCGAGGTGAGTTCGAGCTCAAACCTAGTCTTATACATTTACTCCCTATTTTTCCTGGTTGTAGGTGAAGACCTGCACAAGTATCCTAAAGAGTTTTACATAGTATGTTCGAGGATGAAGCCGCACGGAGTCACGACGAGCAAATAAATCTGAGAGAATTCACTTTCTCCTTGAAAGACTAGGTGAAAGACTGGCTCTATTTCCTCCCACCAATCTTGATAACGACGTGGAACGAGTTGAAGAGACTTTTCCTAGAGAAGTTATTCCCATCATCCAGAGCCACCCACTTGAGGAAGGAGATATATGAAATTACTCAAATGACCAGGAGACGGGCACGAGTATTGGGAACAGTTTAAAAGGTTATGTGCTAGCTTTCCTAACCATCAAATTTTTAATCGATTGCTAATCACCATTTCTATGAAGGCTTGCTCCCCACAGACAGGTCTATGATCGATGTCTCATCTGGTGGAGCTCTAGTGAATAAGACGCCCACGGAGGCCCAGCAGTTGATAGTGAATATTGATAGCACTAATTTAGTGTTATATTTATGCCTTTATTTAGCTAGTTTTATGGTATAATAGTGAGCTTTTACGTTGACTAATTGTTGATTTCAGAATCCAAGCAATTCCAAACGAAAATGCGAATTTTGGAGCATTATGTTGATTATGGAGCTATTTGAGAGGTTATGGAGAATTTAAGAGAAGAAGAGCTAAAGTGCTAGCTGATAAGGCCGAGAGGACAGCGTTGCAATGCTTGAATTGGCATTGCAACGCCACAACTTAGTGTGCAAACCCGAGAGCTAGCATTGCAATGCTACCCTATAACATTGCAACACTAGAAACGCACGTGCAAATGAGGTTCCGTCAGTAGCATTGCAACTAACCCTATTAAGCTGTGGAGAAACGATGTCGTTTTGGACAGTGTTGCAATGTTGTTACGATTACAGCTTCTAATACTTCGATTCATCATGGGTTTTGGGGCAACAAATTTGGGAGTTTTACACCCTAATCCATGATTTGAGAGAGTTTAGGAGGTTCGGGCTGAATTAAAGCGGAATTCTTGAAGATCCGACTCCGAGATTCGCAGAGATCATAGCGAGAGCGATTGATCGATGCGTAACGGGTTTATCTCTATGTTTTTCTTGTATTTCTCTACTATGATTGAGTGTTTTTAGATGGATTTTGGTTGTTTTTCACTGAATGATGATGTACGCTGATTAGATAGTAGAGTTTATGGCTTAATTAAGCTTTTGGACTATGTAATTGAACTTAATTGGGGATTTGTGATTTATTATTCGTTTTTAATTTTATGCAATTTTCTAAATGCTTTAAATTCCCTGATCAATGAGCCAATGAACTATTGGTTTATGTTATTGCTTGACAAAGAGTGCATAAATTAGAGCTTAAATTCATAATAATTGATGTTTGAACACGACAGTGATAAGAACATCAATTAAAATAGATGATAGGGTTTGTTAATGCCGGGTGAGAATTAATTAATGAGACAGCACGTAATTTAATTAATTACACTCAAGAATTGGAAGAGCTCGACAAAGGATTCCATAATACACTACCCTTAGATTCAATTAAATTGATTAATTAATAACACATGCTTGTTAGACTCAATAAATGGTCCATTTGTGAGGTTAATGTCCTAAACTTGGCCCTTAAATTTGTGCTCCTTCCATTTATTCCTTTATTACTTAAATTTAGTCTTTTTCATTTCTTGTTCTTCTGGTGGTTTGCCTTCCTAAATAAAATTAGATGCAATTAAGAATGGTAATTAATTGATTAAACCTTCTCAATTTCCTGAGGATTTGATACTCAATAATATTTACCGTTTTATTATTACTTATCAATCGTGTGCGCTTGCGTGTACACCGATCACGTTTTTAATATGGTGGAGAATGGCCAGCAATTTGGGATGAGAGGTCCTGCACCTACATCCCTTGCCCAAATGAAAGAGGTTAGTGATCTCAAAACATAAATGTCTAAACTTACTAACCTCGTTAAGCAGATTGTTGTAGGTCAATCAATCACAGTGAAGGCGTGTGGCTTCTATTCTACAATGGGCCACACTGCAGATGCTTGTCCTGAATTCCATAAAGGAGGATCCCATGAGGTGAATGCTATTGGAGGGTACGTGAGCAACCCTCAGCGCAAATATGACCCATACAACAACACCTACAACCCAGGTTGGTGTGATCATCCCAACTTTTCCTACAATTAGAACTATAATCAAAATTTTCAGAGATCTCCACAGCAATCCAACCCAAACCAGGCTTCGAGCTCAGATATGTCTCTTGAAGACAAAGTCAAGAGTTTAGCTGACAATACGCACAAACTTTCTCATGATTCAATGCAGTTCCAAAAAGAGACGCGTGTTAGGATGCAGAACCTTGGTAGCTAGATTACTCAGTTGGCCACAACAGTGAGTAGACTAGAGGCAAGCTAGAGCTCTGGTAAATTTCCTGTATAGTCAAAAGTTCATACCAAAGAGAACGTGAGTGCTATTGCATTGCATAGTGGCAAGTTGGTTGCTGGACCACCCGACCTTGAGATTAAGAAGAACGCTTGGAAGAAGATTGTTGAGACCACCCCTGAAACACCAAAAGTGACCTCCATGTTCATTTTCTTATTAATCCACCCCATGCGCCTTTTCCATCTAGATTAGCTCATTCGAGAGAAGAGTAAGAAAAGTAGGTGCTCGAGTTGTTCAGTAAGGTGGAGGTTAACATACCACTTTTTAAGGCAGTGAAGGAGATCCCGAAGTTTGCAAAATTTCTGAAGAAGTAGTGTACGACCAAGAAGACTCAGGGAGGTAAGAAGAAAGAGGTCAATAAAAATGTATCAGCTATTGCATTAGAATCAATGCTTGAAAAATGTCCCGAACCAGGCATGTTTTCATTACTGTGTATGATCGGAAGGAAAAAGATAAAACATGTCATGTTAGACCTAGGTGCACCTATTAATGTTATGCCTTTGTCTGTATATCGGGAATTGGGACTGAATAGTTTGCATGAATTTAGCATTATGATTCAACTAGTTGATCATTCCACTATTCGACCTCTAATCATAGTCAAAAAATTTCTTGTTAAAGTTAATGATTTGCTATTTCTTGCGGATTTCTATGTCATAGATATGAATGATGGGCTCAAGCATGCATCGGCATCTATTCTTTTGGTAGGCCTTTCATGAAAACAATAAAAGTCAACATTGATGTAGATGGTGGGATTGTGTCTGATGGGTTTAATGAGAGGGTTGTTGAATTTAAAGTTGTTAACCTAATGGAATGTTTTGATTCTTTTGATTCTTTATATGAAAGTGATGAGGTGCATGATGAACCGTCCATTATGTTTGGAATAGATGATGGTGCAAGATCGAGTTTGGAGGATCCTAGTTGAGAGAAGTGCCACAAGGCTCATCGAGCAATCAACGTTAAAAATTTGCGCTTCCTGGACGCAGCCAAGTGTTTAAAAAAGTTTTATTTACTTTCTTGTTTTTTCTTTTTGTTTGTTTGTTTGCTTGCTTATTTTGTTGCTTTCTTAAGCTCTTCGGTTGATTTTTGTAGATGGTTGATTTGACCCTAAGTTGGAAAGGATTATTCTTGGAAGGAGGTGTTGTTCTTCCCATCCACCTACGTGTTTGTAATGTCAGGGGAATATTTTTCTTCCCTTGTTTGTCTCTGTTTTTCTTTTTTTTTTTTTTTTTTGATACATTGGGGACCATGTATGAACTAGGTTGGGGGGAAAGTTGATTGTTGAGTTTTGAATGATAATAAATTATTTAGCATAGTTGATTTAGTGCTTGAACATCTGAGCTCGGACCTATCTTTAGGTTTGATAGTTGTGCGTTATTGTGTTGTCCTTAAGCACCTAAGCTTGGACTTTTGATGGACTTAGCTAAGCATGATTTTTGTATGAAATTTTTTAAATTTTTGAGTGAATTCTGAGCATGATTCGTTGATGATGTGCTTGCTTTGTCCTTAATGAGGACAATTGATGACATGCTTAGGGATGTTGTTTTAATTGCATTAGTTAGAGCATGTATATGTCATCTTGTGTTGAGCCTTTTTGTCCCAAATTTTTCAAAATTTTCTAGACTTTCCTGCAAGATCTGAGCACGTTAGTCTTTTCTATACTAGTTTTGAAAGCTTAGGGTAGGATTATATACTCATATGTCTCTTGTCACCCCGATAGGTGTAAGACTAATTGTCAGGCATAAAGATTTAATAGCTTGTAATATGTTGCTTAGGGAACACTAGTACAAATTTGACTTTTAATGACGACAATGTGCGTCATTAAAAGGAAACGATGTCAGGTGCGCGCCCGACATCTTTTGCGTGTCATCGTAGGCTATGATGACGAACACCTTTTAATGACGGGCAATGCCCGTCATTAAAGGGTGTGTGTCATCATACTAATGTGAACCTGTAAAAAAAAGAAGAATAAAATTATGTAATGTGAATAATACTAATAAAAGTCACATGTCAAAACTAAACTATGAAGTAACTAAATTCTATAAAACCATATTCAATTTATAATTTCCAAGTGAATGAGATCACTCATACATATGAATCCTACAAAATTTTAAGTGTTTAAATAACAATTGAAGCATTATTATCAATACCTTATTAATAACTAATTCACATCTGAATTATTTACGACTTTTCTACCTATAAAACTAGATAACAATTGAAGCATCATTATAAATTCTATTGAACAAAAACGATTTTACATTTAAAAAACTAGAACAATTCTTCTCTCCACCATTTCAATTGGAAAAACTTATTGAAGCATTCAACAAAATGTCCGTCAGAGGCTTAAAATGGATAAAAATAAAGATGTTGATGGCTAATATACTTGACTTTTATATATAATCTAAAACTCCACTTTATTTAAGAATTTATTCACATAGGGAATTTGAAAAATACGGTTCTTTGAAACTTCCTCATTTGAGCATAGAATTTGTTAGTTTTCACTGACTTTAATAATTTCTAGAGCATACTCTGTAATCTTTCCTCATTACTTGCTCACTTGTCTTTTCCAATATGTTCACATTTTAGCATAAGCAAGAGTAACTCTTTTAGTTTCATTTTAATCAGACATAAAATCCTCCTCATTTGGCTTTAAATGCTAATTCTTAGACACTGTTGTTTTTGAATTACATCAAATCTCCTTACCTGAATAGATTCTTGAACGTATTATTCATCTCAGTAATCTTCTTTCCTAGGTGTGCTTATTCTCTATTTTTCCACCCTTTGGAGAGGTGCCTATTAATCAAAGCAAACATCAAAACATAAATTGGGAGGAAAACCTTTTAAGCATATTCATTTTGATTTAGATCTCTCCTACATATGAATCCTACAAAACTTTGAGTGTCAATTCTTCATCTGCAAGAACCCTAAAAATGTGATAAAGAAACTCAGTTTGATTGATAAGGTGATACAATATTGTGACCAGGTTTTGTGTTGCTCTCTGATCTAGGTTGAGTGTCACCTGGGGTTATAGATCCACGCTAGTAGGAGTTCATCTAGTAAGAAATCAGTATAGATCTAAGTGAGCACCCAGATTTGCGCCTCCGCAGGAAGAGGAGTATTCACCGATCATGGTTGTGTCTATAATCTGGAAAAAAAAAACCCACAAAACACAAAAAACCTCGGGTTAAGACGAAGAAGCAGGGGAAGAAGATAAGTTGGGCCAGATCGCTGGAGCAGAGGAGTAATTCAAAGGCGAGTTTTTGGAAATTGAAGACAATTCAATCGATGTTGCAACGAGAGTTTTTGCTTAAGTGGCTTAGCCACGCCGCCAAAGGTATCTCCATCGATGTTGCACTACTGCAGTGAATGAAGTGCAATCGTGAGAGAGTGAAAAAATGACAAGGGATTGAGGGAGAATGAGGGGGAATGGATCTTCCGCGAGGGTTCGAGAGAGAGAGAAAATCAAATATCCAGAGAAAATTTTACTTCGATGACGCTCATTAATAGGCCCATTTTTTAAAATTAGCATTTTCAACGTTTTTTTTCTATCTGTCATTGTTTCTACTTGCAAAATTTTAAGACTGTCATTAAAAGTAAGATTTGTTATAGTGGAAAAGAAAAAAAAAATTGATCATTCACCCAGAAAAAGTTAAAAAAAAAGTGAGCTTTAAAAGGTCATTCTTGAAGAAAAAGAAGAAAGAAGTGGAATTAAAGAAAACAAATAAGCTTGCATTACTTAAAGATGAATCAACATGTAAAAAGAGTTACCTATGTCGTGATTAGTTAGGCCATCCATCAAGCGAGTGCTCTGGATATAGGTCCCCAAGATAGATGTGCGAAAGCTAGTGCTTGTTGGTTTTAAAGTGATACAAGTTTAGCTGCGCGGTATTTGTTTCGGTTACCTAGTAACCGGTTACTTACTTGATGGTTTGGAAGCTTGGAAGCTAGCTCTAGTGCCATTGTAGGGGAAGATGGATTGAGAGCTTTATAAACTTTCTCCAGGCTTGTAAAAACTGCTTTAAGGAAGCTAAGCACACACACACATAAGAAAGAATAGAAAGAGTTTTTAAAAATGTGTAACCCATGGATAGCTTTTGCTTGTTTCTCTTTTGCAGTTATTGCGATATTCCTAAGTATGGAAATTAGAGTCTCGTGCAAGCAATCATTGATTCATATCTTTATTGTTTAGTTTGTGTCTTGTTTGAGGACTAGCAAGATTTAGGATGGCGGTATTTGATGAGACCTAAAACATCTATGCTATTTCATGTCTAAATCATGTTTATTCCTTGATTTTTATGAGATTCATGGTACATTTTGTAGGGAATTTGAGTTCAAGGTGTATTTTGAGATAGTGAGCGAATAAGGGTGAAAAAGAGCCAAATTGGAGGTCAATCGAATGTCTGAGCGAAAAGATATAGCCAAATTGACCAAAATGCTGCTAAGGAGTGTCGCGACGCCGTGAAAAACGCTCTGCTCCACGTTGTATACAGAATGCCCAGATGCAGGACAATGTTACAATGCTATCCACAACGTGGCAACGCTGTCGCAAGTCCCAGAGCAGGCGCACAGGATAGCACATTGTTGTGATAAGTATAAAACGCTCTTTTCGGATTAGGTTAACTTCTTCCGACTCCAACCTTCACTTTTCAACTTCATTCCTCCCTTTTCCCTATTTTAGACATTTCTTAGTTGATATTTCACTTTGGGATTGTATTTTGGCCTAAGGATCAATAAGGACAATATTTAGCTAGGCTTCTCGATTAATTCGAGGTAATTAGGGACTATTTTTGCAACACTTGGGACATTTTTATTATTAATTTCAATTTATTACAGTAATTTTATGGCCTGTGGACTCTTGTGACTAATCCTAGCTTACTCTTCTTTGATTGAACTGAAAAATCAATTGATTTAGAGTTTGCTTTGCTATGTTAGATGTACTCGTAGGTGTCCTCGGTCTCTAGCTTAGTTAGAGTAGTAGAACAGTTGGTGGTCACGTCAGTCAATTAAGTAGAATTTCTTAATTGCGTGTACATGGTAGGCCTTAGAATCAATTCACATGTAATAGTTTAATACGAAGAGCCCATTGTCTTAGCCTATTGCATTCTGACCTATACCAAGTCTTAGAACTCTAGTTCTTTGAGAGGCTCCTACGGTATCCCGAGGAGGCCGATCAGTCTTAAAATTCTTGTAATATCGCATGTTTAGAATAATTCGAGGATCAGTGTTGCAAAGCGAATCTCGATTTACCTTGAATTAGCACTTTTGTTAATTTGTGAGCATCCTGTTTTGTCTCCTCTTTTTCAATTTCCTTGCATTCATTTAAATTCATCTTGTTTCAATTTCCTTGCACGTTTTAATTTCCTGTTATTTTGAATTCTTTGCTTGAAAACTCCCCCAGTCAGTTTTTTAAATCCTAAGGAAAAAAATTAAATAACCAAAGTTCCGCCTCCTTGAGTTCGACCCGGCCACTTTTTACTACAATTTAGTGGTTCGTTTATAAATTTATTTGGCGAGTGTGATGAGCTCCGTCATTGGGATAAAAGGCTACTTCCCTATAATGAGGTTCGGCAAGATTTTTCTCGGAATTCGAAACTCTCATGTGCATAGAAGATGGAATACTAAATTGAATCTTGAGGTCATTTAAGGCTGCTTGAGTCAAAGAACCCTTTGGACGGGTCCTGGTCAACTCATTTCGAGTATGAGCTCCAGATTTTTGTCGATTATAGGCTTTTAGTGTAGGATTTGGAAGAAAATTCTCGTCATTTGGGTCCAACAAGTCACCAACCCTGAAGTGAGGTGCCCTCAAACTACCCGTCGTAAAGAAAGAAGACAAGAGAAAGGAAGTTACCTGAAAAAGTGGAGAGAAGTTAAGAGCTTCAGGGTAATGAGAAGATGGAGGAGAAAGAGTTTGAGAGTTATGAGAACTTAAGTTCTCCATAAATCCTTATGTAGACTTAAGGATAACACGTGCTTTGAGGCATAAAATGCCATGGATTATAGAACTTGAAGTGTGGATGGCTATTACTCCTAGACTTCCAACCAAGACCCAAGTAAGTGGCTTAAGGGTCTAGCTCGAAAGTGGGGCAACTATTGTGTGCAAAATTAGCCACGTAATTGGGTCGAGAATTTGCTAAATCGAGAAGCCCCAAACAAGGAAGTGGGTCCGAAACAAAGCCCAAAAGAGGAAGGCCAACCCCCTTTAGGGGTTGACCCAGATCAGCCTTAGTCGACTCCTGAGGCTAGGGGTCGGCCCAATTCGGCTTGGCCGACTACTTGAGGGGTAGGCCAAAAGCCCTCATGGCTGACCCCTCAAAGGGTCGACTCAAGGTCAGCCAAAGGCCTTAATAACCCGACCCCTTGAGGTCGGCCAAAGGATTTTGGTTGACCAACCCCCCAAAGGATCGACCTGAGATTAGTTTGAACCGAGATACTGACTCAAAGGTCGGACGATCTTTTGAGAATAGACTAGAAAGCTTACTATGGACACTAAAGAGGCCTCGTTTTGTGATTGGTTGAGAGAGTCTCGGAGTAACCGTTATCGTAATCATAATAACCCGACAGCCCGGTGAGATTCTCGGATGATACTGGGATACGTGGTTGAACGTTACAATTATACAATTATAAAATAAGAAGGAATACAACATTCTAGAGTATGCAACCAATACTTTCTTTTTACGATCTAAGCTTTCTTACAAACTCGATTCTAGTTCTAACTTAAGCATTAAAGTTTAAGTGGCTTAGTACCACACCGATGTTAGTTTCTTTATTTTGCAGGCACATTTTGTTTCTGGTAATACAAATTTACCATTAGTCCGTCGATCCAAATTTCAGTATCAACATAAACAAACCATTAAAATGAAACCTTTTAAAGTATACGGACCAAATTTTGAAATCAAGCTCAAACTATTAAGGGAATAAAATGATAATTTAATCTAATTTATTTTACTTTACTTTGGTTTTACTTTTTTTTTTTTGGAGGGTCATTTTCTTAAAGACAACTTATTTGGACACATTTGGAAGATGGTTTTTTTTTCAATTCCAACCTAGATATTTCAACTGCAAAATTCAAACACGAATTCAAACACGACTGTCTCTCTATATATAGATAATTTAAAATTTATATATAAAAAAAAAGGTTAAATAGGGATATGCCTCTTTGGTAGGTGGAATATTCTAACAAGCATGGGAAGCTATATATATCTTTGAAAGTCCTACTTAAATTGTACAATTTTGAAAAATATTGGCTGCTGATCTTCTGTCCAACCTTCATATTCATGTCAAACATACCTATTCTTTTTCTTTTTTTTTTTTCTGAGGGTAGGAGGAAAATTTTCTTTTTCTCTCTCTTCTTTTTTTTTAGTGTACCTTTTGACAAGGGAGGACTTGAAATAGCATGAACACACTTTAGTTTATTAAAAAAATTCTAATTTTATTATTAACATAAATATAGATGTAATTTAATTTCATATCAACAGGAGAGTATAATTTGGTCTCTTATTTTATTAATTATTATTGAATGTTAAATGTCAATCCGAACATAATTCGATGGATAAGACACCTAGATCTCCCAACCATGGTATAAAATATCAAGCGACATGTCCACATGTCGCCATTTTGAGGGATCCGACATATCGCATGGGGGACAAACAATTTCTTCTCCCAATATATCGTCAACTTTCCGACTTTTCGTCGACCGTGAACGATATTTCACACAAATTTTTTTTAACTAAGGGCCATTCTCATATGATATTGAACGCAAAAGGCCCAGCTGAGAAGCCTAATCATGCTATGGTAAATTCTGAGGATGAGACTATTGATAAGGGAGAGCGAACTTCCCCATTGCTAATCCAAGCATTGTGGGACAAATTGTTTCCTATTCATTCTCCTCTCTAGTCTCTCCCTCCCGCCAACTATTAATTTTTTTATTATTATTTTATTACTTTTACACAAATTTTCTTTATTCTATATTCCTAGTTTTTTTTTCAATTCTTTATTTTATGTTCTTGATTTTTTTTTATTATACTTTGTTTGTTTTAAATTACTAACAGGAACATAAAAATCATGTTTTTTTTTTTTTTTTTGCAAATGAATGGTGATTTATTAATCCAAACAATTTTTTTTCAAATTTAAAATTGAAATCTTAGGGTTCCATTAGACATAAAATTCAAATTTATATCTAATAAATCAATTAATTTTTAAAAAAATCAAATTTGTCAGGAACCTATTAGACACAAATTTGGAAGTTCAAGTACCTATTAAAAACAAAATTAAAAGTTTAGAGACCTATTAGACACTTTTGAAAGTTCATGGATCAAATAGACACAAACCTCAAAGTTTAGGGACTAAACTTATAATTTAACCAAGATAAATTATTTAAATGTTCAAACATGTTTGACTAGTCTTCATAATTTTTACAGAAATATTTCGAACAACATTGACATTTTCATGTAAATATAACTTATATTTTTTAATATGATGATTAAAAATGATCAAATATAGTTTAATTAAGTCATAGTTAAAGTCTCATTTAACAATTCAAATAATTTCTCCATCAATTTTCTTAATTTTTTAAAATTTTATGCTAACATCGACCTTTCAATATAAATATTATATATTTTTTTAGATATGATTTTTAAAAATAGTCAATTATAGTCTAATTAAGCTACAATTAAAGTTGCATGAAATAATTCAAACAATTTTTAATCAATTTCTATATTTTTTCTAAAATTATTCTTGCTTGCATCGACATTTCCATCAACATTTATATCTAAATATTGTCTTAATTTTTAGATATGATGATTAAAAATGGACAATTATAGTCTAATTAAATCACAATTAAAGTTTGATGGACTAATTCAAACAATTTCTATCAATTTTCACGATTTCCATAATTTTTTTTGAAATTTTCATCAGCATTTCCATTTTTACGATATTTTCGTAAAATTTGGACCTCGACATTTCGATTGACAACGACATGTTGAATATTTCTCCCAACTAACATTTAATGAATTAAAAAATAAAAAATATATATATAGAATGTGAACAGAGTCCGATAATATGGAGCCAAACGCCAAAATTCTTGAAAAGTATTTGTACTTGGTCAAAGAAAAAAAATTAGGTAAGAAAAACAATATTTTAGGATAAATAAATGAATAAATATATATATATATATATTTATATTTATATATATGTTCTTAATATAACATTTGAAAAGTTATTAAATGCACTATTATTTTGCTCTCTTGCTTTTTACGTCTTATGAATTAGTAGGATAGATAAAAAGAGGAAAGTGGGGATAAAGGAGTTTGACTCATAAAAGGCCTTTGGAGGGAGATTAGAGAGAGAGTGGGTGGAGATAATCATGACTGTTTTACACCAATCTAATGTAAAACAAAAAGACTTTTAAGACAGAAATCCTTTGATTTGATTTTATGACATAAATGCAAAACTGTTAAAATGGATACCATATATATGACATTCAAATAGATTCCTGTAACACTCCCAAAATTTAGTCTAAATCTAAGGAACGTTACTAACCAATAACCAATACGCTTCGAAAATTTTGGAAGCATAACGACGTAATTACAGGTTACCTAAATTTTACTAATACATGTTAGACAAGATAAACACACTTCTAAAGCCAAAATCACCAAACAATCATTCTAACTTCAACTCAAGAACTACAAAAGAGTCAGAACCAATCAACATTCCAAACATAAACATAACTAGACTTCTTCCACTAAATTCCAACAACACAAACCATAAAAGATAAAGCAACCTAACAAGTTCAACCACTAATGAATAACAGAGCTACTTAAAGAAACAACTGCTAGCAATCTAATAACCTTTTAAAATTAGACAATAAAGGCAATAAACCACCACACAAGCAGTCCTCAAACTAAACATCAACTATAATGAAGACAAATAATTAGTTTAAAATATTAAAAACTAGCTAAATAGTCTCCTTCATTATCGTGTCTCATCTTCACCACCAAGTTCCTTCTCAAGCACCTGCAAAACTATTGGTTAGGGGGGAAGTTAATAGTAAAGTACTCAGTAAGTAGCTCACGTCTGTTGAGCCACCAAACATCAAACAAACAAACATCATGCTATTCACATGCACCCAACCATGCTTATCTACATTAATAACACAAGTCTCATGCTCAGCTTACATAGCAAGTAAAGTAAACATAAAAGTCACACAACACATGAATTCTACATCCTGCCTTGCACACTCAAGCTCCCTCAATACTCATAATTTAGCTCTCACAAGGCTTCCTGAGACCGATTCCTTTGAGACACATGTTGATCCCCTTTGATTTTACTCAAGGCCACTGAGATTCTCTGTCAGCCCCAACTATTTGCATCTAAGGCCACCGATGCTCTCCACCAGCCCCAACTAATGGTATCCAAGGCCACCGACGCTCTATCGGCCCCAACTGATTTCTCATCAAAGGTCATCGACATTCTTGAGAATCTTCAACACTTTCCTTTCTAAACTCAAAGCATCGACCCTAACCATTATAAAACTAGGCCATTGATGCTACTTTTAAATTCATTTATGACATACCACCCCTTGACCATTTTACTCAAGGCACCTGGTACTCACTCAACTTTCCTTACCACACCCAAGGTCCTCTGATCCCACACACAATCGCACTAGAATGCATGTTTCCTAGACACACTTCTAGACCATGCTTTATGCTCCAAACAAACAACCCATTCACAACACAATATTATGCATAATCAAACAACCAAGAATCTAGCATGCTATCATCATATAACCACCACATCACACATAAAAGTATGCTCAACATACACATAATGGATAATGTAGAGATATATACATATAATGCATAAACTAAATCAATAAGGAAACATACAACATGTTTCACGTAGACAAACAGACCCACCAAGTAGAAGCTACTTACCTAAAGCGCTTCTAAAATTATTCCAAAAGGTTCCTAAACCAAGAGAATAATCTTTAGAGGCTATACTTAGTTCGAAAACTTTTAAGCAAATTAGAACATGCTCAAAGAGGGATTTACTTACTTAGGTTTCAACCTTAAAAGCTAAATCAAGCACTTCAGGATTACCCAACTACAACAAGAATTATCCAAAGATTAGAACGTAACTTTCAGCACCTTAAACTCAATTAAAAAGGGTCTAGATAAGGCATTACCACATAATCTTTACCGAGAATGGCGTGAGTAATTTCTTGGAGTGTTTGAAAGGATTCCATATGGCTTGAAACTTCAAGTAAAAGAGTCCTAAGCATTAGAAACTAACTTAAGGTACTTAACAAGTCCAAAGAGATAAAAGGGATTCTAAGAGCTACCAAAAAGAGCTCTTAACCTTGTTGGTTCAAGTTCGAGAGTGTTCGAACTGATTCGAAACTACAAGAACGAGGTTTTCAATGGTTAGAAACCAACCTACAACATCAAAACATAGATCGCACTTAATAAAAGGAACTTTACCAAGGAAACTTCTCCAAAATAGATCAGGTTACTTGCTGAAAAGTGTTTGATAGCACTCTGAATTGGTTCGAACTACAAATAAGATAATTCCAAGGTTTAGAAATCAAATCACAACACTTTAAGTGATTTGTGAAAAGCATGAAACGTACTAAAACTTACCGAAAGAGCTCTTACACTTGTGTCTATTGTTCGAATGTATTCGAATCGATCCTAAACTACAAACTAAATGTTCGTACATTTTAGAACAAAAGCTACAACACTTAGGTTGATTTATGAAAGGTCTAAAACATGCTAGAACTTACCGATCAGCACCCAAATGATCCTAAATATGTGCTAGACAACGTTCAACAAAGTTCAAAACTGTAGATCCGAATCTCATAGCCTATGGGTAATCCAAACAAGCCTAAAATCGCAAGTCAAAAGTGTTTAAGTTATGGGTATTGTAGATCCAAAGCTAAAGAAGTGTGGGTCAGCCAAACCTTGACCGATTGGAGGGAAAATTGCATTGAAACAGGGACGCCAAAGCATAAGAACTCGACAAAGGGGCTCACGTTTAGGCTCCAATCGACGGCGACCACACATCAACATCGTGATCTCGAGCGGCGGTGACTCGCATGGAGTGTGGTCGGTCGTTTGTTCGTTGGAAGATGAGGAGAAAACCCGTGGATCTTGTTGCTTGAGGGTGGGCGCCTCATATGGTTCGCCAACAAAGAAGGTTGGAACCGCTGCTCGTGGGTCTCGCACCGTTGCTATAAGACTTCACTCGCCAAGGGAAACTCATCGAAGAAGGAGACGAAAGAGGGAGGGGAGTTGGTGCGTGCGGCTGGAGTTGCGTGAGAAATAGAGTGGAGATTTAGGGGGGTTCTTCTTGCTTGACTAACTCTTTTTCTTTTTTTTTTTTCATTCTCCAATAGACAAATTGCCTATTAAAAGAGGAAAAAAAGTCTAGGATTTCTAGATTCTAAAGTTGCTCCTCTTATTTTCTCAAATTTAAACCTACAAATAAAGATATAAAAGATTTGGGATAGAATCGAATTAAAAGGGGTTTGGGCTTCTTTTGAACTTGAAGAATAAGGACTAAATTAAATTCCCAAACTTTAGAATTAAAGATTTAGTTAAAAATCTCTTTTCTCAAAGCTAAAGAAACTTAATTTATCAAACTTAAGGAGTTAAACTCGAAATTTTATTTTATTTTTTTTAAATAGAGCTATAATGAATAAATGAATCCAACGACTTGAAAATGTGCTAATTTTATAATGCGGAGCATTACAATTTCATATGGCAACTACATTTTTTTTGAAGCAACATATGGCAACTACATTTGTGAAATATCTAAGAGATAATTTAATATTAAAAGCTAAGGTATTTTAGAAAAAAAAAAAAATCAATGATCTTAAAATTTTGAAATTTTAATAGAGTAACAATTAAAATTTTCAATTTTAGTATGTAATAGTTAACCTATAGTTCAAAATTTGTTACAATTTAAGAATTCAATAAAAAAATTGTAACAATTTAGTCCCTACCATAAAAATATTCTATTAAGATGTAATGAAAATTTTATGACTACAACTTGAATCCCATGTATCTAAAAGTAAAGCTTGTGTGCAAAAATGAAATTAAAAGTTAGTGTGATCCAAATGACTACCATATCAAACCCACATTACATCTAATGAATTAGGCTTTTCAAGTAGAAACTAAATCATTACATATTAAAATTAAGGACTAAATCATTAAAATTTTAAACTACAAAACTAAATCATTGCATACTTAAATTTATGAACTAAATGGTCACTTCAACCAAATTTATGAGTAAAGTTTAGGTGCAAAGGATAATTGACCACCTCAAAATATTTGGTTTTCTTTTTAGCAAAATATTTATAGTTCATGAACCAAAAGTATTAAAATATTTCATTTCTGCAATTTTAATTATAATGATTCCTATCTTGATAGCTTTCCCTTTTTTCCTTAATATATATATTTGTTTGTTTGTTTATTTATTGAGAGATTGAATTTAGGTAGAAGGGGAACATGGATGTGCCAATGGTTAGTAACCTAAGAAATATAGTTCCAATAAATTGACCTTGGTACTACCCTCCTAAAGTGAAAAGAAATAGAGAAATTGGAATAGCATTCTTGTTTTAATTTAAATAAATGTAATAAAGTTTTGAATCCCTACCAATAAAATAAAGTATTCAAGCGGCTTAGAAAAATACTCAATTTGAAATCTTCCAATTCTATTATGTGATTAGTACTTGAATATGTTCTATTGAAAATTAACATGAGTATGATGAATACATAGGTTGAATATTCAGTCATATCATGAATGAGAATAGACCCATCGCGTATGAAAGTTTATGGGATTAACAGTTCGTGAGGGGATATTTGGATTTCAATAGGTTATATAATATGTGTTAGGATGCAGAGTTATTTAGCCTAGGTTATAATAGTCTGTGTTTGGGGTGCAGAGTATTCCACAAACTATTATAACCCAGATTATTATAACTCACGCCCCAAATAGCCCCTTAGACTTTTTTTTTTTAAAAAAAAACTATTGAAATCTTGGTGGCTTCCTTGCAGTCTCGAGAAGAAAGATTGATCATTGTGTTGCTGCCTTTATTGGATTTGAAGTGCATGCAAATCACTCACAGATCGTTTGGTTTAAAGTTTCATTGGACACTCGTAGTTAATAAATGCCTGAAAATAAGATGTTTGAAAACAATAAATGTCTAAGAATAAGATGACTGTGTTTGGTTCCACATGGAAATGTTATCTGAATTTTTTATAAACAAATGATATTTATATTTGTTTGGTGAAATTAATATATAAATTTTATGTAATTGTGATACATTAAGTAATTAATTAATATTCCAATAAATAAATACAATTCAATTAATGTACTAACAATATAGTTTTTTTGAATTCAAACTAACAATATAGTTTAATTCATTATAAGTAATAGATGAAGTAGTATAAACATATTACGTCAATATTTTCCAAGTTTGTTTTATGAGAGGTAAGAATGTCTCTATTCACACGTAATCTCAACAAAGAAATGTAACACATGGAATGAACTTGATTTGTATTTATTTTGTGGGTGGGGAATACAATCTCTAAGTATGATCCTCTAATTCTCTCATGTATGTGTGTCACTCGAAGGCTGGAGCGCTTGTTCTCAAGGTTGAAACTTTAATCAATTTTTAGAGTTTTGAAGTCTTTAAGTCTTGACTTCAAAGAGTGTTCAGTACCTAAGGACTTGTCTTGATTTTTGGTCTTCCAAGAGTGTTCAACACCTAAGGACTTCAAGGAGCGCTCAGGACCTAAGGATTCAAGGAGCATTCAACACCTAAGGACTTTGCTCTGAATTCTCTCTGAGTTCTCTGGAGAGTTTTAAATTACTGAATTCCTCAAATGAGGAAAAGCTCTTCTATTTATAGAACTTTTCATGGACATATGAGTTTGGGCTTTAATGACTTTTGGGCCCAACCATTGGACTTGAGTTTTGTTGGCTTTGGGTCTAGCGACAACAAGATATATAGCTAAATCTTAATACCCCAACTTGAAAAATGGCTAATTATGTTTTATTTTGCAAATCTGGCTAAAAGCAGTTTTTTTTAGAAAATCTAATATTTGCTTTGGGACGAAAATACCCCTATAGAGATTTATACTTGTTAACCACCTAAAAAACGGCTACAATCCTATTAAGAAGGAAAAATATGTTGAACTAATTTGTTACAATGATCCTAAACAAATTCAAATCCATTTCTGGTTTAACGAGGACATCAAATGAAGACAAAGAATAGGGAAAAAAAAACAGATTGTCGATTTTGAATTGACATGGCTTCCAAAAATCCTATAAGTTCTTAATACTGCACATTAACACCTAACCATTAAATAAATTACAAAAATCGAAAAACCGACAAACTATGTAAGTGTATGCTTCTACCTAAAGAGTATATATTGAAACATACATTCCAAGTTAAATTTTCAAAACATACACATTGGAAATATGTTTAAGACAATTAAGCTTGAAAAAAAAAGGAGTAAATCAAAACCCGAACCCATATTAGATAGTAGGTGTATCATTTAAATTAAAAAAATAGATAGTAGGTATAATTCTTCACTTACTGGATTATAAGCACACCGTCCAACAAAAATCTCCTCAATTCCCGATAGATATTCAAAAGTTTACACCTTAATCCTTCCCATCAAGGCATGCACACCTCTAAAAATCGCTGTAAACTCCCTCATTTCTCTAGGGATATCATCCTCTTGGGTATACTTCTTCATCGTTGAAAATACTACCCTGACTGTCGACGGTGAACGATATTATTTCCCATCCTCTTTCTTCCTTGTTGCTCCATCCTACATTAGCGAAGTACAGGTATCAAAAACATTGCTCCATCCTACATTAGCAAAGCACAGATTATGAGCACACCGCCTAAGTAGTATATATTGGAAAATAACATAGATAAGTAGTATATATTGAGAAATACATATTTGTAGTTGCATCTATAAAAGTCCAAACAAGAATATACCGATATGTAATTCTCATTCAATATAGTGTGAACAAAAAATTGACTAAAAATCAAACAGACTCAAACACCTAATAGGTTCAAAAACAAGGAAAAAATGTTAATAAAATCAATTACATACCTGCGATCATTTAATGAAGTCCTTCGTATCCTAGAGTATATTTTTAGTTTGAAACTATTACTTCTCACCCAAAAGTGCATGAATAGTGTGAATAGATGTTTTCAAATCACACACATAGCAAACCACTCTGCAGATTCCTCTATTTTCGTCTCATTGAAGGGTTAATGGATGTGGGTGGTTGAAATGTCAAAACTGTTCGTCAATGGTTTGACATAAGCCGTTGGATTTTGTGTCAGCAAGGACGCATTTGATGTCGATTTGAAACTTACATTTTTGGCATTTATAAACGTCGTCGGAAGGCATTTTCCAATAGGAAGAACAAAAATGGTTTTTGGTTTTTTGAAGAAGATGATGTTTGGGATGGAAGAGGCTGTAGATTTGCGGCATGATTGGTGGATATCGAAGTTGCAGTAGGAGTCGGAGCAGCTGAACATCGACAGCCTAAACCATTGGCGGCATTGGGAACAAAAAGCCACTTCTCCGTTAACTTTTTTTCCTCTTCGTTGTAGAACAATGGGTGTTGGTGAAGATGATTTACTAATAAAATAAAGAATATTAATATATAAGATTTAGATGAATAGTTTAAAAATGGAAATAGTGTGAGTGAGAGTGAGAAATCAGTGGAGATTTAAAAAATGCATAAATCTAGGAGATTTAAAAGTCAAATGGAAGTGAGAGAATACTGAGATTTTTTCTTACGAAATCTTACTGTTGGGATCCGCTGATGATAGATAATACTATACACCAAGGGTAGGATGGACAATTATTTTTCTTCATTATCTTTCCTAGAATTACGGTAGACATAATCCTAAATATGAAACATTTTTATCGTTTTTCATTATAGCTATTTATTTTTAGATATTACTTACAATTTCTCTTGGGTCTAACCATTTGAATTTGGGTTTTGTTTAACTTTGACCCGAATTTCATATGACCCAATTTGACCAAATTAAATTTAATTATATAGTCAAATGATCATAATGAAGACATGTGACCTTTTAATTTTAGAATTTGCCAATTTTTGTCTTCAAATTAAATTTGGGACACATGTCAATTTATAATTGGTCCCAAATTTAATTATTTGTAACTTTGTCATTAATTTGGAATAATGACGTAGAAATTGAACATTGACCAAAATTTCTCATTCAACCGTCTCAACCACGAAATAATGTTCCAGTAGACAATTACACTCCACAAATGAGTTTTATGAGATTAATCTTATAAATCTTATATAATTATGATATATTATTAATAAAACAATCAAAATTAATTCTAAAAAAGAATATAATTTTTTAAAAGATAACAATTAATAGTTAATTGATGATAAATAAACCATGAATAATTAATTATAATGATTAAAATAAATTCTTACCATAAATTAATTATATTTAGAATTAATTGATTAAATATATTATTAATTAATGAATTAATATTTTCATAATTGATTTTATAACGGATGTTTATGCTTGTTTTATGAAATTGATCTTAAAAATATTATTTTGATACATTATTGTTCACACAAGATTTCAAAATAGAAATTTAATACGTGTAAATGAATTTGATTTTGTATTGATTTTGTGTGGATATAGTACAATCTCTAATATGTTTCTTTAATTCTTTCTCTCAAATTTACAAATGTCTCAACAGCTGGACAACTTGTTCTCAAGCGCAATTGTCGATTATTGTATCGGCCCTTGGCTTGTTGATCTTGTTGGATCGGCCTTTGAATTGTTGATCCTTGAAGAATTTATCGAAGTCTTGAAGTCTTTGCGCTCAAATGCCTTCAACTTGTCTTCAAAGTCTTTAGATCTTTAAAGATATTTTGGTCTTCAAAGTCTTCTGATCTTTAAAGTCTTCCAGTCTTGAAGTCTTCTGATCTTCAAATCGTCGTTAGTCTTTGAAGAGTCTTCAGTCTTCAAGGGTTTCAGAGAGTCTTCAGTCTTTGAGGAAGAGTTTTCTGACTGAATTCTCTCTCTTGTATGTGTGTTTCACTAAAGGGCTAGAGCTCTTATTCTCGAGGTTGGAGGTTCAATCAATCTTTAGAGTCTTGAAGTTCTCAAGCCTTGAAGAGTTTTTGGTCTTCAAGGAGTGTTCAGCACCTAAGGACTTTAGGGAATCTTCTGACCTTCTTTGCAGTGAATTCTCTCTGAATTCTCTAGTTCTCTTTTGGAGAGTTTAATTTTTGAACACTTCAAATAAATGAGAACTCTTCTATTTATAAAGATTTTCATAGGCATGTGGGCTTGGACTTTAATGACCTTTGAGCCCAACCATTGGACTTGGGTTTTGTTGGCTTTGGGCCTAACCATTTGGATTTGGGTTTTGTTTAACTTTGACCCAAATTCCATAGGACCCAATTTGACTAAATTAAATCTAATTATTTAGTCAAATGGTGATCATAATGAAGACATGCGGTCTTTTAATTTTAGAATTTGCCCATTTTTGTCTTCAAATTAAATTTGGGACACAAGTCAATTTAAAATTGTTACCAAATTTAATTATTTGTAAATTTTTTTCATTAATTTGGAATAATGACGTGACAATTTGAGATTGACCAAAATTTTTCATTCAACAATTATTCAATCAATTAATCAAAATTAATTGCAACAAGTAGAAATAAATTAATTGATTATAAATTATTTTAATTAATTATAATTAAAAATGAATATATATACTAAACATTAATAAAGAATAATAAGAAGAGAGAGAAAGAGAGTGTGTGGGCATAAAGAAAATCCACACTTTTTGAAGGGTATAGAAATACCCTCCATCATAGGAATAAGTTATGCATGAGAATAAGTGATGTTCATGCCCCAGCTTGCAAACATTATTCCAAAGAGGAGATCTCTAACCCTTACCCATTCCCACCCCTTATTCCCCTCAATCCAAACGGCCCCTCAAGGTAATATATTGGTTTTGCTATTACATTCGATTTTCTTTTTCGAGCAGTATGATTTTTCCTTGCTTACAATTCATTTTTTGGTTTAGTGGTTAGGTTTGTGTAAAATTCATTTTTGAGACATTTGAGCTCGATTTTGATGAAAATTTTGAAAGAAAACTGATATTTTGAGCCCTCAATATTATTATTATTATTATTGGGTGTAGAGGTTAGGATTTTTTTCTAAATATTGATCCAACAGGGGTCGTGACCCGGAAGGTCATACTCAAAGAAATTTTCTATCAAAGGTGATCAGGAATGACCATTCTGCCAAATTTTCTAGTTATAATGGAAATTCTGAATGAAAAGTTTCACCGAATGTGACCAAGAATAGCCATTCTGCCATTTTTCCTGTGAGATTCTATATGATATGACGTAGAGCATATATAGAGTATATGCATTAATTTTGGACTCTCCACACACAATAATTACATAAGAACATGGGATTCATAGTAATCAAATTCTGACAGGTACAAGTCCTCATGTTTGATTGGAACGAACACTTCGCCCCGCAACAGAAGATTATGATTTCTAAATGATTTAGAAATAAATTTGGGATCAAATTTATTTAAAATTAAACTAAAATTTAGGTCAAGCAAACATATCTTATGAATTAAATAAAGAATAATTCTGGTAGGTCTTTACTTCTTGTTCTCTAATTCTAGCAAGGTCGAATCTCCACCACAAAATCAAATCTTACCTGCTATGGCTCGAACACAAAGTCAAGGCTTGTGGAAACCTCTTGAAAGAAATTTGTAGAGAATTTTGTGTGTAGAGAGCTTGTGTTTTGGATCAATCCAAGAGTTCTATTTATATAGGAACTCAGGATAGGACATCTCCTACAACAAATAATATCCATTTAAATCTTATTTAAATTTAATATATAATTTATCTAATACTGTATTATTCTCTTGTAAATTTAATATATCAAATATATTAAATATTAATTTGAACATTTCAAAATTTTCTTCCAACTCAATTGATCATTTTAGTGTTACTATGAGCTAGCAATGAGATCTTATGGACCTACATAATATAAGCTCCAATGATACAAAATTAATTAATTAAACTCTTTGATTAACCAATTTTCATTCATTTAACTCTAAGTCACTCTATTGTAGACCTAAAGTTTTACTCTTTGATTAACCAATTTAATCAAAGAGTGCAAGGGAACCTTATAGACCTACATAATATAAGCTCCAATGATACAAAATTAATTAATTAAACTATTTGATTAACCAATTTTCATTCTTTAACTCCAAGTCACTCCACTATAGACCTAAATTTGCACTCTTATGCACAGTAGGACAAGTTGTGTCCATAGATATAACCATTATATGGAAGTTGATCCTTTACAAGTTGTTTGTAATTACAATTGGGTCAAAAGTCCATTTTACCAATGTAATTACATCTTACACCTTCAGTACCATCAATCCTCTAATGAACAATTTTTCTTTACAATCCAATTATAAACTGGGTCCCTCTAGGCCAAACTAAGTTCCTCTCGGGCCAGTGAGAGGGTGGGGCTCCATTGTTCAAGTCCCGAAATCAGCAATTTATGGAACTACTCATCTATTTATCCAGCTCTCTATTTGGTCAAGTCCCCAAAATAGTAGGTGTATTGAATTAGCTACAAAAGCCACTCTCACTCATGCAAATCAAAGGACAAGCCCTCACAGGCAGGAGTTCATAACTCACTTAGGATTAAGATCGAGTCACATATGATCATCTTGTTGAAATATTAATCTTCTCAATTAACAAATTTATAAGGAGATATTTAATATTTTGTGTTCCAATCTTATACAAATTCATTGTATATGATACTCTCACTCACATATCTCCACATGAACGATTTGAATCAAATTATCTGTAACAATTACAAAGTGGATCGTATTAATAGTGTTATCAAGATAAGGCACCCAACCTTATCCATATAATAGACCGTACCCTTTAGGTTATTTTTTGAGCATGATCCTCCCATATGTCAACCACATACTGTTCAAGATTTTACTAATAACCTTGTATTTTTATATATAATGGATATTATAAATTACAAATAAAAATAATAAAATAATTGTCAAATAATTATTTAATATTAAAATATCAATTAGGAGGCTTTATGGCATAAATCCTAATAGTGTTAAGACTGACAAACGCATCTAAGTATCCAATAATCAATCAGTCTCATGGCATGTCTTTGGGATCGTTCTTCTTTTTCCCAATAATTTTCTTTCCATGCTCTAACAATATTGAAATACGAGTGGAGACATGAGTTTGACCCTCAGAGAACCATCTCTAAGAAAACCTCTTATATGATTTAATAGTGATGTAACTGAGAACTCTCAAGTGTACATCAATATTGCATTAATGTATTCAACAATATTTGAAGTCATTTGGTCATAACTCAATCTGCATTAAAATGTCCGAGCCCATCATTCAACCTCAGCATCTTATAAGTATTTCTTTACACCTTCAAATACTGCAAGTGCAACCTAATTGGTTTGAAACTATGATTCACGACATGCCTTTGTCATCAATAGGAATAAGAGAATCATGGTTGCATTCTTATACTTTGCCCTCAAGTTCATTCTTAAGTGATAGATGTACAGAGCGTGAAAGGTCGTTGGAAACACAATTTTAATTGTCTTACCAATGCTTGAATTTCTATCTAAGACAAATGCCAATCCACTAATAATGGTAATTAAACATTCAATTCTTCTTATAAACCAAAACCACAAGGCATCGATTTCTCTATCAACAATTTTGAAGGCAACAGGGTAAATTTGATAATTGTCACCAACTGAAGTTGCAACTAAGAGCATACCTCTGTATTTCCCTTCAAGATCCACCACAATGATTGGGCAAATGCAACTTAAAACCCCCTTAATTGAAGAACTTAAGGTCATGAGTATGTACTTGAAATGTTTATCACCTTCAAGATTCATGTTAAAAATTTTCCTTGGGTTCATAATTTTTAGGGCTTCACCAAACCTCTATAACAAATCATACGATGAACTAGGATTTCTTCTCTGTTTTGCCCATCATGTGTTTTTTCTAAATCAAGTTCACATCATACTCATGTCGAATGTCTTATACAATATATTTTCATCTATAAGTACAACCAACATTTCATACTTCAACTTTATTAATATTTTAATTAGAAATCTTGAATATGCCACCACCCTTTAACTTAACAGATCGAAGTCTCCATTTGCAAGGCCTCGTCGATTCATATTATAGTGTACAAATCCTATCCTTTGTAGATTTCTTAACCTAAAACTCATTACTCAAAACACTTTCTCATCGCCAACATCAACAACCTCATGCACAAGTCTTTTTTACAAAAGAATATTTTTACTTCAACGTTATCCAAAGACTAACCTAAATTTTTGGAATGAGTGCAACGGTCATTTAATGCCACCTTGACACATAGAATTTCTTCAATCAATAAGCGCAAAAGGAACTCCATAAGCATGTTCAGTTTCCAAGAGCTGTCTTGTCATTTGATGATTGTTTATCTCTACTTCTCCACTTATCGATGCTACTCCGTTTGTCACCTAGTTCATCATTTGTCACACTGACTCATCACATATTATCCTATTTCCCATCGTGCATAAGGGATTTATTACGTACACATCCTCAAGATTATTTAGTTTGTCCTCCCTCAAATCATATGGAACCACATTAATACTCAATGAAAGCTAGTCATAGTATATTCATCCTTATATTATTTGGAGTCACACTCTCGAATAAGGAGGGAAATGATCGAAGATATGATAGTATGTACTGCCCTAGATTATATGAAAATGATGGTACATTGGATTATTGATTTTACCTTAGAGTATGTGGAAAAGATGGTAGACTCCCTCAATTACTCCCACTACCATACACTTCCTTAGGCACAATTGATATGTAGAGAAGTAATTGGGAGATATCTACCCATCAAGAAAAAACTTGGGTTTTCATCATTCCTAATCACAAATGCAAAAGTTTTCAACCTAAAATTGTACACACATCCTTGTTACAAAGCTAAACTCATCAGGATTAATACCACTTAGTCTATATATCTGAATTAAAATTCCTCACAATTATTATAAAGCCCACGACTAGCTTTCTCAACTCACCTCCTTCATATTCTTTTTCATTTTCCTTCCCATTCACCACCATAACACACAAAGATACGAGACATTTTGCAATATATATATATATATATATAAAAGAAATATAAAGAAAAAAATTATAAATCTCAGTCCAATCTCGGGCGGATTTGAATGAGTCTTGATTTGACACAATCTTGGCTAAGATTTATGCATAATCATGACTGGGAAGATATCAGTTGGGATTCCTTCAAACCTGGTTGAATTTATGCATGAATCTCAATTGGAATTGTATTAAACACAACTGAGAATTTACACTGCATAAATATTTTAACTTCATCCAACTACTAACTTGGCTTATATATATCTCACTTATAAAAGCATCAGGTCGAGAAATTGCTAAAGTTAACCTAAATTGTTTTTAGGTTTTCAAAATCGACCCACTTTTTTTAAATTATCTTTTTTGACATTTTTAAATTAAATTACCTATGTATGTGAAATTCCTCAAATATCCCTACTTTTCAAAAAGACCCTTCTTTCCCTCCTCATCCTCCTTCCATCGTTCAACAACACACAACACTCTGATCAGTGTACACGCAAGCACACGAGATCGAAATACTAATAAAATGGTAAATATTACCGAGTATCGAATCCTTAGGGAATTGGAAAGGTTTAATTAATTAAATACCATTCTTAATCGCATCTAATTATATTTAGGAAAACAAACTGCCAAAAGAACAAGCAACGAAAAAAATTAAATTTAATCAATAAAGGAATAAAAGGAATGAGCACAAATTTAAGGGCCGAGTTTAGGACATTAATCACACCAATGGACCATTTATCGAGTCTAACAAACATCTGTTATTAATTAATCAAATTAACTGAATCTAAGGCTGAAAAAGGTTGCACTACACTTTCATTAGTAACACGAGTGGATTTCAATTGAGCTTCCTTACCTGGGTGGTTCTCAACATTTTCAGGCTTAGCATCTTGAGCACACTTGCATCCAACACTCCCTATGCTCACAACTTTAACATGCTTGGGATTAGGTTCCTTATAGTCCTCCTTTAGATCTGTCCCTAACAATTTACTCAGCGCTTTTGTTAGTGTTTCAACTTGGAATTTAAGAGCACTAACCTCATTGGCTACACAAGCTCCCTTTTGTGGTGTGAAATCCTTTGACGGCCATTGATAACTTGTGATGGTCAACTCCTCTAATAGGGCTCGAGCTTCCTTTACTGACGTAGCTAGAAAGTTCCCTCCAGCTGCAGTGTCAAGAGTAATTTTGTTAGAACTAAGCAATCCATTATAGAAAAATTGTACCTGAAGCCAATTGGGAAATCCGTGTGGCGGGCACTTCCTCAACATATCTTTCTAGCGTTCCCACATCTCGTAAAGTTGCTCCTCTCTTTTTGCTTGAACATGTAAATTTTTGTTATGAGCTTCACGATTTTGGCAAGAGGGAAGAATTTTGTGAAAAACGCCTTCGTCAACTCACTCCAAGTTGAAATATCTCCAGGGGTTAAAGAATCAAACTAATCTCTTGCCCTATCCTGCAAAGAAAATGGAAACAAGCGTAAATTAACAGCATCAGAGCTAACACCATTAATTTTTACCATCCCACTAATATCCAAAAACATGCGCATATAGTACGGATCCTCATATGGATGCCCCCGAAATGCACTGTCTCGAACCATATGAATTAGACCATCCTTTAGCTCAAAACTGTCTGCAACAATGGGTGTGTACGCTATTCCAAAGTAGTCTACATGTAGCTCTGACAGAAAATAATCTCAAATCGCCTTACTTTCCTCATCTATGGCTAAAGAATTTAGATTAAAAACGCTACGGAGTGTCCTACAAAATTAAAAACAAACAGAAAAACTCCAACAACTCTATCAAACACATTAATGCTCCACAAAAAAAAAAAAAATCACAGATCACCCAACAAAAATAAAACAAAGAAAAAGAGATAACTAATTAAAAACAAGAATAAAAAAAAAACTCCTAAATTAAGATCAGACACTTTCAGTACAATATTAATTGAATTGACTATTAATTCCTCTGCAACGACGCAAAAAACTTGATCAGTGTACACGCAAGCGCACGAGATCGAAGTAATAATAAAACGATAAATATGAATCCTCAGGGAATTGGAAATGTTTAATCAATTAAATATCGTTCTTAATCGCATCTAACTTTATTTAGGAAACCAAATTGCCATAAGAACAAGCAACGAAAAAAAATAAATTTAATCAATAAATGAATAAAAAGAAGGAGCACAAATTTAAGGGCCGAGTTTAGGACATTAATCTCACCAATAGACCATTTATCGAGTCTAACAGACATTTGTTATTAATTAATCAAATTAATTGAATCTAAGGGTAGTGTATCATGGAATCCTTTGCTGAGCTCTTCTAAATCTCGGGTGTAATTAATTAAATTACGTGTCAGTCTCATTAATTCATTCTCACGCGGAATTAACGAACCCTATCATCGACCCTAATTGATGTTCTTATCACTGTTGTGTCCAAACATCAATTATCATGCAATTTAAGCTCTAATTTATGCACTTTTTATCAAGCAATAACATAAACCAGCAGTTCATTAGCTCCTTGATTAGGGGATTTAAAGCATTAAGAACATTGCATAAAATTAACAACGAATAATTAATCACAAATCCCCAATTAAGTTCAATTACATGGTCCAAAAGCTAAATTAAGCTCTACACTCTACTATCTAATCAAAGTACATCTTCAATGCAAAACAACTAGAATCCATCTAAAACACTCAATCACAGTAGAGAAATACAAGGAAAACATAGAGATAAACCCGTTACGCATCGACCCATTGCTCTCGCTACGATCTCCACGAACCTCGGCGTTGGATCTTCAAGAATTCCGCTCTAATTCAGCCCTGAACCTCTCTAAAATCTCTCAAATCGTGGATTAGGGTGTAAAACCCCCAAATTCGCCCCCCCAAAACTGATGAAGAATCAAAGTATTAGAAGTTGTAATCAAAACAGCATTGCAACGCTATCCCAAAACGCTGTCATTTTTACATGTGCAAAAGGGCAGTGTTGCAATGCTATGGACGGAGCCTTTCTTTTGTGCGCGTTTCTAGTGTTGCAACGCTGTAAGGCAGCATTGCAACGCTAGCTCTCGAGTTTGCATACCAATTTGTGGCGTTGCAACGCTATTTCAAGTGTTGCAACGCCGTCCTCTCAGCCCCAACAGCTTGCACTTCATCACTTCTTCTCCTTAGTTCCTCCAAATGCTCTAAAATAGCTCCATATTCAACATAATGCTCCAAAATTCAGAATTTCGGTCTCAAATGCTCGGATTCCTGAAATCAACTATAATTCAACGTAAAAGCTCATAAATATAGCATAAAATTAGCTAAAATAAGTGATCGGTGTTACACGCAAGCGCACGCGATCGAAGTAATATAAAATGGTATGTGAGTACCAAGTATCGAATCCCACAGGAACGGTGTAACAAAAATATTGTAAAGCAAAGTGTGAGGAAAATTGCAACTTGAAAACTAAATTGCAAAAATAGTGTTTGGTTGGTGTGTTGGTAAAAAGAAAAATTGCATAATCTAATTGCAAAATCTAAAAATGACAATAATTGAAATAAGAAACTAGATAGACTTAGAAAATGAAATTGCAAAGGGAATTTTAGATAAAGATGGGGCTCAAGAATGTCATTGCCCTAAGTTGTAATTGCAAGCCAAAATTACAATTCCAACCTACTCCACACTCAATTGTAAACCAAAATTGCATCTCCTATTCACCTTGAATTTAGGTTTTTAGGAGGCTAAGTGAGTGACTTATATGTCTATAGTCTCTCTATCTTAGATCATTTGGCTCAACAATTTTATGGGTTTTGGAGTCCTTAATCCCTATGTCTAGGGTAAGGATTGGCTTATGTCTAAGCTCTTTTCTCCATTACTTGTGTGAAATCCGCTTATCACTAACCCCGTCGGTATTAGATCTAAGCTTGAGTTGATACCATAGTTGATCAATCTAGGATCTCAACGGAAATGTGATCAACACAAGCAAACAATTGAAATGTAGGCTTGGTTTTCATTAAACTTTAGGCTACAATTACTTCTTAGGGAATTCACATTCTTGAACCCCCTACGAAGCTTTAGCTCATATTAAAAATAAAAATATTACAACTAATGTTTGAGAGAAAATTCATATTAGAAGTTGGGTAAATTGAGTAATGTAAAACAATAAATTGTAGTGTTATTCTTGGCAAAACTATAAGGAAATCAAGAAGAAAAATTCTAAATTGGATTTGAAACAAAGAATTGATAGCATTAGTGAGTTTTACTTCCTTCCTCCATTAATTTTAATAGCAATAAAGATATGCAACAAATATTGGACCTTTATGAAGCAAAGTATAATTTAATTAAAACAGAGGCAAGGATGATAATAGATCTACAAATCCTCCCTTATTCCAATCGACCGAATCATCTCACCATTCCTAGGAGATGATCGATCATAACAATCCAAGTATTATTTGAATCGGATTGGAAATCGGAGTTAAACAACCGGCTATAGATCTAATGAGAATGAAAGAAACATTTCGAACCCCATCAAAACAAACTGAACCAACAGGAACTTAACATAAAGAAGAAATTGAAGAAGGTCTAAGTTGCAATCAGCAATGGGTTGAATACAAGAAGGAGTTAACAGAAAATAAATAAAATAGAAGACAATAAGTTGAATCCCTCGGCAACCCAAAAGGAATTAAGAAAATGCAGAAAACAGAGTGATTTTACTGGAATAAACCCACCAACTAAGATTGAAATTACAACTTAAGCTTGATTCAAAAATAAATCAATTGGAGAAATGAGATTCCACAAGCAACTCTCCATAATGCAAAGCTAAAGAAAACTGCTAACCACAAAAAAAGAACAAAAATTCGAAAAACAGAGCTTTGAAAAAAAACTGAAAAACCCACGAAAATTCACTTCTAAAATCGCCTCCGAAAATCCGAATTCCTCCTCGAGCTTCTTCCTCCCTCTTTTGTAGATCTTCCTAGGGTTGAATCTTGCCAAAAATCGCACTCCAATTCCCCCAATTTGTGCGGAAATTGAGTTTTCCATATATGGGTTTCGTTGCTTGAACCTTCGGCTTTTCAACTTCCATAATCCCTTGATATTCCATGCTGTCCATAATTGCAAAATCAAATTCTGCAATTTGATTTTGCAATTTCCATATTTTCTAAAAACAAGATCAATTTACTTAGAATTTATTCCAAATGCCAATATATTCATTTCTTCCCTCAATTTAACAATCTTCCAGCTATTTTCAATTGATCTTAAATCAAAACAAGAATATTTTAAGCAATTGGTAGTTAAATAAACCTTAATTCTAAGGCTTATCAATAAGGCATAAATATAACACTAAATTAGTGTTATCACACCCACTCCTCCTTCCATCTTCAACCTCTTATCTATCATCTTCCATCTTCTTCGTTAAGGCTTCCAGCACTTTTGAACTCCTAGCAAGAAGTGGCAATCATCGTTGAAGGTATGTTTTAGGAGACCGAAAAATCCCAATTGAAATTTGACCAAGAAATTTTAGCAAATTTTGAATTAAAAATTTTCAACCATCCATTCCATCAAATTTTGGAAAAAAAAAGTTGTTCTACGTCTCGACAACTTCTTTTTTGTGTCTAAAACGCATAAAAATAAGATCAATGTGTAGAAATATTACATACCTTGTTCAAGACGTTAAAAATATGGACTTTTGAAATGGCCTACGTAGGAATTGTGTATATAATAATGGAAAATGTGTTTTGACTTTTTTAGATGAACACAACAATGTGGGGTTTGTTTGTTTAAGTTTATTTCAAATGGGTGTTAGATAAAGTTAAGTTAAAAAAAATGGTGGGAATTAACATTTTACCATGTGAGCTCCAATAAAGAAAATAATTAAATAATTATAAAAGATTATAAAAAGATGTTTTAAAATAGTAGGTCAATCTTGAATGGATAATTTTAGCAATTTCTCCATCAGGTCTAAGAAACTTATTTTCAATATTTGAGTCAATCTTTTAAAACTTAAATCCTTTTTAAGTCATTTTTAGCAAAAACAACATTTTGACATGCCATTTAAAAAGTAGCCACATTTTTTAGAAAATTATATAGATGGTCATTTGATATATTTTATTATTTTATTCATTTTTATTGTTCCTATTTTATCCCTTTAGTATTATGAAATGACATTAATAATTAATTGTTTCAAATATAGCATTAATTATTCAAGTCATTAATTATAATTTGAATATTCATTTTTTGTATTCTTTTTATGTTGTAAGATACCTTTGAGTTAAGTTATTTATTTCTTTTATTTTATAGGTATAGGTAAATTTTTTTTTTTAATTTCTTTACTATAATTTTAATTATAAACTGTTATGGAAAGTCATTGCTGGAGAAATTGTATAAATTAATTGTCAGTTAAATTATGTAAAAAAAAAAAAAACATCAGTTAAATGTCAATATTTTAATGTAAATTATAAATATATTTTAGTGTACATTATATATATTTTAATATACATTATAAACATATACATTAAAATATATTTCAGTGTACATTATATATTAAAATATACATTATAAATATATTCAACATATGTTAACTACTTTTGGATCTGTTTATCACTAATATACCTTACAACTACAAAATTATTACGGTTACACATTCTATTAACTTACCACATTAAACCCCATAACTCTGAATAGTAAAAAAAATAACATAAAATAAAACTATTATAGATATATTCTAACATATGTTAACTACTTTGGGATGTGTTTATCACTAACGGGGCGTTTGGCCCCAGAGTTGAGTTGAGTTGGGTTTTAAACCCAACTCACCATTTGGCCCATAGAGAAATTAACTTCTCATATAAAAACTCAACTCTACCAACTTGCTACAGTGTTAGGACATTAACTCCACCGACTTGTACAGTAATCCTATTAACATATTTTTGAAGGAATGAATGTTTCACTCTGCAATGGAAGCATTGGACCGTCTTTGGTTTTATTTAAAATTAAACTAAAAAAATAAGATTAAGCAAACTTACATAGAGTAAATATGAAGATATTTCTGACGGGTCTTTATTTCCTCTACAAAGTCTTCTTGTCTATGACTCGAACACATGACCAAGGCTTGTGAGAGTCTCATGAAAGAAAATCCACAAGGGATTGGAAAAGAAAAGGTCTAGAGAGAATTCTCCAATTCTCTATTGAGGAGATGTGTGTTATTTCTAATGGCTCAACTCAATGGTACTATTTATAATGACTAAGGACAAATCTTTGTCATAATTAAAATATTATATTTAATATCTAAAATATTAAAATATATCTTATACTTATTTGAATCTCATTCAATCTCCTACGATATTTATTTATCTTATTCAAATTTTATAAATATATTTTATTTAATGTATTTAATATACATTAATTATTTTAATATTTAAAGTATCAAATACAATAAATATATTTTTCGTTTTTATATTTAATATTTAATATATCTAATATATTAAATATTAATTTGAACATTTCAAATTTTTCTTTCAACTAGATTGATCTTTTAGTGTTACTATGAGCTAGCAAGAGGACCTTATGGACCTACAGATTATAAGCTCTAATGATACAAAATTAATTAATTAAACTCTTTATTTAATCAATTTTCATTAATTAACTCTAAGGTCCCTTTACTGTAGACCTAGAGTTGCACTCTTATGCACTGTAGAACAAGTTGTGTCCATGGATATAATCACTACATGCAAGTCGGTCCTTCACGAGTTTTTCGTAATTACAGTTGGGTCAAAAGTCCGTTTTATCCCTGAAATTAAATCTTGCACCTTAAGTACCATTGATTCTCAAATGAACAATTTGTTTATGATTCAACCATAAACTAAGTCCCTCTCGGGCCAGTGAGAGGGTGGGGCCCCATTGTTCAAGTCCTGAAATCAGCACATAAGGGAACTACTCATCTACTTACCCTATATGGGAATGGGTGAATTTCATCTTGTGAAATTATGTTCCCAGCTCCCTATTGGGTCAAGTCTCCAAAATGGTAGGCATATTGAATCGGCTACAAAAGCCACTCTCACCCATGAAAATCAAAGAACAAACCCTCACAGGAAAGAGTTCATAATTCACTCAAGATTAAGATCGAGTCGCATATAATCAGCATCCTGATAAAATATTAATTTTCTTAATTAACAGATTTATAAAGAGAGAGAAAATATTTCGTGGTCCAGTATTATACAAACTCATTGTATAAGATGCCCCCACTCACATGTCTCCACATGAACAATTTAGATCAAATCATTTGTAACAATTACAAAGTGGGTCATATCAATAGTGTTGCTAGGATAAGGCACCCAACTTTATCCATATACTATGACCTTTTAGTTTATTTATTGAACATGATCCTTCCGTATGTCAACCACATACTGTTCAAGATTACGCTAATAACCTTGCATTTTTCATATAGTGGATAATATTATATTGCAAATAAAATAATCAAAATTATTATTAATTATTAAATAAATTATTAATTACAAGGTTTTAGGGCATAAGTCCCAACAATTTTATCACCGCTTCTCCAACGACCGAAGGCCACCGCCGGCGACCTTCTCCGACGACCAACGACCATATGTAGCAACTGACGACCACTACCGACGATCGACGACAATCGTTGGCCACCATATCCGGCAACTGGCGGTACCATCTCCGAAAACTATTGTCTGCAACAATTCCTATCGACCGACGACACTCCCATGATTCAAAATAATATGAAATGCACATGTACTTAGTTGGTCTGACTCTCTACTCCAACAATCTTTCTTTGAACTTACAAACTTGACCCATTGTTGGCCATTATTTATATTTTGTGAACCATAATTATGTTTTGTAAATCATGTAAATAGGCCCTTGATGACCTACTAATATTTTGTGAATATTTCACTCCTACATGATACTAATGTTAAAATATATTATTATTTTTTTGTCATCTTGAAAACGTAAAATACTGGCATTCTCTTTTCTAAAGATGTGTCAATTTAGTACATGTATTTAAATAAATGTAAACAAACAATGTTCCTTTGCGCGTGCGCACACACACAAAAACACTTAATGGTCAATGTGTGTGTTTTTTTAAAAAAAAAAAAAAACTTCCTCATAATGAAGACCCTATTAGTAATTGAAAAATGTCATAATAAGGTCCTCATTTGTAAGTTTCAAAGAAGTTTAATGTGTGTTTAGAAAATAAAACCTTAGATTTCTATATTTTAATAGAAGTTCAATTTGTGTTTAAAGAAAAAAAAATGCAGGTACATTGCCTTTTTTCCATTTATCAATTGTTATTTGTTGTTATAAAGAATGCAACATTTGATTCTATAAATTGAAAGAAGTTCAATGTGTAATGCAAATATTTGATTTCTATATATTGAAAGAAGTTCAATGTGTAGCAAAAAGAGAAAACAATGCCTATAGTTTGGAAGAAGCCAATTTCTAAAAAAAAAAGAAGGGAAAAAAGCATTTTTGACTCCTAAACTTTGCATGCTGTATCAATTTTCACTCTAAACTTTCAATTTCATCAATTTAAACCTCAAACTTTACAAATTGTATCAATTTTAACCCTAAACTTTTAATTTCATCAATTTAAACCTCAAACTTGTATAAGTGTATCAATTTACACCCTCGGTTAAGTTTCCATTTCAATCCTTATTAGAAAAGTTTTTCACACATGTCCAAAGTCACGTGTTGCTCTATAATAGGTACGTATTTGTTGTTTTTTTTTAAAAAAATTTAAAATTACTAAAGAAAATTGGAGTAGACTCTCCATAATGTCTTTCAATTTAGAGCATGACTTTTTTTCACTTTTTTTCACTTCTTATCTTATCTGATTCTGCTGTTTTTTTTTTTTTCATTTAATTAATAGAGGGTATTTCAATTGTAAGACATGATTCTACTCAATCCACCGGCTTTTAGTAGAAACAAAATTTATTTACACCATATTTTTTCTCAATGGAGTACTCTCCTTTTTGAATCGTTTCCCAATATATATTTTTTTAATTTCTCATCGGCCTTTAGCTTGATTTGTCTTCCATCCACTGCAATGGACGTGAGACTTTCAGAATCATCACCCTCGTTAGAATTTTTGTCTTTTTTCTCTCCGGCATCAATGTCACTTTAATCCCTTGTAAGATTGTCGACCGAGCCAGCAAGGTCAGCTAGACCAATTCATTGTGTTCATGGGCGTCATTTTGTTTGTCATTGTCTTTCTTGTTCTCTCTCGCATTTTAGCTGATCTCAATCTTCTTTTATACTTGTCGTCATTGGTATCGACGCCAATGGCGAGGGAGACACACAAGTGTTCATTTTGTGTGAGTCCTACTTTCGAAAGTCGAGTTCGTGGTTTTCATGATGGTGGCGATTCGATCTGGAATTGTTTAATTATTCTTTTAGTAAATTTATTTTTTTAAAAATAACAAATAAGTACCTATCATAGAGCAAAATGTGGCTTTGGACCTATGTGGGAAATCTTTCTAATGGTGATGGAAACGAAAACTTAAACAAATGTGTAAATTGATACACGTATTCAAGTTTGAAGTTTAAATTGATGAAATCAAAAGTTTAGGGTTAAAATTGATACAATTTACAAAGTTTGAGGTTTAAATTGATGAAATTAAAAGTTTAGAGTTAAAATTGATACAATTTGCAAAGTTTGAGGTTTAAATTGATAAAATTGAAAGTTCATGGTTAAAATTGATACAACATGCAAAGTTTAGGGGTCAAAAATGTTTTTTTCCCAAAAAAAAAGAAAGATAAAGAATGATGTTTTTTTTAAAAAATATCAATGTTGAAATATATTGTTTTTTGGAAGTAGACATCCGAGTTCAGCGTTGGAAAGTTAGAAAAATATGTTTCTAGATGAATGATTAGAAAAAAATAAAAATAGAAACAAAAACAATCAACTAAAAATCAGTCTACTTCGGGTTACAAAAAACTGCATCATATACCCATGACAACTCAACTGAACTCAACTCTGCACCATAAATATAGACTTTCTAACTCAACTCAACCCAACTTTGCACTCCAAATACAGACTTTTGAACCCACTGACAAACTAACTCTGTCAACTCAACTCAACTCTGCGCACCAAAGGCTTCTAATATACCCAACAAATTCAAGATACTAAAAAAAATAACAAAAAATAAAACCATTATAAATATATTCAACCTATTTTTGGATGGTCCCTTCGAGGACCTCCAATAAAATTGGAACTACTTTTGGATGTGTTTATCACTAATATACCTAACAAATTCAAGATAGGTGACTGAACATTCTAAAAGATATTCCAAAAGCTAACTTTGATTTGGTTTGTGTGGGTGCTTAAACAATCTGGAATGAAAGAAATCGGATTATTCACAATGAAAGTGTTACTGAGGTGGGTTTGAAATGTGATTGGATTCTGAATTCTCTGATTGATTTTCAGCAGATAAATCAGGAGAATGTACACCCGCATGTACACCCTATTAGCAGGTCATAGCCTTCTCGATCTGTAAGGATTGTTTGAGGGATTTATGCTTATTTGTAGATGCGGCTTGGAATTGCCATCTAAATGTGATGTGTTATGTCGCAGTAATTAGAGACTCTAATGATGGTATACGAGCGACAATGTGTGGTTTTCAACCATATATTTTGACCCCAATTGCAGCAGAAGCTAGGACAATTTTTGAAGGTCTTTGCCTTGCTCGACGAATGGATCTTTCCAAAATCTTAGTATTCTCTGCCTTGCTGGCCTGCATGAATATGGTTAACGCAGTGGAGGATATTGTAGAAACGGTGCATACTGAAATTACTAATATTCTCTGATGATAAAGGAGGTTTTTCAACATATTCCTTTTTACACATTCGTATGGAGAATAATGTTATAGCACATGAATTAGCAAAGTTTGGTATTAGTAATCAATCTGCTTTATCTCCTTTATGGGTAGATAATTTTTCACATTGGCTTTTAGACCATTTGGAGAATGAGTCTCATATTGTAGCCAACATGGTTTCTGATAAGAATATGGAGTCAAAACTGAAGCCACGATGTCTAAAGTACCCCTCTTAGCTAAAAGACACACCCATGCCAATATTGGTAGATTTTTTATTGGGCCTAAAATTGTGTTTCTGCCCGTTTATATGGGGGTTTAGGTTTACAACAGCCCAATATGTACAGACATACATATATGTATTATTAATTGCGACTGGAGATTTTAATTGTGTGCGCCTTTGCCGAGAATGTTTTCTTTGGTTATAGTGAAAATACAGTGTATTTTTTTAGAATAGTGTGCAGCAATGTGTTGATTTTGTGAGAGGGAAAAGAGAGTTTCTTTCTTGAATTGAATGGTTTTGCTTTGTATTTTAACCTAATGGTATTTTATCCTAATAATAATAATAATAATAAACTTTTAACATAATTATTTGGATTCCTCTTTTTTCTCTTCTTTCTTTCTCTCTGTTTTTTTTTCATATTCAAATTCTCTCATTTTCATCGTGGTGGGAGGCTTTTATTCCTATTTATGTTTTCTCATTGTTTCAGTAAACAATGATCAAATGTCTAAAGCACTCAATACGTGTCCTCCAAATTTAGTGACTGACAAATGGTTTCTGAAGCAATCCAAGTCTGATCTTTAGGTTTAATTTATTTGTAGGTAAACTAATCCGCTAGCAGAAGTCAGTAAAGCTGAAATCCTAAAGTAAATTAGTAAATTACAGCAGACTATGGGTCATTTGAATTTTGATTAGAGAAAACTTACCTTCTCTTCTAAGGGCACAGCAGGACAATGTCATCTGAGTGTCTTTCCAAAGGCAAGGTACCAGCCATTCCTATCCTTCCAACTATGATCACCAGATAACTGGGTGTAAAACTCTGAAATTTGGTTAAAAGAAATAGAATGATTATAAAACAATGCAATCAATTTTGTCTGAATCCAACAAAGACAATTGTCCGCGAAATCAGTCAAGCTATGGAGAAACTAAGAGCAAAATGAAAAACAGCAGCGAGATCTTGATATCGATAACTGTATATAAATGTCACAAGTAGTACAGACATTCGAGAAAGAAATCAAATTTATATGACTATAACTATCAGACAGATACAAATGCACGATATAAAACAAACGTGTGATATTCTAAGACTTTATACTTTCTTCTTCAACTGTATGGGTTCCTTTTGTGTTCATCACCTCCTGCATATTGGAAAGATCAAGAAAAGCCTCAGGCGACGGTAAGTATGATGCGTAACATGTTCTTGTGATATTGTGATTTATGTAAAGCTCTATTCCTTAAAGCTTGTTCTCATGTAGAGATCCTGCAATATCAGCACCGAGAGTTCAACTCAAACCTCATTGTGGGGGTAGGCGAGAAATTCCTTGAACTTTATTCCTTGGGCCGAAACAAAGTGTAAGTTGAAGAGGTTTCAGTCTTTGTAGCCTGCATTATGGAACCGAGATTATAAGAAAGTAATGACAGTTCTCCACGTGCCTTTGGATTTAAAGCAACATGATATATTTCACTAGAATTATATCTTCATCTTATTTTCCTAGGCTTATTAAGAGTGAAGCTGGAATCGTTTTGAGAATAGTTTCATCTTTCTATAAGCACTTTCCGGACAAGCAATAATCAAATGTCTGTTTCAAAAGTACTCTTTTTAGGTTTTTAAGAATTGTCAGAAATCACCTTTTAATATGCTAACACCATAAAATTTTCTTTTGCTAAAAGTAATTTTCATCCTCCTAAAAGTCATCTCAAATTCACCCTAAAATCTCACTTTACTTTTATCCAAACAAGGATAGTGAATATGCTAACCTCGGCTGTACGAGAAAGTCCAGTAGGAAGAACAGAGACGAGAGATGTCCAATGAATCGGATCTGCCAAGGGGTCAACAGAGTTGTAACTGCTAAGAAGAGGTGCAGTTAAGAATGGAGTCAAGGGAAACATATTTCTCTGAAGTGGCAATCCACCACTTGTTCCGAAAGCAACGCCATATCTCTCACTGGGATCACCACCATGACTTGTATGTGTTTCGACTGCTTTTCCATGATCTATCTTGTTAACAGTGTTTTTATTTTCATTCTCATCATTCTCATTGTTAATTTCCTGTAATTTCAAAGCTTTCTCCTGCAAACTCTTGAAGGCTGCTGACCGTGACAAAATGCTTAAAGCAGAGACCTTGGAAGCAACCTTCTTTACCCCATGTAATGTACCCAAACAGGGCATCTCATATGGCTCTATGGGACGGGTGGTCTGTCCAAGAGCTTTGAGCTCACTGCCAACATCTCCAGCACAACTATGCTTGTCTTCTTCTGACGACTTTGAGCCAGCACTGGCCGTTCGAGTTTTGTTGGGCCCCCACCACTTAATGTGACTTGTTAAGTCAATCTTCCTTTCAATGCAGAAGCTGTGGACAAATTCACTTTCCGTTGCTTGATCATCTCCAGCACCTTAAAATTACATTGGAGGGTAGGCACTGTTTAATAGTGTTTATTATTCACATGAGAGAAATTCTTGTCCTCTTTTAAGTATAAACTCAGCAATCAAAGAAATGCCAGGAGAGAACTGTCCTTTTAGAGACGTGATATAATAATAATTTTAGACAACTTACCATAATTTATGCTGTTGACATAGTCAGGGCCCGGCATACGACCAAATGAAGGGTCCCATCGACTAGTTTATAAAAGCAGCAACAATAGTTAACACAGAGATCAACAAAATGCAAGACATACAAATAATGATACTATTAATTTATAAGAAGAAGTCAAGTGTGCATCGTGTCCATCAAGAATTCTATTTGAAAAAACAACAATAATGTAAATATTACACTCTAAATCAAAATTTCAATATGATACAAAGAGCATTTGCAAGTGGAGAAGGAAAGCTGAACAGAAAGCAAATAATAGACTGATTCAAAGATTTTATTCTACCTCAAAGGACTCTAATAAAGAAATGGAATCAGTTGCACAATAGTAAATTAGCAATATATTAATTTGCAGGAAGCAAATGAAACCATGCAGACGATCAGATTAGCAGTCCAACCACAATCAGAAGACATATAAAAAGAGAAATACCTCTTCTTCTTTTTCAAATAAAAAACCAACCAATTTCAAAAATGATATAAAAGAACAAGAAAGGGGAGGGAAGCCAAGCCCTTGCCAAGGAAGATTACCCCAAAACTCTTCCAATTGGCGTAAAGAACATGTAAACTATAATGGTTGATAGGAGTATCAAGTATGAAATTTACACTAAGAGAAAGCCACAAAAAAGAAACAGTATCTAAGAAGGAATTAAACATCTTTCTAAGCTGTTGAAGGTTCTATTGTTCCCCTCACGTGAAAGGTGGTTCCGAGAGAAAGCTCTAATAAATTGAAGCCAAGGGATCTCATTTTCTCCTCGATGCAAGGATGCCCAAGCATGACATATAATCATGTTTACATATAATAAAAGGTTCAATTATAACATCAAAAGTATGTTCCTTAAATACACAGCATCATATTATTGAGTGTATCATCTCAATTTAAGAGCATGACACAATGCAAGTCTTCCAGAGTCACGGCCAATACAATTCAAATTTGGTCAATAAAGTTCGATCTTATCCTTTTTAGGTTTTCTTCATACTGTGTCTAAGACCATATCAAACTCAACCAAGATATAGAACCACCTCCAATTGTGTTCCCCAAAAACTTCCAATTCCAGTAACTTGCCTAACTTTTCCTTATGCCTTTAAAAACAAATTTAGAAATCATCTCCTCTTTATCATTCTATCATTATTATGCTAACAAAACCATGAAATCAAAAATGATTATCACAACTTATTCTGTGGTTGGGCAATGTACCAGCATATGTCTGACTCTAAACCTTCAGCCACTCTTACTAAAAGCATAACGATTTAAAATTGCATGGATATGATATTTAGTATAACTACTTTTGCCAGGCTGTCTTTTTGTATGCCCTAAATGAAAGCTTGGTTTCCATAAATAAAATTAAAAAGATAAAAGAATTGCATAATATAATAATAGTTCTAATCAAATGAGCACTTAAAAAAAAGTTTTAATCATATGAGGCATTAAAATTATAAAATCATAACCTATATATTTATGAATCAAGAGGACCCAGAAGAGGTCAACGCTCTTTAACATAAGTTTTTTAAAATAAACCACACAGTTAAATACAATCAACATTTTAGTGGTAAAGAAATTACCTTGAGAGACCACGATATTTAGATATTCCCCTGGAGAATCCACTGCTCTTTCTGCAAAGTGTAAAATTATATAAGCAGCAGCAGATTGTATCACCAAAAGATGTTTCAACAGTTTCTACTTACCTCCTTAGAGATGCAAGATATTCCTCTCTTGAAACATTCTGCATTTCTTCAAGGTCCCTTGTATAATCAGTCACCTGCAAAATGCAGATATTCCATTTCTTATTACACATAGAAAAGTCAAGCAGAACGAAGCATACAAGTAGGATACTGAAGATACTTCTCCAAATAATAAAATACTTTTTCCAGAACTCTGTAGGGTAGTAATATTCTAGAACATCCATATTTTATATACTTGTCAAAAGGTAGAAAGTGTCGCACAATTTAAATTTTCAACAAAATGTAGTTTGTAACTCCGAACTTTGTAAGACCAAGCATCAAAAAGAGGAATAAATGCTTCAAAGTATAAATAAAAAATTAATGAGAAACTATGGCATGAAAGAATCAATTTCTTTCTTTTCATTTTTTCCATTCCTTGAGGGGGAAGGGGGCTAAATGACATCTCACTGGAAAATTAATAAGAGTCCCAGGACCCCAATATTTTAAGGCTGCCAAATCGTATGCCCGAGCAGCTGCCTCTTCTTCATCATATGCTCCTGTAAATTCATGTTATTCATTATTAAAATAAGTGTAAAGGAAAAAATAATACAGTCTCAGTCAATGTTAAAAACAATGTAGAGGAAAAGAGATCAGAATACTAACTTACCCAGATACACTGGAATGATCAATCATATGCCAGTTCCATGCACATTTTAAATAGAAAACAAACGATAAAAATGGTGTCAGTACTCCGTAATCACAAGCAAATCAGTAATTGGTTTCACACCGATATTTGTGTGTTTGAGTGTGTATGTGTGCGAGAGAGAGAGAGGGAGAGAGAGAGAGAGAGAGGGAGACCTTGCTTTCCCTTCTTGTTCTGGTTCTGGTTCCAAGTACTTTTATCCCAAAGATGAGCTTCATAACGACCAGTCCATCTATGCCTAATATCATCAAACCAGTCACAGGTGCTAGTCAGTAAAGAAAAAAGGTAAAGATAAAGAACAGGCGTACATCACAAGCAATGCCAGATAATGAAATCTCACTAAATAAATAATAAGAAAGGAATTTTTTAGTCAAACAAACAATTGATCATCCTATGACAATATATGTATTGCCCACATCTACTGACTTGATATGATACCTAATGAGGTAGGCCACTTCAAAAGAATGACGATTACAATGCCCAATACGTATACATTTTCCACTCTTATTTCTAGTTCATAAAACAGCCCTGCCTGGCCTCATGAACTCAATAATTATGGTACTATACATCACACCTGCGGACAGATCAGCACTATCGCAAAATTCCTCTTCTGTTTAGCTCTGGATAAAATGCAGTTAATCATCAAGCCATTTTTGTAGCTCTTTCACCAACGCGAGAATTATCGATTTCAACTTCTGTTTTCGTGTGTAACTAAGGTGTGACGTTATGGCATACACTGCAGTGGCCGTTAGTTCAGGTTACCAATATACACTCATGCACAGTCACTTGATCGTATCCTAGTCCCATAGTAACAAAATTTCCCTATATGAACACATACTCGACTCTTTTGGGATTGACTCATCAACACAATCCGGGCAGTGAGAAACAATTCTACACTCTTCCGATTCTCTAATTTTCCAAGAACTTGTAAGGTAATTAAACTCTTATCACTTACAAACAAACAGAAAATGAAAAACAGAACTCTTCATTTTATCAGCAATCATACACACTACTAACTACGAAGCCGTAATATCAGAATTACCTAGTGACTCCGCGATATATCGAGCTTCTTTTTCCAGCAGCACACGGAGGCATTTTACTGATACGCTCTTTGGCAGTGCAACCTCTCTCTTTCTTCGCTTTCTTCAATCCTCTGTACAGTAAAAGCTGATCGTTCGCGATTACAACCTCCGAAGACTCCGCCGTTCCTCCACCAGCAGCAGCGGCGCTACAGGCACCGACTTCGTGTTTCAAGCCAGGATCAGAGGACGAAGAAGCCATTGAAAAATTGCAGCCAAAACCTAAACCCTAGGAAAGAGAATCTCGGCGAAACAAGGAGAGAGAGAGAGTTTCAGTGAGAGTGTTGATGAGGAAAAGCTTGGATTTGGTGGATTTTGATTGACCACGGAAGGGGCAAAACTACAGTTGGGAGAGAGAAGAGAGGGAAAAGGGGATGAGAAATTACGATTTTGCCCTTGTAATTTGGAAAGCTTGGGAGGGTACTATCGGCTATCGCAGGCTACAACAGCGAGAAAAAAATGGCTGCAACGGCTAGCATGGGGAGGAGGGTAAATTAGTAAATTGAGAGAGTTTGAAAGTGCGCGTGATGATCACGTGATGGCCCAACGCCACTTGTCCGCTGTTGGAAAAGCCAGGTTGCTACCTGTCGGAGTAACATGCTCTGTTTGTGGACGTTAATTCCATTATTCTTCCATTATTCATATCCAAATTAAATGCTTTGTAGTTTTTTCTTCTCCATTATCTTTTGAAGTACATCCAAATCTAGCGATAGAATTTTACCAATTTTTTTTATAAAAATTACCAAAAAAAAACAATTATTAAACAAAACATTAAACCAATGCTTTATTTTTAAGGGGTAAAAAATGAAATTTTCCACCTTAACTTGTCAAATAATATCAATTCCACATAAGTATTACAATATTAATTTTTTTTTAAAAAAGTATTACAATCTTAAACTCAAACTTTAAAGTGTTGTAATCATTTGAAAATTTATTAAAAAAAAGTATTCTTATGTGTTCAAATAATTATAAAATATATGAATGGTACAAAATTGATAGAATTTCAAAGAAAAATCGTATTAGACTAAATTTTGTGAGTATAGACAAAATTATTCAATTGTTAATTTGTATATTAATCAAACTTAATTTGTACAAAACTTGATGTTAATGAAATTAGTGAGTTTACAAAGACTTTTATATTGTTTTTTATAAAAATTAGTATGTGCAGTAACAAAAAGTGAATAGATAGTAAATCTTGCAACACTTATCTAAGTCTAAGGTCCAATTGATGAAATTAAAAGTTTAGAATGAAAATTAGTACAACATAACAAGGCCAGTAAGAAATGGATTTTTTTTCTTACTTTGAGCTTAAAATACAAATCCAGGGTTGGGTTAAGGCAATTAATGGGCTTAGTCACGATTTTTACTAAAGCCTTTTATATTTTAGAAAATTAAATTTAGAACATGATTTTTTTTTCTTTTTGGATAAAATACATTTTTGGTCTCTGAAGTTTGGGTTTAGTATCTATTTAATATATGAGGTTTGAAAATTGACACTTTTGGTCCCCAAGGTTTAGGAAATAGTTGTAAATGGTCCTTTGACCGTTAATTGACTAACGAAAATGCTGTGGTTGTGTACTGATGAGTTGACAAATATATATATTGTAACAACCGAAGAAAAAAAAAATTATTTTATTTATTTTATTGATTTTTTAAAAACCTTTTTGAGTTAGGATTTTATCTTTTTTTTTTTAATTAGGAGATAAATCTTTATTTTCTTTTTTTTTTTTTTTTTAAAAGAGAATATAATCTTTTAAGGGTTTTGATTAGAGTTCTTTTAAAAATGGTCTCTTAAGCCCTAACCTTTTTGACAAAACCTTTTGATGATAAAAAAAGAGAGAAAAAAGAAGACGTTCTATAGTTTCCTCTCTATAAAAAAAAAACAGTAAGTTTTCTTCCCTTCTATTCTCAAGTTTGTTTTTTTTCTTGATTGAATCTTTCTTGAAAAATTTTGGGTTTTGTTTTCATTCTTGATTGTTTAGAATGAAAAGATTCTTAAAATCCTTTGCCCTAAAAAGTTTTTAGGTTTTTGGTTTGCTTAATTCTTTATCAAAGTTTTTCATATTATGGATTTTGGATTAAACTGAAGGTTTGATAAACGAAAATTTTCCAAATTTTTTCAGCTTTTATTTTCTTCAAATTTGGGACTGTTTTTGTAATGTTTTTGGGTTCTTTTTGTACAAGAAAGTTTACCAAATGATTGCTTCTTTAAAGTGTGATTTATAGCTTTAATTTCTACACAAAAACATTATGTTTTCATGGTTTTTAAAGCAGTTTTATCAAGTTTCAGACCTGAAATTTGGGTTAAAAAGTGACAAATCTTGATTCTTTTGATGTTAAAATCTTGGAAAGTTTTGTTTTATGAGCAGAAATTTTTCTGGGTTATTTGTCCATAATTTATGATAGTTTTAAAGGTTTTAAAAATTGTAGAATTGAAAATTTATTTGGTATTTTATTACGTATTAAAAAGTATTGATTTTATCGATTTTAATCGTTTTAATTGGATTTTAAAGTGTTTTTAACCCAGTTTTTCAGTACTGTTTTTTTAGTCCAAGAACCCTATTTTCCCTAACTTTTTATGCAGAAAATTGTTTTGGATGGGAAAAATTGGGTAGATAAGATTGTCTATATTTTAGATAAGCTTTTGGACCTTTAAGATAGAATTTTAGTTTTTGATCAGTGTAGTATTGGATACGTTTGGACTTCTAGGAAAAGTTGATGATTGTTCAAGAAAGTGGACAAGATTTGGAATTGAGATTGAGATTGAGAATTGTAGGATTATCGATCGAGGTAAGTAGTTTTCACATCCCTTCCAAAATAGCAATTTTGGTACGATTATGTTTTTAATATTCTCTATTTGACAAATGTTTGAAAGAATGTTTTGTATGATTTGAAATTGGTCGAAATTGTTTTATATGCTTTAAAGTGTTTTTCTATTTAAAAGTATTTTTTTTCATTTTGGATAATTTGAAATAAATGTATTTTGATTGATTTCAAAGTGAAAGTAAGTTTGTTTTGGTTATGAGTTTTGAACGGTTGATCTGATGAATCTTTATTGAAATTGTTATTTGAAATTACATGTTTTGTTTCAAATGTTTACAAAAATTTTTTTGATCAATTTGATAAGGGCTATCCAGATATGTCAATTTTCTGTTTTGGGAATACTTTGCTTATTTGTGGTAGTAGCCTAAATTGTAATTGATGGAATTATTCTGGCTTATTTGTGAGAAGACACGTTTGTGGGAAGACACATTTGTGGTTTGGCATTCCTTTGGAATGAAGATTCATGTGTGTGTTATTCACTCATGTGGCCTCACACTTAAGAATTATATTGATTGTTTTGGTCGATTTTATCGACATCTCTGACTGATTGAAGCTTATTTGTGGGAAGGCACAGTTTGTGGTTTGGCATTCCTTTGGAATGAAGATTCATGTGTGTGTTTCACTCACATGGCCTCACACTTAAGTAATTGATTTGAATGTTCTGGTCGATTTTCATCGACAACTCTGATTGAATATTCTGATTGATTGATTGATGTTATCGACGGGTAACCATCATATATGTTCTGAAGGCTACCCAAATAATGCATATTCCCACTCTGATATTTGAAAGTAATGATTGATTGAAAGTACTGTTTGAATTGAAAGTTTCGATATTTGAAAGTTTGGTTAAATGAAAGTTTTGTTCAATTGAAAGATTTTTGTTTTTCGAAAGTTTTGACTGAATGTTTTAATAGTTGTTGTATTAAAAGTTTTGTAAGGATATTTGTATTTTGTTTATGATTGTTTTAAAAGAAAATGACCGAATGAATATTTGATTTTTGATTCAACTATTGAAATGATTCATTAAATTGAATTTCTATTTTTGTTTTGAAGAAAATGAATATCTGAACTTGATGTTGAAATTACTTATTGAGTATTTCTGTACTCATTTTTGTTTTTCTAAAATGTTTTCAAATGAAGGATCAAGTGATAGTTTTGAAAGAAGTGAAGTTTAGCACTCTGGCAAAAGACTTAGAAAGTTGTTGTTATGGATTCAATAGTTTCTTTTAGAAATCCTTTGTAAGAAATTACTTCAACTAAATTTATTTAAGTCTATTTTAGTTTTGATTGTTACGCTTCCGCATTATTGTTAGAATGACCGTATTGAAAAATTCGGGCTGTTACATATATATATATATATATATATATATATATATATATATATATATATATATATTTGAATGAGGTGGCCTATTTTCTCTTATTTTCTCCCTCATGCCCTTCTCTCCTCGAGCCAAATGAGCCTTTCTCCTAGATATCACTGTTCATTCCACCCCCCCTCCTTAATTCAATCCCTTCCAATTCTAATTTCATTTTTTCTTCTTCAATTTCCTCTCTAATTAATTCAATTGAATCTCATCCCTTAGGTTTTTTTCAAAACAAACAAACAAATCACTAAAAATTCCTCAACATTTATGGAAGAGTTACCCGTGAAACCACTACTCTAGAAGCCCCCAGGCTAAGGGCACCCGATGCTGTCGCCGCCACTCAGCTAGTGCCAAAGTCATCGGTGGCGAAAAAACTATTGCTACAAGTGTTCCCTTGTCGTACCAAAGAAGAAAATGCGGTATATGGGGTATTCAGTCGATAGGTGTTTGTTAAATTTCTTAAATTCAAACTTTTTAGGGTATTTGGTTGGTCGACGAGGTATTCAATCCCCTCGTCAACCTGAATCTCCACCATACCAAATGGGGTAATTTTATAGATGATGGAATTTAAATAAACAATGACAAAATTATGGTAGTTTTCAAAATAATAATTTATAAAATGTAAAAAAAAAAAAAGAAATTACAAATCTAGGGTAATTATGAAAACTATTGTTTAAAATAGGGTAGCTAAATCGTGTACATGGTACACAATTTCCATGTAGTCACACGTTGGCTTTGCGACGTGGAACTTATGTGTTTTACGAGGAAGACGTGGAACTTATGTGTTTTACGTGGAACTCGTGTACATGGTACACGATTTGCATGGAACTCGAGTACCATGTCTATGATTTACCTCTTTTTATTTTTTCCTTTCTTTAATTAATGCATCATATTAAACTACCCATTTCGTTTTCATTTAATCTCGGTAATTTCAAAAAATATTAAAATTAGTCATTATTGTTAGTTTTGGAGTTAATGTTTATCGAACTTGGCAAAATAATAATAATAATTTATTTTTAAGAAAAAAATACAATGTGAATATGTTTGCAAAATTATATTTATAAACGAAAAGCTAATAGAGATTATATGTTTTTTAACCATAAACTAACAGTGAGAACTAATTTTATGATTTATTGAATGTACCAATATTAAATTTGGACATTTGAAAGTATAGGGGCTAATTAAAATATAACAAATCCCAAAATGACATTTTAACCCATTAGTTTATATATTTCTATTTCTATATTAGAAGTATGACTAAAATTTTTATATAAGTATACTTGAAATAGCAAAAAAAAACACTATATTCAAAAAGTTTGAGTGCTGCGACTTGAACTTTGGCTCTGACGAAGGCTATAAAAAATATCTTAGGAGGCTTGCCACTAGGCCAAGGGCAATATTATAGAATCATACTAACATTTTACTAAATACAAGCGGAACTTGTGTACAGTGTACATGATTTTTGTGGTGGAACTCGTGTATGGTGTACACGATTTTCGTGTCGTTCCAAGTGGCGATTTTTGCCTATGTGGCTTGACGTGTCAACTAACTCGCATCTCGGGGCCGAGTTTCATTAATGAAAATGTGTACATGGGCCACGAGTTAGCTAATTCGTAACCCATGTACACGAGTTAGCTACCCCAAATCTAGAATTAGTTTGAAAACTATCATATTTTTGTTATTTTTTTTTAAATTACATTATTTAAAAAAAAAATCCGACCAAATGGGTCATACCTCAACGTGCAAGTCTAGATCTACGTCAACTTGGAAAATTGCTAAAATTAACCCAAATTGTTTTGGAGTTTTTAAGATTCACCCACTTTTTTTAAAATATATTTTTAGACCTTTTTCAATTATTTTATTCTTTTTATTGTGGCCCACTTGGTAAAATGTCCCTTTTGTCCTTGTTCATTAATGAGACTATTAACTCCCACTAATTTTTATTAACTTAACTTTACATAACACCCATTGAAATAAACTTAAACAAACAACCCCACATTGTTGTTGTGTTCATCCAAAAAGAATCAAAACACGTTTTTCATCGACATATGCACAGTTCGTACGTAGACCCACTCCAAAAATCCATATTTTTAACATTTTGAACAAGGTATGTAATATTTCTACATATAGTTCTTGTTTTTACGCTTGTTAGATGTTGGGATTTATGCCATAAAACCTCATAATTAATGATTTATTTAATAATTAATAATAGTTTTTATTATTTTATTTGCAATATAATATTATATATTATATGAAAAATCTAAGGTTATTAGTGTAATCTTGAATAGTGTGTGGTTGACAAATGAGAGGATCATGTTCAAGAAATAATCTAAAGGGTCATAGCATATGAATAAGGTTTAGTGTCTTATCCTGGTAACAATATTGATACGACCCACTTTGTAATAGTTGTACATGATTTGATCCAAATCGTTCATGTGGAGACATGTGAGTGGGGGTATCTTATACAATGATTTTGTATAAGACTGGACCACGAAATATTTAATCTCTCTTTATAAATCCATTAATTGAGAATATTAATATTTCACCAGGATGATCATATGCGACTCAATCTTAATCCTAAGTAAGTTATGAACTCCTGCCTGTGAGGGCTTGTCCTTTGATTTTCATGGGTGAGAATGGCTTTTGTAGCCGATTCAATAAGCCTATCATTTTGGGGATTTGACCAAATAGGGAGTTGGGATCATAATCTCACAAGATAAAATTCACTCCTTCCTATATAGGGTAAGTAGATGAATAGTTCCGTTAAGTGTTGATTTCGGGACTTGAACAATGGGGCTCCACCCTCTAACTAGCCCGAGAAAGACTTACTTTATGATTGGATCATAAACAAATTGATCATTAGAGAATCAGTGGTACTTAAGCTATAAGATGTAATTATAGGACTAAAACAGACTTTTGACCCAGTTGTAATTATGAACATCTTGTGAAGGATTAACTTGCATGTAATGGTTAGATCCATGGACACAACTTGTCCTACAGTACATAAGAGTGCAATTCTTGGTCTATAGTGGAGTGACCTAGAGTTAATGAATGAAAGTTAATTAATTAAAGAGTTTAATTAATTAATTTTGTATAATTGGAGCTTATAATCTGTAGGTCCATAAGATCCCATTGCTAGCTCAAAGTAACACAAAACGATCAATTTAGTTGAAAAAAAAAATTGAAATTTTCAAATTAATATTTAATATATTAGATATATTAAATATAAAAGAGGAAAATATATTTATTGTATTTGATACATTAAATATTAAAATGATTAACGTATATTAGATACATTAAAGAAAAATATATATATTTAAAATTTGAATGAGATTCGAATAGGTTAAATATATATTATAGGAGATTTGAATGAGATTCAAATAAGTATAATATATATTTTAGGAGATTTGAATGAGATTCATATAAGTATAGTATATATTTTAATATATTAGATATTAAAATATAATATTTTAATTATGGCAAAGATTTGCCCTAGGTCTCTATAAATAGGACCATTGGGTTAAGTCATGAGACACACATCTCCTCAATAGAAAATTAGAGTTCTCTCTAGACCTTTTCCTCTCCAATCCCTTGTGGATTTCCTTTCAAGAGGCTCCCACAAGCCTTGGTCCTGTGTTCAAATCATAGCCAAGAAGACTTTGTGGAGGAGATAAAGACCCACTTGAGATATCTTCATATTTACTCCAAGTAAGTTTGCTTAATTTTATTTTTTTAGTTTAATTTTAAATAAAATCAAAGATGATTCAATGCTTCCACTGTGGAATGAAATGTTCATTCTTTCATTAGACATAAAAAACAAGTTGTTGGGACATAGAACAACTTTTTTTTTTTCCAAAATTTGATCGAACGGTTAACTGGAATTTTTCAAACAAAAATCGAGTATGAATCCTAGCCATTTTTCAATTGGTTTGCCATAATTTCTTAGTCAAATTCCAACTGAATTTTTTTGGTCTTCTAACCAAGAAATTCCAGGTTGGAATGTGACCAAGAAATTTTCCAGAATCAATATTTTATTTTTTGTTATAAACAAATGCAAGTGTTCTTGATTATTTGTTATGTTACAAAGTTTATCTTTAGAAAAGCATTTGTATACTCAAGCAAGATCTTCCTATAAGTAAAATCCTCCTTGAGTAAGGGGCTACATAGAGGATATGCCTCCCTATTAAACAAAAAGCAAAATAAGGGTTATGTCTCCATATCAAACAAAAAGCAAAACAGAGGTTATGCTGCCCCATTAAGCAAAAAGTAAGACATGGAATGTGTCTCCTTATCAAACAAGAAGCAAGACAGGGGATATATCTCCCTATCATACAAAAATCAAGACAATGGATATGTCTCCATATAAAACAAAAAGCAAAGTAACAAATAAAGATGAAAGATAAGAGAAGCCACAAAATGTAGGAATTAGTGGCTAGTTTGAGGCACCCTTGTCGAGGCCGAGGTGAAGGTCTTTTCCTAACTGCATGGAATAATATATGCTAATGCTAAAATAGAGGCCATGAATTACAGAGATAGGGGTCTAGCCAAGGTGATGAGGCAGAGGTCAATCTTAGCAACAAAACCCTTAAAATAAAGCAAAGTCTCAACAATGGAATTCAGGTAAGAACTAGAAATTGGTCGAGGTGCATAGGTCGAGGTCGACCACACCAACAAGTTTCAAGGGGACTTACAAAGTTCAAGAGAAGGGATACAAAAACAAAAGTTAAAAACTTTGAGTAAGGAAACTTCAGGGGCTGAGCCAACTCAATCCTAGTTGAAACCCAAACTTACGAAGTCAACTCAAGCCATTTAACCTAAGGGTTCAACGAAGGCTTATAAGGATAAAACCAAGAAGTTAAAGACCCAAGTGGACACCTTGGCCAAGCCTAATCCAATCGAGGCCGAGGTGAGTATTATGTGTACTAAGCGAGTTTCAAAATGATTTTGTTAATGAAAACTGAAATGCAAAGTCCACAAACTCCTCGATCGAGACCAAGATGGTCGAGATCAAAGCAACCTAATTTCCCTCTAGTTTGCTACATCACACTTGGATCTTCAAGTTCAATGGAAAAGAATAATGAGATTGGCTTGCATCATAGCCATCTAAATTAACAAGCTGCATTAGGATCGTCATACAACGTAGATCTCGTGCAAGAAAGAGAAGTCTTGGTCAGATACCTAGTAAAACGAACACGGAGCCATGCACTGGATTACTAGGAATCAAAGATATGAGGAATGGAAGAATGACCTAAGATTGGGAGCTGACTGAGGTGGCTGAGGCCAAGGAAACTCAAATGTCATCTAGGAATTTTGCAAACACCTCCTACACTAGACAATCCATGCCATGTGTTAATGTAGAGCCGAGGTGGCTAAGGCCGAGGTAGGCCAAATCTCTCCTAGACATATCTCGAGCACACTTCTATCCTAGGCACAATGCCAACTTCTCTTTTCTCTTGAAATAATGTTTGAAGAGTCAAACGAGAAGACAAAAAACCTAAAAATTTGAGGTCGAGACCTCGTGATGGGTTACAATCTAAAAACACCAAGAGCTAGCTTGACAAGGCCAAGTAAAGTGTAGATTGCCAAGAGATAAGGAGAACATAGGGTCAACTAGCCAATGGACCATATAATACAACCCAGAACCTAGCTGAGGCTTAAAGATGAGAGTGATAACTTGTAGAAATGCAAGTTATTTGTCACCCTTAATTAAATCATCCTTGCTTCGAGAGTACAAGAAGCATGCATTTAATGAGCATTTGTATGCAAAATGTAACGCCCGGCTTATTTACGGGCATTAATTTCAAATTATGGAATTAAGTGGAATGATTTTCATTTGAAAAGTTAAATTTGAAGGTTAATTTGAATTTTAGAAAGAGAAAAAGGGCATATTTGGAATTTAATAAGTTGTTAAGGGCAAGTTTGGTATTTTTGTTTGGTCAAGGGGCAATATTGGAAATTTTTAGGAAAAGAAAATCCCATCCTTATCCACTTCTTTATTTTTATTTTTATTATCATTTTTATTTTAATTCTTTTAATTTTTCTTTTTTTTTTTTTCTCTTCTTCTTCCTCCCGCAGCTCCCTCTCACCGAACACTCTCTCTCTCTCTCTCTTCCGTCGGACGGCAAGTTACAGAGGTCATCGCCGGTCTCTGTGCAACACGCCGCCGGCCAATTCTTCGCGTCCTCGCGGTCGCGCCGTTCAGAACGCCACCGGTCTTCTTCTTCTTCTTCCCCGTCGAACACCCATCCACTGTCCGCTTCTTCCTCTTCGTCTTCCTCCTCCTCCTTTTCCGGCTGATCGAACCAGCCAGCTTCAATCCTCGCCGGAGAAGCTTTGAACCGAACACCCATCGCCGTTCGGCTCAGACCCACTCCCCAAAGCGTCGAACCGCACGCCGTCAGCCACTGGAACTCACGAGCAGCACAAATCCTTCGCCGGAAGCTGTTTCCCTTCAACCCGAAGTTGCGCAGTTCAGACCTCACCGGAACTCCAGCCATCAGCCGGTCGAAGAGCTCGCTGGACGTTCCCCTCACCTGAGCTCCGAAGTTCCGCCGGACAGCATCACGAGCCACGCAGTCGTCTGCTCCTTCTTTGACTTCTTTCACAGGAGTTCAAGGTTGAAAATTGCCGGAAAACGACCGAAAAGGGTCGAATCTGTCCAGATCCGGGAGCCACGCGCTGATCGGAGTCCTCACGTGCCGGCCAAGCGCGCCCACGCGCCGCCGTCCGCCGCCCCACGCGCCGCCGTTCGCCGGAGTTGGGTAAATTTTTCCATTTGGTCCGTTTCGTCGAGTTATTAATGTTAGAATGCGTTTTAGCGTAATTCGGTTGGTTTAAGACCTGTTTAGGACACTTTTTAGGTGATTTGTCGAGGACCTTGGATTGTACTTGGAGTAGGGACTCGAGAAGCTCATTACTAGTGGAGAAAGGGTATTTTAGTAAGTAAAGATTTAAGGTAAGGGATCTCACAACGAAAGAAGTTTTCGAAACCTAGAGCTAGCCCTATATTTACTTTGAAGTTTATGTTTCCGTGTTAAGTATTTAAGAAAGAAAGTGTTTTACATGTATATTCCTTTTACACTAGTTCCATGAGTTCTATTTGAGTTTTCATGTTAAAAAGAATGGAAATGATATGTATGTCTTTGAAATGCGATTGCCTTGACTTATGCATTCATGAGTATGATCTAAAACGAGCGGGACCTCATGCATGTGTTGTGTGCTCATGAAAAGATTTATGTAAGGCCGTGACGATAATTCTCCCAAAAGTTTTATGCGGGTTATGAGGGAACCCGAGTCTTCGGATTCTCTATGCTCTCGGGGTTCGAGAGTGCCCCACGATGGTAGCCGACGGGCTTGAGTCTTCGGACTCCACGATGGTAGCCTTCGGGCTGAGTCTTCGGACTCCACGATGTATGTTAGCTTTCGAGCTCAACTCTCAGAGTTAGGGGAGGACTCTATTCGATGGAAAATTATGTCTTCGGACTATTTACGAGGCCCTCGGGAGAATTTAATCGTTCAATAGAGCCGCAAGGAAAAGTACATGGTTTATAAAACGAATTTTAGGTCCCCTACTAAAGCTATGGTTTACGATGGTTTTATGATTTAAAATGACATGTTGCATGCGAGTGAAAATCTTATTTTGAAACTATGAGTTACTTACTGAGTATTATTCGTTAATACTCACCCTTTTCCTTTTAAAATGTTTTCAGGAAAGGCTAAGATCGGCCCTAGCGTGTGATCGGAGATCAGCTACTCGAGTCATGGGAGCCGAGCGATCGCTATTCCGCTTCTTTTATGTTTCTGGATGTACATAGAACTCATGTCGAGTTTTTAAATGTTTAGGAGGATGTTTCAAAGTCTTTTAACCTTTCTTTGTAAATCGTGCACGTGTATTTGGCTTTCTATGTTTGAATTCACTTGGTCTCTGCTGTTTGAACCCTAGCATCATATTGAGAAGTTTGTTGGATATTAGGAGGTTGTTTGAAAATCTTAGAAGTGTGTCTTTCTATGTCTTATCAAGTAAGGGTCCAATTTTTGGTTTTCACGTAGTTACGCCGTTATGCTGCCGAAATTTTCGGTAATATAGCGACGTGACTTAGTAATGACTCTTAGGTAGCGTGTTGAGCCTATAGGGTCGTTACACAAAATTTCCAAGTTTTTATGTTTAGCATGTTTGTGTTAAATAATTAGGAACTGTGCCTTGACCATTCCTTTGCATGGAAAACACAATTAATCTGGTACTAATTTGTAGGAATGGAATTTGTGGTACAATAAAGATGCATGAAGGTAAGAACCAACGCATGCTGAAAGGAGTCAAGAAGAAAATTTCCAGCGCAAGCTTCCTCTACTTAGCGTCCGCAAAGATCACTCAAGCTTATTTTAGCAAGATGATGGCACATGGAACTTGCATGCAAGAGTAGTCGGGATATTTGATAGCTGATTGTACGGTGCGTACAACCTAATCCAGAGGAGGAATGGGGCTTGAATAGTAAGGATGCATGGCATCATGCTATTGGACGTACACTTGTATAAATAGAGAATTTTTCCACCAAAAAGATATACTTCTACCATTTTTATTTTCAGATAATCTTTCTCTCTTTCATTTTTCTGTCTGTTCTTCATTTTGGTCACTGTTGCTCTCACTCGAGAAGAAGAGAAGAAGTTTCATCGTCGATTCTCTTCCTCACGTCTGTTGCAAGAGTGTAGTTCTGTTGTAGTTTGTTACTTACCATACTTTGTATTATTTACATGCAATGATCATGGAGTTTATCTCATTCTTAGTTTCTTTTCTTTATTTCTCTGTTATGAGTAGCTAAATCTTTAAAGGTTTGGCTCATGGTGAACTCTATGTTGTAACACTCTTACTTTGAAAGCATGCATGAAGGATTTCTCAACTTCTTCTTGGTTATTTTTCTTCTTCCTTTGCTTCTTTCTGTTTGGCCAACTAAAGTGAAGTATTTGTGACACCCAAGTTCAAAAGGGTACATGAATGAATCGTTACCACATCCGAATGAGAGGGATTCTGAGGATATGCAAGCATGGTTAAGATAAACATAAAAGAATTGACAGTTACTACTTATACCAACAAAGTGTAACTTCCTTTTCAGTGACTCAATCGAGGAACTCCAAAGTTAAGCATGCTTGGCTTGGAGCAATCCGATGTTGGGTGACCTTTGGAAATTTTTCTAGGACGCTGTGAGTGAGGACAAAGCATGTTAAAAGGACTTGTGTTGGATTGTGGAGACAGTCTTCACTCTCACAAGCAGCTCAAGACTAATATGGTAACGTGGTCAGGTCGCAGGGGATGCAAGGGAATGCCGGTGCCATCAGGTGTCGAATATAAATTTCAAATCTTAGTCCAAATCCTAGGTTGGGAGTGTTACAGATGGTATCAAAGTGGAACCTCTCTCAGTACGATGTGATTCGAGAACGACCCAAGCAGAAGCTGGTGGGTATATGACACCCGAGTTCATGAGAGGTACATGAATGAACCATGACCACATCCGAATGAGAGAGATCCTGAAGATATGCAAGCATGGTTAAGATAAGCTTAAAAAAATTGATAGTTACTTCCTATACCAACAAGGCACACCTTTCTTTTTAGTGGCTCGGAATTTTCCTAAGAAGTTGATGAACTATGTTTATCACCTATATTTGGCCCTTAATTTAGTTCATTTCATGGTTAAACTATGGTTGTTTGCATGTATTTTCGTGTTTTTATTGTCCACAAGCATGCATAAGTAAGTTAGATATGTGTGAATGTGTTGATATTTATGCCCTAAAGCCTCATAATTAATGATTTATTTAATAATTAATAATAATTTTGATTATTTTATTTACGATATAATATTATCCATTATATGAAAAATCTAAGGTTATTAGTGTAATCTTGAACAGTATGTGGTTAACATACAAGAGGATCATGTTCAAGAAATAACCTAAAGGGTCATAGTATATGGATAAGGTTGGGTGCCTTATCCTAGTAACACTATTGATATAGCTCACTTTGTAATAGTTAGAGATGATTTGATCCAAATCGTTCATGTGGAGACATGTGAGTCACCCATGATCTCTATAAATAGGATCCTTGAGTTGAGCCATTAGACATAACACACATCTCTTTAATAGAGAATTAAAGAATTCTTTCTAGACCTCTTCCTCTCCAATCCCTTGTGGATTTTCTTTCAAGAGAATCCCACAAGTCTTGGTCATGTGTTCGAGTCATAGCTAAGAAGACTTTGTTGATGAGATAAAGATATGCTAGAAATATCTCCATATTTACTCCAAGTAAGTTTACTTTACCTTTATTTTTAGTTTAATTTTAAATAAAATCAAAGACGATCCAATGCTTCCGTTGCAGAATGAAACATCCATTCCTTCAAGAAACTCATATTCTACACCTTAGAACCCTTAGCCTTGGAGAGAATTAGTTTGTATAGATTGATTCCACATTAAAAGAGGCTTGGATCGACTCTTAGAGTTATTTTCCCTTGAAAGTAACATAGTTTCTGCTCTAGGAGTTTGAATTTACTGTTTTTCCAACACTTGTTATTTTCATTTATATTCATTTTTGTATTTATGAATTTTATTTCAATGACACATTTTATTTTCATTTCTTACATATCAAGCTAAATTTCTATTTGGGGTTCGGTTTTGTGGATACCCATATGGTTTAATTTAGCATAACATATTGCCTCCAATAATCATCAAATTCACTTTGTGCTCATTCTTCTTTTATTGATTTTAAGTCTTAAATGTTGGTTTAAACTGGCCATTTAAATTAGCATGCAATGTTGAGTCTGGTACTAAAAGGGTAGGGTAATAAACAGTTTTCATAAAGGGAATATAGGAGGAAAGCCTGGACATAGGATTCCGTTGTTGACCTTAGACATAAGACACGCCTATAAGATCAAAGGGTTGTGTTTTTAATTATCTAAGATCAGTTGACCACATACGTGTGGGAGCAACTACTTAGCCTTTTAAGGATGCTTGAAATCAAGGTTGAATAAGAGTTAAACCCGATTCATAGCACAAAATTAAAAAGGTGATTATGCAGTCGCAATGTTTTAGCAAAGTTTCCTAGTGTTGATACTTAACTGAATTCCTATGTTTTCATTATTGTTCTAAGCCACATGACCATTGACATCTTTGCTACTTATCTTGGTTACTGTTGCCTCAAAGAGTGTATTGGAAAATATCCAATTTAATTTCAAATTAGGCTATGCAAGTGCACACAATCAGCAGCAAGTGATAAGTATTTAATTCGTCTCCACATGGATTAGTAACAGAATTCACTCAACTTAAGCTAAATTTTTAGTAAATTCAAACAGTAACAAGGAATAATTTGGGGTTTTAACTAAACTAAACAGGTTGAACAAAAATTAAAGATACTAACAAAATAATAAATACAAAAGATGCTCAAACAATAGAATGAAAACGACTGGTAATCGGGTAAGTGAATTGGGTTCGGATTAGGAATAATTTTAATCTTTCTAAATAAAGAATGCTACAGTAAGAACTTTGCTCATTCAACCCACACAACATTAAACATGGAATCCTCCTATATTTTTCATTTTTAGTGGTTTAACTTTTATTAACCTACATTGATTATACATACTATGAACGTGCATTAGGTAGGTCATTATTCCTAACATACCCACTTAGTTAACTACTAACTCAAACAAGGAGCTAATGTAGTTTTTGAGCAATCGTTTCTCCTTTGTTTCTCCCAAAACTCAAGAGAATAGTGTTCAATATGTGCTGGCCAGACAAACCCAAACAAAGCATTAAAAACATTCAAAAACCAGATTAAGAAGAGCCAAGGATCCATAGCCCCTTATTAGATCGATAAAAACATTCCTAATCCTCACCCAAAGGTAGTTTAGTTCATATTACAAGCTGTAAATAAAAGAAAACAGTAAAAGTATGCCATTAAAGAATTCAAAAAATAGAATTAAAGAAGAAGAAGAAAGAATTGTTACTAAAAGAAGAAAGTTGCAGCAGCTTCCCCTTTTTCCAGCTTTTTCTCCCTTGGCTTCTTCCCTAAAAACTCTTCTCCAGAGTTTGTCTCCAATCTTCTCCCCCTTCAACATACGGCTGGCCCATCCTTACAAACCTCCAAATGATTTTCAAGGCTGATTGGGTTATGAAGGGCACATGTGGCCACTTCTCATTAGTTGTTTTGGGCTGAATCAGCTGACAAAAGTGTCAACTCAATTAATGAACTCCTTCTCACATAATATATCATGTGCTGTTTTTTCTCCCAAGAATGCTAAAACTTTTGCTCCTACAATTCTACTTCCAAAATGTTTCCATAAATCTTGTAACACAGAAATTAGCATAATTTAGTACTTTCTTAACTTCCAATTACTTAAATCACACAATCAAAACTCTCCAAAGAAGCTATTCAATTATAACAAAGGATTTAGGAGATATTTAATCATAAAAATACTAGTATTCTACTCAATTTATGGGAGTTTAAGGCATACAAAACTAGGCATTCAAAAAAGAGTTATTAGTTACCTTCAAATTGCATCACAAAGCATTTTTATTACTCAGAATCTTTGTCAACAATCCCTGTGGGATCGATACTTGGACTTTATCCATTTTATACTACTTGCGGACATCATATACTTGTGCTAGGGCTAAATCACTTTTCAAAATCATTATTTCAACTCCTTCGCTTATTTCAACACTCATCAGGCGCATGTGAGTAAAGACAAAACATGCTGAAATGACCTATGTTCGTTTGTGAGGACAATCTTCACTCTCGCAAGCAGCTCAAGACTAGTATGGTGACGTGGCTAGGTCGTAGGGGATGCAGAGGAATGTCGGGGCCATTAGGTGCCAAATCTAGATTTTGAATCCTAGTCCAAATCCTAGGCCTGGGACGTTACAATATTAGCATATTTCTAGCACCGAAAAGGTTATAGTGTGTAGAGAGCCCCATGAGGGCAAGTTGTAGTAGTTTTTACTCGAGTGTTTTAGATATAAAACAACACTTGTGAGTCCCAAATACATCGGTGTTGTTTCCATAACATCGAGTGCAAACATGTAAGGATGTTGTGAGCTTAACACCCTTCTTGAAAGAGTGAGGGTAAGTAGGAACCTGTGCTTAGTTGAGAAGGAATCCATGCATGTTAAGCCAAGGTAAGAGAGGTACAATATAGAGGAACCTAAAGGCAAACTTGTTCTTTATTTACTGTTTCAGTCCTTTCTTCCTTTTTACTGTTGTTTGCCTTGCTTTGGTAGTGTCAAAGTCATTTTCATTTTTCTTGTCATCGCATAACAGTCTAAATTTCTTTTTCTTAGTTACCAAAAATCTTATATACGAAGGTTGTAGTCGAAATTTTATGTAAAGTACTAAGTTCCTGTGGATCGATCTTGGAATATTTCCTTGCATTACTTGCCTGCATTGAGTGTATACTTGTGTTGGACATAGGGGTGAAAATTTTCATTATTATGCGTTGGTCAGCAAATGTGTGCAGTGTAGAGCAGTTATTTTTGTCAATTTAGTCATTGCATACTCAAGCACTTATGCATTTCCAATTCCACACTAGAGAGAAATTGGGCTTAGAGCCCAATCGCCCACCTTAACCTCAGCTAGGGAGGTGATAACTCTTAGAATAAGAGTTCTGAACTAGTCTTTTAAGCTTAAATTTATTCATTTAAGAGTAATTTTCTAGTGCTTTGCTATGAAATTCCCTTAATTTGTCTCTATTTGCTTAAATGCTGGTTTGAAAGAGTAATATTATTATTTGAGCATTTAAGTTGTTAATATTGTGGTTTTAATTGATAATTCAGGGTTTATGAAGGTGATTAGGAAGCAAAGCATTCGATGGAGTAAAAAATTAATGTTGGAGCTTATGAAGAGAAGCTGATTAGCATGCATTTTGCTACAGCAATCCTGAGATCAAAGTTTCACACGATTACGCAGGGATAACAACTCATTAATTGAGCTGGCTAAGTATCATTTTGCTTTTTGAGTCTAATCAGCTCTGATTGTCGCAACATGAGGAATATAATGTTGAGGTAGCCTTTTTTGGAGGGACAACTTTTTGGAGAGAAGGATTAGAAACTCTAAGGGAGCAGATGATAGCAAGTTCCAAAGAGGGGATGGAGCCAATGATTGGAGAGGAGCATAAATGCGACCTTCCGTTTTAGGCAACTTCTCATCCAATTCTTCTTTTCCCTTTTCTTTAGTTGTAGTATATGTTTTTTGCATTTACTTTATGGCTTTTAATTTTCTTTGCATTTACATTTCAGCTTGTATTATGAACTAAATATCTTAGGGTGAGGATTAGAGATGATTATATTATTTTGAAGCTGTAATTGAGGCTTCTTTGTTATGTTAATCTGATTTTAAGAGTTTATAAGTCTTAAGCTCGGTTTCGTCTATCCAACCAAATGTCTGCATTGTCTTCTTTTGTTTTGGAAAAAATAAAGGGAGGTCCATCTCTCATAATCACATTAGCTCGTTATAGGAGTTAATAGCTAACTAAGTGGAGAGGTTAGAGATAACAACTCACCTAATGCACACTTATAATAGTGAGATTATGGAGTGATTTAATCGAAGTTAGATCATTAGGAGATCTAGGAGGATTCCACGATGTCTGTTGTGTGGTTTAAAAGAGCAAAGCTCTTGCCTCAACTTTCGTCTTTAAATTAATACAGGAAATTCCCTAATTGGAACCTCTCTTAAATCATAGTATAAGTCGTTGTTCTTGCTCTAGTAATTTGAGTGTTTATTGCATCATTTTATTGTTAGTTTTTGCCAAAGCATGATTAGTTTAGTTAAAACCTAAAATACTATTTGGTTACCAATTGAGTTCATTAAGAATTAAATCTAGCTTAGTATTGTTCTAGGTTCTAATCCTTGTGGAATGATGATTTTATTTATCATTTTCTATAATTATTGTGTGCACCTGTACATCCTTGCGTTAATCTATTGATTATTATTTAAGCTACACATTGAAAGGCAACAAGTTTTTGGCGTCGTTCTAGGGGATTAGTTTGAATTTTACTTTGCATGAGCTAATTTTTAGTGAACGATAGCTTAATTGAGTATTGAATTAGTTGTTCTTTTTTTCTTTCAGGTGCTGGTAGTTGTGCATGAATGAATTTCTTGATCTAGAATTTTATTTAAACCCTGAAATTAAAAGAACATTCCATAGGAGAATAAGGGAAAAGGGAGGCAAAAATAATCCAATGGATCCACCACCATGTCCTTTACCTCCTATACCACCTAGAGGGCTTGTAGAACCAAACCAACAATATCCTAACCCTAAAACGAATCAGCTAGCTGAGGCAGAAAATCAGGCTGAAAACACCCTGTCCTCTTAGCTAATGATAGGGAAAGAACCATTAGAGCCTACGTAATCCCCATGTTCAATGAATTAAACCCAGGGATAGTTAGGCCAAAGATTGAGGTAGCAAATTTTGAGATGAAATCGGTAATGTTCCAAATGCTGCAAACAATAGGGCAATTTCAGGGATTACCTTCAGAGGATCCCCATTTACATTTGAAATCCTTTTTGGGAGTAAGTGATTCAATGGTAATTCAAGGAGTTTTAAAGGATGCAATTAGGTTAACCCTTTTCCTTTATTCCTTGAGGAGCAAAAGCTTAGTTGAATACATTTGCTACAGGCTCCATCACTACTAATTGGAATGAGTTTGCTAAGAAATTCCTGATCAAATACTTCCCTCCAACTAGGAATGCCAAGCTTAGAGGTAAAATAGTAGCTTTTAGACAATTTGAAGATGAGTCTTTCAATGAAGCTTGGGAAAGGTTTAAAGAATTGTTAAGGAAATCCCCACACCATGGATTACCTCACTGTATTCAGATGGAAACCTTCTACAATGGGTTGAATTTAGCAACAAAGAACATGGTTTATGCCTCAACAAATGATGTTTTGTTGTCCAAAATATTTAATGAGGCATATGAGATATTGGAGAGGATATCAACCAATAGTTATCAGTGGCCAGATGTGAGGAGCAATCTGAGTAAGAAAAACAAGGGAGTGTTGGAAGTTGATGATTTGCATTTTTAACTACCCAGATTGCCTTATTGGCAAATATTTTGAAGAATATGTCTTCGAGAAATGTAAATCAAAATGTTGCAGTAGTGAGCCAGGTCACAACATAGTCTTGTGTGTACTGTGGAGAGGGGCATACTTTTGAGTTTTGCCCGAGCAATCCTACTTCTGTATATTATGTTGGTAATCAGAATGTGAAAAAGAATAACCCTTACTCAAATACATATAATTTATGGTAGAGAAACCATCCAAACTTTTCTTAGAATGGCTAAGGAAGCAATTCGCAAGGCCTCCAAGGGTAGTAAAGGATGAATTATCACCCAGGATTTGGTCAACAAAATCAACAATACACACAACCACCTCAAAAGTCTATCAATCAACCTATTCTTAGAACTTCCCTAGAGAGCTAATGCGTATTATTTTGCAATCGCAAGTGCACGAATTGTAAGCCCTAAACTCTCTTTTGATCATATTGTGCTCATATATGATGTTTTGACATATGCAAATTGATATAGGTTGCACTAAAAGATGTCGTGGTAGAATTTGGGAATCTCCTAAGTTGTGGATATTAACGTACACAAAGCTTCATAAGGAGACAGATTACGCATTGGGATAAGCATATTAAAAGTTGAGTTGAAGTAAGTTAAGGTCATGAGCAAGTTGGGTACACATTAGGTGTATGTTGTGTTGAATACAAAAGCTGTAATTTCTAATTAATTTAGTTAAAATTTCTTTACAATTTAGGTGGATTGAAAGGGACTTAAAGTCTAAAGAGAGAAGGAGGAACTGGCCATTTTAGTTACATTTTCGTTGGAGTTTTTTTGTTATAGTGGAAGGATGAGCTGTCCAACACTTGTGACTGCAGTAGACAGCTGGAAGCTCTAGGAAGTGGATAAACTTAAAACAGTCATATCTCTCAATCCACTTGAGAAAATTCGATGATTCTTAAGCCAAAATCTCAGAAATTGAATGAAGATTAGGTCTGGAAAATTTTGTGAGAAAATATGAAGAAGAAGGTTGTGAAAATTTAAGAAAACCGAGAGGTGTTCCCAGTTTTTCGGCCAGCAGAACAGGGTGAAGAAATCTGGTGATTTTGAGCTCTTGAGGACGAATTAGAAGCTAAACTTTTGAGGTAAGTAAGTTTAGATGTTGTATTTGAGGGTTATCAAATAAAATTTGGTGGTTGTTTTGCTAAATTTTGAGAAACGCATGCTGGAAGTCGAATCTGTAATTTTTGGCTCAAAACAGAGGGGTCTAGAGAGCTTAAGGAAGTTGTGTTCCAATTTGTTATACCCTATTGCCAAGTGTGTGCAATTACTATCCTATGAGTTATGAGACTGAGTTAGATCAATTTTTGGGCCAAGTAGCAAAAGGGATTAATGTTATGGAATTCATTTTCAGGGCAAACGAAGATAGGAGAAGCTTATAAGCCTTGGGAGCCTTCCGGTGTTTGTGAGTAATTTTGTTTGAAAACCTATGCGTTGATTTTTATTTATTCAAAAGCTTACTAGTGATGGATATTGAAGCATGCTTAAACTAAGTTATATTCATTTTTCATTGAATTCCTACTAATAAATGTCGGTGTTGAAAGTTAAGCATAATTGTAACTAGTTTGTTACTCCGCGTTCAAGCATGAAACCTAAGTTTGGAAGTAGGGTTTTTCTTGGAAGTACCATGCATTAATCCACTCTAAAACATGTTTGAATTGCTTGAAACTTAAAGTATGATGGTTTGGCTATGTTAAAGAATTTATGCGTTGAGAACACGAAAAATGAGTTTGGTTAATGAGTTCTCTTTTAATCATACGATGAACTACACTTGAAGTTGGAAGCTTGTTTAATGATGAAAGTTTGTGTTTATGTTGAGAACTTGCTGAATGTGATTCCAAAACATGTTTCCTAACTATTTAAAGCATGCCCTTGTATATTATTAACCCCCGGTACTGAAGGACACGGAGAAGGTACCTGGGAGGGAGAAAACTTGACCCCCGATACTGAAGGACAGTGAGAAGGTATTCGGGTGGTAGTTGGTCTGACCCCAATACTGAAGGACATGGAGAAGGTATTAGGGGAGACCAGTGAGCCTAAATGGCATACCACGTGCACGTGAGAGAGAGAGGTATTGAAGTTGTTGGTTAGAGAGGACTCTACCATAGCTAGGGTATCATGCTACAAGTTTTCTTTATCATGAGTTTTGATGCATTGATTATCGTGGTGCTTAAAGCCTATAATTTGGCGACATTGTTTAATTACTTTTGATACTTTACCTATGAACGCATAACTTATTAAATAGTCACTCACTGGGCTTACCAGCTCACGTTTTCAACATGTTTTCTCTCCCCAGGTAACAAACGAGTTCCCGGTGCTTAGCCTCGACAAGACCTGTTTGCCACCACGCCACTTAGCTCCTTGTATATATATACTTCCACCTGTATATAGTTTTGAAATAAAAGCATTCTAGTTGGGGTGTAATACTTAAGTATGTTATGACTTGTTATGAAAACCTAGTATGGAAAAATGATTGCATCTTATTCAGGTGTGCAACTATGCGCTCAATTTTACTAGTTCATATATGCTTCGTTGTATACAATTTCAGGTTAATGTTAGGTTGGGCAGGGAGTGGCAGTAAGAGGGCTGCTATTCTTTGTCTTCGCATTCCTTCCTAGGATTAGGCAAGTGAGCTGGGAGGGGGTGTGACACGAATCGAGTAATAGTATAGTGATTTATGAGTGTAGAGTGTCGTCCATGGGAATAGGGATTTTGAAAGCCGTTTGAATACCAAAAATAATCATGATTGATTTTATTTAGAAATCAACTTTAAGTGGCACTTAGTTAAAATAACTAAAAACATGAATTAAAGCTAAAATTAATAGCGAGACAAATAAGGGAAAAACGTTCTAGGAAATTAACTTCGCCAATTGGACCATACATCTAATTAATTAAGCAATTAAGGTTGTCAAATCATTTAATTCATAGGTCTAAAAGTCTAATTTAAAGGAATTCTCTCCCGAGCTCATCCTAATCTCATGCAAGGCTAATTAACCCACATTCTTGTGATCTTAATTAACTAAAACATAGCATTAAGACTCTTCATTATTAACCTCTAATGAATTTTATCTCTCCCATGTCACTCATCTAAAATTCATCAGTCATGCAATTAGGTTCTAAGCTAAGTCCCCTCTCTCGAGTAACAACTTAGACAATAAATCAATTAAACCTTGGCCAAGGGTCTAAAAGCATTAAGCATACATTGCATAAATGAATCAACAATGAAGGAAAGTCATAAAGCTATAATTAATTAGACATAAAAGGTCCAAAGGCTACATTAATCCCTAGAAACAAAGGTTTAACCACTCATAATCACCAAATTAAATACCAAACCATACAAAATGACCATAATTCCAATTACATAAAATGAAAGGAAATGAAGAAAAGCTACAAATGATGGATGATCTTCAACTCCTGTCTTGATCTTTTGCATTCCCGAGCCTTGATTTTTAATAAACGTCCCAAAATGCTCTCCAAAACCTTCCAAATTAGGGTTGTATCGAAATTAAGGCTGGAATTCCCCAAAAGTGGTTGCCTCTTGATCGGTGTTCACGCAAGCGCACGCGATCGAAGTAATATAAAATGGTATCTGAGTACCAAGTATCGAATCCCACAGGGAACGGAGTAACAAAGATTTGGTTTTGCAAAAGTGTAAGGCAAATTGCAAGTTTGAAAAGTAAAAATGCAAAAATCAAGTTGTTGGTGGAAAATCGAAATTGCTAATCCAATTGCCAATCCAGAATGGCAATGTTGGAAATAACAGAAATTGCTACTCCAATTGCTACTCCAATTGCTAATCCAGAATGGCAATGTGCGAAAAGACTAAAATTGCAGAATTAAATTGCTAATCTAAATTGGCAATATGAAATGGCAATATAAATAAACTTACGAATGAAAAGATAAAAGATGGGGCTCAAGAATGTCATTGCCCTAAGTCGTAATTGCAAACCAAAATTGCAATTCCAACCTACTCCACACTCAATTGTAAACCAAAATTGCATCTCCTATTACCTCAAAATTGGGTTTTTTAGGAGGCTAAGTGGGGGCTCTATATGTCTATAGTCCCTCCATCATAGATGATTTTGGCTCACAATTTTATGGGTCTTGGAGTCCTTAATCCCTATGTCTAGGGTAAGGAATGGCTTATGTCTAAGCTCTTTTACTCCATTACTTGTGTGAAATCCGCGTATCACTAACCCTGTCGGTATTAGATCTAAGCTTGAGTTGAAACCCTAGTTGATCAATTTAGGATCTCAACGGAAATTAAATCAACACAAGCAAACAATTGAGATGTAGGCTTGGTTTTTGTTGAAATTTTGGCTACAATTACTTCTTAGGGAATTCACATCATTGAACCCCCTAAGAAGGTTTAGCTCATATTTTTAATGAAAAACATAAAACTAATTTTAAAGAAAGATTTCATAATGAAATTGAATAAAATACTAACTTATGAAATGTAACTTGGATTTTCCTAGAAATTCAAACACAAGTGCATAATTGAAATTAAATCAAAGTGGCAAGGGTATTTAAGTATTTTTGTTTTGTCTTCTCCCTTTTTGCCTTGACTTTCTACCAACTTAAAATAAAACATGCTTACAGTAGCTAAAAATGAAGAAGAGAAAAAAAAAAACAGAAAAAAGAAAAACAGAGGAAGGAAACTATATAAAAAAAAACCATGAAATTAATTCAAGAAAATGCCAAAAAAAAACTGAATTAAAACTTTAACTTCTTCACTTGAATTGGATGGGATAAATTGAAGGAAAACACAACTACATTGCAGCAATAACAACACAAAAACAGAAACGAAAAAGTGCTTAAAAGTGCAGAAAACAGAACAAAAACGGGCTCCAAAACGTCCTCCAATTCGCCTCCAAATTTACTCTTTTTCACTTGAATTGGACTAGAAGGATTGAAGGACAATTGGAGCTACATTGCATCAGAATTTTGGTAAAAAAAAATAGCAGAAAAATGCAGAAAACAGAGGCCAAAACTGTGACGAAAACCCACGAGCAAAACTCCCAAAAACGCCTCCCAAATTTTTCTTTTTTTTTTTCCTCCTCTTCTTCCCTATTTATAGGACTTCATTAGGGTTGAAGAGTGCCCAAAAATCATGCTTAATTTCCTCCAAATCGGGCTTTAATTGAAGAATCTCAAAATGGGTTTAATGCAAAATTCTTTCCTTTTTTAAAACTCAAAAACCCACGAAAATTGGTCCTTCAAATCGCCCTCAAAATCCAATTAATGGCTCCTCTTCTTCTTCCTTATTTGTAGGCATTCATTAGGGTTGAAGATTGCCCAAAAATCGTGCTTCAATTCCCTTGATTCGTGCAAAATCTTTGCTTCGTTCGCGCTTAACATTTCTGCCCAGAAAACAGATTGCCAGTCAGATTGCTAAACCGGCGAATTGGCAATTGGTTTGGCAATTCCATTAACATTTCTGCCCAGAAAACAGATTGCCAGTCAGATTGCTAAACCGGCGAATTGGCAATTAGTTTGGCAATTCCTGCAAAATAATCACAATTTTTAGAAATCTTTTCCAATTGCTACCATATTTCATTATTTCCTTCTTTCAACAATTTTTCACCATTTTTCCATTAATATTAGGACAAACAAGCGTTCTTTCGAGCAATTTAGGATTTAAATAAGCCTTAATTTCACGGCTTATCACCTCTCTTGGACAGAAAAATATGAATATAAAGGTCTCTCGATACAACGTCGAGACATGAAGGACATGTCCCAAAACGCACTGATTCATGAAGCGGTCTTCAAGTGTCAAGACACCCTGAATAGCGTCTCGACGCTTCGTAATAGTATGTTGTTGTAACAACTGCTAGGACTCAAAAAAAAAAAAAAAAAAAGAGGATACTCCTCCTTCTAGAGTTAACTGAGTAACAAGAGGCAGTCATAACACCCATAATTTCCTTTTCATGAAAGGTTAACTTAGGAAGTGAGTATGTGAAAACGGTCTTAACAGTGACTTATGCTCGTAGTCAACTACTTTCACCACAAAGTGTTAGTAAGTTGGAACGAAGGTACAAGTGACAGTAAGACTCTCATAAAAAAAAGAATTTTAAAAGAAAATAAAAATGAGGTTGAGCAGCAGCTTTACATAAGTTTGGGGGAGAAAGAAAAATGCTTGTAATGTGAGTGAGTTTAGCTTGTTGAACAAAGAAGATCACACTAGACTCTATGACTATGACTTAGGTAGGATAAGCATAATAGGCGGGTTTGCATAAGAATGTTTTATCTTGAAAAAGAAGTTTTATGTGAGAAAATCTTGGAATTGTGTAAAGTATTAAGAGTTTGAGACCTCTCCTGAAAGACAACATTTTCTTTTTTTTTTTCAAAAACACCATTTGAAATCATTTTTTGAAATGTTTGCTTGTGTACGTTGATAATTATTTTCTAATTGCTTGAGGACAAGCATTATCTTAAGTTTGGGGGTGTGATAAACCTTAGCATTAAGGCTTATTTAATTTCCATATGCTTAAAATATGCTTATTTTTCTTTGAAAATAATGAGAAATAATTCTAGAATATGTAAGAATTGATTATGAAAGTGGAATTGAAGAAAGTAGGAAGAGAAATTAAAAAATAAGTCTTTTTGTGCAGGAAAGGGTGAAAATTGCATAACCAACATCGCAGAATCGATTTTGCAATATACAGTAGTTTGGAGAATTGATTTACAATATGCAACAGTATGAAAAACACAAGAAAGGAAAAAAAATCAACACAACCCAAAATTGGAAAGGGCTTGATTCTTGCATGAAATGGATGGATTATGGACAAAGTTGATTGGGTTGTCAATGCTAATGGAAGACCATAAAAGGAGAGTAAAGGCAACACTAAAAGAGTGGATTTTAGGGAGCTTAACGAAGGGTTTTTTTTTGGGTTTTTGTTCTTGGTGTTCCTCTGTTTTTCCTCCATTTTGGCCGAGAGCTGCTGTGAATTGTAGTATTGTTCTTCCTCTATTTTTTCAGTCCAATTCAAGCAAAAACTTGGGTTGTTAAGACTCAATCTCTTCCTAGAAATAGTTGGGAGATTGAGTTGATTGAAGATTAAGGGAAGATTTATGAACATTTGCTTGAATGGTTGTTGTAATTACTCTGTTTTCAATTCAGTTCCTATTTTAAGTTCAGTTGAGTTGTAGCATTCTCCATCTTTGTTTCTATACACTTTGTATTTTTGTTGGATTAAAATTTAGAAGGAAGAAGAATTAAAATTATCTCCTATAGAAGTTTTCAAGTTCATGGGTTTTGTTCAGGAGACGGGTTTTGTATGAAGTTACTACTTGTTTTCTTTTATTTATTCCTTATTCTTCATACTCTAGTAATACATCAAGCAAATTTCCATCTTTCTATTTCTCTTGGTTTCAAATATATATTTTTTAATTCTTCTTTGCTTGGAATTCAATCCAAAGTTTTGTTGTAAGATTTTTTAGTTAATTATGAGCTAAACTTCTTGGGGGTTCAAGGATGTGAATTCCCTAAGAAAAAAATCTAGCCAAAAGTACAATGAAAATCGAGTCTAGATTTCAATTGTTCACTTGTGTTTAATAAAACATCATTGAGATCCTAGATTGATCAACTAGGGTAGCAATTTAAGCTTGAATCTAATACCGACAGGGTTAGTGATAAGCGGATTTTGCACAAGCGATGGAGACAAGAGCTTAGACATAAGCCAATTCTTTACCCTAGACATAGGGATTAAAGACTCCAAGACCCATAAAATTGTTGAGCCAAATGATCTAAGATAAGAGAGACTAGACATATACGTCACTCACTTAGTCTCCTAAAACCTAATTTCAAGGTGAATAAGAGTAGCCATTTTGATTTACAATTGTGTGTAGAGTAGGTTGTATTTGCAATTTACAACTTAGGGCAATGACATACTTGAGTATCTTCTCTCATTGAGTAATTTTCCTGGCATCTTTATTTCTATTTTACATTTCTTGCAATTTTGATTTTGCAAATTTGTTTATGCAATCTGTTCTTGCAAATTTGATTTTGCAATCTGTTTTTGCAAATTTGATTTTGCAATCTGTTTCTTTGCCATTTCGATTCTGCAATCTGTTTTTGCAATTTGTTTTTACAGTTTGACTTTTATTTCCATTATTATTTTATACCAACCCAAAATCTATTATTGCACTTTTTAATTTCCAAGTTGCAATTCTACTTACGTTGTTGTTTTTACAATAATTTTGTTAAACCGTTCCCTATGGGATTGATACTCAAGAATACTCCTGTTTTATTACTTGCATCGATAGTGTGCACTTGCACTAGGGTTGAACGTATTTATTTACTTTTCTTCACCCAAAGTTCATCAGATCAAATATCACCTAATTACTAATGTGGTTGTCAACCTATTGCTGCTCAAATTAAGCACGAAACTAAAGACCCTTACAAGTGTATGTGCATAGCTATGAGCCCGCTAATTCAATCAATTTGTCAGACCAACTAATCTAGAAACCTTCTAATAATAAAACGAGAATTAATAGCCATAAAACTTGCTGGAATATATAGAAATGATATACAAAATCTCACAATGTTGTAATAAATATCCCTACAGTACCTTGAATTAGCAAAATCTACTAGCCGAAAGTCATCTTCGCAAATCTCGAGACCATAATACAAGCCAAAAATAGAAAAACTACTTAACAGTGTCTAAGAATAGTAAAATGGAGAGGGGGAACAAGAGTGGGGGCTGTCTAACTTCGTGGCTTAACCTTAAAATGGAAAAATAGTTATTTACACAACTCGCGGTAGCGTCAAGGTGTTGTGAACAACATTGAGACGTTGTCAGCATCAAGGGGGTTAACCGTAACATTGCTGGATGCTTGGGGGTAGGGGACTTGCGACAGGGTCGAGACACTATCCTGCATCAATAGCTACTATTTTGCAGTGTCGTGCAGGGGCTCTATGTAGGGTTGAGATGCTACTTCAAGGACATTTTGGCCAATTTGAAGTTTCTCTTCGCTCAGGCACTCGATTAAGCTCTGGTTTGCTTGTTTTAATCTCAATTTATCGTAAAGTCTTCGAATCATGCCTGAAACTTAATTTTCGACAATTCAAGCAATAAATCTCATTAAATTCACTAAAACTAACATGATTTAGGATAGATAATTTAGGACTTTCCAAGTCCTATCAAATACCCCCAACCTAAATCTTGTTAGTCCTCGAGCAAGGAAAAAACACAAACATACAGAATCAGCGAATTGCAACATACATGACTCGATTCTCAATGTTCAATTTTTTAGTGTGTGTGTGCTTTTAGCCAATTCTAACGTGGTTCCACAAGTGTGGAATAAGTTTATAGGGCCTTCAGATTCATCTTCCTTCTACACTGGCCTAAAACTAGTTATTCAAGCATAAAACAATCAAACAAGTAATGTTTCACTTAGGTGCCTAAACTCAAACAAACTCAGGCTAAACTTGCATTCTTTTACCTCAAGGGCGCTAGCTTTTACACACCTATAGTAGTGACCCTTATCCAGAGCACTCACTCAATGGATGGCTTAATTGATCACAACAGGAGTAAGTCTTTTCATCCATGATCCATATGCATCCAATAAATTTATTTTTCTTTTCTTCTTTTCTTTTCAACAAATGAAAAAAAAAATCTTCTTCTTTTTTTTCAAGCCCACTTTTTCTTCTCATAGACAAATAATGCATTCTTTTTTCTCCTAAGTAATGCATTACAAGCTTTCATGCAAAAACCACTCTCAAGCTAGCTTATGGCCTATCGAGGTGACAATGAACATCTAGACCCATAAAGCTACTCTAGTCCTTCAAAACCACAAAAGAGAGGCTAAAATGTGCTCTAGGTGTTCAAGAATATCAAGGAATTTTTTTTTAAAAGTGCTCAAATTAGGACAACATGCTCAACAATCAAAGTGCAAACAACGAGCTAAACGAGCATATCCTAGAATGTCATAATCATGCACAATACAACTACTTCATCTAACATTCAAGCTCACAAAATTTCATCAAAATTTTCAAACAATTTCAAAATTTCTCAATATGCACTCAAAAGAACAATAAATGCATCAAAAATTTCACAAAGATATGCTTAACATAACCAATCAAAAGTTCGAACTCATGTGCTCAAGGACTCAACAATCATGCTAAACACTTCAACATCAAAGCTCATCAATCAAACTTCCACCCCCAATCTAATACTATACATTGTCCTCAATGTATCTAAAAATAAGAATAGGGACAAGTAAGGGAATAAGAATACTCCCCTAGCATACCAAAGCTGGTAGGTGGGTGTGGGGCACGTAACTCCTCTTATTTACCCTTTTTATGGGTCGAGCATCAACATCTACAAAAATTCAACTAACAACTCAGCAAACAAACAAACAAACTAAAGGAAAAAGAAAACAAAGGAAAACAAGTAAATTTAAAGCCTGGTTGCCTCCAGGAAGTGCAAATTTTTAACGTTGATTGCTCAACGAGGTCTTTTCTCCCAAAACTCAACCAGATCCTCCAAACTCGATCTTGCACTATCCATCAACTCAAATCTCTCAAAAGACGTATCCTGCAAAGCTAAATCATCCATCTCGCACAAATAATCAACAAAATCAACAGAGTCCACAGAGTCAACGACCTTGAATTCTACTTAACACCCATTATATCCCACAAAGACTCTACCCCCATCAACATTAATTAAAGTCTTTATTGTTTTCATGAAAGGCCTACCCAAAATAATGGAAGCAGATGCATGCTTTGGCCTATCGCCCCTATCAATGACATAAAAGTTAGTAGGGAACAACAAATCCACAACTATAACAAGCAAATTTTCAACTATGTCTAGGGGGTTTAACTATAGAACGATATGATAATTGAATCACAACACCATCTCATGCAATCCATTAAGACATAACTCCTTATATACAGACAGAGGTATAACATAATCAATGCACCTAAGTCTAGTATGACATGCTTAATCTCTTTCTCACCAATCATGCACAGTAATGTAAACAAGCCAGGATCAGAGCATTTTTTAGGCATTAAACTCAAAGAAATAGCATAAATATTCTTACTAACCTCCTTCTTACTGATAAGTCTCAGTATTGAGGCTTACTTAGCTCTATTAGACTTAAGTTATGCTTGAAATTCCATAGAAATTGTATGAAGAAGTTAGCAAATCTTAGAAAATATCAGTAGTTCTGTGAAAAATGCATTTGACAAGAAAATTGAATAAAGAAGGAAATAAAGACTAAAAATGGTGTTTGGATGCAGGGCATTGAAGAATTGCAAAATCTGAATATACAATCTGATTTAGCAATCGAGCAGTGACAGATATGGAAAAAAAATAAAGATTACGGTAAGGAAAGAAACCCACCATTCAACTCTTAATTTCAATGTGATTTCTGGAGATCCTAGGGTCAATAATTGAAGACAACAACTCTAATTCTCAAGGGAATAAAAGAAGCTAAAGGTGTCGGCAAAAAAAATTCATCTTCGTTCATCTTGTCTAGCTACTTGATTCCATTTAAGAAGGCTCCTTGTTCTTCCTTAGCTTCAATCCAATCCAAATGAAAGTTTGGATTATGAAGATTCATTCCTTATCGACAAAGAAAGGGGTTGAATCGATTGAAATCTATAGAAAAAATAGTGGGCTATTCAAATGTATATCTTTGTTTGTTCTTAGTTGTTCCTGAATTTGGATTCTGTTTAATTCAGTTTTGGCTGTATTTCTTTGTTTCTATTTCATTACTTCTTGTATCAACATTTAGAATTGAGTTTTTCATTGAAGAAGCACTTTTTATAAATTTAAGTTTGAATTTTCTAAAGATGTGGTTCACGGGTTTGATGTTCCAGCAACGGTTACTTTTTTTTTTATTTAATTGTGTATTGAGTGATTATTCCTTCATCTCTTGCTCTTGTCTACTACTCTTTTCTGTTACTGCACTCAATTTTCAATTTCTTCAAGATTTGTTCTAAGATTAATATAGGAATTAATCTCTTTTTGTCACGAAAAATATTTTAAAGTTTTATATAGATGCTTTTAAGTTAGTTATGTGCTAAATCCTCTTTAGGACGTTCAAGGATGTGAATTGAGCTTAATTTGCAAAAACAACTAAGCCTACACTTCAATTATTGTCTTGTGTTGAATAGATTGCTTTTGTGGCTCGGAAACTAAGCTTGGATCTAATACCGAAAGGGTTAGTGAAAAGTGGATTTCGCACAAGCAATGAAGACAAGAGCTTAGACATAAGCCAAACTTTACCCTAGACATAGGGAAAAAGACTCCAAAATCGTATAAAATTGTATGAGCCAATTGATCTAAGTTAGAGGGTTTATAGACATATAAGTCACTCATTTAGTCTCCTAAGGGCCTAATTGCAAGGTGAATAGGAGTAGCAATTTTGGTTTATCATTGCTTGTGTAAGTTAGGATTGCAATTACAATTTAAAATAGCAATTCACGATGTAGGGCAATGAACATTCTTGAGCCCCATTCTATCTTCATAAAGTTATTCTTTTGCATTTTGATTTCTTTCCTGTTTCGTACCATCTTGCAATCTAATTTTGCAATATTAGTTTTTGTTTCTTTTGCTATTCCACACCAATTTACAATCTGATTTTGTAATTTAGTTATCAAGTTGCACTTTTTGAATACAATTTGCTATTGCAATCTCTTTTGTTACACCATTCCTTTGGGAGAATATCTAGGGATATTTCCTTTTATTACATGCATCGTATGTGCTTGCACCAACGTTGAACATTTTTATAACTTTTTAACCCATAAGTTCCACCCAATCACTTACCCTTACCTCCCGAAGCCCTTTTGATAGTGCACCACTTCTTAAGAGACATGCAAAGTTGGGAATCTTCTTCATTGCATCGAGAAGTGGAATGTTCACCTCCACCTTACTAAAGATCTCGAACATGTCCTTCTCCTACTTTTCTTCTTTCTTGATATTCTCTTCATTTCTTGGAGCTAATCTAGATGGAAATGGTGCACAAGGAATGTCAGTAACTAGACCCAAAGGTGGATCGAATACAATACCTCTCGTAAACTTGGGAGTAGGATATTTATCTTTCTTCTCCAAATCCTTCTCAATCTCAGTGGTGGGTAGTCCAACGATCTCCTTGCCACTATGTAGCGTGATGGTACTGACATTTTCCTTCCTCTACTCTTCAGGCTGTGTGGGAAATTTTCTTGTGTTTTGACTTGTCTCAAGCTTGCTAACTTGGGTGGCGAGCTGCATAATCTAATCTTTTAGATTCTGCATATCGGCATGAGTTTCCTTCTAAAACTAGGTTTTGTCCTAAGACAATTTAAACATACTGTCAGCCATACTTTTAAATAAGTCCTCAAAAGGCACTCAATTTTCAATTTCTTCAAGATTTGTTCTAAGATTAATATAGGAATTAATCTCTTTTTGTCACGAAAAATATTTTAAAGTTTTATATAGATGCTTTTAAGTTAGTTATGAGCTAAATCCTCTTTAGGGAGTTCAAGGATGTGAATTGAGCTTAATTTGCAAAAACAACTAAGCCTACACTTCAATTATTTTCTTGTGTTGAATAAATTGCTTTTGTGACTCGGAAACTAAGCTTGGATCTAAAACCGAAAGGGTTAGTGAAAAGTGGATTTCGCATAAGCAATGAAGACAAGAGCTTAGACATAAGCCAATCTTTACCCTAGACATAGGGAAAAAGACTCCAAAATCGTATAAAATTGTATGAGCCAATTGATCTAAGTTAGAGGGTTTATAGACATATAAGTCACTCACTTAGTCTCCTAAGGGCCTAATTGCAAGGTGAATAGGAGTAGCAATTTTGGTTTATCATTGCTTGTGTAAGTTAGGATTGCAATTACAATTTAAAATAGCAATTCACGACGTAGGGAAATGAACATTCTTAAGCCCCATTCTATCTTCATAAAGTTATTCTTTTGCATTTTGATTTCTTTCCTATTTCGCACCATCTTGCAATCTAATTTTGCAATATTAGTTTTTGTTTCTTTTGCTATTCCACACCAATTTACAATCTGATTTTGTAATTTAGTTATCAAGTTGCACTTTTTGAATACAATTTGCTATTGCAATCTCTTTTGTTACACCATTCCTTTGGGAGACGATATCTAGGGATATTTCCTTTTATTACATGCATCGTATGTGCTTGCACCAAGGTTGAACGTTTTTATAACTTTTTAACCCATAAGCTCCACCCAATCACTTACCCTTACCTCCCGAAGCCCTTTTGATAGTGCACCACTTCTTAAGAGACATGCTAAGTTGGGAATCTTCTTCACTGCATCGAGAAGTGGAATGTTCACCTCCACCTTACTAAAGATCTCGAACATGTCCTTCTCCTACTCTTCTTCTTTCTTGATATTCTCTTCCTTTCTTGGAGCTAATCTAGATGGAAATGGTGCACGAGGAATGTCAGTAACTAAACCCAAAGGTGGATTGAATACAATACCTCTCGTAGACTTGAGAGTAGGATATTTATCTTTCTTCTCCAAATCCTTCTCAATCTCAATGGTGGGTGGTCCAATGATCTCCTTGCCACTATGCAGCGTGATGGTACTGACATTTTCCTTCCTCTACTCTTCAGGCTGTGTGGGAAACTTTCTTGTGTTTTGACTTGTCTCGAGCTTGCTAACTTGGGTGGCGAGCTGCATAATCTAATCTTTTAGATTCTGCATATCGGCATGAGTTTCCTTCTAAAACTAGATTTTGTCCTAAGACAATTTAAACATACTGTCAGCCATACTTTTAACTAAGTCCTCTAGAGGCATACTTGAATTGGAAGCCTGATTCTGAGATTGTTGTGGGGGTCTTTGAAAATTTTGGTTATGGTTTTGATTATAGTTGAAATTTGGGTTTTTCATGCTAACCTAGATTATAGGTATTGTTGTATGGGTTGTAATTCTTCTGGTGCTGAAAATTATTGCTTGAATATCCTCTTATGGCATTCACCTCAAGCATAGTCCCTCACTGCAACAACGGGCACTCGTCCGTGGTGTAGTCCACTGTCGAACACAAGCCACACACTTTCACCATTAGTGGTTGACCTACAACCAATTGTTTAACAAGGTTAGTAAGTTTAGAAATTTGGAATTTTAAGTCACTAACCTATTTCGTCTGTGTGAGTCCTTTTGAAGGAGTCGGTCCTCTGGTTTCTAATTGTTGCAAATTCTCAGCCATGTTCGAGATGAGCTGCTTCGCCTTGGTCGAAGTTTTGTTCACGAGAGCTCCTTCGCTTGTTGCATCCACCATGCTCTTGTCTACTAAAAGTAATCTTTCATAGAAATACTAAATTAACAACTAGTCTGAGATCTGATGATGTAGGAAGCCCACGCAAATCGCTTTCAAGACTTGTAAAGGGTCTCCCTGGTCATTTGGGTGATCCCATAAATCTCCTTCCTCAGGTTCATCGCTTAGGATGCAGGGAAGAACTTCTTCAGAAATAGTCGTTTCATCTTGCTCCAAGTCGTGATTGTCCTAGATGGAAAATAATATAACCAGCCTTTTTTCGGTCCTTTAATGAAAAGGGGAATGCCCTCAGGTTGATTTACTCCTCTGTGACACCATGGGGCTTCATCCCCAAGCACACAATGTGAAATATTTTAAGTGCTTATGCAGGTCCTCTCCTGAACTACCACGAAACGAAGGTAATAAATGAATTAAACCCAGTTTAAGCTCGAAATCACCTTGAGTTTCAAAATATGTGATGCATAGAGGCTGTTGATTCAGATCAGAGGCCATAAGTTGTTTCAAAGTGCATTCGGCCATGACTTCCTCCTTTTCTTGTTTTTCTTCTTCTCGTGGTTCATCACCAAGAATGTCAAAGATTTCTGCATTGCACTCCGCGTCATTCTCTAATGCTTGTCTCCATAAGCACCTATCTTCTCTCACGATTTTAGGAAAGAATTGAAGTCCAACTTCCTGCGAGGATCGAGTATTCATACACTAAGTAAAGGAAAGAGGTTAGTCAAACACAAAATTCAAATAAGGAAAGAAAAATAATTAATTTGCCGCTCGCAATGGTGCCAATTTGGCGAAAGCTTGCCATGCTCGCCAAATAAATTTATAATACCAGGCCACAAATATTTGCAGTATAAGTAGTCGGGTTGAACACAAGGAGGTGAGGAATTTGTTATTTATGTTTCTTAATTTGGATATAACACTAAACAAGGGAGATTTTTGTACTACAATTTAAATTTTTTAAAATTAAAGGCATGCAAGGAAAATTAAAGAGGGAATTTAAAAGTAGGAATTCACAAACTTACCAAAACACTAATCTGGGATATGTCAGAATTTTTACTTGCATCATCGATCATTGAAAACTCACCAAACAAGCAAATTCCAACGTTTTAAGACCAACTGACTCCTTGAAATACTGTGGGAGCCTCCCCTAAATTAATCAATTTTACAAATGCCTAAATTGACTCTAAACTAACTATGAAGATGGCCACGAACATTCCATGCTCTTTAATTAGAAGTATTAAGTGCTTGGGATAGGTGGGAACGAAACAATTAAACCCGACAGGCCCATCAAATTTAACCACTATGTGCAAAACTTTAAAGCCTACCACATGCGAAGTAAATTAGGCAATATCACTTAATTACTAATGTGGTTGTCAGCCTATTACTACTCAAATTAAGCATGAAACATATGATCATCTTGATGAAATATTAATCTTCTTAATTAACAAATTTATAAAAGGAGATTAAATATTTTGTGGTCCAGTCTTATACAAACTCATTGTATAAGATACCCCCACTCACATGTCTCCACATGAATGATTTGGATCAAATTATTTGTAACTATTACAAAGTGGGTCGTATCAATAGTGTTACCAGGATAAGGCACCCAACCTTATCCATATACTATGGCCCTTTAGGTTATTTCTTGAACATGATCCTCTCGTATGTCCACCACATACTGTTCAAGATTACACTAATAACCATGAATTTATCATATAAAGGATAATATTATATTGCAAATAAAATAATCAAAATTATTATTGATTATTAAATAAATTATTAATTGCGAGGCTTTAAAGTATAAATCCCAACAATCTCTCACTTACACTAAAGTCGGCGAGACATGTATCCTAGGGCATACTCTATACCCAAAATGTTCTCCCACTTGCCCTAGCAAATATGAGATATGTCTCGTAATCCTAGACATTCTAGGTGACCCTCAAACACTTTAGCCTTGAGCGTCTCTTTATATAGATCCAAAGGGTTGTCGTTAAAAGCCATCTTGATCACTACCATGATGCTTTCTCTCTCTTGATATGATTCCGTATACATTGGTGTTTTCTAATTTCCTTAATATTAGTCTTTGCACCACTATTATCATAATAAAGAGGATAGACTAAATCATATCTAAAATACCTTTCAGATCTTCAAGGAACTATTTGAGTCATACAAGTCCTTTTGTTACTTCACAAGTAAAACAATTTAACTTGTATACCATACTCCACCACTTAGGGTAAATTTTATTTTTACATAGATTTCCTAAATCTTTGCAAGAACCAGTATATCTTGTAAAGATCAAATCTTTAACTCCATACACAAAAATTTCTCATCACCCATAGATAATTTGAGAAAGTTTTTAATTTTCTACTCAATGGTCATACTATTCGTTTAACTGATATATGCTAACCAATTGTATATTAAATGTTTAGTCTCATTTATGCATATCATATACTCTCAACATTTGATGCGTCTTAGGATACACTTCCTTAGACATAAATATCAAATATTTGACAACAATTTTGTCAATATAAGATGTTTGAGTCAAAGTTAACATTTTGTCATTTAAACCTCCATTTTGGACATGTAAAATATACCGAGTCATTACAAATCACTCATTTGAAATTGGTTACTTAGTCAACTTTTTATGTTAGATAGATATCTTACATCATTCATAATGAGTAATATATCATCAACATAAAACATGAGAAAAATTTACTAGGCAATTAATGATTTTCTTGTCTATACAAGCTTCATTAATATTTATCCAAAGTCATAGGTTTTGATACTTTTATCAAACCTTAGATTCACATATCTAATGGTAAAATTCAACTTTTACTATTTCGCAAACATTTTTCTTTTGATATTTGAAAATAAACATATCTGATTGATTTGTGTAGATGCATTATCTAAGATTTCTTTTCATAAAAGAATTCTAAACATTTTTCTTATATCATATATGCAACAATGAATTAAATAATGCTTACAGACTTTAGTATGGCAACAAGTGAGAAAATTTACTCGCAGTCTACTTTCTCCTATTAGGTTTAACCCTTTGCCATTTGTCTCACTTTGCAGATAATAAGCCTTCAACTTTGTCATCTAACATGACAATTTGAGCTTCAATTAAGTCCTTGTAAAGTTTGAGTCATCTCATAACTATCCCACTACGATGAGGCTTATCCAACTGATGACTAGGATCCATTTGACTTTCAAATTTAATTAAATTGTTAACAACTTTTGTTAAGTATTTAATGACTTCACTTGGAACCAATTTATTAACACTCTCTCACCTTATTAAAGGTTTATAATCTTTTATTTGACATTTCTTATAAAAATGATATTTGTCATGCAAATACCTTATTCGTTTTAGGACTACATAAAAGACCATTTTATACTCTTTAGGGGTGACCTACACTTAGGCTTATCTTTGAGCATATACAAGCTTTTTAGGCTTGTTTCAGCATGTGAGCTTAACATTCCCAAATGGTTAAGTGTTGTAAACCAGCTTTACTACTCTTCTATAATCTTTAAAATTGTCTCGTAGACACTTTTGGAGGGAATCATGTTCACCATGCAATCTCTATTGCATTTCCTAACCAGAGTATGGTAATGGTGTGTAACTCATTACTGATGTGACCATGTCTAACAAGGTCTTGTTTCTCCTTTTGCAGCACAATTTCACCAAATTGTACTTGGTATTAAGATAATTGGGATAAAAACTCATTTTCTATCAATTAGTTTTAGTACGTAAGGTTCATGTACTTTCTAATATGATCTAATCATAATGTCTTGATAGATTTAATTACCTAATCGATTTTTAACTTTAGTCTTAATTTTCTTGAACTTTTCAAAAAATTTAGACTTATGTTTATTAGGTAAAGATACTTGTACCCTGAATGATCATCAACTAGAGTGACGAAATATTCATGACTTTATTTGGCTTTTACATTCACCAGACCACTTGAGTCATAATGTGTAAGTCCAAAGTATTCTTTGGCATTATAGCCTTATCTAATAAAGCTCCAACGATTATCTTGCATGAAAGGCAAGATCTTCAGACAAGTAACGTAATTAATTCTAACTTTTAGAGAATTACCTCTTACTAGTCTTTTCATTTCATTCAAGTTGATGTTAATCAATCTTAAATGCCAAAGTCAAGTATCGTCTTTTAGGAAAAAACAATATGTATAAATTTAGGATTCTATAATCCTAAATATCTCAGTATTTTGCAGTATGATATATGTCAACATTTTAACATATACAAATTATTCTTATTTTCAGTTGAATGTATTTTCAAATAATTTTGAAAAAATAATTCATACTATATGAACCTTTTAGCAATAAAGTTTGAGAAATTGAATTTCTCTTGTGATAATAAAACACCACATTCAGCATTAATTAATAATTATTACTTAATGACATCTTAATGTCTCTCACTACACTAACTGAGATGGGTTTCCTAGTGTCAACTTGTAGAAACTATGCTACATGTTAAGTATTTTTCAAGAATTACATATTAAATGTAATGAAGAATAAATATTGATAGTATATCTTATATCGACTATCTAGGTGACGTTGTTTATATTCCACCAAAAATCTAGTAAATCAAATTTACTTTCATTCATATTTTTCTTCCCAGAGAGATATTTCAAAAATTCATCTCACTATGATTGTCCTGGCTAATTTATGAACTATTTACTTTTATATAGTTTCAGTCATTTGGTTTCTTTTCTTGGATTTTTGTAATACTTTCTTCGAGATCATTTAGACAATTTTCTAAATTTAGCTTCTGTTGACTTCAACATCTCATATGTTGTTATCATTTTCTTTATCTTCTAAGTTTGACATCTAACATGTCAACTAGAAGATACGTACACGCTATCTCGTTTACTTTTGATTCATTAATCAAGTGTTTCACGAACAATTTGAATAACATTAGCAACAGGTTTTAAGAACATTTATCAATAAAGACAAATTCAAAATTTTACACTACCATTATAGTATTAACGTTATTTTTCCAAGTAATAAAATTTCTCAATTTTGACATATCAATAATAAAATTAAAAATTATCAGAGAAACTGACATAATATTGAAATATATGTATAATTTAACATCATGCAAACAATTATCCATTCAATTTTAGCATAGAAATCAAACAATTTGAAAAATGAACCCTATAAATAATTTCTAATGCTATGGTACTTTAGTGAGTTAGAACAAGTGCCACCGTAGGGTAGGTCAAATATTTCTTCACTAAATTGAGACAATCTCAACCAAGTATTATACCAGAATAACTCTTATTCCTATAATATTTAGTTATCATTAGTTTGGTCAAGGACATTATTAACAACTTTAATGAGCCATTTGTAAGTGTGACCCATAATTTTAGATCCCGTAGTTTTATTCCAACAAGTGCCGTCGTAGGGTAGGTCAAGTATTGGAAACAAAACTACAATCCTATCATTCTCAGGAGTTCACCCTGATATTGACCCATGCAAACACCTTCCATAGGGGGACAGTCTAAAAGCCGCCACGAGACACCTCATGAATCTCACGATGTGAACCAATGATGGAGACCGTAGGATATATTGATACATTTCCTTCTCCCACTTACTATTTTAAAATAGGATTTTCTCTTAGACAAATTAGGCTAATTTCATTTGTCTAAGTTCCTCAATATACCTTTCATAACTCTTATGTTGTTAGATTGATTTTAATGTGAATTACTAAGTTTTTAAACTATTTTAAAAAAATTAATCACATTATGAGCATGCTTAATGAAATTAAATAAAATTTGACTAATTCAACTCCCAGGTCAGTTTCCAGTTAGAAGTGTTCCCTTTCGGTCAGCTTAAATACCCCAGTCTTAGACAGAACCTTCCATAGATAGAGTTCCCTTATAGTCAATTTTTATTTCAAATTCATTAATCTTTAATCACCTATTAATTATTAGATTAATTAACATAAATATTTATAATCCTATTAAAAAATAATTCACTTGGATAGTCTTAAAAATCCATCATTTTAAACCCTTTAAAACAAATTAAAAGATAATCCTAGATATTTTATTCTAATTCTATTAGAAAAAATAAAAGATAAATTAAATTCAAAACTTAAACTATTTTATCTTTGAATTAAGTTATCTTTATTTATGGAAGACCTAATCTTGTTAGGAAATTAAAAGATCTCATCTTATTTTGAAATTAAAAAATCTAATATTATTTTAAAAGAATTTAACCTTATTAAGAAACAAATAAAGATGAATTAAATTTAATTTTTAAACTATGGATAATCTTGAAATTCTACCATTTTAAACCCTTTAAAACTAAATTAAAAGATTGTCCTAAATTCTAATCTTATTAGAAACAAATAAAGATATATTAAATTCAAAATTTAAACTATTTGAAGCATGAATTAGAAATATCTTTATTTTAAGAAAATCCTAATTTCATTAGGATATATCTTAATTGAATTTTCCAAATATAACAATTATATTCAAAGATATGGAAAATATAAACGTAGTAAGAAAATATCTCAATTCTATTAGGAAACATCCTAATCAAATTTTCCAATATAACAATTATATTAAAAAATTAATCTTAATTCTATTAGGAAACAACCTAATCAAAATTTTCAAATATAACAATTATATTAAAAAATAGATAAGATGCATGATCATGTTTAACCTATGGTGGAATTTTAAATTTAAATGGCATACTTTATGCAACAATCAATCAATTTAAAACATACATCTCATGCATGATCATGTTCAATATCTTCCTTGTTTGGCCATCCAAATTTAGAGTTTAGAAACCTAAATCTTGTCTTCTAGTTATAGCACCAGCCGCCACAAAATAAATGAAAAAATAAATTTAAACTGCATTACCCAGGTTTTGAACCTTGGATCTGGAATATAACAGCAAGCAACCCTTCACCAATAAACCATCACAGATTCTTGAATCTTGTTATGAACTTTTTAGTAGAAATATTGACTTCGATTCACATTTTTTTTGTGAACCTTTTTCGCCGTCAACTTCTTCAGCCCATATAATCAAAATTTGCAGCAATCGTAGTCATTCAAGTAAAATACATGAAATCCTAACCCTTATGGGTTTTACAATGATCGAATCAAAGCAATAAATCTAATGCCAAATAGCCTAATCAATTTGCAAACCACAATATATCACATATATGATAAATTAAAATACCCACTATCACAAAACTTTAATTCTAAATAAAACTCAAAGATTGCTCTAATACCAATTGAAGGAATGAATGTTTCACTCTGCAATGGAAGCATTGGATCATCTTTGATTTTATTTAAAATTAAACTAAAAAATAAGATTAAGTAAACTTGGAGTAAATATGGAGATATTTCTGGCATATCTTTATCTCTTCCACAAAGTCTTCCTAGCTATGACTCGAACACAGGATCAAAACTTGTGGGAGCCTCTTGAAAGAAAATCCACAAGGGATTGGAGAGGAAGAGGTCTAGAGAGAATTCTACAATTCTCTATTGAGGAGATGTGTGTTATATCTAATGGCTCAACCCAAGGGTCCTATTTATAGAGACCAAGGGTAAATCTTTGCTAAAATTAAAATATTATATTTTAATATCTTAATATATGAAAATATATCTTATACTTATTTGAATCTCATTCAAATCTCCTACGACATTTATTTATTTGAATCTTATTCAAATTTTATAAATATCTTTATTTAATGTATCAAATATACATTAATTATTTTAATATTTAATGTATCAAATACAATAAATATATTTTCCTCTTTTATATTTAATATATCTAATATATTAAATATTAATTTGAACATTTAAAATTTTAATATTTAATGTATCAAATATAATAAATATATTTTCCTCTTTTATATTTAATATATCTAATATATTAAATATTAATTTGAACACTTCAAATTAAATATTAATTTGAACATTTCAAAATTTTCTTTCAACTAAATTGATCTTTTAGTGTTACTATGAGCTAGCAAGGGGACCTTATGGACCTACAGATTATAAGCTCCAATAATATAAAATTAATTAATTAAACATTTTAATTAATTAACTTTCATTCATTAACTATAGGTTACTCTACTATAGACCTAGAGTTGCACTCTTTTGCACTGTAGGACAAGTTGTATCATGGATACAATCACTACATGCAAGTCGATCCTTCATGAGTTGTTCGTAATTACAGTTGGATCAAAAGTCCGTTTTACCCCTATAATTACATCTTGCACCTTAGGTACCACTGATCCTCTAATGAACAATTTGTTTATAATCTAATTATAAACTAAGTCCCTCTCGGGCCAATGAGAGAGTGGGGCCCCATTGTTCAAGTCCTGAAATTAGCACTTAAGGGAACTACTCATCTACTTACCCTATATGGGAAGAAGTGAATTCTATCTTGTGAGATTATGTTCCCAGCTCCCTATTTGGTTAAGTCCCCAAAATGGTAGACATATTGAATCGGCTATAAAAGCCACTCTCACCCATGCGAATCAAAGGACAAGCCCTCACAGGCAGGAGTTCATAACACACTCAAGATTAAGATCGAGTTGCATATGATCATCATGATGAAATATTAATCTTCTCAATTAATGGATTTATAAAGAGAGATTAAATATTTCGTGGTCCAGTCTTATACAAACTCATTGTATAAGATACCCTCACTCACATGTCTCCACATGAATGATTTTGATCAAATCATTTGTAACTATTTCAAAGTGGGCCGTATCAATAGTGTTACCAGGATAAGGCAACTTTATCCATATATGACCTTTTAGGTTCTTTCTTGAACATGATCCTCTTGTATGTCAACCACATACTGTTCAAGATTATACTAATAACCTTGGATTTTTCACATAATGGATAATATTATATTGCAAATAAAATAATCAAAATTCTTATTAATTATTAAATAAATTACTAATTACGAGGCTTTAAGACATAAATCCCAATAATTTTGTCTTTCAGCGTCGAGCAAGGGCTCTGTGGAGCGTCTCGACGCTTCACTCTGGGAAAACTTGGTCATTTCTTCTACAAATCTTCAATTAGGGTTCACACGTCCTCCGGGTAAGCTCGAATCAACCCTGAACACTTCAAAAAGCTCCAAAAATGTCTAATAAACTCTAAATTGCTTCTCGGACTAATTTACCTACAAAATAGGTAATTAAGCACATTAAATCAGTTAATACCACAAGATTTGGGCATAGAAAATTAGGACTTTTTGAGTCATATCAAATACCCCCAACTTGCTAGTCCTCGAGCAAGAATAGAATAAACTCAAGAATAAAAGATTCAATGGATGCAAGCAACATGACTCTAACCTTGATGCTCAAGATAGTAAATTAAATGCAAAAGTGTAAAGCACAATTGAATACGCCAAAAAATAGTAAACTGAAAAACTTTTCCAAGCCTTTCTCACATAAGTTTGTGCAGTTAGCTTACCTAGCAAGGTCTTTACAAGCACGAGTTAGGTTTACGGGGTTCTCAGTCTTTCTTCCCCCTACACTATTATTTATGCTTCCTAACACTCAAGAAAGTAATAAGCTATTAGGTGCCTGGAACTATCCCGGGGCAAACTTGCATCACTTTAATGCCAAGGGCACTAGCTTTCGCACAATGATCGATGAACACGCAAGCGCACGCGATCAAAGTAATATAAAATGGTATGTGAGTACCAAGTATCGAATCCCAAGGGAATGGAGTAACAAAAATATTGTAAAGCAAAGTGTAAGGAAAATTGCAATTTGAAAACTAAAATTGCAAAAACAATGTTGGGATGGTGTGTTGGTAAAAAAAATAATTACAAAATCTAATTGCAGAAACAAGAAATTGCAATATTGAAATGACAAGGATTGCATAATCGAGAAATGACAATATTGGATAGTAAACTAAAATTTCAAAAGGAATTTAGATAAAGATGGGGCTCAAGTATGTCATTGCCTTAAGTTGTAATTGCAAGCCAAAATTGCAATTCCAACATACTCAACACTCAATTGTAAACCAAAATTGTTTCTTCTATTCACCTTGAAATTAGGTTTTTAGGAGGCTAAGTGAGTGACTTATATGTCTATAGTCCATCTATCTTAGATAATTCGGCTCAGCAATTTTATGGGCTTTAGAGTCCTTAATCCCTATGTCTAGGGTAAGGATTGGCTTATGTCTAAGCTCTTTTCTTCATCACTTGTGCGAAATCCGCATATCACTAACCCCATCGGTATTAGATCTAAGTTTGGGTTGCTACCCTAGTTGATCAATCTAGGATCTCAACGGAAATTTGTTCAACACAAGCAAACAATTGAGATGTAGGCTTGGTTTTTCATTAAAATTTAGGCTATAATTACTTCTTAGGGAATTCACATCCTTGAACCCCCCAAGACGTTTTAGCTCATATTAAAGATAAAAATCTTACAACTAATTTTTGAAGAAAAACTCATATTAGAAATTTAAGTGAATTGCTAATAATAACCAAGGCTAAATATGTTAATACAAAATTATAGCCTGAACAACCTTGCTTAATTGAACAATTAGGACACTAAATTGTAATGCAAATCTGGGCAATATCCACAAGGACTTCAAGAAAAATTCTCAGTTGGAATTAAAAACAGAGAGTTAAGAACATCAAATATTGAAACTATTATAAAACATAACGCTGAGTTAACTAAAATAGAAGAATTTCGGAAATTGTTCAATGAATCTTTACTCCGTTTCCAATCGACTCAATCTTTTCACTAATTCTAGGAGATGATTAGTCTTAAAAATTCAAGTGCCACTTGAATCGGATTGGACAAACTAGAATAAAGGAAGAATTTTATCAGATTATAGTAGAAAATAAGGATTGAACAAAAAAAGAAACCTATTGAAACCCACGAAAACAGAAATTGAACTGAACATAAACGTAACATAAAAGACAAATCGAATGAAGAACCAGGCTAATTCCAGCAATTTTCAGTAATACAAGAAGAATTTGAAGAAGAAGAAAAACAGGAATTCAAGCTGTCGATAAAACAGAGAGGAAATTTCAAAAAAATAGAGCCTCAAATTGATGAAAACCCACGAGCCAAAAAATCCCTTCCAAAAATGAATAACCCTTTCCTGTTCTTCATTTGCCCTTTGTAGATCTTCCCTAGGGTTGAATTGACCTGAGATTGAGCTCCAATTCCCCTAATTCGTGCGGTAAATTGGGTTTTCCATATATGGGTTTGTGCGGGATTTCTTTCTTCTTTGAATTCATCTACTGTTTAACAATTGTAGAATCTCGAATTTGCAATTTGATTTTGCAATTTCCATATTTCCTGCAAACAAGATTAATTTATTTAGAACTCTATCCCAATTACCGTCATACTTATTTCTTTCTTAAATTGAAGCAATCTTTCACTATTTTCAAATGGTCTTAAGTCAAAACAAGAATGTTTTAAGCAATTGGAAGTTAAATAAGCCTTAATTCTAAGGCTTATCACACAACTATCGCAGGGACCCTTACCTAGAGCACTCGCTCGATAGATGGCCTAACTGATCGTGATAGTGGCAGCTCTTTTACCCTCAGATCTTTTCGACATATTACAAGCTTATATTTCTTTTTTTTCTTTTTCTTTTTTTTTCTCTTTCTTTCACTAAAATGATTTTGTCTTTTGAGCTCACTTTTCTTTCTTTCTTTTTCTTCTCTTGCAGGAAAATCAAACACTTTGTCTCCCTAAATAGCAGATTACAAGCTATCATGCTTGGTCACCGTCAAACTAATGTCTAAGCCTATCGGGGTGACAACAGACATATGAGCCCCATAACACTACCCTAAACTTTCAAGACATCAAAAAAGAAGCTAATGTATTCGAAAACATACAAGAAACTCAAGAATTTTTTTTGAATATGCTCAAATCAAGACAAGATAACCATGCTTCACCAATTTGCAAATAACAACGCTATGGAGAGCATCTCATAGATTTTCCTAATCATGCAACACACGTCCAAATCATCTTTCAAGATAAGCTCAAATTTTCAAAAATTTACAAAAATTTCCAGGATTTTCAGCAAGGCTTAAAACAAAACAAACCAACAATCAAATTATCCAAAATAACATGCTTAGCTCAGTTAATCAAAAGTTCAAGCTCAGGTGTTCAAGGACTACACAATTAAAGCGCACGATGAAAACCTTGTTGGGATTTATGCCCTAAATCCTCGTAATTAATAATTTATTTAATAATTAATAATAATTTTGACTATTTTATTTGTAATATAATATTATCGATTATATGAAAAATCCAAAGTTATTAGTGTAATCTTGAACAATATGTGGTTGACATACGAGAGGATCATGTTCAAGAAAAAACTTAAAGGGTCATAGTATGCGGATAAGGTTGGGGGCTTTATCCTGGTAACATTATTAATACTACCCACTTTGTAATAGTTACAAATGATTTGATCCAAATCGTTCATGTGGAGACATGTGAGTGGGTATCTTATACAATGAGTTTGTGTAAGATTGGACCACGAAATATTTAATCTCTCTTTATAAATCCGTTAATTGAGAAGATTAATATTTCATCAAGATGATCATATGCGACTCGATCTTAATCCTGAGTGAGTTATGAGCTCCTGCCTATGAGGGCTTGTCCTTTTATTTGCATGAGTGAGAGTGGCTTTTGTAGCTAATTCAATATGCCTACCATTTTGGGGACTTGACCAAAAAAGGAGCTGGGAACATAATCTCACAAGATGGAATTCACTCCTTCCCATATAAGGTAAGTAAATGAGTAGTTCCCTTAAGTGCTGATTTCGGGACTTGAACAACGGGGCCCCACCCTCTCACTGGCCCGAGAGGGACTTAGTTTATGGTTTGATCATAAACAAATTATTCATTAGAGGATCAATGGTACTTAAGGTGCAAGATGTAATTATAGGGGTAGACCGAACTTTTGACCCAGCTGTAATTACGAACAACTCGTGAAGGATCGACTTGCATGTAGTGATTATATCCATGGGCACAACTTGTCCTACAGTGCATAAGAGTGCAACTCTAGGTCTATAATGGAGTGACCCTAGAGTTAATGAATGAAAATTAATTAATTAAAAAGTTTAATTAATTAATTTTGTATCATTGGAGATTATAATATGTATGTCCATAAGGTCCCATTGCTAGCTCATAATAACACTAAAAGATCAATTTAGTTGAAAGAAAAATTTGAAATGTTCAAATTAATATTTAATTTGAAGTGTTCAAATTAATATTTAATATATTATATATATTAAATATAAAAGAGGAAAATATATTTATTGTATTTGATACATTAAATATTAAATTTTGAAATGTTCAAATTAATATTTAATATATTAGATATATTAAATATAAAAGAGGAAAATATATTTATTGTATTTGATACATTAAATATTAAAATAATTAATGTATATTAGATACATTAAATAAAAGATATTTATAAAATTTGAATAAGATTCAAATAAATAAATATCGTAGGAGATTTGAATGAAATTCAAATCAGTATAAGATATGTTTTAATATATTAAATATTAAAATATAATATTTTAATTATGGAAAAGATTTTTCCTTGGTCTCTATAAATAAGACCCTTGGGTTGAGCCATTAGAGATAACACACATCTCCTCAATAGAGAATTAGAGAATTCTCTCTAGACTTTTTCCTCTCCAATCCCTTATGGATTTTCTTTCAAGAGGCTCCCACAAGACTTGATCCTGTATTCGAGTCATAGCCAGGAAGACTTTGCTGAAGAGATAAAGACTCGCTTGAAATATCTGCATATTTATTCTAAGTAAGTTTGCTTAATCTTATTTTTTTTTAGTTAATTATAAAGAAAATCAAAGACGATCCAATGCCTTCGCTGTGAAGTGAAACGTTCATTCCTTCAATTGGTATCAGAGAAATCTTTGAGTTTTATTTAGAATTAAAGTTTTGTGATGGTGGGCATTTTAATTTATCATAAATGTGATATATTGTGGTTTGCAAATTGATTGTTTAGGCTATTTGACATTAGATTTATTGCTTTGATTAGATCATTGTAAAACCCATAAGGGTTAGGATTTCATGTATTTTACTTGAATGACTACGATTGCTGCAAATTTTGACCACCTACGTTAAAGAAGCCGACGACGAAAAGGTGCACTAAAAAAAAAAAGGAAAAATCGAAGTCAAACATATTCGGCTGGAGTTTTATCTTATTATTAAGCATTCCAACATCATAAAACATTGTTTGGTTTTTTGGTGTATGAGTCTTCTTGTTATACTTTAGGTCCCCTTCAACACCTAGGTAATGCAGTTTTATTTTTTATTATTATTATTTGTGGTGGCTTATGCTATAGTTGGAAGACAAGATTTAGGTTTCTAAACCTTAAATTTGGAATGGTTCAAACGAGGAAGATATTGAAGACTAAGATATGTCTTGGATTTAAATTATTGTAATTTAAATTGTTTTCAATTTCTTAGGATATGCCGGTCAATTTTGCTATTTTAATTTAATTATCTATGTGATGTATGTTTTACATTATTTGATTGTTGCATAAAGTATGCCATTTAGATAAAAATCCCACCATAGGTTGAGCATGAGCATGCATCTTAATTAATTTTTTAATATAATTGTTATATTTAAAAATTTTATTAGGTTATTTGCTAATAGAATTTAGATGCTTTCCTAATAAGTTTATATTTTCCATATATTTGATTATAATTGTTATATTTGGAAAATTAAATTAGAATATTTCCTTTCATAATTAGAATACATATTTTCGTAATAGGATTAGGATATTTCTTAATGAGATTAGAGTTTCCTTAAAATAAAGATATTGTGATTCATGCTTTAAATAGTTTAAAATTTGAATTTAATTAATTTTTATTTCATTCCTAATGAGATTAGATTCTTTCAAAATAAGATTAGATCTTTTAATTTCCTAATAAGATTAGGTCTTTCATAAATAAAGATAATTCAAAGATAAAATAGTTTACGCTTTGAATTTAACTTATCTTTTATTTTTTTCTAATAGGATTAGAATAAAATATCTAGGATGATTCTTTAATTTGTTTTAAAGGCTTTAAAATAATAGAATTTTAAGATTATCCAATAAGTGAATTAGTTTTTTTTTTTTTTTTTTAAATAGGACTACAAACATTACTTAAATTTCTTTGGTTCATTAATCTAATAATTAATAGTTAATTAAAGATTAATGAATTTGAAATAAAAATTGACTATAAGGAAACTGTCTATAGATGGTTCTGTCTAGACTAGGGTATTTATGACCGAAAAGGAACACCTCTAACTGGGAACCGGCCTGGGAGTTGAATTAGTCAAATTTTATTTAATTTCACTAAGCATACTCATAATGTGATTAGTTTTTTTTTTTTTTTTTTTGAAATAGTTTAAAAACTTGGTAATTCACATTAAAATCAATCTAACCAACATAGAGGTTGTGAATGGTAGATTAAGGAACTTAGATAAATGAGATTAGCCTAATTTGTCTAAGTAAGAGAAAACCCTATTTCAAAATAGTAAGTGGGAGAAGGAAATGTGTCAACATATCATTTGGTCTCTATCATTAGTTCACAACGTGAGATCCATGTTGGGCCTCGTGGCGGCTTTTGGACTGTCCCCCTACAGAAGGTGTTTGCATGGGTCAATATCAGGGTGAACTCCGAAGAAGGATAGGATTGTAGTTTTGTTTCCAATACTTGACCTACCCTACGACGGCACTTGTTGGGATAAAACTACAGGATCTAAAATGATGAGTTACACTTACAAAGGGCTCATTAAGGTTGTTAATGATGCCTTGACCAAACTAATGGTAACTAAATATTATAGGAATAAGAGTTATTCTAGAATAATACTTGGTTGAGATTGTCTCAATTTAGTGAAGAAACACTTGACCTACCCTACGACAACACTTGTTCTAACTCACTAAAGCACCATAGCATTAGAAATGATTTATAGGGTTCATTTTTCAAATTGCTTGATTTCTATGCTAAAATTGAATGGATAATTGTTTGCATATATTTCAATATTATGTCAGTTTCTCTCATAATTTTTAATTTTATTACTAATAAGTCAAAATTGAGAAAATTTTATTACTTGAAAAAATAACGTTAACACTATAATGGTAGTGTAAACTTTTGAATTTGTCTTTATTGAGAAATGTTCTCAAAACCTGTTGCCAATGCTAATCGAATTGGTGAAGCACATGACTAGTGAATCAAAAGTAAATGAGATAGCTTGTACGTATCTCCTAGTTGACATTTTAGATGTCAAGCTTAGAATATATATGTTTTTGAAAAGAATGACAACAACATATGAGATGTTGAAGTCAATAGAAGCTAAATTTAGATAATTGTCTAAATGATCTCGAATTTAACTATTACAAAAATCCAAGAAAAGAAACCAAATGACTGAAGCTATATGTAAGGAAATAGTTCCTAAATTAGCCAGGACAGTCATAATGAGAGAAAATTTTGAAATACCTTTATGGGAAGAAAAATATAAATGAAAGTAAATTTGATTTACTAGATTTTTGGTGGAATATAAATAACGCCACCTAGATAGTCGATATAAGATCTATTATCAAGATTTATTCTTCTTTACATTTAATATGTAATTCTTGAAAAATACTTAACATGTAGAATAGTTTCTACAGGTTGGCACTAGGAAGCTCATCTCAGTTAGTGAGTGAGAGACATTAAGATGTCATTAAATAATAATTGTTACTTAATGCTGAATATAGTGTTTTTAGTAACCATAAGAGAAATTCAATTTCTCGAATTTTATTACTAAACAGTTCATATAGTATGAATTACTTTGAAGTATTAAAGGTTATATTTTCAAAATTGTTTGAAAATACATTCAGTTAAAAATAAGAACAATTTGTATATGTTAAAATATTGACATATACTATACTACAAAATACTGAGATATTCAGGATTATAGAATCAATAATAGAAAGACATATTGTTTTCTCTTAAAAGATGATACTTGAATTTGGTATTTTAAGTTGATTAACATCAACTTGAATCGAATGAAAAGACTAGTAAGAGGTAATTCTCTAAATGTTAGAGTTAATTACTTTACCTGTATGTAGATCTTGCCTTTCATGCAAGATAGTCATTGGTCAATTATTAGAAAAAGCTAGAAGGCCAAAGAATACTTTGGGCTTACACATTCTGACCCAAGTGGTCTAGTGAATGTAAAGGTCAAATAAAGTCATGAATATTTCATCACTCTAGTTGATGATCATTCAAGGTACAAGTATCTTTACCTAATACAACATAAGTCTAACTTTTTGAAAAGTTCAAGAAAATTAAGGTTAAAGTTGAAAATCGATTAGGTAAGTCCATCAAGACATTATGATCATATCATAATACAAAGTATAGGAACCTTACGTACTAAGGCTAATTGATAGAAAATGGGTTTTTATCCCAATTATCTTAAATACCAAGTACATTTATGTGAAATTGTACTGCAAGAGGAGAAACAAAACCTTGTTGGACATGGTCACATCAATAGTGAGTTACACACTATTACAAGACTCTGGTTAGGAAATGCAATAGTGATTGCATAGTGAACATTATTCCCTCCAAAAGTGTCTACGAGACAATTTTAAGATTATAGAAGAGTAGTAAAGCTGGTTTACAACACTTCACCATTTGGGAATGTTAAGCTCACATGCTGAAACAAGCCTAAAAAGCTTGTATATATTCAAAGATAAGCCTAAGTGTAGGCCACCCCTAAGGAGTATAAAATAGTATTTTGTATGACAAATATAATTTTTATAAGAAATGTCAAATAAAAGACTACAAACCTTTAATAAGGTGAGATAGTGTTAATATATTGGTTCAAAGTGAAGCCACTAAATATTTAACAAAAGTTGTTAACAATTTAATTACATTTGAAAGTCAAATGGATCCTAGTCATGAATTGGATAAGCTTCATCATAGTGAGAGAGTTATGAGATGACTAAACCTTTACTAGGGCTTAATTGAAGCCCAAAATTGTCACGTTAGACGACAAAGTTGAAGGCTTAGACTAATGGAAAAGGGTTAAACCTAATAGGAGAAAGTAGACTACGAGTAAATTTTCTCACTTATTACCATACTGAAGTCCGTAAGCATTATTCATTGTTGCATATGGGATATGAAAAATGAATGTTTAGAATTCTTTTATGAAAAGAAATATTAGATAATGCATCTACACAAATCAATCAGAGAGGTTTATTTTCAAAGATCAAAAGAAAAAGGTTTGCCAAATAGTGAAGGTTCATTTATGAAATGAAATTTACCATTAGATCATTGAATATAAGGTTTGACAAAAGTATCAAAATCTATGACTTTGGATAAATATTAATGAAGCTTGTATAGACAAAAAAATCATTAATTGCTTATAGGGGTGATAGTATGAACCGAAAACCGAGCTAACCGAACCGAACCAAACCGAACCAGTGGTTTGGTTCGGTTTTTTAGAAAGAAATTGGATATCTCGGTTTTTATTTTGGAAAAACCGAAAAAAATTGGTTCGGTTCGGTTTTCATTCTAAAAAACCATTAAAAACCGAACCGAACCGAGTATATATATATATATACTTAAAAAAAAACCCTAACCCATCCATTTCTGATTTCTTCACTTTCGCGTTTCCCTTTCCCCTCAGCCTCCAACTTCCCTCAGATTTGCTCTCTCTCTTGAAGCCTCAGAGTCTCAGACGTCCCCCGAGCCGCATCAATGCCGTCGTCTTGAAGCCTCAAACTTCCCTCAAACGGAGCAGACTTCCCTCAAACTCGAGCTCTGTCTTGAAGCCACAGACTGTCTACAATGATTTGTCTACAATGATTCGCGGTCAGAGGCAGGCAAGGTACCCTTAACTTTGCTGGCCCCCTTTAATACTCCCATATCCTGTGGTACTCAAAGCAATGAACATTTCAAAGAATAAATCTGGAGGTAAAGATGTAGATATTGTGGATGTAACTCTAGATTTTACTGATTTCTTAGATACTGCTGATGATGTAGAAAGTAGATCTGAATTGGATAAGTATCTTTCTGAAACATGTGAGAGGGGTGATGATGAAGTTTTTGATATTTTGGGTTGGTGGAAGCAAAACTCTCATAAATATAGAATTCTTTCCAAGATGGCTAAGGATATATTGGCAATTCCACTTTCTACAGTAGCCTCAGAATCGGCTTTTAGTACTGGAGGTAGAGTACTTGATCCATCTCGTAGTACTCTATCTCCAACAACGGTTGAAACTCTCATTTGCTTACAGAATTGGATTCGCTCATCACCTATTAGTAACATCGAAGAGATTATGGAGGGAGCTCCCGATGAATTAGCAAAGCTTGCAGAAGGTTATATATTTCAATTATTGTGTTTCAAATTATTGTGTTTCAATAATTTTATTGTTCATTTATATTGTATTGTATTATATGTTTATTCTATTTGATTTGTAGAATCTCAATCAGCAAGTACTGGAATTACAACAATTGACGACTGCGGGAGAATTGAAGATAAAAAATAAATAGGTTAGTATACTTGTTTTTTCTTTTTATATGTTTTTTACTTTTTTGTTGCTTAATTTCTTATGATTGATTATTATTTTAATTTTTTTGTAGGGGTCGGCTTCTCTACTATGTGGAATGGAATTCGACTTAAAACTTGATGTATTTGTATTTTAATATGTTGGACAATGAACATGTATATTTTATTTTTAATATGTTTGGATGTGAACTTTATTTTAGAAATGCTTTCAACTTGATTTTAGACATGTATGGTGATTGTTTAGATATGCATAAATTAACTATAAGGTATGTTTTGTTATTATCTTTGTTTATTAATTGGATTAAAAGAGTTTGAAAAATTTTGGGACAAAAAAAAAAACTAAAACAGGGGCTGAAAATTTTAGAAATGCTTTCAACTTGATTTTGGACATGTATGGTGATTGTTTAGATATGCATAAATTAACTATAAGGTATGTTTTGTTATTATCTTTATTTATTAATTGGATTAAAAGAGTTTGAAAAATTTTGGGACAAAAAAAAAAACTAAAACAGGGGCTGAAAAGTAGCAGAAATGCTATGAATTGTATATTAATAATAAAAAAAAAAAAACCAAAACCAAACCGATGAGGAACCGATCCAATGGACAACCGAACCAATGGTTTTATTCTTCATTGGACATTGGTTCGGTTCCTATCTTGTGAAAACCGAATGGATTGGTTTGGTTCTCGGTTTGGCCAAAAACCGAGGAAAACGGAACCAATATCACCCCTAATTGCTTAGTGGATTTTTCTCATGTTTTATGTTGATGATATTTTACTCATTATGAATGATGTAAGATGTCTATCTAACATAAAAATTTGACTAAGTAACCAATTCCAAATGAGTGATTTGGAATGACTTAGTATATTCTACATGTCCAAAATGGAGATTTTAAGGACAAAATGTTAACTTTGTCTCAAACATCTTATATTGACAAAATTGTTGTCAAATATTTGAAATTTATGTCTAAGGAAGAGTATCCTAAGACACATCAAATGTTGAGAGTATATGATATGCATAAATGAGACTAAACATTTAATATACATTTGGTTAACATATATCAGTTAAATGAATGGTATGACCATTGAGTCGAAAATTAAAAACTTTCTCAAATTATCTATGGATAATGAGAAATTTTTGTGTATGGAGCTAAAGATTTGATCTTTACAAGATACGCTGGTTCTTACAAAGATTTAGGAATTCTATGTAAAGATAGATTTTACCCTTAGTGGTAGAGTATGATATATAAGTTAAATTGTTTTTCTTGTGAAGCAACAAAAGGGCTTGTATGACTCAAAGAGTTCCTTGAAGATCTGAAAGGTGTTTTAGATATAATGTAGTATATCCTCTTTATTATAATAATAGTGGTGCAAAGACTAATATTAAGGAAATTAAAAAACACCAATGTATAAGGAATCATATCGAGAGAGAGAAAGTATCATGGTAGTGACCAAGATGGCTTTTAACGACAGTCATTTGAATATATATAAAGCGACTCTCTAGGATAAAGTATTTGATGGTCATCTAGAATGTCTAGGATTACGAAACATGTCTCATCTTCACTAGGGCAAGTGGGAGAAATATGTTGGGTATAAAGTATGTCCTAGGATACATGTCTCGCCGGCTTTAGTGCAAGTGGAAGAATGTTAGGATTAATAATTTATTTAATAATTAATAATAATTTTGATTATTTTATTTGCAATATAATATTATCCATTATATGAAAAATTCGAGGTTATTAGTGTAATTTTGAACAGTGTGTGGCTGACATACGGGAGAATCATGTTCAAGAAATAACCTAAAGGGTCATAGTATATGGATAAGGTTGGGTGCCTAATCCTGGTAATACTATTGATACGACCCACTTTGTAATAATTATAAATGATTTGATCCAAATTGTTCATGTGGAAACATGTGAGTGGGGGTATCTTATACAATGAGTTTGTGTAAGACTGAACAACGAAATATTTAATTTCTCTTTATGAATCCGTTAATTGAAAAGATTAATATTTCATCAGGATGATCATATGCGAATCAATCTTAATCCTGAGTGAGTTATGAACTCCTGCCTATGAAAGCTTGTCCTTTGATTTGTATGGGTGAGAGTGGATTTTGTAGTCGATTCAATATGCCTATCATTTTGGGGACTTGACCAAATAGGGAGCTGGAAACATAATCTCACAAGATGGAATTCACTCCTTCCCATATAGGGTAAGTAGATGAGTAGTTCCCTTAAGTGTTGATTTCGAAAATTGAACAATGGAGCCCCACCCTCTTACTGGCTCGAGAGGAACTTAGTTTATGGTTGGATCATAACCAAATTGTTCATTAGAGGATCAATGGTACTTAAGGTGCAAGATGTAATTACAGGGTTAAAACAGACTTTTGACCCAGCTGTAATTACGAACAACTCGTGAAGGATCGACTTGCATGTAATGATTATATCCATGGACACAATTTGTCCTACAGTGTATAAAAGTGCAACTCTAGGTCTATAGTGGAGTGACCCTAGAGTTAATGAATGAAAATTAATTAATTAAACTAGCTCATAGTAACACTAAAAGGTCAATTTAGTTGAAAGAAAATTTTGAAATGTTTAAATTAATATTTAATTCGAAGTGTTCAAAGTAATATTTAATATATTAAATATATTTATATGAAAGAGGAAAATATATTTATTGTATTTGATACATTAAATATTAAATTTTGAAATGTTCAAATTAATATTTAATATATTAGATATATTAAATATAAAAGATAAAAATATATTTATTGTATTTGATACATTAAATATTAAAATAATTAATGTATATTAGATACATTAAATAAAAGATATTTATAAAATTTAAATAAGATTCAAATAAATAAATATCGTAGGATATTTGAATGAGATTCAAATCAGTATAAGATATATTTTAATATATTAGATATTAAAATATAATATTTTACTTATGACAAAGATTTGCCATTGGTCTCTATAAATAAGACTCTTGGGTTGAGCCATTATAGACAACACACATCTCCTCAATAGAGAATTAGAGAATTCTCTCTAGATTTTTTCCTCTCCAATCCCTTGTGGATCTTCTTTCAAGAGGCTCCCACAAGCCTTGATCTTGTGTTCGAGTCATAGCCAGGAAGACTTTGTGGTGGAGATAAAGACCCGCTTGAAATATCTCCATATTTATTCCAAGTTTGCTTAATCTTATTTTTTTTAGTTAATTTTAAATAAAATCAAAGATGATCTCATGCTTCCGCTGCGGAGTGAAATGTTCATTCCTTCAAACCTAAAGATAGGTTCGAGCTCAGGTGCTCAAGGACTCAATCAATCTAAAAGCATTCATCAATCAAAGCTCAAGTTCCAAACTAAACTACCCACCCCCAACCTAAATCAAACATTGTCCCCAATGTATTGAACAAATATAACAAGAACAAAATAAGGGAACTAAATCTTCCCTGACGTTCCAAGCACGTATGTGGGTGCGATAAGGCGACTCCTCGTTCGAGAATAATTGTTCTCCTTTCCAAATTCGGGCCAACAAAATTCTTCAAAACAATTAACCAATTTAAGCAAACAACTAGAAAACTAAGAAGCAAAGAGCTAAGAAAAACTAGAGAAAGAAAATTAAAGTTCAACGCCTGATTGCCTCCTGGAAGTGCAAATTTTTAACATCAATTGCTCGACAGGCCTCTTTGCTATCCATACTCAGCCAAGATCCTCCAAACTCGATCCTACTCCATCAATCGATCCTCCAAAAGATAGTTCCTACAAATCTCTCGTAGACTTCTTCATAGTACACCACTTCTTTAGAAAGGGTGCAAACTTAGGGATTTGCCTCACAACATCCAGAAGCGGTACATTCACCTCCACCGTGCTGAATATCTCAAACACATCTTTCTCCTGCTCCTCCCCTTTAACAATCTTCTCTTTTTTTCTAGGGGCAAGTCTGGAAGGAAAGGGTTCACGAGGCACATAAGTGTTTAAACCAAGGGGTGGATCAAATACAATACCTTTAGTGGGTCTAGGGGTCGTCTCTTCATCATTCTTCTTCAAATTCTTCTCAACATTCTTCTTCTCTTATTCTTTCTCTTTATCATCAATCATCTCCTCTTGAACCATCTTCTTCTCTTGAGAGATCACCACAAGATCATTTAACACCTTTCTCCCACTTCTCAACATCAATGCCTTTACATTTTCATGGGGCACTTCAAGTTGAGCGGGAAGCTTTCCTAAATTCTAGTTTTCAAGCTTCTTGATTGAGTTTGCCAACTGAGTGATCTGAGTACCAAGACTCTGCATACCTGTCCTAGCCTCCTATTGAAATTTTAATGAACTATCAGCTAAACTCTTTACCATATCCTCTAAAGACATACCTTAAGAGGACGACTGTCCCAGAGTAGGTATTGAATCTGGAGGGCGATAGTTTTGTTGAGACTTCTGATGTCCTCCTCCACTCCCATAGCTGAAGTTAGGGTGGTCTCTCCATCTAGGATTATAATGGTTTGAATAGGGATCGTAGTTGCATTGGTTCTGGTGATTGCTCGTATAGCCAATGATGGCGTTTACCTCAGGCATTTTCCCTTGTTGGACTTGGAAACATACATCTGCAGTGTGTCCTACGAGTGAGCACACTCTACAGGCTTTTGAAATTTGTGCCTGACCTACTGCAAGCTATTGTACAAGAGATGTTAGTTCAAAAATTTGAGATTTAAGTTCGTTTACCTCTTTTAATTGACCGAGCATAAAAGGAAATAGCCCTCTAGATCCGAACTGCTGCGAGTTCTCAGCCATATTTCCAACGAGTTGCTTTGCCTCTGTGGGCGTCTTGTTAACTAAGGCTCCACCACTTGCCGCGTCGATCATGGAGTGATCGTTCAACTGGAGTCCCTCATAGAAGTAAGTAATGAGCAACTAATATGAGATTTGGTGATTCAGAAAGCTCGCACACAATCTCTTGAATCGCTCCCAGTATTCATGCAATGTCTCACCAGTCATTTGGGTTATACCGTATATCTCTTTCCTCAAATTTGTGGCTCAAGATGCAGGGAAGAACTTCTCCAGGATAAACTTCTTCATGATGCTCCACGTCGTCGCGGAACCAGGCGACAGGAAGTATAACCAATTGTTCGCATGATCTTTTAATGAGAATGAAAAGGTTATGAGGTTTATTTATTCCTCCGTCACTCCATGTGGTTTCATGCCAGAGCACACGATATGGAATTCTTTCAAATGCTTGTGTGGGTCTTCACCTGCAGATCCACGAAACGAAGGCAATAAGTGAATAGGACCTAGTTTAAGTTTAAACTCACCTTGCGTCTCTAGGTAGGTGGTGAATGATAATAATAAGAATTGGTGCAAGCTAGAGAAATCAAATAAATGAAATTTCTGGCAACGGTGCCAATTTGATAGAAGAGCTTGTCGAAGGCTCAATCAAATACAATTTATAATACCGATCTAAAATTAACTACTTGTAGTAATTAATAATAGACCGGTCGAACCACAGGGAATCGAATAAATTGAAGTTCTATTATTTGGATTTCTTATTGACATGGACTGACACGGACTGGGGGCAATTAAGCATAAAATAGACATAAGGATTGAAAGCAGTAAGATAAACGCTAATGGTTAACCTCGGGCACCGTTTCGGGATAAAACTCGGTACAATGCTATTTCTGATTACATAACGCCTAAATGCAAGCTATTTCCTAGCCCTCTTGATAAGCCTTAGAATTAAGGCTTATTTAAGTCCCAATTGCTTAAAATATTTTTGTTTGTCCTAAGATTAATTGAAAATAGTGGAAGATTGCTTGAATTTAAGGAAGAATTGAATGTGATAGCATTTGGAATAGAATTCTAAATAAATTGATTCTTTTTGCAGAAATTACGGAAATTGCTAAATCAGATTGCAAAATCTGATTTTGCAATTGTTTCTGGAGCAGGGAATGTGAAAATTGCTAAATCAGATTGCCAAATCTGATTTGGCAATTGTTTATGGGCAGAAAATTTATGGGGCGCGAACGAAAAACCCATATATGGGAAGAACAAATTCCGCACGATTCGAGGGAATTTGAGCATGATTTTTGGGCAATCTTTAACTCTAATGAATGCCTACAAATGGGAAAGAAGAAGATGAGCTATTAATCGGATTTTGAGGGCGATTTGAAGGATCAATTTCGTGGGTCTTTGGGTTTTAAAAAAGGAAAAAATTATGCATTAAACCCATTTCGAAATTCTTCAATTACAACCCAATTTGGAGGAATTTAAGCACGAAATTTGGGCATTCTTCAACCCTAATGAAGGCCTATAAATAGGGAAGAAGAGGAGGAGCAATGGAAGTCGATTTGGAGGCGAATTTAGAAGCAAATGTTCGTGGGTTTTTGCACCCTCTGTTTTCCGAATTTCTGCTGTTTTTTTGGCCAAATTATTCAAGTTCCACCTCGGTTTTTCTTCAGTTTGTATTACAGAGGCATTGCTTGAACTTTTTCTATTCTCATTTGATGTATTTTGAATTAAGTTTGAGTTTAAATTCAAGTAAGATTGGTGGGTTTATTTCAATTTACGTTGCTCTGTTTTCTTGCTTCTTTTTATTCACAATTGGTTACTGTTTTTATTAATTCTTTTCTTGAGTTTTTATTTACACTTTTTGGGATTTTTATTAATTGTTATTTTTACAATTGGATTTTTATTTAAACAATCTCTAGTCTTCAATTTGTTTTTATTGCTCTGTTTTTATTAATTGTTTTACTGTTTTTATTTACACTTTTTGGGATTTTTTTTTATTCTGTCATTTACATTTTATTCAAGTTTCCATGAGTTGTTGGAGTATTTATAAGCCATAAAAATCAAAGGGAATAAGGAAGAAGATTGAAAATTCTTATTAAAGCCCTTGACCCATTGTTTTTAATTTGAAGGTTTTAGAATTCCTTGAAATAATTGCCTAGATTTGTGTCAATGTTAATTACCATAGTTGTTTATTTAAGTAATATTAATTAGAATAGAATTTTGTGTTAATTAGCAATTTATTCAACTTTCTAATATGAATTTTTCTTCAATTAGTTGTAAGATTTTTATCTTTAATTTGAGCTAAAACTTCTTAGGGGGTTCAAGGATGTGAATTCCCTAAGAAGTAAATGTAGCCAAAATTTCAATGAAAATCAAGCCTACATTTCAATTGTTTGCTTGTGTTGATTAAAATTCCGTTGAGATCCTAGATTGATCAACTAGGGTATCAACTCAAGCTTAGATCTATGATCAACTAGGGTATCAACTCAAGCTTAGATCTAATACCGACGGGGTTAGTGATAAGCGGATTTCACACAAGTGGTGGAGAAAAAGAGCTTAGACATAAGCCAATTCCTTACCCTAGACATAGGATTAAGGACTCCAAAACCCATAAAATTGTGAGCCAAATTATGGGTTTTGGAGTCCTTAATCCTATAGACATATAGGTCTCTCACTTATCCTCCTAAAAACCTAAATTAAAGGTAAATAGGAGATGCAATTTTGGTTTACAATTGAGTGTGGAGTAGGTTGGAATTGCAATTTTGGTTTGCAATTACTACTTAGGGCAATGACATTCTTGAGCCCCATCCTTTATCATTTCATTTTCTAAGTTTATCTAATTTGCTATCCAATCTTGCCAATTTTAGATTCTGCAATTCAATTCTGCAATTTTTGGTTATTTCGCTTATTTCCATTTTAGATTCTGCAATTCAATTCCGCAATTTTTCTTATTTCAATTATTGCCATTTCTAGATTCTGCAATTTTTGTTTTTCATCAACACACCAACCCAACATCATTTTTGCAATTTTAGTTTTCTAGTTGCAATTTTCCTTACACACTTGCTTGACATTATTTTTGTTACTCCGTTCCCTGTGGGATTCGATACTTGGTACTCAGATACCAATTTATATTACTTCGATCGCGTGCGCTTGCGTGTTACACCCGATCACCTCTATTACCTAATCAACTCACCGGTAAAGCCGGCTAAGCCCTTTAGCAAACTTAGGTCCCCTAAATCCCAATTAACCCAACCTAGCATCAAGTTAATTAGCCTAATTAGCCCCATTAGCTGGGCACGATAGGGTTCCGTACTAACGTAGCTAATCGCCTTAAGTTCTAAGGATTGATTAAGATCAATTAATTAAACTAAGCATGCATTCCTAATTTAATTAATTAGCTCTCTTGATTCTTAGGTCCTATCATGCAATCTACATGAGAGACTAGCCTCTACAATGCAAGCATGAGTCGGTCTTAGTGTTAGCTAAACTAACGATCAGGTATTAAATTGAACCGAATAGGTTGTCAATCTATCTACGAAAGAATACATGCTATGGGCATTCAAGCAAGAATTAAGAAACAATAGAACGTGCTAGAAAATACTGGAAATATGGAATAAATCTCACAAAAATACATAGTACCTTGTTTACAACCTGAAAAGGGGTCGATAATCTAGCCGAACATCGTTACAATGTTGCCCGACACCAATGATTAATAAAAAACTCCTAAACTATCCTATTCTACTAAAAAAACAGAGAGAAACGACCTTAACATGGTCTATCGGCAGCCAAAAATCGAGACAAAATGACCTAAATTGCAAAAGAATCTATTTATACAAATTGACGAAGCGTCTAGACACTTTGGACAGCGTCTAAATGCTTCCCAATGTCACATGGGCTCGTAAGGGCTCGCCGCAGCATCGAGCAAGGCTTCAGGGGACTATCGATAGTGTCTAGATGCTACACAACGCGCAACACTGGTAATGTTTTGCTCTAACTCTTCGTTCGGGTGTCCAAATGACCTTCAGTTTGATACATCGAAACCCTAATTCAACGTAAAATCTTCCAGAACGTTCCTTGTGCTCAAATACTTACAAAATGATCAAATAATTACAATAAAATTTCCAAACTAACATGATTTAGACATAAAAATATAGGACTATTTTGGTCCTATCAGTGCCCAACAATTTTTGGTTAGGATTAGGAGCAACCAACTGCTCAACGTCTGCTCAGCCATTTCCTCCTCTTCAGAAGACTCCTCGAGGTTAGAAACTTCATCGAGGTCAATGAAAAATTCAATGTATGGCTCTCCTCTGCTTTCCTTTGCTCTCTTTCTCAACCGACGCTCCTCTCTCGCAATTTTTGTGAAGAATTGAAGTCCAACTTCTTGCGAAGAGCGATAAAGATGCACGAACAAGAAAGAGATTAGTCAAACAAAAAGAATCCAAATTTAACAAGAAAATACTAAAAACGCACAGTTGCCTCCCCAGCAATGGTGCTAATTTGATCAAGCTCGTCAGACCAGTCAAATAATATTTATAAACTGGACCAACTAATATTTTGCAATATAGTGGCCAGGTCGATCCATAGGGAGTCGTGAGTGTGATTTTAGTAGCTAGCTCGCTAAATTTAGATTAAGAGTAACCAAAAAGGGGAGTTGGTTATATAACATAAATGGTGTGAGGAAAAATAAAGTGCATAAAAGAGAATGAGAATAAAAGCAATGAAGGTTAACAAACTAATCGGATACTGATTCGTAGGATCACGTCGGGAGCACCAATCATGACTAACGATAGGCAAGGTAATTTCATGTTTGATTATACTCACACATCCGAACGAAGCACAAACGAACTTCTAATTAATCCTAGTGTGGTTTAATTAATCAAAGAGCTAATTAAACCCAAAATCAATCTAGAGTTGGGGACAATACTAATCCTAGCCTAAGATTGTCATGTGCCATACTATAGACTAATCGTTTAATCTCTAGAGTCAATTAGAAACAGTCAGTTGCTCCTACTAACCTGAGTGGTGAGTTTATATTAGCTCTTACACTTACTACCTCTCTAGGCGATAGACTCTTTTAGTCTCTCATGACCGCTCACAGCTCATGAACTCACCAATTCTAATGCCTAATGCTACTTAAACACGTGCTAAAATAACAAAAAAACATACATAGCAAAGCTAAGCTCATTTGACGTGTGAAGGGTTGTCAATCCCAACTGCGAATACGCTTAGGAATGAAAACAAAAAGGCAAAATATAAACAAGCTAAAATTAAATTGCATTAATGACAAAACCTCATGGCGTTACAAGTAAATCCTGACGATCACCTCTGAATCGGTGTTCCCACTTAACCGGAGTCGGTTGTCGTGATACAAACGTCCATAATTAGCATTAACTAAGCTAGACTAAACTAAAACTAAGAATTAGGGATGAAATGCAAATGAAAAGAGGTGAAAAAAGGGAATGAGGGCTGTCTAATCTATCTCTTACTCTAAAAAATGGAAAAGAACCTTTTATAAAAGTTGAAGCAGTGTCGAGATGCTACATGCAGCATTGAGACGCTATCCTTAATAGAACCTGCATCTTTGGGGCACACCGTAGCATCGACCTGCGCTCACTGTTCAAGTGTCGAGACATTGTCCTACATCCGCATGTTTTGGACTTGCGACAACGTCGAGTCGCTTGGGATAGCATCTCGACGTTGTCTTGCACCTTGACATTCTATCTTTTAGAGTCGAGCATGGGCTCCATGGAGTGTCTCGACGCTTCACTCTGGGGCAACTTGGTCATTTCTTCTCCAAATCTCCAATTAGGGTTCACATGACCTTCTGGTAAGCTCGAATCAACCTTGAACACTTCAAAAAGCTCCAAAAACGTCCAATAAACTCCGAATTGCTCCTCGAAATAATTTACCTACAAAATAGGAAATTAAGCACGTTCAATCAGTTAATACCACAAGATTTAGGCATAGAAAATTAGGACTTTTTGAGTCCTATCACTCTTCTTTCAAACTCATCAAGATCAAATAAAAAACAATGACATTTACTAAAAGGCATATGCATGGCTTTTGTTAGCAAAAATTTTAAATTAGCCAATTTAGAGATTTCTTGACAATGAATGAAGGATTCCAAGATTTTATTTTTTTCTAAGTTTTTTATTAAAAAAATTAGTTTAAGAATGATGGATTCATTTAATGGCATCTAATTATTTTATATTTTAATTGGAGTTGGGATCAAGTTTTGTAACGCCCTGCGTTATAAAATTAGGCTATTTTTGAGTAATTAGACTCAGTTATTCATTACAATTCTAATTTAGAAAATTAGAATTTCGTGTTTAGCCCCTGAAGTTTGGTGAATTAAAATTTCTACAATATTGTGAAAAAAAAAAGATTTTGAAGATTTAATTTTAGATTTTATTCTCTAAGTTAAAAAAGGAACCAAATTCTTTATTAGATAGAATTGTCCCAAATCCGTTAGATTTTTTTATTTGGAGTTTTAAACTTGGGAAAAAGAGAAAAATTAGGAACAAAGAAGACCCAAAGATTTTTCTCCCCCTTTATTTATTAGTTACATTTTCATTTAGGAGAAAATAAAAGAAAAGGAAAAGGGAAAAAAAAAAGTCCTAAACTCCATCTCATTCTCTCCCTTTTCACGTTTGAACCCTAGCACCCATTTACCATCTTCTTCTTCTCCCTTCCTCATGACACCACTGCAAGCTGCCCTCCCCCTCCCTCTTTCGATTTCTTCTTTTTCCCAAACTCACCCACACGGCACCCACCCTCAACAATGAAACCCACACAATTTGTTTCTCTCTAATCCTTCATGTGCGACAACCCATATGTGGTGGCGTGCTCCACCTACAAATTTCGGGTCTGCAAGCGTGAGTGGTGTCAATCTTTCTCTTCTAGCGTCTACACGAGGTTGGTTGGCATTTTCATTCAAATCAGCTACATTTTCCTCTTTTCGACCTGGTTCAACTTTGACCCATGCTTCTTTAATTTTAATCTTCAATATCCATAACTTAAGTGACTTTGATATGAAATTTTAGGCTCGTTTGGACGTCGACTAGCCGCATCCAAGGTCTTTTGGTGCCGAAAATGCGATTTTCCAGCAAGATCCATTTAGAATCAAGCCTCAAATCACCTTACGTTCGTGACCCACGCTCCAATCAGCCTTAATTTAGAGTACCCATGGTTTATAGGGCTTGGTTTGGCAAAATCGAACTCGTTCGAACACCAACCAGCAAGCATCCCAATCCCTTTGGTGCTGATCGATAAGTTTTATCACGTTTTAGATCTTTTGCAAATCAATTTAAGTGTTGTAGCTTAGGTTCTAATGCGTGGGAGCCTCCTATTTGCAGTTTCAACCTAATTTGATGCCCTTCGGACACTAACCAGTAAGGGCCCAAGTCTGTTTGGGCCTTCTTGGTAAGTTTTGACATGTTTCATCCTTTTCGCAAATCACTTAAAGTGTTGTGTTTTGGTATCTATACCTTTGGAAATGTCTTCTTTGTAGTTCGAACAAATTTGGAGTGCTAGCAAACTCGAATTAGCAAGTGCGTTAATCCATTTTGGTAAGTTTAGCACCCTTTTAGCTTGCTTGAACTCGTGTTAAGGTGTTGTAAGTTAGGTTCTAATCCTTGGATAATTATTGTTGTCGTTTGGGTTAATTTTGGAGTGTTTAATTTAGCTTTTAAGGCTGAAAACTAAGTAAGTATATTCCTCTTTGAGCATGTTCTAGTTTGTTCTCTCTCTCCATGATCCATTATGTGTATGTTAAGCATGCTTAGATGTGTGGTGTGTGCTATGGTTATGTGATGATAACATGTTGGATTCTTGGGTTGTCTGATTATGCATAATATGTGTGTTGTACATGGGTTGTTTTGCTTGAGCATTAAAGCACAGTCTAGTAGCATGTCTAGGAAGCATGGGTTATGTTGTGAATGAGTGGTCAAGGGCAGAGCATGATGCATAAATCATGTGTTGGGTTGAGTGTGTGGAGCATGACGCGTAAATCATGTGTTAGGCAGTGAGTACGTAGCATGGTGCGGACTTCATGTGTGAGGGTGCATTGCATGGTGTGAAATTTATGTGCTGGGTTGAGTGAGTGGAACATGATGCGTAAATCATGTGTTAGAGAGGTTGTGCATTGCATGGTGTGGAATTCATGTGTGAGATGCATGGTATGGTGCATGATTCATGTGTTGTGTGAGCTTTATATGCAAGTTGAACATGAGACTTATATTACTAATGTTGATATGCATGTTTGGATGCGTGTGAACAACATGACGTTTGTTGTTTGATGTTTGGTGGCTTACCAGGTGTGAACTACTTACTCAGTACGCGTTATGTACTGACCCACTACCAGATTTTGTAGGCTATGACGATTACTACGAATCTGGTGATGCAGATGAGGAGACATGATGGGAAGACACCATTAGTGTTACTTGGTTATAGTAGGAGTTTACCTTTAAACCTGTAGTTAGGATTCTAGTTGATTGTGAATAGATGTTGTGTAAATGCTTTACTTTCCATTCTTTATTATTTTATTTTTTCTCATTGTTCTCTGTAGTTGTGGATATGTTCTTTTGGTAAAACTTGGGTTATGAAATAAAAGCCTTTGTTAGAAACTTACCTTTGATGTGCTTATGTTCATTCTATGAATATGGGAGTGTTGTATTGTTGTCAAGAGGTATAAATGTTGTTGTTTAGTTCTCTAATTGTAGAAGTGTATGTTTTCTTGTCCAACATGTGCTAGAAAATTTTTAGGTAGCTTGTAGTTATGTTGTTATGCTGCCAAAATTTTTGAGGCATATAGTTTTAAGTTTGGTAGCGTTCCCTAAGTTAGACTAAAATTTGGGGGCACTACAACTTTTGACAATTTTTTAGTTTAAATTAACCTCATATTAATGATCATAACTTTTCTCTTCGGATAATCAAATGTTGTAATAATATAAGTATATATGGATTTTACTAAATTGATTACATATAAAAATATACATATACATACATCGTACATACATACAATCATACATATATTGACATACATGCATACATACATACATATAAGATATATCTAAATATTATCCTAAACTAATAGAATGTCTAAAGAGATTCAATTATATTGAATTTGTTTACATTTTATCAATTAAAATACATATTTATATATTTTCATAATTATTATTAGAAACTAGTTCACTTACATTTTTCAATCTCATAAACTTTAAAGTAAGTTTTATAGAAGAACATATTGGTTGTTGTTGAATTTTAAACTTTAAAATATGAATATCTCTTATCTTCTCATAAGATTTAATCTCCATCAATTAATGAATAAAACGTCACTATTTAAGACTAATTATATGTTGAATAAAAATATAAAAGTAAATAATTGAGAAAGTAAAATATTTTACCTTAAAATCAATTTATTTGCAGTCTCCTTTTTTTTCCTATTTATAGATAATCTATCTTTCTAGCTATTCCATGATATATAAAAACCCACTAAAAAGCTCTTATGACACATGATAAATAACATCCATGAGAATTTATTAAAGATTATTTGGTCGAAGCTTAGGACATTTCAAAAGACAATCAACATGATTTTGTGGTGCCAATTGAATGAAATCTTGATTGTTTTATGTATTTGATGTTGTAAATGAATTCAATAGCGTCTGTAGTTGCCATTGACCAACAATAGCCTAATTGAAAAAAATGTTAATATTAGAACAATGTATAATAATTACATTTAAAATTAAAATAGGTGATAATAGGGCATGTAGAACTTGGCTTACAACCCACTTTTCTGGTTCTCATGCAATTATATAAATGTATCGTTCGTGTAAGTATTGTTATTTTATAAATTAATACACATGTAATTATTGTTATTTTATAAATTAATACACATAAGGTTTCACGAATTCAATAAATTTACGAATTTACTTTAAAATAGCTAAAAAAGAATTATTATTATCATTAATTCGTAATTGTAATTACACAAACTTTCAAACATACATAGTAGTCTTTAAAAAAAACATTTTTATTATATCTCCCAGTCCTAAGTATATTATAAAATCTCAAAACCTCACAATGCCATTTAAATGCTACACACTTGTGTTCTCCATAATTATCATCTTAATCATTCCAATCCCATCCATTTTTTCTTCTAATTCTTGTTTTTTTTTTTACAATATGATTATAATTACAATTCTATGCACGACCAATATAGTATTCTTGTAAATTAATTACTTTGTTATTAATCCAAATCTTTCCAATAAAATTTTGAATCTTTCTATGCATTTGATTATTTTGATCCATACCTTTATCTCACACCTTTTCAAAAACTCTAATCCTTCTCTCAAACTCATCAAAATTAAGTACAAAACAACGTCGTCTACTAAAAAGCATATGCATGGTCTTCTTTGGCAAAAACTTTGAAATTACTCACTTTAGAAGCTTCTTGACAATGAGTGAAGAATTCAAAGATTGTATTTTTCATTTTTTTTAATTAAAAACAAAATTAATTAAAGAATAACGACTTCGTCTAATGGCATCTAATTATTTTGGAAAGTTTGAAGCTCGGTTCCACTTTTGGCAATTTTTTGGTTTAATTAACCTCATATTGGTAGTCATTATTTTTATCTTCGAATAATCAATTGTTATAATAATAAGTATGGATTTTATTAAATTGATTCAATATAAAAATATACATATATATACATACATACATACATATATATATATATACAGACATACATGCATACATACATACATATTAGATATATATAAAAATTATCCTGAACTAAGAGAATGTTAAAAGAGATTCAATTATATTGAATATATTTACATTTTATCGATTAAAATACTTATTTATATATTTTCATAATTATTATTACAAACCAGTTCACTTACATTTTTCAATTTCCTAGGCTCCAAAGTAAATATTATAGAAGCACATATTGGTTGTTGTTGAATTTTCAACTTTAAAATATTAATATCTCGTATATTCTCATAAGATTTAATTTCTATCAACTAATGAATAAAACGTCACGATTTAAGACTAATTGTATATTGAATAAAAATATAAAAGTAAATAATTTAGAAAGTAAAATATTTTACCTTAAAATAAATTTGTTTGCATTCTCATTTTTTCCCTATATAGGATAATCTACCTCTCTAACTACTCCATGAAATATCAAGACTCATTGAAAAGCTCTTATGACATTTGATAAATAACATTCTTTAGAATCTATTAAAGATTAAGTTGTCAAAGCTTAGGACATTTCAAAAGACATTCAACAAGATTTTGTGGTGCCAATTGAATTAAATCTTGATTGTTTTATTGAGCATTTGATGTTATAAATGAATTCAATAGTTGCCATTGACTAGCAATAGTTTAATTGAAAAATGTTAATACTAAAACAATGTATGATAATTACATTTAAATGTAAAATAGGTGTTAAAAAAACATGTAGAGCTTGGCTTACATCTTTCTTGTTCTTGTGCAACTATATAAATGTAGTGGTCATGTAAGTATTGTAATTTTATAAAGGGCAAAATACCTTTTGTCTCTCAGTTTTGCGTTTGGTTTCCTTTTGGTCTTTGAGTTTTTAAATTTGACATTTCAGTTCTTGAGGTTTGAGTTTAGTAGCATTTTAATCATTCTGTCTAATTTTCCGTTGCTTTACCAGACAAAAGTTGATGTGGCATTTTTTTAATTAAAAAATAATATTATTATTTATATTTTTTTAATTAAAAAATAATAATTCTTTCTTTTATTCTTTCTATCTCATCTTTCTCTCTCTCCCCACCTTCACATCCACTGCCAACCACCACCACTCTCTTTCATCTGCCACTACTCACCGTCGTCCATTGCGACTGCAATATTTTTTTTTCATTTTTTCTTCTTCTTCTTCCCCCTCTTCCTCTTCCTTCTTCTTTCTTTTTCATTTACATGGGAGAAATCAAAACAAAGGTTCTCTGAAATGAAGGAGAAGATCAAGGTAATAAACCATGTGAAATTTTAGAGTCAGCCATGGAAAGCACCTAGAGCCCTGCACCCAATACCCAAGCCCACATAGAAGTAACATTTGATGGCTACCCATAAGAGGAACCCCTCTTCTTGCCATATTCCTCTCTCTCTCTTCACTTCTTTGTACAAACACATGGCTTGGGTTGTTCTCCACAAGCATTTTGATTAAACAGAGGATGAGCTTGGGAAAAGAGAAAAATGGCTTTGGTGGGGTCTGGAAAATATGGGTTCGAGAGAGGGAGATGGAAAATCAGGGGAGATTAGTGAAGAAATCATGGCAGGAGAGAAGATCCCAATGAAATCGAAGTTTCCCCTCTATCTCGCTTTTCTTTTTATTGTTTGTTTGCTCTGTGTTGTGTTTTGTTTTGTTGCCTCTCAAAAATCCGTCTTCTCGGAATGTTCTTTAATTTGAGTGAGAGAAGTCTGGTTAATGTAGGAGACCTCCTTCATTTCAGATTTGGAACGAAATGGGTTCTTCTTCGTTTCATATCTGAATGAATGAGAACCTTCATTTTGATTTCTCCCTTGTAAACAAAAAAAAAGGAAGAGGAAGAAAAAAATTGCAGTCACAGCAAACGACAGAATCGATGGTAGACGGCAGAGAGTGGTAGTGGATGGTGGTGAGCGATGGTCGGTAGTAAAGGTTGGTTGTGGTGGAGGTGAAGGTGGGGAGAGAGAGGGAGATGAGAAAAAGAATAAAAGAAAGAATTATAATATTTAAAAAAATATATAATATAATATTTTTTAATTAAAAAAATGCCATAAACTTTCGTCTAGTAAAGTAACGAAAAATTAGACAGAATGACCAAAATGCTACTAAACTTAAACCTCAGGGGCTAAAATGTCAAGTTTGAAAATTTAGGGACCAAAAGGAAACTAACACAAAACTGAGGGACCAAAAAAGTATTTTGCCCTTTTATAAATTAATACACATAAGGTTTCCCGAATTTAATAAATTTACGAATTTACTTTAAAGTAGGTAAAAGAAGGAATTATTATTATCATTAATTCATAATTGTAATTACATATACTTTAAAACATACACATTATTCTTTAAAAAAATAACATTTTTATTATATCTTCCCATCCTAAGCATATTACAAAATCTCAAAACCTCACCCCATTTCATTTACATGCTTCACACATATGTTCTCCATAATTATCATTTAATCATTCCAATCTCATCCATTTTTTCTCTGATTCTTGTTGTTTATATTTTTTTTACAATATGATTACAATTACAATTTTATACACAAACAATATAGTCTTTTTCTAAATTAAGAATCTTGTTATTAATCCAAATCTTTTCAATAAAATTTTTAATCTTTCTGCGCATTCGGTCATTTTGATACCTAGTTTTGTCTCACATATTTTAAAAAACTCTAATCCCTCTTCTTTCAAACTCATCGACATAAAAAACAGAACAATATCATCTATTAAAAAGCATCTGCATGCCCTTTTTTTGGTAGAAACCTTCAAATTACCCAATTTAGAGGCTGCTTGACAATGAGTGAAGAATTCCAAGATTTTGTTTTTTCTAAGTTTATTCTTTAAAAAAAATAATTTAAGAATGATGACTTCCTTTAATGACATCTAATTATTTTGGATTTTGATGGGAGTTCAGATCCACTTTTTGCAATTTTTGGGTTTAAATTAATCTCATATTAACGGTCATAATTTTTCTCTTCAGATAATCAATTGTTGTAATAATATAAGTATATATGGATTTTACAAAATTGATTAAATATAAAAAAATACATATACATACATCATACATCATAGATACATACAAACATACATATGCTGACATTCATGCATGCATACATACATATTAGATATATCTAAATATTATCCTAAACTAAGAGAATGTCTAAAAAGATTCAATTATATTGAATATGTTTACATTTTATCCATTAAAATTATTTATATATTTTCATAATTATTATTAGAAACTAGTTCACTTACATTTTTCAATCTCCTAAACTTTAAAGTAAATCTTATAGAAGAACATATTGGTTATTGTTGAATTTTAAACCTTAAAATATTAATATATCATATCTTCTCATAAGATTTAATCTCCATCAATTAATGAATAAAATGCACGATTTAAGACTAATTATATATTGAAAAAAAAAATTAAAGTAAATAATGTAGAAAGTAAAATATTTTACCTTAAAATCAATTTGTTTGCAATCTCCTTTTTTCCTGTATATGGGTAATCTACCTCTCTAGCTACTCTAGGAAATATCAAAACCCACCGAAAAACTCTTATGACACTTGATAAGTAAAATCCGTTAGAATTTATTAAGGATTATTTGGTCGAAGCTTAGGACATTTCAAAAGACAATCATCAATGATTTTGTGGTGCCAATTGAATTAAATCTTGATTGTTTTGTAGAGTATTTGATGTTGTAAATGAATTCAATAGCGTTTGTATATGCCATTGACCAACAATAGTCTATTTGAAAAAGATGTTAATGTAACGCCTACAAATTTATAGTCTAACTTAGGGAACGTTACTAAACTTATGACCAGAATGCTATGAGAATCTCAATAGTGTAACGATGTAACTATGACACTACCTAAATTTCTCACATCTAATCGGCAAAAAAACAATACTTCCATAAACCAGAGTAACTAACACAATTTCCACATCTCCTGGTTATAGTTCAACATACTCAAACTCCTAAAATAAGCAGATACTCATCACATATTTAATTTAAATAAATTAGCAGGAACAAAGGAAGTTTATAGCGACCAAAACCTTTATTTCAAAGCCTAAGTTCTACCAAAAGAACCTAGCTACATCAACAGGCATCGAAGGAAAAAAAAAATTAAAAATGGGAAAAATAAAGCCTAGACAAAGCATCTAAAAAAATTCTACCAAAGTCCTATCCATGCAATTTAAGCAATACTCCTAATAAAAGACGTGTAAAACTAATGGTGTCCCTCAGCGTGTCTCCTTGTCTGCATCACCAGGTTCATAGAGCTCATGCTCACCTACATAATCTGATGGTTGGGAGGGGAGGGGAGAGAATCAGTACAAAGGTACTCAGTAAGTAGCTCACACCTGGTGAGCCAACAAACATCAAACAACAAACAACATGTTGTTCACACACAACCAAACATGCTTATTCAAGGTAATAACACAAGCATTATGCTACGCATGCATAAGTAAGTAAACCATGCATAAGACTCACTTAACACATGAATTCCCGCACCATGCTATGCAACTAACACGTGAATTCTCGCAACATGCCATGCTCACTTAGTTTTATTCAACACTCATGTTTCGCCCTCACCAAAACTCTCCAAGACTGACCTTCGAGAAGCATCGACCCCTGACCTCTGTTACCAGGGCCTCAACACTTCTCTATGAAGCTCAGTGTTTGACCCTTGACCAAAGTCACCAAAGCCTCAAACTATGCATCGCCCCTTGACCATTTGTACCCAAGGTGCATTGATGACTTAGCAATGCATTGACCATTTTCCAAGCACCTAACACATGCTTTTTAGATTCATCACACTGACCCTTGACATGTACCCAAGGCCTTGATGCTCCTCTTACTCCAAGGGTGATAATATCACCCCTTGACCATTTTTACTCGAGGCGCACTGATATTCACCCTACAATCCTTAACAAGCTCTCAAGGTCTGCTGACCTCCTTACAACGTCACTAGATGCATGCTATCTAAGCATGCTACTAGATCATGTTTGATGCCCAACAACACATGCTCAAACACATAATTCAAGTTCAGTAGATCAACATGCTAACACAAACTTTGTTAAGAATAATGGAGCCCACAAACAAGGCCCATATTATCATTCAAGCCCATATTTATTTCTTATTAGTTAACCTAGTTTTAACTAGGTGTTGTGTGGCAGCAGTGTGAGTTTTTTATGAGAAGAAGAAAAACTTTGCGACTGCGTGGTTGTTTTACGGAAACAGAAAGAGTAGAAGAAAATATTCGTGGGTGTTTTTCGATTAAAACTAAACCACAAAGCATTTTCTTTGGGTAATTTTTCTGTAGTGAGTTTTTCTCCATTAAAGAGTTTTGAGAGCTTATTGTAGAGTGATTCGTGAGTCTTTTCCTTGAGAGAAAAGTGAGAGAAATCATTCTAGAGAGCGCTGTAAACTCTTGTAATTTTCTCCCTGACATTTTAGTGGAACCTGCATCGGTAGCAGAGAACTGGACGTAGCCAACATTGGGTGAACCAGTATAAATTCGGTGTCAATTTCTTTTTCCTTAAACTTGATTTAATTATCGTTCTTGTTGCTTAAAAGTTTAGGTTGGTTTATCTACTCTTTTAAGCTTGTGAGTTCCAATTGTTTATTCTGCGGTAATTAGAACTAGAATCTGATCTGGGATTTTAGATAAAATATATATATTGTTTGAATCTGGTTGAGTGAATTTAGATTGATTATATTTTATCGGGCCCTAACAAGTGGTATCAGAGCATTCGGGTTGTAGAGCGATGTCAGGAGGAGATGAGAAATTGGTTACTTTTAATGGATCAGATTTTTCATTTTGGAAGTGTCAGATATTAGACTATTTGCATTCCAAGGAATTGGATTTGCAATTAGAAGGAAAGCCTGAAGATATGGGAGAAGCTGAATGGAAAAAGTTAGACAGAAAGGTGTTGGGGACTGTTCGCTTGACTTTGACAAATAATGTGCAAAGCAGTGTAGCGAAGGCAACGACCACAGCAGAGCTAATGGAAGCTTTGTCTAACATGTATGAAAAACTCTCTGTAAACAACAAGATATATCTCGCAACCCAATTTTTTAATTTGAAAATGGCTGAAGGTGCATATGTAGCTCATATAAATGAATTTGATTTGTTGATGAGCAAATTGGCTGCTGTTGAGTTAGAATTTACTGATGAAGTAAATGCGATTTTGTTGTTGAGATCTTTGCCTGATAGTTGGGAAACCATGAAGGCCGCACTTTCTAATTTATCTGGAAAATAGAAATTGCAGTTTTCACAGGTTAGAGATTCTGCTATTGCAGAAGAGATTCGCAGAAAGGACTCAGGTGTTGCTTCTACTTCTGGTTTAGCATTGAATGTGGATAGAGGGAGAAGTAATAACAGAAGTCATGGGAATTGAGGTAAATCGAAAAACAACAGAAGTAAGTCTAGGAACGACAGATTAGAGTGTTGGAATTATGGTAAGACTGGACATCTGAAAGGAACTGCAAGGCCCCAAAACGAACTGAGGGGAATGAACCCAGTGCAAATGTTGCTGTTAATGAGGTGCATGATGCTTTGGTTATGGCAGTGGAAAGTGCTCATGACCCATGGGTGATAGATTCAGGTGCGTCATTCCATACTATAGGACAACGTGACATTCTTGAAAATTATGTTGCAGGAAATCATGGAAAGGTGTATCTAGCTGATGGAGAGCCTTTGGACATCATTGGAACTGGTGACGTGAAACTAAAAATGGTGAATGGTTCAGTCTGGAAAATTCGCAAGGTACGTCACATTCAAAATATGATGAAGAATTTGATTTCTGTAGGGCAGTTAGATAGTGAAAGATATGAGATTTGCTTTGGCCAAGGAAACTGGAAGGTTACAAAAGGTGCCATGGTAGTTGCTCGAGGAAGAAAATCAGGGACTTTGTATATCAACAGTAATGACAAAGACATGGTGGCTGTTGTCGATCATTCGAGTCAGACTGATTTGTGGCACAACATGTTGGGACATATGAGTGAAAGAGGTATGAAATTCTTCACGCTGCAGGGAAGTAACAGGGACTAAAGGCAGTTGAACACAAGTTGTGTGATGGCTATGTATTTAGGAAACAGAAGCGTGTCAGTTTCTCAAAGACAGGAGCAAAGCTAAAACCTACGAAGTTAGAGTTAGTTCACACTGATGTGTGGGGGCCTTCAGAAGTATCTTCTCTCGGTGGTTCCAGATACTATGTGACCTTCATAGATGACTCAAGAAGGAAGGTATGGACTTATTTTCTCAAACATAAATCTGATGTATTTTCTGTTTTCAAAACTTGGAAGGCTATGGTTGAGAATGAGACAGGTCTGAAAGTTAAAAGCTTGAGGTCAGACAACGGCGGTGAATATGTTGATGGGGAGTTTAAAAGATACTGTGCAGACAATGGAATTGTGATGGTAAAGACTATTCCAGGGACACCACAGCATAATGGTGTGGCTGAGAGAATGAACAGGATGCTGAATGAGCGTGCCAGGAGCATGTGATTATATCCAGGATTGCCTAAGATGTTTTGGGCAGAGGCAATTAACACGACGACCTATCTGATCAATAGGAGCCTGACCACATCACTAGACTTCAAGTTGCCTGAAGAAGTCTGGAGCAGTAAACATGTAAACCTTTCTCATCTAAAGGTTTTTGGTTGAGTGTCTTACATTCACATTGATGCTGCAGACAGGAGTAAATTAGATGCCAAATCCAAGAAATGTTATTTTCTTGGGTATGGTGGAGCTGAGATTGGCTATAGGTTTTGGGATGACCAAAACAGGAAGATTCTCAGAAGCAAGAACGTGATCTTCAATGAGGAAATTCTGTACAAAAACAGAACAACAGTTGATTCAGAGTCAAATGAAAATACAGAAGAGAAGACTTAGTATATAAGTCTTCCTAAGGTTGAGACTAGGACAATGAGATTTGAAGATCAGAATGCAGTTACTCCTGAGGAAACAGTTGTGGAACCTGATGAGCAGACTGTGGAACTTGATGAAGTTCAGAGAACGCCACCTACAGAAGTTAGGAGGTCTAGCAGGACTATCAGACCACCACAAAGGTATTCCCCTACTTTGAATTACATATTATTGACTGACAGAGGTGAACCTGAATGTTATGATGAGGCGGTTCAACTGAAAGATTCTGTCAAGTGGGAGTTGGCCATGAAGGATGAGATGGATTCTCTTATGACGAATCAGACATGGCAACTGGCTGAGTTACCAAGAAGTAAGAAAGCTTTGCAGAACAAATGAGTTTATAGAATCAAGCAAGAGTCTGATGGTAGCAAGAGGTACAAAGCAAGGCTTGTAGTCAAAGGCTTTCAACAGAAGGAAGGTATTGACTTTAATGAGATATTTTCTCCTGTAGTCAAACTTACTACTATTAGAAATGTATTATCGATAGTGGCAGAAGAGGATCTATTTCTGGAACAGATGGATGTAAAGACAACTTTTCTTCATGGTGATGTAGAAGAAGAAATTTACATGGTACAACCACAGGGTTTCACAGTACAGGGGTAGGAGAAAATGGTTTGCAAACTTCAGAGAAGCCTGTATGGTCTCAAACAGGCTCCCAGATAGTGGTATAAGAAGTTTGATAGTTTTATGTGCAACAGTGGATTTCAGATGTGTCAGGCAGATCATTGTTGCTACATAAGGTCTCACGGTAACTCATCTATTATTTTACTGCTATATGTTGATGACATGTTGATAACATGTACTAACAAACAGGAAATTCTGAAGATAAAGGATGAATTATCTAAAGAATTTGATATGAAAGATTTGGGAGCTACCAAACAAATTTTAGGAATGAGAATTGAGAGGAAAGATGGTACATTGACATTGTCACAAGAAGAGTATGTGAAAAAGGTGTTGAACAGATTTCACATGGAAGATGCAAAACCTGTGAGTACTCATTTAGCTTGTCATTTTAGATTATCTAAAGAGCACTCACCCACTACTGAGCAGGAAAGAGATCATATGGCTAAAGTGCCATATGTTTCAGCTATAGGTAGCCTAATGTACGCCATGGTTTGCACAAGACCAGACATTGCACATGCAGTGGGAGTTGTTAGTAGGTATATGAGTAATCCAGGAAAGCAGCAATGTGAGGCTGTGAAGTGGATTTTCAGATATCTGAGGGGGACAACTGATTATGCTCTGCATTTTAAGAAGTCAGATTTTAAATTGCAGGGTTATGTGGATGCAGATGTGGCAGGTGATACAGATGGTAGGAAAAGTACTACCGGGTATGTTTTTACTTTGGGTGATACTCCAATTAGCTGGGTTTCTAGACTGCAGAAGATAGTAGCTCTTTCTACTATAGAGGCTGAGTATGTTGCAGTTATTGAGGCAAGTAAGGAGATGATATGACTTCAGTCCTTTTTAGAAGAACTTGGCTTGAAATTGGGAAAGGGGACTTTGCATTGTGACAGTCAGAGTGTTATTCATTTAGCAAAGAACCCAGTGTTTCATTCGAGAACGAAACACATACAGGTGAGGTACCATTTTATCATATCAGTTTTGGAAGATGGAGTGCTGGTGTTTGAAAAGATTCCAGGAGTCAGAATCCAGCCGAAATGTTTACCAAGGTTATTCCTGTTGACAAACTGAAGTTGTGTGCAACTTCAATTGGACTTCTCCATGAGTAGAGAGGAGTCGCTACCATTGCAGGGGAGATACGTTGCTTGTTTTGTCTCCAAGTGGGAGATTGTTAAGAATAATGGAGCCCACAAACAAGGCCCATATTATCATTCAAGCCCATATTTATTTCTTATTAGTTAACCTAGTTTTAACTAGGTGTTGTGTGGCGGCAGTGTGAGTTTTTTATGAGAAGAAGAAAAACTTTGCGGCTGCGTGGTTGTTTTACGGAAACAGAAAGAGCAGAAGAAAATATTCGTGGGTGTTTTTCAATTAAAACTAAACTACAGAGCATTTTCTTTGGGTAATTTTGTTTTTCTCCATTGAAGAGTTTTGAGATCTTATTGTAGAGTGATTCGTGAGTCTTTTCCTTGAGAGAAAAGTGAGAGAAATCATTCTAGAGAGCGTTGTAAACTCTTGTAATTTTCTTCCTGACATTTTAGTGGAACCTGCATTGGTAGTAGAGAACTGGACATAGCCAACATTGGGTGAACCAATATAAATTCGGTGTCAATTTCTTTTCCCTTAAACTTGATTTAATTATCGTTCTTGTTTATTAGAAGTTTAGGTTGGTTTATCTACTCTTTTAAGCTTGTGAGTTCCAATTGTTTATTCTGCGGTAATTAGAACCAGAACCTGATCTGGGATTTTAGATAAAATATATATATTGTCTGAATCTGGTTGAGTGAATTTAGATTGATTATATTTTATCGGCCCCTAACAAACTTTACAAGTCAACATCTAAACATGCTCATCAAAAGACAAAAAACATAGAATAGATATATCATGCACTGTAACGCCCCACGGTTTCAAGTAAGAAAATTTTGAACTTTTGAACTTATTTTCGATGTGCTGACTTATCTATTTTACTTGGAGTGAGTAGGTTGGGAATTTTATTTATTCAATTATCTTAGATGGAATCAATAGTTTAGTTTTTGATTAAAAAACCCAAAGGATTTTTCTTAAGTTGGCCTAAGATTTGGAAAATCTTTAGAAGTAAGTTTGGGTTTTAAATCTTAGATCCTCTTTATTTTCTTATTTATCGAAGACCCATTTGGGTATTGGTCAATTTAAAAAACAAAAAAGAAAGGTAAAAGAGAGACAAAAGAGGAAAACAAACCTAGCCATCTTTTTTTCATCTTCTTCTTCCTCCATCTTTTCTCTTCTTTCGTGAGAAGCTAGCCGCCGACCTCCCCCTCATCTCTTTCATTTTCTTCTTCTTCACACCAGCAGCTACCGGTGACAACCCCACCCGATACCTAGCAGTCACACGCTGTCCCTTCTCCCTTTCTCTTGCGAGCACCGGCAATCAGCCAAAAACGAGACCGACGCGATTTCTCTCCATTCGACAAGGTTTGTCCCTTACCCATGCCTAATCGACTTTAGTTTTGGATTACCCATACCTTAAACACATTTGATTTGTAATTTTAGCTTGTTTGGACTCCGAACAGCCCACATTTGAAGTCGTTTAAGGCCAAAAACGGGATTTCCAGCATTGCCCACATGAGGATTTGCATTTTCCAGCAATACCCACGCCAATCAGACCTCGAATCACCTTATTCTCATGACCCACGCTTCCTTTGGCCTTGGATCTAAATACTCATGGTTTGACGACTTCAGATCTGCGATTTCAAGGCCATTCGATCACCAACTAGCAAGCTTTTCAGTTCTTTAAGTGCTAATCAGTAAGTTTTAACATGTTATAGACCTTTTGCAAATCAATTTAAGTATTGTAGTATTAGTTCTAACATGTAGGAACCTTTAGTTTGCAGTTTATGATCGATTCGAACACCTTCAAACAGCAAACAACAAGCATAAGGGCTCTTTCAGTACGTTTTAAACCTTTCATAAATCACCTTAGGTGTTATAACTTAGGTTCTAATGTGTGAGAGCTTTTGTTTGCAGTTTCAATCCAATTCGATCTCATTCAAACACTCCCAGCATGTATTTATGCTATCTTATTTTCTCTTATTTATGCTAGTTTTGGGATTATTTTGTGAGCTTTTATGCCTATTTCTCTTAATTTTGTAAAAACTGAGCTTGAGGAGCAAAACCAAGTATTTGAGAATATTTTGGTGGATATTGGAGCATTTTGAAGCTTAATTGAAAATTCAAGAAGATTAAAGATGTTATTTGAGCATAAGGCACATTCCGGGAGATTCTACATTGAATCACGGTTCCAACGCATCGAACCGGAGGTCATTTGGACACCCGAGTGAAAAGATATAGCAAAAATGGTCAATGCTGTCTGCAGGGTAGCGTCAAGACGTTGTCTATAGCGTCGCGACGCTACGAAAACGCAAAAAACGCGCAGAAATCATTTTTCTTGCAGGGTCGAGACGCTGCCTCAAGATTTTCTATAAACATATCATTTTTTTGCGCCGTTTTGGGAGGCCAATTCGAGAGTTGGAGCCCTAATCTCGATTCCAAGCTAAAATTGAAGGTTTAGGGAGCAATTGGGAGCGTTTGTGGAGCATTTTTGAAGATCCAAAACTCGAGGGACATGGAGATCACGACGGGAACGTGGGATCGACCATTCTTTGCTAATTTCTTCCTTTTCCTTTAGTTTTAGTTTCTATTTTGTGGCTGTAAATTAGGAACTTAAAGGTTTAATTGTATGAATATTATTAGTATCTTTGTTCCTAATACTTGAAGTTTTGATGTAGCCATTAGACTTGAGTTTTTTAATTGATTAAATACCTTGATTGAATGCTTTTTGTTTCATTCATGCTTTTATGTATTTAATGCTTATAATTTCTTGATTAAAGATTATTTGCTTTATTGGTCTGAATTTGTGCTTGAAAAAGTATGGTTTAGGCTAGAACTTAATTGCATGACTATTTGTAAATTATTGCATGAAAGTGGAGAATTCTCTTAGAAGCCCTTAAAAGAAGTTGCTTAAAGCCTTGCATGTTATTAAAATCTAGATAGAGATATTAGGTTTATAACATTGCATGAGAGTTAATTGTGCTTGAAAGAGTCAGTTAACACCCTCACTTCTTGGCTTATGGAATATTTGCATGATAAATCTTGGTAGTTTTCTCTGTAAGTCTAATTGGTGAAATTGATTCCCTAGGATATCTCTCTCCTATTGTGTCTCCATTTATCTTTTGCTTTCTAGGTTAGCTCTTTAGTTTAGCTTGTTTGCATTTGATTTCTTTCTCTAAATAAAGTTAAGTGAGAGTAATTACGGTACTTAAATGAATTAAGAAATCCAATCCCTGTGATCAACCCTGGCCACTATATTGCAAATTTTAGAGGTTTAGATTTATAAATATATTTGATAGAGCCTTCGACAAGCTCTTTATCATCAAGTTCATTTGGTGTAGTTCAGTAAGCTTTAGTGCCTTTTAAATCCCTTGGAACTTAAGTTGAGTGATGTAGTTTATTTTCTAACCATTAAAACCCCCGTTTTTATAATTTCAAAACAGTTCAAACACTCTCGAACTCAACTAGCAAGGTGCAAGGCTTGTTTTAGTAAGTTTATAGTGTTTTAGTCTTTCAAAGTCCTTTATTAAGTATTGTAAAATAATAGCTAATCATTGGAGAGCACTTAAATGTAGTTTGAACACTCAAAATAATTGCCCATGCTATCTTGATAAGGATTAGGTGGTAAGGCTTCACCTAGACCCTTTTAATTGAGTTTGAGGTGCTCTAAGGTAGTTATCTAATCTTGAAATTTCTGTTTAAAGTTTGGTTGGGTTCTGGAGCATTTTCTTTACCATTTAAGGCTGAAATCTAAGTAAGTATACCCCGTTTGATCATATTCTAGTTTGCTCAAAGGTTTTCGAACTAAGCTTAGCCCCTAAAAGCTTGTCTCTTTATTTAGGAACCTTTTGGATTACTTCTAGGAACGCCTTAAGTAAGTAGTTTCTACTTGGTGGGTCTGTTTGATTTTGTGTAGCATGTTCTATGTTTCTTATTTAATTTGTGCGCATTATATATATTTTGTGCTTTGTTGTACCTTTTGATGAGCATGCTTATATGTGGATTTGTGAAGTTTACATGATGTTAGCATGTTGATTAATTGAGCTTGAAAGTATGTATGAGCATGTTTGTTTGGCATGAGACATGGTTTAGTAGCATGCTTAGGGAACATGCATGTGGTGAGGTTGTGAGGAGGTCAGCGAACCTTGTGAGTTTACTAAGGATTATAGGGTGATTACCAATACACCTCGAGTACAAATGGTCGAAGGGTGATATTGTCACCATTGGAATAAGATGAGCATCGAGGCCTTAGGTACAAATGGTCAAGGGTCGGTGTGATGAGTCTAAAAAGCATGCACTGGGTGCCTCGGATAGGGCCAATGCATTGCTAAGTCATCGGTGCATCTTGGATACAAATGGTCAAGGGGCGATGCACAGTTTGAGGCCTTGGTAACATTGGTCAAGGGTCGAACACCAAGCTTCATAGAGAAGTATTGAGGCTCTGGTAACAGTGGTCAGGGGTCGATGCTTCTCGCAGGGTCAGTCTTGGAGGGCTTTGGTGAGGGCTAAACATGAGTGTTGAGTAAAAACTGAGTGAGCATATCATGCATGAATTGATGTATTAGTTGCATAGCATGGTGCGAGAATTAAAGTGTTAAGAGAATCTTATGCATAGTTTACTTGTTTATGTATGCATGGTGTGATGTTGGTGAATTTACTTTGAATAAGCATGTTTGGGTGCATGTGTATATCATGTTATTTGTTGTTTGATGTTTGGTGGCTCACCAGGTATGAGCTACTTACTGAGTACTTTTGTACTGACTCCCCCCCTCAACCAAAAGATTTTGTAGGTGAGTAGGAGCTCTACGAAACTGGTGATGTATACGAGGAGACCTGATGAGAGGACATCATTATTATTACATGCTTTCTTAGTATTGATTTTCTTTGAATTGCATAATAGGATTCTAGTTCTTTTGTATAGATGTTTGGTATAAATCTTCCCATTCTTTATTTTTTCTGAAGAATAGATAGGTTCTTTTGGTAGAACTAGGTTACGAAATGAAAGTCCTAGTTGTTAAAACTTTCTTTTGTTTCTGCTAATCTATTTGAATTAAGTATGTTTTGAATTCATGAGATTCTGTTTATTCTGGGAGTTTGGGTGTGCTGAACTATAGCTAGGAGATGTGGAGGTTGTTCTTAGTTACTTTGGTTGGTTGAAGTGTGGTTTTCTTGTTTAACAGGTGCCAGAAAAAATTTGGTTATCTTGTAGTTATCCGTTATGCTGCAGAAATTTTCGGGGCATATTGGTTGTAAGTTTAGTAATGTTCTTAAGTTAGGGTAAAATTTGGGGGCGTTACATGCACAAATCAAACAAGAGAAACATAAAGCATGCATCACATAGTCAAACATACTCAAAAGGTAGAAATTACTTCTTTAAAGCGCTCCTAAAATTACCCCAAGAGTTCTTAAACCAAGGGATTAATTTTAGGGGCTAAGCTTAGTTTAAAAATCTCTTAAACAACCACAACATGCTCAAAAAAGGGGTATACTTACTTAGAAACAGTCTTCAATGATAAAGTGAACACTCCAGAACCCAACCAAACTATTGAACACCACCAAAGGCCTCAAATCCTTGTTGATCAATGTCCAAAGGTGTTCGAATGAGTCCAAAACTATAAATAAAGTCTCTTTGCAAAGGTTAGAGACTAAACTAAAACACTTTATTTGAGTTTGAAAGGACTTAAGAGGCATTAATGCTTATCGAACCACACCCAAAAACTCAAATGCTTGCGAGAAAATATTCGAAAAGACTCCAAATGGGCTTGTAACTACGAGTATAGGGATACCAAGCATTAGAAACTAATCTAAGATACTCTAATTCAGTCCAAATGAGTTTAAGAGATGCTAAACTTACAAAAACAGGCCCAATGCCTTATTGATTTGTGTTTGAGAGTGTTCGAATCAACCCCAAACTGCAAACCAAAGACTCCAACAAATTAGAACTTTAATTACAACACCTAAAGAGTATTCAGAAGGGACTAACGTGTGTTGGAAATTACCGATCGGTGCCCAAAAGGCCTTGAATATCCATTGGTCTGTGTCCGAAGGGGTTTGATCTCTCCAAAAGGGCCTAGCAGTACGTGGGTAATCCAATTTAAGGCTGATTGGAGTGTGGGTCTTGAAATCGAAGTAGTTCGAGGTTTCGAAATCATGTGGGTATGGCTGGAATTCGTGAATTAACCCCTAATAACTTCGAAGGAGGGCTGGCCAGAGCTCGATAATGCCTAAAATTGTAAGTTAAAGACGTTTAAGGTATGAGTATTAAAGATTTAAAGCCAAAGGAGAGTGGGTCAACCTAACCTTGTTGAAACGGAAGGGAAAACGGGCGGGTTTGAACCAAAATCGCCAGATGAACGCTGCTATTCTTGTGGGCCTTTGGGAACTGATTGCAGATCTGAATGTGGTCGTTTTCTTCGTCGCCGAGTGCTGGAAATGAGCTAAACAGAAAGGCATCACGTGAGGAAGAGTTGTCGACGAGGGTCTCGCCGGGGAAGGGAACGAACATAAAGGAAAAGACAAAGCGGCGTGTTGTTCGTGGCTGGAAGAGGAAGAAGTCAAAGATGGTGAGGGGGCGGCTACACACGATAAGGAGAGGGAGAAGGAGAAGAGAAAAAGAAATTAGGGTTTTTTTTTCTTCCTCTTTTGACTCTCTTTTAAATGCTTTTTACTCTTTAATAAACCAACAAAAATCCAAATAAACTCCAATTAAACTCCTAAAGATTTTTCTTCCAAATCTAGGTGAATCTTAGGAGAAAAATCTTTTGGGTAAATTACAACAAAAGCTAATCTATCAATCCAACTCAAAATAAATAATTTCCAAATTACTAGATTCGAAGTAAAATATTCAAATACGAGCATCGAGAAAATAAATCCAAAAATTAGAATTTTATACTTGAAAACATGGGGCGTCACAGTTAATATGAAAACAATGTATAATAATTACATTTAAATGTAAAACAGGTGTTAATACGGCATGTAGAGCTTCGCTTACAACCCACCTTTTTGGTTCTCATGCAACTATATAAATGTAGTGGTCATGTGTAAGTATTGTTATTTTATACATTAATACACATAAGGCTTCACGAATTTAATTAAGGGGTAACGATATGAATGACCAAATTTAAATGGTCGTTTTGAAATATGCCCTATCAACTTTTTTATTGGGTAAATAGCCAAACAATATATTCGAATATTAATTAGGATTTATCAAAATACTAAAATACCCCTAACAAAATAGAGATTTAAATCCTGGAATTATAGGGTCATTAAAAAAAATCTCAAATTCAAATCAAAACAACTCAAATTCTCATAAATCAATGATCATTTTGGACAACAAAAAATCAAAATTCTTAGTAATTAAAAATAGATAAAAAAAAAAAAAAAGAAAATCTAAACAACCAAATCTCATACACAAACGAACAGGAGATTATCTAAAATTAAGATAATTAAAACATATTCAAAATCGAGGTATATTTAAAACTTAAAAATGAAAAAAATTTAGATTTAAATTTTTCAAAATCAAACTTTCAAATAATAGGAATATTTAATCAAATTTAAAAAAGTTTAGAATCTCATACACGTAAATACCTAATATTTCAAGAACATTTAAAATAGCATCAAGGCCCCATTTGGAATTGGGTTCATAATCGTAAAAAGTAATTATGAGAGAATCTTAACTGCCTAGGCTGTTTGGTAAAACAAATTATTTATTAATCTATTAAGAATTATTTTTCAATTTACTCTTACGTGCAAATGCCGATAGATACAGCTTTTAGATTTGGCTTTCCTAAAAATTTGTCACCTCTTCTTCGACCATTTACAAATCTCAAATTTAACCTCCCATATTTGTATACATTTTTTTTCACATCTATTCTTTTATATCAATAAAATTTTGATTGATTCACTCTTTTGTAACAATTATTTTTGGTAAACTTTTATCAAATCATTTAGACTAAACAAAATTAGATGCAATTTAAATCATATAAATTTTTAAATAATTATCTTATAATAAATTATAAATTAAATATCAATATGAAAATAATTGAAGTAATAAGCCTATTTTGATCATTATAACACAACAATTTAGTATTAATTTACCAAATACCGTAACTAGTTTTTTCTACTTTAAAATTAAAATTTACCAAACACTATTTTACTTCATTTCACAGCTGATTTTTCTAAAAGCACAATTGTTAGCAATTGTTTTAAAAACTACAACAATCTCAAACGAAGCCTAAACCAAATCCTAAAATTATGAGTAATCAAATCTCATACACACAAGTAAATAAGAAGATTTCATAAATTTGTGAGATAATTAAAACTCATTCAAAATCAAGATATATCTAAAACTTATGAAAAAAAAGCTTGAGTTAATTTTTTTTGTGAAATCGAACTGTCAAATAAGAAGAAGATTCAATCGAATTTAGAAAATTTTAGAATTTCATACATGCATACCTAGTATTTTGGGAGAAAACAAATTTAAAACAACAAAATCTCATACACACAAATAAATAAAAAAAATTCCTAAAACCTGAAAATGAAAAAAAAAAAAAAAAAAAAAAAAAAAAAAAAAAAAAACTTAAATTTAAATTTTTTTCAAAGTTGAACTTTAAGTAATTGGAAGATTTAATCAAGTTTAGAAAATATTAGAATTTCATATATGCAAATACTTGGTATTTCTAGAGCATTTTAAATTTTCTTCATTCGATTGCCCTTACGTCTTCAACCATAGCGTAAACCCCTCCTTTCCAAATCACCTCCTCCTCTATCTTTGGTTGCCAGAACTTTCCTCTATCGAAATTCGTCCACACTAGCTTCAATTTCTTCGATCTCGAACGAAAATCATCCATCTTTCCAGTGAAGGCTGCCATTAACGCTGGGTTCTCCTCGAAAATTACCTCTTTGTCCTCATACGCTATCTCCTATTTGGGAATCGTGGTTTGAAGAGTGTGAGAAAAACACAAAGATGACCTCCATGAATGCAATTAATATTTAGGAGAATGATGTACTTATTTTGAGGGTAGATAGAAACTCCAATAACGGAAAGCCTACGATACCTATAATCTAAATATCTAAAACTCAGCAGGAAATTGAGAGAAACAATGGAGGCGATGATGTAACTAGGCCAAAGAAATATCGTGAAGGTTGCCAAAACATAAAACAATACATTTATATTTTAAAATTGAAAAGAAATAAACCGTAAAAGTTTTGAATCAAATTTATGATATACAACAACATTATTAAAATTGGAAAGATAATGTGAAATTCGAAAATAAAAAACATGATTCCAGGGGTTACCAAATTGAAATTTGAAAATCATGATTTTAGGAAATGTATCTTTAGTTGCACTCTCCATACGTCAAGGAGCCTAGTCGCTAACTTATTTACGAGGGTAAAAATGGAAGGAAAATAAGCACAAGAGTACCCCTAAAAATGTGGTGTCCATGATTCATTAAAAAAGAATTATTTTCCATTTTTCAGAAAATGACGTTGTATGTGTAGCTATTTCTTCCAATTTCCCTAAAATGTATAATTTAGAACCTTTTTAATTAGAACAAAGAAAATCTCATTGTGTATGAGTATTAAATCCTATCTTAATTATTGAATTATTATTATTAAAATGTTCGAATATTATATTGTAGTTGTTCAGCTCTTAAAAGTTTGTTTTAATCCATAAAATTTGCATAAAAATTAATTGGAAAAATAGTGATTTGAGCTTGGTGAATATTTGGTATCTTAAGTTTTAAAAGTGACACTTTAATTTCTAAAGTTTGAAAAATAATTCTAAATGGTCAATTAAATTGTTAGTTGACTAACGAAAAAAAGGACGTGTCATATTGAGGTGACAAATTTTAAATAAGGTGACCAATTTAATAATTTTATATTATTTCTTTTAGATTACATCATGATATTTTCATTTTTTCTCCTCACTCTTTCCCTCTCTCTCTTCCTCTGCCCTTCTTTCCCAAACCCACTTTTCCACTATTCCCAAACTCACATCTACTCGGTCCGTTGTGTTGCTTTTTCAAAATTTTGTAAATACCCATGCAAGATACAGCCAACTATGTTAATGAGAAAGAGGTAAAACTCTCTATTTGTTTACTTATTTTTATTTTTTTTTATCATTTTTTTTACTTATTATGTATAACAATTTTATCAGTATTATACTTAATATAAGATATATCATGTTTAATATAAATGATATACTTTATATTAGGTATATTAGTTATATCGATGATGTACTTAATATTAGGTGCTAACATGAACATAGCTCAACTGGCATAAAGCATAAACCCTCGATCAAGAGATTAAAGGTTCGAATTCTTTAAGGTTCGAATTCCGCGCCCCACATATTATCAAAAAATGTACTTAATATTGGTATATTAGTGATTACTTTATATGTAGTGGCAACAAATTCAATCATGGTGAAACCTAGTTTTTTTTTTGAGTTCAACAACATTTAGGGATGGGAGATTCGAACTCTGACCTCTTTGTCGATGGTACATGTTAATTACTGTTGAGCTATACAAACTTTGGCCAGTTAAACCTAGTTTATTCATTATTATATGATATGAATTAAACAAGAGGATATTGGGTTATAGTTAAGAATTAGAGTAATTGTTTAAAGATTCTACACAACTCCACTTTAGAGAACTTTTTAAGTATTTTACATACGAGCATGAGGACGAATATATTTCAGTTTGTAATCCCAGGGACAGGCCTCAATCAGAAAAATTGCAAGCACCTGGAAATCATAATTCGCCTCTTTGTATTATAGATCCAACTGTAAGTTGCATTCTTATGGTTCTAGCTTGACATTAGTCAAAAGGCAGAGACCTAATAAATATTATTTTAATCCAAAATTGGACAGTTGTTTTTAATTATGGTCAAAATCATCATCATCTTAGTCTCATTTGATAACCATTTTATTTTATTTTTTTATTTTAAATTAAGTCTATAAACACTACTTTCGTGTATCTTTTTCTTCCTTTATTACCAACTTTTTGAAAACGTTTTAAAAATTCAAATCAAAATTTGAAAACTATATAAAAAAGTAGTTTTTTAAAAAACTTGAATTTGTTGTTAAAATTTAAGTTATAATTCAAATGTGTTTTTAAGGAATATAAAAGCATACAAAAAAATTGTGAGGAAACAACGTTTGTAACAATCAGCTCTATAGAGATTCAGTTACAACAGTTGAAACTGCAAATTCTTTTTAAACCATTTTGATCAAGAAGTAAACTATTAGACTTAATATTTGTAATAAATCATAGTTAGTTGAGTTGTTATATACAGTTACATATTTGTTGTACACTTAGTTCTTTGACACTTGTATTGTCAAGTGGTTATATATATGCTCTGGCTTCTATTAAATGATATGCAAGGTTATTTACTCTCTGTTCTAATATAGTATTAGAGCAGTTTTATTTCCTTGTGAAAGTTTCTTGCATCCCTGATAGTGCTCATGGCTGGTGATGAAAATGTGAACCATAATCTTTCTACTCCATATGTAGCGACCCGACTTTTTCTATTAGACTTTCTAAGGACGTTACCACATGCATGCTAATAAAATTTTAAAATCTTTAATAATAGACAAAAAGAATTAAACATTTTACTAAACAATCAAAATCTTTTGGTTCCGGATCCTTTTTAAAATCATTACAAAGCATAATATGAATTAAAATGTTAAATCAAATGAAATAATTTCACATCATATCGTTTACTAACAAAATATTTTTTAATAATACACAATCAAAATGCGGAAATCATGCTCCTCTAAGTCACCCATGACCCTTTCAGCAAACTGCCATGTCAATCGCCTAGGATATGTCTTTGTCTTTACCTGAAAAGAAAAACATTTTTGAAAAAGGATGAGTATATTTAAAATACTCAGTAAGTGACCCCACTACCGGAGTCGGGATATGCAAACATCTACAAAATGATTTTTTTTTAAAACTTTTCCTCTAGTGGGACCTACAACCTTTTCATAGTAGAAACGTTTCCTTTTAACTTTTCTCTTCAGCCTAATGTAGACAATAATCCCATCCTAACATTTCCTTTTTATTTAACGCTTTCGGGTTCATTTTCATTTAACCTTTTCAGGTTCATTTTCATTTAAACTTTTCAGGTTCCTTTTCATTTAAATGTAAATCTATAAATTTTAGGAGGGTAATTGTCATAGCCTTCGTAAGCATTTTATCATGAAAACACACATGTATGCATGAGGTCCCAAGGCATTTTCAGTTTTCATTCAGTGATGCAACATAAAATAACATTTTCACATTATTCACCATAAATCATAAATCACGCATCACATTCATAAGAATATTTGAAAATCATACATGTAAAAATTCATTTTCATATAAAAACATAACATTTTAAAATCCAGTTCCCAACTTGCTGTGAGTAGTCCGGCATAAAGTCACTTACCTCGACTTCAAAACTAAATCAAGGGAGCTAACAATCTATTAAAGAGATCCTTCGCCAAGCCTACAACAAATCCAAATGAATTAATGCGTGAAATTCATAACCTTCAAACAAAACCAACAAAACCAACTTGAAATTTTACTTTATATAGCTTACCAAGAACGTTTAGAGGATAGTCACACAAATTGATTCTCAACTCAATGACGCCTTTGGACCTTTAATTTTTGGTTTGAAGCAAAACAAGTCTAATCATTCGCCGAAAAGGTTTGACAAGGATTGAACTATGCAAATCCGTACTTTGTAGCCTATGAGTGATCATACATAAAGTCAAACACATTATGGATCAACTCAAGTCTCAACCAAAACCTAGAAAAATTGACTTTGCTTAACTCGAAAGTCCTTTAATTGCCTCGAACCAATTTCATAAAAATAACGACGTAATCAAACTAATCCTGAAATTTATTTGAGGGTTAATAACCAATCAAGACTTGAACCTTACTTGACGTCGTCCTTAAGTCTTGTTCGATAAATTCAAAACTCGTTCGAAGCTATAAATAAAAGGGTCCCAAATGTTAGAGCCTAATTTACAACATCTAAAACAAGTTCGAAAGTGATCAAACAAATCCTTGCCCATTAAAACTTACCAAAAAGGCTTGGGTCCTTGCTGGTTTGACCCCAAACAACCTCGATTTGCAAATTCGAGGTCTAAGTGTTGTCAGTATTCTGTTTCGAGGCTATTCAGACACGTCGGTGAAGGGAATAATCGAATTAAACCCATAGTGGAAGCGTTGGAATCGACTTTGATTTATTTAGAATTAAACACAAAATTAAAGTTAAGCAAACATACCTTGAAAATAATATGGAGATATTTCTGGCGGGTCTTTATCTCCTCCACAAAGTCTTCCTAACTATGACTCGAACACCGGACCAAGGCTTGTGGGAGTCTCTTGAAAGAAAATCCACAAGGGATTGGAGAGGTAGATGTCTAAAGAGAATTCTCTAATTCTCTATTGAGGAGATATGTGTTATTTCTAATGGCTCAACCCAAGGGTCCTACTTATAAAGACCAAAAGAAAATATTTGTCATAATTAAAATATTATATTTTAATATCTAATATATTAAAATATATCTTATATTTATTTGAATCTCATTCAAATCTCCTACGATATTTATTTATTTGAATCTCATTCAAATCTCCTACGATATTTATTTATTTGAATCTTATTCAAATTCTATAAATATCTTTTATTTAATGTATCTAATATACATTAATTATTTTAATATTTAATGTATCAAATACAATAAATCTATTTTCCTCTTATATATTTAATATATCTAATATATTAAATATTAATTTGAACATTTCAATTTTTTTTCAACTACATTATTCATCTTTTAGTGTTACTATGAGCTAGCAAAGAGACCTTATGAACCTACAGATTATAAGCTCCAATGATACAAAATCAATTAATTAAACTCTTTAATTAATTAATTTTCATTAATTAACTATAGGTCACTCCACTATAGACCTAGAGTTGCACTCTTATGCACTGTAGGACAAGTTGTGTCCATAGATATAATCATTCCATGCAAGTCGATCATTCATGAGTTATTCGTAATTTCAGCTGGGTCAAAAGTTCATTTTACCCCTATAATTACATCTTGCACCTTAAGTACCACTGATCATCTAATGAACAATCTATTGATTAAGATCAAGTCGCATATGATCATCCTTATGAAATATTAATCTTCTCAATTAACGGATTTATAAAGAGATATTAAATATTTCATGGTCTAGTCTTACACAAACTCTTTGTATAAGATTCTCCCACTTAGACATGAACGATTTAGATCAAATCATTTGTAACTATTATAAAGTGGGTCGTATCAATAATGTTACCAGGATAAGGCACCCAACCTTATCCATATACTATGACCCTTTAGGTTATTTCTTGAACATGATCCTCCCGTATGTCAACCACATACTGTTCAAGATTACACTAATAACCTTAGATATTTCATATAATGGATAATATTATATTGTAAATAAAATAATCAAAATTATTATTAATTATTAAATAAATCATTAATTACGAAACTTTCGAGCATAAATCCCAATGGTTGAAACATGTGGGTAGTTGAATCTAAGAGATGCCGACTGAAACCACCATTGACGAACACAACAACTCATTGGAACATGTGGGTCTCACGTCAGAGAGGCTCACCAGTGCTGCAAATCGAAGGAACTAATGCTTGAGGTCTGTTGACATCGAAAAACGCGAGAGCAAAAGAGAGTCGTGAGAGAGAGAGGGGGAAATAGACCACCGCCGTCGAATCTGGAAGCTAGGACTGTCGTTGCTGTCGTCGTCGATGCTGTCACTCGTGGGTGCTCGCCAGAACGAAGAAGAAGAAGGAGATGGGGGGGTTGGCATGAGGTTGAAGAATAAGAGGGATGTGGAGACTGCGCAAAAGACAAAAGCTTAAGGTTTATTTTTTTTATTTAATTAGTTTTTTTTTAAACAAAACCTTAAATCTTTTATTCCCCTTTTACCCTTTTTCCATCTATTTATTTTCTTCTCTTTTCTCCTCTCTTCGAACTAAACCTCCTCTTTCCTCCAATTTCAAAAGAACCACAATAGAATCCATAATGTTTGGATACCATTCAAGTTAGCTTCCTCGGGCTCCAAATTCCTTAATTTAAACTCTACAATAAATCTAATAGGCCCAGATAATCTCAAAAATTAGTTAGAGGAAAATTAAACCATAATGTAGTCCAAAAATGAAAATTAAACTTATTGAAAAACGTGGGGCGTTACACCTTATACTACATCTTCTTCCACAATTCAATCGACTAATCCATCTATAGTTCAATTGTATGTCAATCCTTACTTTCCTCATCACTCTGATAGTACAAGTTTGGTTCTTGTCTTAGATCTATTGACTAAATCAAACTACACTTCATGGAGTCGTGTGATTCTTCTTGGACTTACTGTCAAGAACAAAGTAAGATTTGTTGATGGATCTCTCCCATGTTCGACTGGAGCAGTATGCAATTCTTGGATCATATGTAACAACGTTGTAACATATGATCCAAGAATTGCATAACGACTTGGATCTTAAATTCATTATCGAAGGAGATCTCTGCCAGTATGATAAGACTTAATTAATCACATTTATTATGTCTAATTTCCTTCTATTTTGATGGAATATTGTGCTTAATTGTGAAATTTTAATTTTATTTAGGTGGTGAATTACCAAAGATTTAGTGGAATTAGCCTAAAAACACGTTTTAGTTTAATTTCAAAAATTAAAAAAAAAGAAAAATAATATATATATATATAAAGAGTTTGAATTGAAAAAAAAAAAAGAAATGAAAATAAAATTTAAAAATAAATTAAAATAGAAAGCAATATAAAAACTTAAAAATATATAAATAAATAAACATAACAAACTTTGAGTTTGTTTGTCTTTCTTTCTGCAGTGGCGCATGGAGGACTTCTTCAGTAGGCTTCTTTAAAGTCTTCAGGAGAAAGAAAAAACAACCACTTTTTTTTGGAGAAGACTCCTTCATGCATTCTTTTTGGCAATGTTTAAGGAGTGAGAAAATCTACTTTTAGAGAAATTCCCCATTTCCTTCAAATATAAAAAGGCATAGGATGCAGTGGAGTGGAAGATAGCGTAGTTTATGTTTTCAATTTCTTTGGATTTTTTTTTGTTTAGTTCTTTGAGTTTTTCTTTTTTTATGTTTCTTCCCCTTTACAGTTTTTACTGACTTTCATCATGTGTGGCTAAATTTTAATTTTTGATTCAAGGGTGATTTAATTTCCAATTGTAATTTTGTGAGGCTTCGGGGCCAAAGAGAAATTTTATCTTTAATTCAAGAATTCTTTGTTTCTTGTTCTTATTTTTATGATTGATTGTTATTAAATAAAATTGACGCCTTAATTTAGTATTAATTGATTTATTGCTATCTATGATTTTGTAATCCGTAATTATCACAAATAATTGAAAAATGTAGCAAGGAGTTGGCTTATGTGTGTGTAACTATGACTTTTCCATTTTATATAGCTTGCATATAGTAGACTCTAGGGAAACAAAGAAACAAAATTAATTGACTTGTAGCTATCTCAATTAGTTAGTTTAGGTTTATTCATTCTCATTGTTTTTAATGCTATTATTTAATCAATATGGAATGCTATCATGCTCAGTTGATTAAATGATAAGTTTTGATTTTGATGCTTAGTTAAAGTCAATTAAATTAAGGAAATTTACATTTATTGCGGCTTTTCTGAATAAATTGACTAAGTTCTTGAATTTGAGAAATTGAAATTTTCTCTTTTTGATTTTCTCTCTCACTCAAACATTCTAGTGGTTTCCTACATTCTAGTGGTTTCTTACATTCCAGAAATTAAAATTTGATCCTCCTTTATCTTTTAATTCTTACATTCTAGTGGTTTTTTTCCTAGTAGGTTTGCTAAACCCAAGGAAGATGAAACCACTGGAATGTAAGAAACCACTAGAATGTTTGAGTGAGAGAGAAAATCAAAAAGAGAAAATTTCAATTTCTCGAATTCAAGAACTTAGACAATTTATTTAGGAAAGCTACAATAAATGTAAATTCTCCTAATTTAATTGACTTTAACCAAGTATCAAAATCAAAACTTATCATTTAATCAACTGGGCATGATAGCATTTCATATCGATTAAATAATAGCATTAAAAATAATGAGAATGACTAAACCTAAACTAACTAATTGAGATAACTATAAATAAATTAATTTTGTTTCTTTGTTTCTCCAGAGTCTATTATGCAAGCTATGTAAAATAGAAAATCCATAGTTACACACATAAGTCAACTCCTTGCTATATTTTTCAATCATTTGTGACAATTACGGATCACAAAATCATGGATAGCAATAAATCAATTGATACTAAATTAATGTGTCAATTTTAGTTAATAACAATCAATCATAAAAATAAGAACAAGAAACAAAGAATTCTTGAATTAAAGATAAAATATCTATTTGCCCCGAAGCCTCACAAAATTACAATTGAAAATTAAATCACCATTGAATTAGAAATTAAACCTTGGCCACACATGGTGGAAAGCAATAAAAACTATAAAGAGGAAGAAACATAAAAAAAACTCAAAGAACTAAACAAAAACAAAACCAAAGACATTTAAAGCACAAACTTCACTATCTTCCACTCTCCTACATCCTATGCCTTTTTATATTTGAAGGAGAGGGAGAATTTCCCTAAAAATAGATTTTCTCACTCCTTAAACTTTGCCAAAAAGAATGCATGAATGAGTCTTCTCTAAAAAATAGTGGCTGTTTTTTTTTCTCCTGAAGAGTCTAAAGAAGCATGTTGAAGAAGTCATCCACTTGTCACTACGCAAAGAAAAACAAACAAACTCAAAGTTTGTTATGTTTATTTATTTATTTATGTTTTTTAAAGTTTATATATTGCTTTCTATTTTAATTTGTTTTTAAATTTTATTTTCATTTCTTTTTTTTTTAAATTCAAACTCTTATATATATATATATATATATATATATATATATATTTCAATTTGTGAAATTAAACTAAAACGTGCTTTTAGGCTAATTCCACTAAATCTTTGGTAATTCACCACCCAAATAAAATTAAATACAATTTCTACAATTAAGCACAATATTCAATCAAAATAAAAGGAAATTAGACTTATAAATGTGATTAATTAAGACTTATCACAATATTAATTTTGTCGATTCTACTTGAAAAGTATGGCTTGATCTACAACAACAACATTATCAGCATAGAAATCGCCCGAGGACTTTTCAGCTTCGAAGAGAACTATCAAACCTAGTTCAAGACTAGAATTGCATCACCACATATTTCGCTATGTTGAAAACACTCTGGAACGAACTTGCATCCTATCGGTCTTCATGTTCTTGTGATTGATGTTCATGCGGAGGTGTGAAGGAATTGATTGATTACTTCCAGATTGAACATGTCATGGCATTTTTAATGGGACTGAATGAGTCTTTTGCTCAAATTCAAACGCAACTTCTGCTTATGCAACTAACACTTGAATCCTCGCATCATGCCATGTTCGTTCGATTTTACTCAACACTCATGTTTAGCCCTCACCAAAGCTCCTAAGACTGGCCATTCAAGAAGCTCCGGCCTTATCCATAGTTACCAGGCATCAACACATCTCTACGGAGCTCGACATTTGACCATTGTCAATAGTTACCAAGGTTCAAATTGTGCATCGACCCTTGTCAATATATAGTTACCAAGGTCTTAATGACTCAGTAATGTATTAACCCTTGGCCATAATTACCAAGGTTTCAATACATGCCTCAAATCTCATCCCATCGACCCTTGTCAACAGTTACCAAGGTCTCGATCTATGCCTCGACCCTTGCCCATAGTTACCAAGGTTTCGATGACTTAGCAACGTATTGACCTTTGTCGATAGTTACCAAGGTCTCAATACTTGCCTCAAGATTCATCACATCGACCCTTGTCAATAGTTACCAAGGTCTCAATGCTCCTTTGAACTCCTTCTCACAGGCTCACTATAATACATGTTTCCTAAGCATGCTCCTAGACCATGCTTTAAGCCCAAGTATATAAAATTACAAATTCGTAGCTTACATATGCATAATCAAACAACACAAAAATCCAACATGCTAACAACGCATAACCATAGTGTGCATCACACAACCAAGCATGCACAGCATAAACATATATATATATATATATATATATATATATATAACGCATAATGGAAATCAGCAAGAACCATACAACATGCTACATATAGTCAAACAGACACAATAGATAGAAACTACTTATCTAAAGCGCTCCTAAAATTATCCCAAGGAGTTCTAAACCAAGAGATTAATTTTAGAGGCTAAACGTAGTTCGAAAACCTTTAAACAAACCAAAACATGCTCAAATAGGGGTATACATACTTAGAAACAGCCTTAAAAATGCTAAAGTGAACTCTCTAGAATCAAACCCAACTACAACAAGAATTTTCAAGGATTAAATGTCACACCCCCTCCCGACTACCTGTTATCTTAGCCCGGAGGAAGGCGTGAAGCCAACAGGCATCGTTTCACTTCTTAACGATACCTATGACCCTTTTAATTCCTGATAAACAATCCATACCTGTATACGAGATACTATACATACCACAGCAGGAAATTAGGAATCTTATTACACATACATACGGAGCGGTTCTGGTTAAACCTAACTTGAACAAGCCAGACACGACCAGACGTGCTTTATACACCCAAGACCACTAGTTCCATATACAACATAACTACACATCCCTATTAAGTTATGTACAATACGAGCAGACTTGCTATACTACGCCAACCACGTACAAAAATATCAAACTCGTAGAGCGTTCAGCAGGCTGTGGCAGGATCTCAGGCACCGGGAACTCGATTTCTACCTGGAAAGTTGGAAAACATTGAAAGAATGAGCTGGAAAGCTCAGTGAGTGACTGAGTTTAAAGTAATTATCTCATAAATCATAACATTTGGCAAACTACAAGCATATGTGTCGTCAGACAAGCGTGAAATATAAACTTATAAGGACAATAGCTTCTTCCAGAAATCCAGCAAGTATGTCATTTAAATCTCGCTAGCATATCCAGAGTATTCATCATCTAAAACATATAATAAACTAGGTTGTTTAAGACACGCTCAGTACAATCAATGTTCATTCTACGATGTAGTGGGGCCCGCCCAGCACTCCCATCGTCTTTGTCGTAGTGGGGCTCGCCCAGCACTCACGACAGCATTGTTGTCACAGAGTACACTCAACGTCGACAACAGAAAATGACATGTGTGCACACGGTACTATACAACCTCAGCCTCAGTATCTCAACCATTAACTCATTCAGGTCTCAGAGAAACACATGAAAACCTTTAACAGTTCTTGCTAACACATGTAGACTTGGAATTTAGGTATTTCTTCTAGTTTCAGAAAATCAGTATACATAGGCTCACAACGAACAATTTAAATCATTTTTAGAAAACCATATATGCTTATGAGTACGTGTTCAAGAGACCATAAATCTTTAAGCTACATTATTCTTAGGAAGTCTTTTCTTTTCATGAACACAAGTTCAAGCATAGAATTTATTTTCAGAATTCATTTTGTCACTCACAGCGTTAATAATAGATTCTTGGTCCGTAAATTTGTCCTATTTCTTCTTGGCCTGTCAAACAATACAAAACCAAGCATTAGAATCTTGACCTCACGAACTTAAGGCCTAGGGTTGCAAAAACCACCCCATCAATTTCCTGCACTTTACAGATTTTATACCTTAAACTCACACACCTATAACTTTTCCATTACTTGCTCAAAAATGATGTACTTTATACCAAACTCTTCCTTTTTGAACCCTCTAAAACTTATCTGAATGAATGAAATTGAAATTCCTAAAGGATATGTCCGTAAATACCTCGAAAGCCACTTCCTACAAAATCGGTTTCTGCACTTTCCAGACTCGTTTTCCTGCTGCACCCTGAACTTAACATGAATTTTAAGGCAACTTCCATTCAATTTATAACTACGACTTATTCATGAAAGTTATAGGAAATTAAATCAGCTTTCCATCCATACCTAATACAGCTTCTAATTCGAAGTCTACAGATCAGCACATCTCAAAAACCAGAGGTTCCCCGGATTTGACAGCAAAAACACTCCTCTGACTTCCCTTTCAAAAACCCATAACATAAATTCAGATTTTGCTCGAGCTTCCTTCACGAAAATTGTTCTAAAATGAGTTAAATTTCAAGGAAATCAAATCTCACCTCTTAATACCTCTTGTGGAGCTCAAAACGTTCCAAATATCAGAGGTAGTCAGGGTTGAACGCAAAATCTTCCATGCAACTTGGATTGATCTTCCCTCCTTTTCTTCTTCAATTACAACTCCAGCATCACCTTTCTTCTTTATCTTATTCTCTCCCACGAAGAACCCTAATTATTTCACCAAAATGGGTAGCAAAATGGATGGACAATAATTAAAGAGAAAGAGTTTGATGGTGGGGCCCTTTTCCTCTCATTTTCATTTTTCTTTTCTTTTTTCTTTTTTTTTCTTCTTTTTCCTTCCCAAAACAATATACCAACCTCCTTTCCTTCTTTCCTTTTAATTTTTAAGAAGTTTCAAGGAGGAACTCCGGGTTTACATTAAAACCTAACTTACAGCACCTTAAGCATGTGTAGAGAGTGTCTAAACAACTCTTATCTCTTAATCCTTACCCAAAAAAACTTGGGTACTTACTTAAAATGTTTGAAATAGCTCTAAAGTGGTACGAAACTACAATTAGGGGGTTTTCAATGATTAAAGACCATTTTACAACACTTAATATGACTTCGAACAAGTTAAAGGAGTGTTAAACTTACCAAAACAGATCAAAGTGCTTGCTGGTTCGAGTTCGATAGTGTTTGAATTGATTCAAAACTGCAATTAGAACACCCTCAAAGGTTAAAGACTGAACTACAACACTTCAAAGTATTTAAAAAGGGTTTAGAGTGATCGTTGCTTAAAACTTACCAAAAGAACTCTTACACTTGATGTTTGATGTCTGAATAGGTTTGACTTCCCCAATAAGAGCCCAACAACATGTGGGTACTCCAAATTAAGGCTGATTGGAATGTGGGTCACGAAATCAAAGGGGTTCAAAGTTTGATTCTTGAGTGGGTCAGTGCTAGAATCCACAAATCGACACCAAAGGCCTTGAACAATGGTTGGTTGATGTTAGAATGGAAAATCAAAGGCATTTAAGGAATGTGTTTTGCAGATCAAGCTCAAAGAGGGTGGGTCAACCAAACCTCGTCGAATAAAGAAAATCGCGTTTGAAATAGGGACGTCGGAGTAGAGGAACGCAATGAGGGCATGCGTCTCGCATCGTCGTTCGGAGGAAGCTTGAGGGTGCTGCTGCAGTCATGCTGGTGGGGCTCACCATGCATCAGATCTAGACCATGGTAGGGCTATGGTTGTTCGCGATCTGCCCCATGCGTGAGAAGAGCTCGCCATTGCGAGCTGGACTTACCGAAGTGAGGAAGGAGATGATGTCGAAAGTGGGCTGGCTAGAGATGAAGAAGAAAATAGGGTTGTGGCAGGAGAGGGAGTAACGCGAAGAAAAACGCGAAGAAAAACGCAAGGAGAGGGGGTGTCGGCTGCATTGTGTGAGGAAGAGGGAGAAAAAGAAGAAGAACTTAGGGTTTTTGTTGCACATGCTTTTCTTTTAATTGACTAACAAACACAAATAAACTCCAATAAATAAGAAGGTGAAGGTCTAGGATTTCCAAGATTCCCAAATTCTTAGTTGATTTTTTCCAAAATAAAACTCAAAATAAACTCTTAACACTTTAGGTAATCTTTTTGGTTTAGGATTCAGGCTCCTTTTGGGATTTGGAGGTAAAACCTAAAATTAAAACCCCAAACTTTAGGAAATTAAGGATTTAATTAAAAATCTATTTTTCCTAAAATTATTAGAAATTTAATTTGTCAAACTTGGCTAACCTGAAACTTTAATTTCCCAAATTAAAACCTCAGGAACAATGGAGTCCAATTGTTTTTAAAATGATAGACTTAGAGACTTCAAGCTGTAACTTAAACTCTAAATTAGCTTAATTTAGTAATGCTGGGGTGTTACACATTATTTCCTTGGATTGGGGTTAGCAAGATCTTCCAAGGGAATTTTTCTATCTCAACGTCATTATACGCTTCAGTTACTCGAGGATACTAGATTTTTGGCTTCTAAGCCTTCTCCTCTATTGTCGAAGAAAACCATAATGTAATTATTGTGCCGTGGGATACCACTGCCTTGAAAGAAAATTCGGCACGACCTCGGTGCTAATCGTGTTATGTCCGGTTGCTCCCCAAGGTTAACACAACACCCACCTCGAACGTGCACTCGTTAGAGGAAGATTGGAATCAAAATAAATTTGCTCAGAATACCAAAAGACTAATGCAGATAGATAAACGACGGAAGAAGATTGGAAGAAGAATGTCTCTGTTTTCTAGATCTGGATCTATATTTGAATAGAATAAAATAAAACGTTTTGAAGGAAAAACGGTTTTAGATCCAAAAATTAAGGAGACATTAAAGAGGGAGTTATTCTAAAACGGTAACAAATATTGAATGCTAAAAATTGGATAGAAAGGTAATAAAAAATTAGTTCTTTTTTAAGCACAAACGCGATTCCCGAACCCGCCGGCCCGACTGGACGGACGGCTGCGACGCGTGTGTGGGGAGAGATTTTACTACCACTCTATTCACATTTTATAAGCCTCCAAAGATGCTCTAGTATATAAACCCACTTCCCAACTTAAAATCTTTCAATGTGGGACAACACCATTCTATCTCTTGCAAAGACTTATAATGGACCAAAGGCCCAAAGCCCATTGTAGTCATTCCCAACATCCTCTGCCTATGGACCCTAATTTTCGTATATAAGCCTATTAAGGAGAACTCTTATCAGATCCCACTGGATATTGAAGGCTCATTGGCGGATTACTTTACTTAATTGTTTCACGACTTGATATCACTTTGGCTGTTCATAAATTAAGTCAATTTTTTTCTCAACCACGTCAATCACACCTTGTTGGCGTTCATACTCTGCTACAATATCTAAAAGGTTGTTCAGGTCGAGGCATATTTCTTCCTAAGTCTTCATTTTTTCAGTTGAAGGCATTTAGTGATGCAGATTGGTCCTCGTGTGTCGATTCTTGCAAATCTATTACAAGTTTTTGTATATTCTTTGGAAATTCGCTTATTTTATGGAAAGGAAAGAAGCAAAGTATAGTGTCTCGATCATCCGCAGAAGTTGAAATATCGAGCTCTTGTTGCCACCACGAGTGAGATTACTTGGCTGCAACAGTTATTGTTTGATTTGCATATTTGTTCTCCATCTCCTGCTTTGATCTTTTGTGACAATGATGCAACTATTCACATTGCTTCTAATGCCATTTTTCACGAGCGCACAAAGCACATTGAAGTAGATTGTCATTTTATTCGCAAAAAAAAATTGTTCATGGAGATATTAAGCTTCTTTCCTGTCCAAACTCATCAACAACTCGCTGACATTTTTACCAAAGCTTTGTCTAGTACTTCTTTTATGTCTCTATTATTTAAGGTGGGAGTCATTAACATTCTAAGTCTATCTTGAAGTGAGTATTAGACTTAATATTTGTAATAAATCATAGTTAGTTGAGTTGTTATATACAGTTACACATTTGTTGTATAGTTAGTTCTTTGACACTTGTATTGTCAAGTGGCTATATATGTATGCCCTTGCTTCTATTAAATTATATGCAAGATTATTTACTCTCTGTTCTAATATAAACAATTACTTTTTATCATCTTTTACTCTCCATAATCTAAGATTATAGAGTAAAATATGACAAAAAGTAATTGTTCTTTTTGGAAGTAATTTAGAAACATCTCCATCTTCAGAAACAAGGACCGCAATAAAATGAAGAGTCCGGAAGATAAACGTGGAAAGCAAGAAGTTTTGATGAGGATACTTCTGATTTCGCCAATACTTGAAGGTTTAGATTTATATGGAATTGCACAACTATATGCTTTTTTCGAGATAACTAGTTGTGGAAAAACTGTAAGCTTATTCTATATATATATATATCAGCTTAATCTTTTGAGTCTTAGAATTTTTCTTAGCAACAAAAGTAGAAAATTCTAGGTTGAATTCCTGTCATGTAATTTCTTCTTTACGTGATATTATTAAGCTCATATGTAGTATCTTATATATCAGTAAACTGATGTCTAAACCTACATGTGAGGGAAATATTGAAATATGAATGGTTTAAATTTTTCATTAACTAAGAGTTTAAGGATACAAAAAGAAACATTTTATTTGTCCATCTAAGCAATGCCACAGCATGATCTATTTGAACAAGGCATGCATGTTTTTTTTTCTTTTTTCACTTTCTCCTACATTCATATCTCAAAAGCATATACGTGCATTTGTAGGATAAGAGTTGAATCGGACAATCAAACATTTACAAGGTTTATATATAATGTGAAAGGAATATGTAGATGATAGGAAAGAATATTCGAAAGGCAAAATTGGATGGTCTGTCATTATTGTGAGATTTTGAAAATAAAAAATAATGGACGAGGATAGAACAATCCTGCTATATATACCCTACTATGGCTTCTATTCTACAAATACCAATAATTAATTTCGATCCATTTACCCTTCTTGCCTGTTGAACTCTTCAAAAACAAGACGGAGGTGAGAGTGTGGACCAACGAGATCGTCGTCCTCATATCCGTTCATTGTGAGACCAAAGATGAAGATCAACAGCAACACCCATGTAATCAATTTTATGATTCCATTCGGTTAACGGAACGAAAAATTATTGAATGAGGCCGCCACAATGTGGCTGTCTCATAACAACCGTTGGATGTGGATCCAATAATTTTCATGTCTCTTAATAACCATTAGATATAAATTTAAAGTACTTATCTCTCTCCATCCAACGGTGAAAAAATTTCAGTCATATTGTGGCAGTCTCATCGAATAATTTCTCCAACGGAACAGAGAAATAACAGTTCCGTTCGGTCGAAATTAGGGTTTCCATTGAATTTTATCATTTATGATTTTAATATATTAAGTAACTTGTAGGATTTTTCCAACTAGCCCGTCTAGCTCAGATGGTAGAGCGCAAGGCTCTTAACCTTGTGGTCGTGGGTTCGAGCCCCACTGTGGGCGATAATTTTTCCATTTTTCACTTAACCACTCCATCCTCGGGAACTAAACCAAGATTCAATTTCTGTAAGAAAAGGTGCGAAAAAAAGCTCCAATAGTTTATTCAATTTGCTTTAAAAAGCAATAAAAGAAAGAAATAACTTTATTACTAATTTATTAGTGATAAAGAGACGACTTTGCATCATTTCAAAATTAATATATTTCAAAAATAAATTAAAAAAAACCATATTAATTTTTATTTTTTTTTTAAATAGTCTCTTTTGTTATAGGTCAACCATTCAAATATTCACTCTCACAATTGTAATGTCATATTAAAAAAAAAAGTGTTAATTGACATAAAACATGTAGCTTCTTGAATGATTTTATTTAATCAAAAGTATTTGTTAAAAAAAAATTAATAAATAAAAGTACTTTTTAAAAAAAAAAAAAAGTGATTAAAAAAACTATTATTATGAGTAAATTCTACAAGAATTTTGGGTTTTCCCGACGCTAAAAATGGTCGGACAAAGTCCAAAAACCGTCGGGAAAACCTTTCCCGACGAAAAAAAGTGCGTCGAAATGATCGTCAGCATATCCCGTCGGGGAAGCTTTTGCTGACCAAATTTTGGTGGCGTCGGCATTTCTAGAAATGCCGACGCCACTTTGTGGTTGGCAATTAAAGGATTTGCCGACCAAATACAATTCGGTTAGCAAATCCTTGAATTGTCGACTAAATTATTAGTTTGGTCGATTTTTATGGGAATCGCCGACCAAACTAATAATTTGGTCGGCAAATCAAGGAATTGCCGACTAAATTGTATTTGGTCGGCAAATCCTTTAATTGCCGACCAAATCATTAGTTTGGTCGGCAATTCCCATAAAGGCCGCCAAACCACAAATTTGGTCCGCATTGCTTTATCTTTGATCTTTTTTTATTTCAACAAATTTTTGTCTAGATTTTCACTATAATTTAAACATGTTGTACTTGAAATAAATTGTACACGAAATAAGTCAAATAATACTTTATATTAAACCAAATTTGATTACACGTGTTCATAAATTCATACAAGATAAAAATAAAACTTTTACACAAATAAATCTAATCTAGAAACAAAATTTAATAAATATAAGTTCACATCATCTTCATTGTAAATCTTTGTCCTGCTTTCAGAATAATGTTGACTCAACCCACCTATGAAAAACAAAGACATGAACATAAGATTAAAACTATAAACACATAACAACTAAACTAATATTTCAAAAGTATCAAAATTTAATTAGTTACAAAACTATATAAGCAAAACACCAAATTTGAGAAAGCAACCAAATTCATCTAAGTTTACTAAGTAAACAATCAAAACAACTATACTAATCTAACTTTACTAAGTAAATAAATAATAAACTCATCAAACTATAACACAAATCTTTATAAGTATAATACCAAATATAGCAAAATCAAGCAAATTAATTTAACTTTACCAAGTAAACAAAAGTTATAAAACTACGTAAGTAACTTTTCCAAAATCAAAATTACAAACATATTTACCTAAAACTTAACTTAGACTTATCAAAAAAAGTTACAAAACATATGTGAGTATTACCTAAAACTTTTCAATAGACATGTAAAACTCAACCATCATGAACATAAGCTCAAAGAAACCAAATTAATCAACACATCAAATTTATAATCAACTAAGAGAATGAAAACTTCATAAGTATAACACCAAATTTAACAATACACAACCAAATCTACATTTTCCCACTAAAACCAAAGTTACAAAATTACAAGTAACTTTTTCAAAACAAAAATTACAAAAACACTTAAAACTTAACTTAGACTTATAAAAAAGTATGAGTATTATCTAAAACTTCTCAATAGACAAACATAGCATCTAAAACTCCCACTTCATGAACATAAGCCCAAAGAAACCAAATAATCAACACATCAAATTTACAACCAACTAAAACCAAAGTTACAAAATTACAAGTAACTTTTTCAAAACAAAAATTACAAACACACTTAAAACTTAACTTGGACTTATTAAAAAGTATGAGTATTATCTAAAACTTCTCAATAGACAAACATAGCATCTAAAACTCCCACTTCATGAACATAAGCCCAAAGAAACCAAATAATCAACACATCAAATTTACAACCAACTAAAACCAAAGTTACAAAATTACAAGTAACTTTTTCAAAACAAAAATTACAAACACACTTAAAACTTAACTTGTACTTATCAAAAAGTATGAGTATTATCAAAAAGTATGACTAAACATAATAAACAACTATTTTGAAAACCTACTACCATGAACATAAACTCAAACAAACCAAATAAACTCAAAACTTAAGAACTTAAACTCACAATTTAACCAAAACATAGCATCTAAAACTCAACTATATCATGAACATACATACAAACCAAATAAACTTAAATTATTGGCTACCTTTACTGCAGGATAGCCATACAAATTTTGTCTTACTATGTATAAGCATCTCAATTCAATATCAAAGCATACTAACCCCCCCCCCCCCCCCCCCCAAATGCTCAAATCATTGGCTACCTTTACTGTAGGATAGCCATACACAATTTGTCTTACTACGTATAAGCATCTCAATTCAATATCAAAGCATACTAACCCTCCCCCCCAATGCTCAAATCATTGGCTACCTTTACTGCAGGATAGCCATACACAATTTGTCTTACTATGTATAAGCATCTCAATTCAATATCAAAGCATACTAACCCCCCCCCCCCCCAATGCTCAAATCATTGGCTACATTTACTGCAGGATAACCATACACAAAGTAGTTGTAGAGAGATCATACCTATTTATATGATCCTTGTGAGTGGATGAATTGTGTAAGCATTGCTTGGAGGCTAGCCAACTCATCTGAAGTTTGATTCTCGACTTCTTCCAATCTATGTCTAGTATGAGTTAACTCTTCTATCTTGTTCACAATTTCGGCTTTGGCATGATTCAATTCTTCTTTAGTCTCGTTCAATTCTTCTACTCGATGTGTATTTTCTGACCATAGTTGAGCCAATTCCACGCTCAACTCATGCTCTCGTTGTGTTTCTCCACTAGATGTTGAGCTGCTATACTTCCTCTGTTTTGGTTTGGTCCCCAACCCATGCCTTTAACGTGACCCGATCAATGACCAAAAATAGTTTCGACGATCTCAGCTTGGGTGAGTGGTTGGGACGCTTCTGAACTGGGTGCTTTTGTAACTCTATCATTTGACTATGGGAGAAAAATGAAAATAAGTATTATTCGAGTAATAAGATTATAAACAAACTTTAAGAGTATGAAACTTACATGAGCAACACTGGCTGCAGAATTCACCCACCATTTTCTTTCTTTGTATCTTGTTTTTTCGAATAACTCAATTGGTCCAAGTTCAACGCCGTCTTTTGTTTTCTGTAACTTAATGTTTTTATTATATTAGTAATATTGGAAGACAAGAAAATAATAGAAGAAACATTTTTCAACCCTACCTGTGTTTCTCGTATATGTATAAACGTCTTAGACCCAGCACGACGGTTGAAAGGTAGCTTTGATCGGTTCTTTTTATTTGTCTCCGTAGTTTGCTAACAAAATAAAATATTAGTAAATGGATCTAGAATTGTGCACGTGAGACGACACATTAATTACGAAGTGTAAGTAACGTACCTTCCATTTAGGAGTATCCCACCTATCGCATAGCATATGCCAATCGGCTATATCAACCACCCTAGGGTGTGGGTGTGCACGTCCCTCCTCAGGAGAATATTTTCTGTAGTGTTTGGCCAAATCCGCCCTACTCCTTGAATGTAGTCTGCATCTCACGTTCAATAAACTCGTGGATGACATACTTGGACAAATCCAACTCGAAATGGTTCTGCATAAAAATACATAATATTAATTTTAGATAAAATTAGACATCATAAACACAAACAACTAAACGATAAACTTACCTGGAGTTTATTTTTTACGTGATCCTTTAGATCTGTGGACACATCTTTCCACTTTGATAGATGCACTGGAAATGATTCTCTTACAATTGTGCCAATCTGGCTGCTAAACTTGGAAGCAAAATTGCACACGGGCTTCTTCAACTCATCAGTTATATGTATTGGAATTCTCCCATGTATGTTAACATATTTGTCCAATTCTATGCCCCTTGAATATCCCCGTACTCTACGTGCAGAATTATCTAAAACACAAATAATTAAGCTAATATGTAAATGCAAAATTATGTACAAAAGTGTATAAGAGTATTAACCTGAAGTCTCGCCTGTAGAAGACACTGCAACGTTTCCAAGGTCTGCGCTAGAGTCGCCATCGACAAAATGATTAGTCGTCTCATTCTCTAGCTGAATAGGATGCACCATTGTGTCTCTAAAAGTACACATGAAACGTATGAATGATACAAATAAAATAATAAGGATAAAAAAACGTCTAAAATAAGTAATGAAATACATAGTTACTCTAATTGTTAATCGCTATCATGATCTGAGTCAGAATTCTCATCGGGGTTGGAAGTAATCTCAGAGGAAACTTGTACATCCTCTTCTTCATCGTTTATGAAATCATCATCATTATTTGATGATACCCTTCTACTCAGGTGTTCTTCTACAATGATGGGATCAACAACATCCCTGCATAATGCGTGATCCTGAATTGATTCATTAACTCTGATTCCATCTTCAACTTCTATCAACTCAAGTTGGTTATTTCCAAGATCTTCTACCTCTGGAAAATCCCACAAGCATTTATTCTGAACCACTTGCACCACCTTCCAATTATTGCCATATTTCGGATCGTCGAGGTAAAATACTTGTTGTGCTTGAGTAGCAAGGATGAAAGGGTCATCCACATACCAGTAGTGAGATGTATTGATTGATCTCAACCCTAAATGAAAGTGTGATCTATTCTTTTTACTATTTGCGTCGAACCATTTACACTTAAATATCATAACACGTCTCCTCTGCACATATTCTAAGTCCAACACCTCAGTCAATACACCATAAAAATTCAATTCATCGCCTTGACTTTCACTTTCTCCAGGCACTAGGACTCTACTATTCTGTGTGGCCCGACGATTATCAAGAGTTATAGTATGAAAACGTACTCTATTAACAATGCATCCACTGTAAGAGCGCACTTGAAAACTAGGTCCCATCGCAATTGAGTACAAATCATCAGACATATTTCCACTTTCACGCAATGAAAGAACCTGTTAATTCATTAATATACGTTACAAATCTTACTCATGATTTAAATTACATTTATATACTCTCATAACTCTAAACTTACATGAGCTTTGAACCAACCAGGAAATTGGAGTTGGTGTCTTTTATATAAATTTTTGGCAGTCTGTGCTTCAGGACGAATTAGTCGCAAATGTTGTATATTAAGACAAGAAATTAAAAGTTAAGTAAACAAATTTATTTCAATTTTATATTGAGATTGAGATTTAGAATTAGAGTGTTTGAGAAGTGCGTACGATAAGACTTTATTTCATCACAATTGTTCAAAATATACCAATGTGCTATACGTTTCTCCTCAATGGATAAGGTTCTTACAGTTGAGCCCCCCAATGGTCTTGCACTTTGTCTAAACACTTCAAAGTCACCACAAATCTCATTTACGGAAATTTGATCATCATTTCGTTCATCTCTATTGAATATTCTTTCAATCTCAGTTAGATACAAAGAGCAAAAATTCAATGATTCATTCATTACAAATGCTTCTGCTATGGAACCTTCAGGACGTGCTTTATTTCGCACGTATTGTTTAAATGTTTGTAAACTCCTCTCAATAGGATACATCCAACTGTAGCTAACATGACCCACAACTCTGGTTTCATATGGCAAGTGAACTGCAAGATGCACCATTACATCGAAAAATGCTGGTGGGAGTATTTTTTCCAACTTACAAAGTATGATTATAATATCTGATTGCAATCGATCCAAATCACTTGTGCGTATTGTTTTCGCGCATAGATCACGAAAGAATGTACATAGCTCAACAACAGTAGTGGACACATCCTTAGGTAAATATCCTCGAACACCAATAAGAAGAAGTCGCTGAAGCAGAACATGAGAGTCGTGAGTTTTCAACCCCCATAGTTTTCCATCGTTGACACTAACACATCGTGATATATTCGATACAAACCCATCTGGAAACTTCACTGATTTCATAAACTTACAGAAATCAACCCTTTCTTTAGTAATCAGCGTGTATGCAACATGTGGCTTTACAGCCTTGTTGCCTATCTTCTTCAAGTGTAGATCTTTTCGTATATTCAGATCCTCTAGATCCAATCGAGCGTTTGTCGTGTCCTTGGTTTTTCCCTCCATATTTAACAATGTACCAACCAAGTTGTCACATATATTTTTTTCAATGTGCATCACATCCAATTTATGTCTTAACACAAGTTTTGACCAGTAAGAGAGTTCAAAGAAAATACTCTTTTTCTTCCAATTAAGATCAGTTCGTTTCCGTTTCTTATCTTGCTTCACTGGATGTTTACTGAGCACAGGAAAGTTTAGCATACAAATTTCTTGTAAGATCTCATCTCCATCCAGTACGATTGGAGGAGGTCTAGACTTAGTCTTTCTGTCAAATTGCTTACTCTTATGCCAATTGTGACTCTCCGGAAGATAACGTCGATGTCCCATGTAAGAAATTTTACCTCTTATTCTAAAGGATGATGTATCTTCTTTACAAATGGGACATGCTTGATAACCTTTCGTACTCCACCCAGATAAGTTGCCGTACGCAGGAAAATCATTAATAGTCCATAACAAACTTGCATGCAATTGAAAGTATTTGCCACTAACTGAGTCATAAGTGCGCACACCATTATTCCATAACTCTTTCAACTCTTCAAGCAATGGTTGCAAGTAAACATCAATTTCTTTACCAGAAGATTTTGGCCCAGAAATAAGTAAAGACATGAAGAAGTTGGTTTCTTTCATGCATTTCCAAGGTGGCAAATTGTATGGAACTAGTACCACCGACCACATACTATATGAAGTGCTCATATTTTCGAATGGGTTAAATCCATCTGATGCTAATCCCAAACGAACATTCCGTGGTTCCGAAGCGAACTGAGGGAATTCACGATCAAAATGCTTTCACCCTTCACCATCAGTTGGATGTCGTAACACACCAACTTCCTCAACATGCTTATCTTTATGCCATCTCATTTCAGAAGCAAAATGTTTCGATAAAAACATTCGTTTCAATCTTGGTATCAATGGAAAGTGACGTAAAACTTTGTGCGGAATCTTTTTTCCTTTGCCATCATTCACTTTATACCGAGACTCACCACATGTTGGACATTGTTGACAATCAACAAATTCTTTCCAATATAATATACATGAAGGGAATAATCGAATTAAACCCACAGCGGAAGCATAGGAATTGTCTTTGATTTATTTAGAATTAAACTAAAATACAAGGGTTAAGCAATAAATACCTTGAAAATATGGAGATTCTTCTGGCGGGTCTTTATCCCCTCCACAAAGTCTTCCTTGTTATGACTCTAACAAAAGATCAAGGCTTGTGGGAGCCTCTTGAAAGAAAATCCTCAAGGGATTAAAGAGGAAGAGATTTAGAGAGAATTCTCTAATTCTCTCTTTGAGGAGATGTGTGTTGTACAGAATGCTTCAACCCAAAGGTTCTATTTATAGAGACCAAGGGAAGATCTTTGCCATTATTAAAATATTATATTTTAATATCTAATATATTAAAATATATCTTTTATTTATTTGAATCTCATTCAAATCTCCTACGATATTTATTTATTTGAATCTTATTCAAATTCTATAAATATCTTTTATTTAATATATCAAATATATATTAATTATTTTAATATTTAATGTATCAAATACAATAAATATATTTTCCTCTTTTATATTCAATATATCTAATATATTAAATATTAATTTGAACACTTCAAATTAAATATTAAATTTGAACATTTCAAATTTTAATATTTAATGTATCAAATACAATAAATATATTTTCCTCTTTTATATTTAATATATCTAATATATTAAATATTAATTTGAACACTTCCAATTAAATATTAATTTGAACATTTCAAATTTTTCTTTCAACTAAATTGATCTTTTAGTGTTACTATGAGCTAGCAAGGGGACCTTATGGACCTACAGATTATAAGCTCCAATGATACAAAATTAATTAATTAAACTCTTTAATTAATTAATTTTCATTCATTAACTATAGGTCACTCCACTATAGACCTAGAGTTGCACTCTTATGCACTGTAGGACAAGTTGTGTCCATAGATATAATCATTACATGCAAGTCGATCCTTCACGAGTTGTTCGTAATTACAGCTGGGTCAAAAGTCCGTTTTACCCCTATAATTACATCTTGCACCTTAAGTACCACTGATTCTCTAATGAACAATATGTTTATAATCTAATTATAAACTAAGTCCCTCTCGGGCCAATGAGAGGGTGGGGCCCCATTATTCAAGTCCCGAAATCAGCATTTAAGGGAACTACTCATCTACTTACCCTATATCGGAAGGAGTGAATTTCATCTTGTGAGATTATGTTCCCAGCTCCCTATTTGGTCAAGTCCCCAAAATGGTAGGCATATTGAATCGGCTACAAAAGCCACTCTCACCCATGCAAATCAAAGGACAAGCCCTCACAGGCAGGAGTTCATAACTCACTCAGGATTAAGATTGAGTCGCATATGATCATCCTGATGAAATATTAATCTTCTCAATTAACGGATTTATAAAGAGAGATTAAATATTTCGTGGTCCAGTCTTATACAAACTCATTGTATAAGATACCCCCACTCACATGTCTCCACATGAATGATTTGGATCAAATCATTTGTAACTATTACAAAGTGGGCCGTATCAATAAAGTTACCAGGATAAGGCACCCAACCTTATCCATATACTATGACCCTTTAGGTTATTTCTTGAACATGATCCTCTCGTATGTCAACCACATACTGTTCAAGATTACACTAATAACCTTAGATTTTTCATATAATGGATAATATTATATTGAAAATAAAATAATCAAAATTATTATTAATTATTAAATAAATTATTAATTACGAGGCTTTAGGGCATAAATCCCAACAATCTCCCACTTGCACTAAAGCCGGCGAGACATGTATCCTAGGGCATACTCTATACCCAACATGTTCTCCCACTTGCCCTAGCAAAGATGAGACAGGTCTCGTAATCCTAGACATTCTAGGTGACCCTCAAACACTTTAGCCTGGAGAGTCTCTTTATATAGATCCAAAGAACTGCCGTTAAAAGCCATCTTGGTCACTACCATGATGCTTTCTCTCTCTCGATATGATTCCCTATACATTGGTGTTTTCTAATTTCCTTAATATTAGTCTTTGCACCAGTATTATCATAATAAAGAGGATAGACTAAATCATATCTGAAACACCTTTTATATCTTTAAGGAACTATTTGAGTCATACAAGTCATTTTCTTGCTTCACAAGCAAAACAATTTAACTTATATACCATACTCCACCACCTAGGGTAAGATTTATTTTTACATAGATTTCCTAAATCTTTGCAAGAACCAGTGTATCTTGTAAAGATCAAATCTTTAACTGCATACACAAAAATTTCTCATCATCCATAGATAATTTGAGAAAGTTTTTAATTTTCTACTCAATGGTCATACCATTCGTTTAACTGATATATGCTAACCAATTGTATATTAAATGTTCAGTCTCATTTATGCATATCATATACTCTCAACATTTGAGGTGTCTTAAGATACACTTTCTTAGACATAAAAATCAAATATTTGACAACAATTTTGTCAATATAAGATGTTTGAGACAAGGTTAACATTTTGTCCTTAAAATCTTCATTTTGGACATTTAAAATATACTGAGTCATTCCAAATCACTTATTTGGAATTGGTTACTGAATCAACGTTTTATGTTAGACATCTTACATCATGCATAATGGGTAAAAATATCACCAACATAAAACATGAGAAAAATCCACTAAGCCATTAATGATTTTCTTGTCTATACAAGCTTCATTAATATTTATCCAAAGTCATAGATTTTGATACTTTTATCAAACCTTATATTCACAGATCTAATGGTAAAATTCATTTCATAAATAAACCTTTACTATTTCGCAAACCTTTTGCTTTTGATCTTTGAAAATAAACATATCTGATTGATTTGTGTAGATGCATTATCTAAGATTTCTTTTCATAAAAGAATTCTAAACATTCATTTTCATATCCCATATGCAACAATGAATTAAATAATACTCACAGACTTTAGTATGACAACAAGTGAGAAAGTTTACTCTTAGTCTACTTTCTCCTATTAGGTCTAACCCTTTGCCATTAGTCTCACTTTGAGAGTAATAAACCTTCAACTTTGTCATCTAACATGACAATTTGGGCTTCAATTAAGTCCTTGTAAAGGTTGAGTCATCTCATAACTCTCCCACTACGATGAGGCTTATCCAATTCATGACTAGGATCCATTTGACTTTCAAATATATTTAAATTGTTAACAACTTTTGTTAACTATTTAGTGGCTTCTCTTGGAACCAATTTATTAACACTATTTCACCTTATTAAAGGTTTGTAGTCTTTTATTTGATATTTCTTATAAAATTGATATTTGTCATACAAATACCTTATTCGTTTTAGAACTACATAAAAGACCACTTTATACTCCTTAGGGGTGGCCTACACTTAGGCTTATCTTTGAACATATACAAGCTTTTTAGGCTTGTTTCAACACGTGAGCTTAACATTCCCAAATGGTGAAGTGTTGTAAACCAGCTTTACTACTATTCTATAATCTTTAAAATTGTCTCGTAGACACTTTTAGAGGGAATCATGTTCACCATGCAATCTCTATTGCATTTCCTAACTGGAGTATGGTAATGGTGTGTAACTCATTACTAATGTGACCATGTCTAACAAGGTCTTGTTTCTCCTCTTGCAGCCCAATTTCACAAAATTGCACTTCGTATTACGATAATTGGGATAAAAACCCATTTTCTATCAATTAGTTTTAATACGCAAGGTTCCTGTACTTTCTATTATGATATGATCATAATATCTTGATAAATTTAATTACCTAATCGTTTTTTTTTTTTTAACTTTATTCTTAATTTTCTTGAACATTTCAAAAATTTAGACTTATGTTGTATTAGGTAAAGATACTTGTACCTTGAATGATCATCAACTAGAGTGACGAAATATTCATGACTTTATTTGACATTTACATTCACCAGACCACTTGGGTCAGAATGTGTAAGCCCAAAATATTCTTTGGCGTTCTAGCCCTATCTAATAAAGGCCCAATGATTATCTTGCATGAAAGGCAAGATCTACAGACATGTAAAGTAATTAACTAACTTTTTAGAGAATTACCTTTTACTAGTCTTTTCATTCTATTCAAGTTGATGTTAATCAACCTTAACAGCCAAAGTCAAGTATCATCTTTTAGGAGAAAACAATGTCTTTTTATTTTGGATTCTATAATCCTGAATATCTCAGTATTTTGTAGTATAGTATATGTCAACATTTTTAACATATACAAATTGTTCTTTTTTCAGCTGAATGTATTTTCAAACAATTTTGAAAATATAAACTTTATACTTCAAAGTAATTCATACTATATGAACATTTTTGTAATAAAGTTCAAGAAATTGAATTTCTCTTATGGTTACTAAAAACACCATATTCAGCATTATGTAACAATTTTTACTTAATGACATCTTAATGTCTCCCACTACATTAACTGAGATAGGCTTCCTGGTGCTAACTTGTAGAAATTATTCTACATGTTAAGTATTTTCCAAGAATTACATATTAAATGTAATGAAGAATAAATCTTGATAGTAGATCTTATATCGACTATCTAGGTGGCATTTATATTCCACCAAAAATCTAGTAAATCAAATTTACTTTATATTTTTCTTCCTAGAGGCATTTCAAAAATTTCTCTTATTATGACTGTCCTAGCTAATTTAGGAACTATTTCCTTTTATATAGCTTCCATCATTTGGTTTCTTTACTTGGATTTTTGTAATACTTAATTTTGAGATCATTTAGACAATTTTCTAAATTTAGCTTATGTTGACTTCAACATTCATATGTTGTTGTCATTTTCTTTATCTTCTAAACTTGACATCTAACATGTCAACTAGGAGAATACGTACAAGCTATCTCGTTTATTTTTGATTCATTAATCACGTGCTTCACGAACAATTCGAATAGCATTAGCAACAGGTTTCGAGAATATTTCTCAATAAAGACAAATTCAAAATTTTACACTACCATTATAGTGTTAATGTTACTTTTCCAAGTAATAAAATTTCTCAATTTTGACTTATCAGTAATAAAATTAAAATTATGAGAGAAACTGACAGAATATTGAAATATATAGTATATAATTTAACATAATGCAAACAATTATCCATTCAATTTTAGCATAAAAATCAAACAATTTGAAAAAAAAATAATTAACCCTATAAATCATTTCTAATGCTATGGTACTTTAGTGAGTTAGAATAAGTGCCGCCGTAGGGTAGGTCAAGTATTCCTTCACTAAACTGAGACAATCTCAACCAAGTATTATACCATAATAACTCTTATTCCTATAATATTTAGTTACCATTAGTTTGGTCAAAGACATCATTAACAACTTTAATGAGCCCTTTGTAAGTGTGACCCATAATTTTAGATCCCGTAGTTTTATCCCAACAAGTGCCGCCGTAGGGTAGGTCAAGTATTGGAAACAAAACTACAATCCTATCATTCTCAGGAGTTCACCCTGATATTGACTCATGCAAACACCTTCCGTAGGGGGACGGTCCAAAAGCCGCCACGAGGCCCCGCATGAATCTCACGATGTAAACTAATGATGGAGACCGTAGGATATGTTGACACATTTCCTTCTCCCACTTATTATAATACTTTCTCAAAAGATTCACCTTGATATTGATCCATGCAAACACCTTCCGTAGGGAGGACGGTCCAAAAGCCGCCACGAGGCCCCACATGAATCTCACGTTGTGAATCAATAATAGAGACTGTTGGATTTTTGACATGTGTCCTTCTCCCACTAAGTATTTTGAAATAGGGTTTTCTATTACTTAGAAAAATTAGGCTAATCTCATTTATCTAAGTTCCTCAATCTACCTTTCATAACCCTTATGTTGTTAGATTGATTTTAATGTGAATTACTAAGTTTTTAAACTATTTAAAAATAATAATAATAACATTATGAGCATGCTTAGTGAAAATAAATAAAATTTGACTAATTCAACTCCCAAGTCGGTTCCCAGTTAGAGGTGTTCCCTTTCGGTCAGCTTAAATACCTCAGTCTAGACAGAACCTTCCATAGACAGAGTTCCCTTATAGTCAATTTTTATTTTCAAATTTATTAATCTTTAATTAACTATTAATTATTAGATTAATGAACATAAATTTTTTTTAATCTTATTAAAAAATAATTCACTTGGATAGTCTTAAAAATCCATCATTTTAAACTCTTTAAATTAAAAGATAATCCTTGATATTTTATTCTAATTCTATTTAGAAAAATAGAAGATAAATTAAATTCAAAACTTAAACTATGGATAATCTTGAAATTCTACCATTTTAAACCATTTAAAACTAAATTAAAAGATTATCATAAATTCTAACAAATAAAGATATATTAAATTCAAATTTTAAACTATTTAAAACATGAATTCGAAATATCTTTATTTTAAGAAAATCCTAATCTCATTAGGATATATCCTAATCCTATTAAGAAAACATGGATTTCATTTATGAAAGAAAATATCCTAATTTAATTTTCAAATATAACAATTATATTCAAAGATATGGAAAATATAAGCATATTAAGAAAATATCTCAATTCTATTAGGAATCATCCTAATCAAATTTTCCAATATAACAATTATATTAAAAAATAAGATAAGATGCATGATCATGCTTAACCTATGGTGGGATTTTAAATTTAAATGACATACTTTATGCAACAATCAAATAATTTAAAACATACATCTCATGCATAATTAAATTTAAAAATAGCAAACTTGACCGGCATATTTGGCATATCCTAAGAAATTGAAAATAATTTAAATTACAATAATTTAAATCCAAGACATATCTTGGTCTTCAATATCTTCCTTGTTCGGCCATCCAAATTTAGATTTTAAAAACCTAAATCTTGTCTTCTAATTATGGTACAGTCACAAAAATAAAAAAGGAAAAACTGCATTACCCAAGTGTTGAACCCAAGACCTTGAGTATAACAAAAAGCTTCATTCACCACTAAACCAAACACTGTTTTCCAATAAAGGAATGTATAATAATAATATAAAGCTTCAGCCGAATATGATTGACTTTGATTTTTCCGTTTTTTTTTTTTTTTTTTTCGTGCACCTCTTCGTCGTCGGCTTCTTCAGCGCATGTGATCGAAAATTGCAGCAATGGTAATCATTCAAGTAAAATACATGAAATCCTAACCCTTATGGGTTTTACAATGATATAATCAAAGCAATAAATCTAATGCCAAATAGCCTAAACAATCAATTTGCAAACCACAAATATATCAAATATATGATAAATTAAAATACCCACCATCACAAAAATTTAATTCTAAATAAAACTCAAAGAGGCTCTGATACCAATTGAAGGGAATAATCGAATTAAACCCACAGCGGAAGCATAGGAATCGTCTTTGATTTATTTAGAATTAAACTAAAATACAAGGGTTAAGCAATAAATACCTTGAAAATATGGAGATTCTTCTGGCGGGTCTTTATCCCCTCCACAAAGTCTTCCTTGTTATGACTCTAACAAAAGATCAAGGCTTGTGGGAGCCTCTTGAAAGAAAATCCTCAAGGGATTAAAGAGGAAGAGATTTAGAGAGAATTCTCTAATTCTCTCTTTGAGGAGATGTGTGTTGTACAGAATGCTTCAACCCAAAGGTTCTATTTATAGAGACCAAGGGAAGATCTTTGCCATTATTAAAATATTATATTTTAATATCTAATATATTAAAATATATCTTTTATTTATTTGAATCTCATTCAAATCTCCTACGATATTTATTTATTTGAATCTTATTCAAATTCTATAAATATCTTTTATTTAATATATCAAATATATATTAATTATTTTAATATTTAATGTATCAAATACAATAAATATATTTTCCTCTTTTATATTCAATATATCTAATATATTAAATATTAATTTGAACACTTCAAATTAAATATTAAATTTGAACATTTCAAATTTTAATATTTAATGTATCAAATACAATAAATATATTTTCCTCTTTTATATTTAATATATCTAATATATTAAATATTAATTTGAACACTTCCAATTAAATATTAATTTGAACATTTCAAATTTTTCTTTCAACTAAATTGATCTTTTAGTGTTACTATGAGCTAGCAAGGGGACCTTATGGACCTACAGATTATAAGCTCCAATGATACAAAATTAATTAATTAAACTCTTTAATTAATTAATTTTCATTCATTAACTATAGGTCACTCCACTATAGACCTAGAGTTGCACTCTTATGCACTGTAGGACAAGTTGTGTCCATAGATATAATCATTACATGCAAGTCGATCCTTCACGAGTTGTTCGTAATTACAGCTGGGTCAAAAGTCCGTTTTACCCCTATAATTACATCTTGCACCTTAAGTACCACTGATTCTCTAATGAACAATATGTTTATAATCTAATTATAAACTAAGTCCCTCTCGGGCCAATGAGAGGGTGGGGCCCCATTGTTCAAGTCTCGAAATCAGCATTTAAGGGAACTACTCATCTACTTACCCTATATCGGAAGGAGTGAATTTCATCTTGTGAGATTATGTTCCCAGCTCCCTATTTGGTCAAGTCCCCAAAATGGTAGGCATATTGAATCGGCTACAAAAGCCACTCTCACCCATGCAAATCAAAGGACAAGCCCTCACAGGCAGGAGTTCATAACTCACTCAGGATTAAGATTGAGTCGCATATGATCATCCTGATGAAATATTAATCTTCTCAATTAACGGATTTATAAAGAGAGATTAAATATTTCGTGGTCCAGTCTTATACAAACTCATTGTATAAGATACCCCCACTCACATGTCTCCACATGAATGATTTGGATCAAATCATTTGTAACTATTACAAAGTGGGCCGTATCAATAAAGTTACCAGGATAAGGCACCCAACCTTATCCATATACTATGACCCTTTAGGTTATTTCTTGAACATGATCCTCTCGTATGTCAACCACATACTGTTCAAGATTACACTAATAACCTTAGATTTTTCATATAATGGATAATATTATATTGAAAATAAAATAATCAAAATTATTATTAATTATTAAATAAATTATTAATTACGAGGCTTTAGGGCATAAATCCCAACAATACAATCATATTTGCAAGCATGAATTAACTCGTAGCTGAGCCCTAAGTCACGCAACTTCCTCTTAGCTTCATAGAATGAACTCGGTATACACGCATCGATTGGAAATGCTTCCTTTAACAATTGTAGTAACATATAAAATGATTTATTACTCCAATTGTTAAGAACCTTAATATGCATCAATCTCACCAAAAAGTTTAATGACGAGAATCGCGTACAACCAGGGTATAGTTGATTACATGCTTCGGTCATTAAATCCTCACAAACGGTTGAAGTATCCTTTTCATGTACATTAGGGGGCATCTCATTTTTAAAATTATTGTCTTCCTCTATATCTACTTCGGCAATTGGGACTTGAAGGTCATTTAAAAGGTTGAACATCTCATTCTCTCCTTTAAAATCATTAGACTCTGTAGTACTTGTTCTATCATCGTGTACTGACCCCGTTGTATAACTTTCGAACCTAGGTAAGTTGGTAGGTGATAGCACACAAAATGTGCTATTTCTAGGCTTTACTTTTGTTGGTCTTTATAGCCTATTTGGTGTTTTTCACGAGTTATTTATTGAAATTTCAGCTATCGACCAATCGAAGCGAAACCGGAGAATTTAGAGATACCATGGCGAGTTTGGAGCTAACGGAACATAAATTTCGAGGCTAGGTGAAGCAAAACAAGGAATGTGGCAAGAATACCCGAGAGCATAGCGTCTCAACGCTGTGTATAGCGTCTCAACGCTATAGGTGCAGCCTTGCAAAGCTGAATTTCCGCACATATAGCGTCGAGACCCTGCTTTATAGCGTTGAGACGCTGAAAACAAGCGCACCAGATCCTTTCCGTCCGTAGTGTTGAGACGTTGTCCCTACCGTCTCAACGCTACCCCGATTTTCCTTCTTTACTGTGCGAATTAGGGTTCAGTGTCTCAACACTGTCCCGATTTTTATAAAATGATCCTTACTTGCTTGCGAAAAGGGGGAGTTGCCTTGGGAGAGAATTAAGCCCTAGCTCGATTTCTACTATAATTTTGGAGATAAGGAACATTCTTGAGAGCGGAGAAGGAGAGTTGGGAGTTCGAGATCGTGGCGTGCATCGGGAACGAGGATCGACACGTGAAACAGAGTCTTTCCTTTCCCTTTTTATTGTAGTTCTTGCTATGGATTTTTGTTTAAGTTTAGAATTATTTTTCGTGATTATGAGTGGCTAACCTTTAGCTAGGGAATTGATGTAACCATTGAATTCTTTATTTTTGTTGTTAATCCATGGTTTGATTATGTTTTATAACTATTTGTGTTTGAATGCACTTAATGCTTGTGAATTTTTTGGCCAATGTTTGCATGAGTTATTGATCTGAATTTGTGCTTGAAAGGGTGGCATTTAGATTAGAATAAATTCAAACACAACTAATTGTAAATTCTTGCATGTAAATGAGGAGTTCTCTTAGAAGCAGAAAAAGACAATCTTAATCCCGTGTAAGCTATTAAAATCTAGACGGATACGTTAGGTTTATAGTCTTGCATGAGGTCAATTGGGCTTGGAAGAGTCTTTTGACAACTTTATGTCTTGCTTATAGTTTTGTATAATCATATTTTGGATTAATTAATTAAAATATTGATTCAATTGGTGAAGTTAATTCCCTAGGTTTTTCTCTCTTTGGCATCTCCTTTATTTTTACATATTTTGTTAATCAGTTTTCTCCAACTATCGCTTCTCTAAATAAAATTGGATGTTAATATTCATGGTAGTCAATTAACCTAGAAAATCATTCCCGAGGACGACACTCTAAACTCACTAATCACTATACTAAAACTTGACACCGTACACTTGCGGCTTTGCATGGTCAGTAAATTACGCAACAGTAGGTTTTCCATGATATACCCATTGACTATAAGAGGAGGATATTCCATACATGAATAGATGTCGCTCTACTCCGTCTAAAGATTGCCACATTGCATTCATACAATTTTTACATGGGCATCTTGTTTTTCCTGAGTCATTAACATGAAACTTTGCCTTTGGTAAAAATTGGGTTACTCCTTCTATATACTCGGTTGACAACTTGTCTCTAATTTGAATCCAATCTCTATTCATCCTTATCCTTAATTTTATACACCTTCCAAGTCCAATTCTAGTTTGTGAGAAGTTCAATCCTGTAGGATTTAGACAAAAAAAGATAGATTTAACTTTGTCCCAAACCCTTAATGTATAAATTTTTTGGCTATCAAGTTGAGATATACAGTTTTTGGCTAGCAAGTTGAGCTACAAATTAAATTTCATATCTTAAGCCCCATTTCGTAACCATTTTGAATGATGTTTATAGTTTATGGATTTAGAAAAGTTTTTTCATTTTTTGGGATAAACAAGCCACAATTATTCATATAGAGGCCTAATGGGTTTGTTAAAGATAAGTTATAAGCATTCAATTATTTTGAAATTGAGTTGAAGTAGTAGGTGTCTTTTCAATTATGTTTAAGTATAATTAATATGTTAGGAGTAAGGATATGAACATTCAACCTTAATGCATAAAGTATATGTCTTAACTCTAGATAAACTAATTAAATATTAAAAACTTAAATATTACCAAGATCATAGTATATAGGGACTAAAAACATAGTTAATATGAACTTAATAATCTAACTTTGATAAATAAGATTTAAAATTTAAGAATTTGGAGGAGGGTACTAGTGTTTTCCTAATAAGATTTAAGGTAGGTGGATAGTTTAATTAATAAATTAGTTACTGATTGCACACTGATTAATTTCTCTATTAAAGCCACATATATGTGTAACAAATTAAAATGTTTTAACTTGACAATCAACATCAATTCTATAATAATATGTGTATTTAAAATATATAACTCATTATATAACCAACATAATTATATATATAACTAATTTAGAATTTATCTTGATAAAAAACATAAAAAAGTTTAACCAACATAAGACATAATAACCAACACATCTACTAACTTATGTTGTTTATTTGATAACCAACATAAATATATAATCAACATAAGTCAAAATTTATATAACCAACATAATTAAATAACTCATCTACAACATAAAAAGTCTAACCAACTTATGTTGTCTACAAAACCCAACTAACATAATTAATACTAAAAAGTCTAACCAACCATATTTAATGTTCAACTCTATTATATCCATGAATAAGAATAATTAACATTACAAAATAACTAAAATAATAAAATTTAAATTACAAATATACCAAATACATGTAGATCTACTTATTTACAATAAACTATAAAATAGAAATTCAAAACAAAGAACAAAATAGAGGAGTTACAAAGGTTAGATATCAATCTAAGTTATTTTAACTGTGTTCGAAATCAACCCAAACCTACATTAAAATTTGTTTCAACACTTCGTCACGGAACCAAATCATAAAACAAAAGAATTCAAAGATTATATACCAATTTAAACTATTTTAACTATATTCGAAAAAGCCTAAACATAGATTTAGTGCCTAAAATTTACCGCAACATACTTAATCTTTGATTAAAAGTGTTCGAAACTACAAAAAAAAAAAAAAAAAAAAAAAACTTTTCAAGTTTTGAAAATGATCTAACATATTTTGATTACATACCTTTATCACCAAAGAAGCTAGAAACTTTGTTGGTTTGCATTCCAAAATGTTCGACCTCGCAAATCTATGATTACACAAACCAAAATACAATAAAATTACATAGATTTGCAAAATATCTTGAATCTAAGTATATTAACTATCTAAAAAATCAAAAACTTTAAAATATTACCAAAAGAAAATAGTGGTGGCAGCGGCGTGTCGGCGGACTGGGTGGCCGGCGGGGAATTTTCCTACAGCAGAAATGTCAGGTTTTTTCTCAACAATAAATTCATTACCTAGAGGGGAATTTTCATCCTTCGTTGGAAACAATGGTTGCCTAAAGAAATTTTATTTATCGTCTAACCTTGATTTTGTGGAGATGTGTTTGGAAGTAATGAAAAATGTACCTAATGGGTTGCACTAGATATGACAAGTGCTTAACTTGGGGAAATTTTTTTTAAATTGATTTGGAAAGTTCAAGAACTTGCAAGTCCTTAATATTGGCTATCATGTAATTCTTGCTTCACTTGGAAATTTATTCAGCATTGAATGTTTAAGTCTTGCATGCAATGATCTAACTGGAGCAATTCCAATTTCACTAGTAAAGTATTGAATATAATAGATTGGAAGAGGTGGATGTGGAAAGTTTTAGCCAACTTTGAAGTTTGGAAGCAATAGATATACCAGAAAATAGGCTCAAAGGCATTATTTCAAGCTAATTTCTCTTATTTGCATGTCATCGATGGGATGCGATGACCTTTCATTTTTCATAAAATCTAATTGGTGTTAATCTTACATTTCAATTGATGTTCCTTGATGTACATCTTAGACTTTGGCTGCCTATCTTTCTTAAAAAATGGTTAAAAGGCTTTATAATCTGTACCTTTCAATAGCCATTCTCATAATTCTCTTAGCTAGTCCAAAATCTTTTATATGAAATTCTACCTTTAAAATTCGTTTAATATGTTGTATATCCATTTTTTTTGTCTTCCTGCTCAGTGCCAACAGCAAGAACACTTAGATCTCAGTATTTTTCATCTTTGAACTACACAGTTGCCACTTTCACTTCTTTTAAAATCAATCTTTAAAACAAATTCATCAAATCATCTATACCAACACTCTGGAAATTATTTGAGACCATATAGCATTTGGGTAAGCGACACAAATGTTTTTTTTCAGTCTTAACAAAATCCTGTCTCATAAAGATTGCTTCTTCTAATTTCACATGTAAAAACGCAATTTCAATAATCAATTGCTCCAACTCTAGATTAGGGGTGATACTAAGTTCTGTTCCTTAAATTTTGGGGCCAATTGAGAACCGAACCGAACCAGTCGATTATGTAAAAATAGTGAACAAACCGATATCCAATTATGCTCAAAATCGATCAGTTTGGTTCAATTCAGTCCCGATATTTTCGGTTTGGCTTACTCAGTTTGGGCTTGTCTCTCATTAATGATTTCTAGCCCAATGATTCTTATATTTTTTCTTTGCAATTTTGATCGTCAAATCAGATCTAGAGAGGGAAGAGGTATCATGCAATAGAGTTTAGGGTTTTGGACTTTGAATCGATGAAGACAGCGAAAATCAGTTGGGATGATGAAAGGCGATGTTCCAAACAAGATGCAAACGGTGGTGGGCTGTGAAACCCGACGGATTACAAGCAACGGTGGTCTGAAAAACTTGTTGGGCATTGTGACTGGAGGTTGCAAGCAGTGGTAGGTTGCAAAACTTGTTTTGGTTGTGAAACTCATTTGAGGAAGATCAAACAAAAGAGAAAGAAGAGGGGAGAAAGACGCACAATGGCGTTGTTGCGAAGGTGACGCGTGATGGCCCGCTGCATAGGAGATGCCGACAATGAATAGGCGAGAGAGAAAGATAAGTGATGCTCTAGGGTTTTGTTAAAGGTGTATATATACCCTTAGTTCGGTTCGATTTTGGTTGGTTTTTTTTAACAAAAAAACCAAATCAAACAAAATATATTCGATTTTCTTAAATTTGAAATGAAATGTGCAACATTTTGCCAAAAAACCAAACCAATCCATTAGATCACTTCGGTTCCGTTCGATTTCTTCAGTTTTCGATTATTTATATCACCCCTACTCTAGATCATTGTTGCATAATTCTACTGCTTATTGCAAGTGTATGGACCGAGTTTTAATATAGTGAATGATAGTAAGAGTATCGTTCTCACGATTAGTATTCTAGTTTACTTAATTACCACAAATACAATCACCCAATTTTATATAGAGAAAACAATCAAATGATGAAATCTAAGACTAAATTAAAATAATAACTGAAATAAATGTGTGAGAAATATCAAAGAGAAATATCTTAGGAAATTGATTTCACCTATTAGACCAATGATTCAACCAATCAAATAGTCAAGATTGATCATGAAAATATTCTATAAGTCAAGAAGACATATATAATAACTGACTCTTTCGAGAACAATTAACTCTCTTGCAAAATTATAAAACTGACATCTCTGTTTAGATTTTAATAATCAGCAAAGCTTTAAGATCTCTACTTTTAACAACCTCTATAGGAGCCCTAATCACTGATAAGTCAGAAATATCTTCAGTCATGTAATTAAGTTCTAGCTGCCTAAATCACTCTTTATCAAATTTGAGTTCAAACCAATTAAACAAATAATTTATGGTAAAGAGATTATAAGCATTAAGCACATAAAAACATGAATAGAAGAATAACAATCAATAAAGACATTCAATAAATTAAATCATGAGGTCTAATAGCTATATCAATCCCTAAGATAAAAGAGTCTAGTCACTCATGTTCACTATTACAAATGCTAAACTCACAATAACAAGCCCATAACAAAAATACAAGATGATTAAAGGGAAAGAAGGATAAAACTAAAGTTGTGTGTCGATCCCTATTCTCATTTTGATTTCTACAATCTCGAGCTTGAAAATATCTTCCTCTTGCTCCAATGGTTTCTTCTAACTCTCAAAATAGTGTATGTTTCAAAATTAGGGTCGTTTCTCTCCAATTTGGCTTCCTAAAATCAATTGAAAAAGATGAATAAATAGGAAAAATTGTAGCAGCGTTGAGATGCTAAGGGCAGCATCTCAACGCTGCTCCCAAATGCACGCATTTTTCACATATGGCAAGATAGTGTCAAGACGTCGTAGGCAGTGTTGAGATGCTATAGACGGAAAGGAATGGTAACTGGCGCATGCGTGTTTGCTTGACGGAGAGGTTTACGACTTGAATTTTCGTAGCATCGAGATGCACTTGCTAGCGTCTCAACGCTACCTATGCGAGACAAATGGCTTTTATTTGGCATTTTGAGCATTGCAACGCTATCCCTCGGGTCTTCGACTCGATTTATAACATGATTGTATTGTAATCAATTTAATTAATTTGAATAAAGAATCTTTCTATGCTTTATAATCTAAAATAATGATAAATTAGTGTATCTTCTTCTATGGTAAATCAGTGATTAACTTCTTTTAAAACGTGTAATTGAGTAACAAACTTTAAATACTATAAAGTTTGTTATCTTGAACTTATTTTTTATAAGAAGAAAATAATAATCAACTTTTTCTATGATATATATATATTTTTTGAAACATACTTTTTCCATGATATATTTGCCTACCTGTCCCCTTTTTAATATTCAAAAGAATAATAGACGTGTTAAATTTAAAATGTGTTTTGTATAGGTGTGAATAATGCCTTAAAAATGTCAATTCGAACATAGTTTAGTAGATAAGACACCAATTACCATTCTAAAGGTCGATGGTTCGATTCCCTACTCCGCGGTTAAACTAAAACAAAAAAAGGAAAACAATACACTTTTGGTCCCTGAGGTTTAAGTTTGGTATCATTTAGGTCCCTGAGTTTTCAAACTCAACATTTTAGCCCTTGAAGTTTGGATTTATTTAGATTTTGTTCACTCTGTTGATAACACTAGTTTTGCATATAATTATGAGCTTTTACAGTGATATTTTATCTATTTCAGGAAATTGAGCAATTTAGACCAAAGAGGATGAATTTGGAGTCTCGGGTCACGTGTGGAGCATAAAAGGACAAAAAATGGAGCTAAGTATGGAAAGAGGAGCTTCACAAGCATTTTTGGGCGAAGGGATGGCCTTTGCACGCTCAAAATAACGTAAAGTTATTTGCTCAAATCCGAGAGCTAGTGTCAAGACGCTGTCCTATGGCATCTTGACTCTAGTGAGAGGCACGCGTGAGGATTTCTATCCGAAGTGTCGAGATGCTACCTTCAGCATCTCAACATTGAGATGTTGAAGACACACGCGTTAGTTAAACGGTACGTTTAGCACAGCGTCGAGACGCTGTGTTGAAACATGCTATTTGTTCTTCATTCGTCCCTAATTTTGGGGAGAACTTTAAAAATTCCTTTTGCAAAACTTACTAAGGGTATTTTTGGGAGTGATTTTGGCATGACCAAAATCACTTTTTCCATGACCAAAATCAATTTCCTCTCAAATGTTGATGTTTGGCAAAAGGATAAAATTGATTTTAGAAAAATCTGAAATCATTTAAAATTGATTTTTGAAGTATTAGTTGGTAGGTGATTTTTGTTTAGGTGATGGACCGAGAATCACCTCTCATATTTACCCTCATTCTATTCAATGGTTGAAATGCCAAAAATGCCCCTATATTTAAAAGGGAAATTTCAGCCCAACTCTCATTTCTTTCTCCCTCGACTAGTGGCTCTCTCGACTGAGACTCCTTGGTTTCTTCATTTTCAACCATAACTCTCATTGCAACATCTTCGTTCTCGTGATTGCTTCTTTGGTTTCTCAGGTAGGTGTTATCTTCATCCGTGTTTGAGTTTTGGACTTGTAGTTTCTTCACTGATTTTGTTGTTTGTTTGTGTAATTTTGTTTTGATTTGGGGTAATGGGATTCGTTTGGGTTGTTTTGATTGTGATTTTTGGAATTTTGTGGTGGGGAAGAGATTGGTTTTGTGTAGCCTTGTAAAATTCTAGATTAATGGACATTTGAGCTTGATCATTGTTGGCTATTTGCTAAAGAAAACAAGGCGTTTGGATATTTTATTATTTATTTATTTTTTTTTAATTGGGTTTCATTTATGGTTGTGAGATTTTAAGAGATGATGCTAGTAGGGAAGTTTTTGAAAGAGGAGTTTCTTGATTTCCCATTTATTGGACGTCTTTCTTATTGAAGGCGGTGCCTCTATAGCTTTTTTTCTTTAAAGAATCCCGATCCATTATTAATACCCTGTTCAAAGTTTTGTTTGGATGGGAAGAAAATGGAGAATTCTATTCAAGTTAAATTGTTCGAGCATCCTTTTTTTTTTTTTGCATCTTTTGTTCTCTCTATATATTTAATATATTGCCACTGAGAGTTGATGCGAAGATCCTTCGATGTTTTGAAGAATCAAGGGAAGGGAAAAACATATTCAAGATGTATTTATAGCAACTAATTTGGTCAGAGAATATACAAGGCGACAGTCATGAAGAGGAGAGGAAAAGAAGGGAGTGTGAGGGGGAATTCTTCACCGATTAGAATATATAACAATAATGACTTAATGGCTTCTAATTTCTAAATTAATGCCTCAAATAATGAAGGTATTCATATGCGAATAGACCACGACCTCTAACTAAGGCATGTACTGATTTTTTGCTATAGAGATTCACAGCATATTGATTTGCAGCGTTACTGTCCTGGCATTGCTAGAGCTGATTTGGTAAGATTATTGCTGAAATGTTGTTGATTTGGCAAGATTTTTGCTTAAATGTTGCTGGTTTGGCAGTGATGTGTAATCATGGTTTCTTAACAATCTAAACTATGTTCTCTATTAAAAATTAGAAAGTTTTCTCATGTTAAAAATTATCCTCATTTTGAATTCTTAAACATGAGTAGTAATACTTTTCCTCATTCAGCTTGTATACTTGGCAATACGTTGGGCAGAGGTCTTCTTCTTCTTTTATTTATTCATTTTTTTTACTTTATTGTGTTAGTTGCAGGCTTATTTTTTACTTGGATCATTCAAGTGAGTGTTATGCTGAATTTCCTTTTCCAAAAGAGTACAAGTTTTTTGGTAATGAAAGTCCTGAATGTTAAGCATTTGGGATGTCGTATGTAGATGTATTGGTTTCGTTGTGTTTGTTTATATAGAGGTATGGAATGGAAAAGAAATTGATGATAACTTTGTTATTATTACTGAAAGCAAAGAACTATTCTTTTAAAAAGAAAGTTGTTTAGAATTTGCTAAAGAGAAACTTGTCCAAATTGACATGTCAACATTTAGATCAAATATACTATTTTCCACTTGACTTCCACTTATTATTTGGAACAAAAGTTTTAATATCATTCTTTTAAAATGAGTCTTTCAATTTCAAATATCATTGTATCCAGACTCCTTTTTCTATTGTTTTACTCTAGGTCTTGGTTATGTTTTGATTGATGTCATTAGCTTCAAGTTTTTCAGTTTTTTAATTCCCTTTCGATTGATATGTTGGATGATTAAGTTTATTAATTGTTTAATGGATTTTCTTTATGTTTACTTCAGTAGGATTTTGACAAACGAAGCAATTATCCCCTTCTAAGTTCAAGCCTGATGAAGATTTGCTCCCCTCATGAAAGAAACTAGTTGAGTGTTACTTAGGAGAGTGGAACTTCTTGGCATGGAAGAGAGATGGAAGAGGAGTTGGAAAAAATTACAAAACTTCTTATGTCATGTTAGTGTCTTTATTATATAGTTTGTATTTCAATACAAATAGGTAATTTAAGTTCTTAATGATACAAACATTTCTAGATTTAATTGTAATGTTATTAATTAAATACTTTTATTTATATATATAATTTTTTTTTATCATAATTGCTTAGTAAATAGTAGATAATTGATTAGTTAAATAAGTTTTCAAATTTAATGTCCTTTTTAGGAAATTGGTAATTCTAAAATCACTGTTAAAACCAAACATTAATAACTCAAAATCACTTTTAATTATATGAAAATCACTTCAAACCAAACATTAAAATGACTATATGAAAATCAATTGTAATTAAATCTCTTTTTCCAAAATCACTTATTCAACAATCACTCCCAAACATGCACTTAATTGGGGATAGTTGGGGGCTTTTGGAAGCTGATCGGTGAAGATTTGAGGCTCGAGATTACGAAAATTGAGGCAAAAATCAAAGATCGATGTGGTTTTAGATTTCTACCATTTTATTTCCATTTGTAGTTGTTGTATTTGGGCTGTAATGGTTGTTTTGGGATTGTTTTGAGTAAGTTTAGTGGCTAATTACTTTAGTTTGGGGAATTAATGTAGCTAATGGATATTTGTAGTTAATTAATTGGTTTTGATTGATATTATAGCTCTCTTTAATAGCTTCATATTTTGTGGTCTTAATGTCGTTAACCTACTGGCCATAGTGTAATTGATCGTTAGTTTAATTATGCTCGACATAGTAGATTAAGCTTAGAAAGACAATGCATGGCAATTAAAATCCGCCTACGTGACATAGGGACAACAAAGATTAATTGAGGATTAAAATGAAGGTTCACTAATGTCGGGTATTAATTAGCTAATGAGATGGACACGTGTTTTAGTTAATTACTTTTGAGAATTGGATGAGCTCGGTAGAGGATTCCTTGAATTTAAACTTCTAGGACCAGTTAATTAATTGAGTTAATAATATCAATGGCCCAATTAATTAATTGCATGAATCAATTAGCAAAGTTAATTCCCTAAACGTCTTTAACCCTACTGTTTTCAGCCTTTTATTTTCTTACATGCTTTTATTTGCTTTAATCACCAGTTACTTGTGTTACTTCTCTAAACACTATTCAATTGCGATTATTTTCGATATTCAACCATTTTGAACAATTCCCTGTGGATACTATATATGGTATACTTATACCACTTTATTACTTGGGCCCGTGCACTTGCAGTCACGCATAGTTGTGCTAGCAACAAGTTGTTGGCCTCGTTGCCAGGGAATTGACATTAGTTTGGTTGATATTGAAAAGAAAGTAATTGATCTTGCTTTAGAGGCTCTTATTGTTTTGTTTGTTTAAATTTGATGTTTTATTTTATTTGTTTTTGATTTTTAAGGAGGCCATTAATGCATGCGAAGTGATAAGATGGTTAATCTTCTACCTTTGGATTTATAAATTGACAGGACGTGTAGACGTATTCCTAAGGAGAAGAAAACCCAAACTGAGATCATAGCTGAGTAGAGAGAAGAGCCTAAGACGATCCGAGATTATTTACAGCTGATTTTCACAACAGATCACTCTGGGATAGTGTAGTATCCAAGTGACGAATTTTGAGCTGAAGACCGGATTGATTCAAATGGCTCGTGATAGTGCCTTTAGAGGACACCTGACAGAAGATCCACGTTCACACTTGTGTTCATTTTTGGAAATCTCTGGAACTGTAAAAATGAATGGTGTATCTCCTGATGCAATTCGTCTGAGATTATTTTCCTTCTCTTTGCAAGATAAAGCAAAGGATAGATTAGAATCACTTGCACTAGGGAGCAACACAACGTGGAACGAGTTAGTGCAAATGTTCCTAACAAATTTTTTCCCACCAAAGAAGACCACTAAATTGAGGACAGAGATCGGGACCTTTAGGCACTTAGATAGAGAGCAACTCTATGAGAGCTGGGAGCGATATCAAGAGATGCTTCGCAAGTGTCCTTAAATGGCTATCCCAACTAGCTCTAGGTACAATTGTTTAAGGTTTAGCCAGTGGTACTAAAACTATTCTTGATACTGCTTCAGGTGAAAATTTCATAGAAAAGACTGTTGAGGATGTGAGGGCCTTGCTAGAGGAGATGGCAGCTACGAGCTACCAATGGCCTACTGATCGTTCTATGCTAAAGTCAGCCGATGAGATCTATGGGATTGATGAGGTTAGCGCACTAAAAGTGCAAATAGTTGCATTAACTAATGTTGTGAATAAAATTTTGGTTTCAGGAGCGTCCCCGTCTATTGCTTCCTTAGTAGCAGCGAATGTTATATCACATGAGGAGCCGACGGTGGAACAAGTTCAGTACGTCTAGAATAGAGGCTATGGGTACTGGGGAAACCAAATTTTATTGCCCACCCACTATCACCCAGGTTGCTAAACCACGAGAACTTTTCTCATGCTAACACTAAAAATGTTTTACAACTCCCTCCAGGTTTTGCTTCATCATCAAATCAGCAAGAGAAGAAACCAGACCTAGAGGCAACATTATCAGCAATGTACAAAAAGTTGGCTGATATTGGTGCTGAGGTGGAAGGCGCTATGGCCAAGATGAACTCCAGTAACAAGCAGGTAGCTGATAATTTGAATCGTGTGACTAATGTTGTTGATACTTTGACTAGTACAGTGTGTAGTTACGCAACTAATTTGAAGAATCTGGAGGTTCAGATGGGACAAATTGCTAGTGTTGTTAATGAAATGAAAAAAGGTAAATTCCCAAGCGATACTGAAGTAAACCCGAGGGAGCAGTGTAAGGAGATTACACTGAGGAGCGGGACTCAGTTGAGTGGGCCAGAGTAGAAAGTGAAAATTAGAAAGGAAAAGACTGAGAGTAAAGAGGCTGTGGCAGGAAAAACTATATCAGGAAAGCTTTCTACCCTTCTTTTTCTTTGACTTCTAGTAATGATGTTTATTCCCAGGGTATGAAAGATAGTGAAGAGAATAAATTTGAGAAGAAGATAATGAAGATGCATGGTGAAGAAAGAAAAGTATTTTCCAGAAAGATGGATGATGGAAAGCCAAAGGAGTTGGCTTCTAAGGAAAAAGTTGAGGCACCCATGTGTAAAGCATTTGACTGTGGGACACATCTCAGTCCTTTGAGATAACGTGGTGATCACCCTATGTTTGATTACAGGGAGCTTCCTTTTTCTCATTACTTTAAAGATATTAAATTAGATGAGCAGTTTGCTAATTTTTTGAAATATTTAAGAAATTACACATTAACATTCCACTTGCAGATGCATTAACAAACATGCCTAACTATGAAAATTCTTGAAGGAGATGCTGAGTAAGAAAAGAAAACTTGAGGTAAACGAGGTGCCGAGTGTTTCTGAGCATAGCAGCACCATTTAACAAAAGAAGATGCCTATGAAAAGAAAAGATCCAGTGAATTACATGCACTATAGGCAATGTTCATGTAGAGAAGGCATTATGTGACCAAGGGGCAAGTATAAATCTAATGCCTATTTCTATCTATAGGAAGCTTGGTTTTGGAGAAATCCAGCCAATTAGCGTAACTCTATAACTTGCTGACCGTTTTGTGGCTCATCCAAAAGGTATTGTAGAGGACATTTTAGTTCGAGTTAACAAATTTATTTTTCCTGCAGACTTTGTTGTACTAGACATGGAAGAGGATACTGAAGTCCCTATCATACTTGGGAGGCCGTTCTTAGCCACTGATAAGGATGAGATAAGTGTTCATAAAGGTAAACTCACCTTGAATGTGGGTGATGAGAAGGTTATGTTTGACATTTTTTATTCTATGGATGATTATGATAATGTGTATGCATGTTATAGAATTGATTGTGTTGAGATTAGATCTTCTGTTGAGATGGTGAGAATAGACCCTCTAGATAGTGACATGATTGATACTTCTGATGTGCCTATGAATTCTACTGTTTCTTCTGTTATGCCATTTGCATTAAATGATTCCCGAGTAGTTGCAGACTCTAGACAGTCAGATTTGATTGATTTAGGATATTCTACGGATGCCATTGTAGTTAAGCTTGAGTTAGTTGATAATATGCATCATAGAAGGTCCTTAATTATTGAGTCTAGGCAGGTAAATGCATTTGATTTTTATTCTGGATGTTTGGATAGGAACATGCATGAGGTTGATCACTCAATAGATGCTATGTTATTGGACTATGATGTTTTGAATTATATGAATACTAGAGAGCTCCTTCATGATAGAAAGGTTGGGTTGGACAATGTTCATGTTCCTGTTTTCTTTGAATCAGAATTTGTTGATGATTTTTTGTTAAATGAGACTAGGCACCCAAGTTCTCTATTGACTGATCCTTTTTCTAAGTTAAAGTTAAATGTTGTTGAGGATCATAACATATTAATTGAAGGTGCAAGTAAAGGTGGTGATGGTCAATTATTTATTTTTGAACCACCTTAAAGGATTTTGTGAGAAACTCGTCTAGCTAGAGATGTAAAAGAAGTGCTTCTTGTGAGGCAACCCAGGGGTTCTAGTTCTGTTCTTTTGTTCTTTTTTTTTTAGTGTCTTAGGTGGTTGACCTCTGCTTCTGCTATTGGTTTGTGTTTTCAGGAGCTCCTATTCCCAAACATGCTTCCAAAGTAACCTAATTTGTTGGATTTTTGAAGTTCATGGTGAATCTCACTCATTTAAGGGCAGTTTCATTACCCTTTTATCTCTTCGATTGTCCTCTAGGTTTGTTAGGAAAGTTGGATAAATCTTTACATTGAGGACAATGTATAGTTTAAGTGTGGGGGGATGAGTACTATTCGGTGTTTTGAATGTGGGCTTGATTGAGGTTCTTATTGAAAAGTTGGATTCATTTGAAAATTTTACTGAAATATGATGAATTGATTGCTTATGTTTAGATTAGGACAACCTGCGATTTGATCTGAATAAGTAATAATTGGCAATTGCTTGTGATTTCTGGAAGACATTGTGAAGTTGAGTAAAAATTAAATTTTCGCTTTGATTTTCTTGCATATCCTAAGCACATTAGCTTTCCTTTTGTGAGTTTTGAGGGCCTAGGGTAGCTTTATGGGATTCATATGTCTGTTGTCACCCCGATAGGCTTAGACTCTAGTTTGACGGTGACTTTGCATGATGGGCATTACTGTGTTGCTTGGGGAAGAAAAAAATGTATTGATTTGCCTGCAAGAAAAAGAAAAGCAAGTGAGCTTAAAAGAAAAAATCAGTCTAGTGAAAGAAAAAGAGAGAAAAAGAAGGAAAGAAATAAAATAAGCTTGTAAAGTTTTGAAAAGAGTAAAAGGTAAAATGAGCTACACCCGTCGTGATTAGTTAAGCCACATATAGAGCGAGTGCTCTAGGTAAGGGTCCTTGTGATGGGAATGTGAAAGCTAGTGCCCTTGACATTAAAGTAATGCAAGTTTAGCCAGCCAGTTTGTTTATTTGCAGGCACCTAATAGCTAATTACTTTGTTGAGTGTTAGGAAGCCTAAATAACTAAATCTTAGAGCCAGTGTAGGGGGATCCTATAAACCTATCTTATGCTTGTAAAGATGGCATTGGGGAAGTTAAATGCACACACACACACGATAAATGAAGAGCATTGATGTAATTTTGCCTTATATGAATAATCATGTTTGAAGTTTCCTTGTAATTGTTCTGTTAGTTATTTTTTATCATTGAGGTTTGAGTCTTACATTGGCAATCTTTTATTCATATTTGTGATGGTGTTTCGTTTTGCTTGGTACTAGCAAGAGTTTAAGTGTGGGGATATTTGATAGTATTAATATAGTGTTATGTTATGGCCCAATTGACTGCTAGTTTTGCATATAATTATGAGCTTTTACGATGATATTTTATCTATTTCAGAAAATCGAGCAATTTAGACTAAATAGGATGAATTTAGAGTCTCGGGTCATGTGTGGAGCTTAAAAAGACAAACAAATAGAGCTAAGTATGGAAAGAGGAGCTTCACAAGCATTTTTGGCCGAAGGGATGGCCTCTGCACGCTCAAAATAGCATTAAGACGCTATATTTATTTCCTCAAACCCTAGAGCTAGCATCTCGATGCTGTCTTATGGCGTCTCAACGCTAGTGAGAGGCACATGTGAGGATTTCCGTCCGGAGCATTGAGACGCTGCCTTCAGCGTCTCAATGTTGAAGGCGCACACATTAGTTAAATAGTGTGTTTAGCAAAGGGTCTCAACGCTGTGTCAAAACCTGCTATTTATTCTTCTTTTCGGGACTAATTTTGGAGAGAACTTTTAGGGTTTTTAGACCCCTTTTGCATAAACTTACAAAATTGGGGATAGTTGGGGGCTTTTGGAGGCTATTTGGTGAAGATTTAAGGCTCGGGATCATGAAAATCGAGGTGAGAATCGAAGATCGACGTGGTTTTAGATTTCTACCCTTTTATTTCCATTTGTAGTTGTTGTATTTGGGCTATAATGGTTGTTTTTTGGGATTGTTTTGAGTATGTTTAGTGGCTAATTACTTTAGTTTGGGGAATTAATATAGCTAATGGATATTTGCAATTAATTAATTGGTTTTGATTGATATTATAGCTCTCTGTAATAGCTTCATGTTTTATGGTCTTAATGACTTTAACCTACTAGTCATAGTGTTAATTGATCGTTAGTTTAATTGAGCTCGACAGAGTGTATTAAATTTAGAAAGACAACGCATGACAGTTAAAATCCACCTACGTGACATAGGGGCATCAGAGGTTAATTAAGGCTTAAAATGAAGGTTCACAAATGTTGGATATTAATTAGCTAATGATACGAACACATTATTTAGTTAATTACATTCGAGAATTGGATGAGCTCGACAAAGGATTCCTTGAATTTAGACTTCTAAGCCTAGTTAATTAATTGAGTTAATAATATCAATTGCCAATTAATTAATTGCATGAATCAATTAACGAAGTTAATTCCCTAAATGCTTTAACCCTATTGTTCTCAGCCTTTTATTTTCTTGCATGCTTTTATTTGCTTTAATCAATAGTTGCTCGTGTTATTTCTCTAAACATTATTCAATTGCAATTATTTTCGGTATTCAACCATTCCAAACAATTCCTGTGATATGATATCTGGTATACTTATTACACTTCATTACTTGGCCCCGTGAACTTGCGGTCACGCATAGCTGTGCTAGCAACATCTCTCTATTTTTTTGTTAATTACTAAAGGAAAGTTGACATGACATATTTTTTATTAAAAAATATTTTTTAAAATCATAGGTCTTCTTTCTTTTTCTTTTTTTTTTGAAAATGTAGGAAAGAAAGGGAGAAATGAGGCAGAAGGGAAAAGAGAATAAGAAGAAAAGGAGAAGACAGAAGAAAGAGAGGAAAAGAAAAAAAAAAGAAGAGAATACAAAACAAAAAAAAAAAAAAAAAAAAAAAAAGAGGCGGTGTGGGTCATGGATTGGAGGAAGGAGAAAGAAGAGGGAAGAGGAGAAAGGAGACAACAAGAAAAAACAAATTAAAAATACATATTTTTATTTTAAAAAATTAAAAAATATATATTTTTTAATAAAAAAAAAAACAAATTTGACGTCAGCTCTTCGTTTGTAATTAACGAAAAAATGGTCGAATGGACCAAAATGCAATTAAATCCAAACCTCAAGGGCTAAATGTTGAGTTTGAAAACTCAATGACCTAAATGCTACCAAACCCAAATATTAGGGACCAAAAGTGTATTTTTTTCTAAGAAATGCTTTTAAAATTGATGAATGTATATAAATGATTTTTTTTTTGTAAATTATAGATTAGCTAATTTAGCACCCATTTGGAGAATATTTTCATGGTTTTAGAGCTTGGATTTGAGCAAGGCTAAAGGTTTGTGCAATCTTTACCAATTATTTTGTCATATCATAAAATGAAGAGAAGTTTTTGGGCGTATAAGGAAAAAAAAGAAATTGTTTGTTTAAAAACGATTCCTTAGCTGCACCACCGTCGTTGCTACCATCGGAAAAGCAAAGAATGGATGCTTTGAAGGCTTCGTATAAGCTCCTTAGATGAAGAAATGGAATTAGTCTCCCTTTTCTCTTCATCAACATAAGCTTCAACTTCACCTTCATTCTCACCCCTGCCTCCACCGCCTCTTTCATTTCTCCATTTTCCAAATTGCATCTGTATCACTCTTCTTCCTCCTTACATTTACATTCTTTGTTTCTTACTCAATAGCTTTGCTCATCAAAATTTTCACTATCTTCATGTTTAGTTGCCTTGGATGATTTACCAATCGATTCAGCGACTAGGCTTCAAAGCTTCACTCACGTTGAATGAAGCCATATCCTAGGTCATTCCCATATATCCTTTTTCAATTGCATTCTTGAACTTTGAGTTGCCCTGGTATGTGAAGCAATGTAGTAGTTGTTAACATACCTCTAAAATCGGTTAAAAGGTGAAACCATATGTAAAAATGTTTTACCATGTATCTCTAGCTATTATAATCCTAATTTCAATAAAAGGATCTTAAAATAATTTGTAAAGTAGTGAGAGTAGAGAGTTGTAAAAGAGTGAGACTTATCTGATTGTTGTAATTTCCTCCACGAAACACAAAATTGATTGCTCCCTTATAGTAGATGTAGGTCTTTGTATCGAACCACTTACATCGTGTGTTCTTATTCTTCTTCTCCATTTCTTATTCTAATTTCAACTTCAATTGCATCTTCAATCGCCTACTCTTAGAGTTGCACCTTATGCTTTTTCTTTCCCAATTTGGTATGCAGTTTGTTTTGCTTCTTTTGCCTCTTCTTTGCACATGGGCTGTAAGACATGGCTGCATAAGAACCACATCTTTCAACAAATTTCTTTTCTAATCACGAGCAAATCACAACAAAATGGTATTAGAGCTAGTAGATTTCAAGAAGATAAATCTTGAAGTTTCAAGATTCTAGAAATTAAATCTTGAGGACATCACGAACAAAGAATTCAAGCAAATGGCAGTGGCAAGTTATAACTCTCATTTATGACAGTTATTTAGCTCTAAAACTTGAGTTTATGATATTTATTGATTCACTTCATGTAAAATAGAGCAAATTTATGCAAAAACAAGTCAAGCACATGTTTTCAATCATGATTTGCTAAATAGACTTAAATAGGTGTAAAAAAAGTCATTATTGAAGGATTTAACGAGTTTTTATGATTTTGTTCAGGAACTGTGAAATTGCCCAGTTGCGACCGTAAAGCTGAAGGCAATTTGCTATCGCAAAATGGCCTAACAACAGATTGAGCGAGATTTTCGGGAATGATTGATTCTACAATCTTCTTCCTTGAATCATGACACTAATGGCTACGACAGCTCCTCCAATTTATTTCGATAGAAACCCTAGCCCTTAAGGGCTATAAAAGGCAACAAATGTGTGGGGATTGTTTGGAGTACAACCAAAGTCCCACATTAGCTAGATAAGGGGAAGATCATGGGTTTATAAGTGAGAGACACTATCTCCATTGGCATGAAGCCTTTTGGGTGAAATCAAAAACAAAGCCATGAGGGCTTATGCCCAAAGTGGACAGTATCATACCAATGTGGAGATCTGTCAAGGATCATTATCCCCAACAAGTGGTATCAGAGCCAAACCCCTGACTTAGCAATGTCGGTAGAATCCTCGAGTGTCAAACAAAGAAGGCAAGCCTCGATGACATAGTCATAGTGAATCTGTAGTTGAGCTTCCGAGTTGACACTAATTTGCTCGAGTGTAATTTGGAGGGATGACTATTTGAGGAGATGCTTGAGGTGTGGTACTTTGTTCGAGGGGAGGATTGTTGGGATTATTTGGAGTGCAACCAAAGTCCCACATTGGCCAGATAAGGGGAAAATCATGTGTTTATAAGTGAGGGACAATACCTCCATTGGTATGAGGCATTTTGGGTGAAACCAAAACTAAAGGCATGAGGACTTATGCCCAAAGTGGACAATATCATACCAATGTGGAGATCTGTTGAGAGTCATTGTCCCTATCACAATGTATCCAGCAAAGGGAGTTGATCCAAACAAACATAATAGAAGATTTTGAAGAAGAACTGATGTGGGCAGTGCAGAATTGTAAAGATCACAACCAAGTACGAGTGCACACTGTCTACTAAGTAATAAAATGGAAGTACTCCAAGTATCGAATCCCAAGGGAACAGTATAACAAAAATTCCAATTTGAAAGTAAGGACCTCCTCAAAGTTTGTGACCAAGGTAACCAAGAAAATAATTGAGATGTTTGTTGTTTGTGAAATTAAAAAAATAAGCAATGGTAATAAAAAAAAAAGAAATGCAGACAGTTAATAAAATCGGTTAAAGAAAGGGGATTCAAATCTGTTTCAACCCTTAAGGAAATTGCATATCCACCTTTGTGCCTACAACCTACTGTCTTAGCTAGACAAAGCTCAATAGGGATTGTTGCTCATATGTGCCAGCAACTTACCCTTTTGGGTCCAAAAGAGTTCAACCAGAATGAAACCTGTTTGCACCCACAACTTACCCTTTCGACACTTTACACCATAAACCGAGTTCAACACCTATTGAGCCATTACTTAAGTACTTTTTGGAGCCTAAGAAATTAACCACATATGTCTATGGCTAATTAAAACTTAGATAACTGGCATACAACTCTAATGGCCCTATAGTCTTTGCCCTATGATAACTCTCATTTATGAGAGTTATTTAACTCTGAAAACTAAGTTTATTGTTTAGAAAGCGAGTGTTTATTGTCATAATTCATGTCATTTAGAGTGAATTTAAGTAAAAATAAGTTAAGCATACGTTTGTAATCATGAATTTATAAAGTTAGTAAATAGGTGTAACATGAGTCAATTTTGTAAAGAATTTGTTAAGTTTTAATGTTTTTGTGCATAAGCTCTAAAAGAACCCAGATGCACCCAAGGATGAGATGGCATATTGCGCCAGAAGGTGAAATTCTATTCAAGCTGGGAATCAGGTGAAATTTGCACGACATGCATCCATAACTAGACCTAATCAACAAAATTCCATAAACTACAAATTTGGCAGATTCTCGAAAGATACTTCGTCAAACCTCCTCAAATCAAGGGATTATGTTCGGCTACAACTTTTCACACTGATCTCGATAGAAACCCTAGAATTAGAGGTCTATAAAAGGTGGCCAAAGCTCCAATTTCAAGAAGCTCAGAGTCTTGAATTCTCTTCATCACTTAGGCAATTTTGTTATTCTTCTTCTTTCTTTTAGCCGTCATACCGAGTTCACCCTAGTTTTGTGCAAGCTTTTTTCGGACACTCTATCCGAAAGAAGAAAGTACAAAGACTTATTTCTTCTTGAAAAATGTTGAACAAGTTAGAAGAGAGGAACAAAACTAGGGATCCATTTTGTAAGTTCATCTTTTAGTTCTTAGTTTCTATTTTACATCTTTAGGTATTTTTTTGTATTTCAATTCCAGTGTTGTGTCGTTTAGTTCACATTCAAACTCAAGTGTATTTCAATCTTTCTTTTATAATGAAGTTTATTTCCATTCATTCAAAATTCATTCTCTACACTTGTACTTATATGTTCTTTAGTATTATAATCTAAACTCCTTCTTGGGGATTCAAACATATGGACACCCTAAGTAGGAAAGTCTCACCTTGTGCATACGCAACTTTGCTCAACACTTAGCACCATTTACTTTTATTGAGTTTAAATTTCATTGTTAACTTAAACTGATCACTTAGATTTGGATAAAATTTTTGTAGAATCCAATACTAAAAAGGTTGGATGAAGCATGATTTTCATAAAAGCAATCTAGAAAAAGTACCTAGAAATAGGACTTTGTTCTTGTACCTAGACATAGGGCAAAACCTATAGAGTCATTTGAGTTATTTGCTTTCTTTATCTAAGTTCAATTAGCCATAGGCATATGTGTATAATTACTTAGGCTCCTAAAAGTACATAGAAAATTGTTGAATAGGTGTTGAACTTGACTCAAGATTATAGGTGTCAAAAAGGGTAGGTTGCAAGCGCAGTCAAATCTCATTATGCTTGAACTGTACAGAACTCAAAAGAGTGAGACGCGGGTGCATATGGGCAGCAATCCCTAATGAGCCTTGCCTAATTGTGCAAATTGCGAGTGCATAGATGGGCGCATATTCCTCTAGGTGTTAAAACGAATTTGGATCGGCTTTCTCTCATTAGTGTTACACATCGATTTTCATTTCCAATTTATTTACCTTCTGTTTTTCAAAACCAACAACAATCATAACTACTTTTTTGTTACTAGCATCAATACCATTTGGAGTTAAATTCAGTGGCAATTTGAGTTCGAAATCTAAGGAGATGTCGTGGGTAACGCTCCATTCGATGTGGGTAAGTTACTGGCATTAATACAAGGTAATATTTGATTGGTTAAGGTTGGTTTTAGTGGATAAGTCGAAGAATTAAAATGGCCCATTGATTGTAGGATTCAATTATAGGATACCCATCACGTTTATGGGCTGTTTTGGACAATTTTTAGACAAATTAAGCTGTTGTCCAGCAAGTGTGGATCACTGTTTGGGTTAGATTTATTGAGACTTGGAGCATGTTTAATACAGTAAAGAGAAGGCTTGAGTTGGATTTAATTGGTTGCATGTTTAGACCATTCTTGTGCATTTTAGGGGCTGCCTTGATGTTGTCAAGCTTACCCATTTATTTTTGGAATTAATTGAAGGACACCAATTATGTTTGGAGGCCAAATTGTTGAGATCGGACTACTTTGACATCAAATTCAGCAAGTGAAGGTGCTGTTTTAGGGCTTTGTTTCGCAATTCGGGGTCAAGTATTCGAGTTTCGAGTTGCCTTGAATCATGGAGTTATTTATGTAAGTAGCCTAATTGGATAGCCCTTAGATGCTTTGGACATAAAGTTCATGGAGTTTTGTATGTATGCATGATTGAGTGCTTGAGAGTATGATTCCTTTAGTATGTGGTTGAGCTTGGTTGACGTTGAATGATAGGCTTAGTAAAGGGCTTACGTAGGGGCTCATTTTATTATGTTTTGGCATGATATTTAAAGGAGAGTTTGGGATGCATTGGAAGTGCCTAGTTATTGTTGCTTAAAAGTAAGTAGCCAATTAGACTTAACCCCTTTAAGATTTTGAATAAGATTGGTGTATGTATTTTCTTTGGAGTTTTGTGAATGAGTAAGCATGCTTAAAATTGTGTATGTGGAGCACGTGGTTGTTGGTTGAACTATTCTAAAATCTTTCTTGAGCTTAAGTTGCCTAAGCATGTATTATATGGGTATTAAGGGGTTTAATTTTTGGAGCGCTTAGGATTATCAAGTGCTAGGATGGGTAGGGGCCATGGTTAAGTGAAATTCTTGTTATAAAATATTGTTGAGAATTACGCGTAAATGTGTCTGACGCTCATGATTTGTGGTTATTGTTGAAAATCATGATTTTTGATGTTGTGAAATATTGATGTAGGGTCTTGATAACTCTGATAGTGTTAGTGATTGACATAAAACTGGTTAGGCGAGTGACAATTACCTTTCCCATGTTGAGCATGCTTCCTTAGTTGATTTTGAGATGTGTTGGCTTGAGGTGTTGAGGTGTTTAACCTAGCACAGAATGCCTGAAACATTTGAATAGTTGGTTGGAGTTTAGTTCTCTTGGGATGTTGGTTGACTTGTTGGAATCGGCTAGTTGGCTACTTAGAATACCTTAGAAGTATACAATGTTCAGGTTTCGTGTGTTCAGAATGGTGCAGATGACTGGGCATGTTTAGCATGTTTTAGAGAGTCTGAATGTGAGTGGAAGCATAATGGCCGTCATGATTTCTAGCATGTTTATGAGGCTGAATTTTGGGTTAAATGGTTTGAGGGCTATATGCTGCTAGCACACATATGGGTTATGGTTAAGTGAAGTTCTTGTTTAAGAATGTCGTTAAACTAGGGAACGAGTCTATACTCAAGATTCGTGTTTGTGGTTAGTGAAAAAGGGTCACAATGTTGCAATTGGTGTTGTTTGTTGATGTGTAGCCCTGGGTTATATGCCGTTAGTAACTTCTTAAAGGAGAGAGAAGTTATTTATTAGTGCTAGCTTAGGGGGCGATTCCCCCACATTGTTTAGAATGAGTTGATTTCCTTCATTCAATGTGCTAGCTTAGGGGGCGATTCTCCCACTGTATGTGCTTGTGAACCTCGAACCAGGTTGTGGGTGTGGTTCTAACATGATGGGTGAGTTTAGCATTGTGAATTAACCTGGAGGTTTCAAGAGTGTTGTGAATGAACAAAAGTCCATTAAATGACTTTCTTGAAAAATAATGTGTTTGAGGATAGTTTTCTACTTTTGAGAAATGAAGTTGATGTTGGTATGTCTGATCACCCTGACTACATGTTGACTGAATGTGTTGTCAGTGAATCTATTTTTTATGCTAATCATTTGAGTGAGGGTGCTCAGAAAGTATTGAATATCGAGCATGTGTTAGATGACTTTCTTGAGAATAGAAATTTCTTTGTTTGTATTAATTCTACTATGCTTGATAAGAAATTGAATTTTGAGAACAGTGAATTTGAAAAGTTGTTGAAAAATGATTTGTTTGTTGAGAATGTTGAGCATGATTCTGTTATGCCTTCGCTTTCAAGTCCTGTCCTAGATGGGAATCATGAGGAGATGTCTGCTTTAGGTGCTCAATATATTTTTGTTCCCTTTTCCTGTTTATAATAATTCTTTCTCCCAGTGTTTGATTGGTAGTCCTAATGATAAATCTATGGGAGGTTGTGTTGTTGGTATTGAGAATGTAGGAACGAGGGAAGATGTTTGATTCTTTATCTTTGAGCCACCTTGAGAAGTGTTTAGGTAACGTCGAGTTAATGATGCTAAACAAGTACTTCTTGGGAGGCAACCCAAGGGTTCTTTTGTCATTTAGTTTGTTTTTGTTTTCATTGTTAGTTGAATAAATGGCCCTTGTCTATTTTGCATTTCCCTTTGGTTGTTGAAATCTGTTGTGCTCATCATTGGAGGTCTCTTGCTTTTTCAGGGAAGTACCGTTACCCTTAATTTTTCCATTTGTCCTTTTTGCATGCTAATTGCTTTAGGGTCAACATTGAGGACAATGTTTGGTTTAAGTGTCGGGGCAATGTTGCTTGGATGAGGGAGAAAGTTTATTTGAATTGTTGATTGTTGAGCTTAATTGATAATTTTGATGATTGTTGAGATTGTGTATTGTAGTGTTGTTTTAAGATTTTGTATGCTGAAGTGATCATGAGATTCTATGATTTGTACTCTTTAGTATATTTTTTTTGCATATTATTGTGGAATTTGAAGCATGCTGAATTCTGAGTAAATTAAAAATTTTTGCTTTGAAATCTTTGTAAATGTCGAGCACTTAACCTAGTTTTGATAAGTTGAAATCTTAGAGGAATTTTATGTTTTCTAGAAGTTTGTTGACACTCTGTTAGGCTTAAGGCTTAAGGCTTGGTTTGTTAGTGAACTTGCAAGAAAAAGTATTAATTTTCCTACAAAAAGAAAAAAAAAACTGAGCTAAAAAAATGTGTTAGTGAGAAAAGAAAAAGAAAAGTATCATGCATGAGCTTTAGGTGTTCGGGGGTAAAAAGAGCTACCTCTATCATGATCACTTAGACCATCCATCGAGTGAGTGCTCTGGATAAGGGTCTCTACGATAGTTATATGAAAGCTAGTGCCCCTGATTGTGGAAAAAAGCAAGGTGGGGGAGTGTTATCCCATAGTGAGTTCAGGCACCTAGCTTTTTATTACTTTCTTGATTGTGAGAGAGCTTAATTGAGTCTTTCGAGCCAGTGTAGGGGAAGATGAATGGAGGATGCATAAAATTCCTCTAAATTAGTAAACGAGTTATCATTAGGCTATGCACACACACACGCAAAGAGTTTAGAGTTAAAATTGCTCGTGATTTAGGCATGTTCTCATTCCATTGTTCTTGCTCTCTAATTCCACTTTTGAGTACATTGAGAATGGAGTCATTTTTGCATACAATTTTCTGAAAATTTATCATTTAGTGGGAGTTTGATTTTGTTTTGGTCGATACTAGAAAAAGATTAAGTGTGGGGTATTTGATAGCACTAATTTAGTGTTATAATTAAGCCTAATTAATTGCTAGTTTTGCTTATAATTGTGAGCTTTTACGTGGATATTTTCTATATTTCAAGAAACTGAGCAGTTTAGATCGAAATTGATGAATTTGGAGCATCAGGTGTTTTGTGGAGCTCAAAAGGACTCAAATTGGAGTTAAGTATGGAGAAGAGGAGCTTCAGAAGTGTATTTGGCCGAGGGGATGGCATCTCAACGCCCTAAAGAGCATTGAGACGCTATCTTTATTAATTACAACCCTAAGGCTAGCGTCGAGAAGCTGTCATGTGGCGTCTCGATGCTAGGGAGGCGTGTGAACGAGGATCTCTGTTTGGGGCATTGTGATGCTGCCTTCAGCGTCTCAACGCTGAGGGCGCACGTAGTAAGTTAAACAGTGCGTTTCGCCTAGCATCTTGACGTTGTGTCGAGGTCTGTTATATATGCATCCTTTTGAGACTGATTTTGGAGAGACCGCTTTAGGGTTTTTAGCCTTTTTTTTATTTCTCACACCTTGGGACCTATGGAGCACAAACTAGAGTGTTCGGGTGCGGTATTCGAGGTTCGAGATTGCAAAATTCAAGGCGGGAGTTGAGAATTCAGAAACACTTCTTTATCACTTTCTTCTTCTGTTTCATGTATCTTAAGGCGGTAGGGATGAGTTTACTGTGCTGTACATTGAACTTTATGGTCTAAATTTAGTTGTTTAGGGGTTAAGAGTACAATTAGGATTGTAATTATGGCTTAATTGTGACTATCGACATTTAATTGCTTGTTAAATTCCTTTTAATTGAGTTGTACTTATTGCTTCTTATTAATTGGTCATTAATAAGTTGATCATAGTCCTTAATTAAGCTTGACGGAGAGAATTTAGAATCGATTTAATTCAATTAACATCCTAAAATTGCCTAAGTAACATAGGACCCACAATTGACGGGTGAGGCTTAATACGAGTGGTCTTAATCCTAATTAATTAATCAATTAGCGCTAAGGACACTTAGGCAAGCGATTAATTCGCGTGTTCGAATGAGACCAACAAGAGATTTCCACCGGTTTAGCTCTAGGTTTATGGAATTAGCGAGATTAATTAAATGTCACGTCCAATTCCCATAATTACAACCCAATTAGTGCTTGATCCCCTAAACTACCCCTTAATTTGGTATCTCCAATCCTTTTACTTGCTTTCTAGTTTAGAATTTTATTTCAAGCATCCTTTTATCTTAGTTCAGCCCTAAATAATTCCAATCGTGAGTAATTCTAGTAATTAATTAACTAGAAAAAGCTTCATTCTCGCTTCTTATGGGATACGATACTCGGTACTCTCGTGCCATTTTATTAGTACTTCGATCACGTGCGCTTGCATGTACTAACCTAATTAGTAGTCAAATAGGTGAATGAGGTAAGCGAACTTAAAATTCAAATTTCTAATTTAATTGCTTTGGTTCGTCAAATGGTTGCAACAAAATTCTAAATGCTATAGGAGGATTACATGGCCAACCTCAAAGGAAATATGATCCTTGTTCTAATTATTACAATCTTGGATGGAAGGTCCATCCCAACCTTATCTATGAAAATCAGGGAGGACAACAAAGAAAACCTCCTCAGAACTTCATCATACCATCTCAAGATTCTATGCAAACTCAAGCTTCAAGCTCAGGTATGTCTTTGGAAGTTATTGTTAGAGATTTAGCTACTAATACTCTACAATTTCAACAGGAAACGAGGGTATGGATGAAAATTTTGGGCAACCAAATTACTCAATTGGCTATGTCAATCAGTAAGTTGGAAGCTTAAAATTTTGAAAATTTTCCTTAACAACCAGAGGTGAACCCAAGGGAGAATGTTAGTACCATTATGCTGAGAAGTGGAACAGAGATTCCTTCAAGATCAATCCCTTCCAAAGAAAGGGACACTGAGCAAAGAGAATAAATGGGAACAACCTTCTCCTAAAATATCACGTGGGTAAAATTCGATCCTCCTTTATCTCTTAATTCTTACATTTTAGTGGCTCCTTTTTCTAGCAGGTTAGCTAAACCCAAGGAAAATGAGAATGAAAAGGAGATCCTTGACATATTTAGGAAGGTGGAAGTAAATATCCCACTGTTGGATATTGTCAAACAAATTTCCAAATATGAAAAGTTTCTGAAGAATTAGTGTACAAAGAAAGGGAAGATGAAAAAAACAAGAGAAAATTATGGTAAGTAAGAATGTGTCTTCTATGTTACAAAAGAATATGCTAGAAAAATGCAATGATCTATGTATGTTTTTACTACCTTGCGTGATTGGTAGTAAGAAAATTGAGCGTTTTATGTTCGACTTAGGCATTTCCATTAATGTCATGCCTTTTTCTGTTTACCAAGAGTTGAAATTAAATGACTTGCATGAAACTGGTGTAATAATACAATTAGTTGATCGTCCTTATGTGCATCTCTTAAGAGTTGTGAAGATGTTTTAGTGCGATTTAATGAACTCATATTCCCTGTTGATTTTTATACTCTGAAAATGGATAATAAATCTCCACCTACATCGGCCTCGATTTTGTTAGGAAGATCATTCATGAAAACAGCTAAGACAAAGATTGATGTGGATGAAGGCACTCTCTCAGTAGAGTTTGATAGAGAGATTGTTAAATTTGATGTTTCTGATGCCATGATATTTACTGATGATTTGCATTCTCTTTGTCAGATTGATCTGATTGGTTTGCATGACTTATTCGCCAAGGAAAAAGATTTCAAAGTACATGGTCACAAATTCAAAATCCTCCAGAAGGATGAAATTACTTCCTATCATTTCGATTATAGATCACTAAGAGACCCGTCTAGCTAGAGACGTTAAACAAACGTGCTTCTTTGGAGGTAACGCCCAAGTTTACTTTATTAGTTTTCAGTTTCTTTTTTTTTTTTTTTTTTGTGCTTTTGTTCCTTATGTTTTTTTTATTTTGTTTATTTCTTTTAGGAGCCTAAGCACCTGGTCGTCTTCCAGAAACTCCTGTTGATTCTCTCATTCACCAAGGCAATATTGTTCACCCACTATCTCTTTTCTTTGTCCTTATGCATGCTTTAGTAGTTTATTCATTGAGGATAATTAATGTTTTAAGTTTGGGGGTGGAATGTGCTTATTGTTGAGCCCTAAGCATGATTTACATGATTTTTGAGAAAATTTTGAAACTTTTTCGATTTTTTAGCATGATCTTATGATGAATCAGTTGCATCTCTTGTGAGTAGGGCAACCTAAGATGTGTTTTAGATCAAATTTATTTGCAATTGTTGAAAAATGATAACATATTCCTATTTCGAGCCAAATATTAAAATTTTTCTTTGATTTTCTTGCATTCTTTGAGCACATAGCCCACCTATTTATGGTTTGGAAGGCTTAGAACTGGGTTATATAGTCTAGATTCTTGTTGTCACCTTGAAAGGCTTTAGAAACTAATTAGAAAATCAACTTGCATGATAGTGAGTAATGTTACACTTAGGAGATAATGCAAGCCTATTCGCCTTTATTATGTGTTCATCATTGAAGTAACAAAAAAAGAAAAAAAAAAGAAAATGCAAATTAAAACTAAGGACTAAAAGCGCTACCTCTGCTATGATCAGTTAGGGCTACCTGTGAGTAAAAGTGTTATAGGTAAGGGTCCCTACAGTGGATGTGTAAAAGCTAGTGTCCACTCAATTAAAGTAAAATTCAACTTTAGGGGAGGCCTACCCCAAGCCTCAGGCACCCTAGTGGCATATTACCTACTTGAGTGTGGGAGAAGCTTGGTGATTGGAACTTAGAGTCAGAGTGAGAATTGTATAATTCTTTTTCGGCCTTATAAAGACTACGATAAGAGGAGCTACGCACACATACATAAGGGATGAGAAAATTAATTTTAAATTTCTTAATGACAGGTTGTGTTTGAGTACATTCCTCTATTGTGAATATTCTGTTATTTGAAGCATTGAGGTTCGAGTAATTTGTATGCAACTGTTCATCATAGGACAATTCTGTTCTATTTTTCTTGAAGACTAGCAAGACTTAAATTTGGGGGTATTTGATAACACCTAAAATTTGTTATCTTTAGGCCTTATTTAGGGCTAATTTTATTGCTTTCGCGTTCTTATTTGTCTATTTTGTAGAGATCGAGCAATTTGGAGCAAACTGAAGCCTTTTAGGAGAATTGTGGTGAAAAAAAAAGCTATTCAGCCTAATTTGAATAACCAAGTCAAGAGAAAATTAAATTCAAGCCAATATTCTTGAGGGGGTAGCGCGAGCATCTCAACGCTCAAATATGCAGCAAACAAGCTGGACCACTCGCACACATAACTTTGAGACGCTGCATTATAGCATCGAGAAACTTTGGAAAATGCTAGCGCAAGTCCCTCCATCACAAAAGCTCACGCATGCCACGCTCCTTGCACTTTTCGTCTGTAGCGTCTCAACGCTACCCTTCCATTTATGATTTTTGCTCATATTCAAGGCAGCGTCTCGACACTGCGATTTTCTTGCCTATAAATTCATCTTTTCCAATCAGTTTTTAAGGCATCCTTCTCTAGTCTACCTTCTAGTCTTTGATAGTTTTTATGTAACTTTTGAGAGAGAAAATTGTCTCATGAGTGGCTAAGTTTTACCTTTTCAATTCAAGGGAGATTCGATTTCAAGTGTAAGATCGTGAGGCTACGAGCTCAATAGTAATTCCTTCAATTCAAGTAATATTCTTTGTTTCTTGTTCTTATTATATGAATGATTTATAATGATTAAATTGATGCCCTAATTAATATTGATTGTTTGATTCTATACATGATTTTGTGATTTGCAATTGTCATAAATGATTGGCCTTAGTTGCAAGGAGTTGGCTCATGTGTGTGATTATGGTTTTTCCATGTTACATAGCTTGCATGATAGACTCTAGGGAAATAGATAAATGAAATTAATTAGGTTGTAGCTATCTCGTTTAGTTAATTTTGGTTTAGTCATTCACATAGTTCTTAATGCTTTCATTGAGTTAATATGGAATAGTATTGTGCCCAGTTAATAATATGATAAGATTTTATTGTAATGCTTTGTTAGAATCAATTAAATGAGGGAAATTTATACTTGACACGACTTTTCCGACCAAGTAGGCTAAGTTCTTGAATTGAGAAGTAGATTGTCTTTTGTAAGCCTATGATCGAAATTGCAATTGGATATGAGAATTATACCTTTGAATTGGAAACTTTGGTAAGATTGATTTTCTCCTTTATTTTCTATTTAATTTTATTTTTTTTATTAACCAAACCCAAAACCCCCTTTTTATTTTCCTGTTTTAATTTAACTATGAGAAATTAAATATTTTGGTTCCCTTGGGATTCGACCTAGTTCTACTATTTCTACTAGCTAGAGTAGAATAATCAATATTTATTTTGGCTGGTCTCGACAACCCGACCTGAGGTTCCCACAAGCTTTGGTCATGTGTTCAAGTCATAACGAGGAAGATCTTATAGAGATTCGAAATTCGCTGGAACACATGGAGATTCGTTGGTATACAAGGACATAAGGACCTACTAGAAACTATCTCCATAATATTTCAAGGTATTTATTTTCTTAACCTTTAGTTATTTTGTTTAATTCTAAACTAAATCAAAGACAAACCCTAAATTGATATCTAAATTGTTTAGAAATTATAGTCTTTTGTTGCAGGGTGAAGTGTTCATTCCTATCAGCTTCTATAGTATCTATGAGCTTGATTAGTAGTGAAATTTCATAAATTCCAACGTCTTAATCAATCAATTCTCGTCTTAATTGTTGTCAATTTTAGTTGTATATTTCTTTTAGATTGTTAGAATTTAATTTTCTCGTGTCGAGCTTGTATTTTATTAATTTTGGATTGCTTAATTATAGTGGAATTAGTTAAAAGTGGGACTCAATTTTATAGAATTTACATTAATTAGTCCTCATGGGATTGACCTTGTCTACCAATTACTACCTACGATTGTGTATGCTTGCATAGTGAGTTTTTGCACAATAATAGTCAACAATGGGCTCCCCTTTTTGTTGTTTAGTGTTGGTGAACTCGAACATGCTAACGATTCTTCTTCTGTTGTAGAAGCGATTTAGAATTTATTTTTTTTTTCAAACTATTCCTAATTGTCTATGGACTTGTGCTCTAAATTGGTGTATCAATCAAAAGCATTCTCCTTTAATATTCGAACAAACTATTTAACTAGTAGGTCTCCCCGTGTTCTTGCACGTTCACACGTTTCCATGAAATGAGCAACATGTTGCTTTGGATTGCTAATGGGTACAATTTACATTTTCACATGCGCACGAGTCAAGTAATATAAAATGGTATTCCTACCGAGTATCGAATCCACAGAGATTAATTTTAATTCAATTAAGTATCGTAAATACTCTCGCTTAGCTTTATTTCGAGAACACAACCAAAAGAAGATAAACTATCCTAAGCAATAGAAAATAAATAGAAAACACAAATCTAAGTGATAGACTTGGGCAAATGATTAATTACTCAATTAAACATACAAATACAACTAACTTGATAGTGAACTCATAAGTCTAGAAGCTCTAAAGGCATGGACTCTTGTCTGTCTCCTCTAATCTCAAGTATTAATTAACTAACCTAGGTGTCCCTAGCGCTAACTAACTCATACAAGGTGTTAAGACCCTTTATTACGGACCTCTAATACTTGCTCTTATTATTGTCGTGTCCAATCAATTATCAGACATGCATTCAGTTCTAAACTAGCTTCTCTCCATCGAGTTTTCACTAGTAAACGAATCAATTAAACAATGTTCTAATCTTCTCAACAACTGCAACTAATTAACCAAAACTTTTCCTGTCACTCAGGTAATTAATTGCCTCTTTTTAGTCCTTACTAAGTCTCCTATTTCGAGCTCAACTTAGACTAATTCAATTAACTACATAACAATAATTAAAATCATTAAACTCTAAATACACAAATAGATTCAAAGCCTAATTAGTCACAACAACCCACCAAACAAGCAATTAATCCAACATAAACCTCAATTAAGCATTCGATCCCAAGTATTTAAGAACTAAGCTGCATAAAATTAGTCATTACAGCCCCCTAAGTCCCTAAATTACAGCCTCTACAGTACTGAAAATAAAGGAAAATGAAAGAAATTGGAAAACATAGGTCGATCCCGCATTCCCATTGCGATCTCCATGTCTCTCAAGCTCCGAATCATCAATTTTGCTCAATTTCACTCCACAATTGACCCCAAAACCTCCAAAAATAGCTTAGAATCGATATTAGGGCTTTTGCCCTCAATTTGGCCTCTATTTGGACAAAGAAAATATAAGGAATTTATACTGTCCATCGTTGCAGGTTGAGATGCTATAGATAGCATCTCAACACTACACAAAATACAGTTGTTTTTCTTAAGCATGTAGAGGTAGCATCTCAACGCTATGAACGGAAATCTCCTCCTTCGTGTTTTGAGCATTGAGCACAACATTGCAACCCTATGTGATGGCATTGAAACACTTTGGACAGCGTCTCAACACTATCCCCTCGAATTTGGCTTCAAACATGAGCTGCAGCATGGTGTTGAGCCATTCTGGACAGCGTCTCAACGCTCTTCCCTGTTCTTAACACTTCATTCTACATTGTTTTCTCTTCTTAGCTCTCCAAAATGACCCAATTTAGCTCCAAAATCATCAAAATGCTATCAAACACTCCAATAGTGCTCCTTAAGCTCGGTTTCTATAAATAAATATAAAAATACTTAAAAGCTCACCAAATCATAATAAAACTAGCATAAATCATAGGAAATAAGATAGCATAATTGCATGCTATCAATTGCCCTTCCCATGAAATTGTTGAAACTTTGGTGTCTAGTATCTGATTGGCATTCCCAAGCTATCAATTCTTTTAGTATATGGTTTAGAATACAATAGATTATTTAGAGAAGGTCTGTCATATTGAGCTCTAATGGAGTTCATTGTCATAGCTTAACGTTGTTTGACAAATAGTCAAGCGATCGAAGTGAAGTAGTGTGGATTCCTGCACAATTTTCTTTGACAACAAGAGTCTAACTTGATTTAGTGACATTTTGGTTCTTAATATTGTTATTTAGGTATGTAATTTGAGAATTTCTTTCTTCAATCACCTTCATCAAGATGTTGATATGCTCTTGCATCTCCTCATTTTTTCCTTTATAGTATTTATTTTAATTGTCATGATGGACACTATTACTTCGCTCCCAACAATAGGGGGATTTGATTGTCTTGCAAGTTCAGTTCATCAAAGCAACAATGGATAATAAAATTTGTGTAAGAGTCACTCATGACAACAATTGTTGAAGCTAACTTTTCGAATGCTATTACTTTCTTTGGAAAAAGTTTATGTCTTCAGAAATAGATGAGAGGTAGAGATTGTCCCATCATACGTGCCAATTTTTTCACATTATATTTCAAAAGAAATTAAATTCATGGAAATGAACATGAATTTGTATTGATTTTTTTGTCTAAGTGTAGTAAGATCTCTAGTTTATGATCCTTTGATTCTTTCTCTTCGACGTGTACTTGACTCAAGGGTTGGACACTTGTTCTTGATCCTCTTAATCTTCTTGGGTCGATTTTTGGCTTGTTGATCTTCTTAGATTGACCATTGACTTGTTGATCTTTTTGGATGATCGACCTTTGGCTTGTTAATCTTCTTAGATCAGCCTTTGGCTTGTTGATCTTCTAAGCTGATAACCCTTGGCTTGTTGATTTTATTAGATTGACAATCGGCTTGTTGATCTTCTTGAATAATCGATCGAATTCTTGAAGTTTTGTGTGTTTCAAATGTCTTCAAAGTCTTCAGATCTTTAAATAAATTTGAGTCTTCATGGGATGTTGGTCACAATTCGAATCATCCCCTTCTGCTACTTAGTTGTTCCCTCTCACTTCTTTGCTCATGATATCAAATGCACAATTCCTAGTAATCCCACAGATGGCTCCAACTATTGATATGGAAATCCGAGTCAACAATAAATTCAGATGAGAGTGAAAATTGAACAAATGCCTACAAGATAAAAGAACAGTGCACTGATGTGGTGCTAGGCCACTAACACTCCAACCCTCAAGTTAGTATCGAGTTTATGAATAGGTTAGACAGAAGATTAGGGTTATTCTATGTGTACCTCTCTCACCTCATCTCTTCCCTTTATTTATAGAGAGGTTTTATACAGTCGTGGAGGTTATGGCTTGCTGTCATCCTGGCCGAAATTCTCGATTTTCAAGATACTCCAAGTATTTGTGCACATCAAAACTGACAAAACCAAAAAATTGAATCAAATAGAACATAAATTTTGGTTTTTACAGTGCGGTTCAATTTGATTTAAATATTAATAAAATTAAAAAAATGTGGTTCAATTCCGTTTAGGGTTCAAAAACTTCACCAAACCGATAGCATACAAATGTACTTTCATATTTGTTCATTATGTAGAAATTGAGCATTTGGAGCAAACCGGAGCTTTTAGAAGATTTGTGATGAAAATGAGCTAATTGGGCATAAATTGAAGTAACCAAGTTAAGAGAACAAAGGAATCAAGCCAAAAATCCCAAGGGGTAGCATAGCGTTTCAACACTAAAAAAATATTGCGTCCAAGCCAACTTTCCTACAAGAGTAGCACCGAAAGCTACTAAGAGCGTCAAGGCACTTCAAAAACGAAGTTCGCAAGTCCCTCCGTCACAAAAGCATGTGCTCGCGCCTTAACCTCTAATTTTTTGTCCATAGCGTTGAGACGCTGCCTATAGCGTCTCAATGCTACCATTCCAGATTTGAAAAGCGACAAAGATATAGACGACAAGTAGGTTTGGAACCTAGGCAATCCACTAAAGGAAATATCCTCAAGTATGCTATCAATTTCGAATCTTGTATCACACAATCGATATTCTTAGAGGTTTAGGAAAGAAAATCTAATACCATGTTACCTTTTGTTTGGTGAAAAACCAAGGAGTTCCACTATTGATTAATTCAATCTAAGGTGGGAAACACTCCGCAAGTTTGGTAACCAACCAACCTTGAATGATTCCACAATGGGTGCAATGCACAAGGGGACAAGCTCACGCCTTCAAAGAAACACTTTTGTACATTGATCATTAGTTGCCTCATACAATGGAAAATTAGACATATATATAGTCTTAAGGTTGGCAACTTGAGCAAGGTAAAAATCATAGAACTATTAAGGTAAAAACATCCAAAAATAATTAGGAAAAATAAACCATATTTCTAATAAGTAAATTAAAATAATTCTAAGACTATCTTTAAAAAAAAAAAACTTATAATTTTCAGACATTCATGTCTAAAAATTTGAAAATTACATTTCCTAAAAATAATAGAAAATTATATAGAGAGAGTTTTCAGATTGGACACTCTTCAATATTTTGGCTATAACTTCTTCTCCAGTGATCGGAATGGAGTGTTTTTTATGTAATTGGAAAGCTCTCTAGACATATTTAAAATGGTACCAAAATGGTACCAAATTTGGCTATATTCAAGAAATGCATCAGAAAGATATTGGTAGTCGAAGTTGGAACAATGCATGGAGGGTGGCATGCGCGTGCAAAGTAAGTGTCTTCTGAGGCTCCCATGGTCCTTCAAGGTTTGTAGTGCATTTGGCTCCTCCAAACTAACCTTACACACATTGAACCTCTTCTCAGTTGGTTCTCCCTCTTCTTTAGCCAAAGTCACTTATCCTTGGATATGCTTGTTCATGGCTTCTCCAAATAACTTGGCCCTTGATTTTTTCATTGGTCCTTGAGGCATTGTAATGGTATCCATGATCATATCATCTCCTCCTTCTTTTGCTTTAGTCGCCCTTGAATGATCATCATCTACATCAAAAGGAGATAAGTCACTGACATTGAAAGTAGTACTAACACCATACTTACCTCTTAAGTCTAATTTGTAGGCATTGGCATTGACTCTTTGTAACACTTCAAAAGGTCCATCTCCTTTATGATCAAGCTTTGAGTGTCGTTCCTTTGGAAATCTCTCTTTTCGAAGGTGCAACCACACCCAATCACCCTTGTAAAATACAACTCTTTTTCTTACCTTATTCACTCGGTTAGTTACTTTGATATTGTTCTTCTCAGCCCTATCCTTCACTTCTTTATAAAGCTTGTGCATCATCTCAATCTTAGCATCACGTTCAACATTAACAAACTTAGTAGGCGGAAAATAAATCAAACCAAAAGGAGTTAAAGGATTAAAGTCATAGAGAATTTCAAAATGTGAGCAATGAGTTGCACTATGAATAGCCCTATTATAAGCGAACTCAATAAAGGGTAAACATTCTTCCCAAGCTCTTTTATTTTTGTCAATGATAGTCCTAAGAATTGTGACCATTGTTCTATTCACAACTTCAGTTTGTGGATGACATGTAGTAGAGAAAATCAAGTTGATTCCTAATTTATTCCACAAAACCCTCCAAAAATGGCTAAAAAATTTCACATCCCTATCACTTACAATAGTTAAAGGAATGCCATGCAATCTAACTATTTCCTTGAAAGACAAATCAGCCACATGAATTGCACCATTAGTCTTATTGCAAGAAATAAAGTGTGTCATCTTACTAATTCTATCAACCACTACAAAAATGCTATCTTTACCTTTCTTTGTTCTCGGTAAATCTAAGACAAAATCCATTGAAATATCAAGCCAAGGTCCCTGAGGTATAGGTAAATGAGAGTACAAATCAAGAGGTTGCAGCTTAGATTTAGCTTGCTTGCAAATAATGCAACTCTTGCAATTCTGTGTGACATTTAACTTCATCTTAAGCCAAAAAAAATGGTCCATTAGCATGGTAAGTGTCTTTGCCACACCAAAGTGTCCCATAAGTCCTCCATGGGCTTCCTTAACAAGTAAATCCCTCATTAAGCAAGTGGGGATGCAAAGCTTTCATTTCCTATTCAATAAACCTTCAAAGAGCTCATATTCATCATGAACATAGCTAGTAAAGTTAGCATCAATAATAGGAGAATAATAGGAGAAAAGAAAGGATCACAAGCATACAATTCCTTAATGTGTTCAAAACTAAGAAGCTTACTAGTTAATCTATTAATCAAAGTGTCTTCTTGAAAAGGCATCTACCGCCACATTCTCCTTAACTTTCTTGTACTTGATCACATTAGGGAATGTCTCAATATATTCCAACTATGTAGCATGTCTTCAGATCAATTTGTCTTGGCTCTTAAGGTACTTTAGACTTTTATGATCCGTGTGAATCACAGACTGTTTAGGCCATAAGTAATGATGCCAAGTTTGTAATGCTCTTACTAAAGCATACAACTCCTTGTCATAAGTTGGATGACTCAATTAAGCCTCCTTCAATTTCTCACTAAAATACATTATTGGTTTATTCTCTTGAAGAAAAATAGCACCAATGCCTATTCCACTTGCATCACACTCAATCTCAAATTTTAGTTCAAAATTAGGTAAAGCAAGTAAAGGTGCATTTGATAACCAATTCTTTCTCATTGAAAGCATGCTCTTGGTCCTTACCCCATACAAAAGTGACATGATTATTTATAAGTTCAGTTAATAGTACAGCTATTGTACTAAGATCCTTAATGAATGTTCTATAAAATCCAACTAAACCATGAAAACTCCTCACTTCACTAGCATTAGAAGGAATCGGCCATTCCCAAATGGCTCTTACCTTTTCGTCATCAACATCTACTCCTTTTGAGACACTATGGATCCTAAGAAACTAACTCTTTCTGTGCAAAAAGAACACTTTTTAAAGTTAGCATACAATTGTTCTTTTCTAAGTGTCATCAACACACATTTAACATGCTCAACATGCAATTCCATAGTCTTAGAGTATACAAGTATATTATCAAAATACACAACAACAAATTTACCTAAATGCTCATGCAAGACATGGTTCATCAATCTCATAAAAGTACTAGAAGCATTAGTCAAACCAAAAGGCATCACAAGCCACTCATACAAGCCAAATTTTATTTTGAAAGTCGTTTTCCATTCATCTCCTATATGCATTCTAATTTGATGGTAACCCGACTTCAAATCAATTTTAGTAAATAAAGAACAACCATGTAACTCATCTAGCGTGTACCTTGTTGTCCTCCTTTGTTTTTCTACCTTGATGGACAAATGGATCAATTCTTGCAAGTTGTTGTATGGGTGAAGATCTACCTTGTCTACAATGTCTTTGTTGAGTCCCTTTAGAAATCTTGACATGGTTGACTCTTCCTCTTCATGTATGAACCATCGATTCATTAATGTGTCCAACTCTTGTGCCAAGTCGATCACAATCTTTGTTCCTTGTGTGAGAGATTGAAGCTTGAAATAAAGCTCCCTTTGATAGTACTTTGGAACAAATTTGTCCTTCATGAAATTCTTCAAATGGTCCCAAGTTGTGAGTTCCTCATCTTGTCTAGCTTCACCATATTGTCTAAATCTCCTGTTTATAATACTATCACACCATGTTAGTGCATAATCTTCAAAATGAGAGATAGCCATTTTTACCTTTCTTTCCTCGGTGATAGTATTATATATGTCGAAGAGGTAGTCTCCTTGTTTTGCCCAATTGTAGTATTCCTCCAGATCACTTGTTCCTTTGAACTTTTTGAACTTGATCTTGATGTTGTCGAATTTTCTATCACCATCCTCTCTTGGTGCTTGTTGTTGGAACCATTGGATATGTCCTCTTCCTCTTCCATGGTCGAATCCTCTACCACCCCTATGGTAGTGTTCTTGGCAAGGATCCTCTTGAAAATACTCACTGTGGTCATCCGGTTGTAATTCATCTTCTTCTAGCCATTGTTGTTGATTGACCTCTAATTGTCTGATTCTTTGCTTTCATAGTTATACTTGATCTCCTCTCTCTGCTACATTGATACTTCCTTGTGACTCACCACTCTTTTTTCCTTGGTTAGACATACCTATACACTCAAAGAAAAACAAATTGGTAAAAAATAAATTAGAGGTAGGTGACCTCCTTTGTTCTCTCAACTCACTCTTCCTTGAACCGTATGTGTTGTCTTCCTTGTAACCCTTAGAGAAATCAAACAAAGAGTATTGCTTGTGGCGAATCCCACTTGGATTAGAAATCAATTAGAGTACAAGAATAAGGTTCTAACCTACACAAAATTTAAAAGCAAAGAAAATAAAGAACAAAAAGAATGCTACTTTATCGAATGCAAATGATTATGAGTAGCTTTGAGAAAACTTGACATACCGAACAATAAGTGAACAAACTTGATTGTAACTAGATATGGAATATTGGGGCACAAATTAGAAACTTAATAAGCAAAGGAAAACACAAAAGGAGAGAAAAAAATTTCTGCAATGTATAATTCTAAACAAGCTCATATTTGCAACTTTCCTTATATGGAACTCTCTCGATTTGACTTTTTTTTCACTTTTTCAACTTCTTTCCTTTTGTATTTTTTTTTTCTCTGGGTGCTGAAGTATTATACAAAATTTTAGAACAAATGAATAAGTGTAGGTAGGGTTGCAAGTGAAATATTTTTGGCTTGCTGCCAAGGTAGTTATTTTTGGACAGTCTTCACTTAAACATGTATAACTTTTGAACCACTAAACGGAATTGAATAAACTTGCTACATTAGAAAGCTAACACGAATATCTTTCAAATGGCACTGATTTTCCAAACTTTGGACCTCTAAATCATAAGATAGAGCCTTTCTAACTATGGTCACTAATATGGCCGAGTAAGAAAAAATTCAAAGCAAAAAATAAAACTCTTTTTGTGTTTTTAATCGAAGAGGGGCACAAATAAATATGGAATGAAGAACATAAATTTAAAAAGGCAGAAGATATACCCTGATTTCAAGAGCAGGCACAAAGAAATATGGAATGAAGAACATAAATTTAAAAAGGCAGAAGATATACCCTGATTTCAAGAGCAAGCTCTGATACCAAATGATATAGACGACAAGTAGGTTTGGAGCCTAGGCAATCCACTAAGGGAAAGATCCTCAAGTATGCTATCAATTCCAAATCTTGTGTCGCACAATCGATATGCTTAAAGGTTTAGAAAAGAAAATCAATATCGTGAAAGACCAAGGAATTGGACTATTAATTGATCCAATCTAATGTGGGAAACACTCCACAAGTTTGGTAACCAATCAACCTTGAATGATTCCACAATGGGTGCAATGCACAAGGGGACAAGCTCACGCCTTCAAAGAAACACTTTTGTATATTGATCATTAGTTGCCTCAAACAATGGAAAATAAGGCATATATATTGCCTTAAGGTTGTCAACTTGAGCAAGGAAAAAACCTTAGAACTATTAAGGTAAAAACATCTAAAAACAATTGGGAAAAATAAATCCTATTTATAATAAGTAAATTAAAATAATTCTAAGACATTCCTAAAGAGAAAAAAAACTGATAATTTTCGGACATTCATGTCCAAAAATCTGAAAATTACATTTCCTGAAAATAATAGAAAATCATATGTAGAAAGTTTTCAAATCGAACACTCTTCAATATTTTGGCTATAACTTCTTCTCCAGTGATCTAAATGGAGTGTTCTTTATGTGGTTGGAAAGCTCTTCCAAGGAGCTTTAAAATGGTACCAAATTTGGCTATATTCAAAAAATGCATCAGAAAGATATTGGCAGTCGAAATTGAAACAATGCATGGAGGGTGGCATGCACGTGCAGTTGTGATTTGAGAGTACCATGCAAAGTAAGTGTCTTTTGAGGTTCCCATGGTCCTCCAAGGTTTGTAATATATTTGGCTCCTCCAAACTAACCTTCCACACATTGAAGCTCTTCTCGGTTGGTTCTCCCTCTTCTTTAGCCAAACTCACTAATCCTTGGATGTGCTTTATTCATGGCTTCTCCAAATGACTTGGTCCTTGATCTTGTCATTGGTCCTTGAGGCATTGTAATGGTATCCATGATCGTATCACCCGTGATTTGAGGACAACATTTCAACACTGCCCTTGGCGTCTCAATGTTGCCTGCATGAACTATAATGTGTCTTATTCCAGCCATTTTTAGGGCATCTTGGAGCCTTAATCTTTTATCTTTTGTAGAACTTTAGAGAAAAATAAATCTTTAAGAGTTTTTGGCTTCCTCTTTACCATGAGTGACTAAATTCTTCGCTCCTGATTTAAAGGTCGATTCGATTCCAATTGTAAGAACACCAACAAGATGCTTGGATGTAGCACGTTGCCACCTGGACACCACGCAAAGAACACCAAACTCGATATGGCATAAATTAGAACCTCATACACTACTTAAATAAATAATAACACACCCACTAGGTCAATATTTTTTTAAAAAATTATTAATGTTACAAAATCCTTCCAATTATCTTTCTTAATTATTATATTTTTGAAAAAAAAGAATTAGGTTTCAAAAATTCTCACAGCCCACATAATGTAACAATAATGGTAATAATTCTTTTAACAATTTAAATAAACTTAAACAAACTAATTTATCCTATAATTAAATTAAGTGTTTGCTTTTTTATTTAAGAACATATTTTATTTGAGTAATTTATTAAAAAAAATCTACCATTTTCAATCTTTTAAATGCACAGACTTTCATTTCTAAAGTTACATTACACAAAATTATTTAATCTCTTTTTGTAAAACTAAAATTATTTAATTTCTCACTTGTTATATTAAAACAATTTATATGAAATATAAAATAAAATTTCTCACTCCACCTTAGTCTTTTGAAAGTTACTCAGATTATCCCTTCATTTTAAATAAAAACTCAATTATCTTTATTTTATATAAAAGTTCACACATAATAATAATAACCACTACTCGTCATAAAAATACCCTATTCCCCTGAGATTAATATATATATATATATATATATATATATATATATATATATATATATATATAACATGTTAAGCACATGCTAAAATACTAGTATACTTGACAATTGCAAACCTATAATACCACCCTTCTTTAGTTTAACTAGTGTTACCGTTTGGTTTATATGAAACCAATCAAATTTTTTCCATATCAAGCAGAAAATTGGTTAAGAAATCCAGTCATACAAGCTGGAAAGGAGAAAACAAAACCTGCATTTCACCAATAAAGTGTAGCCTGAACTCATTTAGAAGCCATTTTCAAAGAAAACTCTTGCATCTAAACATTATTTCTTATTGAAATACAGAAGATTGCATTACAACCAACTTGTATTGACTAATCATAACTTTTTATTCGAAAAGTTTAGATTACAAACAATGAGGATTCAAACTTCTCATAAGAGAAGGCACCAATGCCTAACCACTTGAGCTATAGACGTGAGACACCGCTACAACTATATAAACAGTGTGACCGTACCAACCCTTGGATAAAATGCGGACAAATTCCAGCTATATGCATAGAAACTTGGGTGGCCAAATCACTAATTGATCTCTCAACAAGAGCCTTTCAAGCGGGGTGTTGCACGCGTTAACTAGACCCTGATCCGCGTATTGGGCAGACACATATTAACACCTTGTCTGCAAGGATATGAATACAAAGCTTGCTCCAGCCTATCTTTTTAGAGATTCTGCATGTGATTTTATGGAGCAAAAGATCACTACAAGATCCAAAAATGATGTAACAATATAGTGAAACTAAATGAGGCTTAAGAACAGAAATGGAAGACATTTATAACCATTTAACACGTTTAACTAGTGTAACCTGAAATGTCTAACAATATCAGTAACAAACTTCATAATTCAGTAGTTGAACTTTATATGTAACAACTGAAATATATATATATATATATATATATATATATATATATATATATATATATATATATATATATATATATTTTTGTTTTATTAATTTCTAAAACCTTTTTAAATTGAAATTTTATCTTCTTTTTAAATTAGGAGATAAATCTTCATTATCTTTTCTTTTGAAAAAAAAGAGAAGATAATCTTTTAAGGGTTTTAATGAAGGTTCTTTTAAAAATGTCTCTTTTTAAGCCCTAACTTTTTTATTAAATATTTTGACGGCAAAAAGAGAGAAGAATAAGTCGTTCTGCAGTTTCCTTTCTAAAGAAAAAAGAGTAAGTTTTCTTCCCTTCTATTTTGAAGTTTGTTTTCTTTCTTGATTGAATCTTTCTTGGAAAATTTTGGGTTTTGTTTTCAATTCTTGATTGTTTAGAATGAAAAGATTCTTGAAATCTTTTTCCCAAAAAAGTTTTTAGGTTTTTGGTATGCTTAATGAAGGTTTTGATAAAGGAAAATTTTCCATAATTTTCTAGCTTTTATTTTCTTATAAATTTGGGACTATTTTTAGTGTTTTTGGGTTCTTTTTGTACAAGAAAGTTTTTCAAATGATTGTTTCTTTAAATTGTGATTTATAGCTTTGATTTCTACATGAAAATATTATGTTTTAAAGGTTTTTACAGCAGTTTTAGACACTTTTTCATACCTGATTTTATTTGTAAAACGGTAAAAATCTTGATTCTTTTAGATCAAAAACTCTTGGAAAGTTTTGTTTTATGAGCAGAAATTTTTCTAGGTTATTTGTCCATAATTTATGATAGTTTTAAAAGTTGTAGAATTGAAAAAATGTTTGGTATTTTATTACGTATTGAAAAGCATTGATTTTACCGATTATAGTACCTTTTTAATTGGGATTTAAAGTGTTTTTAACCCAGTTTTTCAGTGCTTTTTTTTAGTTCAAGAACCCTATTTTCCTTAACTTTTTATGCAGAAAATTATTTTGAATGGGAAAAATTGGATAGATAAGATTGTCTATATTTTAGATAAGCCTGTGGACCTTTAAGATAGAATTTTGGTTTCTCATCAGTGAAGTATTGGATATGTTTGGACTTCTAGGAAAAGTTAATGATTGTTCAAGAAAGTGGATTAGATTTGGAATTGAGATTGAGATGGAGAATTGTAGGATTATCGATTAAGTAGTTTCTACATCCCTTCCAAAATAGCAATTTTGGTACAATTATATTTTGAATATTGTTTATTTGACAAATGTTTGAAAGTATATTTTGTATGATTTGAAATTGGTCGAAATTGTTTTATATGCTTTAAAGTGTTTTGCTATTTGAAAGTATTTTTGTCGTTTTGGATAATTTAAAATAAATGTATTTTGATTGATTTCAAATTGAAAGTAAGTTTGTTTTGGTTTTGAGTTTCAATGGTTGATTTGATGAGTCTTTATTGAAATTGTTATTTGAAACTTCATGTTTTGTTTAAAATGTTTATGAAAGAATTTTTTGATCGATTCAATAAGGACTATTCAGATATGTCAAATTTTTGTTTTGGGATTGTATGCTTATTTTGTAGTAGCCAGATTTGGAATTAACGGTAAATGATTTGATTGAAACTTAATTGTGGGAAGGCATTTTATAGTGGTTTGGCATTCCTTTGGGAATGAAGATTCATGTGTTTTACACTCATATGCCTCACACTTAAGTAATTGTAATGAATGTTTTGGTCGATTTTTATCGATAACTCTGATTGAATGATTTATTGGTATTACTGACAGGTAACCATCATATATTTTCTAAAGGCTACCAAAATAACCCATCTTCCCACTCTGATAATTGAAAATATTGATTGATTGAAAGTACTATTTGAATTGAATGTTTTGACATTTGAAAGTTTTAGTTTGAAAGTTTTGGTTAAATGAAAATTTTGTTCAATTGAAAGATTTGGTTTTGAAAGCTTGTTTGATTGAAAGATTTCTGTTTTTTTTTTTTTTAAGGATTGATTATTTGAAAGTTTTAACTAAATGTCTGATAGTTGTATTAAAAGTTTTGCAAGGATATTTATATTTTTGTTTACGATTGTTTTGAAAGAAAATGACCGAATGAATATTTGACATTTGATTCAATTATTGAAATGATTTGTTAAACTAAATTTCTATGTTTTGTTTTGAAGAAAATGAATTTTTGAACTTAATGTTGAAATTGCTTATTGAGTATGTCAGTACTATTTTTGTTTTTTCAAAATGTTTTCAGACGAAGGATCAAGTGATAGTCTCAAAAGAAGTGAAGTTTAGCATTCTGGCACAAGACTTAGAAAGTCGTTAAGGATTCGATAGTTAACTTCTGAAATATTTGTAAGATTCTTGCTTCTGCTGAATTTATTTAAATCTATTTTAGTTTTAATTGTTACACTTTCGCATTATTGTTAGAATGACCGTATTGGAAAATACAGACTGTTACATTATACACCTGCATGAGAGAAATTACATACATATTTGTCTTATCATATCTCTACTTTAAATTTCTAATTAGGGAAACACTGTCCTACTCCAGTTGAAACAGATCATAGGTTCACCAAAAGTTATTTTAATTCATAAGTTCAGTCTTCTATAGGGGGCTTGCAGAGGACAATCTTTTTCATTACTTTGTGGAACATATAAGTTCAGATAGATTTTTGGTGGGGGTAGAGGCATATTGGGGAGGTTTGGACTACTACTAGGTTCAACACCTATCCTTTGTTTATTATCGTCAACAATGATGTAATATTTTTGGCTTTTCCTATGTTTTTTCCTTTTTCTTTTGTAGTTGTGGGAGAATTATGGCTATATCTTGACTAATCTCCAAAATACAAGATGATATAGAACCATGAAAAATACAGAAAAGAAAAGCTAGCTATAAAGCGAAAAGAAAATAAGCTAATAATGGTGAGATAAAATAGAATAATATCTAATCTAGATAAAGAAAAAAATCTGAAAATGAAATAAATCTACACTCCCCTCAAGCTGGATTGTATATAGTATACAAGTCAAGTTTGGAGTTGAAGAAGCCAACTCCAACTAGTGTCTGTGTAGAGTTCTACCAATCTATTTGAAGACTTAGAATAATAGTCCATGACTTGGAGTGCCTTTCAAATATCTCAAAATCTTATTCACAACTCCAAGATGACGTTCATTTGGATGGTTCATATACTGGCTAACAATGTTAACAAAGTATGCAATGTCTAGCCTAGTATGTGACAAATAAATTAACTTTCCCACATGTCTTTGATACATGCCCTTGTCAATTGGAATAGCCTCTCCACTTTTGTGTAGGACTAGATTAGGATCCATAGGTGTTTCTGCAGGTCCATACCCAAGATTTCCTGTCTCCTTTAATAAATCTAGGATCTATTTTCTCTGAGAAATTACAATACCATTATTGGATTGTGCCACTTCCATGCCTAGAAAATATCTCAAGCTTCTAAGGTCCTTGATTTCAAATTCAATTGCAAGCATCCTTTTAAGGTTGAGAATCTCTTCAAGATTATTCCCTGTAAAGATGATGTCATCCACATATACAGTCAAAATTGCAGTTTTGTTATTTGAGGATTTCACGAACAAAGTATGATCAACTTGACATTGATAATAGCCACTTTTAATCAGTGTTTTAGTGAATCTGTCAAACCATGTATGTGGAGATTGTTTTAATCCATACAAAGACTTTTCAACTTGCACACCAAGTTGTTGTTCAACTTGTCTTCCATTCCAAGGAGAATTTGCATATAAATTTCTTCTTCGAGATCACCATTCAAAAATGCATTCTTGCCATCAAGTTGGTGAAGAGGTCAATCCTAGTTAATAGCTAGAGACAACAAAACACACACGGTGTTCAATTTCACAACAGGAGCAAAAGTTTCTTGGTAATCTATACCATATGACTGGGTGAAGCCCTTTGCAACAAGTCTCGCTTTAAATTGTTCCACACTATCATCAGATTTGTATTTAACCATTAAAATCCATTTGCAACCAACTGGATTCTTTCCATGAGGAAGCCTTGTAAGAGTCCTCGTTCCATTGCTTTCAAGAGCTCTGATTCCTTCATCCACTACTTGTTTCTATTTTAGAAATTTGAGTGCATCATGAATGGTCTATGGAATATGAATATTGCCCAACTGATTTACAAATGCTTTATAAGAAATAAGCAATTTACCATATACAACATATTTTTCAATGGGGAGGCTCGTACAATTTCTAACACATTTCCTTTGAGCAATTGGTAGAGCCAGATCATCAATTACAAGTGCCATAAAAGTAACGTTCTCATCAGTGGAATTCAGCGATGATGAATCCAGTTCAAGTGGTCGACATTCTTGTTTGGGCAAGGTAGCCTCTTTTCTTCTTGTATAAATAATAGGTAGGCGATTTTGTGAGGCTTCAAAAATATTAGACTCAGAAATGGACACACAAATGGGTAACTCATTTATGGTAGGGGCTAAGACTTCAGTTGTGATGGTAATAGTAGGAGTGACTGAAGAAGACTCAACATCCAATGGCTCAAATTCCCTCAGATTCTCCCCTTGAATTTGGGACTTGGTAAAGAAATGATGATTTTCAAAAAATGTAATATCCATGGATGTATACATTTTTCTCGTGATTGGTGGATAACATCTGTACCCCTTTTGTGGGATGCATAACCTAGAAAAATGCACTTAACAGATTTTGGATCAAGTTTAGATTGGTGAGGAGAATGGTTATGGACAAAGGAAGAACAACCAAATACCCTAAAAGGTAAATTTGAAGCAAGGTTTTGAAATTGGGGGTGAATTTTGAGGAGGACATCTCAAGGGGATTTAAAAGTGAGAACACAACTAGGCAATCGGTTGATAAGAAAGGTTGCAGTGAGAATGGCTTCCCCCAAAAAAAGCATAAAAGAATGGGCTATCTCAAGGAGATGTCTATTTTTCCGCTCAGCAATCCCATTTTATTGAGGAGTGTTCACACATGAACTAGTATGAACAATACCATGAGATGATTGATATGGACCAAGAGTGGAATTGAAGTAGTCTCGAGTATTGTCCGTTCTAAGAACTTCAATTTTACTTCCAAATTGAGTGAAATCATAGAATGGAAATAACGCAAAAGATTTGATGTTTCAGATTTGTCCTTCATTAGAAAGGTCCAAGTCATCCTGGTATGGTCATCAATAAAGGTGAGGAACCATCGTGCTCTCGATATATTTTTCACTTTAGAAGGCCCCCAAATATCACTATGAATAAGAGAACGGTTTTGAAGATTTGTAAGTCACACTAGGATAAGCATTTCTTGTGTGTTTAGAGAATTGACAAGTTTCACACTGAAAAAAGCTCGATTTTTTATTGATAAATAAAGTAGGGAACAACTTTTCAAGATACAAGAAATTTGGATGACCAAGGTGAAAATTCCATAACATAACTTGACTTTCAATTGACGAGGACTCTAACTTAGAAACAAAACTAACAGATTTGGAACAAGACCCAAAACTTGGACTAAAGACCAAACTTGAAAGACATTTTTTTGTAAGAAGATAGAGGCCACCATGTTGCTTAGTACTGCCAATCACCTTCCCCGAATCTACCTAAAATTCACACACATTTGAGTACAAATTAGAGACACAGTTTGAGTCACCAGTAAGTTTGCTAACTGAAATCAAGTTGAAGTTTAACTTAGGAACATAAAGCACATTAGAGAGAATGAGATCATTCGTCAACTTTATTGACCTTGTTTCTGTGATTTCAGAGAGAGATCCATCAGCTATTCAAACTGTTGAATAACCAGGCTAGAATTTGAACTGATGGAATAATGTAATGTCGCCAGTCATGTGGTCTAATGCTTCGGAATCCACAATCCAAGGTTTGTGCTTGCTATGTTGCTCATAAAGACAAGAGAAAACAGTAACTTGATAAGCAAGATTGCTAGAAGGTTTCTCGACTGAGGCTAATGGTGTAGAGGTCAGAGAGATGACCAATCATTTGCTGCAACACCTCCAATTGTTCCTTCGAGAAAACAGCAGAGGTTGTAGGTTATGGAGAAGGGGAAGTAACAACATGAGCATGACTTCCTGTTGTCACTTTCTTCGTTGGTTTCCAATCTACTGGTTTGCCATGAATTTTCCAACAAGTATCTCATACATGTCCCATTTTCTTGCAGTGGTCACACTAGGGACGATTGCCTTTCTTGGATTTGTTGTCTTGAGATGAATTGTGTTAACATGGCTGAAACCTTTAGTCCAAGAGATGACCCAGTCTCGAGCATCATCAGATGTTTTCTACTCTCCTCACATCGTACTTCAAAAAAGGCTTATCTGAGGGAGGGTAGATCTTTTGCTCTTATGATTCTTCCCCTTACTTCATCTGGCTCCTTGTTAAGCCCTAGAAGAAACTTCAATATCCTCTTTCTCAATTATCTACTTCTAATAAGTCAGATCTTCTCCACACTTCCATTCATACAATTCATACATATCCAATTGTTGTCAATTGCGGACAAGAAGATTAAAATACTGAGTGACATTGAGATCTCCTTGATGTAAATTATACAATCAAGTTTCAATATCCAGTAGGGCAGAGGAGTTCTCAAAGCTAGAGTAAGTATCATGGATAGCTTCCCATATCTCTTTTGCTGTTTTGAACAATAGGAAGTTTCTCCCACTTCTGGAGTCCTAAAGTTCAGTAGCCAAGACATTACTAAATGATCATCAGTTTTCCACGATCAAAATTTCGAGTCTTTAGTATCTGGTGCAAGGGTATCTCCAGTTAAATGACCATCTTTGCCTCTTCCACAGAGATATATATATATATATATATATATATATATATATATATGAAAACCGATTGATTCCATTGAAGAAAATTGTGACCTTGAAGTTGATGATTAGTCACAATTTGAGAGGAATCGTGAGATTGAGCGAAGGCTAAGCCATGTTTCGTCATCGAAAAAGCTACTAAAAAAAATTGAAACAACACAAAATAGTACCTACAAATTGTTGGAGAAGACCCACAAAAAAGAAAACACGAAGAGCTGATTTTGTAGATCTACCAAACTAAGACCGACAAATATTCACAGCACACGGTCGACGGCGGGCAAGCGGCTGTGGACAAAGCAGTATATGCAGAACAAGACCGCAAACGGCTAGGCTGGAAGGGATCGCGAATGGTAGACGCAGACGAGATGAACGAGCAGTATACCCAGATGAAAGAGATCGTGAACGGCTGAGTTGGAAGAGATGTAGCTGAAGGGGGAAGAGATATCACCGGAAGAGATGTCGCTAGAGGGGGATTTCGCCAAGGGGATTTTGCCGGAGGGGGATGTCGTCGGAAGAGGAAATGTCGGCGGCTAGGGTTTTGGACTATTAGGGTTTGAATTTAGGGTTGAGCTCTGATGCCATGTAGTTTTGGGAAAATTATTGCTATATATTGACTAATCTCCAAAATACAAGATGATATAGAACAATGAAAAATACAAAAAAGGAAAGCTAGCTATAAAGAGAAAAGAAAATAAGCAAATAACGGTGAGATAAAATAGAATAATATCTAATCTAAATAAAGAAAGAAATTCTGAAAATGAAATAAATCGACATCTTTTTTTTTCCTTGGCTCCTTTAGTTAAAATAATAATAATAATTGTAGAACTACATAACCACATACCAACTCTTCCTTTGATGACAGCAGCACAGTCAGCACCACCACAATTTTGTGCAAAGTAAAGTATGTCCTTGTACATTGCATTTGAGGGTTGAATTCCAGCATCATCCATCCACTGCAATACCTGCATGTATGCTTGCTTAAATTTCTATATCCCTACCAGTACGGGCTGGGTGTATGATGAGAAACTTAAAAATTGTTTCATGTTATTCAACAGAATCAAATGTTGGCAAGTTCTGCTATTCTCTTTCTATTTTTTAATTGAAAGCAATAATTTAATTAAAAGGGTGAAAGTACAAACCAAAATTGTGCCAAACTCCACATACTAGAAAACAGGAACCGAAGAAAGAGTAATTTGGAATTTGTAACAAAACATGAATGACAAACAGATACTTCCTAAGAGTAAAAAGTATTTCAAAATATTTTTTAGAAATTAAAAAAAAAATGAAAATACACTGAAGTAAGCAATTGAACCGCTTTCCACAGATCAACTTGCACCAGACATTCAAACGTTTTATCCTGCTCTACAATTCATGACTCTTAGCATCTTAACTAAAGATTCAAAAAGATTTAGATTAGCATGTATAGACAAGGACTAATGATTCTTATGGTACTGCTCCAAAGTCTAGGCTTCCTCACAATTTGCTTTAGTAATATTACTGAGATATCAGAAATACATGGGACAACTAATGTCCACGTAATATACAACTCCTGTAATCAGGATTCAGTAGTCATGGATATATATTATTTTCATGTATGAACAGCTTAAGGGCTTTGAAATGCCATGTTATTGAAATATAAAGGGTACCTCAATGTATTTCCTCCAATTTCCAGCAGACAAAAGATTCTTCAACAAGATTGAATAAGTACTAATATTGACACTGGATCCTAATGCCACGAATCTGTAAAACAGCTGTATTTGGGGACAAAATAGCTTAGAGTACAATGCGTTACAAGGATGCAAAGAGTTGGCATATGTAAATTATGTATTGTACTTTAAACGATCAGGAAAAGGAAAAAATATTTGAGAAGTGAAAGAATGTGGAGAACATGTTGCTTGATTCCCAACATTAACCCATAATAAATATATATATACTTTTATTTTCCAATTCCAACTACCTTCATCATAATCTCCGTCTTTCCACTTTTTCCCAAAAAATGCAGAAGATGGTTAATAGTTCCAACTGAAACAAGATGCAAAGATGGCTCCATAAGCTTTATTAAGTCAGTTGCTTTCCTCCAATCTCGTAGTCTGCATACAAAGTTTAGTAAATAGTTTCTTAGTGAAAGAATGAACAGAATAAGTAAACCTGAAAACCTTACGTGCCAAAAAGATTCAAAGCAAAGAGGGATGCCTAACAAAAGTATAATTACTGCAACTTAATCATAAGTGGTAAGCATATGAAAATTGCATGAGGATAATGGGAAAACTATGTAACCTATATGGTTTATTTATGCTAGACATAGGAGAGGGAAGACTACTTAGGTAGCTACTACCTTTTATAGCAGGTTGATGTTAGTAAATTCAGTTGGTCAGGAAGTTGACTGAGCAGACTGGCAGTCATTATGTCAGGTGGACAGGAGGTTGAATAGAAGATAGTCAAGATAATAAGAGTTAGAGAGAACAGGCCTGTCAATTGCCTGAAATTCACTAGGGGTTTGTAAACCCAATGTCATACACCACAGATTCAAGATTTAGAATTCTGTTTTTGATGAAGATGAGTCTGGCAACCCCAGGGTCATAGGACCCCAACATGTGTAAGCTCTCTTCTGACGACTTTTGTATGCTAAATTGCAAAAGAGGAAGGAGAAGGGACTTTATTTCCAATGCAAAGAAAAGTTCTCAGTCAGAACCATTACAAGAACAGGGACCTGAAAGCGCAATTGGTGTAGGAGGGAAGTGAAAACAAAGAGCGGGATATAGAAGGTTACTTATACTTAGGAGCAGGTGACTTAGTAGAGCTGTCCCAGTAGTCCATGCTAGGATTGACTTTGCCAACATGATGAAATAAGAAGCATCATTAAAGGACAGTCATGTGTCATGATTGATTATGGGGCAACCTTCTATTTCATTACATGGCAGCTATTTGAGTGGACGGGCAGTTCATATGTGTACGGGAGGTTGAGTAGGAAAACCTAAGAAAAACGTTAAGAGAGTTGAGGAGAAAACAAGTCTCTTAAATGCCTGAATTCTTGTAACATTCAACTTAATGTAATTCACAGTTATAACACCCAGTCAGTTCACATTTCATCCAGCTAAATAATTCTATTCTTTTCAGAGGACTATACACGGAAGGATCAAGGGAGTACTAGTTCAATTCAACCAAACCAAAACCTCACAAAATTTTCTACCTAAGGGCAGTGAATTAACCCTCCTTGCCATATAAAAGAGTATAAGTGGACATTCAGATATTCTACCCAAATGGGTATAAAGAAAACATAGAATATATACACATGTAAAATCTTACATGCTACAAGCTGACAACATTTCAAAGAAATTGGCATCATTGAAAGGAATTCCCTTCTCCTTCATAATCTCCGCCAGAATAAGAACGTTGGAGGCCTGGTTTCCCTTATTAAATGCTTTCATCAAAGCGGAGCATGCTATAGGATCTAGTTGAATGTTATTTGTTTCCATTTCTTGAAATAAGGCGCAAGCCTTTTCCCATGTCTCTGGTATGAAAATTAAAGTACAAAAATTCAGAATCAAACAATCTCTTTCTAGACTGTCAAATCAGATCAATGAATTGAAAAAACCTACCAGGTGCACTATATGCATTTATCATTGCTGTATATGTGACTAAATCGGGACAACAACCACTCCCCTTCATTGAATTGAACAAAGATTCTGCTTTCACAAGTTGACCCTGCAATGTATGAAAATTAAACGGCAATAAAAGACCAGGATTTATCTCAGTTGATGGGTAGTCTAAACGAGGGAAGTGTCTCGAGCTTACCTGTTTACTATAGGCACAGATCATAGAAGAGTAGATCTCTTGGGACAAAGGAATCCTTAAATCTACCATTTCCTTGAAAAAGTAGAGTGCCTCGTCATATTTTGACATCCTACAACAACTACTTATCAAGATAGTATATGTGACAGAGTCTGGTTTAGAGTTCTTTTTCTTCATTGATCTATACAAATTAATTGCCTTTTCATATTCACCAATATTCATATAGCTCCCAATAGCTGAATTATACGCAATAGTGTTCAATTGAATTCCCCGAAGCTCGGCCGCTGAAAGTACAGCATCTATATTCACCTTTTGACCAAATCGCCCACAAGCAGCCAAGAGGGTGCATATCGAGACAACATTTGGATGAATTCCATCTTGCTCCATCTCACGTAAGATGTCAACAGCTTGAGCTAAATAGCCATTAGATCCATATGCATCTATCAGTGCATTGTAGCTAACTAGATTTGGCTTACATTTGTTTCTCTTCATCATATCAAACACTTCTCTAGCCCTTGCAGGTTGCTGAGATCTTCCAAATGTACTGAGTAAAGATGTATAAGATATAACATCAGGGCGAAAACCACTCCTTTTCATCTCATCAAAAACTGAAAATGCTTCTTTATCCATCCCATGGTAAGCATATGCACTTATTAGAGCATTATAAGAAACAATGTTAGGTTTTATGCCTTCCCCCAGCATTGTATTAAATACAGCTTTACAACCTTCGATCTGCCCACAAACAGAATAAAGATGAATGATGCTTGTGAATGTTACAACATCAGGACGACATTCAGCCCTCTTCTCCCGCATGGAATTAAAGATTTCAATAGCTTGTCCATATTGTTTGACCTTTATCAAACAATGAATCACAATATTAAGGGTAGTTGTGTCAGGTCGGATGTTTGTACCCTTCATCAATTCAAAATATGACAAAGCTTTTGAATACTGAACCCCACTTTTATATGCAGATAGAACAATATTGTGAGTCACAATATCCGGGCCAATCCCATTGTCCGTCATTTTCTTGCAAACCCTCAAGGCTTCTCGCCAATTTCCACAAGATCCACATGCATTTATCAAATTATTAAATGTTGATCGACTAGGAGGGATCTGCATCAATTAGGAAATAATAATTTTCATAGTACAATATCTACATGATAAAATAAATTTTAAATAACTACTTTTTATATAAATTTATTAACATTGTTTTGATATTTACGATATTGTTTTATAATTTTCTTCATCATTTATTATCTTCATCATTAATATTTATTTTATATGTATAAACAAGAAGTAATATCGGTAGAAACTGAATAATTTTAAAAATCTTGTAATTGAGTTAGTTTTTGAATGTAAAAATTAAATATAATAAAGTAGGGACAGAGACCTGACAAAAAAAACTGAAATATGACTCCAAAAAAGGCTAAAATTAGCAAAAAAAAAAACTTATATCATCCAATCAAATAGAAAACTATGCATCTACCTCTCCCATGTAGCACATTGCAACTTTTGGTGCATGTCAATTCATCTACCCCAGTAATTCTAAATCCTTGACACTCCATGATAATAAATTTCTCTTTCATTCCTTCATATTTTTGCATTCTTCCCTCTCAAGAAACCTCTTTCTTCTCTTTAACCTTCCTCTTCCCTCCCCACGCTTTTCCTCCATTCAAGATGATCATTCCTACCTTTTAGAGGTATAAAAAAAAAAAACCTCTTCTTTTTGTCAAATTGTCATTTCTTGGAAGGACACCTAAGAGATGCTTATGTGCGCGGTTTGATAATGCTTTTCAATTGTTCTTTTCTACACAAGGACTACCAAGTAACACACCAAAACTACACGGAAGAACAACATTACTAAGGTTATTACAATCCTTACATTTGGAGCTGAAAGATGGGGGCCATCCTTGATCAAATTTACTAATATGTGGCTCTTTCACCTATTCACGGGTGGCATGGGTATGGATTTATGAAAAAGTTAAAGGGGCTCAAATCAATAATTAAAGGATGGAATATACCACCCTTTCATGCAAGTTAGACCTTGAAAATCTACCATTGACAAGTGGAGGTTCACAAAGCTACCATCCCCAATAAACCTGTTCAACTTTCTTGTAGATCTAGAGAAGCTCCCCATACTCAATTTTTCTGGTACTCAATTTTTCCACCAGAAATCTAGGTCATTGAAGTCCCTAGCTAAACACCAACAAGATCCACACAACCAGTAAAGATTTCTTATCTCTTCCCAAAAAGCCTTCATCTCCCTATATCTCATAGGCCCGTACACCCGAATTGTCCCACATCCACAAAAGACATTTTATGATTATTCCATAACATCGTAATACCTCCTGAAGCACCTACAACAACCTCAAGAGTCAAGAGCAAAAAGCAACTCAATCCACCCCTTCTTCCCTAAATACTCCTAATAATGCTCACGTGAAAACTAGGTCACTTGGATTGTAACAAAATAACCAAATCGAGGTTTTCTTGGAGAAAAGCTCCTAAACCAACCGCCTCTTACACCTCCCCCAAGACCTCTAACATTCCAAACAAAAATTTTCATTGATAAAGAGCTGACTCCCTAGCTTTTGCAGAAGGCAAGCATGCTTCCAATTGCAAATAATAGAACCAAAAATTCTTCAACTCCCTTAATCCTCTCCTAAAAGAACCCTCCCCCCTCCTCACACCCCCTCCCTCTTATAGATTGAGGAATAGTACAATCATCCAAAATAAGCCAGAGGCTAAACTTCACTAAGAAATTAGGCAACCAAGCCCAATCATTAATAAAACGCTCTAGAAAGGTCAAACCCCCTAGAGATGCAGGCATAGGAAAGAAAGTATCAATCCAAGAAGCAAAAAGTAGTGCTACTACAGGAAGCAAACGTGCAAAAATGTAAATAAGCTGCAAAGATTTCTCAACGCTGACAAGGCATGAACTTGATGCTAATATACAAAAACTATCTGACAATTTATTATAAATCCTAGAGCTGAAGATAGTGGTACAAATGCAAAACTTTATGGGTCCTGAGGTATTGATCTTGTGAGATCTTTAGCTACCAATTTTTTAAGGTATGTTATTCCTAGTTCTTTGATATTGACGACCATTGAGGGGTAAGGGATTATGGTCATACAAATACATATCAAATATCACATATGTATATATATACTACTTGAACAATCAAAGACAAGAAGGTTGCTCACAGTTAGTCAGAGCCACTAATATCTTAAGGGAAGTATATAAATACACACAGCAGCACGTAGCATGTCTTCCATTATATTCATCGCCCATCGCCATTGGCCTGCTCTACCATGTGCATTGATTATGGCGTTGTAAGTCTCGGCATCAGGTTTGCATCTAATAAGAAATATTATTCAATTAATAATATTTGAACAGAGATCGGAATGGCATCACAACAAGGAAAGCAACAAGAAATACTTTCACAGAACCATATAAGAAAACAATGTCCTCGATACTTAAACAATACATGGCGAATCTAAGACCTACCTCCATTTTTGCATTTCAAAAAACAAACCACGAGCTTGATCTGTTCGGTTATGTCTGGCATGCAGTCTTATCATCATATTGTAGATATCATTACGAGCACAATAATTCCTTTGGTTCTTCATCCAATCAAATACTTGAACACAGTGTTCAATAGACCCACTTTGAGTCAACTCCTACCACAAGAGGAAAGAGCGGTTGAGTTGAGAAATGAAAATGTTTCTCACTTAGCTATAAATTTCCCGACATAGAAAATTCATGTAGAAGAGAAGAACAAGCTTGTTAACTCAAGTCTTCATAACTTATATCAAGCTTGTAAAACCATACCAGAGGAAGAATTAAAGTTTAACAAACTGTTTCCATAGCACAATAAGCTGTTAAAAGCAGACAGAGAGGAAGGGCGATACCTTCATAAGAGCAGGGAAATTCTTTCGAGAAAATCGTCCAACCCAGCAATTCAAAAAAGCCTCGACATCACCATGGCGTTGTAGCTTCAGAATCCTTTGGACGACCTCCGTGACCGTCCAGTCCTTCTGGAATCGTTCGCCCTCAACTCGCAACTGGTATCGCCTGGGACTATCGAGTTTTCTGAGACCGTTAACGAGGGTCCGAATTTCGTGCTTGCCATTGTCGTAGTCCACTAAAACTTGTTTTTTCTCTTCGAACGCCGACTCGTTCTTCGAGTTCTTGCAAATGATGAGGATTTTAGGAAGAGTGGAATTCATACTCCGACCAGTAAAATCGCCGGGATGAGAGATTTTGCGGTGGTGGGAGGGGCGGTAATGGCAGTGTGGTGATAGTGTCGCCATGGATTTGAGAGAAAGAGAGCATGAGACCAGCAGTGAGGCAAGCGAGTAGCGACCGCCGACCGGTACAAGTGTATTTTAAAAAGCAAATTCTAAGAATATGTTATTATTTTTTTTAACTTTAAAAAATTTTATTAATATTCTTGAACTTAAAAAAAAAATAGGAAGAAATACATTTTTGGTCCTTGAATTTTTAATTATAGATGTGTTTGGTCCTAAATTTTAAAAATAGACATTTTTAATCCCTAAATTTAAGAAAAAATATCTTTTTAGTTTCTGAATTTTGAAAATAAACTTTTTTAGTTCTTAAATTTTGAGAAATAGATTTAAAAGGTCTTTCGTATTATTTTATTTTTTATATAAAATTAATATTTTTTATTAATAATTTTTTAAATTAAAAAAATATCTCTTCTCTCTCTACCCCATTATCTCTCTCATCTCTCCACCATCTCTGTCCCATTCTCTCTCCTCTCTCCTCCTTCCACCTTCCTACCCTCTTCTTCCTCTCTTCCCCTTCTGCCCACCATCTCCTTCTTCCTCTCCCCTCCTCTAAAAAATTCAGGGACTACAAAACTGCATTACAAGACAAAAAGACGTCATACAAAACTTCAGAGGCTAGGGGGGAAGGAAAGAACTTTTAGTCTTTAAAATAATAAAGATTTCAACTTTAAATTCCAAGGATCATAGAAGCCAAGAAGAAGAGCAACCCACCTTCTGGAATTCAATAAAATGGAAAAATCCTCCAATGGGAAATCTTAGAACCCCAAAAAAACACAACCCCTTATGTTTCTCTCTCTAAAAAAAGGTCCTGTTTTTTTTCTCTCTATCTAGGCTTCTGGAGCAACGTGTACTTCAAAAATGAAAGTCACAAACTGACAACCCCGTGATTCTCTTCACTCAATTTTGAAGCCAGATTTCAAAACTTTTTTCCTCTTTAAAAAAAGCTCAGAGAAGAGCAACAATGGCTGCCAATGGCGATGGCAATGGAAAATAGCTTTCCCTTTAAAGAAACAGAGCTATGCTTTGTAGCTTCACTTTGTCTCTCCAAAAAGCACCGATTTTTCCTTCTTCTTTTGGCTGTAAAAATCAATAAACAGAAACAGAAACAGAGTTTTTCAGAACAAAATTTCCATCAATGAAAATTTCTCTGTTTTTTCACTGCCAAAAAATAAAAGAAAAAAGAAACCCTGTTTGCAGAGGAAAGGGATCTTTCTAAAACAAGTGTAATAAATCGCAATCGAAAATGTACTGATTCAACTAAAGACACAACTTAAAAAGAAGAGGGTATTGCCAGTTTTTTGGGATTTGAAATTCCGTATTTATTGAGAGGAGAAGGGGAGAGGGAGAAGGAGAGGTGGGGAGAAGGGGAAGAGACGAAGAAGAGGGTAAGAAGGTGGAAGGAGGAGGAGGAGAGAGAATGGGATAGAGATGGAGGAGGGATGATAGAGATAGGGAAATTTGCACAGATGACTCACTTTCACGCGTATCGATGCCATTTGACCCGTGTTTTGAAATTAATGACATATGACCTTTTCCGTACTTTGCATCCCGTCCAAATTACTGTGAGGGCATCGTTGCTCTAGCTTTTCTCGCTCTCGCTCTAGATCGTTCTCGCTCTCGCTCTAGCTTGTTTTCTCTCTTGCTCTAGCTCGTTCTCGCTCTAGCTCGTTCTCGCTCTCGCTCTAGTTCGTTCTCGCTCTCGCTCTCGCTCTAGCTTGTTTTCTCTCTTGCTCTAGATTGTTCTCGCTCTAGCTCGTTCTCGCTCTCGCTCTAGCTTGTTTTCTCTCTTGCTCTAGATTGTTCTCGCTCTAGCTCGTTCTCGCTCTCGCTCTAGTTCGTTCTCGCTCTCGCTCTAGCTTGTTTTCTCTCTTGCTCTAGATTGTTCTCGCTCTAGCTCGTTCTTGCTCTCGCTCTAGCTCGTTCTCGCTCTCGCTCTAGCTTGTTTTCTCTCTTGCTCTAGATTGTTCTCACTCTCGCTCTAGTTCGTTCTCGCTCTCGCTCGTTCTCGCTCTTGCTCTAGCTCGTTTGATCTCTTGCTATAGCTCGTTCTCGCTCTCGCTCTAGCTCGTTCTCGCTCTCGCTTTAGCTCGTTCTCGCTCTCGCTCTAGCTCGTTTTCCCTCTTACTCTAGCTCGTTCTCGCTCTCGCTCTAGCTCGTTCTCGTTCTCGCTCTCGCTCTAGCTCGTTCTCGCTCTCGCTCGTTCTCGCTCTCGCTCTAGCTCGTTTTCTCTCTTGCTCTAGCTTGTTCTCGCTCTCGCTCTAGCTCGTTCTCGCTCTCGCTCGTTCTCGCTCTCGCTCTAGCTCGTTTTCTCTCTTGCTCTAGCTTGTTCTCGCTCTCGCTCTAGCTCGTTCTCGCTCTCGCTCGTTCTCGCTCTCGCTCTAGCTTTGCTGCTCTAGCTCTTCTATGACGTAATTTTTTCTTGTCTTTTTTTTTTCTCCAAATTTTCAACCACTCATTTGAGCTAGAGCGAGAGCGAGAGAGCTAGAGCGAGAGCATTTCCGCCTACGAGAGCGTGAACAAGCAAGACCACCTCATACTACCCTCATGTGTAATTTTGCGCACTATGTCATGTCAGAATGGGTCATATTTCATTATTTTCAGAATGCAGGTCATCAGTCATTAAAGCATTGGAAAATGGGTCATCCGTACAAAAACCCCATAGAGATAAAGGGGTAGAGAGGGAAGAGATTTTTTTTTTTATTTAAAAATTTGTTAATATTAAAAATTAATAAATAATATTGATTTTATATAAAAAAATAATAATACGATAGACCTTTTAAACCTAATTCTCAAAATTCATGGACTAAAAATGTCTATTTTTAAAATTTAAGGACTAAAAAGGTATTTTTTTCTAAACTCAGAGACTAAAAAGATCTAATTTCAAAACTCATGGACCAAACACATCTATGGTTGAAAACTCAGAGACCAAAAATGTATTTTTTCTCAAAAAATAAAAAATACCGTTACCATTAGTTTGGATGAAACCTTTAGGTGTTTGTTTCAAAAATACGCTTAAACTTTCAAAAGGTTCAATAATACTTTTAAACTTTCAAAAATACTCTTACCGTTAATATATGGATAGAAATCGTTTGTACCTCGTTTTAAAAATATCCCTGAACTTTTAAAAGTTGCATTAATACTCTTACTTTAAAAAAAAAGTTAAAAAAATGCTCTTACCACTAGATGTCCTCAAAATTATGACTCAAATTCTCAACATGTCTCTCTTTATGTGTATTAAACCCAAATGTACTAACTCAATTTACTATCGTACAACCTTGTTAAAATATTTAAGTCCTAAGGTCTCTTGGTGGTTCCATTATTCTATTTTCTTCTTGCTATAGTCTATATACCTTAATTGAATGGGATATTTTTAGAGATTGGAAAATGGAAGAAGAGAGTAAAAAGGGTATTGAAAAAGAAAGAAGAAAAAAAATATGAAAAATAAAGAAGTGTTAGACCACATATTAAAGCAAATCAAGAGAGAGAATAAATGGAAGAATGAGGTAATAGGGTGTAGATAAATATTTTTAGTCCGTATACTAACGGTAAGAATATTTTTTTTTTAACTTTTTTTTAAGGTTAAGGGTATTAATACAATTTTTGAAAGTTCAAAAGTATTTTAAAATGAGTACTAACAATTTTTGTCCATATACTAACCGTAAAGGTATTTTTTATTTTTTTTTTTTAAGTTTAAGGATATTAATGAAATTTTTGAAAATTCAGCGATATTTTTAAAACAAAGTATTAACGGTTTCCATCCAAAACTAACGATAAAGGTATTTTTGAACTTTTTTTTAAAGTTTAAGGGTATTAATGAAACTTTTGAAAGTTTAGGAGTATTTTTGAAACAAAGTTCAAGGTTATTTATATATAATTTAGCCTTTTGAAGTAATGTTAAAAATAATGTAAATCTATTGCAACTTGGGGGTTGAACCATCAACTTTAGGACTGTAATGGGTGCCTTATGGAGTGTTATTTTATAATTTCACACATCTAGAAAGTTTTTGACGATTATATAATTTAATATATGATTTTTAAATAATATTGTTAGTGTAAAAAAAAGAAAGGTAATGATATATCATTTAGAATTTTAGAATAAAGAAAATTTGAAGTAATTGAATTGAAGATTGTGAACTACATATTATTAAGAAAGTAGTGGGCAGGGAATTGGTAGTGACATGGGGCGATTTGGCCTTGATGGCTCAATTTTCTCTGAATGAATAAGTTTTTTTTGTTTGTTTGTTTTTTTTTTATTGAGTACGTAGAAAGGAAATAAATTAAATAGACAAGAAAGTTTGAAGACCCGCAAAAGGTTTTTCATTCCACACTTCATCTCCTCTCAAAATTTGAGCCCGACATGCAAATTTATGAGCTTTGTGTATTATTGATGCGCAATTCATATGTGAAGGTGATTCAAGCTCAAGAGCATGTAATCTCATGCACTTCGTTCACAAAACTTTGTGCTTGCGTGATGTCTTCACCTTGACAATTAATGAGGTGAATAGCATTAAGAGAATCAGATTCTACAATTAAGGGCATGGATCATGTTTAGACTTGCAAAGATCGCTCAAATTTCAAGTATAAGAATTGACCACCGCGTATGAATTTGTGACTGGCAACAATTATGCAGCCATCCCAGTCTCGAACAATCCATCCCAAACCTCCATTTTTAGAATTATCGCACCACGAAGCATATGTGTTAAGTTTTCACCAGCTAGACAGTGGAGGTGTCCATGAATCAATAATAGGAGGAGGGGTGAGCTGTTGGTATTACAGTAGGTGATGATAAGCGTAATAATTCTAACAGGTGGACTTTAGTTCCAGCTAATAGTTTTATCCAATCCACTGCACCTCTTATATCCCTATGAATCATTGTGTTGCACTAAGTCCAGATCTTCTAGAGTATAAACACATAAAGATGTTTTCCTCTTCCCCTCTCACATTGTTCTGGATCCACGTAAAATAATTCGTCGTTATCTAGGTATTCCTGTTAGCATAAAAATTATCTGCATTAGAAGGGAGAAATTTATGCCAGAATTTGGAAGCTATCTTGCAACCCCAAAAAATATGATTAATCATTTATGGTTGATTGTTGCACTTGCAGAGAGGGCACCATGGTTCAATTTGGATGCCCTTATAAACTATTCTCGTAGGCATAATATTTTGCAGCAGTTTCCAATTAAAATTTTTCAATATTTTGTTTGGAATGGAAGCTTTACATAAGCACTTCTAGAGATGAACTATTCCATCTTAGTTTGAACTAGAAGCTTTATGAGAATCCCTAACTTATAGGCACTCTTAACTGTGAACACTCCCTTGTTCTCGTACTTCCAGATGACTTCATCATATAGTCGAACTCTACTTCATGGGATATCCAAAATTTTCTCCACATCATTAGGTAGGAAATGTTATCGAATGGACTCCTCTTCCTAAGAACCATCTTCTCTAAGGAGGGCATCTACATTTTGGTCCTCAGTAACCAAAGGAACAAAAAGAGGCTTATCTCTTTCTTCTCCAGGGATCATGTTTGATGCTTACTTAAATTCCAGTTTCTATTTTCCATATGTATCCCTTTAGAAAAAGATGTCTTTCTGAAAGGATACTACACCAAGTAAGGGACGAGTTAGATCCCAATTGAGGTTTGAGATAATTTTCTGTTTGGAAGTAACATCCACTCAACACTTTAAGAAGCAAACTATCTGTATTTCTAATGAGCCTCCAATGAATAAGGTCTTCATTAAAGTAGAATCTCTTTATACAAGATCTTTTTTGTATATACAGAAGAGAGATTTAGATTATCGGTTGATTTTATCAAAACTTTTGTTGTTGTCATTGCTACTCCCCTTGATAATGCAACATAGAGTTGTCCATGAGAAAATACATGTTGAGAAAGATATATTTTAACATTTGAAACGGTCATGTGCTTTATTTATTGTCATTGCAAAACATAATCGAAAAGGAAATTATTTCCTTTTGAACTTGAATGGGTATCTTCATCATTAGCTAGACTCAATGGAATTCGTGGAAGGAAAACTTGTTTCATGATATGTTCTTCCATTGCTACTTCTGCATGGTATATATTTCTTCTAAATGATCAATATACCATTCTTTTTCTATTACGCTCCATTGGACGGGTCCAAATTTCTCAATAACATGATTGGACAATTGACCTTCAATATAAGCTTATGTGGGGTATTCCATTTGGTAGCAAAGAATTCAAAAACTTTTGCTAGTAGGTAAGCATTAGTATCATCCATTGTCTCATCAAAGCTTGTGAAAGTCTTAACTTTTCTAGAAAAAATGTTTATCATAAGTTCATTCAAATAATCAGTGTGCTCATTTAAGTTTTGTTGCATCTTTACAATTTTGTCACATATTAAAGATATTTATCAACATTGTTCTAGATATATGGTCAAATCCAATGAGTCTCTTTAGATTTCAGTTTTCTCAATTAGAAACCAAATGTTGATCTAGAAGATGACAAATAGATGCGCTACATGACAAATAGGGCAATTTTTCATCTTTACAATTTTGTCACATATTAAAGATATTTGTTAACATTGTTCTAGATATATGGTCCAATCCAATGAGTCTCTTTAAATTTTAGTTTTCTCAATTAGAAACCAATTGTTGATATGGGATATGTAATTGTAGATTTGTAACTAAAGAAGGTTTTCCCATTTAGCATCTTGAAAATTTTGAATCTCATTTGACAATTGGGTTTTCATCATCATTCACTATCAAAACAACATCTCTATCGTGACTTTATATATATATATATACACACACACACACACACACATACAAATATTTGACTGTTTTGATTGTTGAACAAATTTTGACATTTATGTGACAATTGTATCTTTGAAAAAGATATGGATTATAAGGAACTATCCATTAATTATTTAACATGACATTTGCTAATGCAAATCTACAAATAAAATGAAATTATGACTATTTTAATGAGTTGAAAATATGGAACATTTCATGCATTTGCTTATGTACAATTTGTAAATTTTATTAAAATTGTGTACCTATGTTCCATCATTTTTCTTTCGATATATTAGATATGAAACCTTTTCTTGCATAATATGGTAACTATTGTGAATATGACATATGTAAATGCCCATTCCACATGCCCATTTGTTATCCATGCCAAGTGGCATTTTCTCCATAGCCAAAGTGTCTTCTAAAGGCCATAGATTGGTGTCCAAATGTACCACATCATCCTCTCTTAAATTGCCTATAAATAGAGAGATTTTTGGAAAAGAAAATACACCAATTTTTCCTCCCATTTTCTCTAATTTTTGTGTTTTTAATTTGCCATAAATCTCCACTTTCTTTTGTTTATACTATATATATATATATTCTTTTTATATTTCATCTTTTGTATTATTATTATTATTATTATTATTATTATTATTATTATTATATGTTTTGGTAAAGTTTTGGTGCCCGGTTTCGCCTCTCAATTTTACAACACGTTATCAGCACGAGACTCTGTCATTTTTCCCGCTAAAGGTAAGTCTTATAGGTAAGTCATTTTTACGCATTTGGTTTATGTTAAATTTCTAATATGAATATATTATTATTTTTGATAGTGTTATTATGGTAAACCTTACAAAGCTAGAATTTGCGGCCCTGGATATTAATGGAAATAACTACTTGTCATGGATCCTTGACGCTGAGGTCCATTTAGATTCTATGAATCTTGGAGAAACAATTAAAGAAGGAAATGATGCATCAAATCAAGAAAAAGCAAAAGCCCTGATCTTCCTTCGCCATCATCTTCACGAGGGATTGAAAATGGAGTATCTTACAATAAAAAATCCCTACGTTCTATGGCAAGGTTTGAAAGAAAGGTACGATCATCAAAAAACAGTTATTCTTCCTAAAGCTCGTTATGATTGGATGCACCTGAGGTTGCAGGACTTTAAATCAGTAAGTGAATATAATTCCGCACTCTTCAGAATTAGTTCAAAATTAAAATTATGCGGAGAAAAGATTACTGATATTGATATGTTAGAGAAGACATTTTCCACTTTTCATGTCTCGAATATGCTCCTGCAGCAGCAATATCGAGAGAAGGGTTTTGCAAAATATTCTGAACTTATCTCATGTCTTCTCGTTGCTGAACAAAATAACGAGTTATTGATGAAAAATCACGAATCCCGACCAACTGGAGCAACACCATTCCCTGAAGTGAATGCTGTGAATTTTAATAACCGTGGTCGAGGTCGTGGTCGTGGTCGAGGTCGGGACCGCAGTAGAGGAAGAAATACCTATTTTCGTGGTGGGCATTATAATTTTAAGAAACCCACACGAAGTGATGATCATAAAGGAAAGGCTCCACAAGATAGAAGTTCGAAAGGTGATGAACATAAATGTTTCCGGTGCGGAATGACTGGGCACTGGTCACGTACCTGTAGTACGTCAAAACACCTTGTTGATCTCTATCAAGCTTCCCTGAAGGAAAAAGGAAAATGAAAGAATGTGGAGGTAAATCTTGCCATTCAAGAAGATGATGTGTTTGACCCCTCCAATATGATGCATCTTGATGTAGCTGATTATTTTGAATCTCCTGGAGAGAGAATTGATGCAATCAAACAAGTAGAGGATGATTTGTATGAAAATATATAATTAAGTACTGTTTAGTATGTTTTTGTTGTTGTTTTGTTTGTATATATATTTAAGACTCTTTGTAATCGTTTTTTTTTTCCAATGAAGAAATATGAACAATTTCAATATGTTGAGTAACTCGAAAATGAGCAATGAGGATTTATGTCTGGCAGACTGCGCAACTACGCACACGATACTCATAAATAGAAAATATTTTTCTAGATTGACAATGCTGGAAGCAAAAGTCAATACTATATCAGCTTTTGCAAATCTGATTGAAGGTTTTGGAAAAGTAAACTTTATTTTGCCTAGAGGAATAAGATTTACAATTAATAATGCTCTGTTCTCCAGCAAATCGAAAAGAAACTTATTAAGTTTTAAAGATATACGTGAAAATAATTATCATGTTGAAACTGATTGTAAAAATAATATAGAGTGTCTCTATATAACATCTATTGTTTCACATGAAAAACGTATATTAGAAACACTGCCTGCTTTTTCTTCTGGATTATACTATACTCATATACGAGTAATCGAAAGTTATGCAATAATGAACCCGAAGTTCATGAATCCAGAAATATTCAGTGTTTGGCATGATCGATTGGGTCATCCAGGGTCAATAATGATGAGAAAAATTATTGAGAATTCACATGGACATCCTTTAAAGAGCCAGAAGATTCTTTAATCCAATGAGTTGTCATGTGATGCTTGTTCTCAAGGGAAATTAATTATTAGACCATCACCAGCTAAAGTGGGGATTGAATCACCTGCATTTTTAGAGCGAATTCAAGGTGATATTTGTGGACCTATTAACCCACCAAGTGGTCCATTTAGATATTTTATGGTATTAATTGACGCATCCAGCAGATGGTCACATGTATGCTTATTATCAAGTCGAAATCTTGCATTTGCAAGATTAATTGTTCAAATAATTAAGTTAAAAGCACAATTTCCTGATAATACAATTAAGACCATTCGACTTGATAATGCTGGTGAATTTACATCCCAAACTTTTAATAATTATTGTATGTCAATTGGGATAAGTGTTGAACATCCTGTAGCTCACGTTCATACACAAAATGGTCTAGCATAATCATTTATAAAACGTCTGCAACTAATTATAAGACCATTGCTTATGAGAGCTAAACTTCCTACATCGGTATGGGGTCATGCTATTTTGCATGCTGCATCACTGGCACGTATTAGGCCAGTAGCTTATAATAAATACTCCCCAATGCAATTAGCTTATGGCCAGCAGCCAAATATTTCCCATCTAAGAATTTTTGGATGTGCAGTATATGTACCGATTGCTCCACCACAACGTACTAAGATGGGTCCTCAAAGGAGGTTAGGAATATAAGTTGGTTTTGATTCCCCATCAATTATTAAATATCTTGAACCCCTGACGGGTGATGTATTTACTGCACGATTTGCTGATTGTCATTTTAATGAGACAAATTTTCCAACATTAGGGGGAGGAATTAAGAAGTTGGAAAAAGAAATTACATGGAATGCATCGTTATTATCTCATTTAGATTCTCGTAGAAATCAATGTGAACTTGAAGTTCAAAAGATAATTCATTTGCAAAATATAGCAAATCAACTACCAGATGCATTCACAGATACTAAAAGTGTGACTAAATCATATATACCAGCTGCAAATGCTCCATCAAAAGTTGATATCCCAAAGGAACAAGTTGTCAATAATGAGTCTGGAGCACGCCAGAAGCGTGGTAGACCAATAGGTTCTAAAGATAAAAATCCTCGAAAAAGAAAAGTAGTTGAGAATCAAAATGATTCGATAAAAGATATGGATGTTCCAGAAGAAATCCAGAATACAACTACTCAAAAGAGTATTGGTGAAAATCAAACGCTTGAGGATAATAATGAAATTTCTATAAACTATGTTACAACAGGAAAGAGATGGAACCGAAATGATATCATTATTGACAACATTTTTTCTTATAATGTTGCTCACGATATTATTCATGAAAGTGACGATTTTGACCCAAAATCTATCGTAGAATGTCAACGTAGAAAGGATTGGCCGAAGTGGAAAGAAGCAATCCAAGCAGAGTTGAACTCACTTTCAAAACGTGAGGTTTTTGGACCAGTAGTCCCAACACCGGAAAACGTCAAACCTGTGGGATATAAATGGGTATTTGTAAGGAAAAGAAATGAAAAGAATGAAGTCACAAGATATAAAGCGAGACTTGTTGCACAAGGATTCTCGCAAAGGCCTGGTATTGATTATGAGGAGACATATTCTCCTGTGGTGGATGCAATAACGCTAAGATATTTGATTGGTCTGACTGTATATGAAAAGCTTGATATGCATCTAATGGATGTAGTCACGGCGTATTTATATGGATCTCTGGATAATGACATTTATATGAAAATCCCGGAAGGATTTAAAATACCAGAAACGTATGAATCAAGTTCTCGGGAATTGTATTCAATAAAGTTACAGAGATCATTATATGGATTAAAACAATCAGGACGAATGTGGTATAATCGCCTGAGTGAATATCTGTTGAAAGAAGGATACCAAAATAATCCAATATGTCCGTGCGTTTTTATAAAGAAATCTCAGTCAAGATTTGCTATTATAACTGTATATGTTGATGACTTAAATATAATTGGAACTCCTGAAGAGTTATCCAAGGCAATAGAATATCTTAAGAAAGAATTCGAGATGAAAGATCTTGGAAAAACAAAATTTTGCCTTGGTTTGCAAATTGAACATTTAGCAGATGGGATATTTGTTCATCAATCAATTTATACAGAGAAAATCTTAAAAAGATTCTATATGGATAAAGCACATCCATTGAACATTCCAATGGAAGTTCGTTCACTGGATATAAAGAAAGATATATTTCGACCTCGAGATGGCAATGAAGAACTACTTGGTCCTGAAGTACCATATCTTAGTGCAATTGGTGCACTTATGTATTTGGCTAATAACACAAGACCAGATATTGCATTTTCAGTAAATTTATTAGCTAGATATAGTTCATGTCCTACAAAAAGACATTGGAACGGAGTTAAGCATATACTCCGATATCTTCGAGGGACAATTGATATGGGTTTATTTTATTCTAACAAATCAAAGTATGATCTAGTTGGTTATGCAGATTCTGGTTATCTATCTGACCCACACAAAGCTAGATCTCAGACAGGTTATCTATTCACATGTGGAGGAACTGCTATATCGTGGCGATCAGTGAAACAGACTATAACGGCCACTTCTTCAAATCATGTTGAAATCCTCGCTATTCATGAAGCAAGTCGAGAATGTGTATGGCTAAGATCGATGACACAACACATTCATCAGACATGTGGCTTGTCTTCAAGTAAACCTCTTCCAACGATGTTATACGAAGACAACACAGCATGTATAGCTCAAATCAAGGGAGGATATATCAAAGGAGATAGAACAAAGCATATCTCACCAAAGCTCTTCTATACTCATGATCTTGAAGAAAATGGCGATATCACTGTACAACAAATTTGTTCAAAAGATAACCTGGCTGACTTATTTACAAAGGCATTACCAACTGCAACCTTCGATAAATTAGTATATAGCATTGGAATGCGGCGACTCAAAGACTTTAAGTGATGTCTCCATGAGGGGGAGTGAATGTATTATAGTAAACTATATAAAATATGTACTCTTTTTCCTTCACTAGGGTTTTTTCCTTCCCATTGGGTTTTTCCCTAGTAAGGTTTTAACAAGGCATATTTTATATAAATGGGCATTTAAGGGGGAGTATTGTGAATATGACATATGTAAATGCCCATTCCACATGCCCATTTGTTATCCATGCCAAGTGGCATTTTCTCCATAGCCAAAGTGTCTTCTAAAGGCCATAGATTGGTGTCCAAATGTACCACATCATCCTCTTTTAAATTGCCTATAAATAGAGAGATTTTTGGAAAAGAAAATACACCAATTTTTCCTCCCATTTTCTCTAATTTTTGTGTTTTTAATTTGCCATAAATCTCCACTTTCTTTTGTTTATACTATATATATATATATTCTTTTTATATTTCATTTTTTGTATTATTATTATTATTATTATTATTATTATTATTATTATTATTATTATTATATGTTTTGGTAAAGTTTTGGTGCCCGGTTTCGCCTCTCAATTTTACAACAGTAACTAGTTTATTACTACGTGTATTGCACAGGTATATTTTTAGATTTTAAAATAACTTAATTTTGGTTTGGAAAAAATGTTAATATTTTTAAAATAATAACTTAGTTTTATTATTTAAAAATTAATTAAAATTAATTTTAATATTTTTTGGCTTTTTATGTTTAATTAATTAAATTAAAATTAATTGAATCACTTGATCTAAGTTGGGTTTGATTTTTAAAATTAAAAAACTACTATTTAAAAAATTAATCTTTTGTTAGAATTTAAAAAAGTTTTGAAATCTCATCAACTAATCATGTTAATTAAGGATGGTTCGATCGGCAGTTCTACCTATAATGTCAACCAAATCAATATAATTATTTAGAATAAATTTTAAGTTGTTTGACATTTGAGTTTTCAAGATTATGTCCAATAAAATTTAAGTTGTTAAACTTTCAATGTTGTGTTTAATAAACACCTATCATAGATTTGTAAGAGACAAAACTGAAAGTTCAAAGTTCAAAGACCTGTAGAGAAGAACAACAATATATATATAAAAAAAAAAATGAGAGAAGTATGAGAAGTAGTAGAATTGTAGCTTGGGGTCTCCTTGGACTTACAACTATTTGTTGGTGGCGACATAATGATTAACAATGTTGAATATTTTACATTAATTAACAATATTTTGTATTGTTAATCTCTCATTTTGATCTCTATTTTCGCTCAACACACACACTCATAAAATCACTAAGGCGTTAGTGAATTATTCTCAAATAATGAGAAATCAATAATCACAAGGCCAAAAGTAAAACCTCTTTAAAAAGGAGAATTAAACTTATTGCTTGTTTTCAAGAAGTGGTGAACTTCTGTTTGTGATGACAATGCGCGAGTTCTTTGCCAACTACTTTCTCCTTTGATGTGTGTCGTTCACAATCTCAATTTAGTTGGTCTATTTCTATCTCGTTGCTCTACAATATATATATATAGTAAAATACATAATAATTCAAAATCGTCTTGACAAACGAAATAGACACGTAGATATGAAAGAAGTCCTCCCAACCCCAACTTCCCCACGAACACATGCTGAATAAAATTTCATCCAACCCATTTGATATGAAGGAAGCCCTCCGTACCTTGGCTTTCTTCACTTTAGACATGGCCCAAAGCTCTGGAACAATGATGTAATTTCTATCGAATTTGATTTCTTCACCTCTAAATTAGAACTTGATTACTCTCCTCTTCTACCTAATACGTTTATATATTTCATCAATTAGAATTTTAAATAAGTAACTGCAATGACAATAATTGTTAAAAATAAATTTGTAACTGTTTGTTAAATGATCATAAAGGTAATTAATTAATTCAGTTACAGGTAAATTGATTTTTTATTTGTTTAAATTTAAATAATTTAAATAACTAAATATGATACAAATTTTACATTTTAATTAAATTATAACCACTCACATGTTTAAAATTCAAACGTAAAAAACTAAATTAAATTGAATATTTATAATTTCAAATTTAGGAAAATGGAAGGAAATGTTTGTAATTTGTACAATATTTTAAAGATTAACGAATGTGTATGTTATAAACTATATATATGAAATTGATAAATACTTAATATTGAATAATTAAGTTTAGGACCATTTAAGAATTTATGGAGTGGTATATTAAATTAAATAAAAAATGTGGGTAGGTGGGTGGGTGTGAAGGGGGTTTTTCATTAACCATTTATTTTTTAATTAAAAAGAAAATAATTTAATAAGGAGAATTTTGATATTATCTTAAAATCTAAGGATTATAGATATTTATGATTAAAATTAAATATATAATTTATTAATTATTGGTAATTAATTGTAAGTGGTATATTTTGTAAATTTAAAACTTGATAAAGGGATAAAATAGTCCTTTCAAAGATTGTAACTTTTTAATATATTTGATATATGATTAAAATTAAATATATAATTTAATTATTAATTATTGACAATTAATTGTAAGTGGAACATTTTGTAAATTTAAAACTTGATAAAGGGGCAAAATAGTAAAAAAAAATCAAAGATTATAAAACATTACAATGGACATCGAATTTAATAGTACATTTGTTGTCCATGATTTGAAGTTCACGCTTTTGGGTATAATTTGCATGACACTTTCTAATGATCATTGACTTCACATACCAGAAAAAAAACCCATACATTATTTTAACAAAAATAATAAGTTTTAAAAAAGTAATTTATAATATTAAACATATCCATTTGAGAATCAGTATCATTGTCATTTGCCAACAATCAAAATTCATGAATTTTATCTTTTTCAGATTATATATCTCTCCTTTTATTTCTTGCATTTCATTGGATTGTGACAGGGATATATCTCTGATAGCATGTATTTATGTTATCTTATTTCCTATTATTGATGCTATTTTTGTTATTATTTTATGAGCTTTTATGCCTATTTCTCTTAATTTTGTAGAAACCGAGCTTGAGGAGCAAAACCAAGTATTTGAGAATATTTTGGTGGATATTGGAGCCTTTTGAAGCTTAATTGAAAATTCAAGAAGATTAAAGATTTTATTTGAGCATAAGGCATGTTTCGGGAGATTCTACATTGAATCACGGTTCCAACGCATCGAACCGGAGGTCATTCGAACACCCGAGCGAAGAGATATAACAAAAATGGCCAGTGCTGTCTGCAGGGTAGCGTCGAGACGCTACGAAAATAAAAAAACTCTGTTTTTCACTAAAACACGGGCGAAAAATAATTTTCTTGCAGCGTCTTGACGCTGCCTCGAAAATTTCTATAAAAACCTCATTTTTTGCGCCGTTTTGGGAGGCCAATCCGAGAGTTGGAGCCCTAATTTCGATTCCAAGCTAAAATTGAAGGTTTAGGGAGCAATTAGGAGCGTTTGTGGAGCATTTTTGAAGATCCAAAGCTCGAGGGACGTGGAGATCACGACGGGAACGTGGGATCGACCATTGTTTGCTAATTTCTTCCTTTTCCTTTAGTTTTAGTTTCTGTTTTGTGGCTGTAAATTAGGAACTTAGAGGTTTAATTGTATGAATATTATTAGTGTCTTTGTTCCTAATACTTGGAGTTTTGATGTAGCCATTAGACGTGAGTTTTTTAATTGATTAAATACCTTGATTGAATTCTTTTTATTTCATTAATGCTTTTATGTATTTAATGCTTATAATCTCTTGATCACGGATTATTTGTTTTATTGGTCTAAATTTGTGCTTGAAAAAGTATGGTTAAGGCTAGAACTTAATTACATGACTATTTGTAAATTCTTGCATGAAAGTGGAGAATTCTTTTAGAAGCCCTTAAAAGAAGTTGCTTAAAGCCTTGCATGTTATTAAAATCTAGATAGAGATATTAGGTTTATAACATTGCATGAGAGTTAATTGTGCTTGAAAGAGTCAGTTAACACACTCACTTCTTCGCTTATGGAATATTTGCATGAAAAATCTTGGTAGTTTTCGCTATAAGTCTAATTGGTGAAATCGATTCCCTAGGATATCTCTCTCCTATTGTGTCTCCATTTATCTTTTGCTTTCTAGGTTAGTTTAGCGTGTTTGCATTTGATTTCTTTCTCTAAATAAAGTTAAGTGAGAGTAATTACGGTACTTAAATGAACTAAGAAATCCAATCCCTGTGATCGACCCTAGCCACTATTATTACAAATTTTAGAGGTTTAGGTTTATAAATATATTTGATAGAGCCTTCGACAAGCTCTTTATCAATCTCAATTCTATCACTAACATTCTGATATCTTGTATCGATCGGTTTTATACTTCCATCAAATATTTGATATGTTTTTCCCTTTCTAATTTCTTAGCAAATTTCTCAATCAACTTGTTAAATAAAGTTACCTAAATACTTTCTCCCTACATAAACATTTTAAATACAATTTATATATCATCAATCCTATTAAAAAGAATGCTGATAAATTAGAAACTATTTTTACCTCCTTATCAATAACAATAAACTTTTGTATGTTGATAGGTTCTCCTTTCCTATTTTTGAATTGTTGCTTGAAAAATTTTCGAACAACAATAACCATTGTTGACCACCCTCTTTGAAATGGTTTTAGATCAACGATTATCATCTGTGCCATCTAATAGAAAGCAAACCAACATATTATTTTAACGTATTATATACAATTATTATTTGGATAAAATATAAACAAATGAAACTAAATTTCTTTTTACCCACCTTGAACCGTGATGTTTCCTGCTATAAAGAATAATGGACAAATTTTGAAACACACAGGCTCCGTTTGATAACTATTTGATTTTTTTTGTTTTTGGTTTTTGAAAATTGTACTTATTTTCTCATCATTTCTCTACAATTCTCTACAATAACTTTTATTTTTCTTAAGAAAACATTTGAATTCTTAGCTAAATTTCAAAAACAATTTTTTTAGTTTTCAAAATTTTGTGTTGGTTTTTGAAAACATATGTAAAAAGGAGGCTATAAAATAAAGAAATCTATAAATGAAAGTAGCATTTATAGGCTTAATTTTTAAAAATAAAAAATTAAATAATTATCAAACGGAGTCAATTTTTAGATGGTCTCAATGTCACATGGTGGAAATATATTTATATATCGAATTTAGAGTAGTTTGAAAACTTACTGTTAGGATAACCTATAATTAAACTTAAATATATAATTCACGTGCAAACTTACGGTTACATTTTAAGATAACTAATTTTTTAATTTAATTCTGAAACGATTCCACGTTAAATCTGAAACGATTCCACGTTTTCATACTGATGTTTACGTTTACATTTTGAGTCTATAAATTCATCAAAGCTTTAATTATTAATTTGTAAGAAATCACTAAAATCGGTAAAGCTTTATTGTATAATTCATTTTAGTAATTAAATTCTGAAATGATTCTATATTTTCTATATCGACGTTTACAATTTTGAGACTTTATAAATTCATCAAAACTTTAATTTAATTTGTAACAAATCATTAAATTCAATTCGGTAAACCTTTATTCATTAAATTCAATTCAGTAAACTTTTATTTTAAATTGTAAAAAGATTAGAAATGTAATTAACTCAAATTTTCCAAAAATGTATTTCAAAGTTCCTGTCATTTTAATATAAATATAGTCTAGATAATATGGCCTAGGATAGTAGAATCTACACGTTGCATTGACCATAGAGACCGTTTCTCTTAGGCTCGTTTGATAACGTTCATGTTTCCTGTTTCTCATTTTTCAAGAAACAGACATGTTTGATAAACGATCATGTTTCTTGTTTCTAAATTTTTTAGAAACGTTTCTAAAAAATGGCAGATTTTGAGAAACTTCAAAAAGTAGTTTCTCAAATTCTGTTTCTCAAATTCTGTTTCTGTTTTTTTTTTCCAGGTTTCATGCATGTATTCCTATTTCTCTTTTTACCCATCTCTCTCCTCTCTCTTCTTTCTCTCTCTTCCATTCTATTTTTTTCTTTTAATACTTTTTAATCTTTTTATTTTTTTCTTCTTTTTTATTTTTATTTTTATTTTTTGATTTATTTCTTTCTATTCGTTCTTTCTCTTTCATCATAATCTTTTTTCTTTTAATAGTTCATTATCTTTTTTTTTCTTTTTTCCTTTTTACTTTTCCTTTATGTTTTTTTCTTCTCTATTATTTTCTTATTTTCTTTTACTTTACATTAATGAGCTTATAGTTATTATTTTCTATTTAATTCTCTATTATTTTTTCTTTTGGTACAATTTTATTTTTTTATTAAATAAAAAAACTAATAATGTATTTCATATGTTTACCATTAAATGTAAAAAAATATATATATTCTCTATCTTTTTCTGATTTTACTTGCGTGTATTATTGGCTAATGCATTTTTAAAGAAAAAATAAAAATAAATTTTATTATTAAATTAAAGAAATGTGGGTATGTTCGATTGTCTGACCTTAGACAATTTACAAATTCTTCTAATTAACTAACTCTTGTAAGTCAAAATAGTTCAAGGTGAATTGATTTAAGTGAGAAATAACATTGCAAATCAAATTTGAACAACATTTGAAGGATAAATCTATTATTATTATTATTATTAATTAGGTGTTGGGCCTTAATAAAATACTATAACCTCTTTATATATGTTTTATATTTATTTTAATGCATGTTATATGATTTATTATAGTATATGTACTAAACTTTATTTTTACCAAAAAACAAGAAACAAGAAATAGAAATAGTTATCGTTGTTTCTATTTTTAGTTTTTAAGAAACAAAAACAATAAACGAGAAACAGAAACAGGAAACAAGAAACGAGAAATGAGAACGTTATCAAACGGGGCCTAAGTTCTCCACATGGTCTATGTATCATGTGTTTGACAAACAATTTATGAAGAAGATAGATTTGCTAACTTATCAAGAATTTTAATTCAATGTAGGAATCATATTGATATGCATTGATAATCTTGCTTCTAAAAATAATCAAAATATGTGCATGTGGTAGTCCCCTAATTTGGAATTAAATGACATATACATATGTTGCAACCTTGCTAAAAATTTACTTTCTAAAATTTTGGTTTTTAAGGTCCTCCAATTTTGCTAGAAAAATTCTAGAGGTAAGAACTTAGAGATGTCTACGGAGCGGGGCGGGGCCGGGGAATGGATTCCCCGTCCCTGTCCCCGCCCCCCATTTCATTCCCCATCCCCACGAAATTTCCCATTTAATTTTGCGGGGATCGGGGCGGGGATTCCCTGCGGGGAATTCGCGGGGATCGGGTTCCCTGCGGGAAAAATTTCCCCCTTTTTTTTAATCTTTTTTATTTTTTAAAATTTATTTTCAACTAATAAAAATTATTTCTAAATGAATAATTTTCAATATAATTCTATTTAAAGAAAATGTTATAAAATTTCTTAATAAAAATAATAATATACCATAAGTAAAAATACTATAATGTCGAAACAACTTAATTTCTAAAAATTCAAATTTCAATATTACAACATAGTCTTTAATTTTTTTTTTTTTATAACGAAATAGTCTTAAAATAATTCATACTATAGTTTTTTATAATATATATAGGTAATAATATATATATATATATATATATATATATATATTACTAATTAGGACGGGGAATATATTCCCCATCCCCGTCCCCGTTTAGCCAACGGGGAAAAAATCCCCCCGCTCCCTCCCCCATTCCCCGTGTAATCGGGGATTCCCCGCCCCGTTTGGAGAGGGTCCCCACGGGGCCCCGGCCCCACGGGTGAAATGGACATCTCTATAAGAACTGGCCTATATTGTTGATGTTGTCCCTCTTTGATTTCTTTCCAATCAAAATTGCATGTCATAGTCATAAAAAGATATGGCTTTCCATATCGTTATGCTAAGGTCATTGCATCTAAATATACTAGTTTTTTTACCACGTACGATGCATGTTTATATATCAAATTATGCATATTTTTTCTTATAACTAATAAAATAATTTTGTATAAAATACAAGGGATAGATTAATTACTAATATAATATGATATAATCTATAAGTTTATTATACTAAAAGAATTATAATTTTATAAATAATTATAAGTTTATGATACTAAAAGAACTATAATTTTATAAATAATTTAAATTAATTTATGTAATTTTGATTCATAAATTTGTTAATATTTTATATTAACGTGCCTATTATTTTGTTATTTATAAGTTACATGTATATTTTATAATTTCTTTTATATACTTTTATAATAAGTTATATTTTAGAGGTAAAAACAATTTCTTAAAATTTTCATTATAATAAAAGCTATTATATTGAAAGTAATAAATTTTATTGTGGTTTGTTAGAAAATTGAATGGACTCACTATTAAAAAAATTGAGTGCTCCATTTTGAGCTAAAGAATTTTTATCTAATATATTCTCAAATATTACATATGTTATCTTTTAAAAAAACAATTAAGATAGTATATGAATAATTATAATAAAGAAAAGAAAATAATCTAATGAACATGCTAAATTTCTTATAAATTTTGAATCTAGATTAGGGTCGGATATTGTGAGTTATCAAATTTAAATTAAAGAAGCTATTGTAATGACCCTGAAACTTAGAGTATATTATCTAGAAAGTGCAACAGGGTTACTCCGCTTATGTTCGAAATTTCGGTACCATAACGATGTAACTACAAGAAATCAAAAAATTTCAAGAACCTGGAAGAAGACATAGAACACTTCTTATAACAATGAAATGCTCAACGCCCACCAACTACCAAAATAAGGGCTGAGCTCTCACACAACAGCTAAACAGTTGCAAACTTCTCAAAAACTAATGTTCAAGAAAAATAAGAACTCCTACCAACATAATTCATAACCTAGTACAACGTGAGACAGCGGAATAACAAAGATAGAAAGAGATGAGCCTAGGTAAGTAAACAAGAATGCCTCCATAGCCTCCTCAGGTCGTCGCCATCATCACCTGCCTCGTGGTTTCTTGCCATCTGCAAGGATACAAGCAAGGTAGCAGAGTGAGTATAAACATACTAAGTAGCCCATTTAAGGGTCAAAAACTCATAATCACATCACAAAAGTTTCCCTGGCACGCACGGGCTCCTACTTAACCTTAACTCACTGTCCAGCTAGCTAAAGCTCGCACACCTTACCCCAAGTCCACCCTTGTATGGTATTGTCTCAAGCTCTACCTGCGAGTCATGTAACTTAGGTTGACTAAGGCAGTGAAAGAAAGTGACTCCCACGACTACACTCTTGGGGGAATCGCCCCCTCTAGCTAGCATAGAGTAATAAAGGAAAGCAACCATCATACTCGAATGGTGGAGAATCGTCCCTAAGCTAGCTGATGGAGGCTTCTACGCAAACGCCAAAAGAAAGCACAAGTGCACGCTGTCACAAACAAGTTATATATGGAGTATTCCAAGTATCGAACCCAAGGGAACGGTTAAAAAAACTCTCCAGCTAACAACACAATTGCTCACAAGTTGCAACCGAAGGTAACCAAGAAAATAAAGTTGATTTTTTTGGGGTTTTGTGCATGAAAAAATAAAGATAACTAAAAAGGTATGAGAAAAAAAAATGAGAAGTAAGTGATTCAATTTTGGTTCAACCCTGGGAAATGCGCCCACCATGTGCCTGCAAATTGCCCAACTAAGTCCAGTTATTTCAAAGATCCTGCCTCCTGTACCCGCATACTGACTCTGTCAAGTTCTATACAGTTCAGACATAATGCTGCTGAAATACGCTCGCAACCTACCCTTTTCGACACTTAGCTAAGTAAATCAAGTTCAACACCTATTAGGCTGCTTTTCCAAGAACCATTAGGAGACTAAGCAATTTAAAACTCAATGTCTACGGCTAAATTTGCTTAGATAATGAAAAGCACAACTTTATGATTTTAAAGGTTTTTGTCCTTGTTGGGATTTATACCCTAAAACCTCGTAATTAATGATTTATTTAATAATTTATAATAATTTTGATGATTTTATTTGCAATATAATATTATCAATTATATGAAAAATCCAAAGTTATTAGTGTAATTTTAAATAGTATGTAGTTGACAAACGAGAGGATCATGTTCAAGAAATAACCTAAAGGGTCATAGTATATGGATAAGGTTGAGTGCCTTATCCTGGTAACACTATTGATACGGCCCACTTTGTAATAGTTACAAATAATTTGATCCAAATCATTCATATGGAGACATGTGAGTGGGGATATCTTATACAATGAGTTTGTATAAGTCTGGACCACGAAATATTTAATCTCTCTTTATAAATCCGTTAATTGAGAAGATTAATATTTCATCAGGATGATCATATGCGACTCGATCTTAATCCTGAGTGAGTTATGAACTCCTACATGTGAGGGCTTGTCCTTTGATTTGCATGAGTGAGAGTGACTTTTATAGTCGATTCAATATGCCTACCATTTTGGGGACTTGATCAAATAGGGAGCTGGGAACATAATCTCACAAGATAGAATTCACTTCTTCCCATATAGGGTAAGTAGATGAGTAGTTCCCTTAAGTGCTGATTTCGAAACTTGAACAATGAGGCTCCACCATCTCATTGGTTCGACAGGGACTTAATTTATAATTAGATTATAAACAAATTCTTCATTATAGGATCAGTGGTACTTAAGGTGCAAGATGTAATTACAGGAGTAAAACGGACTTTTGACCCAGCTGTAATTACGAACAACTCATGAAGGATCGATGTAACGCTCGAAATTTTTTGAATTTAATTAACCCTTGAATTTAAATAATTTTGGAGATAAATTTTGGTTTATTTGGTTGATGGGTTAAACGAAAATTTGAAAAGTTTGAAGGGGCAATTATGGAAAGAAATTTCAAGGGTAAAATGGTTATTGAAAGAGTTTAGAAGGGCATTTTTGGAAGAAATGGTTAGGTAGAGGGGCATTTTTGTATTTTGCTATTTTGTAAAAAAAAAAAAAGACCTCAATTTTTCTTCTCTCTCCCTGAACACCCATATTCTTCCTAATCTTTCTTATTCTTCTTCTTTCCTCTACCGCCGTCATTCTCACACACACACACTCTCTCTCCAATCGTAGCTTCTTCTTCTTCTTCTTCCTCGTGCAGTAGCCACGCCGCCATCTTCGCAGATCGACTAGCTGCGTTTCTCGCGGAACGGGCTTCAAATTTGTCGTTGCAGTCACATCTGCTGCACAAACCTCACTGGCGTTCGTAGGATCTCACTGGACCTTGCTGCTATAGCTTCATCTGCATCGTCGGATGTCGTGCTCGCTGGATCTACCACCGCGCCAGTCGCCTAAACCTCGCTGGAGCTTCAATATGCTATGATCTGCAATACTGCAGCCACGGTGAGGTCGTTCGTGCCACTATCGTGCTGTACAGGTTCGCCAACAAGCCACACTTGTGCCACGTGCCGCCGCCCTTCTGACTAGCATTTAATTTTCAAACAGCGTACTCCGGTGGTGTTCCTATTTGGGTAATTTTAGTCACTGATCTGATTATGGTTTAAGGATTTTGAGATTTGTTTGATTTATGAGCTAAATTTAGTTGGACAAATTTAATTTCAGGACAACCATTGATATTCAAGGACGATTCATTGTTTGGAATTCATTCAATATAATTCAGCAAGTAATCGGTACTGGACAATCTCTTCATGGTTCCTTTTCGATTAGGTGAGCACTTTGTTCTAAATTAAAATCAATCTAAGGAAACAAAAGAGACAGATTTACCATTAAGAATACCCTTAAGCCATCGAACTAAATTTATTGGTAACATTTGCAATTGGAGACATTTTGGACTGTCAAACTGGAATGTGAAATTAAGGCTCAATAAATTTAAAATAAAGTGCTGGTTCAGTAGAGATTAACCAAAATTGGATTAATTGGAGGCACGATTAAGAATTTACCAGGAATTGATCTAAAGTTACTACTCTTACTTTCATTTGGATTAAGCCCTTTAGGTTATTTTGTGATTTTGTTGATGTTTGGGACTTATGAATTATGCAAGTATATATGAAATTGTAGTTATGAAGCATGCTATGGTTATGAGAATTATATTGAAGTTGTTTTGAGATAAATATGGAATAAGCATATGGCTATATTGGAATTAGGGGCTTAAAGATTTGAGTTCATTGTGGGTAACATGTGTAGTACCTTAAGAACTTACCTAAGTTTGTAGTTGGGTGAATTTATCTTATATTGATGACTAATTTGTGAGAATACTTGGTTACCTAAGCCTGTGGTTGTTGTTGAAGAATCTAATGTTGTAAACCCATGGTGGGTTCGTGTGATTAGTATACAGTACTTTGAGTGAGTTTATGTCTGAGGTTCATGAATTGTGTTTTGGAAGGCCTTATTCCAAGATTTGTGTTGCCAAGTAATAAGTTCTTTTGAAATCATTATAGGCTGAGGCGAAAGATCTCCATAAAGGGAGAAAGCAAACTATTTTTGGCCAAGGTAAAGAACTTTATGCCATTATGCTTAAATGCAAGTTGGGAACTAAGGAGCCTGATAAGGCTAAATGAAAAGGAGCCTGACAAGACTAAATGAAAAGGCATGGTTAGGTTGAGTTAATTGTCCACATTAAAGCCAAAGGGAAAAGTTAAAGGGAAACGTTTCTACTATGAAAAGGTTTTAGGTCCCAATAGAGGAAAAGGTTTTAAAACTCATTATGTATGTGTTTGCATATCATGATCCCGATAGTGAGGTCACTTACTGAGTATTTTAAATTCTCACCCTTTTTCAAAATTTCTTTTTTCTTTTCAGGTAAAGGCAAAGACATATCTTAAGCGATTGACCAGTTTGCTGAAAGGGTCTTGGGTGACTTTGAAGAACATGATTTCCGCATTTAGATTGTGTATTATCTAAAAATATTTTGTTAAGTAAACAATGTGTTGTGAAACTATTTCAGCTGATTTAACATTTTAATTCATATTATGTTTTGAAATGATTTTTTAAAGGGATCCCGAAATAAAAGATCTTTAATTGTTTAGCAAGAAGTTTAATTCTTTTTGTCTATTGTTAAAGATTTCTAAATTCTATTAGCATGCATGTAGTAACATCCCTAGAAAGTCTAAATAGGAAAAGTTGGGTCGTTACAATCGACTTGCATGTAGTGATTATATCCATAGACACAACTTGTCATACAGTGCATAAGAGTGCAACTCTAGGTCTATAGTGGAGTGACCTATAATTAATGAATGAAAATTAATTAATTAGTTTTGTATCATTGAAGCTTATAATCTGTAGGTCCATAAGGTCCCCTTGCTAGCTCATAGTAACACTAAAAGATCAATTTAGTTGAAATAAAATTTTGAAATGTTCAAATTAATATTTAATATATTATATATATTAAATATAAAAGAGGAAAATATATTTATTGTATTTGATACATTAAATATTAAAATAATTAATGTATATTAAATACATTAAATAAAAGATATTTATAGAATTTGAATAAGATTCAAATAAATAAATATCCTAGGAGATTTGAATGAGATTCAAATAAATATAAGATATATTTTAATATATTAGATATTAAAATATAATATTTTAATTATGATAAAAAATTTCCCTTGGTCTCTATAAATAGGATCCTTGGGTTGAGGCATTAGATACACACATATCTCCTTAATAGAGAATTAGAGAATTCTCTCTAGATCTCTTCATCTCCAATCCCTTGTGGATTTTCTTTCAAGAGGCTCCCACAAGCCTTGGTCCTGTGTTCGAGTCATAGCCAGGAAGATTTTATGGAGGAGATAAAGATCAGCCAAGAAATATCTCCATATTTACTCCAAGTAAGTTTGCTTGACCTTAATTTTTAGTTTAATTTTAAATAAAATCAAAGATGATCCAATGCTTCCAATGTGGAGTGAAATGTTCATTCATTCAGTCCTATGTCTAGGCTCTTTTCTTAGATTACTTTTAGGAAAATGTTTGTCGATTCCAACCCTTTCAGTATTGAAATCTTCACAAACTATGCTAACTCAAATGGTCAGTTTAAGCTAACAATGAAACTTAAACTCACTAAAAGTAAACTTAGCTAAATTTTGACAAATCTACAAGAAAAACATGGTGGTTGCTATTGGATTTTATAGTAAAATTTTGTGAAAGAAAGAGTTGGTTTGAAACATCAAAATGAATTGATGTTTTATTTATGTTGTTGTTACTTGACTTGAAATTCAAAAGTTTCAAAATGGTTTGAAACATCAAAATGTGTTAATGTATCTTTTACAAATTTAACTTAAAAGTTAAATTTGTGAGTTATGTTTGAAATTTTACAAGTAACTACACAATTGAGTTACTTTTGATGTATGTTTCATATTGTTTATATTAATTTTATTTTTGGAGAGTTACTAACTTGTTAGCCTATAAATAGCAACTTGTTTCTTCATTTGGAGCATCTCATTCCATTTTGGAGTATCTAATTCCAATTGAAGAGTTCTTCTCTTCTCTCTTTCTTCTCTTTAATCTTGAGTCAAGTTGAGAGCAAGTATCCAAGAGTTATGCCAGATCTGAGTAGTTCAAGGTAGTTGTTCTATAGGAGTTAGTCGTTGTATCATGCTGAGATGATCACTGTAGTCTGCTTGCAACCCGTGCAGAGCGAATAATTATCTTCAAGACAGTGCTTTGTAAGCGTGTTTTGACTACTTATTATATTTTGTTATTGAGTTTTGAAATTGTTGTTATGTACAGTGTCTGTACTATTGTTTACACTGTAATTGTTTATTGCCAATTAAGTTGTAATCAAATTTGTTAGTGTTACTCAGTTCTTATACATAATGAATTATTATTTCCAACAATATAAGGACAATTATCTGAACTAATGGCTACAAACTCGTCCACTAATGGTACTGTTTCTACCATGATGGGATTGACCATCCTCAAAACTCATGCTAAAAATAAGAGAAATTTAAGGGAGAAAACTTCAAAGATGGCAACAAAAGATGATCTTTTATCTCACTACGTTGAACCTTCCTCACATCTTGTAGGAAGAATGCCCAATTACCCTAGCAAAAGCTGTCCCTCTTGAAACTGAAGCTGCTAAGCAAGCATGGATGCATTCAGACTTCTTATGCCGCAATTATATACTTAGTGGTCTTGAAGACACCTCATATAATGTCTATTGCAATGCCTACAATACTTCAAGGCAATTGTGGGAGGCATTAGAGACAAGAAGTATAAGCTGGTATTAAGAAATTCCTTGTAGGAAAATTCTTAGATTATAAGATGATTGATGCCAAATTGGTAGTCAATCAGATGGAAGAATTGCAAATTATCATTAGTGATTTGCAAAATGAAGGATTGAACATCAGTGAACCATTCCAAGTTGCTGTTGTGATTGAGAAGTTGCCTCCTTTCTGAAAGGACTTCACATGCTATCTCAAACACAAGCGAAAGGAATTGTCCATGGAGAATCTTGCTATTAAATTCCGCATAGAAGATGATAATAGAAAAGGAGACAAAATTACACTAAAAGTTGAAGCCAAAACTCATATTGCTAAAGCTTAAAGACATGAACCCAAGAAGCAACAATCCAAGAAGAAAAATTGGAATCTTGGACCAAGGAATGACGTCAACAAACGCATTCTTGGAAACTGTTGGGTTTGTGGTAAGAGTGGCCATACGACTGTAACTTGTCGACACAAAAAAGGGACAAAGCTCAAACCATCAAGCCAATGTTGTCAAAAATGACGATCTAGTTACTATCATGTCTGAGGTAAATATGGCTTCTAACACCAAAGGTTGGTGGATTGATACTGGTGCTACTAGGCACATTTTAAGGACAAGTCATTGTTCACCTCATATGAGAATGAGAAATGCTTCAACTGCCTCTGTGGAAGGCAAAAGGAAGATCTTGCTGAAATGGACTTTTGGAAAGATATTTACCCTCAATGATGTGTAGCATGTGCTAAAGATTCGAAAGAATCTAGTGCCTGAAACTCTACATAATAAGAATGGGTTCAAGCTTGTGTTTGAGTCAGATAAATTTATTCTGACAAAGGGGGGTATGTATATGGGAAAAGGCTATCTAAATGATGGTATGTTCAAACTGAATGTATTGGCACAAATGCCCAAAAATAATAATAACAACTATTCTACTTATATTGTTGAATTGTGTGATGTATGACATTTTAGGCTAGGGCATGTCAATTATCATTCTTTACATAGAATGGTAAGTTCAGGACTATTGCCTAATTTCAACATTGATAATGATAATAGACACAAATGCAAAGTTTATGTTGAATCAAAGTTTGCTAGAAAGTCATTTTCATATGTGGAAAGAAGTAGTAAGGTTCTTGATTTAATCCATAGTGATGTATGTGACATGAAAAGTACCCCTACAAGAGGCGATAAGAAGTATTTTGTCACATTCATTGTTGACATAGTAAATGTAACACCCCAGGCCCAGGATTCGGACCAGGATTTGGAATCCGGATTCGGCACCTAACGGCCCCGACATTCCCCTGGATCCCTTGCGGCCTGACCACGCTACCTACTTGAGAAGAAAATAAAGGTGCTTATATCAAATAGAGGTGGTGAATATGAATCATCATCACTTTATGAATTATGTGAAGTTAATAGTATAATTCATCAAATTACGACACCTTATACACCACAACAAAATGGTGTAGCTGAAAGAAAGAACCAAACTTTAAAGGACATGGTTAATTGCATGTTAAATAGTTCAAGTTTATCCCATAATTTGTGGGGAGAGGCTTTGCTTACAATAAATTTTATTCTAAATAAAATTCTACATAAGAAGACTGATAAGTCGCCTTATGAAATGTGGAATAGAAAGTTACCTTCATATAAAATATTGAAAGTGTGAGGGTGTTTGGCAAAGGTACAAGTTCCTTTACCAAAAAGGACTAAACTAGGACCTAAGACAATTGATTGTGTTTTTATAGGCTATGCAATGCATAGCGCTACTTATAGATTCCTGGTAATTAAATCATAAATACTTGATATTAACAATAATACTATTATGGAATCTATTGAAGTTGAATTCTTTGAGGATATATTTCCTTTGAAAGAGGAAAGACACAGAAGTAGTGTGAGGCTAGCTTTCGAAAGGTCAAGACGATTAGAAAACTCAGTATGAACCTAGAAGAAGCAAAAGAGCTAAGAAATATACTTCCTTTGGACCTGATTTCATAACTTGTATGATTGAATATGAGCCTCAAACTTTTCAAGAAACTGTGTCATCTCCGGATACACCTTATTGGAAGGAAGCTATCAATAATGAAATAGAATCCATTTTGCAAAATAATACATGGGTATTGGTTAATTTACCTCCTGGAAGTAAACTAATTGGAAGCAAATGAATTTTTAAAAGAAAGCTAAAGGCTGATGGCATTATTGATAAATACAAAGCCGTTTAGTAGCTAAGGGCTTTCGTCAAAAAGGAGGGCTAGATTTCTTTGATACCTATTCTCCAGTGACGAGAATTACATCTATAAGGATGTTAATCGCAATAGCAATTTTACAAAATTTAGAAATACACCAAATGGATGTAAAAATTGCATTTTTAAATGGAGATTTAGATGAAGAAATAATATGGACCAACCTGAAGGGTTTGTTGTAAATGGACTCAAAGATAAAGTTTGCAAACTGGTTAAGTCTCTTTATGGGTTGAAACAAGCACCCATACAATGGCATGAAAAGTTTGATCACACTATGCTATCGAATGGGTTCAAGATAAATGAGTGTGATAAATGTGTCTATATTAAAACCATAGATCCACATTGTGTCATTATTTACTTTTATGTGGATGATATGTTGATAATGAGCACAAATAGAAGTGTCATTGATTCCACTAAAAAGATGTTAAAATCCAACTTTGATATGAAAGACCTTGGTCTTGCTGATGTTATACTTGGAATCCGTATAACAAGAAATTCAAGTGGATACGTACTTTCTCAATCTCACTATATAGAGAAAGTGTTGAGAAAATTTGATCAATTTGAGAGTAAACCAGCCGATACTCCATTTGATCCAAATTGTAAGTTAAAGAAAAACAATGATAAATGTGTGTCTTCTCTAGAATACTCTAGACTTGCTGGTAGCTTAATGTACATAATGAATTGTAGAAGACCTGATATTGCCTACTCAGTAGGAAGGTTAGCAAAATACACCAGCAATCCTGGGCATGATCATTGGAATGCTTTAGTCAGAGTTATAAGGTACTTGAAGTACACTCTAGACTAATGATTGCATTATACGAGGGATCCATATGTACTGGAAAGATTTAGTGATGCTAATTGGATTTTTGATAGCATGGAGACTAAATCAACCAGTGAGTATAAATTTACCTTAAGTGGAGCAGCTGTATCATGGAAATCTTCAAAACAGACGTGTATAGCACTTTCTACCATGGAATCAAAGTTTATAGCACTTGAAAAAGCTAGAGAAGAAGTTGAATGGCTTAGAAATTTTCTTGAAGATATTCCATTATGGCCAAAGCCTATAAGCACAATATGTATTTATTGTGACAGTTTGACGGCTTCTATAAGGGCCAAGAATAATGTCTATAATGGAAAGTCGCAACATATAAGATGTAGACATAATTCGATAAGGAAATTGCTCTCTAATGGAATTATATCCATTGATTATGTGAAATCAAAAGAGAATATTGCAAATCATTTAACGAAATGATTGTCAAGGTGACATATACATTGAGAGAAATGGGGCTAAAGCCTATGAAATGAATTATCTGATGGTAACCTAACCTAGTTGACTGGAAATCCCAAGATCTAGGTTCAATAGGCAAACTGATTGGATAATTTATAGTTGACACACTAAGAAACTTATAGTTTCTTCCCATTTCTATGATGTTGTAAAGTGTGTTATCTGTTGATGCTAAGGTCATGTTGATCTCTTGTTTACAAGCGAAGTAATGATAGAATACTCTCAATCAATATCACCTATGTGAGAGTAGAAGTGGGGTCGCTTCTATGAGGACTTTTAAAATGACTTATGTTCTGTAAAGCTCTTATGAATTCAGGATTTTGTCCAGGACCAAAATTGACACAAACGTATAGAACTCAAAGATATAAGGTGAGTTATGTGTGATGTCTGTTTTCTCAATTTACCAATGAGAAGGATAGTTCCAGAGCTGGTCTCACTATTTCTTCGGTAAGTTCAATGGATATTCACTAAGGAAGGTTCAAGTCCAGAAGACACCTATCGTGATGCATAGCTTGTTTGTTTGCTCTCAATGATTTTGTTTTGATTTTCAAACTTTCTTTCATGTGAGGGATTGTTGATTTTATAGTAAAATTTTGTGAAAGAAAGTGTTGGTTTGAAACATCAAAATGAATTGATGTTTCATTTATATTGTTGTTATTACTTGACTTGAAATTCAAAAGTTTCAAAATGATTTGAAACATCAAAATGTGTTGATGTTTCTTTTACAAATTTAACTTAAAAGTTAAATTTGTGAGTTATCTTTGAAATTTTACAAGTAACTACACAATCGAGTTACTTTTGATGTATGTTTCATATTGTTTATATTAATTTTATTTTTGGAGAGTTACTAAGGCCCCGTTTGATAACGTTCTCGTTTCTCGTTTCTTGTTTCCTGTTTCTGTTTCTCGTTTCTTGTTTCTGTTTCTTAAAAACTAAAAACAGAAACATGTTTGATAACTATTTCTGTTCCTTGTTTCTTGTTTTTTGGTAAAAATAAAATTTAGTACATATACTATAATAAAACATATAACATGCATTAAAATAAATATAAACAATTATAAAGATGTTATAGTATTTTATTAAGGCCTAACACCTAATTAATAATAATAATAATAATAATAATAATAATAATAAATTTTATCCCTTCAAATGTTGTTCAAATTTGATTTGCAATGTTATTTCTTACTTCAATCAATTCACCTTGAACGATTTTGACTTACAAGAGTTAGTTAAATTAGACGAATTTGTAAATTGTCTAAGGTCAGACAATCGAACATACCCACATTTCTTTAATTTAATAATAAACTTTATTTTTATTTTTTCTTTAAAAATGCATTAGCCAATAATACATGCAAGTAAAATCAGAAAAAGAGAGGGAATGTATATATTTTTTTACATTTAATGGTAAACATGAAATACATTATTAGTTTATTTATTTAATAAAAAATAAAATCATACCAAAAGGAAAAATAATAGAGAATTAAATAGAAAATAATAACTATAAGCTCGTTAATGTAAAGTAAAAGAAAATAAGAAAATAAGAGAAAATAAAAACATAAACGAAAAGAGAAAAGCAAAAAGGAAAAAAAAAAGAGATAATGAACTATTAAAAGAAAAAAGATTATGATGAAAGAGAGAGAATGTATAGAAAGAAATAAATCAAAAAATAAAAATAAAAAAGAAGAAAAAACCAAAAAGATTAAAAAGTATTAAAAGAAAAAAAAAGAATGGAAGAGAGAGAAAGAAGAGAGAGAGGAGAGATGGGTAAAAAGAGAAATAAGAATATGCATGAAACCTTAAAAAAAAAACAGAAACAGAATTTGAGAAACTACTTTTTGAAGTTTCTCAAAATCTGCCCTTTTTTTAGAAACGTTTCTAAAAAATTTAGAAACGTTTCTAAAAATTTAGAAACAGGAAACAGGATGGGTTATCAAACAGGTATGTTTCTTGAAAAATGAGAAACAGGAACAAGAAACAGGAAACAGGAACGTTATCAAACGAGCCCTAAGTTGCTAGCCTATAAATAGCAACTTGTTTCTTCATTTGGAGCATCTCATTCCATTTTGGAGTATCTCATTCCAATTGAAGAGTTCTTCTCTCCTCCCTTTCTTCTCTTTAATCTTGAGTCAAGTTGAGAGCAAGCATCCAAGAGTTATGCCAGATCCGAGTGGTTCAAGGTTGCTGTTCTATCAAAGTTAGTCATTGTATCCTGCTAAGACGATCACTGTAGTCTGCTTGCAACCCACAGAGCGAATAATTATCTTCAGGATAGCGCTTTGTAAGCGTGCCTCGACTACTTATTATATTTTGTTCTTGAGTTTTGAAATTGTGGTTACATACAGTGTATGTACTATTGTTTACACTGTAATTGTTTGTTGCCAGTTAAGTTGTAATCAAATTTGCTAGTGTTACTCAGTTCTTATACACAACGAATTATTATTTCCAACAGTTGCTTATCTCCTTTTTAGGGTATCCAAATGAAGAATTGAGCGCCTTTTATAGACTTCACGCCTAGGGTGTGTGGAGAAGCTTGGTCTATCATATCCCTTGATTTTCAGAGATTTGATTGAGAATAATTGATTTTATCTGCAAATCTTACAAATCTAGGACAATTTGTCGAAAAGGTCTAGATGCAACCGCATAGTGAGCGCAATTGTGTTGTTGTCGAAATGGCCTAAATGTGGCCTCATAGTTGGGAGCATTTTTGAGTTATTTCTGCAACAGTTGAAATTTGACTTTTGCTCTCAATTGTTGGCGCATCCTGGTTGCATATTTCTTGGATCATCTTTCATTTGTCTCAGTTGCGGCCAGAATGTGGGCACATTTGGGTCCTTTTTCTGCCTTTACACAAAATCAACAAAACTTAACACTTTTTCAACAAAAATAATTATAAATACAACTAAAACTTATTTTTACAAAATCAAGACTTCAAACACATGCAAAACTTGTTTTTATTTAAATTTGCCCTAAATGACGTGAAATATAACTTTAAACACTCGCTTTCTAAGCTAATAGCTTAGTTTTTAAGGCTAAATAACACTCATAAATGAGCATTATCACTCGCATACTGGATGAAGGAAAGCAACCCTCGACCTACACATAGTGGAGGAATCACCCCTTAAGCTACTACGTCGAAGAAGGAAAACAACCCTCAATCTAGACGTGGTGAGGGAATAGTGATAGCATGTAATTATGCTATCTTATTTCCTATTATATTGCTAGTTTTGTAATTATTTTAAGAGCTTTTATGCCTATTTCTATTAATTTTGTAGAAACCAAGCGTGAGGAGCAAAATCGAGTGTTTGGGAGTATTTTGGTGAATAATTGAGCCTTCTGAAGCTTAATTAAAAATTCAAGATAATTAAAGATATTATTTGAACATAAGGCACATTTCGAGAGATTCTACATCGAATCACGGTTTCAACACATTGAAATGGAGCTCATTCGGACACTCGAGCGAAGAGATATAGCAAAAATGGCCAGTGTTGTCTATAGGGTAGCATTGCGATGCTATCCACAGCGTCTCAACGCTACGATAAATGCAAAAATGCTATTTTTGTCTCAACATTGCCTCACAATTTTCTATATAAGCATCATTTTGGGGCGCCGTTTTGGAGGCCAATCCGAGATGTTTAGCCCTAATCTCGATTCCAAGCTAAAATTGAAGGTTTGAGGAGCAATTGAGAGTGTTTGTGGAGCATTTTTTTTTAAGATTTGGTGTAACACCCGAGACGTTTTGGGTAAGTTTAAAATGTGTTTTGGTAAAGTTTTATTAAGAATTTAATTGCTTTGAGGGTATTTTGGTGATTTTTGGAAAAGGAAAGGGTATTATGGTCATTTATAGAGAAGATATTTTTGATTTTATATTATTATTTTATTATTATTTTTATTTATTTATTTATTTTTTCTTCTTTCCCTTCTTCTTCCTCCCGATAGCTTTTCTCTCTCTCTCTCTCTCTCTCTCTCTCTCTCTCTCTCTCGCGTGAACCCCGGTCGCGCAGAGGAAGAACTGCCGCCGTTCGACTCCCCTCGCCGCACCACGTCTCCGCCGAACACCCATCCATCGCCGACCCCTCCTTCTTCTTCTTCTGTCAGTCGCGAGCAGCTCGCCGTGAGCTTCTTCGCCGGGCAACTCAGACCACCTCGTCACGTTCAGCCCCGCCGAAGCTCACGAACGCTGGTCGTCGGTGTCGGATTTGCAGGTGACGTCTCGCTGGAGGCCGGGATTTCGTCCGGTTCGGCCAAATCAGTCACCCCAGCTCGCCGGTTCCCGCTCAGATCCGACCCCACAAGTTCTGGTCAACCCAGATCCGCGAGCCTCGCACGAAAACGAGACCTCACGCGCTCCCACGAGCCGATAGGTTGACTCACCCGCCGCCGCCGTGAAGCCCACGCGCCGCCACTCGCCGGAGTTGGGTAAATTTTGCCATTTGGTCCGTTTCGTCGAGTTATTAATGCTGGAATGCGTTTTAGCGTAATTCGGTTGGTTTAAGACCTGTTTAGGACACTTTTTAGGTGATTTGTCGAGGACCTTGGATTGTACTTGGAGTGGGGACTCGAGAAGCTCATTACTAGTGGAGAAAGGGTATTTTAGTAAGTAAAGCTTTAAGGTAAGGGATCTCACAACGAAAGAAGTTTTCGAAACCTAGAGCTAGCCCTATATTTACTTTGAAGTTTATGTTTCCGTGTGAAGTATTTAAGAAAGAAAGTGTTTTACATGTATATTCCTTTTACACTAGTTCCATGAGTTCTATTTGAGTTTTCATGTTAAAAAGAATGGAAATGATATGTATGTCTTTGAAATGCGATTGCCTTGACTTATGCATTCATGAGTATGTTCTAAAACGAGCGGGACCTCATGCATGTGTTGTGTGCTCATGAAAAGATTTATGTAAGGCCGTGACGATAATTCTCCCAAAAGTTTTATGTGGGTTATGAGGGAACCCGAGTCTTCGGATTCTCTATGCTCCCAGGGTTCGAGAGTGCTCCACGATGGTAGCCGACGGGCTTGAGTCTTCGGACTCCACGATGGTAGCCTTCGGGCTGAGTCTTCGGACTCCACGATGTATGTTAGCTTTCGAGCTCAACTCTCAGAGTTAGGGGAGGACTCTATTCGATGGAAAATTATGTCTTCGGACTATTTACGAGGCCCTCGGGAGAATTTAATCGTTCACGAGAGCCGCAAGGAAAAGTACATGGTTTATAAAACGAATTTTAGGTCCCCTATTAAAGCGATGGTTTACGATGGTTTTATGATTCAAAAATGACATGTTGCATGCGAGTGAAACTCTTATTTTGAAACTATGAGTTACTTACTGAGTATTATTCGTTAATACTCACCCTTTTCCTTTTAAAATGTTTTCAGGAGAGGCTAAGATCGGCCCTAGCGCATGACCGGAGATCAGCTACTCGAGTCATGGGAGCCGAGCGATCGCTATTCCGCTTCTTTTATGTTTCTGGATGTACATAGAACTCATGTCAAGTTTTTAAATGTTTAGGAGGATGTTTCAAAGTCTTTTAACCTTTCTTTGTAAATCGTGCACGTGTATTTGGCTTTCTATGTTTGAAATCACTTGGTTTCTGCTGTTTGAACCCTAGCATCATATTGAGAAGTTTGTTGGATGCTAGGAGGTTGTTTGAAAATCTTAGAAGTGTGTTTTTCTATGTCTTATCAGGTAAGGGTCAAATTTTTGGTTTTCGCGTAGTTACGCCGTTATGCTGCCGAAATTTTTGGTAATATAGCGACGTGACTTAGTAATGACTCTTAGGTAGCGTGTTGAGTCTATAGGGTCGTTACATTTGGAGCTTAAGGGACATGGAGATCACGATTCAGGATTGACCATTGTTTGCTAATTTCTTCCTTTCCTTTAGTTTTAGTTTATGTTTTGTGGTTGTATGATAGAGGGTTTGTCGAAGTCCCTATCAAGATTAAATTTATAAAGTTGGACTTCTTAGTATTTTGCAATAATAGTGGCTAGGGTCATCCACATGGATTGAAGTTCTTAAATTAATTAAGTACCACAGTTAATTATGCCGAATTTTATTTAGAGAAACAAAACTTTAAAGTGATCAAAAAGACAAATAAAATCTAAACTACTATGTACATGCTTTGGAGTCCAATTTTGAGAAACATGCATGATTGATTACCTTAAGCCCAACTTGAATTGATTAATAACTTGATTTTATACTAACAATCTTAAGCCAGGAATTTCTAAATAATCAATATCCTCTCTCGAGCTCAATTGAACTCATGCCTAGCAACAAATCAACCTCTCTGTCTATTTTCATTACTAAACATGGAATTAAGTTATTCTCTTAAGGCTTATAGAATTAATCTACTCACTCTCGTGCACTAAATTAAATCTAGTCATGCATTTAGTGTTTTACAACTAAACTTACTCTCTCAAGCTAAATTTAGTTAAACATGCAAAACCATGGCCAAAGGTTAAGACAATATAAAGAGATGCATAAAAGATGTCAATATATAAATTAAACTAGAAATCAACCAAATGTTCTACAACTACAACCAAGCAAGGGTCTAAACACATAGTCACAACATAAGTGTAGCCCACAAAAACTCCTAAATCTAAAAGAAAAGTAAAAGAAATAGAGAAGAAACTTATGTCGCGTGCCAACACTCGTCTCTGACGTGATGTCCACGATCTCGAGCTTTGAGTCTCCTCCTCGGCTCTCCAAAGATCTCCTCTATGTCCTTAGACAGTGCTTGAATCAAGTTTACGATTTTTGGTATCTCAAAACGACTCACTTTTCTCGAAACACAACTTTCCCTTTTATAGAATCGGGATAGCGTTGCAATGCTAGGGGTAGTGTTGCAACGCTGTCCATAGCATTTTTTTTTAAAAAAGGGAAAAAAAAATTTCAGCCATCATTGCAATGTTATAACCAGCGTTGCAACGCTGTGCCCTCGGGTCTTTAAGGTAAAAAAAACTTCTTCTTTGGCGTTGCAACGTTATGCTCTCTGGTCCAATAGCCTTGTTCCTCTTCTTCCAAGCTTGAATCTTCAATTATGGCTTTAAATTGCCCAAATTTGTCCAGTTATCTCATGATTATTCGGTTTTCCCCAAATTGCTCGGTTTCTGAGAAATAAACATAGAAATACATGAAAGCATACAAAATCATAACAAAACTAGCCAAAAACTAAGCTTAAAAATAGCACAGTCATGCATGGTGTCACTGTAAATTAGGAACTTAGAGGTTTAATTGTATGAATATAAGTATCTTTGTTCCTAATACTTGGAGTTTTGATGTAGCCATTAGACTTGAGAATTTAATTGATTAAATACCTTGATTGAATGCTTTTGTTTCATGCTTTTATGTATTTAATGCTTATAATCCCTTGATCACAGATTATTTGTTTTATTGGTTTGAATTTATGCTTGAAAAAGTCTTGTTTAGGCTAGAACTTAATTGCATGACTATTTGTAAATTCTTGCATGAAAGTGGAGAATTCTCTTTGAAGCCCTTAAAAGAAGTTGCTAAATGTCTTGCATGCTATTAAAATCTAGATAGAGATATTAGATTTATAACATTGCATGAGAGTTAATTGTGCTTCAAAGAGTTAGTTAATACCCTCACTTCTTGGTTTATGAAATATTTGCATGACAAATCTTGGTAGCTTTGGCTGTAAGTCTAATTGGTGAAATTAAGATATTTCTCTCCTATTGTGTCTCAATTTATCTTTTGCTTTCTAGGTTAGCTCTTTAGTTTAACTTGTTTGCGTATGATCTCTTCTCTAAATAAAGTTAAGTGAGAGTAACTGTGGTACTTAAATGAACTAAGAAATCTAATCCCTGTGATCGACCTTGGCCACTATTATTGCAAATTTTAGAGGTTTAGGTTTATAAATATATTTGATAGAGCCTTCGACAAGCTCATTATCAAATTGGCACCGTTGCCGGGGATTGGCGTACTTTAATTCATTTAATATTGTGAAGAAATTGCTTGCTTTAAATTAGAGGTTTTTATTGGTTTGCTTTTATTTTTGTTGCTTTGTATTTGTTTTTAGTCTTTGTCTCTTGTTCTTGGTTGCAGTTGATTTGGTGTTGTATGCATTTGTGTGAAAGCCTGAATTTAGTCTTCTTTGATTTAGAGCATGGCTTTTTACAATTGTTAGTGGCCTTATGGGGAGTTTCTTACTACCCAAGGAGAAACACCCTACTTCAATTCATACCCAGTAGACTACCCCCCTTATGACCCTGTGAATGTTAATTATGGTTTCCATGGATATCAAGTGCCTAATCATTACTGTTCTGAATCTATGAGTTATGAAAATTCCTTTTATGATAATGATACGGGCACTTGGACCCAAAACTTTGCCTATCCCAACCAAATTATGAAAAACTCTTCCCTTGAAGACCTATTGCAAGAATACATTTTGGAATCAAGAGTTGGAAGTTTTTTTTCATACTGAAGCAAAGAGGTTGAATAGGATAGAAGCTAAGGTGGAAGATAATGGGGTTAAACTAAATCTTATAACTCAACAACTTTGTCAGATAGTTGAATTACTTAAGGCCCTACATGAGCAATTTTTTTTAATACCACTGAGGAACGACATTCTAGGATGATATATATAGATGATAGTGGGGATGAGCTGGAGTAGCTTGATGCACACCAATAATAGGTTTGTGAGGTTGAAAAAGGTGGTGAAACCACATTGCAAGAGGAAATCCATGTGATAATATGAGGCTGAAAAGCCTACCCTTATTTTATCTCTAGAAACTTCTCTTAATCATGGTCTTTCTTTTTCTTATACTCACGAGTCTAGTTTTCCTTCTTTTGATTCTTCTTCTTTAATTACATTAATTAAAAATAAAAATAAAAATTTCTTCTTTAGGGTCCCATGAGAATCTAGTGTTTCTACTAGTCCTGGTATGCTTTATTGACTCTAGGAAGAGGGGCCCGAAGAAATGGGAGAATTTTTACGTACCTTGAGAGTCCACATGAGTCCCGTCTAGCTAGAGACATTAAACAAACGCTTCTTGGGAGGCAACCCAAGCTTTCTATCTCTTAGTCTTTTTGTTATTTTTGTGGTTTTTTGTTTTTCTTTTAGCTTTGTTTGTGTTGATCTTGTGTTCCTGTTGGTTTGCTATTTTTAGGAGCTTGAAAATAATATCTCTCACATTGCACCTGTTGATTAGGCTGAATCGAGGAGTCTCTCGCACTCCAGGGCAGTAATACTCTTCCTTTTATCTTTTAAAATTGTCCTTAAGCATGCTAAATAGATCTGATTAGTTGATACATTGAGGACAATGTATGTTTTAAGTGTGGGGGATGTGTATTGTTCTGATTGAGCTTTTATTGAAATTTTTTGTGATTATATGATGATTCTATTGCATCGACTGTGATGAGACGACCTGTGATGTGTTCTGATTAATAATATTTTTACAATTTTTGTGAAAAATGAAAGCATATCTAGGATTCAAGTAATTTTAAAACATTTTCTTTGAATTCCTTGCACTTGTGGAGCACTAAACCTACTTATTAGTGATTTTGAAGGCCTAGAACGTATTTATATTTTCTAGATGTTTGTTGTCACTCTGATAGGCTTAAGTCTTAGTTGAAGGTGTGCTTGCATGATAGGTTGTAATGTTGAGCTTAGGAGAAAAGAATGTCTACTTTTCTGTTAAAAGAAAAAGTGAGAAAAGAAAAAGAAGAGAGAAAACAAAGGAGAAAATGAGAAAAAAAAAACTTGTAATGTTGTAAAATGATCAAGGGTAAAAAGAGCTACATCTACTGTGATCAGTTAGGCCATTCATTGAGCGAGTGCTCTAGGTAAGGGTCCCTGCAGTAGATGTGTGAAAGCTAGTGTCCTTGAGTTTTAAGAAAAATGCAAGTTTGGGGGAGGCATACCTCATTGTTGTTCATGCACCTTGGTTATGATAGGAATGAACTCTTCATCCCGCAGATCGTCTTGATTTTATTTAAAATTAAACTAAAAATAATATTAATTAAGAAAACATACTTTTGAGATAAATATTATAGAGAATATTCTAGCGGATCTTTATCTCTTCCACAAAGCCTTCCTGGCTATGACTCGAACACATGACCAAGCCTTGTGGGAGCCTCTTGAAAGAAAATCCACAAGGGATTAAAGAGGAAGAGGTCTAGAGAGAATTCTCTAATTCTCTCTATTGAGGAGATGTGTGTTGTGAAGAATGCACAATGGCTCACCCCTAGGGTCCTATTTATAGTGGTCTAGGGAAAATAATTAAATAATATATTTTAATATCTAATATATTAAAATATATTTATCTAACCAATTTGAATCTTATTCAAACCGTTTAAAATTCTCCTACGACATTTATTTCCTAATTTGAATCCAATTCAAATTTAATAAATATATTTTATTTAATTTATCTAATATACATTAAATATTTTAATATTTAATGTATCAAATACAATAAATATATTTTTCTCTTTTATTTAATATATCTGATATATTAAATATTAATTTAAACACTTCAAATTAAATATTAATATGAACATTTCAAATTTTAATATTTAATGTATCAAATACAATAAATATATTTTCCTCTTTTATATTTAATATATCTAATATATTAAATATTAATTTGAACACTTCAAATTAAATATTAATTTGAACATTTCAAATTTTTCTTTCAACTAAATTGATATTTTAGTGTTACTATAAGCTAGCAAGGGGACCTTATGGACCTACAGATTATAATCTCCAATGATACAAAATTAATTAATTAAACTCTTTAATTAATTAATTTTCATTCATTAACTACAGGTCACTCCACTATAGACCTAGAGTTGCACTCTTATGCACTGTAGGACAAGTTGTGTCCATAGATATAATCATTACATGCAAGTCGATCCTTCACGAGTTGTTCGTAATTACAGCTGGGTCAAAAGTCTGTTTTACCCCTAGAATTACATTTTGCACCTTAAGTACCATTGATCCTCTAATGAACAATCTGTTTATAATCTAATTATAAACTAAGTCCCTCTCGAGCCAGTGAGAGGGTGGGGCCCCATTGTTTAAGTCCCGAAATCAGCACTTAAGGGAACTACTCATCTACGTACCCTATATGGGAAGGAGTGAATTCCATCTTGTGAGATTATGTTCCCAGCTCTCTATTTGGTCAAGTTCCCAAAATGGTAGGCATATTGAATCGGCTATAAAAGCCACTATTACCCATGCAAATCAAAGGACAAGCCCTCACAGGCAGGAGTTCATAACTCACTTAGGATTAAGATCGAGTCGCATATGATCATCCTAATGATATATTAATCTTCTCAATTAACGGATTTATAAAGAGAGATTAAATATTTCGTGGTCCAGTCTTACACAAAACGCATTGTATAAGATACCCCCACTCACATGTCTCCACATAAATGATTTGGATCAAATCATTTGTAACTATTACAAAGTGGGCCGTATCAATAGTATTACCAGGATAAGGCACCCAACCTTATCCATATACTATGACCATTTAGGTTATTTCTTAAACATGATCCTCTCGTATGTCAACCACATACTGTTCAAGATTACACTAATAACCTTAGTTTTTTCATATAATGGATAAGATTATATTGCAAATAAAATAATCAAAATTATTATTAATTATTAAATAAATAAATAATTACTAGGCTTTAGGGCATAAATCCCAACAAGTTAGATATTACTTCCTTGAGTGTAGGGATGTTGGATGATTGGTACTTAGAGCCAGTGTAGGGAGAAGATGAATGGAGGATTTTATATAAATCTTTTTGGATTTCTAAAGATCAAAATAAGGAAGGTTGTGCACATATTAGCAAGGAAGGAAAGGTTTAAGTTTTAGATATGCTTGATTAATAGTTGTGTTTGAGTATTTCCTTAAATTGTTATTATATTGTTATTTAGAACATTAAGGTTTGAGTAACTTTGATATAATGGTGAATTCATATAGGCAGTTTTTTTTTGCTTTGCTCGGGACTAGCAAAGGTTTAAGTGTGGGGTATTTGATAGCATGTAATTATGCTATGTTATTACCTATTATTTATGATAGTTTTGTGATTATTTTGAGAGCTTTTATGTCTATTTCTCTTAATTTTGTAGAAACCGAGCGTGAGGAGCAAAACCGAGTGTTTGGGAGTATTTTGATGGATATTAGAGCCTTTTGAAGCTTAATTAAAAATTCAAGATGATTAAAGATGTTATTTGAGCATAAGGCACATTTCAGGAGATTCTACATCGAATTACGATTCCAACGCATTAAACTAGAGGTCATTCGGACACCCGAACGAAGAGATATAGCAAAAATGGCCAGTGCTGTCTACAAGGTAGCGTCGCAATGCTGTCCACAACGTTTCGACGCTACGATAAACGCAAAAACGCTAATTTTTGCTTAGAAACGTGCGTAAAGCAATTTTCTTGTAGCATTGATACGCTTTCAGCAGCGTCTCAACACCGCCTCACAATTTTCTATATAAGCATCATTTTGGGGCGCCATTTTGGAGGCCAATCCGAGAGTTTTAGCCTTAATCTCGATTCCAAGCTAAAATTGAAGGTTTGGGGAGCAATTGAGAGTGTTTGTGGAGCATTTTTTAAGATCCAGAGCTCAAGGGACATGGAGATCACAACGGAAATGCGAGATCAACCATTGTTTGCTAATTTCTTCCTTTCTTTTTATTTTAGTTTTTGTTTTGTCGCTGTAAATTAGGAACTTAGAGGTTTAATTGTATGAATATAAGTATTTTTGTTCCTAATACTTGGAATTTTGATGTAGCCATTAGACTTGAGAATTTAATTGATTAAATACCTTGATTGAATGCTTTTGTTTAATTCATGCTTTTATCTATTTAATGCTTATAATCTCTTGATCAGGGATTATTTGTTTTATTGGTCTGAATTTGTGCTTGAAAAAGTCTCGTTTAGGCTAGAACTTAATTGCATGATTTTTTGTAAATTCTTGCATGAAAGTGGGGAATCCTCTTAGAAGCCCTTAAAAGAAGTTGCTAAATGTCTTGCATGCTATTAAAATATAGATAGAGATATTAGATTTATAACATTGCATGAGAGTTAATTGTGCTTGAAAGAGTTAATTAATACCCTCACTTCTTGGCTTATGAAATATTTGCATGACAAATCTTGGTAACTTGATCGGGTGAACTTTGGGTGAATAAAAGTAATTAAATACATTTAACCCCAGTGCAAGTACACACTGCCGATGCAAGTATTAAAACAGAAGTAGTCATGAATATCGATCCCTCAGGGAACAGTGTAACAAAAATATTGTAAAACAAAGTGTAAGGAAATTGCAACTTAAAATTAAAATTTCAAAACAAGGTTGGGATGGTGTATTGGTAAAAAGAGAATAATTCCATAATCTAATTGCAAGTTAAAGTGGCAAAAAATACAAAACTGAATTGCATAATCAAAAATTACAAAATAAAGTGATAAAGATTGCATAATTGAATTGCGGAATCGAAAATTTACAATATTGAATAGCAAACTAGATAGACTTGGTAAATGAAATTGCAAAATAAATTTTAGAGAAAGGAGGGGCACAAGAAGGTCATTGCCCTAAGTTGTAATTGCAAACCAAAATTGCAATTCCAACCTATTCTACATTCAATTGTAAACCAAAATTGCTACTCTTATTCACCTTGAAATTAGGTTTTAGGAGACCAAGAGAGTGACTTATATGTCTATAGTCCCTCTATCTTAGATAATTTGGCTCAACAATTTGATGGGTTTTGGAGCCTTTAATCCCTATGTCTAGGGTAAAAAATTGGCTTATGTCTAAGCTTTTTTTTCCATCACTTGTGCATAACCCCGTCGGTACTAGATCTAAGCTTGAGTTGCTACCCTAGTCGATCAATCTAGGATCTCAACGAAATTTTGTTCAACACAAGCAAACAATTGATATGTAGGCCTGGGTTTTTGTTGGAATTTTGGCTACAATTACTTCTTAGGGAATTCACATCCTTGAACCCCCTAAGAAGTTTAGCTCATATTTAACTCACAAAATTCAAAACAATTTCTAGAAACAAAATCAATATTGGAAAAAAATTTACATAAGGCTAAGTCTTATTGCAACTAAAACCAAAGGAAATTGAAAGCAATTGGAATTTAATTTTAAAAGCAAGTACTGTAATAGACAATGAAGATTTTCATCTCATCATACCCATGAGCAATGGAAGAGAATTTTCAAAGAAATAAGCTCACACTAACTTCTAAAAAAAACCCATGAACATGAATTAAGAAGAAAAATCCAGAAAATTTATTTCAATTGCTTCAATAATCTCAACTCAATTCCAATGCTTGATATAGTAGGTAAGGAACAAAAAGCATGAAAGATTACAACCCAAATGAATTAAAATAGAAATTAAATTCACCTAAACTAAGAACCAACCGAAATATATAAAACTTGAGCAAAAACCCATTTTTCTTCTTTAGATTTCAATCAATTCAACTCCTTCAACTATTTCTAGGAAGAGATTGAATCTTAACAATCCAAGTTTTCACTTGAATTGGACTAAATTTTTGAAGAAAAATGGACCCAAATAGCAGCAAACTATGGTTAAAACAGAGAAGAAAAAAAATGGAAAACATAGGAAAACTAAAAAAAACAAAGGAAATAAAAACCCACGAAACAAGCTCCCAAAAATGCCTCCAAAACTGATCTTCTTCTTCACTCATCTTCTTTCCTTTAATAGGCCTTCATTAGGGTTGAATAATGCCCAAATTTCGTGTTCAAAATCTCCCAAATCGTGCAAGAATTGATGATTTTCGGATATGGGTAAATGCATATATTTTTTCCTTTTTTGAATTTTTCTGCTGCTTCTAGAATTGCAGTTTCATGAAATTGAAATTTTGGTTATGCAATTTCCACATTTCCTCAAGAATTGCAACTTCATCTTGCAATTTTGATTTTGCAATTTCCACAATTCTTGCACAAAAGAAACTTTTCTTAGTTTAATTTTTCTCTTTTTCCCATTTTTTCTTTCACATGCACTTCTCACAACTTATTGATGTTTTCCAAGCATTTTACCAAATTTCTCCTTTGATTTCTAAAGCAAAGCAAGAATATTTTAAGCTTATGTGCATTAAATAAGTCTTAATTCTAAGGCTTATCATAGCTTTGGCTGTAAGTCTAATTGGTGAAATTGATTCCCTAGGATATTTCTCTCCTATTGTGTCTCCATTTATCTTTTTCTTTTGATAATGCTCATTTATGTGTGTTATTTGGCTCTAAAAACTAAGCTATTTGCTTAGAAAGCGAGTGTTTAATGTTATAATTCCTGTCATTTAGGGAAAATTTAAGTAAAACCAAGTTTTGCATGTGTCTGAAGTCTTGATTTGGTAAAAATAAGTTTTTAGGTGTATTTAGAGTCATTTTTGTCAAGAAAGTGTTAATTTTTGTTAGTTTTGTGTACAGACTGAAAAATGACCCAAATGCGCCCACATTCTGGCCGTAACTGAGGCAAAAGAAAGATGATGCAAGAGATATGTGACCAGGATCACCAACAATTGAGAGCATAAACCAAATTCCAACTGTTGCAGGAAAAACTCAAAATGCGCCCAACTGTGCGGCCACATTTAAGCCATTTCGACAACAACATAATTGCACTCAACTATGCAGCCGCATCTGGACCTTTTCGGTAGATTCTCCTAGATTCACAAGATTTGCAGATAAAATCAAATATTTTCAATCAAATCTCTGAGGATCAAGTGATATGATCAGCTAAGCCTCTCCACACTGATCTTGGCAGCAAACCCTAGACCTTGAGGTCTATAAAAGGCGGTTCAAGCTTCAGTTTCAAGGGAGCTCGAAATTCTATCTTCTTCTCCAAATTTGCAGTTTTCTTTTCAGTCGACATACCGAGTCTTCCCTAAGTTACGTTCATAATTTATTCAGACATGAACTTCGAAAGAATGGAGTATAAGCACTTGTTCTCCTCGATAGAGGTTGAACAAAGGCAGAAAGAAGGAACAACTTCGAGTTCTTTATCGCTTTTCATTTAAGTTGTGTACTTTTTGTTTTTCTTTAAAGTTTAGCTACTGTTTTTATTCTTTCATCAAGTTGTAAGTTTCTATTTTATTTATTAAATTTCAATACTTCAAGTTATACTTCAAGTTTTGTTTCAATTCCGCTTGTTTATTTCAATAAAGTTTTTATTTTCTATTTAAGTTTTCTTTTTATTTTCTGCACTTTAGTTTTCTTTTCAATGAGTAGCTAAATCCTTGGAGGGGATTCAATGAAGTGGATACCCTAAAAAGGAGATAAGCCTCGCCATGTGATTCGAGTAACTTTGATTAACATTTAGCAATGTTTGTTTTTATTGAGTTTAAGTTTCATTGTTAGCTTAAACTGATCACTTGAGTTGGCATAGTTTGTGTGAGATTCAATATTGAAAGGGTTGGATCGAGCACGCGTTTTCATAAAAGAAATCTAGGAAAAGAGTCTAGACATAGAACTTCACTTTTTGTACCTAGACATAGAACAAAAATCTTTAGAATCATTGAGTTGCATTCTTTATTTATCCAAGTTCAAATTAGCCATACACATATGTGTTTAATTGTTAGTCTCCTAAAAGCACTTAGAAAAGGGCTGACTAAGTGTTGAACTCGATTCGTGGTGTTAAGTGTCGGTTAGGGTAGGTTGCAGGTGCATTTCAGTAGCATTTTGTCTGAATCGCACAGAACTTGAAAAAGGCAGTATGCGGGCGATAGAGGCAGAATCTCTGAGATAGCTAGACCTAGTTAAGCAAGTATGCGGGCCCATGGTGGGGACATTTCCTCAGGGTTGAAACAAATTTGAACTCCCTACTTCTCATTACTTTTTCCTTATCTTTTCTTTAAGTTTCCTTTATTTTCATTGCATATAACCCTCCAAAACATCTTATTTAATTGGTTACCTTCGGTTGCAACTTGAAAGCACTTGTGTTGTTAACTGAAATGCTCTTTGTTAACTATTTCCTTGGATTCGATACTTGGAATACTTCCATATATTACTTGTCGAACAACATGCACTTACGCTTATTTGCTTAAGCAATCCACCCATGAAGTTTTTGGCACCGTTGCCGGAGAACGACTTTTTAACAAACATTTTTTTTCAGTTTTGCAGCAGAATTGAGATTGATTTGCGACTGCATTTAGACTTTGTCCTAGGAACTCGATTCTATTTTGCAGGTTTTGCAGGTTAGCATTGGTGCATGTGCAAAGGCCTTGCCCTTATGATTTTGATCCTGAGATAGAGCGAACTTTTTGCCAACGCCGTAAGGAGCATAGGAGGAAAAGAAAAGATCTACAAGAATTGAGCGCATAGGAAAATCCAGAAGGACTTGTTTCGCAGGAACTTGTTTTGCAGAAACTTTCCATGGATTCGCTTGGAGTCAATCCTCTTGGTGAGCAGCAAAGAAGAGCAAAACCCATTAATGTGCCACAACAACAACAACAGCAACAACGAGCAGAGCAGCAAAATCCCATTTTTATTACAGATGAATGAGATAGAGCTATAATGGATTATGCAGCCACAACTTTCCATAATCTTAATGCAGGAATCATGGAATCAAACATTGAGGCAGCTCATTTTGAGTTGAAGCCAATAATTTTTCAGATGCTCTAGACTATAGGGCAATTTGCAAGATTACCAAACGAAGATCCTCACAAACACATGAAGCAATTCTTGTGGATATGCAACTTGTTCAAGCTTAATGGAGTATCAAGCGAAACATTGAGGTTGAAACTTTTTCCTTTTTCCTTGCAGGGTAATGCAGAAGCATGGCTAGATTCTTTCCCAGCAGACTCGATCACTTCTTGGGATGACTTGTCGAAAAATTTTCTTCTAAAATATTTCCCTCCAACCAAGAATGCTCAGATTCTTGGGGAAATTATCATTTTTAAACAAGATCCAAATGAAGGCGTGGATACAACATGAGAACGATTTAAGAAGTTAGTCAGGAGATGTCCACATCATGGCTTACCAGCCTGCCTTCTGATTGAGCATTTTTACAATGGATTGACCTAGGCTTCTAAGACCTTGGTTAATGCGTCAGCAAATGGATCCTTGTTAAGAAAGACTATAACAACCGAAGAAAAAAAAAGAATTTTTATTTTATTTATTTTATTGGTTTTTTTTAAACCTTTTTGAATTAGGATTTTATCTTTTTTTTTTTTAATTAGGAGATAAATCTTTATTTTATTTTATTATTTTTTTTTTTTAAAAAAAAGAGAAGATAATTCTTTAAGGGTTTTGATTAGAGTTCTTTTAAAAACGGTCTCTTAAGCTCTAGCCTTTTTGACAAAACCTTTTGATGGAAAAAAAGAGAGAAAAAAGAAGATATTCTGTAGTTTCCTCTCTAAAGAAAAAGTAGTAAGTTTTCTTCCCTTCCATTTTCAAGTTTGTTTTCTTTCTTGGAAAATTTTGGGTTTTGTTTTCATTCTTGATTGTTTAGAATGAAAAGATTCTTAAAATCTTTATGTCCTAAAAAGTTTTTAGTTTTTTTTGTTTGCTTAATTTTTATCAAAGTTTTTGTTTTCTAATTAGGTCTTTTAGATTAAATTAAAGGTTTTGATAATGGAAGACTTTTCAGAATTTTCCAACTTTGAATTTCTTTAAAATTGGGACTGTTTTAAGTGTATTTTGGATTCTTTTTGCACCAAAAGTTTACCAGATGTTTGTTTTTGAAGTGTAATTTATACCTTTGATTTCTACATGAAAAGAGTATGTTATAAAGGTTTTTACAGCAGTTTTATCCAGATTTCTCAGATATGATTTTGGTGTTAAAAAGTGGCAAATCTTGATTCTTTTATGGGTCATTTGTCTATAATTTATGATAGTTTTGAAGGTTTTAAAAGTTGTAGGATTGAAAATTTGTTTGGTATTTTATTTTGTATTAAAAAGTATTGATTTTACCGATTTTAATACGTTTTTAATTGGGTTTTAAAGTGTTTTTAACCCAGTTTTTTTTCAGTGCTGTTTTTTTGGTCCAAGAACCCTATTTACCCTAACTTTTTATGCAGAAAATTGTTTTGAAAAGGGAAAATTGGATAGATAAGATTAAACTATTTTAGATAAGCTTTTGGACCTTTAAGATAGAATTTTGGTTTTTGATCAATGAGGTATTGGATATGTTTGGACTTCTAGAAAAAGTTGATGATTGTTCAAGAAAGGGGACTAGATTTGGAATTGAGATTGAGATTGAGAATTGTAGGATTATCGATCGAGGTAAGTAGTTTCCACATCCCTTCCAAAATAGCAATTTTGGTACAATTATGTTTTTAATGTTGTTTATTTGCCAAATGTTTGAAAGAATGTTTTGTATGATTTGAAATTGGTAGAAATTGTTTTATATGCTTTAAAGTGTTTTTCTATTTGAAAGTATTTTTTTCCATTTTGGATAATTTGAAATAAATGTATTTTGATTGATTTCAAAGTGAAAGTAAGTTTGTTTTGGTTCTGAGTTTTAATGGTTGATTTGATGAATCTTTATTGAAATTGTTTTTTGAAACTACATGTTTTGTTTCAAATGTTTACGAAAGAATTTTTGATCGTTTTGATAAGGGCTATCCAGATATGCCAATTTTCTGTTTAGGAATCTTTGCTTATTTGTGGTAGTAGCCTAAATTGGAATTGATGGAATTGTTTTGGCTTATTTGTGAGAAGACACATTTGTGGTTTGGCATTCCTTTGGAATGTAGATTCATGTGTGTGTTTCACTCACATGGCCTCACACTTAAGTAATTATATTGATTGTTCTGGTTGATTTTATCGACATCTCTGACTGATTGAAGCTTATTTATGGGAAGACACAATTTGTGGTTTGGCATTCCTTTGGAATGAAGATTCATGTGTGTGTTTCACTCACATGGCCTCACAATTAAGTAATTGAATTGAATGTTCTTGTCGATTTTTATCGACAACTCTGATTGAATGTTCTGATTGATTGATTGGTCTTACCGACGGTTAATCATCATATATGTTATGTAGGCTACCCAAATAATGCATATTCCCACTCTGATATTTGAAAGTAATGATTGATTGAAAGTACTGTTTGAATTGAAAGTTTCGATACTTGAAAGTTTGGTTAAATGAAAGTTTTGTTCAATTGAAAGATTTTGGTTTTTCGAAAGTTTTGACTGAACGTTTTAATAGTTGTATTAAAAGTTTTGCAAGGATATTTGTATTTTGTTTATGATTATTTTAAAAGAAAATGACCGAATTAATATTTGATTTTTGATTCACTATTGAAATGGTTTGTTAAACTGAATTTCTATCATGACAGTAAGTACTACTGTTGGGATGAACCTTATCTTTACAGGATGGGACCAGACCAGGTACTTAAAAGATGTGTTGCGGAGGAGGATGTCTCGAAGATATTAGAAGCCTGTCACATAGCCCCATATGGAGGTCATTTTGCAGGTACAAAGACCGCAGCTAAAGTACTCCAATGTGGATATTTTTGGCCAACTCTTTTCATGGATGCACATTTGTTTGCTAAAGGATGCGATCAATGCCAGAGAACGGGGAACTTAACAACGAGACATGAAATGCCAATGCACTACATGTTAGAGGTGGAAATCTTTGACTTGTGTATAGATTTCATGGGACCTTTCCCGCCATCCTTTGGGAATGTGTATATCTTACTTGCAGTAGACTATGTGTCTAAGTGGATCGAGGCTATGGCAACACCTACCAATGATGCTAAGATAGTGAAGAAGTTTCTTCATAGGAACATCTTTACTTATTTTGGTACACCAAGGGTGTTGGTCAACGACGAGGGAACTCATTTTGTGAACAAGGTCACAGGAAATTTACTTGCAAGGTACAACATAAGGCATAGAATTGCGATTGCATATCATCCACAGATGAATGGACATGCAAAATTATCGAACAGAGAGATCAAGACAGTCCTAGAAAAGACAGTTGATCCATCGCAAAGAGATTGGTCTCTTAGGCTCGATGATGCACTATAGGCACCCAGGACAACTTTTAAAGCTCCATTGGGAATGTCTCCATACAGGATTGTCGTTGGGAAAGCTATAACTTACCCTTAGAATTGGAGCCCAAAGCCTATTGGGCTCTGAAAATGCTGAATTTTAATTTGAATGATGCAAGTGTATTAAGAAAGATGCAGTTGAACAAGCTTGAAGAACTAAGGCACTTCTCCTATGAAAATGCTAAACTCTATAAAGTGAAGGTAAAGAAATGGCATGACAAGAGGATTTTTGACAAACGACTGCATGAGGGACAACAAGTGTTGCTGTTCAATTCTGTTGGGATTGATGCCCTAAAGCCTCGTAATTAATAATTTATTTAATAATAAATAATAATTTTGATTATTTTATTTGCAATATAATATTATCCATTAAATGAAAAATCCAAGGTTATTAGTGTAATCTTGAACAGTATGTGGTTGACATACTAGAGGATCATGTTCAAGAAATAACCTAAAGGGTCATAGTATATGGATAAGGTTGGGTGCCTTATCTTGGTAACACTATATATACGACCCACTTTGTAATAGTTACAAATGATTTGATCCAAATCATTCATGTGGAGACATGTGAGTGGGGATATCTTATACAATGAGTTTGTATAAGACTGGACCACGAAATATTTAATCTCTCTTTATAAATCCGTTAATTGAGAAGATTAATATTTCATCAGGATGATCATATGCGACTCGATCTTAATCCTGAGTGAGTTATGAACTCCTGCCTGTGAGGGCTTGTCCTTTGATTTGCATGGGTGAGAGTGGCTTTTGTAGCCGATTCAATATGCCTACCATTTTGGGGACTTGACCAAATAGGGAGTTGGGAACATAATCTCACAAGATGGAATTCACTCATTCCCATATAGGGTAAGTAGATGAGTATTTCCCTTAAGTGCTGATTTCGGGACTTGAACAATGGGGCCCCACCCTCTCATTGGCCCGAGAGGGACTTAGTTTATAATTAGATTATAAACATATTATTCATTAGAGAATCAGTGGTACTTAAGGTGCAAGATGTAATTATAGGGGTAAAACGGACTTTTGATAATTACGAACAACTCGTGAAGGATCGACTTGCATGTAGTGATTATATCAATGGACACAACTTGTCCTACAGTGCATAAGAGTGCAACTTTAGGTCTATAGTGGAGTGACCCTAGAGTTAATGAATGAAAATTGATTAATTAAGGCCCCGTTTGATAATCATTTGGTTTTTAAAAATTAAGCTTGTTTTCTCCCTATTTCTCTACCATGGTTTTCATCTCCCTTAAGGAAACATTTGAATTCTTAGCCAAATTCTAAAAACAAAAACAAGTTTTTGAAAACTACTTTGTTTAGTTTTCAAAACATGGCTTGGTTTTTTAAAACATAGGTAAAAGGTAGATAACAAAACAAGTAAATCCATGGATTGTAGTAGTATTTATAGGCTTAATTTCAAAAACCAAAAACCAAAAACCAAATGGTTATCAAACGGGGCCTAAAGAGTTTAATTAATTAATTTTGTATCATTGGAGCTTATAATCTGTAGGTCCATAAGGTCCCCTTGCTAGCTCATAGTAACACTAAAAGATCAATTTAGTTGAAAGAAAATTTTGAAATGTTCAAATTAATATTAATTTGAAGTGTTCAAATTAATATTTAATATAAAAGAGGAAAATATATTTATTGTATTTGATACATTAAATATTAAAAGTTGAAATGTTCAAATTTAATATTTAATTTGAAGTGTTCAAATTAATATTTAATATATTAGATATATTAAATATAAAAGAGGAAAATATATTTATTGTATTTGATACATTAAATATTAAAATAATTAATGTACATTTGATATATTAAATAAAAGATATTTATAGAATTTGAATAAGATTCAAATAAATAAATATTGTAGGAGATTTGAATGAGATTCAAATAAATACAAGATATATTTTAATTATGGCAAAGATTTTCCCTTGGTCACTATAAATAGGACCCTTGGGTTGAGCCATTCTACACAACACACATCTCCTCAATAGAGAGAATTAGTTTTGTGATGGTGGATATTTTAATTTATCATATATTTGATATATTTGTGGTTTGCAAATTGATTGTTAGATTTATTGCTTTGATTAGATCATTGTAAAACCCATAAGGGTTAGGATTTCATGTATTTTACTTGAATGATTACCATTGCTGCAATTTTTGATCACATGCGCTGAAGAAGCCGACGACGAAGAGGTGCATGGGAAAAAAAAAAACGGAAAAATCGAAGTCAATCATATTCGGCTGAAGCTTTATATTATTATTAAAAATTTTAGTATTCGAAAATAGTGTTTGGTTTAGTGGTGAATGAAGCTTGTTGTTATACTCAAGGTCTTGGGTTCAACACTTGGGTAATGCAATTTTTCCTTTTTTATTTTTGTGGCTGCTGGTACTATAATTGGAAAACAAGATTTAGGTTTTTAAACTCTAAATTTTGATGGCCGAACAAGGAAGATATTGAAGACCAAGATATGTCTTCGATTTAAATTATTGTAATTTAAATTATTTTCAATTTCTTAGGATATGCCGGTCAATTTTGCTATTTTTAATTTAATTATGCATGAGATGTATGTTTTAAATTGTTTGATTGTTGCATAAAGTATGCCATTTAAATTTAAAATTCCACCATAAGTTAAGCATGATCATGCATCTTATCTTATTTTTTAATATAATTGTTATATTTGAAAATTATGATTAGGTTGTTTCCTAATAGAATTAAGATTAATTTTTTAATATAATTGTTATATTGAAAAATTTGATTAGGATGATTCCTAATAGAATTGAGATATTTTCTTAATATGCTTATATTTTCCATATCTTTGAATATAATTGTTATATTTGAAAATTAAATTAGGATATTTTCTTTCATAAATGAAATCCATGTTTTCCTAATAGGATTAGGATATATCCTAATGAGATTAGGATTTTCTTAAAATAAAGATATTTCGAATTCATGCTTTAAATAGTTTAAATTTTGAATTTAATATATCTTTATTTGTTAGAATTTAGGATAATCTTTTAATTTAGTTTTAAATGGTTTTAAATGGTAGAATTTCAAGATTATCCACAGTTTAAGTTTTGAATTTAATTTATCTTCTATTTTTCTAAATAGAATTAGAATAAAATATCCAGGATTATCTTTTAATTTAAAGAGTTTAAAATGATGGATTTTTAAGACTATCCAAGTGAATTATTTTTTAATAAGATTAAAAATATTTATGTTCATTAATCTAATAATTAATAGTTAATTAAAGATTAATGAATTTGAAAATAAAAATTGACTATAAGGGACTCTGTCTATGGAAGGTTCTGTCTAGACTGGGGTATTTAAGCTGACCGAAAGGGAACACCTCTAACTGGGAACCGACCTGGGAGTTGAATTAGTCAAATTTTATTTATTTTCACTAAGCATGCTCATAATGTTATTATTATTTTTTAAATAGTTTAAAAACTTAGTAATTCACATTAAAATCAATCTAACAACATAAGGGTTATGAAAGGTAGATTGAGGAACTTAGATAAATAAGATTAGTCTAATTTTTCTAAGCAATAGAAAACCCTATTTCAAAATACTTAGTGGGAGAAGGACACATGTCAAAAATCCAACGGTCTCTATTATTGATTCACAACGTGAGATTCATGTGGGGCCTCGTGGCGGCTTTTGGACCGTCCTCCCTACGGAAGGTGTTTGCATGGATCAATATCAGGGTGAATCTTTTGAGAAAGTATTATAGTAAGTGGGAGAAGGAAATGTGTCAACATATCCTACGGTCTCCGTCATTAGTTTACATCGTGAGATTCATGCGGGGTCTCGTGGCGGCTTTTGGACCGTCCCCCTACGGAAGGTATTTGCATGGGTCAATATCAGGGTGAACTCCTAAGAAGGATAGGATTGTAGTTTTGTTTCCAATACTTGACCTACCCTACGACGGCACTTGTTGGGATAAAACTACGGGATCTAAAATTATGGGTCACACTTACAAAGGACTCATTAAAGTTGTTAATGATGTCTTTGACCAAACTAATGGTAACTAAATATTATAGGAATAAGAGTTATTATGGTATAATACTTGGTTGAGATTGTCTCAATTTAGTGAATGAATACTTGACCTACCCTACGGCGGCACTTGTTGTAACTCACTAAAGTACCATAGCATTAGAAATGATTTATAGGGTCCATTTTTCAAATTGTTTGATTTCTATGCTAAAATTGAATGGATAATTGTTTGCCTGATGTTAAATTATATATTTTATATATTTCAATATTATGTCAGTTTCTCTTATAATTTTTAATTTTATTACTGATAAATCAAAATTGAGAAATTTTATTACTTGGAAAAGTAACATTAACACTTGTAATGGTAGTGTAAAATTATGAATTTGTCTTTATTGAGAAATGTTCTCAAAACCTGTTGCTAATGCTATTCGAATTGTTCGTGAAGCACATGATTAATGAATCAAAAGTAAACGAGATAGCTTGTACGTATTCTCCTAGTTGACATGTTAGATGTCAAATTTAGAAGATAAATAAAATGACAACAACATATGAGATGTTGAAGTCAACATAAGCTAAATTTAGAAAGTTGTCTAAATGATCTCAAACTAAGTATTACAAAAATCCAAGTAAAGAAACCAAATGATTGAAGCTATATAAAAGGAAATAGTTCCTAAATTAGCTAGGACAATCATAATAAGAGAAATTTTTGAAATACCTCTAGGAAGAAAAATATAAATGAAAGTAAATTTGATTTACTAGATTTTGGTGGAATATACATAATGTCAACTAGATAGTCGATATAAGATCTACTATCAAGATTTATTCTTCATTACATTTAATATGTAATTCTTGGAAAATACTTAACATGTAGAATACTTTCTACAAGTTAGCACCAGGAAGCCTATCTCAGTTAGTGTAGTGGGAGACATTAAGATGTCATTAAGTAAAAATTGTTACATAATGCTGAATATGGTGTTTTTAGTAACCATAAGAGAAATTCAATTTCTCGAACTTTATTACAAAATTGTTCATATAGTATGATCTACTTTGAAGTATGAAAGTTTATATTTTCAAAATTGTTTGAAAATACATTCAGCTGAAAATAAGAACAATTTGTATATGTTAAAAATGTTGGCATATATTATACTACAAAATACTGAGATATGCAGGATTATAGAATCCAAAATAGAAAGACATTGTTTTCTCCTAAAAGATGATATTTGACTTTGGCTGTTAAGGTTGATTAACATCAACTTGAATAGAATGAAAAGACTAGTAAAAGGTAATTATCTAAAAAGTTAGTTAATTACTTTACATGTCTGCAGATCTTGCCTTTCATGCAAGATAATCATTGGGCCTTTATTAGATAGGGCTAGAACGCCAAAGAATACTTTGGGCTTACATATTCTGACCCATGTGGTCTGGTGAATGTAAAAGTCAAATAAAGTCATGAATATTTTGTCACTCTAGTTGATGATCATTCAAGGTACAAGTATCTTTACCTAATACAACATAAGTCTAAATTTTTGAAAAGTTCAAGAAAATTAAGTCTAGAGTTAAAAAATCGATTAGGTAATTCAATCTATCAAAATATTATGATCAGATCATAATAGAAAGTACAGGAACCTTACGTACTAAAACTAATTGATAGAAAATGGGTTTTTATCCCAATTATCTTAATATCAAGTGCAATTTTGTGAAAATGTGCTGTAAGAGGAGAAACAGGACCTTGTTAGACATGGTCACATCAGTAATGAGTTACACACCATTACCATACTCCGGTTAGGAAATGCAATAGAGATTGCATGGTGAACACGATTCCCTCTAAAAGTGTCTACGAGACAATTTTAAAGATCATAGAAGAGTAGTAAAGCTGGTTTACAACACTTCACTATTTGAGAATGTTAAGCTCACGTGTTGAAACAAGCCTAAAAAGCTTGTATATGTTCAAAGATAAGCCTAAGTGTAGGCCACCCCTAAGGAGTATAAAGTGGTCTTTTATGTAGTCCTAAAACGAATAAGGTATTTGTATGACAAATATCAATTTTATAAGAAATGTCAAATAAAAGACTACAAACCTTTAATAAGGTGAGATAGTGTTAATAAATTGGTTCCAAGTGAAGCCACTAAACAGTTAAAAGTTGTTAACAATTTTATTACATTTGAAAGTCAAATGGATCCTAGTCATGAATTGGATAAGCCTTATCGTAGTGGGAGAGTTATGAGATGACTCAACCTTTACAATGACTTAATTGAAGCCCAAACTGTCATGTTAGATGACAAATTTGAAGGTTTATTACTCTCAAAGTGAGACTAATGGCAAATGGTTAGACCTAATAGGAGAAAGTAGACTAAGAGTAAACTTTCTCACTTGTTGTCATACTAAAGTCTGTGAGTATTATTTAATTCATTGTTGCATATGTGATATGAAAATGAATGTTTAGAATTCTTTTATGAAAAGAAATCTTAGATAATGCATCTACACAAATCAATCAGATATGTTTATTTTCAAAGATCAAAAGCAAAAGGTTTGCGAAATAGTAAAGGTTTATTTATGAAATGAATTTTACCATTAGATATGTGAATATAAGGTTTGATAAAAGTATCAAAATCTATGACTTTGGATAAATATTAATGAAGCTTGTATAGACAAGAAAATCATTAATTGCTTAGTGGATTTTTCTCATGTTTTATGTTGGTGATATTTTTACCCATTATGAATGATGTAAGATGTCTAACATAAAACGTTGATTAAGTAACCAATTCCAAATAAGTGATTTGGAATGACTCAGTATATTTTAAAAGTCCAAAATGAAGATTTTAAGGACAAAATGTTAACCTTGTCTCAAACATCTTATATTGACAAAATTGTTGTCAAATATTTGATTTTTATGTCTAAGAAAGTGTATCTTAAGACACCTCAAATGTTGAGAGTATATGATATGCATAAATGAGACTAAACATTTAATATACAATTGGTTAGCATATATCAGTTACACGAATGGTATGACCATTGAGTAGAAAATTAAAAACTTTCTCAAATTATCTATGAATGATGAGAAATTTTTGTGTATAGAGTTAAAGATTTGATCTTTACAAGATACATTAGTTCTTACAAAGATTTAGGAAATCTATATAAGGACAAATTTTACCCTCAGTGGTGGAGTATGGTATACAAGTTAAATCGTTTTGCTTGTGAAGCAACAAAAAGACTTGTCTGACTCAAATAGTTCCTTGAAGATCTGAAAGGTGTTTCAGATATGATTTAGTCTATCATCTTTATTATGATAATAGTGGTGTAAAGACTAATATTAAGGAAATTAGAAAACACCAATGTATAGGGAATCATATCGAGAGAGAGAAAGCATCATGATAGTGACCAAGATGGCTTTTAACGGCGGTTCTTTGGACCTATATAAAAAGACTCTCCATGCTAAAGTGTTTGAGGGTCACCTAGAATGTTTAGGATTACGAGACATGTCTCATCTTTGCTAGGGCAGGTGGGAGAACATGTTGGGTATAGAGTATTCCCTAGGATACATGTCTCGCCGGCTTTAGTGCAAGTGGGAGATTGTTGGGATTTATGCCCTAAAGCCTCGTAATTAATAATTTATTTAATAATAAATAATAATTGTGATTATTTTATTTGCAATATAATATTATCCATTATATGAAAAATCCAAGGTTATTAGTGTAATCTTGAACAGTATGTGGTTGACATATGAGAGGATCATGTTCAAGAAATAACCTAAAGGGTCATAGTATATGGATAAGGTTGGGTGCCTTATCTTGGTAACACTATTGATACGACCCACTTTGTAATAGTTACAAATGATTTGATCTAAATTATTCATGTGGAGACATGTGAGTGGGGGTATCTTATACAATGAGTTTGTATAAGACTGGACCATGAAATATTTAATCTCTCTTTATAAATCCGTTAATTGAGAAGATTAATATTTCATCAGGATGATCATATGCGACTCGATTTTAATCCTGAGTGAGTTATGAACTCCTGCCTGTGAGGGCTTGTCCTTTGATTTGCATGGGTGAGAGTGGCTTTTGTAGCCGATTCAATATGCCTACCATTTTGGGGACTTGACCAAATAGGGAGTTGGGAACATAATCTCACAAGATGGAATTCACTCTTTCCCATATAGGGTAAGTAGATGAGTAGTTCCCTAAAGTGCTGATTTCGGGACTTGAACAATGGGGCTCCACCCTCTCATTGGCCCGAGAGGGACTTAGTTTATAATTAGATTATAAACATATTGTTCATTAGAGAATCAGTGGTACTTAAGGTGCAAGATGTAATTATAGGGGTAAAACGAACTTTTGACCCAGCTGTAATTACGAACAACTCGTGAAGGATCGACTTGCATGTAGTGATTATATCAATGGACACAACTTGTCCTACAGTACATAAGAGTGCAACTTTAGGTCTATAGTGGAGTGACCCTAGAGTTAATGAATGAAAATTGATTAATTAAAGAGTTTAATTAATTAATTTTGTATCATTGGAGCTTATAATCTGTAGGTCCATAAGGTCCCCTTGCTAGCTCATAGTAACACTAAAAGATCAATTTAGTTGAAAGAAAATTTTGAAATGTTCAAATTAATATTAATTTGAAGTGTTCAAATTAATATTTAATATAAAAGAGGAAAATATATTTATTGTATTTGATACATTAAATATTAAAAGTTGAAATGTTCAAATTTAATATTTAATTTGAAGTTTTCAAATTAATATTTAATATATTAGATATATTAAATATAAAAGAGGAAAATATATTTATTGTATTTGATACATTAAATATTAAAATAATTAATGTATATTTGATATATTAAATAAAAGATATTTATAGAATTTGAATAAGATTCAAATAAATAAATATCGTAGGAGATTTGAATGAGATTCAAATAAATACAAGATATATTTTAATTATGGCAAAGATTTTCCCTTGGTCACTATAAATAGGACCCTTGGGTTGAGCCATTCTACACAACACACATCTCCTCAGTAGAGAGAATTAGAGAATTCTCTCTAGACCTCTTCCTCTCCAATCCCTTGGGGATTTTCTTTCAAGAGGCTCCCACAAGCTTTGGTCCTGTGTTCGAGTCATAGCCAGGAAGACTTTGTGGAAAAGTAAAGATCCGCCAGAATATTCTCCATAATATTATTTTCAAGGTATTTATTGCTTAACCTTTATATTTTAGTTTAATTATAAATAAATCAAAGACGATTTCTATGCTTCCGCTGTGGGTTTAATTCGATTATTCCCTTCAAATTCGAGATTGAAGCTTTTTCCAGGGAAGCTGAGATCCAGATGGTCTGGACCATTCACGATTGCTAAAGTATATCCATATGGAGCAATTGATTTGCAGGATAGCAAAAGGACCATTTTTAAAGTAAACGGACAGAGAGTTAAACCATATTGGGGAGAGAGCCTAAGTAGGAACAAGGCCTCAATCTCCCTAATGGAGCCAAATTAAGAACATTAGGTGATGTGTTGTAAATATGTAAATATTGCTTTTGTTTTTGTTTTCTTTATATAAAAAAAAATTGATGCAAGTGGTGCACAAGTGAATTAATGCATTAGAACTAAAAGTTTTTTTTTATTAAGAGGGAACTCTGTCTTAGGAGGGTCTTGTCTAGGCTAAGGTACTTAAACTGACCGTAAGAGAACACCTCTACCTAGGGACCTACCTGGGAGTTGAATTAATCAAACTTTTAACTCTAAGTCATTATCATCTTGTATCTGATTCAATTCTTCTTTTATGCTTAATGTGTGAACTTTTTGATACCTTGAGTTAGTGTGCAGGGAACTTTGAAGGATTTGTGAAAATTTCAAGGGTTAAGGAGAAATTGTAAAATGTGATTGCATTCCAAGCGCATAGTGTTTATTGCAGGTTTTCAGCTCAGAGAAATGCGTTGGAATTGTTGCCGCATAATTGAGGATGCACACAGGACAAATGCAGCTTGATTGCGGGAGCATTTGGCCCTAAATCTTTGTTTTGCAGGAACCATGCACTGAAGGAGAATTGCGGCCGCATATGGACCTCAAGACGGATAAGAAAATGGTGACGTCAATTAAAAAGGAAAGGGGGCTTTTTTTTTGGAAATATCAAAACATATAAATAGGACCTACCATTGACTTAGGTCAATTTATTCGAATTTTCAAAACACCTAACTCCTTATCGTTTCTTACATCTCAAGCACCACTTCCGACCACATTCCGCAAGACTTCGATCATTTTCTTCGACCAAACCCCTTGATAAAAATCCTCCATTTCTTCACAGAAAGGATCGACTCTACTCTTTCTTTTGTAGGTACTTTCGAAAACAATGGAGCACGAAAAAGTCACCTACAAGAGACGAAGGCTCGTGAAGAACCAGTTCTCACCTCTGGATATTTCAGTAGCTCAAGCCACTCGCACCAGCCCTAGAAGAATAGCACAACGCAAGGAAGCAAGGGGAAAATCGACTACACGAACTCTCCACACTGATTTTCCACTACCAAAACACTCAAGAGAGTGGGAGGAAGACGTGCGGGAGATAGCCCGACTGAGCAGAGTAGCCATAGAAAGTTTGAGGATGCATTCAGAGGATGAAAAAGAAAAGCTAGCCTCTCTTTTGCGAAAATCCGTGAAGCAGCCCAAAGACATGCCAAAGGCTGGTGAAATCGGCGCTGAAGAAGGAGGGTCATAGCCTAGCATGGCCGTATATGTGAAGAAAAGGAAGACAGAGAAGAAGTTGGCGCCAAGTGATAAGTCGAAAGGGCTAGATGCGACCGCATCTGCAGCGCATTTGGAGAAGCCTTAGGAATTTGCCAAGCATGAGGCAAGGAAGGAAGATGTGCACGCAACCCTGGTGCATACTCACAAAGATAGACCTATCAAAGGCAGGCTAAATGCGCCCGCATTTGGCTCAACAAACAGAAAAGCCTTCAACTGCTGAAGGAGGAATTGCGCCCACAGCTGAGGCGCATTTGGAGGTGCCCAGGCCAACTCATGCCACTCCAACCAAGTCAATCACCTCCTCCACAACTCAAGTATCTACCTTAAGCCCTTCAGCTCGAAAGCGTAGGGTCAAGATGCTCTCCATACATAAAAGGAAGTCAAGGTGGGATATCTCACCATCTGAAGAAGGAGAGGATACTGCAGAGCCCAGACCACCACAATATAACAAAACAGGTGGCTCAAGATGACATCCCCACACCTAAGTGGGCAGCCACGGTCGCTACTAGAAGGGCCAAGGCTGTAGAGCTTGCTAAGAAGTTCCAAGAAGAGGCTGAGAGAAGAAGAAAAGAAAAGGAAGAAAAGAATGCAGCCAGGATTGTGGCTGCGAACCAAAAATTTGTGCAGGAAACAGATGTGGCTTCATCCAGACTGCATTTGGACCAGACACCACCACCACCACCAAAGGACCAGCAAAGGCCATCTAAAGCCAATGTTGCATATGTGACCGCATCCAGGGCACATCTTGATGAACAGTGGCAGAGAGAAGCTAAATTTGATGATTTATTCAAGTACGAAACAAGGGGGCTCACTCTTGATCAAAGCCCCAGAAGAGATGAAGAAGAAGAAGGATAGGAGAAAACTGAAGCTCCTCTCTTTGAGGATGATTTGCAGGAAATTTTAGAGAGCGAGATGCCTAAATCCTCCAAGAGGAGGACTGAGAAGAAGCAGAGGAGTAGGCCTCAAACTACTCTTAGGCCCAAGACTCGTCATGCCACTGCAGAGAGTCTTGTGGCTAAACGCTCTACCCTATTCGACCTCAACAAATGAAAAATCATCATGGGGGACAAAGTTCTTATGTGCGAGAAGGGCTTCACCAACAAAACAGGCCCCATCCTAGAGTTCATTACAGATATTATTCGCAGGTTAGGATGGGAGCGGTTTTGCGAGCAACCCAATAAAGCGGCAGTGCATCTAGTTCGGGAGTTTTATGCCCACCTGGGGGATGAAACTAGGAACGAACTTGAACTCAGAGGGAAAGCAATGCGATTCTCCACACTAGACATCAATAGGGTATACATGCTCCCCTCTTTGAGGAATCCTGCAAGTAACGAAGCAATGGACAATCCAATTGAGGAGCAATTGCAGGAGGCACTAGAGTTCGTTACACACGAGGGCACATAATGGAGAGTCTCGCCACAGGGAGTGAGGACCTTGGTGCTTGCCATCATCAAGATAGAGCCGTATGTTTGGCTCCACTTCCTGAAGAATAGGATTCGGCCCACGACACATGACTTCACTATCTCTCAGAAGAGGGTCATGCTGTTGTATAGCATTTACAAGGGCCTAGACATCAATCTAGGCAGAATCCTACGAGAGGAGATTGTGGCATGCACTCGAAGGAACGTGGGATGCCTTTTCTTTCCCGCCCTAATAACTAAACTCTGCAGGAGGGTGGGATTGTACCCAGAAGGAAGAGAAAAGATTGACAGGTGCAGGGGAACCCTGGATCTGATGGCCATCAACAAATTGAAGGCCTTGCACGCACAGAAGCTCACTTCTCCAAAGAAGCAGCCCACCACTCCTTCCACTTTACACTTTGCGGCTGCATCTCCACCACATTAATCAACACCAGGACCATCTGAGCCACCACAAGATGATATCTAGGTTCAGATACATAGACTTCAGGAGGAAAGCAGAGCCTATTGGGCTTATTCAAGAGAGAAGGACGAGGCCATTCGAAAGGCCCTAGCAGAGCTGACCAAGGGAAAGGCCCCGACACTACCTGACTTCCCCACTATTCTCCTAGAGTTTGTGGACCCACAGAGAGATGATTCATCCTCTACCTCTTAGGGGAGTACTATTTCTCTAGTCTGTCTTTATTACTTTCATAATTAGTTTTACTTGTTTTTGTTCTAGGTTAGTTTACTTGCTTTCCTAGGATAGATTTGTTGTCTTTTGTTAAGAACACTTCTTGCCTAAATGATTTTCCTTACACCTTGCACATGCATGAATAAAACATATCAAATTTTCAAAACAAGTTTTCAATTTTCTTTCTCTAGTTGTGAAGTTAAGAAGTCCTTTATGATGATACCTAGAGCTCTCTCAACTTCCACCTACTTTATGCAAATTTAGGTTTTAGTTTCATGTACCTTATCAATCACTTTTCTTCATAAACCATTCAAATCCAAATTCTCCTTGTGTTTAAACTATTTAGTATGCTTATGAGATTAGTTCAATGCTTAGCAAGTCTAGTCACAACAAAATTTGTACCCCAACCCCTCTTATGCCTTATGTTTTTAGTCAATGGGGACGTTGACCCATTTAAGTTTGGGGGGAGAGTTGCAGTGATAGTGTCATATTGTAAATGCCAATATATGGATGTATCATGTATTACACTACTGCTAAGGACTCATAAAAAAAGTTTTTAGGTGTATTTAGAATCATTTTTGTCAAGAAAGTGTTAATTTTTGTTAGTTTTGTGTACAGACTGAAAAAGGACCCAAATGCACCCACATTCTGGCCGCAACTGAGGCAAAAGAAAGATGATGCAAAAGATATGCGACTAGGATGCGCCAGTAATTAAGAGCAGAAGCAAAATTCCAACTATTGTAGGAAAAACTCAAAATGCGCCCAACTATACGGGCACATTTAAGCCATTTTGACAACAACATAATTGCGCTCAACTATGCGGCTGCATCTGGACCTTTTCGGTAGATTCTCCTAGATTCACGAGATTTGTAGATAAAATCAGATAAAATCAAATATTCTCAATCAAATCTCCAAGGATCAAGGGATATGATCGACCAAGCCTCTCCACACTGATATCAGCAGAAAACCTTAGACCTTGAGGTCTATAAAAGGCGATTCAAGCTTCAGTTTCAAGGGAGCTCGGATTTCTATCTTCTTCTCCAAATTTGCAGTTTTCTTTTCAGCTGCCATATCGAGTCTCCCCCAAGTTTTGTTCATACTTCATTCGGACACGAAATTAGAAAGAAGGGAGTGTAAGGACTTGTTCTCCAAAAGAGAGGTTGAACAAAGTCAGATAGAAGGAACAACTTCGGGTTCTTTATCACTTTTCATTTAAGTTGTGTACTTTATGTTTTTCTTTAAAGTTTAGCTACTGTTCTTATTCTTTCATCAAGTTGTAAGTTTTAGGTTTATTTATTAAATTTCAATACTTCAAGTTGTACTTCAAGTTTTGTTCCAATTCCGCATGTTTATTTCAATGAAGTTTATCTTTTCTTATTTAAGTTTTCTTTTTATTTTCTGCACTTTAGTTTTCTTTTCAATGAGTAGCTAAATCCTTGGAGGGGATTCAATGAAGTGGATACCCTAAAAAGGAAATAAGCCCCACCATGTGATTCGAGTAACTTCGCTTAACATTTAGCACCGTTTGTTTTTATTGAGTTTAAGTTTCATTGTTAGCTTAAACTGATTACTTGAGTTAGCATAATTTGTGTGAGATTCAATAATGAAAGGGTTGGATCGAGCACACGTTTTCATAAAAGCAATCTAGGAGAAGAGTCTAGACATAGACCTTCGCTTTTTGTACCATAGGACAAAAACCTTGAGAATCAATGAGTTGCGTTCTTTATTTATCTAAGTTCAAATTAGCCATAGACATATGTATTTAATTTCTTAGTCTCCTAAAAGCACTTAGAAAAGGGTTGAATAGGTGTTGAACTCGATTCATGATGTTAAGTGTCGGTTGATAAAGAGCTTGTCGAAGGCTCTGTCAAATTTATTTATAACTGGACCTCTACAATTTGCAGTAGTAATGGCCAGGGTCGATCTCAGGGATTGGATTTCTTAGCTTAATTAAGTACTATAATTACCAATGCTCAATTTTATCTAGAGAACCAACCGTAGGAGAAAAATCAAATTAAACCTAAAATAACTATTTACAAGGTTGGAGACACTTAGAGCGAACCTTCTTGAAACAAAGAATTAATTTCATAAAACCAATTCGATCTATAGAAGAGATAATTTACATCAATTACAGTTATAAGCCAAGAAATTACCCAATTTATTAGTTGACTTTTCCAAACCCAACTAACCCTCATGCTTAGTGATAAATCAACATTCCAGCCTATTTTTATAACTAAACATGGCATTGAATAAAATTCTATTATGGCTTCTATCAGTGAAAATTCCATTCCCATGCAAAAATTTATCAACAGTTATACATTCAGATCTAAATTCGAGTCCTTCTTCCCCAAGCAAAAATCCAATTTTCTCATAATTAAACGTTGGCCAAACAATTAAACAATGCTTTCTAGAATGCATAAATAATTTGCTACGATATAATGTCTCTAAAATTAAACCAAACAAGTGAAAACAAACTAATTTCAAGACACTTAATCTCTCAAAATTCACTACATATTAAAACTTAAGGAATATCTAAAAACAAAGACTACAAAATAAATAAGGACAAAGGGAAAAACTCTCTGACGAGTGCCACACTCGTTCCCGTCGTGAAACGCCGCTATCTCGAGCCTTGAATGTCTTTCCCAGCTCTCAAAAGTGCTCCCTTGGTCCCAATTATGAAGTAGAAATTGATTCTAGATTGGTCCCTCTCCAAAATGGTTTCCCTCAAATCGCAGCCATAATGTTCTATTTATAATCCTTGGGACAGCGTCGAGATGCTAGGGCCAGCGTCTCGACATTGTGCCCTAATTTGCAAATTAAAGATGGAAAATCAGAGCAGCATTGAGACGTTATACGCAGCGTCTCAACGTTACGGACGGAAATCTTCTGGGGCGCGCATTTCTGGCCTCGAGACACTATAAAGTAGTGTCTCGATGCTACTTCTACGGGAAATCAAATTTGGATAGCTGCAAGGATAGCGTTGAGATGCTATGGACAGCGTCTCAACACTATCCTCTCGGGTCATGAGGCTTTATCTTGTGCTCTTTTCGATTCCAAGCCTCCAAATCATGTCTTTAAGCTCCAAAAACGCCCATATCGTCCTCACAAGCTTTATTTCGCCATGTTAGCTCGAATCCTATAAAATAAATAAATAAATGCATGAAAGCCCAATCTAAACATACTAACTAACACAAATCTAAGCCTAGAAATAGCACACTTTTGAGTGCTATCAAATACCCCCAAACTTAGTTTTTTGCTAGTCCTCGAGCAAAACAGAGCAAAATCACATAGTGAATTTCTATTGCATAATCACAACTTCTAGCATGAACGGTCCAAACAATAGAAAACAATGAAGGAAAACATCAACACACCCTTTCATCACGTAATTTAAATTTAAACTATTTCATTCATTGTGTGTGTGTGTGCCTAACCTCCTTTCTATTAGTTTCTAATAGCTTTAGAAAATTTCAAAGAGTCTTTAATTCGTTTTCCCCCTACACTGGTCTTAAGTTCTAATTTCTAGCCTCCCCACAGTCAAGCAAGCAATCTACTTAAGCACATTTTACTTAGGGGTTACTAACTCCCACACTTATCTTTTTCTTTCTTAAGGATCCTAGCTTTCACACTTCCACTGTAGGGACCCTTACCCAAAGCTTTTGCTCATCCTCAATGGATGACCTAACTTATCACAGTGGAGGTAGCTCTTTTGATCCCCATACTTTAAGCACAACTTATTGATCAAACATGCAAAAAAATTTCTTTAAACATGCAAAAAATCAATAAAGACAAATATATTCTTCATTCAACAGATTTCAATCACAAACCATCATGCAAGTTGACTTGTAATCAGTTCTTAAGCCTATCAGGGTGACAACAACCTCTAGACTCAATAATACTATCTTAAGCATTCGAACATAATAGATAGTCGGTTATGTGCCCAATGTGTTGTAAGAAAATCTAAGACGAATTTAAATATACTCAATTCAAGGAATGCTTTCAGAATTAAGAAAAAAAATTTGAAAAACAAACTATCATCTAGACCATTTCTTAAGTTGTCCTAGTCATGATTATGCAATAGAATTTATCTAGATCATGCTTCAGAATCAAAAAAAAATTATACTCAAAATTATCAGGACTATTAAGTACTGCCCGAAAAAATTATGCTCAAAGATATCAGGACTATTATCTGCCCACCCCCAAACTTTGAATCTACATTGTCCTCAATTTAGAAGAAAATAATCTAAAGCATGCAAGAACAATGACAAAATGAGTGAACAATACTGGCCTGATACGAAGGGAAAATCACTCCATTAAACCTGTCGAATTTTCACTCCATTCTAGATTCATGAGATTAGACAAAGAGAGCACCAGAGCGATCGAGGTCCAGCAAAATGGGAACGAGATTTAACGGCAGTCCAAAATTCTAGATTAAACCGATAAAGAAAAATAACAAAACACAACTCAGAAGAAAGGGAAAGGAAACTTGGGTTGCCTCCCAAGAAGCGCTTCCTTTAACGTCTTTAGCTAGACGAGGCTCAAATGGTGAATCAATTCTTGCACGAATCCATGCCGACATCCTTGTTGAGCACCCATTCCAACGGATCCCTGTTCAACATCACTTCTTTAAACTCATTAGTCAAATTATCCATATCATCCACAAACATACCTTGGCTCATTTTGCAGGGGTATTTTGTTGCTTTACTCATATCGAAAGTTACCTTTTCATCTTTTACCTGAAAAGATATCTTTCCTTCCTTCACCTTAATGGAAGCTTCCTTTGTGGCTAGGAAATGTCATCCCAGGATGATGGAAATGTCATCATCGCTCTCCATATCGAGCACTACAAAGTCTGCAGGAATTAAAAATTTATCTACCTTTACCACGACATCCTCTACTATACCTCTAAGATAGGTGATGGAGCGATCAGCTAATTGTAGAGAAATTCCTGTGGGCTTCAGTTCTTCGAGACCCAACGTCCTGTACACAGAATAAGGCATCAAATTAATAGAAGCACCTAGATCATATAATGCCTAATGAAAATAAGAACTACCAATAGTGTAGGGAACAGTAAAACTCCCTAGATCCTTTAGCTTGAGTGGTAACTTCTTGTGGAGTGCGTTACTGCATTCTTCTGTCATGCATACAGTTTCAGACGCCCCAAACTTCCTTTTGTTTGTTAGGTTTCCTTCATAAACTTTGAGTAGCTCGGTATTTTCTCCAAGGCATCTGCAAAAGGAATGATTATTTGAAGATTTTTAAATATTTTGAGGAATTTAGAGAACTCGACATTCAAATTTTGCTTCTTAAAACGTTGAGGGTAAGGAATCTGATTCAGGACAGATGGAAGTATTGAACTAGATGTCTTTGCATCCTCATGTGCAGGTGTGTCTTCCTTGTCTTCATTCTCTTGTGATTCATCATCCTCATCGTTGTGGTGCCTCACAGGTCCTCCCAAAGTCTTCCCACTTCTCAAACTTATCGCTTTACATTGCTCCCTGGGATTAATTTCTGTGTCACTAGGAAATTTCCCTTTATGCAGTGCTTTCAGAGAGGTGGCTATCTGACTCATCTGAACTTCAAGGTTTTGTATAGCTTTCCCATGTCCAGAAGCAATGCCTTCCATCTTCTCCTCCAACTAGGTCGTCCTTTTATTCTATTTAGCAATGAAAGCTCCAATCATATCTTCCAATGACTACTTTTCTGCTGATTGAGATGTGGAAGCATAGTTCGAAGAGGGCTGCAAAAAATTTCTATTGTTAGTATACGAAAAATTCTCATGATTCCTCAAACCTGTGTGGTAATGTGTAGGTAATGAGTTGTGCATGTGATTGCCGCCCTGGTTGTACCCTCGGTTGTTTACGTAGTTGACTTGCTCCATGGTCAAATCACCTACATATTGCTAATGTTGGGCAACTGCTAATGATCCAATTGAAGAATTATTGCCTAGACGTGATAATTGAGACAAAGCGTTAGTCAAAGAAGCTATTTGTGCTTTTAGAGCATTTACCTCATTGATTTCATAGATTCCAGCCACTGGCTTTGTAATTGAGTGCTCAGTGGGCCATTGATAGCTAGTGGCGGCCATCTCCTCAAGCAGATTCTTTGCTTCCATAACTGTCTTTGACAAAATAGTTCCTCCAGCTACTGCATCCAAGATAGTCTTCGTATTTCCATTCAATCCATTATAAAACAATTAGATTTGTAGCCAGTCAGGGTAACCGTGTTGTGGGCATCTTCTAAGCAGCTACTTGTACCGCTCCCAAGCCTCGAACATTTGTTCACCCTCAAACTGCCTGAATGTCCCAATCTCCGTTCTAAGTCTAGCAGTCTTGGTTGGTGGGAAAATTTTAGTCAAGAAGGCTTGGGCCAGCTCATCCCAAGTGGTGATACTTTGAGGCTCTAAGCTCTCTAACCAATCCCTAGCTTTGTCCTGCAAGGTAAAGGGAAACAAATGTAAGCGAATAGAATCATTGGACACACCATTAATCTTAACAGTTCCACATAAAGAAAGGAAAAATTTTAGATGTGAGTTTGGTTCTTCTGTAGGATGTCCTCGAAAAGCATTGTCCCTCGCCATCTGAATCAAGCCATTTTTTAACTCGACATTATTTGCAGCAATGGGTGCATGGACTATTCCAGAGCTTTCTGCAGGGAAGACAGGCTTAAAGTAGTCGTTGATAGCCTTTTGCTCCTTCGCTTGTTCACCCGCCATTTGTTGATTTTGCGTTTCTCTTCGAATTTGGCGATTTCGTCTGCAGGTACGCTCAATCTCTGGATCAAAGGGTTCCAAATTCTCCCTAGCTCTGGGCATAAGCCAAGTGAACCTGAACAAAATGCAACAGGACCAAAGGACAAAGTAAAAAAAATGAAATTAAGAATAAAAATAAAAATAAGAATAAAACACAAAAGACGAGTTATACAATTTTCCAAAAAATAAATTATCTACACCAATTACACTCTAAATTAAAATTAAGCATTTTCACCACAATATTAATTAAACTAATCCCCGGCAACGACGCCAATTTGATAAAGAGCTTGTCGAAGGCTCTATCAAATTTATTTATAACCAGACCTCTACAATTTGCAGTAGTAATGACCAGGGTCGATCTCAGGGATTGGATTTCTTAGCTTAATTAAGTACTATAATTACCAATGCTCAATTTTATCTAGAGAACTAACCATAGGAGAAAAATCAAATTAAAACTAAAATAACTATTTATAAGGTTAGAGACACTTAGAGGGAACCTTCTTGAAACAAAGAATTAATTTCATAAAACCAATTCGGTCTATAGAAGAGATAATTTACATCAATTACAGTTATAAGCCAAGAAATTACCCAATTTATTAGTTGACTTTTCCAAACCCAACTAACCTCCATGCTTAGTGATAAATCAACATTCCAGTCTATTTTTATAACTAAACATGACATTGAATAAAATTCTATTGTGGCTTCTATCAGTGAAAATTTCATTCCCATGCAAAAATTCACCAACAGTTATACATTCAAATCTAAATTCGAGTCTTTCTTTCCCAAGCAAAAACTCAATTTTCTCAGAATTAAACGTTGGCCAAACAATTAAACAATGCTTTCTAGAATGCATAAATAATTTGCTACGATATAAATGTCTCTAAAATTAAACCAAACAAGTGAAAACAAACTAAGTTCAAGATACTTAATCTCTCAAAATTCACTACAGATTAAAACTTAAGCAATATCTAAAAACAAAGACAACAAAATAAATAAGGACGAAGGGAAAAACTCTTTGACGCGTGCCACACTAGTTCCCGTCGTGAAACTCCACGATCTCAAGCCTTGAATGTCTTCCTCGGCTCTCAAAAGTGATCCCTTGGTCCCAATTATGAAGTAGAAATCGATTCTAGACTGGTCCCTCTACAAAATGGTCTCCCTCATATCGCAGCCATAATGTTCTATTTATAATCCTTGGGACAGCGTCGAGACACTAGGGCTACGTCTCTACGTTGTGCCCTAATTCGTAAATTAAAGATGGAAAATCGGGGCAACGTTGAGACGTTATACGTAGTGTCTCAACGCAACGGACAGAAATCTTCTGGTGCCCGCGTTTCTGGCATCGAGATGCTATAAAGTAGCGTCGAGACGCTACTTGTACGAGAAATCGAATTTAGATAGCTGCAAGGATAGCGTTGAGACGCTATGGACAACGTCTCAACGTTATCCTCTCGGGTCATGAGGCTATATCTTGTGCTCTTTTCGATTCCAAGCCTCCAAATCATGCCTTTAAGCTCCAAAAATGCCCATATCGTCTTCACAAGCTCTATTTCGCCTTGTTAGCTAAAATCTTATAAAATAAATAAATAAATGCATGAAAGCCCAATCTAAACATACTAACTAACACAAATCTAAGCCTAAAAATAGCACACTTTTGAGTGCTATCATCGGTTAGGGTAGGTTGCGGGCGCATTTCAGTAGCATTTTGTCTGAATATCACAGAACTCGAAAGAGGCAGTATGCGGGCGCAAGAGGCAGAATCTTTGAGATAGCCGAACCTAGTTAAGCAAGTATGCGGGTGCATGGTGGGTGCATTTCCTCAGGGTTGAAACAGATTTGAACTCTCTGCTTCTCATTACTGTTTTCTTATCTTTTCTTTAAGTTTCCTTTATTTTCATTGCATAAAACCCCCAAAAACATCTTATTTAACTGGTTACATTCGGTTGAAACTTGAAAGCACTTGTGTTGTTAACTGAAAAGCTCTTTGTTAACCATTCATTTGGGTTCGATACTTGAAATACTTCCATATATTACTTGTTGGACAGCGTGCACTTACGCTTATTTGCTTCAGCAATCCACCCATCAGCTTTCTAGGTTAGCTCTTTAGTTTAGCATGTTTACATCTGATGTCTTCTCTAAATAAAGTTAAGTGAGAGTAACTGCGGTGCTTAAATGAACTAGAAATCCAATCCCTGTGATCGACCCTGACCACTATTATTGTAAATTTTAGAGGTTTAGGTTTATAAATATATTTGATAGAGCCTTCGACAAGCTCATTATCAACTAGCCCCCTAAACTAGCACGAGCAAAAAGGGAAAGCAACCTCATGGCCAGTCACATCACATCAACCTAGAGTTGCAGACTCGCCTAGGGGAAACACGAGGGCAAGTGGCACTAGTCTAACAAGCTTTTGTACATTCACAATGCTTTTGGAACCTCCAGGGTAATACACCATACCAAATCCAATCCATCATGTCAGATCTGCATCTAGAACCTAGCCCGAGGTTCACAAACACAGCCAGAGATACGAATTCAACGTCAAACAAGTTTAGGTAGACTAGGCTCAAGTATAAGTTCAAACGAATCCCACATGACCCAAGCCTCATACCTATTCAAGCAAAATAAAAATCACCGACATTCCAGCAAGCTTGTCTCTCATATACACTAGCTCAGCATGCCTCACACCCACATTCCTTGCATACCGGTTCTTAACAAACCAATCCGAATAGCTACTTATCTCTTAGGCCAGCACAAAGGTAACCAACTTCTCCTTTTTTTAGGAAGTTGCTAGCAGCTTATAGTCCTAAGAAGTTTCTTCCAGTGGTAACTCCCTAAAACACGCTAGGAATCATAACGGTCTTTATTCTCCCACCCACATTCAAACCCAACAAAAACATTTTAAACATGCCCAGTCATCTATACCATTTTGAATACACAAAACACAGATTATGACCCTGAGCACTGCATACCTTTAAGGTGTTCTAAATCGGCCACTAGCCCAATCCAACAACTTCAGCGTCCTGCACACAGTCAACTCATCCAACATGCCAAGAGAACTAACCCCATCCAACCATTCAAGTGTTTCAAGCATTCCGTGCTCGGTTAAACACCCCAACACCTCAAGTAGACCTTACTTAACCATTCATTCTAATAACTCAAGTATTCTGCATTCTGTCGCTAACCAAATCTCTTAGACAACCCAAACATCCATTTTCATTTCGTTTAAATCAACTATCCATATATTCACGCATAATTCTCAACAATATTCTATAACAAGAAATTCACTTGACCATGGCCCCTACACATGCTAGCACTCGATAGTCCTAAGCACTCCAAAAATTAAATCCCTTAATACCAATACAATACATGCTTAGGCAACTTAAACTCAAGAAAGTTTTCAAAACAATTTAGCCAACAACCACGTGCCCCACATATACAATTTTAAGCATGCTTACACATTCACAATTTTCAAATATCAACCAGATCAAATAATAACTTAAAGAGGCTTAAATCCAAATGACTACTTACCTTGGCTATGATTCCAAGAACCAGGAACTTCCAACTCTTACTAAAGAGGGTCATGCACAACCCCAAAACATCAACTCGAATTGATCCAATTTCACCCAAAATGCCATTAAGCACAATGGGTATCCTATAATTGAGTCATACAATCAATGGGTCATTTTAAATGGTCATGCACTAACTAAATCAACCCTTAAAACTTAATAAGTTCACCTTACAATAGTGGAGAAAGTTTGCCCAATTAAATTCCTCAATTATAAATGCCCCCAAACACAATGGGTAACTTTGAACAAAGTCCAACATGCTATGGGTAAGTTTTAAAACATCAAAGCAGACATTCAATTTAGTTTTACAACCCAGAAACTACTTTGAATCATTTTTGAAACACTTACCCACGTTGAAACAAATCGAAAGCTTGCTTGTTTGATGAGGAATTGATTTTCTTTTGACAATCCGACTTCCACAACCAATGGGTAATCTAAAACCAAGCCAATAACTTTATGGGTTAATCTCCAAAACAATCAAAGCACCTCAAATTAGATGTATAAATTGAAAAGCGTCTTAGAGCCAACACTGGAATACTTACTCAAGCAAAAATTGGGGCTATTTGTGGCATACAAAGTCGGGCTCATTAGAAATCGGGTTTGAAACACTCCCTTATTGATGGATGAACGAATGCAAGGGAGAGATTGGCCGGTAGATCTGGGCGTTCGGCCGTAGGTGTCGCACGAATCGAGGATGGCGTGGTGCAATGGATCCGGTGTGGTTGTTGTTGAGTGTAACTATGTTGCTGGCGAGCTAGACGGCGTGTGGTCGACAATGGCACGCTGTGTGGGGTGCAACGGCTGGCAGATTTGTGTGCTTGGAGGAGGAGATGAGTTCACGAGCGGCGACTGATCGACTATTGAGCTACGGCGCTTGGCGAAACAAGCAGTTGGAGGTAGATCAAAGGGTTGTGCGGTGTGGCTACTCGAACGGTGGGGCGTGCTGTGAGGTGTTGTCGGTGGGAAGAGAGGGGTAGGTAAGAAAAGGAAGGGAAGAAGAATAAGAAGAAGAAGAAGAAGAAGAAGAATTTGGGGAGAGAGAAGAGTGTGGGAGATAAATATTTTTATTTCTTTTTATTATTATTATTTTTTAATCAAAACCAATAATACCCTCAAACCACATTTTCATTCCAATTTTTTTCTTTCAAATTCTCTAAATTTCAACCTAGCTCAACAACCAAATGAACAAGATTTTAACCCCAAAATTAACTTAAAATCAATGGTTAATTAAGTTTAAAAATGTTGGGCGTTACAGCTACCATGAACATAGGTTAACTAGTTAAGACATATATAGTGGATTAAAAGATTAGAGGTTCAAACTCTCACCTCACATATTGTTAAACTAAAAAAATTAAATTAAAGCATGCACAGATATTTTAAATAAAAAATATTAAAGAAAAAAAAACTATAATAGGTATAAAATAACATTCTTGAAAATTGCTTGTTAATTTCTACAAAAAATAGCATTATTCAACTTCATCAAATTAGATTAGAAGTTTAAGACAAACATTTATATTGTTAGTTTCTACAATAGGCAAACATTTATATTATCGGGTGTGAGAAATTTATGAGGTTTGGAGATCATTAAATTTTAATTACTTAAATAAACATATATATGTAGGTGGGATATGGGTTTTTATTTATTTTTTATTTTTTTTATTGAGTAAAAGGTGGGCTAGGGGAATGTTCAAAGATGTAAAATTATTATTACTCAATGACTCAAATCAACATATTATTAATAAAGATTGAGGTACTCAAAAAAAAAAAAAAAAAAGATGGTGACTTTAATTATATTAAAATATAAAATAAAAATGTATTATTTGATGACCATATTGCAAATGACATATTTAATTTCTAAATTTAATATGTTTAAATAGTATAGAAATATAAAACAACAATAGTATTATTTATTTGCATCTAAAAAGTAATATATTTATTTTTTTTATCATTATTATAGAAGAAAAAAAAAAGAGAAAATGAAAAATTAAATTAGATTATTGAAGAAAATTAATGTAGGAAAAATACAATTAATCTTTTTTTTTGAAAAGACAAATAATCAATTTTAAAAGAGACTAAACATTTGAAATATTCCCTAAAAAAAATTAAACATTTGAAATATAAATTATAATGACCTTAATTATAAAATAATTGAAGTAAAAATGATAGTAAATGAGAGAAATGAGACTTTTGCATCACACAAATAACATATTTAATTTGTTGAAATTGATATGTTTAAAATGTATACAATGTAAAACAGTAATATATTTACATTGTTGTTATTATTATTATTATTATTATTTAAAAAACTAATTTAAAAACTATGCTACATTTGAATAAAAGTAACATGTGAAATATCTATCTGATATCTATAAAGTATAAACATTAATAAACATTAATTTTTTTTTAAAAAAAAATCGAAAACAACATTAACATCAATTATAACATCTCAGTGTTATAGTGGAGTCTAATTGTCTATCATCAATTAGGTTGCTTGGAGGGGATGATGAAGATGTCTTTGAAATACTCATTTATTCCAAGGAGGTCGGATTTCATCAACAAAACTCTACAATATTCGTGATTTTCTGCACATCAAGAGAGAAAGAAATACAATTTCTAATGCACTTGCTAGATATGCAATTGAGGAGTGAACTGCCTCTTTGGGTTACTACTATGCTTCGTGAGAAGGCGTTGTTTAGGCTCCCTTGCTAATCTTATGTTGTATTGCTTTTGTTTTTTTTAAAAATCATCGATTATAAAATAACTAAAAAATAATAACAGTAAGTGAGAAAGATAAGACATCATTTCACAATAATAAATACTCTAGAATCAACGAATTATCATCAAAGAAAAAAAAATGCAAAGAAATAAGACGAAACTATGTGTTTGAGATCAAATAGAAAATAAGTCCTTTTTATAATAGTAGGAAATTGAGGAGTTACAAAACTTTTAGCATTTTGAACTCTTTTAAATTCCATGAAGTATCATTTAATTTTTATAAATAAATGGAAGGTAAAATTGTTGATATTCTACCATTTTATTTTTCCTTCATTTATCAATGATTATAAGTGTATTAAAGCAATGTAAAAAAAGTGTAACTTCCGTAAAAAAAAGAAGAAAATTTTCGTATTTATTTTTTGAGTTTAAAGATCTTCTTAACCTATGTGTTAATTAACGTGAGTGTGTGAAGGGTTTTTTTTTTTATAATTTAATTAGTATTTTTTTAATAAAAAATTAGGATATATTATCTTTATTGTTATGTATTTTTTTTTAGTGTTGTTATGTAACTTCTTTAAACAATTAAGGCGATGTTCTATTAATGTTCATGTTTTTTTTTCTACAATTATAGCTAAAAATGCTATTAATGTAAATGTTTGTTTTTTTAGATAATTGATGTTCATGTTAACGTGAGTGTGAGTGTGTGAGTTTTTTTTTTTTAAATTTAAAATTTTTTATTTAAATAAATTAAGTTTGTTTATTAAATAGATGATTTAGAGAAAAAATGTCAAGAGTTAAACTGGGAGAGTGGAATTCATGATAATGTGGATGTGTGAAGTTTTTTTTTTTTTTTTTTTAATTTATATATATTATGTTTATTTATTGAATAGATGGATGGGAGAGAGAATGTCAAGAGTTAAATTGGGAGAGTGGAATAAAATAAATATACAAATAATAATTAATTAAGGGATAAAGTTAGAATTATAAAATTAACATTTGGACAAAATAGTAAAAAATGATTATTCCCAATCTCCATTAGCCACTTTTTAAGATACAATACAATTAACTTTTTAAACTAAACGAAGATAAAATTAGTTTATTAATTTGATTTCATATTATAATTAATGTTATTAGTTATAATTAAGATTTTTTTTAATATTTGGGAATGAATGATAAAAACTTTTTGTATTTCAACCTTTTAATATTATTTTTAAATATTATTTATTATTGATTAACTAAAAAAAAAATAGTATTGATCATGAACAAATGAATTAATTTACTATTTATAATTTCTTAAAATTTTTGTGAGACATAAGGCTACATGATTTTTTTTTCCTCAACAAAAGAAATATAAGCTTTAATTAATCAATCTATACTTTCATTTTTTTTAACAAACATTTTAAATAAAGTAACAATAAAAGAATAAATAGTAACAAAAAATGCAAGACTCTACCTATACATTCCCTAAAATAGATTTGTTTACATGATAAAAAAAAATAATTACAATATTGCTAAACAAACACTATTATTGAACTTCATCTAAGTGGAGTTGCAAGGTTGCGAGCCTAAGATCTGAGATATCGACTCTACACATGCATCATTTGCAACTTGAATGTACCACCAACATCTTCATATCAGATTTAGATGCTTTCAAGATTGAAGAGTCTTAGGGATTGAAGAGAATTTGAGAGCAACAAATGGAGATAACCAAAAAAAGAAGAAGAAGAAGAATAGGACTATGAGGTTGTTGAAAAAATGGTGAAAAAGCTCATTATTTATAGTAGTGGGTGATGAGAAATTACAAAACTTTTTGAATTCTTGAGCTTTTAAAATTCTATTATGAATTATAATTAAAGAAAAAAATATATTTAAGTTGTAGGAAAAACTTTTTACATTCCAACCTTTTATATTTAATACATTTATTATTAATTAATTAATTTACTATTTATAATTAGTCAATAATGGCATATTTTGTAAATTAGTAAATTAAATAAGGGACAAAAGTGTCCAAAAAAAATTTTCCAGCATCCTCACTTTTTAATATATTATAAATATCGTATATCTTTTGGACCTCCCACAAAAGAACTAGGAAGTTCTATTTGTTTTCCAACTTTATGTGCATTTGTTTCTCTTGCATTTACCACATCTATTAATCTTTGGTATAACTCAAAATCTTATTTGAGATTGTTGAGTTCTAAAGAAGTTTGACCTCGTTGTTTTAAGTTTTATGTACATATCAACCGCAAATTGTTGAAACAATTGTCCTACTAAAAGACGAATTGACCGTGTGGGTTGTCCATTATGAAACTTGAAATAGTAGTATTCTCTACATAAAATTCTTTTCCATTGTTTCTGGGATAGACCTATGTATAAGATTAGAAAAAATGTTAAAAATAAAAATATATGTTAGGAAATAGAAATATGTAAAATATGCTACCTTGACATTCTTTTTTGAATGATTTGTTCAGGCATCTCGAAACTATTAGCAAATAATTTTTTTCATCCCTCTTTCATTTCTGCGATTAGGATCTCTCTATTTGTTGTTGGTGTCATCTTGGTTCTCCTTTTGGAAATAATAATGAGTGTTGTAAGGAGTCATAACAAGTAAAATGATGTTTAATCCTATGACGGTTTCCCAAATGCAAATGAATGACAATGTCATTTTCAAAAGATGTAGAATCTCTATTTCTCTCAATCCATATGCCAGCTACTTGATATGTAGTGGGGTATATTATAGACTCGCTGATTAACATTGATATTACTAGCAATTTGTATTTAATTATCTTGAAAATTGTTAAAGTCCTTCAATGATCGAAGTATTTGAACATAAGGGTTGTATTTAGGATAATCATCAACTTTTTGTACTATACATTCATTAATAGCCCCATCTTGCAACATATTATTTGTTTCGATTTAAATTTCACTATAGGTGTCATAAAAATACAATTGAAAATATCTTGGGTAGTCTTTTTGTAGTAAATGTTTACACACAAGTACATGTGTCCAAGTAATAAAATGGTAAGTATTTACCAAATATCATAATCCACAAGGAATTGTATTTTGGAGTGTTCAATTACTAAGCGTACTTGCAATTGAAATTATTTAGGGAACAAAAGAGAACGACGCTTTGAAAAACAAATAAAAACAAAGAAAGCATACAATTAAACTAACGAATGAGACAAATAGGGTAACAAAGTTTAGGGAATTAATTTCACTAATTGGACCATGCAATTAACTCATCGATCAATTGATAAAGCCGTCTCACTCAATTCTTAGGCCTAGAAGTCTAATTTCATGGAATTCTCCGTCGAGTTCATCAAATCTGAACGAATGAACGTTCCACTCTAGATGCTCTTTGATTTTATTTAAAATTAAACATAAAAAATAAGATTAAGCAAACTTGCTTGGAGTAAATATGGGATATTTCTGGCGGGTTTTTATCTCCTTCACAAAGTCTTCCTCGCTATGACTTGAACACAAGACCAGGGCTTGTCGGAGTCCCTTGAAAGAAAATCCACAAGAGATTGGAGAGGAAGAGGTGTAAAAAGAATTCTCTAATTCTCTATTGAGGAAATGTCTATTGTTTCTAATGGCTCAACCCAAATGTCCTATTTATAGAGACCAATAACAAATCCTTGCCATAATTAAAATATATCTTATACTTATTAATTTCATTCAAATCTCCTACGATAATTATTTATTTGAATCTTATTCAAATTTTATAAATATCTTTTATTTAATGTATCTAATATACATTAATTATTTTAATATTTAATGTATCAAATACAATAAATATATTTTCCTCTTTTATATTTAATATATATAATATGTTAAATATTAATTTGAACATTTCAAATTTTTCTTTCAACTAAATTGATCTTTAGGTGTTACTATGAGCTAGTAATGAGACCTTATGGACCTATAGATTATAAGCTCCAATGATACATAATTAATTAATTGAACTATTTAATTAATTAATTTTCATTCATTAACTATAGGTCACTCCACTATAGACTTGGAGTTGCACTCTTAGGCACTGTACGACAAGTTGTGTCCATGGATATAACCATTACATGCAATCGATCATTCACGAGTTGTTCGTAATTACAGTTGGGTCAAAAGTTCGTTTTACCCCTGTAATTATATCTTGTACCTTAAGTACCACTGATCCTCTAATGAAGAATTTGTTTATGATCCAACTATAAACTAAGTCCCTCTTGGGCAGTGAGAGGGTGGGGCCCCATTGTTCAAGCACCCAAATCAACACTTAAGGGAACTACTCATCTACTTACCCTATATGGGAATGAGTGAATTCCATCTTGTGAGATTATGTTCCTAGCTCTCTATTTGGTCAAGTTTCTAAAATGGTAGCATATTGAATCGGCTACAAAAGCCACTCTCACCCATGTAAATCAAAGAACAAGCCCTCATAGGCAGGAGTTCATAACTCACTCAAGATTAAGATCGAGTCACATATGATCATCCTGATGAAATATTAATCTTCTCAATTCACGGATTTATAAAGAGAGATTAAATATTTCATGGTCCAGTCTTACATAAATTCATTGTATAAGATACCCCCACTCACATGTCTCCACATAAACGATTTGGATTAAGTCATTTGTAACTATTACAAAGTGTGTCGTATCAATAGTGTTACCAGGATAAAGCACCCAACCTTATCCATATACTATGACCATTTAGGTTATTTCTTGAACATGATCCTCCCGTATGTCAATCACATACTATTCAAGATTACACTAATAACCTTGAATTTTTCATATAATGGATAATATTATATTGTAAATAAAATAATCAAAATTATTATTAATTATTAAAAATCATTAATTACGAGGCTTTAGGACATAAATCCCAACACATTCTTCTTAAACTGATTAACTAACCTATGTGTCCATAGCACTAATTAATTAATTAAAGACATTAAGACCTTTCATTTTAAGCCTCAATTGATTTCTATTAATCTTATGTCACTTCGGCAGAACCCAATTGTTATACATTGCATTTCTAAGCCTAAACCCTTTCTTTCAAGCTCAATTTAAGCTAACGATCAATTAAACTATGGCTAGTAGTCTAAAAGCACTACGAACTCAATGCATGAAGGAATTAAATGTTCTACAATATCAAAATACTTCAATTAATTAAAAGCATAGGTCCAATAGCTACATTAACTCCCTAAACTGACGAAATTAACCACTAAACATACTCAAAACAGTCTCCAAATCAATCATTATAGCCCAATTACAATAACTAAAATGGAAATAAAAGAGAAAAAAACTTCGTCGATCTTCAACCTAAAAACTCCATCGATTTTCGGCTTCTACCTCGATCTCCGTGATCTTGAGCCTTGATCCTTTGCCAAAGCCCTCCAAAATGGCTCCAATGTCTTTCAAAATAGCTAATTACCACAAATGGTCGTCTAAAATCCTAGTTGTGTCTCCATTTTTCAAGCAAAGAAAAGAAGAATTTATACCCTCAATCGACGCAGCGTCTCAAAGCTGCCTAAACGCCCCGTTTCATTAACGCATGTAGACCTCCAAAGTTGAGATGCTATGGATGGAAACAACCCTCTCTGTGTTTTCCTAATGTTGAAACGCCATAAGGTAGCGTCTCAATTCTAGCTCCCGGGTTTGACCAATAAAGAATGGCCTCTAGATGCCATTTTCAGGGTATAGACGCTATCCTCTCGGGTCTAAATGCCTAGCTTGACCTCTTTTCCATCCTTAGCCTCATTTTCTCATCTCTTTTTGCTCCATTTTCACCCAAATACTCTTGAATTCTCCATTTTCTCCTGAAATGCTCGGTTTCTATAAAACAATAAAATTGACATCAAAGCTCACAAATTAAGCCTAAAACTAACTCAATAAATATGATAAAGATAATACAAATTGAGTCCTATCAAATACCCCAAACTTAAGTTTTTGCTAGTCTTGAGCAAAACAAAACACAATACAAATATATGAATTAAAAGCTACATAATAGTGACTCAAACATCAGTGATCTCAATAATGAATTTAGAAACAGGAAAAAATGAAATAAGCAAACACATCCAGATCTCAAAAAAATTAAACAAAACTATGCATTCCTTGTGTGTGTGTGTAGCCTACCTATTGACGTTTTTACTAGCCCAGAATAGATTTATGAAATCCTCCATTCATTTTCTCTCTATATTGGCTATAAGACCTAATTCTTCAACTTTCTCACACTCAAGACAGTAATATTAAACTAGTTGCTTGAGCTACGAGATAGGCCTTCCCCAAACTTGCATTTTACTTTGAATCAAAGGCACTAGTTTTCAAACAACTATCATAGGGACCCTTACCCAGAGCACTCACTCAATGAGTGTCCTAACTGATACAAAAGATGTAGCTCTTTGATAGCACTCATTTAGTGCTATCTATTTCCTATTATTTTAGCTAATTTTATTATGATTTGGTGTGCTTTGATGTCTATTTTTTATTGTTTTGTAGAAACCGAGCTAAAGGAGCCAAACCAGAGTGTTCAAGAGCATTTAAATGATTTTGGAGCTTAAATGATGATATTTTAGAGATTCAAGAATGAAGAGATGGAGTTTTGGCTAAAGAACCTGAGGGAAGAGCGCCTGACCTTGAAAATGCCGTCTAGACGCCACATTTGATGTGCCAAACCCGAGGGCAAGTGTTGAGACACTGTCCTGTAGCATCGACGCTCAAAAGGTGCACAAGGTAGTGTTCCGTTTGGATCATCGAGACGCTCTTTAAGACATCTTGACGCTACTCAATGCGGGTGTAGGAAAACGACAGCGTTTCGATGCAGCGTCTCGACACTGCATCGATTAAGGTATAAATTTATCTCTTTCTCTTTGAGAAAGGGGAGGCCATTCTGAAAGGGTTCAATCCTAAATCGATTCTCAGCACACTTGGGGGGTTTTGGAGCAAAAATTGGGGCTAATATTGAAGATCTTAGAGCTCGACTTTGTGGAGATCGCCTCGAGAACGCGACATTAACACGAGTTTGATAGTTTTTCTCTCTTTTCTCTTACATTTGTAGTTTTGATATAGTGTTGTAATGAAGTATTTGTGGGCTGTATTGACTAATTTGAGAAGCTTAATCCTTAATTACTTGGGATTAATTGGTTTGTATTGGATTTTATACTTAATTGCTGTATTATATTGGATTTTATACTTAATTGTTGTATTATATTGGTTTAATTGCGTGTTTGATAGATGTTGTGATTAATTAAGCTTTGATTCATTCACGCATTTAGGGCTTAATGCTTTTAATTAATGTTCGTTAATTAATTGAGGTAGAACTAGGTTTAGCTCGACGGAGGATACTTAGTTAGCTTAATGCGTAATTAATTAGCTACCCGAGTGATAGCGAGATTAGAAGTTAATTTAGTTGTCGTCTGTACTGAAGATTAATTAATTGGACACTAGTTAATTGAATTGTTACTAAGTGGAAACTTGACAGAGAGAAACTTAGGTCAGAACCGGATGCATGACTGTTGGTTAATTACCTGAGTGACAACAGGAGTAATAATTAATGAATAGAGGTTAGTAATGAAGGGTCTTAATGTCTTGTGTTAATTAGCTAACTCTAGGGACACCTCGGTTAAGTAATTAATGCTTGAAAATTGGAGGAGACCGACAGGAGATTCCATGTCCATAGGCTTCTAGACTTATGAGTTCGTTGTGGAGTTAGTCATATATGTATGTTAAATTAGTAATTAATCCTATCCCCAAGATATCTCTTAGGTTTGTGTCTCCTATTTATCCTTTTGTTCTTTTATTTCTGTTGTTTAGCTTAGTTTATCTCTCTCTTTAGTTGTTTCCTCTAATTAAAGCTAAGTGATACTATTTGCAGTACTTAATTGAACTCAAACCAATCCCAGTGGATATAATACTCAGTAGAAATGTCAATTTATTATTACTTCGATCACTTGCGCTTTCGTGTACGATCGATCACTCTTTTTACCCATAATTATCTTTAAACAAAACAAGTCATTTTCATTTTTTTTTTCTCTTTCTCTTCTTGTCACTCTTTTTTTTTTCTTCTTTTACATGCAAATTTAACAAGCATTTTTTTTCTTAAGCTCAACATTACAAGCTATCATGCCAGTTCACTTTCAGACTAGATCTTCAACCTATCGGAGTGACAACAAATTTTTAGAAATCATAAAACTATTCTAAACTTTCAAAACTACCAATAATAGGCTATGTGCTAAACATGTACAAGCATTTTAAAATTACTCAGATCCAGACATGTTTTTAAATTTCACAAAAATCATGCAAAAATAAACTCGTTATTTAGATCACATCATTGGTTGTCCTAATCACAACATCAATCATCATATCAAATCAAGCACAACAAATTTTTTTACTTTATACAATAAAAATTTTCAATTTAACTCAAAATCAAGCGTAACATGCATTCCTCCAAACTTAAACTATACATTGTCCTCAATGTATCAACTCATCTATCTTTCATACACAAGTAAAGGAAAAATCAAATGAAAAAAGGAAACGATATTTCCCTGAAGTGTGAGAGAAACACCACAACTCAAAACATTCCACTACAATGGGAGATGTGAAAATACACTTAGATCTCAAGCTCCTGAAAATAAAAACCAACAGCAAAAACTAAGATCAACCAAACTAAAACTCCTAAAACAACTCAATAAGAAGAAATAAAGCTTGGATTTCCTCCGAAGAAGCGTTTGTTTAGTTTCATTAGCTCGACAGAGCTCATGAACACGCTTTAAGGAAGTTTTAAAATGTAGAGCCCATCATCAGCTCCCTTTCCTGCATCTTCAACAATCAACTGAACTCCTTCCCTATGATTCAAATTAGAAATAGAATTCAAGCATAGGGAATGGTCATTACAAAGCACATCAGAGGACCGCAGACATAACTTCTCAAATTCATTCTCAAAAATCAAATTCTCATTCATCTCAGGCATTCTAATATGCAAATTTTCTTTAAAAAAGCTATCCAACAAAGAGGTATTTATTGAATGTCGTGGTAGGAATGAACACTTCATTCCGCAGCGGAAGCATTGGATCGTCTTTGATTTTATTTAAAATTAAACTAAAAATTAAGGTTAAGCTAAACATACCTTTAAAATAATATTATGGAGAATATTCTGGCGGGTCTTTATCTTCTCTACAAAGTCTTCCTGGCTATGACTCGAACACAGGACCAAAGCTTATGGGAGCCTCTTGCAAGAAAATCCACAAGGGATTGGAGAGGAAGAGGTCTAGAGAGAATTCTCCAATTCTCTCTATTGAGGAGATGTGTGCTATCAAGAATGCACAATGGCTCACCCCTCGGTTCCTATTTATAGTGGTTTAGGGAAAATAATTAAATAATATATTTTAATATCTAATATATTAAAATATATTTATCTAACCAATTTGAATCTTATTCAAACCGTTTAGAATTCTCCTACGACATCTATGTCCTAATTTGAATCCAATTCAAATTTAATAAATATCTTTTATTTAATGTATGTAAGCCCTAAACTCTCTTTTGATCATATTGTGCTCATATATGATGTTTTGACATATGCAAATTGATATAGGTTGCACTAAAAGATGTCGTGGTAGAATTTGGGAATCTCCTAAGTTGTGGATATTAACGTACACAAAGCTTCATAAGGAGACAGGTTACGCATTGGGATAAGCATATTAAAAGTTGAGTTGAAGTAAGTTAAGGTCATGAGCAAGTTGGGTACACATTAGGTGTATGTTGTGTTGAATACAAAAGCTGTAATTTCTAATTAATTTAGTTAAAATTTCTTTACAATTTAGGTGGATTGAAAGGGACTTAAAGTCTAAAGAGAGAAGGAGGAGCTGGCCATTTTAGTTACATTTTCGTTGGAGTTTTTTTTGTTATAGTGGAAGGATGAGCTGTCCAACACTTGTGACTGCAGTAGACAGCTGGAAGCTCTAGGAAGTGGATAAACTTAAAACAGTCATATCTCTCAATCCACTTGAGAAAATTCGATGATTCTTGAGCCAAAATCTCAGAAATTGAATGAAGATTAGGTCTGGAAAATTTTGTGAGAAAATATGAAGAAGAAGGTCGTGAAAATTTAAGAAAACCGAGAGGTGTTCCCAGTTTTTCGGCCAGCAGAACAGGGTGAAGAAATCTGGTGATTTTGAGCTCTTGAGGACGAATTAGAAGCTAAAATTTTGAGGTAAGTAAGTTTAGATGTTGTATTTGAGGGTTATCAAATACAATTTGGTGGTTGTTTTGCTAAATTTTGAGAAACTCATGCTGGAAGTCGAATCTGTAATTTTTGGCTCAAAACAGAGGGGTCTAGAGAGCTTAAGGAAGTTGTGTTCCAATTTGTTATACCCTATTACCAAGTGTGTGCAATTACTATCCTATGAGTTATGTGACTGAGTTAGATCAATTTTTGGGCCAAGTAGCAAAAGGGATTAATGTTATGGAATTCATTTTCAGGGCAAACGAAGATAGGAGAAGCTTATAAGCCTTGGGAGCCTTCCGGTGTTTGTGAGTAATTTTGTTTGAAAACCTATGCATTGATCTTTATTTATTCAAAAGCTTACTAGTGATGGATATTGAAGCATGCTTAAACTAAGTTATATTCATTTTTCATTGAATTCCTACTAATAAATGTCGGTGTTGAAAGTTAAGCATAATTGTAACTAGTTTGTTACTCCGCGTTCAAGCATGAAACCTAAGTTTGGAAGTAGGGTTTTTCTTGGAAGTACCATGCATTAATCCACTCTAAAACATGTTTGAATTGCTTGAAACTTAAAGTATGATGGTTTGGCTATGTTAAAGAATTTATGCGTTGAGAACACGAAAAATGAGTTTGGTTAATGAGTTCTCTTTTAATCATACGATGAACTACACTTGAAGTTGGAAGCTTGTTTAATGATGAAAGTTTGTGTTTATGTTGAGAACTTGCTGAATGTGATTCCAAAACATGTTTCCTAACTATTTAAAGCATGCCCTTGTATATTATTAACCCCCGGTACTGAAGGACACGGAGAAGGTACCTGGGAGGGAGTAAACTTGACCCCCGATACTGAAGGACAGTGAGAAGGTATTCGGGTGGTAGTTGGTCTGACCCCAATACTGAAGGACATGGAGAAGGTATTAGGGGAGACCAGTGAGCCTAAATGGCATACCACGTGCACGTGAGAGAGAGAGAGGTATTGAAGTTGTTGGTTAGAGAGGACTCTACCATAGCTAGGGTATCATGCTACAAGTTTTCTTTATCATGAGTTTTGATGCATTGATTATCGTGGTGCTTAAAGCCTATAATTTGGCGACATTGTTTAATTACTTTTGATACTTTACCTATGAACGCATAACTTATTAAATAGTCACTCACTGGGCTTCCCAGCTCACGTTTTCAACATGTTTTCTCTCCCCAGGTAGCAAACGAGTTCCCGGTGCTTAGCCTCGACAAGACCTGTTTGCCACCACACCACTTAGCTCCTTGTATATATATACTTCCACATGTATATAGTTTTGAAATAAAAGCATTCTAGTCGGGGTGTAATACTTAAGTATGTTATGACTTGTTATGAAAACCTAGTATGGAAAAATGATTGCATCTTATTCAGGTGTGCAACTGTGCGCTCAATTTTACTAGTTCATATATGCTTCGTTGTATACAATTTCAGGTTAATGTTAGGTTGGGCAGGGAGTGGCAGTAAGAGGGCTGCTATTCTCTGTCTTCGCATTCCTTCCTAGGATTAGGCAAGTGAGCTGGGAGGGGGTGTGACATGTATCTAATATACATTAATTATTTTAATATTTAATGTATCAAATACAATAAATATATTTTCCTCTTTTATATTTAATATATCTGATATATTAAATATTAATTTGAACACTTCAAATTAAATATTAATTAGAACAATTCAAATTTTAATATTTAATGTATCTAACACAATAAATATATTTTCCTCTTTTATATTTAATATATCTAATATATTAAAAATTAATTTGAACACTTCAAATTAAATATTAATTTGAACATTTCAAAATTTTCTTTTAATTAAATTGATCTTTTAGTGTTACTATGAGCTAGCAATGAGACCTTATGGACTTACAGATTATAAGCTCCAATGATACAAAATCAATTAATTAAACTCTTTAATTAATTAATTTTCATTCATTAACTATAGGTCACTCCACTATAGACCTAGAGTTGCACTCTTATGCACTGTAGAACAAGTTGTGTCTATAGATATAATCACTACATGCAAGTCGATCCTTCACGAGTTGTTTGTAATTACAGTTAGGTCAAAAGTTCGTTTTACCCCTATAATTACATCTTGTACCTTAAGTACCACTGATCCTCTAATGAACAATCTGTTTATAATCTAATTATAAACTAAGTCCCTCTCGGGCCAATGAGAGGGTGGGGCCTCATTGTTCAAGTCTCAAAATCAGCACTTAAGGGAACTACTCATCTACTTACCCTATAAGGGAATGAGTGAATTCCATCTTGTGAGATTATGTTCCCAGCTCCCTATTTGGTCAAGTCCCCAAAATGGTAGGCATATTGAATCGGCTACAAAAGCCACTCTCACACATGCAAATCAAAGGACAAAACCTCATAGGCAGGAGTTCATAACTCACTCAAGATTAATATCGAGTCACATATGATCATCTTGATGAAATATTAATCTTTTCAATTAACGGATTTATAAAGAGAGATTAAATATTTCGTGGTCCAGTCTTATACAAACTCATGGTATAAGATACCCCCACTCACATGTCTCCACATGAACGATTTGGATCAAATCATTTGTAACTATTACAAAGTGGGTCGTATCAATAGTGTTGTCAGGATAAGGCACCCAACCTTATCCATATACTATGACCCTTTAGGTTATTTCTTGAACATGATCCTCCCGTATGTCAATCACATACTGTCCAAGATTACACTAATAACCTTGAATTTTTTATATAATGGATAATATTATATTGCAAATAAAATAATCAAAATTATTATTAATTATTAAATAAAGTATTAATTACGAGGCTTTAGGGCATAAATCCCAACAATCTCCCACTTGCACTAAAGCCGGCAAGACATGTATCCTAAGGCATACTCTATACCCAACATGTTCTCTCACTTGCCCTAGCAAAGATGAGATATATCTCGTAATCCTAGACATTCTAGGTGACCCTCAAACACTTTAGCCTAGAGAGTCTCTTTATATAGATCCAAAGGACTGCCGTTAAAAGCCATCTTGGTCATTACCATGATACTTTCTCACTCTCGATATGATTCCCTATGCATTGGTGTTTTCTAATTTCCTTAATATTAGTCTTTACACCAGTATTATCATAATAAATAGGATAGACTAAATCATATATGAAACACCTTTCAGATCTTCAAGGAACTATTTGAGTCATACAAGTCCTTTTGTTGCTTCACAAGCAAAACAATTTAACTTGTATATCATACTCCACCACCTAGGGTCAAATTTATCTTTACATAGATTTCCTAAATCTTTATAAGAGCCAGTGTATCTTGTAAATATCAAATCTTTAACTCCATACACAAAAATTTCTTATCATCCATAGATAATTTGAGAAAATTTTTAATTTTCTACTCAATGGTCATACCATTCGTGTAACTGATATATGCTAACCAATTGTATATTAAATGTTTAGTCTCATTTATGCATATCATATACTCTCAACATTTGAGGTGTCTTAGGATACACTTCTTTAGACATAAATATCAAATATTTGACAACAATTTTGTCAATATAAGACGTTTGAGACAAAGTTAACATTTTGTCCTTAAAATCTTCATTTTGGACATGTAAAATATACTGAGTCATTCAAATCACTTATTTGAAATTGGTTACTTAATCAACGTTTTATGTTAGACATCTTACATCATTCATAATGGGTAAAAATATCACCAACATAAAACATGAGAAAAATCATCTAAGCAATTAATGATTTTCTTCTTTATACAAACTTCATTAATATTTATCTAAAGTCATAGATTTTGATACTTTTATCAAACCTTATATTCACAGATCTAATGGTAAAATTCATTTCATAAATGAACCTTTACTATTTCGCAAACTTTTTTCTTTTGATCTTTGAAAATAAACATATCTGATTGATTTGTGTAGATGCATTATCTAAGATTTTTTTTCATAAAAGAATTCTAAACATTTATTTTTTTTATATCACATATGCAACAATGAGTTAAATAATGCTTATAGACTTCAGTATGGCAACAAGTGAGAAAATTTATTCGTAGTTTACTTTCTCCTATTAGATTTAACCATTTGCCATTAGTCTCACTTTGCAGCTAATAAGCCTTCAACTTTGTCATCTAACATGAAAATTTGGGCTTCAGTTAAGTCCTTGTAAAGGTTGAGTTATCTCATAACTTTCCCACTACGATGAGGCTTATCCAATTCATGACTAGAATCCATTTGACTTTCAAATATAATTAAATTGTTAACAACATTTGTTAACTATTTAGTGGCTTCACTTGGAACCAATTTATTAACACTATCTCACCTTATTAAAGGTTTGTAGTCTTTTATTTGACATTTCTTATAAAAATTATATTTGTCATACAAATACCTTATTCGCTTTAGGACTACATAAAAGACAATTTTATATTCCTTAAGGGTGGCCTACACTTAGGCTTATCTTTGAACATATACAAGCTTTTTAGGCTTGTTCAGCACGTGAGCTTAACATTCCCAAATGGTGAAGGGTTGTAAACCAACTTTACTACTCTTCTATAATCTTAAAATTGTCTCATAGACACTTTTGGAGGGAATCATGTTCACCATGCAATCTCTATTGCATTTCCTAACCGGAGTATGGTAATGGTGTGTAATTCATTTCTAATGTGACCATGTCTAACAATGTCATGTTTCTCCTCTTGTAGCACAATTTCACAAAATTGTACTTGGTATTAAGATAATTGGGATAAAAGCCCATTTTCTATCAATTAGTTTTAGTACGTAAGGTTTCTGTACTTTATATTATGATCTGATCATAATATCTTGATAGATTTAATTACCTAATCGATTTTTAACTTTAGTCTTAATTTTCTTGAACTTTTCAAAAATGTAGACTTATGTTGTTTTAGGTAAAGATACTTGTATTTTGAATGATCATCAACTAGAGTGACGAAATATTCATGACTTTATTTGACCTTTACATTCACCAGACCACTTGGGTCAGAATGTGTAAGCCCAAAGTATTCTTCGGCGTTCTAGCCCTATCTAATAAAGGCTCAATGATTATCTTGCATGAAAGGCAAGATCTAAAGACAGGTAAAGTAATTAACTAACTTTTTAAAGAATTACCTCTTACTAGTTTTTTCATTCTATTCAAGTTGATGTTAATCAACCTTAAATGCCAAAGTCAAGTATCGTCTTTTAGGAGAAAATAATATGTCTTTCTATTCTGGATTCTATAATCTTGAATATCTCAGTATTTTGTATTATGATATATGTCAACATTTTAACATATACAAATTATTCTTATTTTCAGCTGAATGTATTTTCAAACAATTTTGAAAATATAAAAAATAATTCATCTTATATGAACCTTTTAGTAATAAAGTTTGAGAAATTGAATTTCTCTTGTGGTAATAAAACACCACATTCAGCATTAATTAACAATTATTACTTAATGACATCTTAATATCTCCCACTACGCTAACTGAGATTGGCTTCCTGGTGCCAACTTGTAGAAACTATTCTATATGTTAAGTATTTTCCAAGAATTACATATTAAATGTAATGAAGAATAAATCTTGATAGTAGATCTTATATCAACTATCTAGGTGGCGTTATTTATATTTTACCAAAAATCTAGTAAATCAAATTTACTTTCATTTATATTTTTCTTCCCATAGAGGTATTTCAAAAATTCCTCTCATTATGACTGTCCTAGCTAATTTAGGAACTGTTTCATTTTATATAGCTTCAGTTATTTGAGTTCTTTTCTTGGACTTTTGTAATACTTAATTTTGGATCATTTAGAGAATTATCTAAATTTAGCTTCTATCAACTTCAACATTTCATATGTTGTTGTCATTTTCTTTATCTTCTAAGCTTGACATTTATCATGTCAACTAAGAGATATGTACAAGCTATCTCATTTACTTTTGATTCGTTCTTCACGAACAATTCAATTAGCATTGGCAACAGGTTTTGAGAACATTTCTCAATAAAGACAAATAAATATTTTACACCGCCATTGTAGTGTTAATGTTACTTTTCCAAGTAATAATATTCTCTCAATTTTGACTTATCAATAATAAAATTAAAATTTATGAGAGAAATTGACATAATATTTGAATATATAAAATATATAATTTAACATCATGCAAACAATTATCCATTCAATTTTAGCATAGGAATCAAACAATTTGAAAAATGAACCTTATAAATCATTTCTAATGCTATGGTACTTTAGTGAGTTAGAACAAGTGCCGCCGTAGGGTAGGTCAAGTATTCCTTCACTAAACTGAGACAATCTCAACCAAGTATTATACCAGAATAACTCTTATTCCTATAATATTTAGTTACCATTAGTTTGGTCAAAGACATCATTAACAACTTTAATGAGCCCTTTGTAAGTGTGACCCATAATTTTAGATCCCGTAGTTTTATCCCAACAAGTGTCGTCGTAGCGTAGATCAAGTATTGGAAACAAAACTACAATCCTATCCTTCTTAGGAGTTCACCCTAATATTGACTCATGCAAACACCTTCCGTAGGGGGACGGTCCAAAAGCTGCCACGAGGCCCCGCATGAATCTCACGATGTGAACCAATGATGGAGACCGTAGGATATGTTGACACATTTCCTTCTCCCACTTACTATTTTGAAATAGGATTTTCTCTTACTTAGACAAATTAGGCTAATCTCATTTATCTAAGTTCCTTAATCTACCTTTCATAACCCTTATGTTGTTAGATTGATTTTAATGTGAATTACTAAGTTTTTAAACTATTTAAAACAAAATAATCACATTATGAGCATGTTTAGTGAAATTAAATAAAATTTGACTAATTCAACTCCCAGGTCGGTTCCCAGTTAGAAGTGTTCCCTTTCGGTCAGCTTAAATACCCCAGTCTAGACAGAACCTTCCATAGACAGAGTTCCCTTATAGTCAATTTTTATTTCAAATTCATTAATCTTTAATTAACTATTAATTATTAGATTAATGAACATAAGTGAATTTATAAATAAATGTTTTTAATCCTATTAAAAATTCACTTGGATAGTCTTAAAAATCTATCATTTTAAACCTTTTAAAACAAATTAAAAGATAATCCTAAATTGTAATCCAATTAGAAACAAAATAAGATAAACTAAATTTAAATTGTTTTAAACTAGAATCAAGAATATCTTTAATAAAAGGAAACCCTAATCTCATTAGGAAAACATGCATTCTAATTAAGAAAGCAAATATCCTAATTTAATTTTTCAATCAATTTCCAAATATAACAATTATAATCAAAGATATGAAAAATATAAATTTATTAGGAAAGTATCTTAATTCTATTAGGAAACAACCTAATCAAATTTTCAAATATAACAATTGTATTCAAAAATTAATTAAGATGCATGCTCATGCTTAACCTATGGTGGGATTTTAATCTAAATGACATACTTTTTGCAACAATCATAACAATTTAAAACATACATCGCATGCATAATTAAATTAAAAACAAGCAAAATTGACCGGCATATTTGGCATATCCTAGAAATTAAAGACTAAATTCAAAATTACATCATTTGAATTTTCCAAGACATATATTGGTCTTCAATTTCTTTCTTTTGTTGGGTCATCTAAATTTACTAACAATTAAAAAATTATATATATATATATATACACACACACAAAATTAAGAACTAAATATAAAATAACTTCCCTAATTAACCAAAATGTGTAGCCATCAAATCTCAAACCCAAGCACTTAAAGATAACAAGGTGCACAGTGTGCCCCCTGACCAACACACCAATGCCACATTTTGATACTTAAGTATATATACACAATAAAATGATAATATGAGGTCCTCTATGTAAATTTGCCCCTGTTCTCGACCAAAATGTTAAAGCTAAGCCTTGAATCTCTAATGTTGAACTAAAGGAAAAATTGTTAACTCAACTAACTTGATCTAAAAAAAAAATCAACCCTATCAAATTTGAAACTAAATCCAAATTGCATAAAAAAATACTGTGTATAAAACAAAATAGAAATCAAGTCTAAATCTTCATGAATGAAAAGCATAAAACTTCAAACCAAATAGAAAATTCACCCAAAAAGTGTAATTTACCCACAGTTGATTAATCCATCTTTGAGCCTACTTTCCTTATTATGATCAAAATTTCTGTCACATGTCGACATTTTTATGTCTATAGATTCGACATCGATATGAGAGTTGAATCGATATTTTCATTATATCATAGAAAAATGGATGAAATATAACTAAAATATCAACAAAATATCACTATTGTGAACTTAATATTAATAATAAATGTAAACTTATTTAAAAGAGTAAAATGATTTTTTTTAATCAAAACATTTTTTATAAATTTTTTATATTAATAATTTTTTTAGAAATATTCATGGACATCGATATTTTATCAATATTGAAAATTGAGACATCAACATTTAAAACTTTTGATTACGATGTAATACGACACGCCCGTTCACTGTACTCAACAACACGATATTGCACATACAAAAAACACATAAACAAAGAGGGAAAGAAAATAGTACTAAAAAAAAGAAAAAAAAAAAAGAATCTTTTCCCTTGAACCAGTTCTGGATTCCCCCTTGTCTACTCTATACACAATTTCCCCATTTCATTCCTTCCCCTTCATTAATTACACCAAAAACATTCCAAAATTCCACTTCATCTCATTATCTCTCTCTCTCTTCCTCACACTTTCAAAATCCCTTCTTCCCCAATTCACTCACCTTCCAAAAACCAATTCAACAAGTGTTTGCATATGTTTTGATTTTTTTTTCAACGTATATGTTCAAATATGTTCACATAAGCAACAATCAATTTAGAAACCACATATATCATATATATATATGAAGAATTAAAATAGCCACCATTCAAAATTTTAATTCTAAATAAAATTCAAAGATTTCTCTGATACTAATTGATAGGAATGAACACTTCATTCCGCAGATGAAGCGTTGGATCGTCTTTGATTTTATTTAAAATTAAACTAAAAATTAAGGTTAAGCTAAACATACCTTTAAAATAATATTATGGAGAATATTCTGGAGGGCCTTTATCTTCTCCACAAAGTCTTCCTGAATATAACTCGAACACAGGACCAAGGCTATTATTAAATCCCAACATGTCGTATGTTCAATAGATTTACACCCTCACAAACAAGAGATACATTATGCAAATTTTCACTAATAGCACATTCAATAAGCATAACATCAAGGCGCTCAATTGTTGGGATTTATGCCCTAAAGCCTCGTAATTAATAATATATTTAATAATTAATAATAATTTTGATTATTTTATTTGCAATATAATATTATCCATTATATGAAAAATCTAAGGTTATTATTGTAACATTGAACAGTATGCAGTTGACATACGAGAGAATCATGTTCAAGAAATAACCTAAAGGGTCATAGTATATGGATAAGGTTGGGTGCCTTATCCTGGTAACACTACTTATACGGCCCACTTTGTAATAGTTACAAATGATTTGATCCATATCATTTATGTGGAGACATGTGAGTGGAGGTATCTTATACAATGAGTTTGTATAAGACTGGACCACGAAATATTTAATCTCTCCTTACAAATCTGTTAATTGAGAAGATTAATATTTCATCAGGATGATCATATGCGACTCGATCTTAATCTTGAGTGAGTTATGAACTTCTGCCTGTGAGGGCTTGTCCTTTGATTTGTATGGGTGAGAGTGGCTTTTGTAGCTGATTCAATATGTCTACCATTTTGGGGACTTGACAAAATAGGGAGCTGGGAACATAATCTCACAAGATGGAATTCACTCCTTCCCATATAGGGTAAGTACATGAATAGTTCCCTTAAGTGCTGATTTCGGGACTTGAACAATGGGGCCCCACCCTCTCACTGGCCCGAGAGAGACTTAGTTTATAATTAGATTATAAACAAATTATTCATTAGAGGATCAGTAGTACTTAAGGTGCAAGATGTAATTATAGGGGTAAAACGGACTTTTGACCCAACTGTAATTACGAACAACTCGTGAATGATCGATTTGCAAGTGATTATATCCATGGACATAACTTGTCCTACAATGCATAAGAGTGCAACTCTATGTCTATAGTGGAGTGGCCTATAGTTAATGAACGAAAATTAACTAATTAAATAGTTTAATTAATTAATTTTGTATCATTGGAACTTATAATTTGTAAGTCCATAAGGTCCCCTTGCTAGCTCATAGTAACACTAAAAGATCAATTTAGTTGAAAGAAATTTTTGAAATATTCAAATTAATATTAATTTGAAGTGTTCAAATTAATATTTAATATATTAAATATATTAAATATAAAAGAGGAAAATATATTTATTGTATTTGATACATAAATATTAAAATTTGAAATATTCAAATTTAATATTTAATTTGAAATGTTCAAATTAATATTTAATATATTATATATATTAAATATAAAAGAGAAAAATATATTTATTGTATTTGATACATTAAATAAAATATATTTATAAAATTTGAATAATATTCAAATAAATAAATATTGTAGGAGATTTGAATGAGATTCAAATAAGTATAAGATATATTTTAATATATTAGATATTAAAATATAATATTTTAATTATGGCAAAGATTTACCCTTGGTCTCTATAAATAGGATCCTTAGGTTGAGCAATTAGACACAATACACATCTCCTCAATAAAGAGAATTAGATATTTTTTTCTAGACCTCTTCCTCTCCAATCCCTTGTGGATTTTCTTTCAAGAGGCTCCCACAAGCCTTGGTCCTGTGTTCGAGTCATAGCCAGGAAGACTTTGTGAAAAAAACAAAGATTAAATAAAATCAAAGACGATCCAATGATTCTGCTGTGGAGTGAAATGTTCATTCATTCAAAAGAATGGCGTCTAGCGCCATTTTCAAGGTCTAGACGCTATCCTTTCAAGTCCAAATGCCTAGCTTGACCTCTTTTCCATTATTAGCCTCATTTTCTCATCTCTTTTTGCTCCATTTTTACCCAAATATTCTTGAATTGTTCATTTTCTCTTGAAATACTCGGTTCCTGTAAAACAACAATAATTGACATCAAAGTTCACGAATTAAGCCTAAAACTAGCTAAATTAATAGGATAAAGATAGCACAAATTGAGTGCTATCAGTAAACCTGGAAAATCATGATATATTTGTCCTTGGGCTCTAAATGTGTAAACACTCTTTCTTGATGAATCCAAATATTATTCAAATTTACATCAAATGAAGTGAAAGAAAACATGTTGTGTGCTATAATATTCTTTCTAAACATGATTCCTTGATCATCAACACCCGTAAATATTCAAAGTAATCATCTGAAATTTTGAGGGGACAATTTTTTTTTTGTAAAGATCAATTTATATCCCTAAACTTTGTGTGTATTATCAATTAAAATCTCAAATTAATAATTATATTAATTTAAACCCTAAACTTCCATAAATGAATCAATTTAATCACTCCGATAGTGATTTATAGATCAAATGGTCCTCATTAAATCTGATTTTAAAACTAATTTTTTAAACCAAATTCCCTCTCATTTTTAAACCATCTTTATTCTCCAAATTTCCTAACTATTTTTCATAATTTTTCAATCCTCCAAAGCTCACAAAGCTTCCATGGTTGCTCTCTCCAAACTCTCAATTTTTTCTTTTCATCTTATTGTGAGATTTTTTTTTTAATTGTGAGGACTGATTTGTTTGAGTGCTATAACTTGTAAATCTACTCCATTGAGCGAATTGTAAGTGCGTTATTTCATTTTTTTCAAACTTTGTAAAGGTTTGGTCCTAACTTGTGAAAATGATCGAGTTTACTCTTAAGAGTAGTATAGCAGTCGAGCTCTAATCCATTGAAAGTTTCATAAGAAATTTTATTCAAATTTCAAAGAGATGCTTGTGGAGTGAGGTAGGTCGAGTTTGACTGAACCACTATAACATTATTCTCTTCTCTAACTCTTTTCCATTTATTTTTGTAATTAATTTTAGTAATTTATTGCATGCTTTAATTTGTTCTTACATTTTTTTTTATTGAAATTGATAGAATTAATTTTCCATACTGTTTATCTATCTTGTTTTTAGCTTTGTTTAATGAATCCTTATTCACCCCTTCCCTCTAGGGTTGTCATACTGATCCAACGCGATCAACTGTGCAACTACCCAAAACACGAGCTTATCCAGTGTTTGTGCAGCTATCCACGACACCCATGAGCAGTGGCGATGCAATCCAACTTCACCATGCGGGGTCTTAGTGCTTGAACCCTATAGAAGCTTTGTTCGTCATTCACCAAAATCACGTCATCGTTCACCTGAAAAAAGAAAAACGTTCCACCATCATCACCTAAAAAACCTCTTATCCAACGACTGTGAGACTACCCACGACATGAGCTCCTCCCTACAACTACAGCGATTCACCCACGACATGAGCTTCTTTGGCGATTATGCTATTACCCATGACACGAGCTTCTCCGATGACTTGTGATTGCCCACCAGACCCATGAGCAACAATAGCATCTTCATGCTCGAACCCTACAAAAGCTTCGTTCGCCATTCACCAAAATTGCATCGTTGTTCACCTGAAAAAGGAAAAATGTTTGTCATGTCGTTCGCCTGAAAAATGAAAAACGTTCGCCTCACCAAAATTGCGTCGTCGTTCACCTACAGAAGCTTCATTCGCCGTTGTTTGAACCTAGATTTTTCGTCAATTAGAGAAGGTAAGAGACAAGGAAGCTTTCGAGGCAAGTTTTAGAGATGAAAACCAGTTATTTTGAAATCGTAGGTTCCAACAGTTATGGAAAATCTCACACTTCATATTTTCTTTTTTTATTTTCAAATATCCATGAATTACAAAATAGCCTAATGGACACATATGTAAATTCAAGCCTATTTTGGGCTTTAATTGGCTAGATCATTGACAAAGCTGAAAATTTTATGAGATCTTAACATTTGTGGAAATTGAGTTTTCAAATGCCCAATACTTATAGTTACCACATTTACCACATGACATTGCTTATGCTTGCATCTCATGAGGAGATTGTAAAAGTGAGCCCAAAAGCCAACCTTATTGAACTAGGCTTTTCAAGGAACAAAAAAAAATTGTTGAAAAACCACCGACCATATTTGGGAACTCTAATTGTAAAAGTTGAACATGGACAAATTCTTTCCTACATTCTCCACAAATAAACCATTATCAATCCTCAATACAACCTTCAATGTGTTCTTAATCAATGAGCTTTCCAACCAAGCATGCATCCGACACCTTCCATGTATGACCTCACAAGAATCATTATCTACATCTCCACAACTTCATCTTCTTCAGCAGTAAAACTATGCATTTTTCAACCCTATAAAATCAATTCTGAAGAGATCAACAGAACTCTCAAGAATGTATGCATGATAATTTTTAGAATAGTCATATTATAGATTTAGTTAATTAACCTGGTAGTAATTATTTTTCTTTTTGCTTTTTACTAATTATTGTTCAACATAGATATTTTTTAAAATAATCCTATTAATCATAAATTGATAATCACCAACTTATAATACAAACAAATGGTCAATTATAACAATCATGGATTAAAATCATGGTAATTAACGAATCAAACATAGCAATTATTTATTTATGCTAAAAAGGATAATTTTGTAAAGAAAAAAGAAATAAAATTGAATGATTTTTTAACCTCATCATATAAATAAATATTTTGTTTGAAATTTTGAATGGGTATATTCGCGAGATTGTACTTCTATTTTTATTTCATCAAAATAGCCTGTTCCATGGAGATAAATTTGAGGGTCGAACCAATCTCTTGACCCATTTTAATCTTTTGTTTAAACTGAAATCCGCAATGCTGCTACCCTGTAAAACAATTAGTATTATAGAGAAAAGAGAACATCTTCGCATCAAAATCTACATTGACCACTTAAATTTAATACCAAATAACCAATTAAATTTAATACCAATCAATCTTACATTTTAAATGTAAAGCTATATTGGAAAAAAAAAATCCAATAACATACAATATAAGCAAAGTTACCTCAGGATTTGCCCAAGCATAACTCAACAAGACATGTATACTTTTCTATTTTGAGACAATGGTTTGAATTCCGACCTGTCACTTGTGATCTAATATTTAAAAAGGGAAAATATAGCCATGGGAATCGAGACGGTGTTAAGCTGCTCAACTCACCATCGTCATCACCATTAAGACGTTTAGAGGATGGCATTGAAGTTCCTCTCTTGTAAACAATCCTAGAAAAAGGACCTGATTTGCTCATCTGCATTTCCATTCTGTTTCCAAATTACAGCTTCCTGGAAACAGAGTAATATCCAGGTGACATCAACAGCAATGCAGGGGCCTGTGCGATGCGTCTTCTAGCTTGCAAGAACAGCTGTTTTTCTTTTTCGAGATACCCAACTAATAAGATCCCCAATCATCATCTACTAGAACTCTTGTGATTAAATTTTGAAGCTTTAACAGGCTTACGAACTCCATATCTTTCTTTCTGATGCCTGTTTCCATGTTCGATTCCTCTCTTTCCACCTCTTCTAGGAGCACCACGCCTTGAAAAATTTGCCCTATGACTGTCTCCTAAACCATCCATCATTGAACTCTTACTATTAGAAGTCGCAGCTCTTTTTTTCATCTTAGATCTACCCCCATCTTCAGTGAATGTATCATCAGTTTTGCTCCCAACGAAACCAGAAGATTTTTCCCACTTCCTTTTCCTGTAATGACCTGATACATTTTTCTTGGGCAGAGAATCTAGCCCGTCGTGTTGCTTATCTCTTACTCTGACAATTGAGAAGCAAGAATAGATGTAATAAGTACGCATTAAAACATATGGAAAACAAGATGGCATGAAACAAATGATTCAGACCCATTAGTAGATGAATCTGCAACATCTGTATTAGCATCACCAGCATCCTTGGTCTTGTTATGGCGTTTCTGCAATTAGACGAGCATAGATAAAAGAAGTTTAGGGGTAATTCAGAAGTTCGCACCTAAAAGTATTTTCTGTTTTACTTTTTCCTTTTAAAAAATACATTTAGCAGGTGAATACTTGAGAAAGAACATTTTTTTAATAAGAAACTGAACAATTTAAAAATGAAAATAATAAATAAATAAATAAAAGCAATGTTTCCATACATTCTTTGTATACTACAATATTTATTTATGCACAACAGTTAACTAATTAAGTATGAATTGGTTGGAACTTGGAACATGTCGTAGTTTCAATTTCATATAAATAAAAATAAAAATAAAAATAAAATAAAATAGAAGTGCCCTTCCAATTACAAATGTTAGTCTAGTGAATAGCCATGAATCCAATAAGCAGAACTTTTATTCAGATTAAAACTGCAGTTAGAAAAAGTTTGGCAGTAAACTACATGGGCTGAAGCAAATCACCTCCCAAAGAGCCTTGATGAAACCCTTGTATTTGTCAGGACTAACACCCTCAATTGCAACATAACCACATTTTCGTATGAGAATCTCCAGAATTATCGTGACCTTTAAGTAAAAGGAACATGGAAGACATTGTGAGGATAATTAACAATTATGGTGTCTGTAGAGGACAGAAAAAGGAAATTGATAGACTGTATATTCATACAAATATTAATTTGAAAAATAAGTTCCTATTGCTATATTTGAAGGTTACCTTCGATCTAAAATGATGCCTTGAGACAGACGACCAAGGTAGAGCCGCTAAAAGAATATCAGAAATTATGCTCTGAAGATGTTTAGCTTGCAAGGAAGACACTAGAACTTTCACAAACCCTAGCACTGCCTATTTAAAGGATAAGATAAACTTGTTATGTCCGAGAATAATATGAGAATAAAAATTAGAACCCAGAGTTAAGATGCATACTTTTATAACTTCTATAGCTTTTCCTCGTAGCAAAGATAAGAGGGAGGGCACAAGATCAGGGATTGAAAGACATATATCTGCGTCTTCATAGACCAGCACTGAGAGTGCAGAGATTGCTCCACTCTTCACGTGAGGAGATGCACCAGACAGATAGCCCGATATCTGAATATTGTAAAGTCACCAGCTCATGAGCAAGGGAAGCATTATAATGAAACAGACTTACAGTGACAGAATCAACCATTAAAAACTTGTCATAATTATTAAACCTAAGTTTTAAACCATTAAGATCCATTAGAAGATCAAGGCAATGGCATTAAAATGCCATTAAAAAAAACAGAGAAAAAAAGAATCACATTGGCTTTCAATACTTTCTTTTTTCCTTTTTAATATGAGTGAACATAATCAACACTCTTGAAATTCAAAAAATATTCAATCAAACTGAAAAATTAATGTAGATTTATGTATAGTTTAATTGTACATTTATTAATATTTTATCTTTGAGTATTTTTTTATTGTCCTTTCCTTTTATAATTAGTTTCCTCGGTTCAAACTTCTAGTGTATTATATTTACCCATTATTGGGTTCTTAGGAAAATAAGAAAATTAATTTCTCCAAAAAGCTACATGGTATTAGAGAAAAACTCTAACATCAAACCCTAGCAGAAACCCTAATCACAACCCAAAACCCTAGTCTTCACCACCCACCGAAAATTCCTTATTCTGATGACACCTCTACCGACGACGACCTCACCAACGTCTTCTTCTTCCAACGAGACATCTTTCGCATGTGCCACAAAAGCGTTTGCATTGTCACTCTCGTTCGCTTGCATGCGTTCGTTTGCAGCCGATCACTCGCCTCCACTGTTTGGAGTTGTTTCTTCAAGGAGTTTGGCTTCAACTTGGCTAGACATCGGAATTGCAGAGAGATGATCGAGGAGTTCCTTCTGTGGCAGGCTAGGATGTGTGATGTTTTATGGGGTTTGTCGGGGGAGAGAAATAAAAGAGTTCTCAGAGGGCTTGAGAGGTCTTGGAGGGACGCGTGGGCCCTTATTAGGTTCAACATGTCTCTGTGGGCCTCCGAGGTTAAACTTTTTTGTATTTACCCATTAGGTCTTATTTTGCTTGATTGGAGGCCCTTTTTTTAGTTTGCCTCCATTTTTCTTTTCTTTTTTGTGGGCTCTCGATTTTTGTATGCACTTGTATTCTTTCATTTTTTTTCTCAATGAAAGTTCAGTTATTCATATTAAAAAAAAAAAAAAAGGACTATTAGTTCAATGAAAAAATATAATACGTTAGACTATGGAGTGACAAAACAGATTTTCAATTGGTCCTCGAAATAGAAACTGAGTACCTACAAAAAAAAGATTTAGACTTTAGACACTAAAAAGAGGACCGATAAACAATAACATCCCAAAGTTGGTCTTCAATTTTCTCCTCATCCCGAAAAATATCACATATTTGGCACTGATATATAAATGGATTCCATTATATATACATATATATATTAAATAAATAAATAAAAATAAAAATAAAAGATCCTGAAGAAAGAGCATATGCACTGACCATAGCCACAAATTTTTGATGTGCATCAGAATTTGTAGGTGACAAATCTTTTAGGCTGCAACTGATACAATGAAGTACGCCATAAGCTGCTTTCCTGCTGTCTTCCTCTGCCTACGTCACAGCATAAATGACATTCGGCATATTAACATGTCAAATATCTCTCAAGTTATTACGTGAGCACAGCAGAGAATACAAAAAGTGCATATCTGAACTCAAAACCTCATCCAATAAGATATCGGATTACAAATTAAGCTAATAACAATGCTACAATTTATTATAACAAAAAAACATCATTACGAAATCCCTTCATGGTATATCTCTCGACTTGCCAAAACCAAAAGTGAAGGTGAGGATCGCTCATGTAGGGATGAGATCAATTACCATGTCGATTCACAATTTCCTTTTTTTAAAGAAAGAAGAATGAATCAAAGGTTTTAAAACAAAGGAGCGTCTTGCTGGAAGAGTGATAATATTGGCTGGCAGAGGATTACATTGCTGTAATTATACTTCAATTTTAAACTCTAAGCACGACCTTATTTAAACAAGATCTGTTCTATAGGTTGTACAACTGTGTCCTTGAGTTCTAAAAATTTTAAACTCTCAGCATCCTATTTATATCAAAATAAATCAAGACTCTTCAGTCAGTGCTCGAGCTTCAGGGACGGTGCTTCCCTTCATGATAACCATGTTAAGTTGGGAATTCGCAAAGCATACAAGAATAAAAAATAGAACACTTTCTTTGATATATCTCCCATTAGTCAGGAGAAACATCTGGGCCTGTTCAAATCCTTGAATGAACAGATTTCAGATGTAGAGAAATTAAATCAAGTCTTCCACTGGATGATCTATCTGCATAATATACAACTCGTGGCTATCTTAGGAAAGGAAATTTAAGTAGGAAACTCCTGTAATGTAGGAAACATCTTTAAATTTAAGTATGTCAAGTAGACATTTAATGAGATTCTTAGCGGCATTATCCCTCAAACACCAGAGATTTCATTGCTCAATTGTTCTCAGGCTACTCCTCCAAAGGAAGTCTAAGATCCCACGAGTGGACTTTACTCTAGCTAGCCTAAGCAGGATTGAGAGGAATAGTAGATATCTAAGGACAAATTATAAAGATCTCACAGAAGTTGACGATCACATTCTTCTTTTGGAAGCTACGCAGTGTCCTGTGTAAGACTTTACCACTATTCTTCCTTGACAGAAATAATAAATTTAATACAGAAAGACTTGATTATTAACAAATACATTTTTTAAAATATATTGTTTTTATACTATAAGAAAATTCAAAGTTAATAAGTTTATGCAATCAATGCTTAGAAAAACGAGTTTAATGTTCTCTCTCAAAATTTACTACTTCCCCATATTACTATTATGTCTATTTATTATGTTTAATAAATGTTTGATATGTTTGTATAACTAGTGTTTGACACACATCTATTGTGCTAACAAGTGTATGATACGTGTCCAACAAGTGTTGGAGCGTCTGAGTGTTTAACACTTGTCGTTGTTGAACACAAACTTGTTACTCAAACTAAAGTTTTTGTGCTTCTTACCACTAATAAATCTTGGGAGGAGATTTGGTTCCTTACTAGGTTTAATACCTTGCTTTGGGTGTAATCTCCAAAGACTTTTATAATTGCTCGTTAGACATTCTTTTGGATTGGAGGTCATTTTTGTTTAGTTAGATCAGATTCCTTTTTTAGGGTTGTCTTTTTGTAGGCCCGGTTGTTGTTGGCCCCTTTGTTTTCTTTCATTGATGAAAGCTCGGTTTGTCGATGAAACTATTCTTCCCTTTTTGAGTTCAAGGGGATTGGACAGCTTTTGTAATCTCCCAGGATAGGGGAGTTAGAAGTCTCATCTTTGCCTCGCCTTTCGTAATTCTCCTTTAGGTATTCATCATTGCATTTTTAGGAAAATAAACATTAAAACAAAAAAGAAATATCACAACAGTAGAAATGGCTTCTCTTCCATCTTTCTTCTCTCGCGTCCAAGGTGAAGGGGGCCTAGGATTAAAAAATATCATAAGAAAGTAGGCATTATCTTATCTTTTTTTTCTAACAAGAAATGAAACTTTTCATTGAAAAAATGAAAAGAGACTCATGGTCAAAGGGAACAAACCCCACAAGGAAGAGAAAGAAAAAATTAAAATTAAAAAACAAAACACAACCCAAATAAACAATCATCCTGAGAAGAACACCAGAAAAAGCTTGGGAAGAGACCCAATCTCTTTGAAGTTCAAAGAAGGCGAAGGGGCAAAATTCTTTCCTTATTGGAAGAAATTTTTGTGCTCCCACGTAAGGATAGGCATTATCTTATCTGATAGAATCCAAGTTCTGATCATTTCGACCAAAAATGAAATGAATGAGGCCATCAGAACTGTTCCTTAATGGTTTTTCTTAACGGCTTTTCTTTCTTTCTTCCTTTCTTTTTAATAATTTTAATTTCAATTTCTTTTAAAGGGACTATTGCTATTTATTGATTATCCCACCTCTGAGATATGTGGATGGCATTTCTTAGTTCAAACTCTTCTGTTTTGCCCATTATCTCAAACTAAAATTTGCATAATGTTTTATTACATTTTCCGCAGATGGCCCGCACAAAAGTTGCAGTGCCATATAAAACTTTGGAAGCATGCCGTAGAGAGTCCCCTTCCACACCCCCCCCCAACCAATTCCCTGACTTCCAAATTTAGTAGGAAAATAGAAGCATTTTCAAAAGTAGCTCTTACACTTTTTAATGCAACTATGATCTCGTTGAGCATAAGAAAAGCCTTGTTGCTCTCCTCTGCCGAGCTAACCTACATAAAGCACCAATAGTAAGTAAAGGTTAGGCCACAGGAAAACTCAGAAAAAAAAATCCACATTCTCATAGATTAATGAAAAATTGCACAAAAAATACAAGTGTGCTCCATAGACTATTTACTTTTTTCCTCCAAGAGTAGACATTATGGCTTCAAATATGAAAATAACCCATGATAACCAACGATGTTGAACTTTACATGTTTCAGAAGTTTTTCAAGTTACCAACAAATACACAAAACAATGCCACCATGGATTTCGGCTAATGATCAAAAAGATGTAAAATCATGGGTTTACATCAGTGGTGGCCAGCTATTTAGATTATTAAATTAAATATTATAAAAAACTTGGAATAACAAATATTGTAAGATCGGCATTGTTCTATTAGTCAAGGTACATGCAGATCCAGACACTAATTTTTTAAAAGATTTCATTATTATTAATAATTTTTTTATGGGAAACTTTAAAATATATTATACATGCAGATCGAGACACCAACAACTATTATTATTACTTCTATAAGTAAAGGGGAACAGCAGCTCAAGAAGGTCAAATAGCGCAAGCATACTTTTAGGATAGTACTGTAATTTTTGTGGGATAGGAGAATGATGTAGTCGTCAGAATAAATAGGCTAAACACACTTATCCAAAATATCAAATAGTGACCAACTTATTCATCAGGTTTTTTTTTTTTTTTTTTTCATAAGAAACTGAGAATATATTCATTCAAAAATCATGTACAAAAGGGAGATAAGATATTCCCCAAAGAGCCAAAGGATTACAAAAGCTTCATAATTGGCTAACACATGAGTGAGATCATAATTACAAAACTCTTAACAAAGAAGACACCAAGAAGAAGTTTGACGTTTGATAAGGTCCCAGATAAACATAATCATCAGCCTAAAATCCTTCTTTTTAATAATAAACAAAATATATTACCAGTGAGAGAAACAATGTATATTAATTAGACAGGACAAGGTATCCCCCAAAATAAAGTAGAGCTAGATTTAGAAGAAACCCCAACTAAACTATAAACAAACAAAAGAAACGCCAAAATTTAAAAGGACGATATTTTTAGACTAACAATAACTATATAAGTGAGAAACTCAAACTCTAGCATAAGCAGCCTCAACTTCAACTTTAATCCTAAAAAGCTTTCTATTCCTTCCAACAAAAATATCCCACTATCTTCCTATTGTTAGCCTAAGACTTGAGGATTTTGAATTTTTCAAATTTCTTTGGCCTCTATTCTTGGACAGGTTTTTTATGATATTCTTTACACATACATACACGGGGTCCTTATCCTCTTATATATTTCGAGTTATCTTATTCTGATACCCTCCTCTATTTTCTATACCAAAAACATAATTTAAAAAAGAAAAAAGCATAAAATCTTTCAAAGATGAGCTTGGAGTTTTGAACCTTTAATGAATGAACCAGAAGAATGTGAAAACAAGCAAACCGACTTCTTTGAGGTGAAGTATCAACAGGACATTGCAGATCAATTAACATATCTACCAGCTCAGAAAATCTAGAAGAAGCAAACCAAGCATGTTCCTGCACCATTTCATGAACGATTAGACTTTAAATATAGTGTAACACAAGTTTATGACCAAAATACAGAGAGATATCACCTAGTCTTCATGAATCATGACAACTGACACTGGATATATGAAGCAAAGCTAGACCTTTATTTTTATCATCACTTAAGTGTACAGTAACAGCTATAACAGAGTAACTAGTAATCTTAAGGTTTAGTAAAAGGCTGGTTGGTTTACAAGGTTGTCGTCAGTAATCTGTTGATTTCAAATTGTCATTTAGTTGGCATGCTTAACTGCCAATGGCAGTTGGCTCCATGTAATAACATGCCAATACCGGGAACAAACAATGAGATTACATTTATAGAGTTATCTTGTAACATCTACCTTATCAAGAATCCCAAATTGAGATCTCCCATGAGAGAAAATGTTAGTCAAGTAAGAAAAATATGAAAAACCTAGAATGAAAAATTTGATGGATGTAGTTCAAAAACAAAACTAAAAGAAAATCATTTCTTACTCAACTTAGCAGGTCTAAAATTCAGGTTACAAAATTTTCCATAAACACTCTGAAATAAATTCCTTAAATCAATATGAGGTTGAGCAATTGTTAACTAGTCAAAATCAAAAGACAAAAATTAGCTTAGCATTTCTCATTTACCCATCATCATTTTGAACAGTTCAACCTTAAATTTCCATATACTATAAAAATAGGTTCCTACAGATCTTAAGTTAAGTAGTATCAAAGTGAGTTTGTATGATCTTTGTGTTGCCTCCTTGAGTTCAGTAGAGAATTTGGAGTTATCCGCTTTCAGAGTGATCAAGAAATGGCAAAAGAAAAGTCAGTATATAGAATTGAAGAAAGGATTGGAATCAAAGATAGTAACTTCCAATTCAAAGGAAGCAGAGAAATTTTCGGTGTGAGTGGAGAAAGGGCAATTCACGAATCAATCTGAATTTTGAGTGCTAGTTGGATTTAAAGGTTGTTAGTGGACTGTCAATTTTAATAGGTGCTGGTTGGATTTAAAGGTCGTTAGTGGACTGTTAGTTTCAAACGACCATTTAGCTGGTGCTCTTAACTGCCAATAGCAGCACACTTCATGTACTGAAAAAACTGATTTTCAAAGCAAGAATTGATTCCTTGAGTTATCCTTAGTTGAATCTCCGTGTAGCAGTGTGCCTAACCTCCAGAATTCTGCTCAAAGTTTGATACGCTTCATGATGGCCCAGCTCATAAGATGCCTAAAAACCAAAATTTATAAATCAACAAACTTAACAAGTCAAATATTTGAAATCAATAACAAGTTAACATAGTGCAAGACAAAGTCTTATTCTCTAAACCATCATTGCTTTCTCATTTAAAGATAGCCAGGTGCAATAAATTGAGTAAGATTTTATATTCATTTTGTAACAGCCAATTGGAAAATCCATCTGAAATCTCTGACTTTGATAAGTAGGAGGATGTGACAATGTTCCCCTTAGGTCATTCATTATAGAGTCTTTAATGATATGTTTTCATCTTTAAAAAAAAAAGGAATCTTTTATCTGTAAAAAACTATATTAAAAGTTTGAATTGTACAATGAGAATTAAAAGTTAGCAATAGGAAATATCTAACGATTAATAAATATTATAAATTAATTTAATACTCTAACAGAAGCATCTAAACTTTCAAGATTAATAATAATTCAACAGCTTAGGGATTAAACTCAATCAATCTAGTTATAAAAACCACAAAAATTTGGCACTTCAAGTAAATAAAAAAATACCTTAAAGGAAAACTTAACAAATTTATAGATCATATCAATTAGATCCTCCTCAGCTCCCCCAATGATAGCTGAAGCTAGCTCCAGCATTACACATCTACAAAAAAAAAAAAGTTTAAATTAAGAATGAAACCGTCACCTCAGTGAGATGCACTTGAATAAATAAATAAACAACAGATAATAAGAATTTGTATTGAAAACGTAGCAATAGGAAATATCTAACCATTAAACATCAATATCAAATGGGAAGAAATTTAAAGAACTTGTAAATCAGACTTAACAAATTAAAAGAGAGAGAGAGAGAGAGAGAAAGAGAGAGAAGCTGATAGACAAATTTGAAACAAGTTTGGTTTGTGGAAATTTCCAGTCACATCAAACCCTAAAAGGCGGAAGAGAAAATGTAACAGAAAAGCCAAACTTGCGCACGAGACGAAGGAGAGTGCAAGCATTAAACTTCTGTCTTCATTTTTGGGAGACGCTAATAAAAAACAGAGAAGGATTGAAGCTGATAGATTCAAAGGGAAGGGTAAAAACAGAACAATAACAAACTTTTTAAAATGTAAGTTAATAGGGGTCCACTGTCCAAACAGAAGATGAAATTAAAATTGGAGGAGCAAAAAAGTTATTGACCAGATACTTCTGCAAAAGAAAAGCAGATGTTGCTGAAGAAAGAAAGAAAAATGGTTGACATTGATTGAAGTGTCGATCAAAGGCAAGGCTAAAATAGTTGCTCAAGCAAGAAAGAAATTGAAAGCTAAAGTCGAAGAAGGGAGAAGAAGCAAGGAATGAAGAATGACCAAGAAAGAAGTCACTGAGCTATAAAATTGATAGTTGAAGTTGAAGAAGAAGTGAGGATCGAAGAAAGAAGAAGACAGAAATTGAAGGCTAGAGTTCAAGAACGAAGATGAAAGAAATTGTTGGGATCATTGTTTTAAAAGCCACAAAAAGCATGTGCTTAAGTGCACTTCATGCTAAGTTAGGTTGCACCTCTATCCTCGCTAAGTATATGCTTCTTGCTAAAATGTAACTGGTTAAATTGAGTAAACAAAAGAAAAATTAAATAAAAAGTTGTTGGTTCTCCTTTGTTTAACCTTCTCATAAGACAGCCTAACAAGACAAAAGAAGAAAATATAGAGGGCTACAAGTCTAACGATGGGAAAATGGGATAGCTGTAAATTTCAAGTGTTTGCAATGTGATTGTGTAGTTTACTTTTATGATTTTATACACTTTGTAATTAGTGTTTGTTTTCCTATAATAGTTAATCCCTTATTTTCTCAATCTTATTCTTCATAAAGAGTTGTCGTCTTAAAATACCGTTTCGGCTAAAACACATACCTTCATGCAAGCAAGCGCTTAATTGCCATTAACATGCAATAAAAAGATGAACTCCGATATATCACGATTTTTCGAATTGATCATGAGGCCTGAAAGCCTCAAAGAATGATAAATTGCAAAAATGAATCGACATTCTCAACACACATCTTAAATTTTATTTAATTTCAACCTACAACATCCTGCACGGAACAAAACCATGGACTTACCTTTGACGATCAATCTCTCTTGTCCCAGAATTTCCTTCAGCATTCTGAGCTAGTTCATCAGCATTGGCTCCTGGCTCCTCAAACTCACCCTTGGTATTTAGAAACTGAAACCTCTCAAGCAGTGACATAAAAACTTTTTTGGTCATGCTGGAGTCCGTGATGGCAGCCAAGCATCCAATGGTATCCTAATAACATACGACAGAAATTGTGTTTTACTAACAAATGTTGTCCACTGCCTAAATATAAGGCCTTCTGAACATCCAAACACATGAGGAACGATAATATCAATTTGCACCACAGCAAAGCTAAACGTAAGCAAAAGCATGCATTAAAAAAGGAAACATTCTCAAACAACAACAGAAAGATGCTGCTCATTATCAATGACCAAAAAGCATCAAAACTCAACAGGATGTTCTAGTGTAACTCTTGATGCGTCCCAAGACCAAACAAACTCCCACGTCAATATAATTGGGTTTTTCATACAACAAATAAGTTATAAAAGTAATACTAATATGACAAATTTTCATCTCCAAATACTTTAACTTCTTGAAAGAATAAATATCAAAGTTTAAGTTTATGCAAAGGTAGATACACTTATCGAGCTACTTCAAATTCCATTTTTCAGGTATACTTGACCATCATCTATCTATACTATATGTCATAGGGGCTTAAGAATAACATTCTTTGTTCCCTTTTCAACTCTTTTATAAATTCACTCAAAATCAAAATTATCCCTTCTTTTGAATTTAGTCTCTGATAACTTCTCTTAAAATCCGTTCAGAAAAATCTCACCTTATAAATCTTAATTATCATTTTTTTTTATAGAAACAAAGACTTGTATATTCCTTATAACAAAAAAAAATAGTTCAAGGAAAAGAAGATGAGCTATCTCCAAACAGCCAAGGAGATTACAAAAAAACGGATTCCCAATAAATTTAATAATCAATTTAACCTTACAAGTTATTAATCACATTAAACATAAATTTATATTATTTTACTTTTAAGATTATTTATTAGTTAAGCTTTTACAATAAATTTAAATTTAAAATAAAAAAGTAAACTTACATATAATTTGTGTTTTTAAGTTTCATTTACAAATTATTCTTTCATTATAAACTTATATTTATTTGAACAAATTTTAAATGTAAACATTTATATGGTATTTAGTTCAAGGAAAAAATAAATAAAATTTTACCATTTCTACTCCTGTTCAATTTATTATCGGAGATCTTTGGTACTTTTCATGTATTAAAGAATCTCAAAATTTTGTTAACAAAAAGTTGATGTATTGCTAAATTATTGTTTTATTAATATATTTGGACACAGGACATTCCACTGAAAGCCAAATAGCCTACGAACCAAATTTGATGCAACCATCAACAAAATCTATTTCTTCTAAGTGGTATGTAAACATGTCCAAATATGTTGACAACACAATAGTTTAATGACATATTAGCTTTCTGTTAACAAATTTTGATGAATTTTTTTATGGAATGAAAATTAATTGAGTTTTAATACATTAAGGTAAAATTGAGAACTTTAAAAGATAGGACTAAATTAAGAATTATCTAAAAGATCATAGACCATTTGGTATATTTAGCTAAAAGTTAATACTTCTACTTTGCGAAATGATATATTGGAGACTTTCTTCATGAAGATTAAATAGCATTTTTGGAATTCAATAATTAAGTACAAATAATTTAATTAGAAACCAGACTATCTAATGTTTTAATTTAAATAAATGAAAAAATATCAAAGTATTAATATAACTTGGTACATTACTAGATTTTTAACTTTTACTTTGCTCCACATCTTACTAAATGGTTTGGTTTCTTTCAAAATTACTTATTAGATAAAAGAATTGACATTTTAATTTGTCTAAGAATAGCAAGTTTCCTTTAAAGTAATTAAGATTTATCTAATTACTTCTTCAGTGAAAGGGATCTCAAGAAGCTCAATAAAAGACATTACTAATCTGATCTTCATTGTCAATAAGGTAGTAGATGAGTGGCAGCTCAAAAGGAAAGACAGCATGATCTTCAAGTTAGTTATTGGGGTACCCTTTCAAAGGAGTTTTGTAATTATAATCTTGTGAATATCACTGCCATCTGGGGCTCTTTTTTGTAATCCAGTGGCTTTTGGGGATAGCTCATTCCCTTTTTTATATCAATATAGACTCGTTTCTTAAAAAAAAAAAAAAAAAAAAAAAAAGGTTAGCTATTGGGGCAGTCTTGATAAGCCCTTGATATTACTTGGAGAAAATGGAACAAGGGATACATCTTCAATACTACTTATTCTATCGTCAATAATGAGCGGCCTTGAGGTAAAATTCACACTTCAAAGGATCTTCATCAAAATGATCCCTTCAATCCGCCCTTATTCTTATTGGTGGCAAATTATCTTAGTCATATCTTGAATTGACGCAAGGAAGATGGGTTGATAGTAGGGTTTAAGACTAGCAAAGATGAATTTTTTTTTTTTTTTTATAGGAAACATAAACCATTTCATTGATGTATGAAATAGATACAAAAAAGTCCTATCGGACAATAATTACAAAAAACTCCTCCATTGAGCAATAAGGGTTGTCAAATTATAATTACAAAAGGGAGGAGAATTTTTACTCCAAAATATAGCAAGATAGACAGTAGAATAAATAAAGGAACCAGTGTTTTGTTGCTTATCTGTGAAGATTCGGGCATTTCTTTCCAACCCCAGATGAAATTCACACCCCCAGATGAAAGCATTGTGAGCATCACTAAAAACTAAAGTAATAAAATTATTGCAATAATCTTAGACATCGGCCTAAAAAATGCAGTTTTTTCATGCCCAAATATAAAAGGAGGTATAATTTAATACTTTACTATGTTCAAATGGTAATTGCAGAGGTACTAGAAGGAAACCTTCAAATGTGAGCGCTTTGTTGGTACAGAATCAACAAATAACTCAGCTAGAGGCTGAAGCAACTTAGCTGAAGATGATACCAACGCCTTCATGTTCTTGCTCACCATTTTCTTTGAATAAACAGATGCATCATTGAAATTTGGTACAACTGTGTTCTGATTCACAAGGACCTACACAATTGAAACAAATTAAAAGAAGACGACAATAACTTTATCAATAAATTAAAATTAAAAAATAAAAAATAAAAATGAAACAAAAAGAAGTAGTAGAATGTACAATAGCATTAAAGTCAACATTATTGTGTGACCTGTAAGGCAACAGCAATATCTTCATGCATAAAGGAGTCTTCTTTAAGAAGTGTAATTAAAAGTTCAGTAAGCATTCCAAGACTTCGGTGCATATCACTAGGATGGCGACAAAAAGCAGGTAGTAATCTCCACAAATTACAGGCACATGTCTGTAGATTTTTACGCGTTGCAATCTTCTTAACTGTGACAAGGGAGTCATTAAATTGAATTCAGCAACAAAGACAATGTTTTTTGAAGAAATCTGAAGATGAATATCAGAATAAAAGCTTAAAATATGAGAAAGCAAAAAATAATGGCCACGTTATCCACTCCCCCAACCTTACATAACCACAAAATTCAAGGTCAACCAGATATGAACCAAAGAATCACCTTTACAACTTTCGTGCTGAAATGATTTTGCAAGGGGCACAATATATTCCAGATAGTACCCAAGTGATGCTCCAACAACATGACTTTGTAGAATTGGTACCAACCACATGTTCTGCACGGTTAAGTCACCAGCATTAATGGATATAGGAATAAGAGTAAGTATCTTCTCAGGTCCCATAGCAGTTACAGCAGATCCTATACAGTTCTGAAGCTGCAAAGTAAAAGTCAGCATTTACTTAGATAAGAAACTGAAGGCAAGGAGGCATATGAAAAAAAAAATCTAAAAAAAAGCTCCAATTGACAAAAATAAGAGGAGGAAAAGAGATTGCAGAACTCTTTGGAAAGAGAACACCGTGAGGAGAAAATAGTATACATTACTTTCCAAAAAATCACTGATCTTTTTTTTTTCTTTTTGATAAGAAACAAACGGCTGTATTATAGATAAAAAAGAATAGAAAACAGCCCAAGCCAAGCGATGAGAAGGCCACTGCCAAAAACACTAAACCATCAAAGCCCTCCAATCATTTATAATCATGAGGTGGGCTATTATTACAAAAATAAATAAACAATATATATATAGATAGATAGATAGATAGATAGATAGAATCCAAAAAAAAAATCAATATCAATTGGTGAAGCGTGATGAGAGTCAGGGAGGGGAGTTCTATCTCGGTAAGAGTCGAACGCAAGCGGTTTTTCTTCAAGTTTAGTACCTCAGAAAGAAAGGTGGAGGTGGAAGAGCATGGCGGAGGTAAGTTGTCTAAGGTGAAAATGTTGCTGGGGATAGTGGCATGGGTGAGAGACGGCTTGAAGATTGTTAGTTCTCGAGCGTCAATGAGAAACTTTTTTAGGCATCGCCGGTGTTTGGAAGGTTTATTTTGGGCTCAGGTGGTTGAAAATGAGAGGGGTAGGTGTTGTGTAGTGGCATTGGAGCCGAGAAAGGGGAGAAAGTCCTCCTTAATCATCTCGAAAGGATTCGAAAGGAAGGGTTGGGCAGAGGTGGGGGAGGCGTTGCATACAATGCTTCAGTGTGGTTTGGGAAACGAGGTTGGGGGGATTTTGAAGGTTCTGTTGAGGAGGATGGATCCCCCTGGTAGGATGACTACCTCTTATGCTCAGTCGATGGCTAAAGGAGGCTCTTCAGTACGAGGGGCGGAGATTCTGGCAGTGGAGAATAGAGATGAGCTTTTTGAGGCCTCTAATTCAATTCTTTTAGTGCAGGAGAGAGCATGCAATCCTTGGGTCAAGGTGGTACAAGGGGTTAAAGCCCATTTTGGGTCAAATCTCTACATGAAACCCTTCAGTGGAAACCTTGCGGCGATTCTCTATGAGGATAATGTTCCACGTTTGAAAATCCTGGAGTTTGATAGAGGGTCAATCCTCGGTTTCCCTCCGAATTTTTTACCGTGGGATGATCGGAAGGTGGCGGAGGAAAGATGTATGGCGTTTTCGAAAGGGTGGGTCAAGGTCTTGGATACTCCCCCTCATCTAAGGTCGGTGAATGTGATTTCGAGACTTGCGGATTTATGTGGAGGGTTGGAAGGGGATTTTGGGACAGCGGTTCAGGGGGAAGATTGGGAGGAGGATCCGTTAATTTTGATGAAAGGAAGGGACGATGGGTATATACCAAGAGGGTGCTTCTTGTCGTGGGAAGGGTGTGACTTTCCGATGAGCTTCTTGTCGTGGTTAGCTGCTAGAACAGTTATCGAAGAAGGGAAGCTCTGTCGGGGTCGGGGAAGGACGGTAGACTGGCGTTCAATCAATCGTACACTGACAAACGGGACAAGGCAGGGGGAGTTGTGGCAACAGGGCAACCTAGTGTTCAGTCTAAGGTTAGAAGAGACCGAAACTTTTCGAGTGATGGGCTTGGGTCTTCAAACCAGTCCCAGTTGAATAGGAAAAAGGAAAAGGACTTGGGTTGTAGCCCAAACCGAAAAGGAAAGGGGCCTTTGGAGTTTGACTCTCAGGCAGAGGTTCAGAAAGCGGAAGTTGGGCTAGCTGGAAACTCTCGTGAGAAGGTTGAGGAAAGGAAGGTGGGCCTGTCTTTTAAAAGATCTCTTTGGGGCCCGAAGTCTATTAGTGCAACAGGACCTTCAAATGCTGGGTTCAATACAGGAGGAAGGGATTTGGCTTTTAGTGAGGAAGAAACAGTTCGACTGGATTCTCCAGGCTTTTCGGAGGAAGCTGAGTTTAGGCCAAGCGATAGAGGTGAGGTCTGTTTGGAGGGAGTACACGGCTAAAAGAAGTTGGGCTCAAGAATGATGGCTATATGTCGGATCCTTCCTTAGCTAGTTATTCGGGTTATGAGTCTTTCTTGTCTTCTCCGATTTTGAAGGATGGTGAGCCCACAAGCATGGGGTTGTTGTTTGAGGAAGCCGGTGAAGTGCAGAATACAGCTCAGGAGGAGGTGATTGTGCAATCAGAAGAAATCAAGGCAGACCCTATCGACATTATGAGGGTGTTGCACAAGGATTGCAAGGCAGAGAAAGGATGCAATAGGAAGAGATCTTCAGGGGAGAGCCATCTAAGTCCGATTTTGGGTGCTGAACCTAACGGACGCACCACTCAGGTACTTTTTCCTTCTTCTAACTTTTCTCCTTCTACTTCTCAGGAGGGGGGAGAGTGGGGTTGTTGTGGCGTCCGGGGGTCTTGGCTGTCCTACTTATCCGGTGTCGATTCCTTCTGGTTCGGGTCTTTTAGGGGGGGTGCCTTACCCGTTTCTTCCTGTTCTTTTAAATCCTTACTCGGTTTCTAGAGGTGCCATGCCAAACCAAGTGGTCGGTTCTTCTGTGATGAGTTTTCCATGGGTTACTTACTGACCAAGTGTTGGGGGTAGCGGTGAATTAGTGGGGGGAGCTATTCCTTTAGCCAATGGGGGCTTTATGAGAAGTCTTAGAACTGAGCTTTTTTTCTTGGAGGAGCAGACCGTTGGAGATATGCAAGGGCAATGGCTTGCAATGTGTGCTCTGTTAGCTTCGGCAGGTATGCAAGCGATCTCGGTTGACGGCAAATGGAATTTCAGGGTTTACAACCCGCTCAGGGCTTTGCAGAGGTGTCGGGAGTTGCCCCGGACAGTCCTAATACAGCAGTTGAAGGTAAATTTAAAGGGAAAAGAAGGGATCAGGAATTAAAGAAGTTGGAGTGCTCGATGCATTACGAGGGGCGGAAAGGCAGTTCGAGACTGGGGGGTCAAGAAGGTTTAAAATGAAGGTGATTTCCTAGAATGTTAGAGGTCTGGGAGGGAAGGAGAAGAGAATGTTGGTTAAGGAGGTTCTTAATCAGGAGAACCCGGATATAGTGATTTTAGTAGAGTCTAAACTTCGAAGTTGTTGTAGGGAGCTCATTAAAAGCCTTTGGGGCAGGAGGATAGTAGATTGGGTGAGTCTAGAGTCGTCAGGGGCTGGGGGTATCCTTTTGATGTGGGATGGTAGTGTGGGTTCCCCTCTCAAGGTCGTTAAAGGCCTTTATTCGGTGTCGGTTTCTTTTCGGTTCCCTGGGGAGGTGGAGGGATGGGTTACTGGGGTTTAGGGCCTCCTAGGCAACAAGGGAGGAAGCGGTTTTGGGAGGAGTTGGGGTATCTTTTCGGGTTGTGTGGTCCTTGTTGGTGTCTGGTGTCATGGTCATGCTTGTCCAGGGCGTGTTGCCCGTAGCCGCATGCCCATCTCAACCCCTTGTTATCATGCTTTCATTGTATATAGTTCATTTTGCATAATAATTAGCTTTCCTTGTATTTTTATGGGCATATGACTCATTGCCACTTTTCATGTTCAAGTCTGTCAAAGGCATAAATCCTAGAATGTACTATAGGGGGGTATGACTAGTTGTCCAACCTTCCTACCCGGAGTTATATGCTATTAAGCCATTGTTGTCCCTTTCTTGCTTTCTAGGGTATAACAATATTATTTCCAAATGTTTTCATGTAATTTCTCTCGCACATTTTAATAAAACATTTTCTCTCGAGATGCGAGGGGAGGCTAGACCATATACAGAAGTAGTCCGCAACTTCCGTTTTTCGTACAGCTGACTTGCTCGCTGGGCTAGAGCAAGTGCCGCACAATCGTTGTCCCGTTGCGAAAGAATACGATTGTGACAAGTGGTATCAGAGACTAGTTGGCTCCTCGAATTGAAAAGTTGCGATCATGTCCGTGACAGAAGAACTAGGCAAGGCCCATGTCGATCGATTGGCTGAGATAGAAGAGCAAATGCTCTTTCTAATAGAAGTACCGGATAGTGTGCGGTTCTTGGAATCTCGCCTGGATGAGATCGCTGCCAAGGCCGACACGATTGACGCTGTGGCAGGCCGCTTAGATGGGATGCCCGTCCAGGAATTGATGGTGAGGGTTGAGGCCCTGGAAGACAAAGCCACTCGACTAGTGGGCTTTGAGCGTGGGGATAGCTCGTCGAGCTCTGTTGCCCATATAGAGGAGCACATCGAAGGTCTAGATAGCGCCCAGAAAGCAATGGTTCAGATGGTGACTGAACTTTCTGAAGATGTGAGAGCTGCCATTGATATTATCTAGGCAGAGGTGGCGGATTTGAGCGCCCGAGTGAATCTCACCATGAGAGCGGTGGGAAATCAAGCTCCAGCTGGAGGCATAGTACAATTAAATAAGGTGAAAGTGCCTGAACCGAAGCCCTTCTGTGGGGCTCGTGATGCAAAAGCCCTAGAAAACTTCATATTCGACATGGAACAATACTTCAAGGCCACAAGTACAGTGTCCAAAGAATCAAAAGTTACCCTAGCAACAATGCACCTGACAGACGATGCTAAACTGTGGTGGAGGTCCCGATATATGGACATCCAAGAAGGACGATGTGTCATAGATACATGGGAAGGGTTGAAACAAGAACTTTGTTCTCAATTCTTCCCAGAGAACGTGGAGATCCTAGCAAGACACAAGTTACAGGAATTGAACCACACTGGGACAATTCGAGATTATGTGAAGCAATTTGCTGGATTAATGTTGGACATTCGAGACATGTCAGAGAAAGACAAGGTCTTTTGCTTCATTGAAGGGTTACAACCATGGGCAAGGTCCAAACTGTATGAACAAAGGGTACAATGCTTGTCGGAAGCCTATGCGGCTGCAGAACGTTTGTTCGATCTAACTACCAAAATAAGCAATGAGCCGTTTCAAGATGCAAGATGAGGCCAAACTTCCCCAAGTAGAGGTAACAGAAATTATCAACCTGGCTCTCCCAAAAGTGGGGAGAGAACGAGCGGAGAACTGAGGGGGGAGATCGAAGGCCTTTCCAACAGAATGGGGGAAATACATGGCAAGCATCGGTATAACAATAGTCCAAAGCCCCCTTCATGTTATCTGTGTCGAGGGCCCCATCGAGTGTATGAATGCCCAAACAGAGCTACCCTGAAAGCTTTTCAAGCCTCATTGGCAAGTACTTCAGGGGCCAAGGATGAAACCTCTGAAGAAAATGGGGGCGACACTCGCATCATAGCGCTGAAATATCTGTCAGCCTTATAGAAGAGAGTGGAGGGAAGTAGACAATCCGCTTCATGTGGTCTTATGTACGTCGACACATGGATCAATCAGAAACTCACGAAAAGTACCATGGTCGATTCAGGAGCAACCCATAACTTCATGACTGAAGCAGAAGCTCGACAGTTGAACATGCGTTGGGTTAAAGATACGGGGAAGATCAAAGCCGTCAATTCGACAGCCCTACCCATCGTGGGGGTCGCATGAAAAGTGTGGGTAAAGATGGGAGATTGGACTAGTCAAACAGACTTTGTGGTCATCAAGATGGACGACTTTGACATTGTGTTGGGGATGGAATTTCTCCTCGAACACAAGGTAATACCGATGCTGCTGGCAGAAAGCTTAGTGATCACGGGGTCTAATCCCACCGTGGTCCATGCCGAGTTGAGACAACCAAATGGGGCAAAACTATTATCAGCCCTCCAACTAAATAGGGATCAAGATAGACGTTGCGACACCAAGGTCCATGTCACTGATCAACCTTGAGGGAGAAAGAATCACCACGCTTACAACTCCTCAATGGAGTGGAGGCCTAAGCCAGAAGTTGCTCGAGAGTATGCAAAGGAAGCACCGAGGTGCTCAAAAGAATGGGTCAAGCACGACCTCATCCGATGAGAAGGCAGGAAGCGTCGATTCCTCCAACCACCCTAAAGAACGCTTTTGAGGCATTGGCCGAGAGGGCACCTCAAGAAGGCAATCAAAGGGAGAGTATGAAGAAGTTTCTAGAACAGTGGAAGAGCAGTCAGAACTCAGAGGTCCGCTGGGACTGCCTTGAAAGACCTGAAGACAAAACTGCTCGTGAGACCGCCGAGTTCGAGCAGAGTCGGTTGATGGAGACGTCAACCATTTAAGTGGGGGAGAATGTCACGGTCATGCTTGTTCAGGGCGTGTTGCCCGTGGCCGCATGCCCATCTCAACCCCTTGTTATCATGCTTTTATTGTATATAATTCATTTTTCTTAATAGTTAGCTTTCCTTGTATTTTTATGGGCGTATGACTCCTCGCCACTTTTCATGTTCAAACCTGTCAAAGGCATAAATCCTAGAATGTACTAAAGGGGGGTATGACTAGTTGTCCAACCTTCCTACCCAGAGTTATATGCTATTAAGCCGTTGTTGTCCCTTTCTTGCTTTCTAGTGTATAACAATATTATTTCCAAATGTTTTCATGTAATTTCTCTCGCACGTTTTAATAAAACATGTTCTCTCGAGACGCGAGGGGAGGCTAGACCATATACAGAAGTAGTCCGCAACTCCCATTTTTCGTACAGCTGACTTGTTCGCTGGGCTAGAGCAAGTGCCGCACAATCGTTGTACCGTTGTGAAAGAGTGCGATTGTGACATATGGCAGGGGATTTTAATGTGGTCCGAAGCCCTCAAGAGAAGGCCCAAGGCAGGAGGATAACTAGGTCGATGAAGTGCTTCAATAGGCTGATAGAGGAATGCAGGTTGTTTGACCCCCCTTTAGTCAATGGAAAGTTCACATGGTCTAATAGTCGATACAAGAGCAGGATCGATCATTTTTTCTGTCCAAAGGCTGGATGGAGGAGTTTCATAATGCTTTCCTTGGGTCCAAGGGTCACGTTCGATCACCGGCCTATTTGTTTGGATTCGGGGGCTTTGAAGTGGGGCCCCTGCCCTTTTCGGTTTGAGAATATGTAGTTGTCTCATCCCTCCTTTAAATCCTCTTTTCCTCTTTGGAGGCAAATGGAGGTTCCTAGGAATTGGGAGGGCTTTAGGTTCATTAGGAAGCTGCACACCCTCAAAGGGGTGCTAAAGTCGTGGAATCGGGAGGTCTTTGGGGACCTTCGTATTAAGAAGAAAGAGGTGTTGGGCCGGTTAAGTTTTTTGGATAGCTTGGAAGAAGGGGAGCAGGGTCTTTGTGATTCTGAGAAGGAGGAGTGGATGAAGCTTAAAGCGGAGTTTGAGGAGATTGTCAGGAAGGAGCATATTAGCTGGAGACATAAAGCGAGGGTGAAGTGGGCCAAGGAAGGAGATTGTAATTCGGCCTTTTTTTTATAGAGTGGCTAGTGGCAGGAGAAGTAAGAATTTTATTAATGTTCTTGAGAACGGGGAGGGGGTTATGCTGAAAGATGACAAAGAGATAGAGGACGAAGTTCTCTCTTTCTTCTCCTCGTTGTATGGTTCTGCTAGTGGCCCTAGACCTTTTGCGGATGGGGTGGACCGGTCCCCTATCTCCTCTTCGGATAAGGCTTCTCTGGATTCTCCTTTCACCCTGGAAGAGATTAGAGGTGCAGTGTTTGAGTGTGATCGGAATAAGGCGCCCGACCCTAATGGGTTCTCTTTAGCCTTCTTCCAAGATAATTGGGAGGGATTAAAAGATGACTTGTGGAAAGTTTTTAGAGAATTTTATGAGAGAGGCATCATCGAACAAAATGTTGGGTGAAACCTTTGTTTGTCTGGTTCCTATGAAGGATAAGGTTACGAGAGTGAAGGACTTCAGACCTATTAGTTTAGTGATTAGTGTGTATAAGATAATTGCTAAGGTGCTAGCTAATAGGATAAGAAAGGTTCTCCCCTCAACGATTTCTGAAGCACAAGGGACCTTTGTAAGGGGTAGACAGATTCTGGATCAGGCTTTGATTGCAAACAAAGCTATAGAGGATTATCGTTCAAGAAAGAAGGAGGGGATTCTTTTTAAGATAGACTTTGAAAAGACCTATGACCACGTGGACTGGGATTTCCTAGATAAAGTTTTAGCTATGCTTTGGTTACAAATGGAGGTCTTGGATGTGGAGTTGTGTTAGAACTATTCAGTTTTCCATCCTGGTCAATGGTAAGCCTAAGGGAAGGATCCAAGCTTCTAGGGGTCTAAGGCAAGGCGACCCTCTATCCCCCTTTCTTTTCTTGGTAGTGATGGATACTTTGAGCAGAATAGTGCCAAAAGGGGTGGAGGGTAACACTATACAGGGCTTCCAGGTTGGGAGGGACCGAGTCTCCCTTTCTCATCTCCAGTTGCCGATGACACTCTTTTCTTCTGTTCTGATAGGGAGGATTCCTTCTTTAATCTGAATCAGTTCCTCAGATTCTTCGAGGCGATTTCGAGGCTTCAGATTAATCGAGGAAAGTGTCAGCTTTTGGGCATTAACTGTGATACAGGAAAGTTGGCTAGATGGGCTTCTTTAGCTGGGTGTGAGGTTGGGAACTTTCCTTCTTCCTATCTGGATCTTCCCATCTGGCCATAATCCAAGGAGCCTCTCTTTTTGGGACCCCGGTCCTTGATAAGGTTCGTAAAAGACTAGCCTATTGGAGAAAGAGTTACTTTTCGAAAGGGGGAAGACACACTCTCATTCAGTCGGTCCTCAGTGGGATTCCCTTATATTTTAGGTCCCTCTTTAGGTTGCCTGGTCAGGTTAGCAAAATTTTGGAGAAGTTAATAAGGGATTTTTTGTGGGAAGGGGTGGATGAAGGGAAAGGGACTCACCTAGTGAGTTGGGGGGTTGTCTCCAGGCCGGCAGACCTCGGAGGATTAGGTATTGGTAATGTCAGGGCTAGGAATAAGACCCTGTTGGCTAAATGACTTTGGCGATTCTATCATGAAGCTGATACCTTATGGCATAAAGTCATTGTAAGTATGGTCCTTATCCTTTTGAGTAGATTGTTGGGGGGGCGATTGGCATTTGCAGAAACCCTTGGAAAGAAATCTCTTCTGAGTTTCCTATTTTTTCGCAGTTCGTGAAGTGTGTGGTGGGGGATGGGAGGGGTACCTCTTTCTAGGAGGATAAGTGGTTGGGGGATACTCCCTTTTGTTCCTTGTTTCCACAGTTGTATCACTTGTCCCGTTTCAAGAATCAGATAGTGGCTTCAATCCTTCAGGTTGATGGCTCTGTGCCCCACTCTGTAGTCCCTCCTTCTCCTTCCTTTGGCTTCTGTTGGGTTTTGACCATTAGGGAAACAACTGAGGTCGTCGAGTTGTTGTCCTTCCTTAATCAGGTCCAGTTGAGTCTCACACGGGGGGATGTTCGTCTTTGGAGTCCTTGCCCTTCGAAGGGTTTCTCTTGTGGGTCTTCCTTCCAGTCACTTGTTAGACCGAACCCTTCGAGAGATTATGCTTTCATCTCGCTGTGGAATAGAGATGTCCATTTAACCCGCGGGGCCCACCCCAGAACGGGGCGGGGAATCCCCAATTACACGGGAATGGGGGAGGGAGCGGGGAGGTTTTTTTCCCCATTGGCTAAACGGGGACGGGGACGGGGAATATATTCCCCTCCCCGCCCCGATTAATAATATATATATATATTATTACCTATAAATATAATTTTTTTTTTAAAAAAAACTATAGTAGGAATTAGTTTAAGACTATTTTGTTATAAAAAAAAATTAAAGTTTATGTTGTAATATTGAAATTTGAATTTTTAGAAATTAAGTTATTTCGACATTATAGTATTTTTACTTATGGTATATTATTGTTTTTATTAGGAAATTTTATAACATTTACTTTAAATAGAATTATATTGAAAATTATTCATTTAGAAATAATTTTTATTATGGTTGAGAATAAATTTAAAAAAATAAAAAAGATAAAAAAGAAAACAAAAAAAAAAAAAAGAAACGGGGAAAAATTCCCCTCGGGGAACCCGATCCCCCCGAATTCCCCGCGGGGAATCCCCGCCCCGATCCCCGCGAAATTAAACAGGGAATTTCGCGGGGACAGGGAATGAAATGGGGGGCGGCGACGGGGACGGGGAATTCATTCCCCGGCCCCGCCCCACCCCGTGGACATCTCTACTGTGGAAGGTAAAGGTTCCCAAGAAGGTTAAGTTCTTGTTGTGGCAGGTTTGGCACGGCAGGGTTAACACTCTTGATCGGATTGTGGCTCCTGGTTCTCCTTTAGTTGGTCATTTTTATTGTATTCTTTGCAAGAGGGCAGATGAGGACTTGATCCATACCCTCTGGGAGTGTGCTTTTGCGCGTGGAGTTTGGAGTTGTTTTCTGACCGAGTTTGGCTATAGTTTTTCCAGGCTTCAGAGTTGTACTGATTTGCCAGTGGAGCTCCTTTTTTCGCCTTTTCGAGAGAAAGGTTTGTTTTTGTGGCGAGCAGGGGTTTGTGCTATTGTCTAGTGCCTGTGGACCGAGAGAAACAATAGAATCTTTAGGGGGAAGGAAAGATTGTTTTGTGATGTTTGGTCCCTTGTTAGATTCTATGTTTCTCTCTAGGCTTCGGTGTAGAAGCATTTTTGTAATTATTCGCTAGGTCTTATTTTACTTGATTGGAGCCCATTTTTGTGAGCGGCTCCCCTTTTTTGTGGGCCCTTCTTTTTTGTAGGCCCTTGCATTCTTTCATTTTTTTCTCAATGAAAGTTTGGTATTTCATCAAGATGCATGGATGGATTGATGGATGGATGGATGGATATTTTGTGGTTCGTACACCAAGAAGTAGTATGTTGTACATACTCCAAAGAGATTCGACTGGTGTAGATCTATTCTCAAAGGTATTTTGATTTCTTTCCTTCCAAATTAGCAAAAGAAGCACTCTACTCGCACAACCCCACAAAATTCTAGCTTTTTCCTTGAAGGCCTTTCCCCCTGGAGATTCCAAAAGCCACTGATCCACTTTCACAGGGAGGCAAATCAATAAATCAAAAGCAGCAAAAAGGGAGGCCCAAAGAAACCGAGCAACAGTGCAGTGGATAAAGATATGATCTAAAGTCTCTGACTCTAACCCCCTAAGATTCACGACTTCCCTACCGTCTCCCAACTCACCAGAGGCGCACTCCTCCCTTCGTCAACCCCTTCCCACAAAAAATCTCTCATAAGCTTCTAAGATATTACAAACAGCACAAGGGGCTCTAAGGAGGGAGAAGAAATACATGGGAATTCCACTCATGACCGAGCGAATGAGAGTCATCCTACCACCCTTGGAGACAAAACTTCTTTCGAAGTAGCACGTCTCTTACGAAGCTTCTCAATGACAAGATCCCAGAAAGGGATAGTTCTCGAGTTATGGCCAAGAGGCAGCCCTAAATAGGACAAGGGGAAAGATCCAACCTCACAACCCAACATATTCACCCACCTACCCAACATTTGGCACTTTCCCCTGTTGATTTAAGCCCCAACAAGACCTCGAAGAAAGCTAAGATGTAGTTCAAAATGAGGAAAGACTCCTCTTTGTCGGAACAGAAGAAGATAGTATCATCACCGAATTGAAGATGAGAAAGAGGAACTTTTTCCATTCCTACTTCAAATCCCTCGATAATATTGTCTTCCACCCCTCTCAAGGCAATTCTGCTCAGAGTATCCACCACCAACTGGAAAAGAAAGGGAGAAAGGAGATCACCTTGTCTAAAGCTTTGCGTAGCTCGGATTCGCCCCCGGGCTTATGGTTTTACCATTAATGAAGATGGAATATTAAACCGACTAGATGCAGCTCCAAATCCACGACCTCCACTTGTAACCAAAACCTTTCTTCTTGAGGACCTTATCCCGAAAGTCCCAATACACATGATCATAGGCTTTCTCAAAGTCAATCTTAAAGATGACTCCCTCCTGACGTTGATCTCGATAATCTTCAATAGTCTTGTTAGCAATGAGGGCCTGACCAAGAATTTTCCTTCCCTCAATAAAAGCACCCTAGGCCTTAGAAATCATTGAGGGGAGGACCTTTTTTAATCTATTGGCCAATACCTTAGCACTGATCTTGTACACACTTGTGATAAGGCTGATGGGTCTATAGTCCTTAACCTTATTCACCCTTTCCTTTTTGGAGATAAGGCAAACAAAGGTTTCATTCAAAGTACTGTCCAAAGATACCCCTTCTAAAGAACTCCCTAAAAACCCGCTCCAAGTCCTCCTTAATGCCTTCCCGATTTTCTTGGAATAAGGCCATAGAAATTGTTTCATTTTTCCATAGAAATTGTTTTGTTCCACAAGGCATTGGCTTTCAAAGGAGAACTCCGTAATTGGGGGAAAAGATAGAAGTAACAGATTTCCAATCCACATACTTCCTTTCTAAGAAAAGGAAAAAAGGCCCACAGTCTTCCAATTCACCGAGTGGCTGCAGCCATCTCCAAAACCTCCTTCCCGCAAAAGATCCCATAAGATTTTTCCAAGGCTTTGGCAATCTTAGCAAGAATTCTGAAAACATGAAAACATGAAGGTAGGCATGTTGGAGAAAACAGAGCTGACCAAGATCAACCCCCTGTTTTTGAAAAAATCTAGGAGGCTTTTCTCATTTTTCAGATTTTGCACTGACCTTATCATAAATTAAGTGACCACACTACACAATAGGTAGATTCCTTATCTTTATCTATCCTCAAAAGAGGGGATCACCATAGTCCTGCATGTCTTTGATTATCCCATATTTTGAATTTACAAAGAATAAATTAGAGTGCACCAACCTTTGTGCACACAAAATTCTCGCTTCCTCCTTACTTCCACAGCAAAGAGGAGCTTTACCTAGTTGGAAAGGATTTATCATACTACACATTTCGAAAAATTAAGAAAGGGTTTTTCATACTATCAAAGATATTTGGCCCATGAGTTCCTTAGTTTAAGTTACCATAGGAGCACTTGATGGGTTTATCCCTTAGTTCTGTACGGAAATCTTTTATTTATTTTATATTATTATTGTTTCCTTGTTTCAACATGGCCTCCAATGGGTTTACGTTTATCCCTTAGTTTGTACAGCAAGTTTCTCTTTTATATAATTGTTCGTTCCCTATTTCTGCATAGCCTCCCTGCCTTCCATTCCCTGAGTTTCCCCCTTGGCTCTAGCCTCCTTGATGGCCCATGCTGCCAGGAACTATAAGGTTTGCTCCACCAAGATTGAGTGGAATCTTTTCCATAGAAGTTGACTTCAAACACAGAGAAACTCAAGCAAAATTCATGAGCCTGGAAAAGATTGTTTTTACTTCATCTATCTACACTGGAACTGCATCCTACGGCTCTCTACTTCCTTCCATCTTCTTCTCTCAACCCCTTTAAATCAGAAGTTTTCCAAGAAACTGAGAAGTGAGGACTGTGTTTTCTGGATTGAGAAACCTACTAACAGAGAGGTGCTCATGCAAAAATTGCTAAGCTTGAACGCTTTGGTAATCCAATCATCTCATGGCCCCTGTTGGTGAGGAACACAGGGATTCCATAGCTCATCCTTAACTACCCTGTCTACGATGTTGTTGCTTCCTCTCCCTCTGACCAGATGCATCAGATACTTTTTTTTTTTTTGGGGGGGGGGGGGGGGGATAAGCAGCTGAGAGAAGTATATTTCACACAAAAAAAAACCAAAAGAACAACCTAATGGCTGAGGTAGAGGGAACCCTCTCCCAAAGATCTACAAAAGAAAAGCCTTCCGATTGTTAATATTAATCATCATGGATAGGCAATAACTACAAAAGAATTGTGTGATTTGAGCACCACCAAGAAGCACTATGCTTCACATTAAGACAAAAAGAATCAAAAAGAAGAGAGCTTATCTTCAAAAATCCTAAGGTTTCTTTCTCTTCAAAGGTTCCACAAAAGGGCACGCGTAGAGCACAACATCATAAGATCTTGCTTTCCTTTAAACATCCAACCACCAAGCATTTCCACAACCCACTGATCTATCCTTTTAGGTAGACATGAAGGAACACTAAGCTCTTTGAAAATAACTGACCAGTGCCTTGCAGCAAAAGGGCAGTGGGGGAAAATATCATCCAGAGTTTCTTCACTTTCCAGGCAAAGACAGCTAACCAAGGGGAAATGGGAGCTTGTTTTGCAGCTTGCAGCTTTTCATGAGTATTTATGATTCTATTGGTCATAGACCACAAGAAGACTTTGATCTTCTTCGGTACATCGCACATCCAGATCCATTTTATCAAAGGATGACAAAACCTCATAGTCCCTTTGGAGAGCTTTAGAAAAGCAGATTTTTTAGAAAAGGTACCAGAGGGCGGGTCCAACTTCCGCTTCACTCCATAGTCCATCTTTGTCATTACCCAGAACTATGGAATTTAGAAGCTGTATAGCGTTGAACCAATCCAACTTTTCATTTCTCCATCAAAAAGTCCCCTCCTTATCCATAGATCCCAAGTCTGCTGCTCCCCAATCCAAAATCAGCTATTACAACGCCTTTCTTATTTGAAATTGCATGTAAATCCAAAAAAGACTGTGCTAGGGTGTTTGAGCAAACCCACTTATCACCCCAAAAGCAAATTCTGCTACCATTCCCCATTTTGAATTCCATAAAACTGAAGAACTTGTCTTTATCTTTAACAATGCTTAACCACACCCGTTGTTTCCCCTTTCTGATTGAAGAGCTCAAAGCCCAGCCTTGATGCTGCAGCCTAGATGCCTCAGATAAGTTTTTTATTGATGCATTGTGTTCAAATACTCTCCCTCAAGCCCTGTTTACTCTTCAAGTTCAAGGCTTTCCTTCCTCTTTCGTAATTTTATTCATCAATTTAATTAAAAATTTGTCACTTAAAAGAAAACTAAATTAATGAACACTTCACGATCAACATTAGATATAAGCCAGAAAGTTTGAGAAACTTGTAGGATATTGATAATTGGCTTTAATTAGCAGTTACATGATATGTAAATGATAAACTGCTTACGTAAGAATGGACATGTACATGTTAAAGCCTAATGTTGATTACACTTACATTATCAACATTAGATATATTCCCTGCGATATTCATCAAATCAGCAAGTTTGAGCAAAATTTGTTTCATATAGATGAAAGAAGTTGTTCCTACAATGAAAATGAAAAATACTTAGAAGATTCAGTAACTTTGAAACATATTAAAAATTTTAGCAAATCAAAGTATAAACTACAGCAGCACGACGAAAATTAACAGCAAATAAAGAAAGAGCAAGGAGAAAATAACATAATTGATTATAGTGGTTCAAACACGACTCTGGTAGCCCTACATCCACCACACAACAGCCAGCATCAGAGACTTTGATTATCTCTTCAAGAACATGAACGAAGCTCAGTGCAATCTTCAGCCATAAAGGGAAAAACACCCACTGTCACTCACTCTGAGCACGAGAGGTAAAAAATTTCCAGAATGATTATGTCGTTCCTTTCCCATAGACCCATACTAAGGGCTAACTCTGCTATTAAAAAATTGCCCTCCCACCCGCAGAAGATTCTCTCTCTCTGTTATGGTTAGCTACCGTGATCATGTTATATTTTCTACCTAAAGACTTCCACTACAATCTATTTCCCTCTAAGGGTACCTCCAAAGCCATTTAAACAATAATGCAAGTTCTTCCCCTAAACAATCCATACACCAAGTCAACAACCTCACCAGAAACGTTTTGGGAAAAGGCACCAAATCTCAATCCATAAGATAACTTCCTCCCACTTCATCAAGACTTTCCAACATGCATTGATGCCTCCATGGACCAAAGACTAAAAAAATACTTAAAGTTTCTTCAAGCACTTCCTCTTCCAGATCATTTAGCCCAAGACTGATGGATGGCAACATTTACAGTAATAAGGTTAAAATAAAACTGACTGGCAACAAATTGCCTAAAATTATCCAGCTTCCAGGACCTGCAACCAAAAAACGATCAGAAATAAAAACCCCTAATTCTATCCAAAAGGGAAGTTCTCCCTAAAACTGAGAATCAGCACCTCATGAAATCATCTTTCCGCACCACAATCCTACCTTTTAATATCCTAGTCTCCAAGAATCAAATGGTGAAATCATTACCAAGCTTACAATACATTATTATTAAATTATCACTAGTTCCAAAAAAAGAAAAGAGTAGTTTAGCTATTTAAATTATTCCTACATATTCATTCTTGCTCTCATTGGACATGTGTCCAACACCGAACACTCTGTCCATGCTTCTTAGATTAGGATCCTATTCACATATCTGTGGTTCGTAATTTAATTTCATCTTTTTTTATTTCAATTCTGATTGTATCTAAATATAAAATCTTATTATTTTTTGAGTCACTCATATGTTATTCTGCAATAAGACATGATGCAGCCAGGAGGAATGCTAGACATTAACTTTTTTTTTTTTTGTAATTGATGGTTATTCTGTCATATGCTCTTTTTATAATCTAAATGTTAATGAAAAAGTTAATCACCAACCATGTAGGAAAGTGTAGCCAACACTTCGGCAGGCAACCACTATCCAAATACAGAACAATCAGAACAAAAATTTCAAAAACTTCTTCTCTATTCTATCAAAAGTGAGCGTAAGTTTTGAAAAGTAATTGCAATTGCAATACAATAATTTAAACTTAAACTTCTAAATACATTATCAATATATTTAGAGATGGAAAAATCAGTTAATTCATTTCATGTATAATTGATGGATGCATTAAAGAAAAAAATAAGCCATAATTATATAAGATATACAGAACTGAATCATAATTAGTCATGTTTGACCCAAACTATGTGTGGAAACAACAATAATAAACTTAAATTTTGAATCTTTCAATAATTACCTTTGTTGAATTGCAACTATAAGCAACTTAGTAACCAAATCATAAAAGAAATCAATTCTAAAATTAAGATTTATAATATATGATGTCAATATTGGAGACATACCTAGTTTGAGAAACAGAGCAGATATGACATCCAAAATATATTTCCCAAGATCTCCATCATAACTATTCAGAACATCCTCAAAAATGGCACACGTTGATTTTATGGCTTGTACTTCAATGCTCTCCAGGTTGCAGTCTTCTAGACATGGATCTTTACCAATCAAGCATTCCTGATCCACATGATCCTGTATTAACTCCTTCAATACACTAGAAGCACGTAAAGCCTTACTTGCATCGGAAGTCAAAAGACCTGCATCATTAAGTTAACAATTCCAATACATAAAGATGTGTCTGACAGCACCAGAGGTGGTAATACATCACACATAACATAGACAAACTCCATTTTCCAACTAAAAAAATTCCATCAAACAATGATACAAGCCTTAGTCATGAGTATGTAGGACAACTTTTAGTCAACACATCATTAAAATTGAAACCAATAAAAATTCAATATGTTACTCTACAATAAATGAAAGACATAGAATCAGCAAACTAAATTATGGCACATCTTCCTTATAACCATTGATGACATAAGTTAGTCTAGTTATGAAGTATGTTGGGTGAAACTAAAAGCAAGTTCATAAGGGCTTACATCCAAGTAGACAATATCATATCATAGTGAAAAGATATGGAAGCGAAATACAAAATAAGTTAGTCTAGTTATATTTTGATATACGGAAATTGAGCTCCAAACCAAAATTAGCCGAGTCCTCCCAAAGCTCGGGCATCACTCTATAAATAAAAGAGGTCATGCATTCAAGCAAATTAAAGATTTTTTTTTTATAAGAAACGGGGAATGTTATATTTCTTTTTTTTTTTTTTTGGACTCTCAAGTCTAAAGAGTTTTGTAATTACTCCCTTAATATGCTTTTGACTAGTTGGAGATCCCCCTGATAACTCCCTGGCTGATATTTTAATGAAATCTTCACTCCCATTTCTTATTAAAAAAAATATTAATAAGAATTAAATTAATTTAAGAAAACTTTTAAAGGCTCTAAAGAATCGAAACACTCCAAAGACTTGGACTTGGTTAGAATTTCTGCTTCATCTTGGAGCTCCATTTTTTTTCAGCAAGAAACGAACTTTTCATCTTGGTGCTCCATTTCTAAAGACTTTTGTAATTATGGCTTGATGCATTGAACAAGACTTTGTAGACATTTTGAAGACTTAAGTATCCAAGAGTTGAAGACCAAGTCCTAAAGAATTTTAAGACTTCAACAAATTGGTTAATCTCTTCACAATCATTAACCAAAAACTAAATATCTTTGATCCAAGAACTACATCGATCAACCCTCAATCCGAAGTTTCCATTGAAGGAAAAATTGTCTTATTAGAAATTGCAACCACTTCAATATCAATGAAATTCATATTCATTCTACCATTTCAAGTGTTCAAAATTTTGTGTGAACAGTCAGTCTACTCAATACATCAACAACATGGGTGAACAGAAAGGAGAAAGGGATAAAGAGGATCTCCTGTATCCACAATCTTCAAATCTACTTCCAGCTTTTCAATTAGGAAAGATAGAAAAGGTGGGTAAGGAATACACATCGGAACCCAATCCTCCTAGCTCTTACGAAGTCTTTCTTATCAAGAATAGCATCTAAAAATTTTCAATTGACCCTATAATAAACTTTTTTCTAGATTAATTTTCAGAATCAATTCTTTAGCCTTCCTTTTTCCTACTACCATTTACAACTTCATTAGCATTTGATATAGCATCGTCCATCATTAATGAAAGCTAACTGGTTTTTCAAGAAAGTATTATGAGCAAATTTTTAATTGTCTCAATAAGGATCATACAAATGATTTTGCAAATAACAATTGCCAGACTTCTTCGACAAAAAGATGCACAACTGTCCTCATCATGGTTTTCATAATCCATAATCATGAGTGGGTGGCATTAAGCATGAAAATCAATAGCCCAATTCTAAACTTAAACTGAGATCAAAGAATTTGGAAATTGTAGCTTTCTACACAAAATCTCAGAGCTCTCTTTTCAAATTCCTAAGGATGATTTTGTTAGGCAAGTAATTGGTATGTGTTTTACACAATAGATATTGAAGTCATCATATCTTCATTCAAATCCTTCTTTGTGGAATAATTTTTTCTTCCATGATGAAAACCAACCTGTGTTAAAACTCTTTTCTTTCTTTATATAGGAAAGTTCATGCATTTTAACTACATTGAAAGGGGTACGCAGGTGGCCTCAAGAAAACCTCGACCAAACCAACGTGGGGCTAAACAAAACAAGTTTACAGCAAACTAAGATTCAAGTTCACAAGGAAAGTTTTGGTTTACCTGCCATATAACCACAAACTACAGGAAGATTTCTGATCGCTATGCTTGAGCCTCCTGCATCCATGGCACGTTTCAACAACGTGGTAGCAGAAAGCAGTGTGTCCAAGGGGTTCTTATCTCCCAAAGAAAGGTATGAGCCAATTGAAACAATAATGCTTTCGACCTCCGAAACAATAACTCCAGCTTTTAAAGATTTAAGAATAAGTTCGATAGCTTTAAAACTGTGCCCTGTAACTACTGAGTACTGCGGATTTACAAGTTTAATTAATTCTTTAAGCATTTTGAAACAAACTTTTTTAGATAGTAATGGAATAGCAAGAATGATAACATTCAGTATGTGCAGGACATCAAGATGTTGACCATTTGACTGATTATCTTCCTCACGCCCATCAACAAGGGCGATGGCACTTAATTTAATAGCCGAGGGCATGCAGCTTTCCAGAAGAGAAAAAACCAACTTGCTCGCCTCTTTCTTAATAGCAGAATCCTTCAAAGAGTTCAAAAACGTAATAAGAGAATCTTGGGCACAACGTCGAACCTGCATTCAGGAATGGGCATATCAAATCGAGGATATCCACCCCTAAGCTACATTAAATAATTGCCCACAAAGATTGGTTCTGGCAACTTTCAACTTTTAAAAAACAGCTAAACAGCCACCCATGGAATACACTTTCGCATGAAATACAAATCAAATGCATACCTTGGGACGCCGGTCAACAGAAAACTTCAGCAGAGTATCGAATCCTAACTGAACCGAGCCCCAATCCTCCAAATTACAAAATCCTAACAAAATCCCCAAGCACTTCACTGCAGCTCTCACGGTGGACACAGTCAAGCTCTTCTTTCCCAATAGTACCACCAGTACGCCCACCGCTTCGCTTGCATTTGAAGCAGAAATTCCCCCTGGCGGCACCAAGGGGAGCGTAATGGCTAAGAAGGACAACAAAGCAGACAAGGCAGTGGGGTCCACGGTTTCGGAAGCGGAAGCGTTATCAATGGCGGAAATAGCGGCGGCAAAGTATGCGGCGGGGGTAAGGGGGAGGGACTCGGCCCCGAGAATGGAGCGCATGGCGACGGCGGAAGCGAGGAGATGGCGGTGCTGTGGAGCGGAGGACTTGGCATAGCGCTCCATGAGTTGGGCGCAGATGTCTGAAGCATCACTGAGAGCTACAGCTTCAGCGTCATCTTTGTCCCGTTCTTGTTGCTGCTGCTGATTGCCTTCTGACATGGATTTCATTGCTTATTTCTGGGTACAGCAGAGTTTGAGAAGACAGCTATGGGATTCAAAAGCCGAATTGGAGGAAGAAGAAGATGAAGGGTTTTGGGTTTTAGCTGTTCAGAGCATAGCCTCTTTTTTATTTTTCTTTTCTTTTTTATTAACGGCAAATTACCTTTTTTTTTTTGTTTTTTGTGTGTGCATTTGAAAGGCAAATTACCATTTTAAGTTTTGTTTTTTTTTTCTTTTTCTCAAATAAAGTTTTTAAGTTTTTTTTTTTTTTAAGACTAAAATATAGGTACTAATCTCTAATTTTTTAGATAATTCTCGATTTTTTCCCTTAATGGAATAAAAATCTCAATTGACTTTTTTTATAAACAAATATTAAAATTTGTTGACAAAAGATTGTTGTGTCACTCAGGTGTTATTTTACTAACATATTGGGATGTCCAAATATGTTAATAAAGAACTTTTTGTTAACCATTTATTTATTGAATAATTTAAGTGAGAAATTTTTATAGGTTGAAGGAAAATTTTGAGAATTTTAAAACATTGAGAACCAAACTAATAATTATCTATGAGTGTTTGGTTCACCGTTTTGAATGTTGGGAGTATGGATTAGTTTAGCCAAACTCATATTTGATTGATTGGTAGCTTTATAAACACGGTTTACTACAACAATTAATTCTTACTTCCAAGCTTTGCTACAATATTTTATAATTAGTCCCTAGGGTTCTTAAGTACATATTTTGATTTTAGTCTCTCTTCTAAATTGTTTTAACCTTTGAATGAAACATACAAATTAAATAAAAAATAATAATTAATGGTAATTTTAATAATAAATAAGTAAATAAATTTAGTTAAAATTGCAAGTAACAAATAATTAATTCATAAGTTGACAATTGAGAAAATTGAATAAATCGATCAAATCAAGTTGGTTCAGTCTATTAAAATTGTTACGGGTGAAAGTTCACTTGGGCCCACTAGGGTAAGCCTAGCCCATGGGCCGCCAAAAAGGAAACAAAGTGCCCCGCAACCTAAGGGCCGAGTAGTATAAAAACCAGGAAAGAATCGTTATGTCGTGGAAGAACCACTACCTTGAAAGAAATTTCGGCACGACCTCGGTGCTAAATCTTTTATTCCAATTGCTCCCCAAGGTTAACACAAACACCATTCACGGATGTGCACTCGTCAATGAAGGATTGGAATCAAGATCATAACAATGCTCAGAAAAACATAACACGAAGAAGATGATCGAAAAACAGTCTATCGTTCTGGTTTGAAGAAAACCCAAATAAAAAGGAAAAAGAATTTCCAGATCTCAGATCTAACACTGAATGAGGAGAAAACGTTTTTTCCAATTAAGGCAAAAACGTTTTTCAATTAAGACAAATGGTAACAAAATTAAATTAGAATTAAAATATTTTAGTTTTAATTTTAAGTGGAAAAAGAAATAAAAAATTATTTTCTTTTTCGCATGTTTACCCGAATCTGTCCGACCAGACGGTGGCGGAGGGCGTGTGGGGAGGTATTTTAATACCACTATAACCACTTTTTACCAACTCATATATATCTTTTACAATATAAATCACCTCCTCATCCCTAAAACTTTCCAATGTATAACAAATGTATTCCATTTCCTATGTGAGTTTTTTTTTTTTTTGGGCCAAGGCCCAGGTCATTCCCAACAATCCCCCACAAATGACTTGTGAAATAAAAGAAAATAAAAGAATAGTTTCCTGAGCAAAAAAAAAAAAAGAATAAAAGAATAAAACGTAAACATCAATATCCTTCGATTTAAATTGATGCTTAGTGAAGTAGGGCAGCAACCTAATTAAATAAAGTGAGTAACCACTTGAACTTTTCAGTAATTATGGTTGAGACACCCACAACAAGTTTCAGTCCTTGTGTTTTGTCTTGATTCTGCGATACAACAGTATATCTTGTGCTTTTTATGGCCATGCACATAAAACCTCGAGTCACTGTGAAAGCTCTAGAAAGAGATCCTTAGACTCTTTTATAGAAGGCGGCCACACCTTCACAATCACGTTAATTGCTTCATCAAGTCTATCAGAGACAAACCACTCAAAACTGAGCTATGAAGACTTTCCAGTTGTCCATCAAGTCCATACTTGGACCACTCTAACAAATGGGCTATGGATTCCTTTCAAGGATTTTAAACTCATACATGTTGAAGACTCTAGAATTACTCTCCTTATTTGGCCTTTGGTGAGAGGATCCGCTAGATTTCTCTCAGACCTCACATACTCCAAGGAGATAACTCCACTCTTCAACATTTGTTTCACAACTCCATGCCTTAGGCGTATATGCCTTCTTTTGCCGTTATACACACTGTTTTGGCAATTCCTATGGCAGATTGTGAATCGCAATGCAAAGAGATAGGTACAAACGCCCCCCACAATGGTACATCTCCAAGTAGGCTTCTTAGCCATTCTGCCTCTTGCCCTGTTAGCTTGAGAGCTATAAATTCTAATTCCATGGTGGAATGTGCTATGCAGGTTTGCTTTGCTAATTTTTAAGAAATAGCTCCTCCACCTAAAAGAAATACATAACCGCTAGTAGAGCTTACCTCATTGTTATTTGTTACCAATTTGCATCACTATATCCTTCTAGCACTGCAAGAAACTTGCTAAAATGCAAACAGAAATCCATTGTACCTTTAAGGTATCTTAATAAACGACGAAGAGCAGCCTAATGATCATTATCAGGATTATGTGTATATCTATTCAATCTACTGACAGCATATGCAATATCAGGTCTAGTATAATTCATAAAAAACATAACGTTGTCTATGATTTTTGTATATTTAGATTGAGAGACACTATAACCCTTATTTTTCTTAAGACTCATACTAACATCATAAGGTGTTCTTACAGGAGCATCGTCAAAATAATCAAATCTATTTAATAATTTTTCAATGTAGTATGATTGACATAAAGAGAATCCATTTTCGGTTTTTCTTATTTTAACATATCACATCAGCCTCACCTAAATCTTTCATTTCAAAATGTGAAGTTAGAAATAACTTGGTATTATTAATCACATCTAAGTTTGTACCGAAAATGAGCATATCATCAACATATAATCACACAATCAGTACCAAACAATTTTGAGTAAACACACATGTCAGAGGAATTTACTTTAAAGTCGTCGTTTACTAAAGTACTATTAAATTTCTCATACCATTGTTTAGGAGCTTGTTTAAGGCCATAAAGAGATTTTTGAAGCTTGCATACCTTTTTTTCTTGACCAGGAATTGCAAAGCCTTTAGGTTGTGTCATATATATCTCCTCCTCTAAATCACCATTAAGAAATGTCGTCTTTACATCCGTCTGATGTATTAATAGGCCATGCATAGCTGCAAAGGCAATTAAGGTTCTAATAGTAGCTATTTTAGTTACTGGAGAATAAGTATCAAAATAATCAATACCTTGCTTTTGTGTATATCCCACAACTATTAATCTAGCTTTGAATTTGTCGATTGAACCATCTGGTCTCATTTTCTTTTTGAAAATCCATTTACACCTAATAGGTTTATTACCTTTAGGTAGATCTACCAAGTCCCATGTTTGGTTCATTAGTAACGAATCTAGTTCACTCTTAATTGCTTCTTTCCAAAAACTAGAGTCTACAGAATTTAAAGCCTCTTGGTAGGTTTTAAGATCCTTGATAATTCTCATTTATGAATTGATTATTTGACCCTAAACTTGGTTATTCTTGTCATTTTTATGTGTTTTGTTGAATAACGAGCAAGCTAAAAATAGTGTTTATGAGATAAATCCATGAAAGCTTGTCGGAGTATTGAAAAAGAGAAAAGAAGTTGAAAAGAGAATGAAAATTACGCTAATTTGTTGTTTTTGTGTAGATTTGGAGCAAGTACGAAAATGCAATTGCATTTCTGTGGGGAAAAATATGGTGAACAAAGGGAAAAATGCAATTGCATTCCACTTTTGAAATGCAATTGCATTTTCTAGAAGATCTAAAAAACACAAGAATCACGAAATTAACAAGATTTGCAGAAATTTTGCCCAATTTAGGAGATTCTTCAGCCTGATTTCATGCCCACAAGTTGACCCAAGGTTGAAGAAGAGCAAAAATGGAAACCCTAGCCCTCGATGCCTATAAAAATGGGAAGAACAAAGCAAAAACAGAATGGGTTTTATTTTTCGAACAACAGCTTGAGTCATTGTTTTTTTGTCATTTTTCCAGTAGTTCGTGTTTCATTTGTGCTTCCAAGTTTGATCCCACCTCCTCGAAGAAATTTCAAGGAGGTGAAGATTCAATTGCCTTTGAAGGTGTATTTGGTTCGATCAAAACAAGGAAAACACTGGTTTATCGTTGTTCTTATGTTTTTGTTCATTTTTATTTCTATAGCTAGCTTATGTTTTAATCTAAATTCTATAAGTTGTTGAATTTTAGTTAACCATTGAATCATTAGTTTTTGTTCTCCTTTTTAATAGAAAGTCAATTGATTCGTGGGGATTGCATCTTCACAAGATTTTGAATTTTCCAATAAGTACTGTCCTTGAAAATTTAGTTTTAAGTTAGTGAAGTATTGTCCTGAAATTTTAGTATTGTCTTTGAATCTCCTTTGTGAGTGTTTTGAGTTGTTGGATTAGTTTTACTTCAAAGTATTCTTAATAAATTTCATATTGGTTTGTCTTATTATCTTGGAATTTATTTGCCTTATTTCGATTATTAAGTATGAGTTTATTAGCAATTAAATTGTTGTTTTTCATTCTTTCCATCATGAGCTAATTTTCTTTTAGGAATTCAAGTTAGTTAATGCCCTAGAGGAAAGATGTAAAGCTTAAAAGTATAAACAATCTAGTTAACACTTGAAACTTTGTTTGTTTTTGTTGAATTAATGTTGGGTAAACCTAGCCGGCCAACTAGTGATTGCTTGTCAAGCTTGAACTTAATACCGATAGGGTTAAGGGAAATCGGATGTAACGACCGACACTTTCAGGTATTAGTTAAGACTTTAATTTTGAAATTTAAAATTAATTGTAAGGTCAATTTCATGCTTAAAGTTGTGTTGGAATTTAATTTTAGAATTAGCATATTTGAAATTAGAAAAATTGGAGGGTAGAATGGGAAGAAAGAAGGAAAAATGGGATTTAATTGATGTTTGGGGCATTCTTGTAAATTAAGAGTCACTAAGCCAAGCCCAAGCCCTAATATCCATCTCTACTATTTTTATACTGCACGCAGCCCTAGGTCAAGCCAAGCCGTCATCTTCTCCAACCTTCTCCTCTTCCTCCATGAAAAACAGTCTCCACCATCAATCTCTCTCTCTCTCTCTCTCTTTCACCACTAAAAGACCCATCCATTCGAAAGCTTCTCCTTCAACAAACATCCATCGCCGGATTTGTCCCTCATGTGCGGTACTGTTCATGGCGCGATTACTGTTCACTGCGATTAATGTTCACCGGGGGGGGGGGGGGGGCGCGGTACTGTTCATCGTGCACTGTTCACCGGGGGGGGGGGGGACTGTTCATACCGCGATACTGTTCACGCCGCCGCCGTTCCGATTAGCCTCTTCCAATCCGACGAGCCTTCAATTGTGGGTAAGCAATTGGTTTCTACATAGTTCTTTGATGATCTTAGTTGGGTACGATTTAATTCATGAATCTTGACTTTGTTTCAAGGATACCCATTCCGTTCCGACATCAAAATCACGAGCGTGTCGCTGTCCAATAGGATTTGGACTGTTGGAGCGAAATTTTCGGTAAGTCACGAAGATCCTTGAGTTTTGGGCTGTATGGTAGATCAATTGAAAATAAGATTAATCCATGAATCTTATGACTTAAATTCAGTTTTACCCACCAATTTGCGATTAAGTTAAATGCTATAGAATTAATTCTAATTTTGGGAATTTAGTTGGTGGAAGAAACTTTGGGCTCAATTATGGATTTTAGGGATCTTTACTAACCTTAAGGATGACTTTGATTAGGCCCCAAATCGTTTGACCGAGGTTCAAGGCAGTAGAATTTTTGGTGAGCATTTGGGTGAATTGGATTCTTGAGCTTAGTCAAGGTAAGGGATCTTATGCCGGTATGCTTAAATGCAAGTTAGGAACTGAATTGAAAAAAAAAATGTAAATTATTTCAAATGAAAAGTTTTATAAATGTTTTTAGTTGTGATTTCTGATGAATTTTAAAATACTTTATTTTATATGAAAATGGAGTTGCACATGTATGATTGCCATTTGTTCTTATGAATGTGATGCATGTTATATGATTTATGATATGAAGAATGACATGAGAACTTTGTTTTATGTTGCATCATGAAATGAAAATTTTAAAATGCTTTGGGACCTCATGCATACATTATGTTTTCATGATAAAAATGATTTCGAAGGCTGTGGCAATTACCCCCTAAAATTATTGATGTACATCTATATGAAAATGAGCCTTACGAGGCTATATGAAAAGGAGTCTTATGAGGCTATATGAAAAGGAACCTGAAAAGGTTAGATGAAAAGGAACATGAAAATGTTAAATGAAAAGGAAAGGTTAGGTTGGGTTAATTGTCCACACCAGCCGAAGAGAAAAGTTGAAAGAGAAACGTTTCCGCTATGAAAGGAATTTAGGTCCCACCAAAGGAAAGAAAGAAAATGTTTTCGAAAACTCATTATGTATGTGTATGCATATCCTGACCTGGTAGTGAAGTCACTTACTGAGTATTTTAAATACTCATCCTTTTTCAAAATGTTTTTCTTTTCAGGTAAAGGCAAGAACATATTTTAGGCGAGTGGCAAGGTGGTTTGCTGAAAGGGTCATGGGTGTCATGATGAGTATAGCTTCCGCATCTAGTTTATGTTTTATTTAAAAATATTTTGTTAAGTAAACTTAATTGAAGTGAAACTATTTAACGTTTTGATTCACATTATGTTTTGCAATGATTTTTAAAGGGATCCCGGACTAAAAGATTTTGATTGTTTAGCAAAAAAAAGGTTTAATTCTTTCTGTCTTTTACCAAAGATTTCTAAATTTCATTAGCATGCATGTAGTAACGTCCCTAGAAAGTCTAATAGGATAAGTCGGGTCGTTACAGCGGATGTCACAAAAGCAATAGAAGAAAAGGCTTAGAAATAAGTTCTGAACATTGACCTTAGACATATGGAGAGACTCCAAAACCACTAGAATTGTGCGCGAAATTATCTAAGTTAGATTAGCCATAGAAATATAGGTTTAATCACTTAGTCTCCTATAGATTTTGAAGCAAAAATTGAATAGGAGTCAAATTCGATTTACTTAGTTTTCTTTTGTTAACTATGATTGCAATTGCATTTTTGCGTGACATTTCTTTCCAAAGGGGCATAAACAACTTGAATTCCGTTTTTCTTATTCATTGATTTCATCACTTATTTCCTTTAGCAAAAATAACCTCTCAACATTTTCACACATTTGGTTACCACAATTGCATTTTGTAAACAAATTTGTGTCATCTTCATAGATTTTGTTAAAATTCATTTCCTTGGGTACGATACTCTGAAATACTCCAGATTTATTACTTGCAATCGACAGTGTGCACTTGCACTAGACTGAAGCTTTGTTTTAAATCAAAAATCTTTTCTTTAAGCCCCACGTTTTAGTCTGACCAATCCTCATTGACTGCTTTGATCATGGAAAAAATGTGTTCAAAAAATTTAGCATTTCTATGCTCGCAAATTGAGTTATCATTTAAACACATAAATTTATAAACATAACTATTATGAGCATAACCAATAAATACACAATCAAATGTTTTAGATCCAACTGTAGGTTTTTAAAATTCTGGATATGCTACCTTGGCTAAGCACCCCCACACCCTTAAGTAGCTTAGGTTAGGTGAGTAACATTTCCAAAGATCGTGGTGTCTTGTCTAGTTTTTTGTAAGGAACTCTGTTAAGAATAAAACAAGCAAAAAGTATAGCTTCCCCACATGTTATTAGGTAATCTAGAACTCAATAACATAGCATTCATCATTTCTTTTAATGTTCTATTTTTACGTTCAACTATGCCATTTTGTTGAGGAGAATATGGTGTAGTAAATTTATGAATAATACCATTTAATTCACTAAACTCTTTGAGAGAGTTATCACTATATTTACCACCTCTATTAGATCTTAACATTTTTATCTTTTTGTCCAATTGTACTTCAGCTTTGTATTTCAAAAACATACTAGTTGCTTCATCTTTTGATTTTAAGAGATAAATTTTTGTATATCTAGAAAAATCATCAACAAATGAAATATAGTATTTTTGAAATCAACCAAATCAGAATGGATTAATTCAAGTAATTCTGTACATCTAGTTATGATAGGTTTAAATGACTTTTTGGTAAATTTTGCTTCTACACAAATAGAGCATGTACCATTTTCATGTGATTCAGATGCATTAATAAGATTTAAAGTTTTAAACCTTTTAATCAATGCAATATTCACATGTCCTAGTCTACTATGCCATACATCAATAGACTCGACAATATAAGCAAAATGAGAATTACTTTCATTTATCGAAGTAAAAACAGCATAGTGTTAAGAACAAATAACTTATCAGCTAAATACCCCTTACCAACAAAGTCACAATTTTTGGTGATGATAACCTTGTCAGCCTCAAAGACAATCTTAAGCCCAGCCCTGTTTAATAGACTACTAGAAACCAAAATCCTATGCAATGAAGGAACATACAAAACATCACTTAAGGATAAAGTTTTTCCATTTGTAAGTTTTAAGAGAACCTTCCCTTTTCCGAGTACTCCAGCTGTGGCAGAATTGCCCATGAACACACACTCGCCATCAGCAGAATCCTGGTAGTCGTGGAAGAGCTCTCGGTTTGAGCAAAAGTGCCTCGAAGCTTCAGTGTTGAGAATCCAGTAAGACTTGTTCTCCACTACGTTGGCTTCTACGACCACAACAACAATGATGTCATCTTGCTCAGCAAGGTTGGCTTGTGGAACAGATCTCTGATCTGGCTTTCCTTTCCTCTGGTTGCACTGAGACACAGGTTTTCTGCAGACATAACAAATCAGCTTGGACTTCTTTATTTTTCCGTTGGGGGCCTTAAACTGATGTCCCTTCTTTTGTTGTGTTCTATCTTTAGTAACTTGTTTTCCCTTATTTTTGAACATGTCTTTAGTTGCAACAGAGGATTCAACAAGATTAGCATTAACATAATTCAAGGATTGACAGTTCAACTTATCTTTCTGTCTGTTAGCTTCTTCCATGTGTATATGGCCGATCAATTCTTGCAAGGTCATATCCTTTTTCTTGTGTTTCAGATGGTTGCGGTAATCACTCCATGAAGGGAAACATTTCTTAAGCAGCACATTTGCTTGAAGAATCTCACACATCTTCATTCCCTCGGACAGTACATTAGCCACTAGATTCTCGTATTCGTGGACCTGCTCCATGACTGGTTTATCATCGAGCATCTGGAACTGTAGCCCTTTGCCAACGACATATTTCCTTCTGCCTGCATCATCTCCACCATGCATGGACTCTAGAGTATCCCATATTACCTTTGCGGACTTCTAGACTACGAACAAGTCGAGTAGAGAGTCGGTCATGTGATTAAGAAGGATCATTTTGTTATCCTTCTCAAACTTATTAGAATCAACATCAGCAGACTGTTTAGATTTAGTAGGATCAAGATCTGCAGTACCATTTGATTTGTCTAGATCCATAGTAGATCTGGCAGGACTCTCAGTGGTGAGAATATAATCGACCTCCAATTGTTCGAAGAAGATCATAAGCTTTTGGGACCAACAACGGTAATAGAATCCGTCAAGTGGTTCCAACTTGGACAGATCCGGAAGCACCTTCCCAAATTTGACCGACATTGGAATAAATTGCTTTCAACTTATAAAACATAGAACTGGGAAAGAATCGTTGTGCCATGGAAGAACCATTGCCTTGAAAGTAATTTTTGGCACAACCTCGGTGCTAAATCTTTTATGGTGGTTGCTCCCCAAGGTTAACACAACATCCTTCATGGACGTGCACTCGTTAATGAAGGATTGGAATTAAGATCAGAACAGTGCTCAGAAAAACAGAATGTGAAGAAGATGATCGGAAAAAACAGTTTATCGTTCTAGTTTAAAGAAAATCCAAATAAAAAAGAAAAAGAATTTCCAGATCTCAGATTTAACACCATGAATGAGGAGAAGACGTTTTTTCAATTAAGACAAAAATGTTTTTCAATTAAGAAAAACGGTAACAAAATTAATTAGAATAAAAATGTTTTGGTTTTAATTTTAAGAGGAAAAAAAATAAAAATTATTTTCTTTTTTGTTCAAGCGTGTTTATCCGAACTAGCCCATCCGACTGAACGGACGATGGTGGCGACACGCGTGTGGGGAGGTATTTTAATACCACTATAACCACTTTTTACCAACCCACATATATCCTTTACAATAAAAACCACCTCCTCATTCCTAAACTTTTCGATGTGGGACAAATGTATTACATTTTCTATGTGAGTTGTTTTTTACTTAAGCCAAGTCATTCCCAATATCGAGGAGCGCGATCGACTACTCAAAAGGAGAAAAGCCTACCAAGCCGATGATAATTGAGTCATGGCACAAAATCTTTCCTCTAAGATTTCGGGCTATTGAAAGTACAACCCTAGCACCTATTTCGGAAAGGGAATCCATAAATAAAGAGATGCATCCCTCATTAAAGGTATGCAATACCATCCTAGCTCTGCTCGACATTTTACTTTTAAGTACTGACTTAAGTATTAGAGAGTGTTAGACATGACATCGCACTCGTGCGAGATCTTACCTTGCATGTTTTAAGTGATGTAGAGCTGATCCACACTAGTCGACCTAACCTAAACCTGCTCAGGCAGATTCATGTATCAACAAAAACCATTCGTCATTTATTTCAAATTTCTAACAAAAAATAGTCATTCAATTTGATTTGGATAAAAAATTTCAATTTTGATAAACTCAAATAAGTTTTGGTTGGTTTGGGGCAAATTTCAAGAATAATGCACTTTGAAAAGATAATTACAAAATTAGAGTATTTTTTAAAATAAAAATAATGTATAAAAAAACTATGAAGCTAGGGTAGAGGAGCAAACTATTGACAAAAATACGGCAGTTTTACGAATACAAAACTATGCACGTGATTTAGAATTTCCATGTGGCTATGTGCCTAGAAGACGTACATTGCATATGGTGTATGCAAGTAACACCTAAATCGCACATATACTGTAGCACCTCGCGTTTTCAAATAAGTTTAACTTTCATTTTTTTTGAGTTAATTTTTAAAAAAAATTAATCTCCCATCTAAATTGATTTTGGATTAATTCTTGTTCATGAGGCTTGTTGGAGTTTGATTTGAAGTTTTTCATTTGGGCTTAATGGAGTTTATTTTTGTGTTTAAAAAGGGGAGAAAACTGGGGGAAGCCTTATTTTTTAGGTCAAAAGAAAAAAAAAAGGAAAACCTTATTTACTCTTTCTCTCTCCATTTCTTTCCCTTTCCTTCTTCTCACGTAACCAACCCCCTTCAACAGACCATCTCCTTGCATTTTTTTCCTTCTCCATGCACTTTCTCTCCATTCATCATCTTCTTCTTCTATGCGCACAAGGACCAATCGTCCCCCTCTCCCTCATCGTTGGTATGCTTGTCGCTGTGCCCAGCCTCCCTTGAGCAACGCCGTTTAGTTAAGCGACGTTGTGCCGGTGCTTGTACAAAGGCACAGATTGAACATTGACGAGCCTTCTCTCTCTCTCTAGTACGTGCATTCAAAACTCCACCATCGCCATATGAGGTTCCTTCTTCTTCACTGCAGAAACCCGTCGCCGACCTTGCTGTTAGTGTGTAGTCGTTGTCAATCGAAGCCTAAACGCCCACCGCCGCTCCTCCGCGTGTGGCCAGTAGTGTTTTCGAACCTCACAACCCAATAACTCTAGATCTGAAAGGTGATGTTCGTTTTCAAAGGATTTTGTGATGTTTTTGGTATTTCAAAGTTAACCCATGAATCTTTGGACTTAGTTTCAGAATGCCCATAACGTTTGGAGGTCAGATCTGCGAAATCGAGCTTAATTGAAGTCATACCAGTAAGGATTAAGATTATTTTTTTTTTTGGTGAGAATCAATGGGTGACATTCTAACGAACTCTTTTAGTCTTAATTTAGGAGTTATAATGTAGGCCCTAACTCTTAGATGCTCCTTTTGTATATTTCAAATTGATCGATTAAGATTTGCAGGTGGCCTTGAGTTGGGAACTATTTGGGTATTTTCTCCTATAAGTATTTTGGGGTAAGTTGAGCCATTAAAGGCTAAGGCCTCAAGTTGTTTTCGAAATTAAAATTTAAATGTTGTGAATGTCAAGTTTTGATCTCTTTGAAAATTATTATTGCTTAGGTTGGTCAAAGAACCTCTTTAGTAGGAGTTGATAGTCCTTGTTCTTGGATTTCATAACCAGGATAAGTAGCCAAGTTGGAACGCATGTATGACTTGACTATGAGTTTCTCCTAAATATGAATGTTTGGATAGTTGAGTTAGAGCTGAATAAGTGTGGATGTTTGGGATGCCTGAAATATTTGAATAATTGTCTATGTATAGAATTCTTGAGATGGTTGAGTGATTGACTGCTTGTAGGTTACTTGAGATATCTGATAAGTTGGTTGAATACGAGATACTTAAGTTGTTGGACTAGCTGGTTGGCAATTTTGGATGTTTCTAAAGTGTGTAGCATTGTCTGAATAACGTAGATTTGATTGTTATGTTTAGCATGTTTAAGAGGTGTTTGAGGATGGACTAATAACGAATGTTGTGATTTATGTTTAGGGAACCTTAGCTAAATGTATGTTATTACGTAAGTGTTTACACGAGATTTCAACAAAGAAAGAGAAATGAGACACGTGTAAATGAATCTAAATTGTATTAATTTAAATGTAGTGGAGTACAATCTCTAATGTTTATCCTCTGATTCTTTCTCTCTTATGTATAAATGTCTCGAGGGCTTTGCAACTTATTCTCGAATGTATACTTATCTCGAGGGCTTCGCAGCTTGTTCTCGAGTGTAGATTTGTCTCGAGGGCTTTGCAACTTGTTCTCGAATGTGAATATGTCTCGAGGGCTTTTTTGCAGCTTGTTCTCGAATGTAGATTTATGTCTCGAGGGCTTTTGCAGCTTGTTCTCGATCTTCCAAGTCTTCTAGTCTTCAAGGCTCTGGTTCAGAGAGTGTTAGAGTTTAGAGAGTCTTCTGGTCTTTGTTTATGAATTCTCTCTAAGTTCTCTAGAGAGTTTCAATTTTTGAACCTCCAAAATGGAGGAGGGAGCTCTCTATTTATAGAGTTCCCCAAGGCCTCCAAGTGGGCTTGGGCCTGACTGTTGGACTGGGCCTGGTGGACTTTGGATCAGGTCCTTTAGACTGTGCATAGTTGACTTTGGTCTTGGCCTTTGGAGTGAGCTTGGTTGACTTTGGGCTTAAACTCTGCTGGATTAGGGCCTCCCATTTGGGCTTTGTTTAAAATTGGCCCAAATTTCATATAACCAAATTGCATATTTGGGTTTGCCTTAATTTAATTTAGGGATACTTGCAAATTTAAATAATCCCTAATTAAATAAATAATTTTGTCACCAAGTTATAATTAATGACATTGCAATTTCTGATTGGCCAAAATTTCTATTCCAACAGTAAGATTCATGTATGTTAGTGACAATTACCTTCCTCATGTCATATATGATTCAAAGTATGCTTTTAAGCACGATTTCATGTAAGTTTCCATGTATGTTTCATGTTTCCAGCTTGGGGGTCGTTCTCTCACGGTTAGAATGTATTGATTCCATGGGTATTGTGTTGTGAAAGGTCTAGACCTACTAGGGGACTGCCAACTACCCTCTAGTGGTGCTTCGCCTTACAAAACTGTCACTCACAATATCGTAGTTGGTCTAGTTTGGAGATAGGTTAATTGTTCACTTAGGCAAAAAGTTTTATGTTTTCAATTAAAACCTTATGTATCATAACACTTTGTAGTGTAAACCAGCTTGACAATATGTCATGATTTCAGTTATGGTCTTTAAAGTAGTAGAGCACTAATGTGTACTTTATTCAGGGCTCTACATGTTTTAGTATTACAAATGTTTATGAGAATGCAGTTCAGGCCTTCAAGTGAGGCTACTTACTCATTTTTATACTCACCCATACTACTCTTCTTTTATTTTTAGATGGTACTTGAACCTACGAGGTGCGTGGCGAGAGTGTTTAGTTTGGCGGAGCTATGGAGACAGTGTCGGACCAAAGCTTCCTAGGATCATAGAAATTCTTAGTTTTTGTTTTATGTTTCTTTCTTTAAGCTCTTTGATTTTATAATTATTCAAATATTCTTTATTCATGAAGTTTTGAAAATAAATGTTTATTGGGAACCCAAATTTAGAGTATTATGGATTTAAAACAGTTTTGAATTTAATGAAATGTTATCTTTTGTCACTTAAGCTTCTGCTTTGTTTTTAAAAGTTCTTGTTTCTGCATGCATGTAGTAGCAACCCTCTGAAATCCAGTCTCAGCAGTCGAGTCGTTACACATACGTGAAAATTGATTTTTTAAAAAAATACGTGTTTATCCTTTTTTCTGCCTACTTATCAATTTATTATTTTATTATTTAAATAATAAAATAATGCTAATTTATTAACATATTACTTCAATAATTTATTAATTTATTTTAAATAATAAAATAATAATACTAAAATCCATTAAAATAAAACAAGTACTTTTTTGCAAATAATAAAGTTGATGTCTAATGCTTACTATTAAATTTTAAGTTTAACGAAAATTACATACAAACAAATATTATTACATGATATTAAAAAATCAACAAAAGCTCATGTACCACACGGTGGTAGTCTTCTCGGATGAGCTCCACGACGAGGCCGAGGTACTTCAATGTGTGATTATTGATGAAATACAGCACCAATATCTTGTTGTGTTATGTCACCAAATGTTACAATAAGTGGTAATGGGTCTGGTGCTTAATAGTTTGGTTGATAACTAGAACGTAACTTGGTGCAATGTTTGTCTAAACTCTTAGTGAGTGCATAGAAGAAGTTGGAGTCTGATCATCAACTATAGGAGGTTCTTGGTTTACATTTGAGTCTGGAATATCTTTAGCATGTACTCGTTGGCGCTTACAAACGAGCATGTCTCCTATTAGTGTCAGCAACAGTTAGTATTCTGATTTTTGAAGATCTCAGTTGCAGTTACAACGTATTGCTCATACATAAAACCTAAATTAGATCAACTTTGTTCCACTAAATACTATTGTACATCTTGAACAAAATTATTATGCAAATAATAATAATAATAATAATTTAGTGTATATATAACTAAAATTTAATAATAATGAATTTGAGTAGGTAGTCTTTACTTTACCATGCCAACATAATAAGCACCGTCATGTGTGATATCATACCTCATCACAATTGAATCATACCAAAATACGCAATCATCTAACATAGCTGGCCTATCTACTATATCTTTTAGTGTACAATAATCGCAATGTGCATGATATAGTAATATGAATTTTACATGATGTCGTTAGCAATCATGATCATGTTTAGCTCATAAGTCCAACTGATGTAGTTGCGTGGTTGTATCACAATATGGTGGTATGTTTGTTGCATTTCAAATTGTCTTAACACTCAATTTGGTTGATGTCACTCTATAATACGAAAGCATATAAGAGGGCTTACAGCCAACCAAATGTCATGCTCGTTATGACAAATTGATGGGGAGAAAGCGCAAGTGCACGTTGTCCAACAAGTAATATATGGAAGTATTCCAAGTATCGAACCCAAGGGAACGATTAACAAAGAGCTTTTTAGTTAACACCACAAGTGCTTTCAAGTTGCAACCAAAGGTAAACAAGTAAATAAAATATTTTGGGGGTTTTCGTTCAATAAAAATAAAGAAAACTAAATAAAAGATAAAAAACAGTAATCAGAAGTAGGGGGTTCAAATCTATTTCAACCTAGGTCCAACTATTTCAAAGATTCTGCCTTTTGCGCCTGCATACTGCCTCTTTCAAGTTCTGTGCGATTCAGACAAAATGCTACTGAAATGTGCTCGCAACCTACCTTAATCGACACTTAACACCATGAATCAAGTTCAACACATATTTAGCCCTTTTCTAAGTGCTTTTAGGAGACTAAGCAATTAAACACATATGTCTATGACTAATTTTAACTTAGATAAATAAGGAACACAACTCAATGATTCTAAAGGTTTTTGTCCTATGTCTAGGTACAAAAAGCGAAGTTCTATGTCTAGACTCTTCTTCTAGATTTCTTTTATGAAAACGCATGCTCAATCCAACCCTTTCAGTATTGAGTCTCACACAAACTATGCTAACTCAAGTGATCAGTTTAAGCTAACAATAAAACTTAAACTCGAATCACATGGCGGGGCTTATCTCATTTTTAGGGTATCCACTTCATTGAATCATCTCCAAGGATTTAGCTACTCAATGAAAAGAAAACTAAAGTGCAGAAAATAAAAAGAAAACTTAAATGAGAAAAGATAAACTTCATTGAAATAAAAGTGTAGAATTGAACAAAACTTGAAGTATTGAAATTTAATAGATAAAACAAAAACTTACAACTTGATGGAAGAATAAAAACAGTAGCTATACTTTAAAGAAAAAAACGTATAAAACTTAAATGAAAGCGATAAAGAACCCAAAGTTTTGTTCCTTCTTTCTGACTTTATTCAACCTCTTTCGAGGAGAACAAGTGCTTACACTCCCTTCTTTCAAAGTTCGTGTTCGAATGAAGTATGAACAGAACTTGGGGGAGACTTGGTATGGCGACTGACAAGAAAACTGCAAATTTAGAGAAGAAGATAGAAATCCTAGCTCTCTTGAAATTGAAGCTTGAACCGCCTTTTATAGACCTCAAGGTCTAGGGTTTGCTGCCGAGATAAGTGTGGAGAGGCTTGGCCGATCATATACCTTGATCCTTGGAGATTTGATTGAGAATATTTGATTTTATCTACAAATCTCGCAAATATGGGATAATCTGCCGAAAAGGTCCAGATGTGGGCGCATAGTTGAGCGCAATTGTTGTTGTCGAAATGGCCTAAATGCGGCCGCATAGTTGGGCGCATTTTGAGTTTTTCCTGCAACAGTTGGAATTTGGCTTCTGCTCTCAATTGCTGGCGCATCCTAGTCGCATATCTCTTGCATCATCTTTCTTTTGACTTAGTTGCGGCCAGAATGTGGGTGCATTTGGGTCTTTTTTAGCCTCTACACAAAATTAACAAAAATTAACACTTTCTTAACAAAAATGACTCTAAATACACCTAAAAACTTATTTTTACCAAATCATGACTTCAGACACATGCAAAACTTATTTTTACTTAAATTTACCCTAAATGACATGAATTATAACATTAGCTTAGTTTTTAGAGCCAAATAACACTCATAAATGAGTGTTATCACAAATAAGCAGGTAATAATGTCATAACATGTCGGGTGTCAGGTGTATATAATGTCTAAATGATCTAAAATTTATACATCAATAGTTAAAATCATTAAAATCAATATTAATATTTATTTTTAAGTGAAAATAAACTATACTTTTACCTGATTGTGCATAAGTCGATCAAATGAAATTCGATACTGAATCAATATGTTCGTTGATTGTTCAGATGCAACTAAAACATTGTTCCATATACACATGTATATAATATAAGAAGCTAATTTGAACTCAAAATGTGGGTAAATTTTACAATAAAGCCCCTATTAATATCGGTAGCTTTAGTATACATTTTTAAATTTAAGCAAAACAAATTCCAACATACACGGCAATTTCATAAAATGCAAAATTTCCATATTTGTATTATCTTTTGAAAAGCAAAATTTCATATTTATATTAGGTAATTATTATGAATTCTCATATTTCTACTACAATTTGCTGTCAGATTTTTTACCCATCTTAGTCTCCTGCAAATCATCTAATCGGAAGGTGTTTCTATGCTATTTGGAGCATTTTTCTACCATTCAATGGTGCAATGCTCGACAACGTGGTAAAAGCCCAACGTCATCAATAGATCTAGTGTGATTGTAGTGCTTGTTGATGACGTGGTAAAAGCCCAACATTGGAAAAGTTTCACAAAGTCGAGGGGTCCACCTCCGATGAGCTTAATCCTAAACCCAGCTCGGTGCAGGCTATGAGTTATTTGAGGTCATCTTCGGTCACGCTCTTTCTCCATTGCATCTTGCTTTGGGTTTTGCGGCAGAGCCAACGTCCTCATGGTCAGCGTATGGTGACCACGACAACTGCTTGTAGAGTGGAAAAGGATTGTGCCAAAGGTGGTTGGCTGTGATGAATGAAATTATTACCTATAAAAAAGTATAGGATGTTTATCTATATACGTGTATATATATTGATATATAAGTATATATTAATGTATGCACTTTGTGAAATAGAATTTTAAAATTTTTAATTTCTTAAATAGACTTCTAATTTTTTAATTTCTAAAATAGAGTTTCCAAAATAAGTTTTTGAATACTTTATGAAATAGAGTTTTAAATTCTCTAATTTCTTAAATAGACTTCTTATTTTTTTATTTCTAAAATAGAGTTCCAATTTTGTAGCCCATTCATGCTATAGGATGGCTTCTACAATTCACAAAACATCCACTAAAAACTAAGAGGAAAATAAGATAACAAAACAGCTAAAGGAAAAAGAGGAAAAAAAACCTGCACAAACCCAGGATTCAGAACACTGCACCCCAAACATAGTTTTCTGATTCTTAGGCTCCAGAACACTGCACCCCAAACACAGCTTTCTAATTCCCAGGCTTCAGAAACCCCCAGAACAAACCCCCCAGGCTTCTGATTCCTAGGCTTCTGATTCCAAACCTATGTCCCAAACACCCCCTTAGTGACTTGCTGGAAGTTGCAAATGTCTAAAGGTGACTATGGTGGTAATAGACATCATTTTTAGTGTATGAAAATGCAAATGACGGCAGAAAATCATAATGCGAAATATTGTGGAATAAAAAAGATATCATGGAAAATATCATGTTACATAATTAATAATAAAATCATTTACTTTTAATAAAACATCTCAATTATGGAAAATATAAAAGAGAATAAAATCATAAATACAAAGTGAAAAACTTTGTCCAAAGGTAAAAATGTAAGATAAATATAGCAGAAAATCCATCCAAGTTAAAGCCGAAAATTTTCATGAAATTTGACATTTGTGAAATATAGATTTTGAAATAGTCCATTTGGCACAATTTTTGTAGTGTATAAAATCGATCGAAAGTCCATACTTGCAGTAGTATTAGTGGGTCTGTGTTATTTCTATGTCATCAACATGAATAGCTTGACATAATTCCTTATATAGCCATGCAAGGTAAGCACCCCTCAAGAATATTGTCTAGGTGCTTCGAGATCACCCAATAGAGCAAGGAACATAAGATGGACAAGTGTATTATATTTTATTTACATAGAGAACCCTTAAATAAGTTGCATGATATATGCTTTTGCATATTTCTGAATTGTGATGTCATCAGTATCGGGAAGGGGCAATTCCATAAATTATGCTACCAACCATGAATACTTAATCTGGACTACTTTAGTTTAATAGGTCAAACTCCTAAAAAATTCTCACATACAGGTTCCCAATTATACTATAACAATCCAGTTACAGGCTCTCCATCTATAGGTAGTCCAAACTGGGCGACAACATTTTGTAATGTAATAGTACACTCTCCACAAACTTGTGGAATGTGTAGGTTTTAGGCCTCCATCACTCTAGAAGGAATGAGGTGTCAATCTGGTTGGATAAACTCAATTTGTGTGACCCCCAAAAAACTAGCATGTTTTAGATAAGGCACCATGCGTTGATCTAGATTAATACTGTGATGCACTACTACCTGTTTCTCCAATATTGTAAAACAATAATAGATTGAGTATCCCATACTAATTGTGAATGATGTGTACATTGTAAGTATAGTTGTGATGGATTAGTTGCTCCATGATCCATTTTTAATATAAATAAACTCAAATTAATAATTTCCAATTAATAATTAAATATTGAAATTTGCATAATGTATCTCTATACCCATTAATAATTTCCAACCAAGAAAAAATATAACAATAATTTCTATTACAAACTCAAGAAGAGAAAATAAACTAATATAATAATAACGTTGATGACTAGATGAGTTGAAATAAAAGTGGAGGGTTGGAATCTGCAAAAGAGAGAGTGAGTCAGCCAAATGAATATACAATGTCAAGAAGTAATATTTGGAGGTATTCTAGTGTGCATCGATCCTCAGAGACTAGTTTGAATTATCGAAAGATTGTTTAGTGTAAAACCTTGTCAAAATGCGACTTGGGGTAACCAAACAAATAATTTGAGGAGTTGGTATTTGAAATGTTAAAAGTACAATTTTAAAAGAGTGAAAGGATATGAATGGAATTGTGGAGGATTTAATTGAGTGTTTCCCCTTAGGTTGAAAACTGCCTATATGCGTCTACATAGTCGCCTCATAAGACTATGTGAAGTGAACCTAATTCTACTCCTATTAAGCTTTTATTTTAAAGCACCTTAGGAGACTAGGCAATTAAACCTATATGTCTATAGCTAAACTTAGTTTATTCATCACTGTAACGACCCCAAAACTTCAACTAAGATAGGGGACATTACTAAACTTATAACCATTAAGCTGCAGGAATTTAGGCAACATAACGGCGTAACTATGATTTACCCAAAAATTTTCTAGTACTTGTTAGACAAGAATTCACACTTCCATAACCAGATAACCAAATAGTCATCCCAAATTCCAATAAGATAACTACTAAAAGTTTAATAGTCCGTTCCAAAGAGGAAAAGAACAACGATACTGAAACCATAATCTCAAGACAATTATAACTATACTTCAATTGCACTAAACGCAACAAGACGACTACTGTAAGGATAAATATTCAACTATGATATTTCTCCTCTCATGCCTCCTCTTCAGCATCACTAGGGTCGTAGCATACGTCATCACCTACAAAACCTGGTAGTGAGTCAGTACATAACACGTACTGGTAAGTAGCTCACACCTGAAGGGCCACCAATCAACATACAAAGCAAAACAACATGCTTACAAATATCATGTTTTCCTTCACCAGCTAGACATACAACTCAAACAAACATTACATGCAACATGCTTAAATCACTAGGTTATACTCACAAATGTACCTTGTTTATCTCATGCATATGGAATCACTACCCAAGCTCAACATACTCACTCAAACGTCACTGAGTCACTTAAACCACTCATGTTTAGCCCTCACAAGCTACCTGAGACTAATCCTTTCGAGACCCACCGACCCTTGACCATTTTTACCCAGGGCCTCAATGACTCTCTACGGTGCTCAGCGTTCGACCCTTGACCATTTTTACCCAAGGCCTTGAACTGTGCATCGCTCCCTTGACCATTTTCACCCAAGGCAAATGATGACTTAACCACATCGACCCTTGACCATTTTTACTCAAGGCCTCGATGTCTAACAACGTATTGACCCTTGACCATTTTTACCCAAGGCCTCAATACTTGCCTCAAGACTCATCTCCTCGACCCTTGATATCCATCTCATATCCTTTCATCACAATGCTAGTCCTCGACCATTTATACTCGAGACCCTAGCATCCTCTTTTATCATAACTCAAGGTTCGCTGACCTCACAGGTTCATAACAATCTAGAATGCAATCATAAACATGTTTTCTAGACCATGCTTACAACCCACTTTCCTCAAGATCATGCTTCAACATAAACATCATAGATAGCATCGCACAATCTCAAGCAGTCTCAACATTCAACATGCTTCAAACCACAAGGGTAAATAACTTAACATCACAACAACTTACACATATCAGAACATATAACCCATAACAGATCATGGAGAGATACGTAAATCACATAACAACATCACAAGAAAACATACAGCATGCTTCACACATTCAAACAGACTCATCAGGTAGAATTCTACTTACAAAATGTATTAAAGCGCCCCTAAGGCAAGTCGATAAGGTTCCTAAAGAGAACTTTGAGCCTTACTCGAATACTCCAAATTAAGCCCAATCTACGAACGCAAGTTTACAAGAATTAGAAATTAATCTAACGCATCTTATTTTAGTTCAAAGGATTTAAAGACTTGCTGAAACTTATTGGAACTTATTGAACTTCTCCAAACGAGCTCGAATTACTATTAGTTGGTGTTCGAATCAACCTAAATCTGCAACGCAAGGTTCCTACATGTTAGGACCTAAGCCATAACACTTAAAGTGATTTGCGAAAAGTCCAAAACATGATAAAACTTACCCAACAGTGCCAAACTGACTGAAACTATGCTGTAGATCCCATTTTTTGACAGTAAATGGCTTCGAATGTGGACCATTCGGAGTCCAAACAAGCTAAAATCGCAAATAAGAGATGCTTAAGGCATGGGTAATCCAAAACTAAAGTCGATTAAGCATGGGTGAGAGACAAACCTTGTCAAACAAGAAGGAATTCGAGTGAGTCTACTGTAAATCCCGTTTTTGACAGTAAACTACTTCAAATGTGGGTTGTTTTGAGTCCAAACAAGATAAATTTACAAATCAAAGGTACTTAGGGTATGGGTAATCCAAAAATAACGTCGATTAAGCATGGGTGAGAGACAAACCTCGTCAAACAAGAAGGAATCCGAGTGAGTCTGCTGTAAATCCCGTTTTTGACAGTAAACTGCTTCAAATGTGGGTTGTTTTGAGTCCAAACAAGATAAAATTACAAATCAAAGGTACTTAGGGTATGGGTAATCCAAAAATAGCGTCGATTGGGCATAGATATGCGACAAACCTTGTCAAATTGGAGAGAAAATACGCGGAACAACTCGAATTTTCCAGAAAACGCTCCAAACTGCAGTACATCCGCGAGCGGTCAGCCACGATGCCCGGATCTGCAAGTTGCACCCGCATTTGCCACTGCTCGCGGATGTTGAAGGTTAGGTTCGAGGCGTGGGTGAGGAAAAATGGGTGCTTCGCCGGAGACGGTTGTTGCCGACGTTGAAGAATTCGAAGAAGGGGGGATGGTGGCTGGTGTCTCACGAAAAGGGAGATGGGGGAGAGAGAAGAAGAAGATAATTTTGGGCTAGGGTTTACTTTACCCCTTTTTTTTGTCTAGTTTCTCTAATTCTCTAAATAAATAAAATCCCTAAACAAAAAGAGGAGAGGAAAAATTTATAATCTCATAATTTCCAAAATTCTACTATTTACCAAAAATAAAACTCCAAAGAAAGAACCTATAAGATTTGGCTTGAAATCTACTCAATAGACGATTTGGGTTCCTTTGAACTTGAAAATAAGATCTAAAATTAAATTCTCGAACCTTGGAATTAAAGATTTAATTAAAAAATCTCTTTCTCCAAAATTATGGAAACTTAATTTATCGAACATAGAGATTGTAACTAACGACTAAGCCTAAACACTTCTAAAATAGGCTAATTTATAACGCGGGGCATTACAATCACACAATTCTTTTTATTCTACAGGCGTTGTCCTATGTCTAGGGTCAATCATCAAAATTCTATGCCTATGCTTTTTTTCCTATATTGGTTTTATGATATCTGTTATCTCTCAACCTTTCAGTATTGAACTTCAACTTAATACGCAAACTTAAGTGGCCAGTTTAGACTTACAATTGACTTTAAATTCAATAAAATCAAACCACACTCGAGTATTGGGCAAACATGCAAAACTACATATTAAGCTAGATTAATCTCTTTACTACATATTAAGCTAGATCCATCTCTTTAGAGCATCCACACATTTGAATCTCAATATAAAATTTAGCTCAAAATAAAGTAGAAACAGAAAAGTACTTTATTGAAATAGAAATCATGTTTACAAAAGAAATGACAAATGCAACAATAAAGACAAAATGAATAAAAGGAAACTAGTGGTAATCTTGAAAAAGGAAGGAAAAATTCTCTAGAGAGCCTCTCGGTCTAACTCCTTCTTCATTCTCAAGGAGAATAAAGTTTATACAAGACTAAACTCTCCAATAAGTTGCTGGAATTTGATATGGGCAGTCGACAATGAGTTTTCACTCTTTGACAGATTTCTAGGGATTTTTTCCTCTCCTTTTAGGGTCTTCGATCTAGCCATCTTCAAAGTTCCTTTTATAGTACTTAAAGGAGAGGGTTGTTGTCGAAAAAGGTGTGGAGGGCTTGATCGTTGACTCTCGCAGTCAGTTGAGGGAGAAAGTTGCAAAAATAGCTCAAGTTGTTTTGACTACAGATTCCTTGTTGAAACAGTCAACTAGTACTATGTTGGTGTTATTGCTTTGCGGCCTCAATTGGTTGTTTCCACAAATTTTGCAAAAAATATAAAAAACACTTTGTTGGGTTTTATGTCCTAAAACTCGTGGTTTTGTAAACTGAATGTATATTCTATTTTGTAATAAAGTTGTTATTGAGGTTTATACAGTAAAGTTGTTATTGAATAAAGTGAATTGTGTATTCCATAACCCAAATCCAATGAACTAAGAACCCTTGACTATAAGATGTATACTTGAACTTTATGTATGACATCAAAGTGGATCAAGTTCAAGTAATAGCCAGAACGGTCTATAGTATAGGGATAGGGCTGGGTACCTTATCCGGATACTATGGACGTAGCCCACTTTGTATAGTACTAACGATGTGATCCTGAATCGTTCATGTGGAGACATGAAATTGGGGGCGTCCTATGCAATGAGTTTGCATAAGACTGGACCGCAAAATAGTCACTTAGACTTTTTAACTCCGTTTACTATTTTAACTGACTATTTTCATACGATGACCTAGGTAACTCAATCTTAATCCTGAGTGTGCTATGAACTCTTGTTTATTCGGGACTATCCTTAGATTTGCATGGGTGAGAGTGGCCCGAGATCGTCTACCCAATAAGCCTCCCATTTTAGGGATAAGATCGGGTAGATAGTTGGGAACATAGTCATGCGAGATGAAATTCACTCTTACCCGCTTTAGAGTTTAGTAGAGAGGTTGTTCCCTTAAGTGCTAACTCCGGGTCTTGAACAATTGGCCCACCCTCTCATTGGCCCGAGAGAGATTCGGTTTGTTGGTCGGACCACAAACTAATTGTTCATTAGAGGATCAGTGAGACTTAAGGAACAAGAAGTAATTACAGGGGTAAAACGGTTTATTTGACCCAGCTGTAATTACGAACAACCTGTGAATGATCGACTTACTAATCATGGTTATATCGAGTGGACAGAAATATATCTACAGTGAGGAGAGTGCAGCCACTGGGCTTTAGTGGAGTGTCCCGGTGGTTAACGAATGTTGATTAGCTAGGCTAAAGAGTTTGGCCGGTTAATCTCGTATCGTTGGAGCTCATGATCTGTAGGTCCATTGGGTTCCCCTTACTAGCTCGGACTAAGCCTTGTAACAATTTGAGAGAAAAGAATTTGAATTGTTCAAATTCGGTTTTGGGAGAAAACGTTAATTATATTTGATATACTTAATGTTTCATAGCTTAATTATGAATTAAACTATGATAAAGAAGAGGTGGACATATTTAAATTTGATTTAAATATTGTTTCGGTTTAAAACATGAATAGGGATTCATGTTCGAACGTTCGATTTGAGAAATTGGGATTGGTCCAATTATTTAATTTGATATTTGATATTAAATTAAATAATTATTTAAAATTAATTAAATTGTTTAATTAATTAAAAATTGATTTTAATTTAAAATTAATTTTATATTAATTTTGAATTAAAATTAAAAGAGAATTCAAATTCATTTAGGAATGAATTTTGGACCAAATTCATAAATTGATGAACAAGCTTCTTGCTTTTTCAAATTCATCAAAATTGCCCACCTCCTACTTGAATTATCCTCATCATCTATGTGTTGTCAAGTTTAGCAAGCTTGATGAAGCTTGTTAATAGCTTTAATTAGCAAAGAAACACCATGGGTAAGTGGAATTTTGCAGAAAATTAAGAATTTTTCCTGTTTTAGACCTTTGCTCTCTCTCTAAAAAATTCTCTCAATTAAGGATCCCACAATCCGTTCCAAGGCATGAGGATAGTAGGGAAGACTCTAGAGGAGGTCCACATCTGGTTTGTGTTCAAATAAAGCCCACAGATTGCTTCAATTTTGAGCTTCAAAGGTAGTGTTTTTCCTTCTCTGTTTTTTCCAATTTTGAGCATGTTTTTAGTTTGGTAAAATTGATCAAATTAGAGTGCTTAAGATCCAAAATTGCTTCCACTTTCTTAATATTAACTCTTTCACACTTAGGGGGCGTTTGATTCATAAAATGCAATACCGCAAGTGTACGGGTCAAGTTTTAATATAGTGATTTAGAGTATCGAGTATCGTCTCCACAAGGATTGGTTTTAATTCATTTAACTACAGCAATTACTCTCATTTAACTTTATTTAGAGAAAGAAAACAAATGCAAACAAGCTAAACTAAAGAGCTAACCTAGAAAACAAAAGATAAATGGAGACACAATAAGAGAGAAATATCATAGGGAAACAATTTCACCAATTAGAATTACAATCAAAGCTACCTAGATTTGTCATGCAAATATTGCATAAGCCAAGAAGTGGGGGTATTAACTGACTCTTTCAAGCACAATTAACTCTCATGTAATGTTATAAATCTACTATCCCTATCTAGATTTTAATAGCATGCAAGACATTAAGCAACTTCTTTTAAGGGCTTCTAAGAAAATTCTCCACTTTCATGCAAGAATTTACAAATAGTAATGCAATTAAGTTCTAGCCTAAACCAGACTTTTCCAAGCACAAATTCAGACCAATAAAACAAATAATCCATGATCAAGAGATTATAAGTATTAAATACATAAAAGCATGAATGAAACAAAAGCATTCAATCAAGATATTTAATCAATTAAAACCTCAAGTTTAATAGCTACATAAAAACCCTAAGATAAAAAGAGTTTAATCCAAAGTTTCCAACAATTAAGCAATTAATTCAATTCATATAAAAATCCCAAGTATTAGGAATAAAGATATTTAAATTCATACAATTAAACCTCTAAGGGGCTGTTTGGGGCAAGGAGTTGCAGGGAGTAGGAGTTAATATGTCTGGGGAGTTAGGAAGTCTGGGGAGTTAGGAAGTCTGTGTTTGGGGTGCAGAGTTGTTTAGTCTGGAGTTAGGAAATCTGTGTTTGGGGCAAGGAGTTGCAGGGAGTAGAAGTTCTGAAATCTGTGTTTGGAGTGCATATTTATTAAACATGGAGTTATGAAGTCTGAGTTGATTTTAGCTCTTTTTTTTGTACAAATTTTTTCTAAAATTTCTAAAATTTTCATTATTAAGAATTTGTTCCCATAAATTCTAAGATTGAGATTTTTTGTTTTTATTAATTTATATATTCTTTACAAAATTCTTTAAAGAATTTTTTTTTAACAAAATACCTCATATTCTTTTTTCAATATCTCTCACATTAATTATTCATTTGCCTTGGATAGTTTCAAATAAAAGAAATTCTTACAAATTTTTTAAATATTACATGTGAGTCGGAAAGATTTCAATGTATTAATTTTACGGGATTCAAATAAACTTGAAGATTTTTATGTTTTTATTCTCTCAATTCTAGAAATAATATAGATTTATTTCCGTCAATCCTAAAATTGAGATTTTAAATTATATTATTTTATGAATATTTTATAATTTTATTAAAGACTTGTTTTCGTCAATTTTAAATTTTAATTTAAGATTTGTTTTTCAAGCTTAATAAAATAATTTGTTTTATATAATTTAAGAATTTATTTTTCTAACTAATCAATGTAATGGATTATTTAAAGTTTGATTAATTTGTAAATAATATATTCTTTGAAGTAGATATCAAATATTTATGCTATTTTAAAATAATTAAGCTCAAAATGAATATATATTTTTTAACACCATTCAAAATGAATATTATATATAGTACTTTTGTTCATATTACTACATATTTATGTTATTTATTGTAATTATTTTATTTTATTAAGTTTGGAAGGAGAAATCGTTTATCTTTTTACTTTGAATATGATTAATTTGAAAACCAAATTTTTTTAATACGTTAACATTTTTAAACACTAATTTCTTAAATAGTAATACGGGTTAGTTTAAAATATGTTTTTCTTATCTTCAAATCATAAAATTATATATGTTTTTTAGCTATTAATAAAAAAATAAGCCAAAAAAAGATAAGATTGTTATTTGTTATAAGTAATTTTTGTTTAAACTTACGAAAAAATTGTAGATGACATGTGGAAGAAGTGAGATAGGGATGTTTTTATCAATTAAAAAAATGGTTATGTAGTACTCTAATTTAAACTAAGAATTTCAATTTAAATAATAGTATCATATCTAAAACATTCTTATATAATTTATATTTAAAAAAGAAAATTATAGAATAAAAAGAAAAATATTTTTGTTAAAATTTTATTAAAATTATAGGATAAAAATAAAATTATTTTTTAATAATTAGTTATATTTAATTATTAATTAGTAATAATGACGAGAAATTTATATAAAAAAATAAAGATTTTTTTTTAAATTAAGAAATTAAAAAAAATTATGTAAAAAATAGAGAGAGAAATGAAAGGAGAGAAGAGAGAGGGGTAGGAGTGAGGTGAGGTAAAAAAAGGAGATAGTAAAGTTGTGGGGAGTTGTGGGGAGTTGGAAAAAGAGTTTATAAGTTTGTGGGACCCACACTAAGGAGTTAGAGGGGGAGTTAATAAATCTGTGGGGCCCACAATAGGAGTTAAAATACCCTTGGGCCAAACAAGGAGTTGGGAACTCCTCCCAACTCCACTCCCCCCAACTCCTCAATCCAAACACCCCCTAAGTTTCTAATTTATAGCCACAAAACAAAAACAAAAACTAAAGAAAAAGGAAGAAATTAGTAAACGATGGTTGATCCCACGTTTCCATCGTGATTTCCATGCCCCTCGAGCTTTGAATCTTCAAAATTCTCCACAAACGCTCTCAATTGCTCCCTAAACCCTCAATTTTAGCTTGGAATCCAAGATTAGGGCTAAAACTCTCTGATTGGCCTCCAAAACGGTGCCCCAAAATGATTTTTATATAGAAGATTAGGAGGCATCGTTGAGACGCTGTAAATAGCGTCTCAACGCTACAAACAAAGTGGCCCATGCTTGTTTTTGAGTTTTTTGTAGCGTTGAGACACTCTGAAGAGCGTCTCAATGCTACCCCACAGATAACACTGGCCATTTTTGCTATATCTCTTCGCTTGGGTGTCAGAATGACCTCCGGTTTGATGCGTTGGAACCATGATTCAATGTAGAATCTCTCGGAATGTGTCTTATGCTAAAGTAACATCTTAATCTTCTTGAATCTTCAATTAATCTTCAAAAGGCTCTAATATCCACCAAAATACTCTCGAACACTCGATTTTGCTCCTTAAATTCAGTTTCTATGAAATTATGAGAAATAGACATAAAAGCTCACAAAATCATCACAAAGCTAGCATAATAGGTAATAAGATAGCATAATTACATGGTATCATCATTTGGCCCATGGGTAAGACTTGTGGGAAGTTGGGTACCTCGTTTTGCCCACAGTTATGAACAACCCACCATATTTTCTTTAACAGAACACGGAGTTTAGCAGTGTTTATTGTTGAAGTTCGCACTCTATACAACCTCAACCTCGTGTACACCTCTTTGACTTACCTCATTCTCGTTTCACGATGCTCTCTCTTCTCTCTTAGGTTCGTCTCACCTACCTTCTTTTATCTTCTCTGACTCTCCTCCGTTCATTTTCTTCCTCTCTTCTTCAATTGTTCTTCCATTTAGGTTGACAGTCATCGTGGATCACCGATCTTCGTCTTTGATTAGTCTTCCGTAAGCATTTTTTTCTATTTCAGAATAAAAAATTCTAACCCCAAAAGACTGAATTTGTGACCCACGATAGTTCTAAATGCCCTAAACTTACTTCCATCGCTGATTATGCACCCCTACATGTTCCTTTTTCCCACATTCGAACATAAAATGCTAGTTGTTGACATCCTTGTTTTTTTAGACCCTAAACCCTAACTGAAATCCTTTGCTGCTTTAGCCCAAATAGCCTTTGTCGCCATATCTGTTACCCCTTTATCCACAACAGCCTCCTCTTTGGGGTTGATAAGTAAGGTTGGTAGGGGCTTTTGACATATTAGAGCTTGGTGGGGGAGGGGGTGGAGGGCTTCTCCAACATGTTTGATCTCTCATACCCAGGCCGATGATGATCACCCTTTATTTTATTTATTTTTTCTTTTTTACATGTCTTCTGATCTGTCCGTTTGCTTTGGAGTCGTTTATGTTAATTCGTTTATTTTTTTTCAATCTCTCTTTTGCTTCATGCTATTTTTTTTGTTAATTTGTTCATTGTAACATGCGCAAGATTTGTTAAATTCCTTCTTCTTCTCTGTTTCATTGTTTACATGCACAAGAGATTTGTTACTTTCGATTCTTCTTCTCTATTTTCTCACTCAACTCCTATTTTTTCTTCACTGTGTTTTTCTTCGATTGTTTGGTTCAAATTTCATACCATGATTTATAGATCATTTCATCTCCTCTGGAATTTTATTCTAATGGATGAAAACTATGTATCTTTGAGGCTAATTTTAATATAGTCCTATTTCTGTTTGTGCTTGATGAATTTTGATTCTCATTTGGCATTTTCTGTTTGATAAATTTTGATTATGACTTTTGATTTTGATGGGTGAATTTTGCTTTAACATGTCGTTCTGTTCTTATGGATTTTAATATGACTTTTTATATGTTGTTGATATTATATTTTCCCTTATGTGTTGTCCCCAAGGCCACAACTTCTGCTTTGAATGCCCTGTTTAGTAATTAATTGCACACTGATATCTACTAATACCCTTGTAATTATGGATATACTTTCACAACCATTCTCTCTGTTAGGTTGGTGTGGTGTTTAATGATATTTATATTATATATATTTTAATGTATTTGGGTGTTGTTTCTGAGGCCATTTCTTATCCCTTAAATGCACTTGTTTGACATATACCTGCTCAAATAAACGTTGGTAGGTGCACTTATTAACTACTCTGTTAAGAACCATTGGTTGGTTTATTGAATGGGACTCCCTTTACATATACACAATTCCACACTTCCAAATCCTTTGAACACAACTCCAAAGCCTTATCACATCTCATCAATCGTGAGTCATGCCTTCTTCCTTATTTCTCTCTCTTATACATATGTTATGACAATGTTGTTTTTTTGTTCTCTTATCTACTTTTCTTCTTCATATGATATATAGTGTTCCTAGTGTTGGTTTCCATCCACATCTTTGCCATCTTTTACTCAAATCTTGTAGATAGGTGCTTGTTCCTTCCTTTGCTTCATTTCCTTTTGCTTTATGTTCACATTGCTATACTAATATACTTTTTGTTTTCACTATTTGCAGGGTGTTACCCTTTAGGGCGTATACCTTAGTACAAGGTTTGAAATATTTTCCTTTACTATGTATATCATATTGGACTTTGAACATTTTTTTTAGACATTCTTCTTTGTTAAGTAAACTATTCACAGTTTGAACACTATTTATTTTGGTTCTTTTTGCTTCGTTAATCTTAATGTATGCTATTATAGAACACAGTGAGTTGACACGTTTTATATTAATGGAATGTTAGATTTATTTTCTATAATGGCACTTTGTAATGTCAATATCCTTACTACGTTAATGTAATTCAATTTATTCTAGAAAGGATTAGTTGACACAAATAGAAAGCCAAAGAATTTGTTAAAAAGTCAAACAAGTAATCCAATTATTTGAAAAAAGTGTTAAGAAAACTAGACAAGTTTTTACTTGGAGGAATAATTGTGGGTTTAGAGATCTTACCAAAAAAATTATCATACTTTTTGAAGTGTTTAATGGACGAAAAAAGTATTATTTCATAAACTTTGGACATATTTTGGTTGAATTCAAAGGAGAAAAAAGTAGTGTTCAAATGAAATTTAAAATAAAGGCACAAATGAAAGTGGCTTTTTGTAAAGGAAAAAGTTCCTGAAAAGAAAGTCACTGTTTTGTAAACAAAATTGATTTCGATCAAGTTTCATGTATTTATATCCTATTGGGATGTATATGGTCAAAAAAAGAAAGTCATTCTTCTGTAAACAAGGAAAAGTCTCTTGTAAACAAAGTCATTGTTTTTTAAAATATCCCAAAAAAGAAAAAAAAAAGGTTCAAAAGCTCTTGTTTTGTACTTTAACACAAACTTAGTTGAATTGACATATTACGCGCTAAGTAGTGTACTTTCAAAAAACACAAGGGAAATAAAGTAGTTTTTATTTTTTTATTTTTATTTATTTTTATTTTTATAATTGAAATGTTTGAACTATATAAAAAGTAGTTTTGTTGTTTTTTTAATAAAGTCATTATTTTTGGTTAACTAATGTCACTATTTTTTGTTAATTCTTCGACATGTCGACTTGTTCACAAATTCAATTATTTTCTCATCATTTCAATTCATATGTATGAACTATGTAAAAAGTAGTTTTTATTTTAAAAAAATAAAACATACCTTGAGTAAGTCCAAAAAACACTAACTCCTAACTCCTAAAAAAGTCTTACATCCTAAAATTGAAAAAACCCTACCTGATCAAAATAAAGTCCTTAACCTCTAAAAAACCCTAACTCTAACCCTAAAAACCCTAAAACCATAACCCATAAAAAACTCTAAAAATAAAAACCTTAACCCCTAAAGCCATAACCCCTAAAAAAATCCTAATCCCTAAAAAATCCTAATCCCTAATAACCCTAAAACTACAACCCCTAAAAAAGCCCTACCCCTAAAAAACAAAAACCTTAACCCCTAAAACCATAACCATTACAAAACCCTAAACCCCAAAAAAACTCTAACCCCTAAAAATCCCTAATCCCTAAAAACCATAATTCCTAACTCTTAAAAAACCTTAACCCTTAAAAAAAAAAAAAACCATAACCTCTAAAATCATAACCACCAAAAAACCCTAAACACTAAACCCTAATCCCTAAACCCTAAAAAACCCTAAACCCTAAAAATCCCCAACTCTTAACCCCTAAATAGTTTTCATTCAATTCCCATATTGCTATAGGTGATCTATAAGCATTTAATTGATTATATTTTGAATTTAGGGTTATGGGGAAATCAAAATTCTATGTCGTATTCATTGGTTGTAACCTAGGAATTTACACATCGTGGGTTGAATGCCACAAAGAAGTGAATGGATTTAGAGGAGCAGTTCACAAGTCATGCAACCTTTGCTGAAGCAGAATGTGCATTTAGGCAATATGTTGTGGCACCAATTGGCCAGTGAGATACGTTTAAGTCAACACAAGTTCATCATACCATAACTTTAATGAATAGCGGTCAAGTAGGAGTACCTGGTAGTATCATGCAACTATTAATAGGATTCATTAGGGGATGATCACAATGTATATTATGGGAAGGATTTATAGTAGTCTTTAAGTCATACCCATTCGATATATAGTCATGGATGAAATAAAGCGCAAATGAAAATTTTTGTGTATCAGGAGAAAATAACTATGCGTTCATCCTACTATGGAAAACCATGAACTAATTATGATATTGACAATAATTACAGCCACCAGACGTCAAACATTGCTACTGTTAGATCTATTACTGAACGACCATCGTAGGATAAAATACCAATTGTCATACCTGAGACATCAAATTAGGCAATTAACATTATTTCGTCTGATATACGAAAGTGACCTATGTTGTATTGAGAGCACGAGGATGGATAAAAAGGTGTTTTACCATCCTGTGTAGTATTTTGAGAATAATAGGCAGGTTAGAGGCGACATAATATGAAGATGTTGAGGAGATGATCGCCATGTTCTTGCACATCCTAGGGCATGATGTTAAGAATCGAATGATTCATAGACATTTTGCAAGGTCTGGTGAGAAGGTGTCTAGACACTTTAACTCTATACTTAGCGTTGTATTGCGACCACATGAGATTCTACTAGCTGATAACTCTTCATAGAAGACTTATTTTTACTTGAATTCTCTTTCTAAACCTTGCTTATTTAAGGTATTTTGGTAGTTTTTTGGTTGTTCAAGTCCCTAAGTTAGTGTAATTTTGCTTGTTTGGTTGGGTTAAGCTAACAATATTGATAAATGGCTTAATTCTGGTTAATTGGGAGCTTAATCTTACAATTTATGCCTCAAGTGAATGCAGATTTAATTATTGAAGAGCTGGAAATACAATGAAGCCTTCTGAGTTGAAATGCTGTAGCAATCTATCTCAGTACAGCTCCCAATCTCACACATGTAAGGAATATTCTCATTAATTGAGCTACCCAATTTAAGCCAACTGGAGAGATGTGGACCAATAGGATGCTGCCATATTTCATTCCCTGTCTATTCAGCCTTGATTTTGATGAAAAGGATGGAGTATTTAAGTTTGGCTGGTTGGAATTGAAGGAGAGGCTGGAAAGGGGAGTTTTACGAAAAGGGGAAGAGGAAGGGCAGAGAAGAAGTCTATCTACCTGGGGAAGGAGCTGAAGAAGAAGGAGGAGTCCTTTAGAAGCTTCACCTGAGAATTTCTCTTCTCTTCTTATTGTTATTCTTCCTTTTATTGCTTTTCCATTTTTTCTTGATTGCTGTAATGAAATTTCCAGTAGCTTTTAGGAGTTTTATTTATGTTATTATGAACTAATTAGCTTAAGGCAAGGATTAGGGAACTCTTATATTGTAGAGAGGTTCAAGCTATGTGGTTTTATGTTGTTGAACACTGATTTGAAGTGCTTTTAATGTTTATGATGAATTATGTTTGGCCAACCTTTTTCATCTACTATTTTCTTGACTTTTGGGAAGAATAATAGAAAACTGATTGCTTCAATTCTCACTAAGACTGATTACAAGTTAAGCTTGCAGTGAAATGGTAGGTTAGGGATAATCACCCACTTAGTGCACACAAGTAATTAACTTATTTTGAGTAGTTAAAATGGGAATTTAGCTACAATTTAAGGAAATCTGGGAAGATTCCGTGTTGGAATGCCGTGTGGTGTGATCTTGCATAAGTTTTGCTACAACATTGAGTCCTCAAAATAATATAAGAAACCCCTAATCCAAGCCTACTTTTAACTCTAAGTAATTTCACCTACTGTTACTTATTTTACTTCTTTTGCCTGTTATTCTAAGCTTGTTATTGGTTAAGTTAGGTTTGTTTTATTTCTTTTAAAAAACTCCTTGAATGTTGTTTTTGTTTGGTTACCCATTTTATCACTAAAAGTAAGCTCAAGCTTGGTAAAATTCATGGACTAATCCCTGAGGAGAACGATATAAATATACTTATCACTTGCTGCATTAGACTGTGTATACTTGCACATTTAGGGTGTTTCCATTCTAAAATTTCATACACTCTGCTAAGCAACACTAGCGAAACCAGAGCCAATCAAAACTCTTGTACTTATGGGAAGTGGAAGTGGTTTGGGGTATACATAATTCAATTTGTCCTTCCATTATATGGGATATAGAATGATGTACGTAACTCTCGTAATGTATGCCTTTGCAATATAGAGTTGTTTGGGTGCATTAAATGGCACGTACATCAAGGTGAATGTCAGCGCCACTGATAGACCGAGATATAGAACGCGTAAGTGTGAGATTGCGACCAATGTGCTTGCTGTTTGCTCTCTAAGTGGATAATTCATCTTTGTAATACTAGGATAAGAAGGGTCCGCAACTGATTTTTGAGTTCTTTGAGATGCAATATCAAGACTTAATGGCTTGAAGGTTTCCAAGGGTAATAGACCAAACCATGTACTTCAAATACATGTTAATCTGTTACATGCACAACTCATAGGGTCATGTGTTAAATGGTTCACAATGAACATGATATTATTATCTTTGTGATGTTGGGTACCCAAATGCAGAGAGATTTTTGGTACCGTATAGAGGGGAGCGATACCATCTCTCTGAATGGCGTGGGGCAGTGAATGCACCTACTAATTCAAGGGAATTATTTAACATGAAGCATTCATCTGCGAAGAACGTAATCGAGAGGGCCTTCGGTGTGTTGAAAAGGAGATGGGCCATTCTTGATAGCTTTACGAGTTTAAATCATATGACCAGAAGTTTTGATGATAACAAACTTTAAATTATTAATTATTTGTAGATCTTGAAAAGACTATTTAACGCACTTTGAATTGCTCAAATCAGACGTCAAACGGGAAAGTTATGGCCAAAAAAAGATTGAGAAGAAAACTGTTATTTTGTAGTGATGCAGACGAATAACATTGCAACACGTGGCTCCATTTTTTGACCTTTGCAGCTCTCATTTAATTCATTTTATTACTGTTTTTACCCCTTTCTTCTCCATTAAATCTCCACCTTTCATCAACCTAGATCCAATGGCTTAAACTTATTCCATACAACTCCATTTAAACATCATTTTCCCTCTCATTTCACAACTCTCATCTCCCAAAAATTGCTGAAATTTGATCTCCAACATTCTTCATTATTGATCATTCTTCAAAGCTTCATCATTTTCTATTTTTCTTGTGAGATAATTTTATATGAGAGATTAGATTGTTCCTTTTAAGCTAAAACTTGTAAACCTACTTTTTGTGAGAGTTTCTTTGTGGGTCTTTAATTTATTTCACTATTTCAATTGGGTTTTGTATGAAGGTGTGGGTACACCTTGAGATTTTGAGTGAGCAGTTTAATCTTGAACCCGAAAAAGGATTGTAATGGTTTAATCCTGAACCCAAAAAAGTTTTTGTGTTGGTTTGATCCTGAACCTAGTAAAATGATTGTAGTGGTTTGATCTTGAATCTGTTAAAAGGATCGATATAGGTTGTCCTGAACCTGCAAAAGAATCAGTTGGGGGTTGACTCTTAAACCCTTAAAAAGAGTGGAAAATCGATTTGGTTCTCACCTGTAAGAGGACTGTCGCAGTAAAATACCCAAGAAGGTATCTTAGGGACTGGAGTAGGGATTTTCGAACCACTATAAAAATATTCGGTGTCATTTCTTTTCTCTACTCTCTTAATTTATGCTATTTAATTATTTATTTGAGTAGATTGTATGCTTAGAAAAATTATTCTATATTTCTAGTATTTTTGGGTGTTTATTCGATTAATTTTTCATTGAATTATTTTAGTTTAATTTCTTGAAAAAATTTTAAATTTTAGTAAACAAACCTATTCACCCCCTCTAGTGTTGCTTACGATCCTACAAATTTGCAGAAAAAAAATCATTTTACCTTGTCTAGACCCAATGTCAAATCATAACAGCATGCTGTCTTATCTACAATCTTATCAGCCGAGAGATGAGTTCGAGTATAGCGTTGGAAGAATGGGAAGAGAAAAACTCACTTTCAAGTTCCTTCAGTGGAGATCATATAAGTTTCATTGAAAGTTCTACAAAATGGAGCCAACGACGGGATGAAATAACTGAACGAATGTTCACTGAATGGACACAATCGTGATTCTGGAAGATGTTAATTATTATGCTTATAAAAACTAAACTCGATCTTTGGTACTCTATTTTAAGTTATTGATGTACTTACGTTGCATGTGAACATTTGAATTAGAACTTTTTGCTCATCAATTGAGTTTATGCATTATTCCACCTACTATCCTACATATTTTATTCAGATATAACCCAACAAAGTTAAACATGTAATGATATGTACATATGCATGTAGGACAATGGCAGGTGTGGAGAGAATGAAGAAGCACTCATGGACCAGATTTGAGGATGCCAGGTTGGTGGAATGCCTCATTGCAATGGTCCAAGAGGCATGTTGGAGATCAGAAAATGGAACGTTCAGGCTCGGATACCTATCACATCTGATGTATACAATTGAAGTAACAACCATGACAGACTGTAGGGTGAAGAGCTTGAAGAAGTAGTACATAACCATCTCCGAGAGTCTAGATACTGGGTGTAGTGGATTTGGGTGGAATGATGAGTTTAAAAGCGTGGAGGCCGAGAAGGACGTGTTTGACGCATAGGTCAGGATAAGATTATGAATTTATAGCATACATATTAGTTACACTACGAAGTATATAAAAATATATTTGTTTTGACATGTAGGGTCATCCTGTTGCGAAGGGACTTTGGAACAAGCCATTCCCCCACTTTGATGAGCTGGCATTCGACTTTGGGAAAGATTGCGCGACAAAGGCTAGTGCAGAGACCCCTGATGACATGACATCGAATGATGTCGAGCCACTGGGGGCAGATGAGGAGATAGAAGTATCCCAATAACTTTATGTACCACAACCCCCTTTGTTCGATTGAGCGAGCAATTTGAAAGAGGAAGAAAATCCAGGGATGCCGACCAACAGGCTTCAAAGATTAGCCATGACGTCGCGTAGAAGCAAGAGGAAACATACATCCTACCACTCTAACATGCTAGAAGTCGTACGTATGGTGATGGACATGCAAAATACCCAGTTGGAGTGTATTGCATCCTGACTTGTATCGAACTATGCTCTTGAGGATAATCAATGCAAACAAGTCTAAAAAATCCTTTCCAAATTGACACCATCGTGTCCAGACAGGGCAGAATCACATTGATGGACATCTTATTTACGAATGTACTAAAGATTGCTAGCTTCTTATCAGTCTCGATGGATTACAAATGGGCTTGTTGCATGTACCTTCTTGGAAGGAGGGAATGACCCATCTTGCTTCAACTCAGTTTGTGCTCCAAAGAAAATGGACCCATACATCCCTTATCACTATTTTTTTGTTTGTAAGTAACGACTTATATCTTCTGTAACAACTACACATGTATGCCTTTTATGTTGTAACCATGATCGTGGTCATTCTTAGCCATTCACTATTTTTTGTTATAACAACTACACATGTTTGACTTTTTTGTTTGAACAATGAGCTTGGCCCTTCTTGGGCATTCACTATTTTTTGTTATAACTATAAAATTGGCCATTGTTATCCTTTTAAATTAAAAATCTTATATAAATTAGAGTACTACATAATAATTTTTTTAATTGATAAAAATCTCCCTATCGCACTTCCTTTACATGTCATCTACAATTTTTTCTTTAAAGAAATTTACAAAATATACACAAATTAGTAAAAACAAAAAATCTCAATCTAAGAATTCATAGGAAGAAATTCTTAATAATGAAATTTTGAAAAATTGTATGAAAACACTGTACAGAAAAAGCTAAAATCAACTCAAACTTCAGAACTCCAGGTTTAAAAAATCTGCACCTCAAACACATACTTCAGAATTGCTACTCCCTGCAACTCCTTGCCCCAAACACAGATTTTAGAACTTTAGACTAAACAAACCAAACATAGACTTCTTAACTCCTACTCTCTACAACTCCTTGCTCCAAACGCCTGCCCTTAAGTTCTACCCAAAATGATTCTTTTTGCACTCAAATTAGTTAATTTAGTACATCATGGGTAACAACACATGCTTGACTCATTTTTGCATAATTTTAGCTATATTTAACATGAAAAGCATTAACATAAGTTCAATCTTTCAAGGAATAAACTTGAGTTTGGAGCTAAATAACCCTTGAAAACAAAAGTTATCCAATGTGTTTATTACAAACTCAAGAAGAAAAAAGAAACTAATCCACAATAATGTCTATTAGAAATCTAATAAAAAAAATTTAATACAATAATTGTGTTTACAATAACATCTATTACAAACCCAAGAGGAAATTTAAAACTAATATTACTAATTAAGTCCATTACAAAAATGAAAATATGAGAAATTAAAAAGACACTCATTAGCTTCAGACCTGTACATGAAAATTAATGAAATCAAATTCAATATTAATCAAATAACAATCATATTTAAAAAATACAATTCAAAATATACCTTATTCATCCATGTCTTGAAGATGAAGAGTCTAAATTATGAAAAGGACAAGTATGCTTATTATGTTTTTCTTGATTTATGCCCTAAAGCCTAATAATTAATGTTTTATTATTTAACTATTATTTAAAAATTATTTGATTATTAGTATTTGTAATTTATAATATCCATTAGGTTAAAATACCATTACTTTGAGTTTCATTTTATTTTAGTCTCTGTACTTTCAAATGTTCAATTTTAGGTCATGTCTTTCAATAAATCTTAAAATTAGTCCCTACCGTTTGTTTGAAGTAATTTTCATTGAAATTGGTTAAATAATGATAATAATTTTCATGAAAGAAAAAGCACAATGTGAACATATTTTCAAAATTTATAGAAGGAAAGTTAATAGAGAATTTTTTTTTTAGAAAAATTAACAATAAACTAACAATAGGGGCCAATTTTAAGCTTTACTGGAAGTACATGGACTAAAATTGGACATTTGAAAGTATAAGAACTAAAATGGAATGAAACTTAAAGTATAGGGACCAAAATGGTATTTTAACCTATCCATTATGTAAAAATCCATGGTTATTAGTATCATCTTGAACAATATGTGATATATGTGAGGATTATGTTTAAGAATTAACGTAAAGAGTCTATAATATATTGTTGCGACTTTTTAGTTGTGCAATGCAAAACAGCAAGTGTATGGTGTCAAGTTTTAGTATAGTGAATTGAGTGAGAGTATCGTCCTCAGTATTGGGTTTCCACTTTAATTGATTACCATAGTTACTAACATTTAATTTTATCTAGAGAACCAAAAATTAAGAATGAAGGAATTAAAATTAAATCTAAATATTTACAGATTGGAGACAATTGAAGGGAATATTCTTAGAACATAGATTGTATTAATTAAATTCTATCTTAATCAACTAAACAAATCAACTTTAACATGCAACAAATTATAAGCCAAGAAGATGACTATTATTAATTGACTTTTCCAAGCTCAATTAATTCTCTTGCCTAATTATAGAATCAACATCCCTGTCTATTTTCTACAACTAAACAAGGAATTATCGAAACTTCTTTTAATGGTTTCTATTAGAAAAATCTTCATTTCCATGCAGATATTATTAACAGTCATGCATTTAAATCTAGATTTAAATCTTACTTTTCCAAGACAAAACTTAAACCATTCAGAACTACACCTTGACCAAAAGTATATAATTAAGTATAAGAACACATGAATAACCTTGTTGTAGTATAAAGAAAAATTGATAATTAAATAAAACTTTCATGAACTGAACAAATAACAACAAATCCTAAGAATAGAGTTTAGTCACTCAAAATTTACAATTAAAACCTAAACTCATCTAAAAATCCATTAAAGAAACTACAAAGAAAAAAGGAAAAGATAAAACTCTCTAATGCATGCCAACCCTCGTTCTCGACATGATGTGCATGATCTCGAGCCTTGATTTTCTTCCTTAACTCTCAAGAGTATCTGCTAGCTGCAATGTCACAGTGGTTGGTCTTGTCTCTCCAATGCCTAACTTTCGAAAGATTGATAGTGGCATGAGGTTTATGCTAGCGCATAGATCACAAAGAGCTATTTCTACTTCTTTTCCTCTAATTGACACTAGTATTATAAATGATCTAGGGTCTCAAAGTTTTGGAGGGATAGGATTTGCAATGATAGAGCTACATTCTCTTGATAATGGTACAATTTCATACTCAACTGGCCTCTTCTTCTTCCTAAGCATGTCCTTAAGGAACTTAACATACTTTGGCATCTGCTTAAGAGCTTCTACCACAGGAATGTTTATATAAAGTTGCTTAAATATGTCAAGGAACTTCTTAAACTGCTGGTCTCGGGTTTTCTTCTTTATCTTTTGATGAAAGGGTGGTGGAGGGGGAACAAATTTAGTACTGGCCGTAGGTGTTTTCTCAGGTGGAGGGTTTTGCTCTCACAATTTCTTCTACCTCAGCATCCTCTGTCTCTTTCGAATTCACATCTTCAGGTTCAACTGCTATTTCTGTTTCTGTTTGTACAACAGACTCTTTAACCTTATGTTTTTGCTTACTCAATTTTCTGCTAGAATAAGAGGTTTTCCACTTCTCTTTTCAATAGCTTAAACTTGCTCCTTACCTTCCCTCTTTGGAAGTTCTGTATCCGAAGGTAGCTTGCCTTGAGGAGCTTTCACCTCATTAGCTAATTGTCCCATTTGAATTTCTAAGTTCCTTAGGGATGCTTGTTGACTTTGGATTGCATAATCAATTTTTTCCATGAATTCTTTTATGAGGCTCTCGAAAAAAGTTCTGGAATTTATTGATTCATTGGTTTCTGTTGTGGCATACTCTGTTGATTATGCTGCCCAAATTCAAGTTGAAAATTCATTCTATTTTGTCCTCGATTTCCTTGTGAAGTATTCCCTTGTCCACTCCATGAGAAATTTGGATGGTTTCTCCACCCGGGACTATATGTCTTAGAAAAGGAATTGTTCTTCTACATATTTTGATGTCTTATGTAATAGACTGATGCAGGGTTTGTTGGACAAAACTCAAATGTTTGCCCTTTTCCACAATAGACATACGAGTTTGTTGTTGCTTAATTTACTGCTACCACATTCTTGTTTGCATTCCCTAATTGCAAATTTTTCAGAAGATTCTCCATCGACGCCATCTAACACTGAGAGAAATTAATGCATCTACACCCTTGTTTTTGTTTGCTGGATTACTTCTAACATTGGACCATTGAGAATTATATGCAGAGGTTCTCTCTAGAATCTCATATGCTTTATTAAAGGTCTTGGCCAGAAGAGCTCCATTTCCTGATGCATTCACCATATTCTATGTGTTTCTAGATTCAAACCATTATAGAACGTTTCCATCTGAATACAGTGGGGAGACTATGATGAGGACACTTCTTGATTAACTCCTTAAATCTTTCCTATGTCTCACTGAAGGTCTTGTCATCAAACTATCTATAGGCTACTATCTCTCCTCTAAGCTTTGCGCTTTGGTAGGAGAAAAATACTTCATAAAAAATTTCTCTGCCAAATCGTTCCATGAAGTTATGGTTCTAGGTCCAAAGGAATTCATCTATGATTTTGCTTGATCTCTAAGAGAATACGGGAAAAAAAATCAATCTCCTTGCATCCTTCGACACTCATTATTTCTTGAAAGAACCACTCACACTTAAGAAATTCCTTTCGTGTAAGTGATGATCTTTTGAAGCGAATCCATGAAATTTCCGAATAAGTCACAACATTTGGAACATGACAGGCTTTAACTCAAATTCTACTGCTTCTAAGTCAGGTCCAATAATTCCTGGTGCATCAAAAGTCAGCATGGCATAAGCGTGAATAACTCCCTCCTTATCATCCTCCACAGGGATAGGGGTATTAGCATCATTTTTTTGACCAACTGCTTGGTTTGCTTTAGCTGCAAGTGGATCTCCACGATTTTTTGGTTGATTTTCTAGTAAATTTGCTCACATTCCATTGTACGCTTTCTTCCTCGTTGTTCCCTTCTACACACGTGAAATGTCCTTTCAATCTCCAGATCGTAATATTCTGGATGAGGAAACTTGTTCATGCACTACTCAAATCACCTAAAATAAAACCAAACACAAACAACGATCTCAGAATTCAATAAGACAATTCACTAAGAATTAATTCAAGCAAGAGAAAAATTAAACTAATCCCTGACAACGACGTGAAAAACTTGATACGTTTTAATGTGTAATTTTCTTAGTAATAATTAGCGCAATATTATGTGCAAGTGTACACATGAGCTGTAGCAAGCAACAAGTAAATTTTCATATTCCACAGGGATTAGAAACTTTTTGACTCAGCAAGAATTAATTCTCAGCAAACTCAATTGGTAACAAAAAATAGGTTTGAGAAATGCTATGGAAAAATAACTTGCTTAAGTAAAATTAAATGATAAAACAAAGAATAAAGCAAAGTAAAGGAATAACGCGTAATGGGCTTGTATTATAAATTAAAACAAGTTTAGATTATGGTAGATTCATGCTTTTAATCAAACTTTATAGCTGAGGCATTCACTAAACTCTCTTGGCTCATAATAGCATGCAAGGCATTCTCCAAAATCACCTAATAGTAGCAGTTTAACTCCTATTACACTCCTACGTTATTTCTCACTGTTTTGTGCATTAGGTGAGTTATTATCCATAATATACCCACTTATAAAACCACCAACCTATTCAAGGCTAATTTGATTTTTGAGCTATTACCTTTTCCTAATCCTCCCAAATATCAGAAAAACGCTTGGTGGGGGCATATGCTATATGCCAAAAGCAAGTGCAAGTGCACGCTATCCAACAAGTAATATATAGAAGTATTCCAAGTATCGAATCCAAGGAAACGGTTAACAAAGAGCTTTTTAGTTAACAACACAATTACTTTCAAGTTGCAACTAAAGGTACCTAAATAAATAAGATATTTTTTTGGGGTTTTGTGCAATAAAAAAAAGGAAATTAAAGGACAAAATAAGAAACAGTAATGAGAAGTAGGGGGTTCAAATGTATTTCAACCCTGAAATCTACCTACCATGCGCCCGCAAACTTGCTTAACTAGGTCCGACTATTTTAGAGATTGTGCCTTTTGTGCCTGCATACTGCCTTTTTCGAGTTCTGTGCGATCCAGACAAAATGCTACTGAAATGCGCCCGCAACCTACCCTAACTGACATTTAACACCATGAATCGAGTTCAACACCTATTTAGCCATTTTCTAAGTGCTTTTAGGAGACTATGCAATTAAACACATATGTTTATGGCTAATTTTAACTTAGATAATTAAGGAACACAACTCAATGATTCTAAAGGTTTTTGTCCTATGTCTAGGTACAAAAAACGAAGTTCTATGTCTAGACTTTTCTCCTAGATTGCTTTTATGAAAACGGGTGCTTGATCCAACCCTTTTAGTATTGAATCTCACACAAACTATGCTAACTCAAGTGATCAGTTTAAGCTAACAATGAAACTTAAACTCAATAAAAGCAAACGATGCTAAATGTTATGCAAAGTTAGTAGAATCACATGGTGTGGTTTATCTCCTTTTTAGGGTATCCACTTCATTGAATCCCCTCCAAGGAGTTTAGCTACTCATTGAAAAGAAAACTAAAGTGCAAAAAATAAAGAAGAAACGAGAATAAGAAATAACACACTTCATTGAAATAATGAAATTGAATACACTTTGAAGTATGAAAACAAAGGAAGAACTAAATGAAATTAAATTAAAAAGGAACTACTACTTGAATTCAAATGAAGAACAGAAACTTACAAAGCTGGAAAATAAAATTAAAACAACAAGTACAACTCCTAAAAACTTATAGAACTAAATAAAAAAACTAAAAACAAAAAGAACCCCAAGATGTTCTTCCTTTCTAACTTGTTCTACATTTTTCAAGGATAATCAAGTACTTACTCTTCATTCTTTCGAAGTTACAGTCCAAATGGAATATGAACACATCTTAGGGGAGACTCAGAGTGGTGGCTAAATTAAAGAGAAAATGACAAAATTTAGGGATGAGGAGAATTCTCAACTCCGAGCTCCCTTGAAATTGAAGCTTGAGTAGCCTTTTATAGACCTCAAGGCCTAGGGTTTGCTGTCGAGATTAGTGTGGAGAGGCTTGGCCGATCATATCCCTTGATCCTCGGAGATTTGATTGAGAATAATTGATTTTATCTGCAAATCTCGCAAATTAGAGAGAATCTGCCCGAAAAGGTCCAGATGCGGCCGCATAGTGAGCGCAATTGTGCCGTTGTCAAAATGGCCTAAATGTGTCAGCATAGTTGGGCGCATTTTAAGTTCTTCTTGTAACATTTGGATTTTTACTTCTACTCTCAACTGGTGGTGCATCCTAGTTGCATATCTCTTGAATCATCTTTCTTTTGCCTCAATTGCGGCCAGAATGTGGGCTCATTTGGGTCCTTTTTCATCCTCTACATAAAACCAACAAAACTTAACACTTTCTTAACAAAAATGACTCTAAATACACCTAAAAACTTATTTTTACAAAATCAAGACTTCAAACACATGCAAAACTTGTTTTTACTTAAATTTACTCTAAATGACATGAATTATAATATTAAACACTCGCTTTCGAAGCAAATAGCTTAGTTTTTAGAGCCAAATTATACTCATAAATGAGCATTATCAACGTTGCTGCAACACTATTGGCTAGACGGAGTTGAACTCAAACATTAATAACTCTCGAAAATCAAATGAGAAAGAAAAGGAAACTTCAATACAAAATTTAATTAACACTAATCATCCCTTAATCCTCACCTTATGGTGATTAGTTTATGATACAAGGTAGAAAAGCAATAAAACAGTAAAACGCATACATTCTTGCTGTAATATAAAGAAAATAACAACTACTAGACTAAAGAAGAAAAAGAAAACAGAGAAGACTCCACAATGGTACTATTCCCACAATCTTCAATGGAGTCCTTTCTCTTGAGAAAGTTGCTCCCTCTCTTCCAGATCTCCCACCGAAAATGGTTGCTGCTATAATTGAAAGCTCTCCCTAATTAAAACGAGGGCTGATTAGACGTTTTCAGGCACGTGGTGATCTCCCAGTGGCTTCCGCATCTAATTTGGCATATTCCACTCCAGCTCAGTTTAATGAAACGCTTCACACGTGTGAATTCCACATGAATTTCAGATCCAAAATTTGCTCCAGTAAATAATATCGCCTCAACATCAATCATCCTTTTTGTCCATGCTTTATCACTTGGCTTTATCCACTTTATCTTGTAAACAATACCTAATTCAATCAATAAAGGCACATAAGTGGCATATAACTCTCGTAGCATACACCAAACAATAAAGACTAGAAATAGGAGAATTCTAATAGGAAAATATGCATTATTTCTCTGAAAACTACCAAGCTTTAGCCATAAAAGCTATCCTATAACTCTTATTTGAAGAGTTATCAGACGTGCCACGATCTCAACCTTGAATTCCTTCCTTGGCTCTCAAGAGTGTCTTCTAGGTCCCAAAAACTAAGTAGAAATATAAGACTTTTCTCTCCCTCCAATTGGTCTCCCCAAATTTGAAGACAAGTGGCCCTTTTTATAATGCAAGGTAGTGTGGAGATAGTGGGACAACGTCTCAACTTTTTCATTCCTATTCTTTTTAATATAATGAAATTCGGGTAGCATTGAGACATTTTACACGTGGTGTCGAGATGTTATGGAGGGAAAGGTCTATTTTGTGTGTGTTTTTAGTGTTGAGAAGCCCAAAGATAGCGTCTCAACGCAACCTTGCAGTTCCTCTTGCTCATTTGGCTGCATATAAAGCATTGAGACGCCATGAACAACGTGTCAACTCTATCCTCTCTATTTTCTTGGCTCAATTGTTAATTTCTCTTGCTTTGATAGCTCCAATTGATGCCAATTTGCGTCTTTTTCGTCCATAAGCCTTCCAATTGCTTGGTTTTGCTCTAAATGCCTGAAATCTATAAAATAACCAAATATATACGTGAAAGCATTGAAATACAACACAAACTAGCAATAAATCAAGTCTTAGGAATAACACATTTTGTGTGTTATCAAATACTCTTAAACTTTGCATTTTCTAGTCCTCGAGCAAAATAAAACAAAACCATATTTCAGAATAATACATAGATGCTAGTGACTCATGCCTCAATAAATCTAAATCTAAAAAAATCTACAACATACCAAAACATTTAAATAAAGTCATTCATCAAGAAATTTCAAAAATAATTTCATTTTTATCCCTTGTGTGTGTGCGCGAGTGTCTAGCCTTCTGTTTTAGTCTTTATAAACCGGAAATAATCTTATAAGCCTTATGTCTCATCTTTCCCCTATTATGGCTCTAAGTCCAAACTATTAGGTCTCCACACATTCAAGAAAATAATATGCCACTAAGATACTTCACATAACCCCCACTTGATTATTTATTTATTTATTAATTAATTAAGACACTAGCTGTCACATATCTACTGCAGGAACCCTTACCTATCAACTCACAGGTGGCCCTAACTGATCACAACAGAAGTAACTCTTTTTGTCTCATTTTAAACACAATTTTCTTTTTTTTTTCTCTCTTTTGATTTTTTTATGATGAGCACATAATTAAATAGCATGAAGACATTCATTTTCTCCTAAGTGTAACATTACAACCTATCATGCAATTTAACCATCTAATCAGATCTTTGATCTTTCAGAGTGACAACAAGCAAAAGGTCAAATAATCCTATTCTTAGCTGTCAAAACCAAAAACAGGTGGTTATGTGCTCAAAAGATGCAAGAGATGAAAAGAAAAAAAAATATTTACTCAAATTCAGGCTATATTCTCATATTTTAGCATTTGTGAATAACCAAAATCTAGCATACATCCTAGGTAGCCTTCATCACAAGCAATGCATCAAATATTCATCCATAAAATTTTAAAAATATGCTCAAAATAAGCTCAAAATTAGGACTTGCTAAAGTACTGCCCACCCCCAAATTTAAAACACACATTGTCCTCAATGAAATAACAAAGCTAAAGCATACATGATAATGAGAAAAAGAAAAGGGTGAATGATACTGCCCTGAAATGAAAGAGGGAATCTCCAAAGTATCCTTAGTGTATGGAAAAAAGAAAACACCTAAATGATTGAGGTCCTACACGAGTGGGAACGAGATTAAATGACACTCAAAACAACTTATACTAGAAAACAAATTTAAATTTAACAAAACAATGAAACAACCTAGTCTAAAAGAATATGAAAGGAAACAACCTAACAAAATAAATGAAAGGAAACAACCTAGTCTACTAAAATAAATAAAAGGAAAGATGAAGTATAGAAAGCTTGGGTTGTCTCCCAAAAAGCGCTTTCTTTAACGTCTTTAGCTAGACGAGGCTTGAGTAGAAGGATCAAATGCTGATAGAATCATTTCCATTGAGACCTAACTCTAGAGGATCCTTATTCAACACAACCTTTTGAAAGTGAGCCTAAAAAAGAAAAAATAATAATAATAATAAATGAGAAAAGTAAAAATAAAGAGAAAATAAAGAGAAAATAAATACAAATTAAAAATAGAAAAATACAGAGAAAAGATTATATAACAATATACACTATTTACACTCTAGATTAAGATCTCATGTTTTCTCCACAATATTAATCAAACTGAATAATTTCCAATCCCCGACAACGACGCCAAAAACTTGTTGTGTGACTTTTTAGTTATGCAATGAAAAACCGTAAGCGTACAGTGTCAAGTTTTAGTATAGTGAATTGAGTGAGAGTATCGTCCTCAAGATTGAGTTTCCAGTTTAATTGATTACCATAGTTACTAACATTTAATTTTATCTAGAGAACCAAAAAATAAGAATGAAGTAATTAAAACTAAATCTAAATATTTACAAATTGGAGATAACCGGAGAGAATATTCTTAGAATATATATTGCATTAGTTAAGTTATATCTTCATCAATTAAACAAATTAATTTTAACATGCAATAAATTATAAGCCAAGAAGATGACTAATATTAATTAACTTTCTCAAGCTCAATTAATTCTCTTGCCTAATTATAGAATCAACATCCCCGTCTATTTTCAATACCTAAACAAGACATTATCAAAACTTCTTTTAATGGCTTATATTAGAAAAATCCTCATTCTCATGTAAAATATTACTAACAGTCATGCATTCAAATCTAGATTTAAATCTTATTCTTTCAAGCTAAAACTTAAACTAATTAAAACTACACGTTGGCTAAAGTATAGAATTATGCACAAGAACACATGAATAACTTTGTTGCAATATAACGAAAAAGACTGTACCTCCTACCTCCTAAACGTGACTCTCTAGGGCTATTACTATACATGCATACTTGGAGGCCACAAAATTTTTTTTTGTTTAAAATAAGGACCTTAGAACAGGTGGAATATCAAAGGCAAAAAGAAAACTTTGTTTGGGATCCCAACCAAAAATTTAGAAAAACATAGCTCTTAAAGTCAAGGCCTCAAGGTTTCAAATGAACAATACTTAACTCAAAACAGCATAGAGAAAGTGATTCTCATATAAAATCTCATGAAATAAATATAACAATTGAATAGAAGAAGAAATGCAGAAACATGACTATCTACTTCTCCCATGGCCTTGCAAGCAAACCTCGTCACTCGCCTTGGATGCCCTTGCCTTTACGTGAAAAGAAAACATTTTTGGAGAGGGTGAGTATTTAAAATACTCAGTAAGTGACCCCACTACTGGGTCAGGATATGCAAACACATGCAACATTTCTTTTTTTTTTTTTTTAAAGCGAACTTTCGTTTAGTGGGACTTAAAACCTTTTCATATTTGGGAAACTTTGTACTTTAACTCCTTTCTCTTCGATTTAATGTGGACAATTCACCCACCCTAAGATTCCTTTTTCGTCTAACCTTTTCAGGTTGCTTTTCATTTAACTTTTTCAGGGTCCTTTTCATTTAACCTTTTTAGGTTCCTTTTCATTTTGATGTACATCTATAAATTTTAGGAGGGTAATTGCCATAGCCTTCATAAGCATTTTATCATGAACACACACATATATGCATGATGTCCCAAAGGATTTTAAATTTTCATCCAATGATGCAACATAAAGCAACGTTCTCACATGCAACATAAAGCAACATTCTCACATAATTCAATCATAAAACATTTTTTATGCATCATGATAATTCTCATTTATGGGAATTATTTGGCCTTTATACTTGGTTATTCTTGTTATTTTATGTCTGTTATTAGATAAAAAGGCTAGGAACAAGTTGGTTTAAATTGAACTATTGTTGGAATCCTTTTAAATTAAGTAAGTGGAGAAAAGAAAGCAAAAGAAAATGAAAACCACACTTGAATTTTTGTGCAGGAATTTGAAGAAAGGAAAAAAATTTCAAATCTCCAAAAATCTGGGAATTTCGTGGGATCTTGTCTCCACGATTGATAGGACGTATAAAATTTTATTTAATCGCACTTAACTCTTGTTAGTTGGATAGTTTTTATGTGTTTTCATGTTTATTTTGTAGGGATTCGAGCAAAGACGTATTTGGAGACTCTATGTCGAATAACGATTCAAATGAGCCAAACCGGAGGTCATTTGGACACCTAAGCGAAAAGTTAGAGCAAAATTACAAAATCTGTCCAGGGAGCAACGTCTTATCGCCGCTCAACTCTATGCTCAACTCCAGCAGCGTCTTAACACCAGACTTGATGCTGCTCAATGCTAAGCTACTGTTTTTGCTCAACGCTGGTAGCGTCTCAATGCCATGCTTGATGCCGCTCAACGCCACACATACGAGAAATTATTCTTTCCTTGTTTGCTAGAGCAGTGTCTCAATGCCACCCACAACGTCTCAACATTGCCCCAGTCCTATTTATAGCACTTTTTCACTCTAGGGTTGGGACTTTTGCCTCATTTGCTTAGACTTTTAGAGAGAGTTTATAAGAGCTTTTCTTCTTCTCCTTTTATACTTTTATTGTAGCAAATCGAACCATGTTTAACGGGAGATATACTATCACGATGCTTGGCTAAACTCCACGTTTCCGATTCAGATGTTGGTTGTAAACCAATTGCAATGTTGTGAGGCTTGAACTTGAATTTAGTTTTCTTATATTTGCAAGTATTTCTTTGATTCCTATATTTATTTTATGAGCATGTATTTTTGATTGAATTGATGCCTCAATCGCTTTATATGCTTGATTGCTATTCATGATGCATGATCTGTAATTGTCATGTTGATTGAACCTTGTAGCGTTAGGATTATTACATGTGTGTGTTTTATGGGTTTCCATAATTGCATAGCTTGCATGTTTAATTCTAGGAATTAAAGGAGTATCTTGGTTAGGTTGAAGTTATTTTATCTAACCGGTTTGTCTTGGTCTTTCCAAAGTACTTAATGCTTTTATCTAAATAATTTGGAACAGTTTCGTACAAAATTGTTTAAGTAATTAGAATTAGCTTTGACGTTTGTTAGAGTTGATTATTTTAGGGGATTTGTTACTTTTGGGGTTTCCTAAAAAGTTGACTAAGTGCTTGTATAATTAAGTTATGCGTTTTGTTTATGTTTTATTTTATTTATAAAAACAAAAAATCCCTCTTTTTAATTGTTTTGTCCTTTGCAAATTTAATTTGAGAAATTGATATTCGGTTCCCTAAGATTGACCCAGTCCACTCAATGCTACAAATACCTTAGGATCGGTTTATAAATTGTAATTTGACGAGCCCTCGACAAGCTCGCGTCAACGATTTCAGTTGGGATTTTAGCCATAATTGTACATCGTTCAAAAAGGAAACCCTAGCCCAACTCCTCTATAAATATTGGAGAAGAAGCCTCAAGAAGTGGATCATTTTTTTTTCCGTTTTCAACCTCAGTTGCTGCTGTTTTTACGATTTTCTGCTATCAACTTTATGTTGTTTTTTCTTCTATTTTCCAGTACTTTTCAACTTCAAAACTCGATCATTCCTCAACAAAAGTTGAAGGAAGTGAATGCTCAATTCCCTTTGAAAAAAGTAGAGTTGAGTTGATTGAGTAAGAAGTGAAAAAGAGGTTGTGTTCTTCTATTTTTTAGAATTTATTTTCTTCTTTATTTAAGTTATTTTCTTCTATTTTAGAAACTTAGTTTCTGTTGTATTTTCATTCATTCAGTGGAATTTCAAGATTCAAGTTGGTTGGTTAAGTTTTATTGTATTTTTAGCATGGAGTTCTTAGTTCTTAATAAAACTTTCAGCTTGTTCGAATTAATTTTCTTCTATTAAATTTTATTCTAGTTTATGTTATTTACATTTCTACATTATGGAATTTTATCTATTCTTTCTCTCATTCTTAGTTATGCATTTTTATTACTTCAAAGCTTTGGTTTTCACTTTTTCAATGATGAATTAATTTTGGGAATTCAAGTTCGTGAATGCCCTAGAGGAAAGATATAAAGTTTAAAAGCACATGTAATCTAGCTAACGCTTGAACTTCATTTATTTTTGTTGAGTTTAATGTTGGGTAAACCTATCTGGCCATCTAGTGTTGCTTATCAAATTTAAACTTAATACTGAGAGAGTTAAGGGAAGTGGATGTCACAAAAGAAATGGAGAAAAAGGCTTAGAAATAAGTCTGAACATCAATCCTAAACATAGGGTGAGACTCCAAAATCGCTAGAATTTTGCATGAAGTTATCTAAGTTAGATTAGCTATAGAAATATAGGTTTAATTGAAGAGAATAATCAAATTAAACTCACAGCGGAAGCATAGGAATCGTCTTTGATTTATTTAGAATTAAACTAAAATACAAGGGTTAAACAATAAATACCTTGAAAATAATATTATGGAGAATATTTTGGTGAATCTTTATCTCTTTCACAAAGTCTTCCTAGCTATGACTCGAACACATGACCAAGGCTTGTGGGAGCCTCTTGAAAGAAAATCCCCAAGGGATTGGAGAGGAAGAGGTCTAGAGAGAATTCTCTAATTCTCTATATTAAGGATATATGTGTTGTGAAGAATGCACAATGGCTCACCCCTAGGGTCCTATTTATAGTGGTCTAGGGAAAATAATTAAATAATATATTTTAATATCTAATATATTAAAATATATTTATCTAATCAATTTGAATATTATTCAAACCATTTAAAATTCTCCTATGACATTTATTTTCTAATTTGAATCCAATTCAAATTTAATAAATATCTTTTATTTAATGTATCTAATATACACTAATTATTTTAATATTTAATGTATCAAATACAATAAATATATTTTCCTCTTTTATATTTAATGTATCTAATATATTAAATATTAATTTGAACACTTCAAATTAAATATTAAATTTGAACATTTCAAAATTTTCTTTCAACTAAATTGATCTTTTAGTGTTACTGTGAGCTAGCAAGGGGATCTTATGGACCTACAGATTATAAGCTCTAATGATACAAAATTAATTAATTAAACTCTTTAATTAATTAATTTTCATTCATTAACTATAGGCCACTCCACTATAGACCTAGAGTTGCACTCTTGTGCACTGTAGGATAAGTTGTGTCCATAGATATAATCATTACATGTAAGTCGATCCTTCACAAGTTGTTCGTAATTATAGCTGGGTCAAAAGTCCGTTTTACCCCTATAATTACATCTTGCACCTTAAGTACCACTGATTCTCTAATGAACAATCTGTTTATAATCTAATTATAAACTAAGTCCCTCTCGGGCCAATGAGAGGGTGGGGCCCTATTGTTCAAGTCTCAAAATCAGCACTTAAGGGAACTACTCATCTACTTACCCTATATGGGAAGGAGTGAATTCCATCTTGTGAGATTATGTTCCCAGCTCCCTATTTGGTCAAGTCTCCAAAATGGTAGGCATATTGAATCGGCTACAAAAACCACTCTCACCCATGCAAATCAAAGGACAAGCCCTCACAGGCAGGAGTTCATAACTCACTCAGGATTAAGATCGAGTCGCATATGATCATCCTGATGAAATATTAATCTTCTCAATTAACGAATTTATAAAGAGAGATTAAATATTTCGTGGTTCAATCTTATACAAACTCATTGTATAAGATAGCCCCACTCACATGTCTCCACATGAATGATTTGCATCAAATCATTTGTAACTATTATAAAGTGGGTCGTATCAATAGTGCTATCAGGATAAGACACCCAACTTTATCCATATACTATGACTCTTTAGGTTATTTCTTGAACACGATCCTCCTATATGTCAATCACATACTGTTCAAGATTACACTAATAACCTTGGATTTTTCATAAAATGGATAATATTATATTGCAAATAAAATAATCAAAATAATTATTAATTATTAAATAAATTATTAATTACAAGGCTTTAGGGCATAAATCCCAACATTAATCACTTAGCCTCCTAAATATTTTGAAGCAAAATTGAATGGGAGTCGAATTCGGTTTACTTAGTTTTCTTGTTAGCTATGATTGCAATTGCATTTTAGTTGCATTTCTTTCCAAAGTGGCATGAGCAACTTGAATTCCTTTTTCATACTTATTGTTTTTTCAACTATTTTCTTTAGCTAAAAATACCTCTCCACATTTTTATAACATTGGTTATCGAAATTGTAATTTGAGAACAATTTTTGCTATATATATATATTTTCAATGATCTTCCTTACCCCAAATGATCGACGGACGATTTCTCAAATGCTCCCTAAGTTATGGTTGCCCTCGAATCCCCGTTGCACCAAACTACGGACCTGTTCATCACAATTCTTAAATTAAAGATCAATTTAACAACCACCATTGATCTAGAAAGCTTATGGGTCTTCGATACTCACCATGATTTACCTTGAAAGCCAAATATCTCGTTGGTTTGTGACTAAACCCGTGCAAACCTTGTGATTCCAACACTGAACCAAAGTGGGTATCCTAGAAACTGAACACAACTTAAAAAATCAGACTTGCCCACAACCAAAGACCACCCAAAACTTGCAGAAAATTCAATCTTACCCACGAACTGAAGGATCAGTGTCAAGATTTTGAGGATCCACGTTGAATCCAATGCCAAATAGAGCAGCTGAATAATTTTGGACGAAGGACAGCGTGGCTCGCCGGTCTGCAGGGGCAACGACGTGTGGCTCTGAACAGCGTGCAGATCTGGTTGAAACGCGACTATTAGGCGAGGAATGGCTCGACGTACGGTGGATCAGGCTTGCGGCTCACGACGGTCTGTGCATGGCGTTCGGTTGCGAGGCGATTCGTGGTGGAGGCTTGTGGTGGTTGATGCGTAGCTATGCAAGGGATCAACGTGCGACAGTGTCGTTTGGTAGTTGGCCAAAAACACATCCAATGGAGGCCTCGTTGCGTGAAGGTTGTAGGAAAAGTGGGAGAAGAGGGACCTCGACAAGCATGCTTGCTAGAAGACAAAAAATGGGTATTTAATGCCCTTTTTCAAACCCTAATTGACCTTGTAAAAAATACAAAATTGCCCTTTCCTTTTCTCGTAAACACATTAATACCATCATCCAAAGTCCATAAATTGAGATTTGGGGAAAGAGGAAAATAAACTAAAACACACTAACCCTAGCAACTAAATTGCTAAACCACCTTTTTCTCCTAGAAATTTAATTAACGAACCGAAGTTAACCATACCTGAAATTGTCGGGCGTTACAAAGACTACTAATTAAATTAAAACATTCATGAGTTTAACAAATAACAATAAATCTTACGAATAGAGTTTAGTCATTCAAAATTTATAATTAAAACCTAAACTCATCTAAAAACCCATAAAAGAAACTACAAAGAAAAAGGAAAAAGCTAAAACTCTCTAACGCGTGCCAACCCTCGTTCTCAACGTGATGTGCATGATCTCGAGCCTTGAATTTCTTCCTTAGCTCTCAAGAGTATCCTCTAGGTCCCAAAAATTGAGTAGAAATCAAAGTCTTGCTTTTCTCCCTCCAACTGGTCTCCCTAAATTCGAAGACAAAGGGCCTTTTTTATAATGAGGGGCATTGTCGAGACACTAGGTACAACGTAGAGGCGCTATCGTTCCTATTCCTTTTAATATAAGGAAGTTCAAGAACTGTTGAGACGCTATAGATGGAAAGGTCTATTTTGTGCGTGTTTTTGGCATTGAGATGCCCAAAGGTAGCGTTCTTTGTAGTCCCTGTTGCTAATTTGGCTACATATAGAGCATTGAGATGCTAAGAACAACATCCCATTGCTATCCTCTCAGTTTTCTTGGCTTAATTCTTAATTTCTCTTATTTTGATAGCTCCAATTGATGGCATTTTGCGTCCTTTTTGTCCATAGCACAATCTACCACTTCTAGCCAAACAACATAATTCCATAACAAATTAACATAATAATAGGTCCATAACATAATCTACCACTTCTTTCAATAAAAAAAACAATACAATTTGAGTCAAAATTAATGCAATTTATCATTCCATTCCATTTCCATTCAATTCAAACAACACAATTCTCTCATAACCCAATCTAATATTTTATTCAATCCAAATAACCAATTTTTCATAACACAATAATCATTATCTATTCGCCTACACAATTGTCAAAAGTACACAATCACAATTGTCTTAACACAATGATCGTTCTGTATTCAACTACAAAATTGTCAAAAGTACACAGTCAGTTCTTTTTCAGAGTCTCCACTCCTGCATTTCCCAAATAAGCTTGAGCAATGTGATGGAGGGTAAGTTTCTTTCATGTAGTCACAAATAACCTGAACATTTGGCTCATTGAAGGTGACCCAACACTTGACTTGATTCCCAAATGATTTATAGCAGATATCAGCATATTACCTGAAGTCCTCCCCGAAAAAAAGAAAGTGAGAAGTTTTTATTCAATGTCAGTAGGACTAATGGGCAAAAGATGTTCAAAACTTGAGTGAAGTTGGGAGAATATTACTAGTTTATATTTGAAATTTGAATGAGATTCAAATAGGTAAATATATATTATATGAGATTTGAATGAGATTCAAATTTGTTAAAAATATATATTTTAATATAATAAAATAAAAAATATAATTTTATTTTTGGCAAAGATTCTGTCCTAAGTCCCTATAAATAGGACCATTGGGTTGAGCCAAAATAAGACATCTCTTCCACAGAGAAAATTCAAAATTCTCTCTGAACCTTTCCTCTCATATTATGTTTCATTCAAGAGGTTCCCACAAACCTTGGTCTTGTTTTGAGTCATAGCAAGGAATACTTTGTGGAAGTTTTAGCACTGGAACACAAGAAGTAAAGACCCACTAGAACTTTCTCCATTTACTTCAATGTAAGTTTACTTAACCTCATTAGTTTAATTCTAAATAAAATTAAAGCTGATCCAAATTGATTTCTAAATCACTTAGAAATCACATGTTTCTGCTATGAGGTGAAGTGTAAAATTATAAAACCGACATTTCTGATGACTTTTAATAACATGCATGCCATAAGTTCCTTCTTTAAAACAACCTCTAAAGGAGCCCTAATCATGGTCATGTCAGAACTACTCTTAGTCATGCAATTAAGTTCTAGTCTAAACTACCCTTTGTCAAGCAAGAATCTAGACCAATAAAACAAATAATCTAAGGCCAAAAGATTATAAGCACTCAGCACATAAAAACACAAATAGAATTAAAGAGCATTCAATCAAGTCATTAAGTTAATCAAAGCATAAGGTCTAATGGCTACATCAACCCCTAAGATAACAGAGTTTAGCCACTCATGCTCACTAATACAAAATCTAAACTCAACAACAATTTCATAACAAAAACTACAAAATTAAGGGAAAGAATGATAGAACTAATATCGCTTGTCGATCTCCCATCCTTGTTTCAATCTTCACGAACTTGAGCTTCAAAATATATTTCTCGTACTCCACCAAACTCTTTTAACTCTCCAAATAATGTAGAATTAGAAATTAGGATTGTTCTCTCCAAATTGGCTCCCTAAATCGATTGTAAAGTGATATATTTATAGAAAATCAAGGCAGGTCTCAATGTTATCCTCAAATAAGGAGAAATCGTGAAATTGGAAAAGGAGCGTCTCGACACTATCAAACGTTGAGCAACGTCTAGACGCTACGTTGGAAGAAGAAAAGCGTCTTTCTTCAATTCGTAGCATCTTGACGCTACTCGTGCAGGACAAATGGCTTGAAAGCTTCATTTTAGAACATCACAATGCTCTAATAGCGTATGACACTATCTCTTCGGGATTTTTAGCTTGTAATTCTTTTTCTCTTCACTTGGTTCCTTTAATTTGCACTCTTTTAGCTCATTTTTCATCATAAATATTCTTAAATCTTCGTTTTACTTCAAATGCTCAATTTCTACAAAACAAACAAATATGAACGTGAAAATTTATGATTAAGCAAGAAAGCTAGAAATAAATAGGGCCTAAAGATAATACATTTTATGTGCTATAAATTATTGGGTGAAGTACATAAATGGGTCCGTCTATAGACCCATATTGCATTAGTGTCTAGATTTTCCAAAATTTGCATTCATGTCCAGTTGTTTTAAAACCTACAATCCAACCATATAGCCTAATTACTAAAATGCCCACTTGTAAAAATCAATATACAAAAGATTAATATAATATTCAAATATGAAAAAATGGTTTAGATACATTTTTAAAAAGGAAAGAATCACGCTCTCAAATTTCCTTCCAGATTCACGCTTCTAATTTTCCTTTCAGAACAAAAATCATGCCCCCAAATCTCCTCCACACAAAAATCTCTTCCAAACCTCTGGCATCCATTGTTGCTTCAATCAAAATCTTTCTATCAAACCTCCATCAAAAGAAGAGTAAACTACGTATTGGTTAGTATTTTTTACCTCAGTTTTTTTTATTCATTTTAAATTTGTAGAAGATAAAGAACAGTTTGGATGCATGTGTTAGGGTTTTGAATCAAAAAGTTGTATAGATTGCCACTGTGTTTTTAAATTTGTCGATTGGAGTAGCTTTTAGATTGTTTCATTTTCATCAATTGGCTAATATTCCTCCCATATATGAATATTGTTGTGCAAAAATATAACTTGTGAGATTTTTTTTGGAAAACATACTTATGAGAATATTATGAAACGTTGTGTAAAAAATTATTCACTAAATTGAACCAAATATAGGGAAAATTTTCAATTATCTAGTTACTAAAATCATATATATAATAGTGTAGCATCTATTTCACTATTAAAAATACGTTCCGTGTATATATAACTAGTATACTGGACAATTGTGAGAACAAAATACACCAGAAATTAGTCTCAGAGGTATGCAATATATATTGCTTATGTATAAATATATTTGTCTATTAAATATAACATAAAAAAATTGTGTACTTTTGGTTTTAAGATGAAACTACAAAAGTAAAAATGTCAAACTTGAGAATGTTGGTTTACCGACTAATTCAACTTTTGTCAACTTCGTATTGGGAATATGGGTCGTATTTTTACTCCCTTCATACCCATTCAAATGCCAAATAATGGAGATAGAGTGATGACGGAAGATAATGCGGATGAGGTAGTACAAACATGAAAAAGTTAATGAAAATGTATAATTTATATATAGCTAGGTATATTAACCTCTTCATGGTATATGAATTTAGAACAAAAATTATTTCAATAATGTTTTTTAAATTTGCATTACAAGAAGAAAATGTAGTAGAAAAAGAATTTGTGGTTGATGCAAATCATCCAAGGTATTGTTGAGTTGAAAAATGTGGAAATTGAGGTTTAATCATGTTTCATACCATGTATTAGTATTATATATAACCATATATATATAACACCCGTCAAGTATTTATTAATATATCCTATATAAATTGACCTTACAGGAACTTGAAAGTTGGTCTAGAAATTCTATCTTCTATTAATACACAGTTGGTGGGATAAATATGGATTATAAGGTTAAATGGTTTTTCTTATACCATATATTGATAGTATATAACCATGCATATATCAAATCTATAATATTAATTACTAATCTCCTAAATTGACATTACAGGGAGATAAACAAGTAGAAAAAGAAATTGGAGTTGATAACACAAATGTTCGACCTTTTGTTCATAACACAACCATTAAGGAATTTGAGAAATTGAAGTTGATGACAATTATTTTAGTAGGGTTCTTTAAGATGGTGTTGTTTAAGAGAATGCTGACATTAATGTCTCGATTGTTTATGAAGTTATGCCCTCCAATGCTTATGGAGCCACCAAAACTACATTAGGCAATCATGAGCTCGATCCCATTCCATTATTTTCCACCGACGACATTAGCTCAAGTTTGTGAACATGATACCTAATAGGGTTGTATATGGTTCTTATATAGTTTCATACCATGTTTATATTTCTTATATGTAATGTTGGGTTTTATGTCCTAAAACTCATGGTTTGTAAACTGAATGTATATTCTATTTTGCAATAAAGATGTTATTGAGGTTTATTTAGTAAAGATGTTATTGAATAAAGTGAATTGCGTCCTTTTAACCCAAATTCAACAAATTAAGAACCCTTGGCTATAGTATGTATAGTTGAACTTCATGTGGAGACATGAATATGGATCAAAGTTCGAGTAATAGCCAGAATGGTCTATAGTATAGGGATAGGGCTGGGTACCTTATCCTGGGGACACTATGGACGCGGCCCACTTTGTATAGTACAAACGATGTGATCCTAAATCGTTCATGTGGAGACATGTGAGTGGGGGCATCCTATGCAATGAGTTTGCATAAGACCGGACCGCGAAATAGTCACTTAGACTTTTTAACTCCTTTTACTGTCATAATTGACTATTTCATATGATGACCTAGGTAACTCGATCTTAATCCTGAGCACGCTATGAACTCCTGTTTATTCGGGATTATCCTTTGATTTGCATGGGTGAGAGTGGCCCTAGATTGCCGACTCAATAAGCCTCCCATTTCGGGGATAAGACCGGGTAGATAGCTAGGGACATAGTCCTGCGAGAACGAATTCACTCCTACTCGCTTTAGGGTTTAGTAGAGAGGTTGTTCCCTTAAGTGCTAACTCCAGGTCTTGAACAAGCGACCCCACCCTCTCATTGGCCCGAGAGGGATTCAATTTGCTGGTTGGACCACAAATCAATTGTTCATTAGAGGATCAGTGAGACTTGAGGAACAAAAAGTAATTACAGCTGTAAAACGGTTTATTAGACCCAGCTGTAATTACGAACAACCTGTGAAGGGTCGACTTACTAATCATGGTTATATCAAGTGGACAGAAATATATCTACAGTGAGAAGAGTGCAGCTGTTGGGCTTTAGTGGAGTGTCTCGGCGGTTAACGAATGTTGATTAGCTTGGCTAAAGAGTTTGGTCGATTAGTCTCGTATTGTTGGAGTTCATGATCTGTAGGTCCATTAGGTCTTCCTTGATAGCTTGGACTAAACCTTGTAACAGTATGAGAGAAAAGAATTTGAATTGTTCGAATTCGGGTTTTGGGAGTAAACGTTAATTATATGCGATATACTTAGCGTATCATAGTTTAATTATGAATTAAACTATGAGGAAGAGAGATGGACATATCTAAAATGATTTAAATATGGGTTCGGTCTAATAAATGAATAGGGATTCAAGTTCGAGAGGTCGATTTTGAGATCGGGATTTGATCCAGTTATTTAATTAATATTTGATATTAAATTAAATAATTAATTAATTTGTTTAATTAATTAATTAATAATCAATTTTGTTTAAAATTAATTTAGAATTAATTTTAAATTACTAAATTGAATTTCAAAGTGGGAAATGTTGAAGTTTGTGGTGGTTGTATGACTAACCTCTCTCAAACTCAAAATTCACCAAAATTGGATACCTCTTTGATGACTAACCTCCTTGCTTATGTGTTGTCATGTTTAGCAAGCTTGATGAAGCTTGTTAATGGTTTTAATTAGCAATGAAACACAAAGGATTAATAGATTTTTGAAAAAAAAACTGCTGCAAATTTTTTCAAACCTTTGCCATCTCTCTCTCAAAATTCTCTCAAACTAGGATTCCACAATCCGTTCCAAGGCCTGAGGATAGTAGGGAAGACAGTAGAGGTGGTCCACGAAGTGTTCGTGCTTAGAAATTTGCAACGGATTTGGAGAATTTTGAGCTTTAAAGGTGAGTTTTCTTATACTCTATTTTTCGATTTTGAGCATGCTGTTTGTTTGATTAAATTGATGTAATTTGAGTACTTAAGAACCAAAATTGATTCCGCTTTTGTGATATTAACTCTTTCAATTGGTATCAGAGCAAGGTTTGAGCACTCAATTTGCATCAATTTGAGCTTGGTGGGTATGATTTTGAAATCGAATTTTTTGGGTGTCTAAAGTGGAACTTTCGGTTTTGGCATCAAAATTGAGCTTCAATTTATAGTCCTTTTTGTAATTGCCCGAGTGTGTATGGGCTTTAATGTGTGAAGAAGAGTTTGTAAAAAATTTGGAGTCATTAGAGTCCATATAAGCTTCCATTTTGAAATGAGAAGGTGAAGTGTTCAAGCTGAAAAACAGAGGCAAAAGCTGCTGTAATTTTTTCTGCCCAGACCGGTTCCCACAGAAGGTTGAAGAAGCGGTCCAGTTCGTGGGTTTTCAGTCCGGTTCAGGCTGGGATCAGACCGGTTCTATACTCTCCAGCCTCTTGGGTTTGGTTCAGCTTTGGTTCCGTCCGGTTCAAGTAAGTTTGGCCCAGTTTTTGCCCTTTTGAAGCTCGGTTCTGCTGGTTTTGGGCCGGTTCAAGTTTTTTCAAGCTGGTTTGGGGCGGTTCGAAGGGTTCGGAAGCGTCTCAACCTAGTTTTTGAATTATTCTTGTAATAATTTAGTTGTTTGCTTGCCCATGATGCCAAAACTAGTCCACTTTAGTGTGTTTAATTATTTATGCGTTATGAATGTATGTTTTAATTAAATCCCTATTTGTATATGCATAAAGTATGCCATATAGATTTAAAATTCCACCATAGGAAGCATGCTCCATGCATTGAAAGTATGTTATAAGTGTTATAATGTATAGTATGCATGTTTAGAATTTCATAAGTATTAACATAAGAATTGTATTAATTTTATGAAATAGATGTTGTATGTTTAAGTATAATTAATATAAGTGTTATATTAATTAAAAACAAACATACAACTTATAGTTGCCTTAGTAGAGTATAATCGTTATATTCAATTGAAAATGTATGTTATAGGTTGTCTTTATTTATAAGCGTTATAAAATGAGATAGACATTTAAAAACTATAACAAAGATAAAGGCATGCTAACTTAGGGTTAACGAATTCCAAATGCGATTAGGAATTAGGACCCGATCCGTTTTAATAGTTAAAATAGGTCGACAACTTGTAAAACTAAGGTTACAAGAGAACTCACCCAGTGAGATCCTATCTAAGGCTGGGGGTATTTAAGTTGACGGTTTACGGAACACCTCCTACCTAGGGATCGATCCGGTACTTGAGTTGAGTTAACCCGGTTTTATGAGCATGCACGTGTGAGATGTGAGGTTTTAAAGCATTTATCACCTAGACATCGTAGGTAAAATCCTTTTCTTGGACAAATTACCTAGACTTAGGTTATATTGTTTTAGCTGGAATATGCCTAAGTAAAAGTATACCCAAACCGTCTAAAAATACTTAGTGGGAGTGGAAAATTATATATGATATATCAATTTCCTCTTACGCTCTGCGAAATTCATATCATGAGATTCATGCTCTGCCTCATGATGTCAATAAGGCATCCCCATTCAGATGGTGTTTGCATGAATCAAGAGCAAGGTGAATGGAGAAAGTATTTATAGTAAGTGGGAGAAGGAAGTGTGTCAACACATCCTATGGTCTCCTCCATTAGGTTGGACCGTGAGATTCCCATGTTCCATTTGCAGGTTGTCCGTAGTAGCACCATCCATTCGGAGGGTTGTAACATGGGAGTTGGAACAACTCAAACTCCAGAAATGGATAGGGTCTCCTAGGTCCATTCCCAACATTGTCTTTTCCATTCGGTAGCGTTGTTGGGGCCGACCTCTGAGTTCTGAAAATGGCAGGTCACACTTACCAGATTTACTAAAATGTTAGTAAATTCTTGACCGAAGTAGCGATAACTAAATACTATAGGAATAAGAGTTATTCCGGTATTAGTAGTTAGTCAAGAACGTCTTGGTTCAGTGAAGGAGTGATTGACTGCCCCTTAGTAGTAGTTGCTCTGACTCACTGAAGTATCGTTGCAAAAACAATAATGAGTTTATGGGTACATTATTACTTTTGCTAAACAAAATTGGATGCAAATGGGTTAAAAGCAATTCACTAATAGAATTTGTTTTTTTTTTTCAGCATGTCGAGCTCTTTTATTCAATTACTCACCTCCGATAAATTAAACGGTGATAACTACGCGACCTAGAAATCGAACTTGAATACGATTCTTGTTATCGATGATCTAAGGTTCGTCTTAACGGAGGAATGTCCTCCCCCTCCCAGCTCATCTGCAACCCGAATTGTTCGGGATGCATTTGACATGTGGACTAGGGCTAATGATAATGCCCAGGTCTACATCTTGGCCAACATATCTGATGTGTTAGCTACAAAACATGAGGGGATGATCACCGCGAAGGAGATCATGGAGTCATTACAGGGGATGTTTGGACAACCGTCCTCATCGGTCCGTTATGACACCCTCAAATACGTTTACAACTCCCGGATGAAGGAGGGAACTTTTGTTACGGAGCATGTCATTAACATGATGGTCCACTTCAACGTGGCAGAGGTGAACGGTGCTGTCATAGATGAGAAGAGTCAGGTTAGTTTTATCGTGGAATCTCTTTCGAAGAGTTTCCTGCAGTTTCGCACCAATGCGGTGATGAACAAAATAGAGTATAACTTGACCACTCTTCTCAACGAGCTTCAAACTTACCAGTCCCTAATGAAATCAAAGGGACAAGAGAATGAGACAAATGTTTTCACTTCAAAGAAGTTCCAAGGAGAATCGTCCTCAAGAACTAAGTCTGGACCTTCTTCTTCTAAGAATAAGGGTATTCAGAAGAAGAAGAAAGGTAAAGGGAAGGGAAAAGCTCCCGCCTTAAGCAAGTGCAAGGCTAAAGCCGCAGATAAAGGAAAATGTTTCCACTGTGGCGTAGACGGGCACTGGAAAAGGAATTGCCCAAAATACCTTGCAGAGAGGAAAGCTCAAAAAGAAAAACAAGGTAAATATGATTTACTCTTTATTGAAACATGTTTAATGGAAAATGATAGTTCCACCTGGATCTAGATTCATAAGCCACTAACCATGTGTGTTCTTCTTTTCAGGAAACTAGTTCCTGGCAACAGCTTGGAGATGGTGAGATAACTCTCCGGGTTGGAACAGGAGATGTTGTCTCGGCCAAAGCAGTGGGAGCAGTAAAGTTGTTCTTTAGAGATAGGTTCATTTTGTTAGAAAATGTACTCTTGGGTCCTAGTATAAAAAGGAACCTTGTATCTATATCTTGTTTATTTGAACATATGTATAAAGTATCTTTTGATCTTATTGAAGTGTTTATTTACAAAAGAGGTATACGAATATGTTCTGCTAAACTTGAAAACAGCTTATATGTGTTAAGACCAGTAGAGACCAAAGCTATTTTGAACACCGAGATGTTTAAAACAACTGAGACTCAAAATAAAAGGCAGAAGTTTTCTCCGAGTACCTATCTTTGGCACTTGAGACTAGGCCACATTAATCTTAATAGGATTGGGAGATTGGTTAAGAGTGGTCTTCTAAGTCAGTTAGAGGACAACTCCTTACCACCATGTGAGCCTGTCTTGAGGGAAAAATGACCAAACGACCTTTTTCTGAAAAAGGTTATAGGGCCAAAGAACCCTTGGAACTCATGCATTTGGATCTCTGTGGTCCTATGAATGTCAAAGCACGAGGAAGGTATGAATACTTCATCAGTTTCATTGATGATTATTCTAGGTACGACTATCTTTACCTAATGCATCATAAGTCCGAAGCCCTTGAAAAGTTCAAGGAGTATAAGGTAGAGGTTGAGAACATATTAGGTAAGACAATTAAAACACTTCGATCAGATCGAGGTGGAGAGTATATGGATTTAAGATTCCAAGACTATATGATAGAACATGGAATCGTATCCCAACTCTCAGCGCCCGGTACACCTCAGCAGAACGGTGTATCTGAGAGGAGAAACAGAACCTTGTTAGACATGGTTCAGTTTATGATGAGCTATACTCAGCTGCCTAGTTCATTTTGGGGATATGCGGTTCTAAGAGTGTTTCAAAAACGCCTTATGAGTTATGGAGAGGGCGTAAAGGAAGTTTACGTCACTTCAGGATTTGGGGGTGACCGACACATGTGCTAGTGCCCAATCCAAAGAAATTGGAACGACGTTCAAAATTATGCCTATTCATAGGATACTGCAAGGAAACGAAAGGTGGTTTGTTTTACGATCATCTAGAGGACCAGGTGCTTGTATCGACAAATGCCACATTCTTAGAGGAAGACCACATGAGAGATCTTCAGCCTCGAAGTAGAATTGTATTGAGTGAACTTTCTGGGGAAGCTACAGATAAATCAACAAGAGTTGTTGATCAAGCTGGTCTTTCTTAAGAGTTGAGAATGCCTCGACGTAGTGGGAGAGTTGTGAGACAACCCGACCGTTACATGGGTTTGACAGAAACCCAGGTCGTCATACCTGATGATGGCGTTGAGGATCCATTGACCTATAAACAGGCAATGAATGACATAGATAGAGACCAATGAATTAAAGCCATGGACCTCGAAATGGAGTATATGTACTTCAATTCAATCTGGGAACTTGTAGACCAACCAGATGGTGAAAGACCAATCGGTTGCAAGTGGGTCTACAAACCTTTGGCAAAAGGTTATACCCAAAGGGAAGGGGTGGACTACGAAGAAACTTTTTCTCCTGTTGCCATGCTCAAGTCGATTAGAATACTCTTGTCCATTGCTGCATTTTATGATTATGAAATTTGGCAAATGGATGTCAAGACATTCTTTCTGAATGGAAATCTTGAAGAGAGTATCTATATGGCTCAACTAGAAGGGTTCATAGTTCAGGGTCAAGAGCAAAAGGTTTGCAAGCTTAAATGATCCATTTATGGGTTGAAGCAAGCATCTAGATCCTAGAATATAAGGTTTGATATTGCGATCAAATCTTATGGCTTTGAACAAAATATTGACGAACCTTGTGTCTATAAGAAGATAGTCAATACTGTTGTAGCTTTCTTCGTCTTATACGTAGACGATATCCTACTAATTGGGAATGATGTAGGATTTCTAACTGACATTAAGCAATGGCTAGCGACCCAATTCCAAATGAAAGATTTAGGAGAGGCTCAGTTTGTTTTAGGGATCCAAATCGTAAGGGATCGTAAGAACAAATCGCTAGCACTGTCTCAGGCATCTTATATCAACAAGATGTTGATACGATATTCAATGCAGAATTTCAAGAAGGGTTTGTTACCTTTCAAGCATGGAATTCATTTGTCAAAGGAACAGTGTCCTAAGACACCTCAAGAAGTTGAGGACAAGAGATGCATTTCCTATGCATCAGCAGTCGATAGTCTGATGTATGCCATGTTATGTACCCGACCCGACATATGCTATGTAGTGAGAATTGTCAGCATGAATTAGTCCAATCCAGGATATGATAATTGGACTGCCGTTAAAAATATCCTCAAGTATCTTAGGAGAACGAGGGACTATATGCTTGTGTATGGCTCAAAGGATTTGATCCTTAAAGGATACACTGACTCAGATTTTCAAACCGATAAGGATTCGAGGAAATCCACATCGAGATCGGTGTTCACTCTTAACAGAGGAGCAATAGTCTGGAGGAGTATAAAGCAAGGTTGTATTGCTGATTCCACCATGGAGGCTGAGTATGTCGCGGCTTGCGAAGCAGCAAAAGAGGCTGTATCACTTAGGAAGTTCTTAACAGATTTGGAAGTCGTTCCAAATATGCATTTGCCCATCACCCTTTATTATGATAATAGTGGTGCAGTGGAAAATTCCAAAGAACCTAGAAGCCATAAGGGCGGAAAGCACATAGAGCCCAAATATCATCTTATTAGGGGGATTGTGCAACGATGAGACGTGATCGTCACATAGATAGCTTCGGAGCACAACATTGCTGATCCGTTTACAAAGTCCCTCATGGCTAAAATGTTTGAGGGGCATCTAGTGAATCTAGGACTACGGGCTGTACAGTAGGGCAGTGGGAGAAAAGCTATGGGTATGAGTGATACTCAAGTTTTCTCGCTCAGCATATTTGACTCCACTGACGTTTTAGTCCAAGTGGGAGTTTGTTGGGTTTTATGTTCTAAAACTCATGGTTTGTAAACTGAATGTATATTCTATTTTGCAATAAATATGTTATTGAGGTTTATTCAGTAAAGGTGTTATTGAATAAAGTGAATTGCGTCCTTTTAACCCAAATCCAACAAATTAAGAACCCTTGGCTATAGTATGTATAGTTGAACTTCATGTGGAGACATGAATATGGATCAAAGTTCGAGTAATAGCCAGAATGGTCTATATTATAAGGATAGGGCTGGGTACCTTATCCTGGGGACACAATGGACGCGGCCCACTTTGTATAGTACAAACGATGTGATCCTAAATCGTTCATGTGGAGACATGTGAGAGGGGGCGTCCTATGCAATGAGTTTGCATAAGACCGGACCGTGAAATAGTCACTTAGACTTTTTAACTCCTTTTACTGTCATAACTGACTATTTCATATGATGACCTAGGTAACTCGATCTTAATCCTGAGCACGCTATGAACTCATGTTTATTCGGGATTATCCTTTGATTTGCATTGGTGAGAGTGGCCCTAGATTGCTGACTCAATAAGCCTCCCATTTTGGGGATAAGACTGGGTAGATAGCTGGGGACATAGTCCTGCGAGAAGGAATTCACTCCTACTCACTTTAGGGTTTAGTAAAGAGGTTGTTCCCTTAAGTACTAACTCCGGGTCTTGAACAAGGGGCCCCACCCTCTCATTGGCCCGAGAGGGATTCAATTTGCTGGTTGGACCACAAACCAATTGTTCATTAAAGGATCAGTGGGACTTGAGGAACAAGAAGTAATTACAGGGGTAAAACGGTTTATTAGACCCAACTGTAATTACGAATAACCTGTGAAGGGTCGACTTACTAATCATGGTTATATCAAGTGAACAGAAATATATCTACAGTGAGGAGAGTGCAGCCGTTGGGCTTTAGTGGAGTGTCCTGGCGGTTAATGAATGTTGATTAGCTTGGCTAAAGAGTTTGGTCGGTTAGTCTCGTATCATTGGAGCTCATGATCTGTAGGTCCATTAGGTCCTCCTTGCTAGCTTGGACTAAACCTTGTAACAGTATGAGAGAAAAGAATTTGAATTGTTCGAATTCGGGTTTTGGGAGTAAACGTTAATTATATGCGATATACTTAACGTATCATAGTTTAATTATGAATTAAACTATGAGGAAGAGAGATGGACATATCTAAAATGATTTAAATATGGGTTCGGTTTAATACATGAATAGGGATTCAAGTTCGAGAGGTCGGTTTTGAGATCGGGATTTGATCCGGTTATTTAATTAATATTTGATATTAAATTAATTAATTAATTAATAATCAATTTTGTTTAAAATTAATTTAGAATTAATTTTAAATTACAAAATTGAATTTCAAAGTGGGAAATGTTGAAGTTTGTGGTGGTTGTATGACTAACCTCTCTCAAACTCAAAATTCACCAAAATTGGACACCTCTTTGATGACTAACTTCCTTGCTTATGTGTTGTCATATTTAGCAAGCTTGATGAAGCTTGTTAATGGATTTAATTAGCAATGAAACACAAGGGATTAAGAGATTTTTGAAAAAAAATTGTTGTGTAGATTTTTTCTGACGTTTGCCATCTCTCTCTCAAAATTCTCTCAAACTAGGATCCCACAATCCGTTCCAAGGCCTGAAGATAGTAGGAAAGACACTAGAGGTGGTTCACGAAGTGTTCGTGCTTAGAAATTTGTAACGGGTTTGGAGAGTTTTGAGCTTTAAAGGTGAGTTTTCTTATACTATGTTTTTCGGTTTTGAGCATACTGTTTGTTTGATTAAATTGATGTAATTTGAGTGCTTAAGAACCAAAATTGCTTCCGCTTTTGTGATATTAACTCTTTCATGTAAGGGTATATTTAGTAAGTTACCTAGTTGTTAAATTTAAGGCAAAATACCTTTTTCGGTCCCTCAGTTTTGCGTTTAGTTCCCTTTTGGTTCTTAAGTTTTCAAACTCAACAAATTTATCCATGAGTTTTGAAATTAGTTTTATTTTTGTCCCTCCGTCTATTTTTCCATTATTGTAGTTGACAGTGCTGACATGGCAATATTTAAAAAAAATTCAAAATAAAAATATATTAAATTAACAAAAAATAAATATTTTTCATTTCTTTTATTCTTTTTTTCATCTTCTCCTTCTTCCTTCCTCATCTCCTTCCCTCTTCAGCACCAGTCCTCTGAGCGCTACAAAATGCCACACCCGTAGAAACTTGCAACTTCATTGGAACCATTGCAGCGACCGTAAATCCAATGCAACCACTGATTGCTCTCATCCATGAAAACCACATCGAAATCGCACCTTCCTTCCCTGCTGGCAAGCAATCGAGCAACAAAAATCTTTCGTACGCCTGAAGAACTGACGTCGTCATGCCTTGAAGAGCGGCGAAGACGAAGACCAAGCTCTGCCGCCAAGCGCCGACGTGGAAGTAGAAGCAAGTGGAAGAAGTGGCGGCGAAGAGGATGAAACCTAGGATTTGCATTTTGGAGGCGTCAAATTTGAATGGAAGGGAAATTAGAGGGACGAGGAAGTAGATCAGCCATATATAGAGAATTAACACTGGTTTGAAGCAAATTTGGCTGATTAAGAAGAGAATAACGACGATGAAGATGCAGATTTTGGCAAAGGAAGAGAATAATCCACTGGAGATTTCAAAAACTCATATCTCCCCTGATTGTAAAAATAGTATTGTCGGTCCCTAATTCAAGCATTCACCGGCACGAACTTTGATTCTCGGCCTACTCATCAAGATTGAAATTAATGTTAGGCATTTCTTAGGTTCAACTTAATTACCCTGCCACCACCTCCGATCTTGGCAAGGTCTTTAGCTGGTCCTCTGGATTGGCTTTACTTCACTTGCTGCTGTCGGTGGTTCTGTTCATCGTCGCTTTTATAGGACTAATCGGCTACACCTTCCAATGGTGGGGATGAGTTATTGACGGCCAAGAGGCAGAGAAAATCCGGCACCAGAGTTGGTCCTCAGTGGAAGCGGGAAGAGGCAAAGGCGGCGGACGACCGACAGTGATGGCGGTGGTGGTGGTCGGCAGCGGGTTATGGTTAAGAAGAGGGAAGAAGATGAAGGTGGAAGGAGATGATGAAGGAAGAAGGAGAAGATGAAGGAAAGAATAAAAGAAATAAAAAATATTTATTTTTTTGTTAATTTAATATATTTTTTTTTAAAATTAAAAAATATATATCTTTAATTAAAAAATATATATTTTTAATGAAAAAATATTTCCACGTTATTATCGTTAGCTATAATAACGGAAAAATATAAGGAGGGACAAAAATGAAACTAAATTCAAAACTCAGGGGTAATTTTGTTGAGTTTGAAAACTGAGGGACCAAAAGGCAACTAAACGCAAAACTGAGGGACCCAAAAGGTATTTTGCGCTTAAATTTATCATTAAAAGCTGGTGAAATGTTATACTTTGTATTAATAAAATGCATATCGACTAGGGTTCGTATATTTTCATACCATGTTTTATATTTTAGAAGGGAACAAAATGATGGTGGTGACGAACAAATATATCGAGTACATATTTGCAAATCAATAAATATATTGAATGTATATGACGAAATCCATACAAGATAGAATACATATCTTTATAAGATGTAATAATAAATATAAATGTACTATATAAGCTTGATTATATTAATTCTATAATATAATCTATACTATTGTGTTTGCAACTATATTTGAAAGAAAATTCGGTATGTGTGAACCTACATATGACTCATATATATCAGGTATAGATTTTACGTAATGGTATCGTACATACAAAGATTTAAAGACAGAATATGGTAATAGTATTGTTATTCTACATGATATTATGCAAACAATAGAATTTAAAAATGCATGGATATATATTATATATGTTTCATAAAACAATAGTATATCAAAATTTGATAAAAAAAAATGTATCGAGTTTAGGAAATGTGACTTGGCAATAAACAGAATATATATGTACGTAGGTGTGGATTGCTAAACATGCATATATGGAGGAGAATATACATAACATAATAGAAAACATATTCATAACTCAATTTCGGAAAAAATGTAAGTCAGAAAATGAAAATAAAGGAGATGGGAAGAATGTTGCCGGCAATGTTGTAACAATTACGAGCATAGAAAAAGAAAATGAAGAACGTTGTGAGCTATGAGGTTGACAGAAATGGATCTCGGAAAATGAAAAGGAAGAAGATGGGAAGGAAATCTATGCTGGTAATTATTATAGAATAATAGAGATTGTGGAGGAAAAAATATAATTAAATAACATTAATTAATACTCGGATATTTACTGTCCAAAACTTACATAAGGAAATGATGATTTTTATATAAAATAAATAAATAAATGAGTTACACGGTTGTAAGAGGGAAAATCTGTCCTAAATAAAACAAAACATGATTAGCAATGTGTAAAAATCTATAAATATAAATTTAATAGAAAATAGACACTTTTTTAAACATGTTTCATAAAGGACTCAACCATCACAATAACTCTAAATTATTTGCTCGTTTTCATCTAGGTTGTTGTGGGTAAAATTGGACTAAAAGGTAAACCCGAATTACAAGGGAATCTTTCAATATAAGATTAACCTTTTCAAATCCAATTCCTAAATAGAAAGGAAACATTTTATATTCTTATCTAAAAAGGAATATGGAAAACAAATGTCCTATAAATACGTCATTATGACTCAAAGAAAGGGGTGGAACTTGAACCCTCATTCTCTAAACTCTAGTTTATTGTTACACCTAAATTCTTCTTGCTAACTTAAGCATCAGAGCTGGTGTGGTAAATGCCACATCAGTGTCTAGCTTTTTCTCTTTTGCAGGTCACATCTTTTCCCCAAATTACAAATTCATCTTGGTTGTCACGTGGAGGTCGGGTGAGATTCTCCTGTCCAAAATTTGGCAACAACAGTTGGCACCGTCTGTAGGGAACGAGTGTTCTATCTTGCATACCTGAACTGAGAAAATCAAAGTTATGAAGATATGGGGGCTTAGATTGGATTTTTTTTATAAAAAAAAAAAGAGAAAAAGAAAGAAAGGAGGAAAATGACATGATTTAAAAAAAAAAATTGTCTCTCTCTCTCTTTACTCTTTCACGCGTGAAGGGCAGCCGCATACCATGATTTTTGGGTCTTCATCTTCCGACCGGCAATGGCGTCTTCTCCGACGACGCATCACATTCTTCTCCGACGTGCACTAGAATTGCTATGGCAATATCTACTTCCAGCAGCGACGGGACTTCCAATAGGGACTCAAATCTCGCAATTGCATACTTCAAATGGCGAGGCTACACATGCTTCGTTCTCCAGTGACCAATACATCGACGTACCCACGATTTGCTGCACGTGACGGTGACTAAGAATAGCAACGATGCGTTTCTTAGCAAGATCTACGCTAGTGACCCTCGGATCGAGCAACCCAAATCTACAGTTAATAACTAAGGCAGTAACAAACGAGACCTCAAACCTCTGGTGATTTGAGTCCCAGCGGTGAGCTTATTCTTCTCCGAACCACATTGGCTAGGTGAAAAATTGGATTGAAAATGCTGAATGAAGGATTAGATTGAAACTGCGGCTGATAAAGTCTACGATTATGGGGAACACGACGGTTGATGGCTGATTTTGTTCAACCAATCCATAATAATCCATCGAATGGTCATCATCGGGTTTAATATTTTTAAAGACGTTTGGATTTTAGTGACAATCATGTTGGCATGGATGGATTTTGCAAAGATTGTGTGAAGAAGCTAAGGCAAACCAATCAATACATACCTTTGGCAGAATGTTGTTGAGTATGATACAACATTGTCAAGCAAGTTTCGATGCATCGAAGATCTCTACCAAATCATAAAATTTCAGACAAGTTTATTTCAAACCTGAAATTTTCTAATACTACATCAAAATTCAAGGAATAGATGTTAAATTCATCAAAAATAGGAAATTGATTACGGGATTGAATAAGGGATATGTCTCCCTATCAAACAAAAAGCAAAACAGAGGATATGCTTCCCTATTAAACAAAAAGCAAAAGACAAAATGAAGAAAGAAAATAAGTTGGGGGCTCACCAAATCAACAAGGCCAAGATTATCCACACCTCTTAATTCAATTTAGAAGGCTAATTTTGGGAACTCAATATGGAAAAAGATTGATCAACAGAGGAATCAAAGTAAATTTTGAGGAATCAACTTTGAAGGTTTCTGCAAAGTTGCAAAGTCACAGATAAGTTTACTTCAAACTTGAAACTTTATAGTGCTATATTTAAATTCAATAACCAAATTATGCATGTCATAATTATTTTGTTATGATCTTTTGTCTATGTTATAGCATCTTCATGCACTCTACACATGCTCTCTACATTTTTGAATTATTTAAATGTTATTAGCATGATAAAATCAAAATGAAAGTTGTTGTGCTCTAATGAAGAATTGAACATCATGAGTTATAAAAAATGTCATGAAGTATCAATAGAGAAATTTATTACATATAGAATTATAGAAGTCTTGAAATTGCTTGCATGATATAACAAGTTATTCAAATAACATACCACTTCATAAAATTCCATATTTTCCTTACATAAGTGATTGGATATATTTCATTCAGCTAAATCAGTATTTCATCTGCATTGAATTGTCTAACTCTCAAACTAGAGGGTGATTTCATATGATATGAGAAAATATCATATTCATGAAAATTATATTTTGAATGTAGAATAATTGATGGAACATTCTAGATTCCACCTATTCAAAAATACACTTATGCAAGCAAGAAGCTACAAAGGCTACTAGATGGCCAAAATTCCCTCATACGGGAGGTCGGGAAGTCCAGAATAGTCCCTACGGGGTTTGATGGCAATCCCACTTAAATTTGAGAATGCCCTCGAATTTACATATTCTCTCGAGGAAAACGGCATAGATCGCGAATCCAGATGAGAGTCTTAGCCCCCAAGAAAGATCGAAATGTTCCCTATAGGGTTGGACGACAATCTTGGGGAGATCCAAGGAGAACCTTGGAGCCCTAAATTTTCTCCAGGATGTGGACGAACACATATCTAGAGGAGAATCTTACCCACCAGGAAGAGACCAGCCTACGGGGTTTGACGGAAATCCTGGAGATGATCTGAGACGCAAGATAAGCGTTATAGAACCCTAAAATTCCTATAGGAAAATGGAGAAACCAAGACACGTAAGATAAGCGTCATGGAAACCTAAAATTCCTACTGGAAAACGGAGAAACCGACACTCTAGAAGATTGAATATCCTCACAAGGATGGACAATAACTAGAGAGAATTCGAAGCAGACCTCGAAATGTCAATAATGACTCCAAAAACTTAATAGGCTACTCCCAAGTTAGGATCCATGCAATTACTTCACACGCTCCTAATCTCGAATCCTAACTAGGGAGTGGGGGCTAATGTGTAAAATTGGACTAAAAGGTAAACCTGAATTACAAGGGAATCTTTCAATATAAGATTAACCTTTTCAAATCCAATTCCTAAATAGAAAGGGAAACCTTTTATATCCTTATCTAAAAAAGAATATGGAAAACAAAGGTCCTATAAATATGTCATTATGACTCAAAGAAAGGGAATGGAACTTGAACCCTCATTCTCTAAATTATAGCTTGCTACACTCAAATTCTCCTAGCTAACTTAAGCATCGGAGCTGGTGTGGCAAATGCCACATCAGTGCCTAGCTTTTTCTCTTTTGCAGGTCACCTCTTTCCCTCAAATTACAAATTCACCGTCGTTGTCAAGTGGAGGTCAGGTGAGATTCTCCTGTCTAAAATTTGGCAACAACATAGGTTGTGAGGCCAGTTGAGGTCGTTGGATGGACGATGACTTTGCCAAACAAAATCAATGACGGATGTTTATTGATCATCTTTTCTAGCTTTCAAAGAAGACCCTCTGGATGCATTTTAGCAAAGCTTTTAAATGACCATTATAGCAATGAGAGAAAATACACTATAGAATCTCTTTACATTGTCTTTTTGGGCTATACGGTGGTGTAAAAATGCATACCTTTATTAAAAAAAATAATAATAAATAAAATCTACTACCAAACATTTATTTAAAAACAGTGAAAATAAAGAACACGATTTTATTTTCCATCAAATACTTTGTGTTTAGATTTTTATTTTCAAATTACCAACCAAAAACACTCTAAGTGATTCCCGACGGCCAATTCTATTAAAGTTAAAAGACAAAAATGTCATTTATAGATTTACACAACCTTTTGAAATCATTATTAGATTTAGGACTATTTTCGTATCTCCTTGACCAAACCCTCCCACATTATGATTATTTGTTAATTGTTGATCAAGTTTGATAGATTCGCCCTCTGAAACAAGTTCTAGTCCTAGAGGGATAATATCACCACTTGACGTCCATCCGCCGCATCCACTATGGTTATTTCATATCCTCCTTTTTCTTTTCTTACTCTTACTCTCATCGGGATAAACCTAACTCTTCCCTTGTTCTCACCTACATATAAGAGTTATTTCAATTTCCAATAATGATTTCAAAAGCTGTGTAGATCTATAAATGACATTTTTGTCTATTAGTTTTAATAGAATTGGTTGTCGAAAAATCAGTGTTTGGTGGGTGGTTTGAAAATAAAAATCTAAACACAAATTTCAATTTCAAGAATACATGCTTCCACTGCTAGGCTATACTCATATTGGAAAATATTAGAAATCATTATTATAATACAAGAGTTTAATTTTCAAAACAAATATACCGAATATGATTTACATAATCCCTCATTTTCATTGGCTCTCTCTCCCTTCATTTTTCCAAACCATCTCTTGGATCCCCAAACCAAATTATCAAAACAAGTTCTTAAAAGAATCTCATACTTGAAACTGGAGACAGGACAAAAAATTACAGCTACTAACTGCTAACCAAAATTTTATCAAATGTCGGGGTTTAACAATAGCAGAAAATAAAGATCCCATTTTAAGGTTATAACATAATGTGAAGTTTCAAATGTAAGGTAAGACTCACGCATATATGACAAAACGAAAGAAGGAATTGCGTTGGCTAATTCAGCATGACAAGCTACGACGCCGATCGATAACAAACACAAACACAAACACAAATGGATGAAAAATGTGACTGCAAAATCTGAACCGATCAGCTAATGAGAGGGCATAAACAAATGTAAAAGCGCAGCTCAAAAATGCCAAGTTTAGACAATTTCACGAGCACCAGTCAGACTTGATACAGAACTCAGTCATGAAATAAAAACAGTATCAACTTCCGCTAGTGAATCTAATGGTTCTAGGATATTTCTATACAAACTTCACCTTCAGGTAGCTGGCTATTTACAGCCGCCTTTGCTAGTTTCCTCTTGCCTTTTCCAAGTCAGGGAGATCTGTCAAGGAGTAAATAAGAAACAGATGAACACTAGTCCCCATCTCATAACCATTCTGCTTTTAAAAGATAAGACTTATTTACTCACAATACCTTTGTTTTGTTATTTACTTTATAAAAATGTTTCGTTAATCCAGCCAAATTTTGCAAACTAAAAAAAAGTAGGTTCAAGATTGGTTGAAAGTGTTTCTTGAGAAAGATGGAAAAAAAAAAAGAATTGAGTATATTTTCTAAAAATAGGAAACTAGAAACAAAATCATTCAAATTACAGGTTATGCAATCAAAATATCTATTTGGGGTTACAGTTGGAAAGAAACCAAAGCAAAGAATAAGGAAAAAGCACTGATTGGAAAGAGAGTTGACCAAGCACCCATGGAATGGAGCGGTTTGACTAGTTCTTTTTGTAATTATACTTCTAATGTTATCAGTTCTAATTGAGGGGTTTTCACGTAATTCCCATTGGAATGTTATAGATTTTTGGTTGTATCCCTTCATGTCATCAATAAGAAGGATTCCCGGTTAAAAAAAAAGACTTGAAATGATTAATTTGTTTTTTCCACGTGAAAAAAGGAGTGTAACTGACTTAAATCAGCTCGGGATTTACATATTTTCATTTTCATGTTTTAACAAATGATTTAGCAATCATTCACATGCTGAATAAGGAATCAAGGAAACAAGAAAGAAAAAAGAAACCTGCAAGAACTTATACCACGCAAGTTCTAAGATTCATAAGAAACAACATATGGTTACTCTTATCGTATTTAAATGGAAGAGATTAAATTGGACTCACATAGCATTCCTCCGTCCTCACCGCTTCCATCATCTTGGCCCATATACTATAGAAAATTATTTACATAGCTTGTGTAAGACGACTTGAACTTTTGACAAAATTAAAGCAAATAGGAAATAAATGGAATCAACTTACTCCAAGGTCGTCATCAGAAGCCAAAGTGGCTGCAAAATCAATTATATTCTTAGAACTTAGGTATTACAAATAGGCAATGCAAGATTAAAGTTCTACTTCTAAGAATTTTAAAGCTACAAGCGTTGCGTTACAATTGACAAATACCATAGCCGAACAGTAATGGAATAGCATGGGATGACGGTTTCATATTTAAGTAAACAAAAGCAGGGCCAGATCTGGCAAGGATCCCAATCTTAGGGTTGGGAGTAAGAAAATAAGACTGAAATGGTTTTGCAATATAAAAGAATAAATATACTAGTATAGCTTTTCAGAAGGGTTATCTCTCTCTCCAACAGAAACTAATCTCCAAAATTCTGCCTACCCAAACTCCAACTTCCTCTATCTACAAACCAAATTCTCAAGTAATTATAAATACTCCATTGCTAATATTCCTAATAACATTCCAACTATGTTCCTACTAATACTTGAACGCTTACAATCATAAACCAATATTATAAAATTATTTCAAAGTCCCTGCAAGTGCTTTTACACATGGGATATCCACTACAGAAAGTTGGAAAATTCAAGTAGTTGAACTTTAAAGCAGCAACAAACAAGGACCGAGAAAACATCAACAATATTGAAAATCTTTGACATGTGTAGGATGGAAAACTCAAAATTGTTGAATAGCAAAGGGAGAAACTCATAATCAATACTTTCCTAAATCCTATCTGCTATGTTAGTGGGCCATCCTTTCAAGAAAGAAAAGGAGAATTTATGGGTTCGGCCTATTAGAGTGTTCTTATGGTACATATGGTCATTCAGAAACATACTTCTTCCTTTTATAGGTTTCTTGAAATGGTTATCATTCATGCTCTCCGCTGGTGTAAATGCTTCTTTTCCCCTTTCACAAGCTTTTATGTAACTTTGTTTAGAATTGGGATTTTCTCCTTTTTGTATATTCCATCAACATTCCTAGGGTGTTTGCATTTCACATACTAACAGCATATGTGATATATGTAAGAACTTACAGTCTGACTCATCCTCATCACACCATTTGTTCCAATCAACCTTCAAGTATGGAGCAGGTTTTTCTTCTGTTTTCAAGAGTCTTTTCCACCAACCTTTCTGTTCTTTTTGGACAGAGCAAATTATGTTCCTCAAACCAACCTTAGTTTTACAGCCCTGTATCAAGCAAAGAGAGAACTAGTGCATAAATATTAAGCAAATATCCTAAACTTTTAAGCAAGCTAAGCTAATAAGAAAAAGGACGTCCAAAAACAATCACAGCATTGCTGCCAGTTTTCTTTTACACTTAATGTGTGAACTCCCAACTTCTGCTCATATGGTTGCCTATTTGGTCACATAAGAGAATCAGAAACCACAAGATATGATGTAAGAACAATAATGGACACATCAAGATCAGTCTAAACATGACCAAATCAGAAACCACAAGTCAGTCAGTAGCTCACCTCAGGCACTATGGACCCAAAGAGTTCCAAAGTGAAGTCAAAAGATGCGTCTTGCAGCCCCTTCGCAGAGAAGCTGAATAACCCATGAGGTTCACACTTCACAGAAATATCTTTAGCATCAGGTAAGGCCACGGTCAGATAAACCTTATCCGAACGCTGAGCCCATAGAACCTCCGGATTACGACTACTGCATACACGAGAAAAACTATGGTGATGCTTAACTACACTGCCTTCTATCAAGGCCAACCCACATTTACTAGCCTCGCACTCATTCAAACAGATTACAGGCAACGTCTTCCACAAACATCGGTCCAGAAGCAGAAAAACAAAAGCAATTCATCCCAAAACAAGAATCCAGGTTAAAGAAATAGAAAATAGAAAATTTCACATTCTTCTAAGCGCAACGAAGTTGAAGAGGATGGAAAACAATGACATGATTTTGCGGCAAGAAAAAAGACATTGCAGGAAAGTAAAAGGGGCGAGTAATCAGAATCAGAAATAGCTAAAAATGCCACACCAAAAGCTAGAAAATCAAATACAACTCCATGAACATGTGAAGAAACAGTAAAATTAACAGAAAATACCTCATTCCGAGGACGAACGGAGGAGAAAAGGAGGCGATTGATCCTTCGAAAGGATGTTGAAGAGAATCGAGAGAAACCCTTCTCGGCTACACTGGGAGGAGAAGGAACCTGAATTTAAAATTGAAGTCCACTCTGGGGCTTCGTGCGTAAGCGTTTAAACACATTTTTGGTCGGAGGAAGATTGGATTAAAGTAATTTTGAGCTTTAAGTTCTCTTGGTTTGGCTTTTGACTGAGGCTCAGTTCAGTCGTATGGGGACTCCCGGCTTGGCATACGTGTTTTTTAAAACTTTTTCGAATTATGTGATCAAATAGTGGAAATTCTTGGTTTATGTTTTGAGTGTATTTAGATTTTGAATTTAAAATTTTTAAATGAAGAATTATATTACAAGATAAAAACTTTAATATATAAAGTATTTCATGTTATGAATTTAATTATTTTTGTTCAATTAAAATATGTATAATATGATATATTATAAATTATATGATATTGTAAAATAATAATTATACAAAATTTGTAACATAAAACATGTCATAGATTAATTAATAATATATATAGAAAATTAATTAATAATAGTTTATATTTAACCTAATATTTACCTGGTGACTACAAGTAGTTTTATGGTTTATAAATATATTATCAAATACATTTTGAACAATTGTTTAAATTGAAATCTAATTTCTAAATCTGCTACCAAATACGTATCTGAAAACATGAAATACAACTTTGTTTTCTTTTTAAATTTGTGTTTTTAGATCACCAACTAAACGCACCCATACGGTTCCTCTTTTCTGTATGCATTATCATATCAATCTATTTTCTCTCTCCTTTTCTCCTTTTGGAAATAAATAAATCTGTCTTTAATATGTCAAAGTGAATTTAGCTGAGTAGTAATCGACATGTACCATCATCGACCATGAGGTCAGAGGTTCGAATCTTCTCACCCCTAAATGTTGTTGAATTAAAAAAAATGGATGTTTCTTATAGTTCTGTGGTTAAGATAACTATGCATTTTCTTAAAAATGGAAGGTTTAAAACTTTACCTCTACATTTGTTGATCTAACAAAAAATGAGATCATGACATTTTGTCTAAAATAATATTATTTTAGTTAAAAGATATTTGATTCTTGTACTTTTATAAAAGTAACGATTTAATCCCTAAACTCTTGATGTAATAATTTAGTATTTTGAAATTAGTATGATTACAAATGCATCACCAAAGTGAACAAAGTTCAACAGTAATTGACATGTACTTTTTTCTTGAGGTTGAAGGTTTAAATTCTCATACTCCACATTTGTTGTATAAAAAAAAAAAAAAGAGAGGGAGAGAAAGAGATAGAGATTACAAATGAATCTAAAATTTAGAAGGATAATTTTAGAAACAATAATGAAGTGTTAATTGCATGACATTAGGTGAACTAATAGTAAAGAATAATAACAAGAGAGATGAGAAGAATTATCAACAATAAATTGATCCAGCAAATATAATTATAATATTTTTAATATATATATATATATATATATATAACACTAATTTAATGTAATTGACCAGATATATACTATTCAAAGAACAATTTAATGGCCAAAGTAAGCATAACTCGGTGGTAATTAGTATGTACCCTTGACCAAGAGGTCAAAGGTTCGAATCCCCCAACCTCCAAACGTTATTGAACTAAAATAACAATAATAATAATTTAATGATATTTACCATGATAAGAAATATAGCAGTGTTTGGGAGAAAACGAAATACAAAAATATAGTATTATGGAGAAGATCACATTACTACAAATATTTTTCCCTTCCACAGGTTAAGTCAGACAAGTTAGTAGCCACAAATAAAAAATAAAAGAAGATAGGGGAAAAGAAACAATACCGAAAGATATACTGGTTTGCCCCAAACTCAAGACTACGTCCAGTCTTCTACAACTGCATGTTCTACTAAGATGGGGAATACAAAAGACCTCAAATGCGCGCCACAAAACACTCTTCAATAGTCCAACAAAAGCTATTGACTTCTAAGTACTATAACCTGGTACCTTAGGATAAACAACAAAGAATAAACCCTCAAACACAACAAGAGAGAACACACTGTTCTCTTTTAAAACTCACCATCGCACACTCAAATACTAAGAAGAAACTCTTCAGCTGCACAAAAAAAAAAATTGAAGAAAAGCCACATACCTTTTGCTTTCAGTCAAATACATATATATATATGAGCCGCACAAAACAAAAACAAAAAAAAACCTAATTTAATAGGCCTTTAAATTAAATTGGGCAAAGAGCTTTAAAACATGTGCACGTGTCCATCATCTTAGTCTTCAACCTTGTCTCCACGCCAAAAAGCCTGACAATCTTCCACTTGGAGACAAAATACAGTCTTGCCTCCTATTGTAATGAAAAATTGCTCACCTTGGCAAATTCCAAACTCAACTCCCATTACAACAATTATCTCTAATCTTCTTGATTAGCTCCAAGGTTCGAAATCCTGTAGAATTAACAAATTAACAAAAAATCATTTGTGCTCTCCTCGAGGTATGAGCATGCTATGTGGACTTGCCCCCCAAATGTAAGAGACAATCATGTACTTCTACTTCAGCTAAGTGGTCTGATAGCATGTAATTATATTATCTCATGTCCTATTATTTATGCTAGTTTTGTAATTATTTTGTGAGTTTATATGCCTATTTCTCTTAATTTTGTAGAAACCGAGCGTGAGGAGCAAAACCGAGTGTTTGGGAGTATTTTGGTGGATATTAAGCCTTTTGAAGCTTAATTGAAAATTCAAGAAGATTAAAGATGTTATTTGAGCATAAGGCACATTTAGAGAGATTCTAAATTGAATCATGGTTCCAACGCATCGAACCAGAGGTCATTCGGACACCCGAGCAAAGAGATATAGCAAAAATGGCCAATGTATTTGTAGGGTAGCGTCGCGACTCTGTGGACAACGCCTCAACGCTGCCTCACAATTTTCTATATATGCATCATTTTGGGGCGCTGTTTTGGAGGCCAATCTGAGAGTTTTAGCCCTAATCTCGATTTCAAGCTAAAATTGAGGGTTTATGGAGCAATTGGGAGCGTTTGTTGAGTATTTTTGAAGATCCAAAGCTCGAGGGAAGTGGAGATCACGACAGGAACACGAGATAGACCATCGTTTGCTAATTTCTTCCTTTTCCTTTAGTTTTAGTTTCTGTTTTTTGGTTGTAAATAGGAACTTAGAGGTTTAATTGTATGAATTTAAGTATCTATGTTCCTAATACTTGGGATTTTTATATGAATTGAATTAATTTCTATTAGACTTGAGGTTTTAATTGATTAAATATCTTGATTGAATGCTTTTATGTATTTAATGCTTATAATCTCTTGATCACGGATTATTTGTTTTATTGGTCTGAATTTGTGCTTGAAAAGGTCTTGTTTAGGCTAAAACTTAATTGCATGACTATTTGTAAATTCTTGCACGAAAGTGGAGAATTCTCTTAGAAGCCGTTAAAAGAAGTTGCTTAATGCCTTGCATATTATTAAAATCTAGATAGAGATATTAGATTTATAACATTGCATGAGAGTTAATTGTGCTTGAAAGAGTCAGTTATACCTTCAATTCTTGGCTTATGAAATATTTGCATGACACATCTTGATAGTTTTCGCTATAAGTCTAATTGGTGAAATTGATTCCCTAGGATATTTTCCTCCTATTATGTTTCCATTTATCTTTTTCTTTTTAGTTTAACTCTTTAGTTTAGCTTGTTTTGCATATGATTTCTTCTCTAAATAAAGTTAAGTGAGAGTAATTGTGGTACTTAAATGAACTAAGAAATCCAATCCCTGTGATCGACCATGGCCACTATTATTATAAATTTTAGAGTTTAGGTTTATAAATATATTTGATAGAGCTTTCAACAAGCTCATTATCATGGTCACAATCGACATCTTCTTCCAACTAAAACGACTACTTTTGAAGAATATACACTCTACAAATGACTTGACTCCTTTATTCAAACCTTCTGTCAAGTTAGAGACTTGACCTTTGACCTTAGCAATTTCCTTGGCCTTCTACTTTGATACCTCCACTCACTTAGGCAAAGTCATCACTTCATTCGAATGTTTGACAATTGGGGTTTCACGACAACCATGAATTTTCTCTTTTGGACTTCCCAATGTTTCTTAACTGATGGATCTTGATATGATTGATCAAAATTGGTTGTCATTGCTGCAGGCTCAACTGTACCTCTACAACTACCATCTACAGCTTTAATGGGTATCCACCATCTCTTTGATCTTTTAGCAACATTCAAACAACATCTGTACAATGTAGATTTTCTGTTGCCAACTGCCACCACCTAGGATCCTAAACTGAGTTTACAGTAGCGACTCCCAAATTCACACCTGTAACCCTCATCATCCAACTTGCCAGTAGAGATGAGATTCATCTTAATACTAGGCACAAGCTTTACATCACGCAACACCAGATTATCTCCACATTCTATCTTCAGACTAAAATTCTCAATCTCACTAGTCTTGGAGGTTCTACTATTCTCCATCCTCACTAGACCATGATATCCTATTGTGAAGAATGTGAACAAACTCTGAAGCTATGTGTACCAAAGTTGCACTTTCTATTATCCATTTTGATGAGTGGTTACAACTCTCTGTGTCACTCTCAACACAGACTAAGGCTGTTGGGATTTATGCCATAAAGTCTCGTAATTAATAATATATTTAATAATTAATAATAGTTTTGATTATTTTATTTTCAATATAATATTATCCATTATATGAAAAATCTAAGGTTATTATTGTAATCTTGAACAGTATGTGGTTGACATACGAGAGGATCATGTTCAAGAAATAACCTAAATGGTCATAGTATATGGATAAGGTTGGGTGCCTTATCCTGGTAACACTATTGATACGGTCCACTTTGTAATAGTTACAAATGATTTAATCCAAATCATTCATGTGGAGACATGTGAGTGGGGGTATCTTAAACAATGAGTTTGTATAAGACTGGACCACGAAATATTTAATCTCTCTTTATAAATCCGTTAATTGAGAAGATTAATATTTCATCAGGATGATCATATGCGACTCGATCTTAATCCTGAGTGAGTTATGAACTCCTGCCTGTGAGGGCTTGTCCTTTGATTTGCATGGGTGAGAGTGGCTTTTATAACCGATTCAATATGCCTACCATTTTGGGGACTTGACCAAATAGGGAGCTGGGAACATAATCTCATAAGATGGAATTCACTCATTCCCATATAGGGTAAGTAGATGAGTAGTTCCCTTAAGTGCTGATTTCGAGACTTGAACAATGGGGCCCCATCCTCTCATTGGCCCGAGAGGGACTTAGTTTATAATTAGATTATAAACAGATTGTTCATTAGAGGATCAATGGTACTTAAGGTGCAAGATGTAATTATAGGGGTAAAACGGACTTTTGACCTAGCTGTAATTACGAACAACTCGTGAAGGATCGACTTGCATGTAATGATTATATCTATGGACACAACTTGTCCTACAGTGCATAAGAGTGCAACTCTAGGTCTATAGTGAAGTGACCTATAGTTAATGAATGAAAATTAATTAATTAAAGAGTTTAATTAATTAATTTTGTATCATTGAAGTTTATAATCTGTAGGTCCATAAGGTCCCATTGCTAGCTCATAGTAACACTAAAAGATCAATTTAGTTGAAAGAAAATTTTGAAATGTTCAAATTAATATTAATTGGAAGTATTCAAATTAATATTTAATATAAAAGAGGAAAATATATTTATTGTATTTGATACATTAAATATTAAAATTTGAAATGTTCAAATTTAATATTTAATTTGAAGTGTTCAAATTAATATTTAATATATTAAATATAAAAGAGAAAAATATATTTATTGTATTTGATACATTAATGATTATATCTATGGACACAACTTGTCCTACAGTGCATTAGAGTGCAACTCTAGGTCTATAGTGAAGTGACCTATAGTTAATGAATGAAAATTAATTAATTAAAGAGTTTAATTAATTAACTTTGTATCATTGGAGTTTATAATCTGTAGGTCCATAAGGTCCCATTGCTAGCTCATAGTAACACTAAAAGATCAATTTAGTTGAAAGAAATTTTTGAAATGTTCAAATTAATATTAATTGGAAGTATTCAAATTAATATTTAATATAAAAGAGGAAAATATATTTATTGTATTTGATACATTAAATATTAAAATTTGAAATGTTCAAATTTAATATTTAATTTGAAGTGTTCAAATTAATATTTAATATATTAAATATAAAAGAGAAAAATATATTTATTGTATTTGATACATTAAAAATTAAAATAATTAATGTATATTTGATATATTAAATAAAAGATATTTATAGAATTTGAATAAAATTCAAATAAATAAATATCATAGGAGATTTGAATGAGATTCAAATAAATACAAGATATATTTTAATATATTAGATATTAAAATATAATATTTTAATTATGGCTAAGATTTTCCCTTGGTCACTATAAATAGGACCATTGGGTTGAGCCATTCTTCACAACACACATCTCCTCAATAGAGAGAATTAGAGAATTCTCTCTAGACCTCTTCCTCTCCAATCCCTTTGGAGATTTTCTTTCAAGAGGCTCCCACAAGCCTTGGTCCTGTATTCGAGTCATAGCCAGGAAGACTTGTGAAAGAGATAAAGATCCGCCAGAATATTCTCCATAATATTATTTTCAAGGTATTTATTGCTTAACCCTTGTATTTTAGTTTAATTCTAAATAAATCAAAGACGATTCATAGACTTCCGTTGTGGGTTTAATTCGATTATTCCTTTCAAAGGCATCATGCACTACATTTGCTTCATGTTTTCTTTTCTGATCCTCTTTCAATTTCCTACACTAACTCTTGCAGTGACTTTTCCTGTGGCAATAAAAACACTCTACCTCCTTATTCCTATTATTCCACTTTTTTCTACTACTACTCAGTTTATTCTTTTCATAATCGACCTTATCTTTGCCCTTAGTCATAATTAAAGTTGATCCTACAATAGACTTTTTACTACTACCCTTCTTATGGATTTCCTCAGCTATAGCTAAATCACAAACCTCTGAAAATTTCAGAGTGTTATTCCCAGTAGAATTAGACACTATTGTCTTCATTGTTTCCCAACTATTAGGTAAAGACGTTAACAACTAAATAGTATTGACCTCATCAGTAAACTCTATCTTAATAGATATCAACTGATTAATTAAAGTGATAACCTCATTAATATAGGAATTTACAGAAGCATCCTTAACCATTTGCATGTTGAAAAACTTATTAATTAGGTAGACCTTATTATTAGCAGAGGATTTATCATACCTATTTGTAAGCGCTTCCATCAACTTAACTGCAATTGTCTCGTTCGCCACATGACTAGCCAGGTCCATTAACAGACACATCCTTGTGGCTGCAACTATCTTTGTTGGAATTTATACCCTAAAGCCTCGTAATTAATGATTAATTTAATAATTAATAATAATTTTGATTATTTTATTTGCAATATAATGTTATCCATTATATGAAAAATTCAAGGTTATTAGTGTAATCTTGAACAGTATTTGGTTGACATACGGAAGGATCATGTTCAAGAAATAACCTAAAGGATCATAGTATATAGATAAGGTTGGGTGTCTTGTCCTAGTAACACTTGATATGACCCACTTTGTAATAGTTACAAATGATTTGATCCAAATCGTTCATGTGAAGACATGTGAGTGGGGGTATCTTATACAATGAGTTTGTGTAAGACCGGACCACGAAATATTTAATCTCTCTTTATAAATTTGTTAATTGAGAATATTAATATTTCATCAAGATGATCATATGCAACTCGATCTTAATCTTGAGTGAGTTATGAACTCCTGTCTGTGAGGGCTTGTCCTTTGATTTGCATGGGTGAGTGTGACTTTTGTAACATATTCAATAAGTCTACCAGTTTGGGGACTTGACAAAATAGGGAGTTGAGAACATAATCTCGTAAGATGGAATTCACTCCTTCCCATATAGGGCAAGTAGCTGAGTAGTTCCCTTAAGTCCTGATTTTGGGGATTTGAACAATGGGGCCTGATAAAGGTGTTTGTCGAAGGCTCCTATCAGATAAATTTATAAAATCGAACCTTTAAAATTTTGCAATAATAGTGGCCAGGGTCATCCACAGGGATTGGAGTTCTTAGATTTAATTAAGTATCATAGTTAATTATGCATAATTTTATTTAGAGAAATATAACTTTGGAAATAAGGAAAAATAAAATCTAAACTAATATGTACATGCTTTGGAGTCCAATTTTGAGAAACATGCATGGTTGATTACCTTAAGCCCAACTTGAATTGATTAATAACTTGATTTTATATTAACAATCTTAAACCAAGAATTACTAAGTTATCAATATCCTCTCTCGAGCTCAATTGAACTCATGCCTAGCAATAAATCAACCTCTTGGTCTATTTCTATTACTAAACAGGGCATTATGCGATTCTCTTAAGGCTTCTAGAATTAATCTACTCACTCTCGTTTAATAGATTAAACCTAGTCATACATCTAGTGTTCTACAACTAAACTTACTCTCTCAAGCTAAATTTAGTTAAACATGCAAAACCATGGCCAAAGGTTAAGACAATATAAAGAGATGCATAAAATACGTCAATATATAAACAAAACTAAAAATCAACCAAATGTTCAACAACTACAACCAAGCAAGGGTCTAAACACATAGTTACAAATAAGTACAGCCCACAAAAACTCCTGAATCTAAAATAAAAGTAAAAGAAATAGAGAAGAAACTTAGGTCTCATGCCAACACTCGTCTTCGACGTGATGTTCACGATCTCGAGCTTTGAGTCTCCTCCTCGGCTTTCCAAAGGTCTTCTCTATGTCCTTAGACAGTGTTTGAATCAAGTTTAGGGTTTTTGGTCTCTAAAAACGGCACCCCTTTTCAAATAGCAAAACTTCCTTTTTATAGAGTCGAGACAGTGTTGCAACACTAGGGACAACGTTGTCCCTTCGAATTTTATACAAAAGGAAAAAAATTGTTTGAATAGCGTTGCAATGCTAGGGGCAGCGTTGCAATGTTATGTCTGCAATTTTTCAAGGTTGAAAAGCTTCTCAAATGGCGTTGCAACACTATGCCCTCAGGTCCAAATGACTTGTTGTTGTTCTTCAACACTTGAATCCTCAAATATAGGCTTAAGTTGTTCAAATTTGTCAAAATATCTCTCCATTCTCCAATTTTGCTCCAAATGCCCGGTTTCTGAGAAATATACATAAAAACACGTGAAAGCACACATGATCATAGCAAAACTAGCGTAAAATCAAGCCTATAAATATCATACTTATCCATGCTACCAGGGCCCTACCCTCTCACTGGCCCGAGAGGGACTTAGTTTATTATTGAATCATAAATAATTGTTCATTAGATAATCGGTGGTACTTAAGGTGCAAGATGTAATTACAGGGGTAAAACGAACTTTTAACCCAGTTGTAATTACAAACAACTCATGAAGGATTGAATTGCATGTAGTGATTATATCCATGGACATAACTTGTCCTACAGTGCATAAAAGTGCAACTCTAAATCTTTAGTGGAGTGACTTATAGTTAATGAATGAAAATCAATTAATTAATTGATTTTGTATAATTAGAGCTTATAATCTGTAGGTCCATAAGGCCCCCTTGCTAACTCATATGAACAAATATGGATCAATTTCGTTGAGAGAAAATTTTGTAATGTTCAAATTAAAATTGAATATATTTTGTTATATTAAATAAGGAAAAATATATTTATTGTATATGATACATTAAATATCAAATAAATTATTAATGTATTAAGATATATTAAAGAAAAAACATCTATTAAATTTGAATTAGATTCAAATAAAGAAATAAATGTTGTAGGAGAATTTGGAAAGGTTTGAATAAGATTCAAACTGTTAGATAAATATATTTTAATATATTAGATATTAAAATATGTTATTTAATTATTTTCCCTAGACCACTATAAATAGGACCCTAGGGGTGAGCCATTATGTGCATTCTTCACAAGAGAAAAGAACTTTGAAATTCTCCTCTCATTCCCTCTCTTTATTTTCAAAAAGTTATGTTTTGCTTAGCCTAAATTATTTTTCATTTAATTATAAAATAAAATCAAAGTCGATTCCAACGCTTCCGTTGTGGGTTTAATTCGATTATTCCCTTCAGTCTCTTCATCAAGAGCTTTCCAATCTTCATCTTTCATCCCTTTTGATCTCTTTTCAGTGCCTTAGCAATTTCTTGCAGGTTAGATAATTCTTGACCTACATCTTCCAATATTCAAAAAATTTTCCATCAAACTTCATGACTCCCTTGAAAATTGTTGGCTCCATAAATCCCATAACTCCTAAACTAAAAAGCTTTGATACCACTTGTTGGGAGAAAAATGAAATAAAAAAATATAGTATTATGGTAGAAATCACAATACTACAAATATTCTCCCCTTCCAAGGTTAAGCCATACAAGTTAGTAGCCACAAATAATAAATAAAAGGAGATAGGAAAAAAGAAACAACATTGAAAGATATACTGGTTCGTCCCAAACTCGAGACTACATCTAGTTTTCTGCAACTGTAGGTTCTATTAAGATGGGAAATACAAAAGACCTTAAACTCGTGCTACAAAACACTCTTCAATAGCCCAATAAAAGCTATTTACTTTCAAGTACTATAATTTGGTAGCTTGGGATAAACAACAAAAAATAAACCCTCAAACCCAACAAGAGAGAAGACATTGTTCTCTATTAAAACTCACTGCCACACTCAAATACTGAAAAAAAAAAAAAAAAAACTCTTCAGCTACACAAAAAAAAAAATTTGAAGAAAGGCAACACACTTTTTGCTCTTAATCAAATACACACACACACACATATGAGCTGCACAATAATAATAATAATAATTTAATCAGCCTTGAAATCAATTTGGGCTGAAGTTTCAAAACCTGTGTGCGCGTCCATTGACTGGGGCTTCAACTTTGTTTTCACACAAAAAAGCCCAACACTTTTCATAGGGCCCCTCATGACAAAGATAGTGGAAATTACCCTATCTAATATGCTAATGTACAATCTAAGGGCTTCTATCTTCTTGCACCGTAGATGTGTCAACTATCTTCTTTTGGAATTTGGCCTTACATTGAACTCACAAGTTTCATATATATCTTTCATGAGATGCTATGTCAGGTGAGGTCCTGCACTACTGACGTGTTACCAATTATTTTCTAATGAAGTTTGGTCTCACATAAAACTCACTTAAGCACGACCAAGAGTTGGTACAATGTTTTTTAGATGATTAATTGTCCACTCAAGCCAAGTTATGACCAAGTTCACAAGTTTTAGGTTCTACATGTTTTATGATGTTATAAATTATTTTATGTGTGTATGCATATTTGGCCCCATTACTAAGGCTACTAGTAAGTATTACTAATACCCACATCCTCCACACATTTTCTCTAAGAATAACAATGACATTCAATGATGAGGATGTCTGCCAATTGTGTTATAAGTTATGTTTCTACATCAGCATGAGTTTTTATTTATTTATTTTGTTTGTTTTCATGTTTTCTTTTAAATTATGTGTATTAAAAGCTATTTATCAATTTATTATATTATTTTGTTTAACAATAATTCTTGTGGGATCCCAAATAAATCTTTTAATTATTTTATAAATTATATTAAGAAAGTTTATTTTACTCTATAGCATTTTTTCAATGAATTTTTTAAATGTCACGACCATGCATGTAGTAATGTTCCTAGGCAGTCTAAGTCCAAAAAATTGGATCATTATGTATTCTTTGTTGAAGGGATGAACGTTTCAGTCCGCAGTAGAAGCATTATATCGTCTTTCATTTTATTTAAAATTAAACTAAAAATTAAGGTTAAACAAACTTACTTGGAGTAAATATAGAGATATTTCTGACGGATCTTTATCTCCATAAAATCTTCCTGGCTATGACTCGAACACAGGACCAAGGCTTGTGGGAGCCTCTTGAAAGAAAATCCACAAGGGATTGGAGAGGAAGAGGTTTAGAGAGAATTCTCTAATTCTCTATTGAGGAGATATGTGTTGTGTAATGGCTCAACCAAAGGGTCCTACTTATAGAGACCAAGGAAAAATCTTTGTCATAATTAAAATATTATATTTTAATATCTAATATATTAAAATATATCTTTTATTTATTTGAATCTCATTCAAATCTCCTACGATATTTATTTATTTGAATCTTATTCAAATTATATAAATATCTTTTATTTAATGTATCTAATATACATTAATTCTTTTAATATTTAATATATCAAATACAATAAATATATTTTCCTCTTTTATATTTAATATATATTAAATATTAATTTGAACATTTCAAATTTTTCTTTCAACTAAATTGATCTTTTAGTGTTACTATGAGCAAGTAAGGGGACCTTATGGACCTACAAATTATAAGCTCCAATGATACAAAATTAATTAATTAAACTCTTTAATTAATTAATTAATTTCCATTCATTAACTATAGGTCACTCCACTATAAACCTAGAGTTGCACTCTTATGCACTGTAGGACAAGTTGTGTCCATAGATATAATCACTATATGCAAGTTGATCATTCACGAGTTATTCGTAATTACAGTTGGGTCAATGATAGCATGTAATTATACTATCTTATTTCCTATTATTTGTGCTAGTTTTGTGATTATTTTATGAGCTATTATGCCTATTTCTCTTAATTTTGTAGAAATCAAGCGTGAGGAGCAAAACCGAGTGTTTGGGAGTACTTTGGTGGATATTGGAGACTTTTGAAGCTTAATTGAAAATTGGGAAAAATACCTTTTTAGTCCCTGAGTTTTCAACAATAGGTGCATTTAGTCCCTGAGTTTTCAAAATGTACCTTTTAGTCCCTGAGTTTAGTGAAAAATACCTTTTTGGTCCTTAAGTTTTGGAAATAAACATTTTTAGTCCCTGAGTTTTGAGAAATAGGTTTAAAAGGTCCCACGTGTTATTTTTTTTTAATTTTTTTTTATATAAAATCAATATTCTTTATTAATTTTTAATATTAACGATTTTTTAAGTTAAAAAAAATCTCTCTTCCCTCTCTACCCCATTCTCTCTCATCTCTCCTCCATCTTTATCCCATTCTCTCTCCTCTCTCCTCCTTCCACCTTCCTCCCGTTTTCTTCATCCTTTCCCCTTCTCCCCACCATCTTTTTCTTCCTCTCCCCTTTCTCTCAATACATCAATCAATCTTCATAAAAAAAGATAAATGATTTTTTTTTTCACCATGAATCTTCATAAATCTCCAATATTTCTTATCATTTTCTACCATAATCTTTCCGCAATCCCCAAACTCAAAAGACCAAAAAAATGGCCGATGGCTACTCCAAAATCAAAGCCACCACTACAGTCGCTACAACGTATTGAGAGGAGGAGGGGAGAGGAAGAAGGAGATGGTGGAGAGAAGGGGAAGAGACAAAGAAGATGGTAGGAAGGTGGAAGGAGGAGAGAGGAGAGAGAATGGGGTAGAGATGGAGGAGAGATGAGAGATAGAATGGGGTAGAGAGGGAAGAGAGATGTAATATTAAAAATTAATAAAGAATATTGATTTTATATAAAAAAAAATTAAAAAATAAATACGAGGGACCTTTTAAACCTATTTCTCAAAACTCAGGAACTAAAAAGGTCTATTTTCAAAACTTAGGGACCAAAAAGGTATTTTTTTTCTTAAACTCAGGGACTAAAAAGGTCTATTTCCAAAACTCAGGGACCAAACGCACCTATGGTTGAAAACTCAGGGACCAAAAAGATATTTTTTTCCTTGAAAATTCAAGAAGATTAAAGATGTTATTTGAGCATAAGACACATTTCGGGAGATTCTACATCGAATGACGCCTCCAACGCATCAAACAGGAGGTCATTCGGACACTCGAGCGAAGAGATATAGCAAAAATGGCCAGTGTTGTGATCTAATTAGTTGATACATTATGAGTAATTGTGGTATTTAAATGAACTAAGAAATCCAATCCATATGATCGACACTATTATTACAAATTTTAGAGGTTTAGGTTTATAAATATATTTGATAGAGCCTTCGACAAGCTTTTTATTAAATTGGCGTCGTTGCTTAGGATTGACATACTTTAATTCATTTAATATTGTGAAGAAATTGCTTGCTTTAATTTAGAGGTTTTTATTGGTTTGCTTTTATTTTTGTTGCTTTGTTCTTGTTTTGAGTCTGTGTCTCTTGTTCTTGGTTGGGGTGATTTGGTGTTGTATGCAGTTGTGTGAAAGCCTAAATTTAGTATTCTTTGATTCAGATCATGGCTTTTTACAATTCTGAATGGCCTTATGGGGAGTTTCTAACCACCCAAGGACAAACACCCTCCTTCAATTCTTACCCAGTAGACTACCCCTCTTATGACCCTGTGAATGTTAATCATGGTCTCCATGGATATCAAATGCCTAATCATTACCATTTTGAATCTATGAGTTATGAAAATTCCTTTTATGATAATGATACGGGCACTTGGACCCAAAACTTTGTTTATCCCAACCAAATTAAGAAAAACTCTTCCCTTGAAGACCTATTGCAAGAATACATTTTGGAATCAAGGGTTAGAATTTTTTGTCAGACTGAAGCAAAGAGGTTGATAGGATAGAAGCAAAGGTGGAAGAAAATGGGGCTGCACTAAATCGTATAACTCAACAACTTTGTCAGATAGTTGAATTACTTAAGGCCCTACATGAGCAAAAAAATTTTAATACCACTGAGAAACAACATTCTAGGATGATATATATAGATGATTGTGGGGATGAGTTGGAGCAGTTTGATGTACACCAAGAACAGGTTTGTAGGTTGAAAAAGGGAGGTAAACCACATTGCAAAAGTAAATCCAGGTGATAGAGTATGGGACTGAAAAGCCTACCCTTATTTTATCTCCAGAAACTTCTCTTAATCATGATCTTTCGTTTTCTTATACTCACGAGTCTAGTTTGCCTTCATTTTATTTTTCTTATTTTATTACATTAATTAAAAACACAAAAATATTTATGTTTCAAGGTCCCATGAGAAGCTAGTGTTTCTACTAGCCCTGATATGCTTTATTGACTATAGGAACAGGGGCCCAAAGAAATGGGAGAATTTTTACATACGTTGAGAGCCCACATGAGTCCCGTCTAGCTAGAGATGTTAAACAAGCGCTTCTTGGAAGGCAACCCAAGCTTTCTATCTCTTAGTCTTTCTTTTATTTTTGTGGTTTTCTGTTTTTCATTTAGCTTTGTTTGTGTTGATCTTGTCTTCCTGTTGGTTGATATTTCTAGGAGCTCGAGAAAAATATCTCTCACATTGCACCCTTTGATAAGGCTGAATCAAGGATTCTTTTGCACTCCAGGGCAGTATTACTCTTCCCTTTATCTTTTTAAATTGTCCTTAAGCATGCCGAATTAGATCTGAATAGTTTATACATTGAGGACAATGTATGTTTTAAGTGCGAGGGGAGGTGTGCTGTTCTGATCTGTTATTAATTTTTTTTTTTGTGAATTATATGATGATTATGTTGCATCGAGTGTGATGAGGACGACCTATGATGTGTTCTGATTAATAATACTTTTACAATTTTTTGTGAAATATGAAAGCATGTCTAGAATTCAAGTAAATTTAAAATTTTTGCTTTAAATTTCTTGCAATTTATGAGCACCTAGCCTATCTTTTGCTAGTTTTCAAGGCTCAAAGTAGTTTTATATTGTCCAAAAGTTTGTTGTCACTCCGATAGGCTTAAGCTCTTGTTTGATGGTTGACTTGCATGATAAGGTGTAATGTGTTACTTAAGAGGAAGAAAAAACATGTTTGATTTGCCTGTAAGAAAGAAAAGAAAGTGAGCTCGAAAGAAAAACCATTTTACTAAAAGAAAAGAAAAGAAAGAAAAATAATAATAATGATAATTATTGTAATGTATTGAAAATAGTCGAGAGTAAAAAGAGCTACCCCTGCGTGATCAGTTAGGCCACCTATCGAGCGAGTGCTCTAGGTGAGGGTCCCTACGATGGGTGTGTGAAAGCTAGTACCATTGACATTAAAGTGATGTAAGTTTAGCCGATCGGTTTGTTCATTTTTAGGCACCTAGTAGCTTAGTACCTTTTTTAGTGTAAGAATGCTAGAGAATTGGTGCTTGGGGCCAATGTAGGGGGAAGATGAATGAAGGACTCTATAAACCTATTCTAGGCTTGTAAAGACTACTTTAGGAGGGCTATGCACACACACATGCAAGAGATGAAAAACTTAAATTCGAGTTTGCTTGATGAAAAGTTGTGCTTGAATATTTCCTTAAATTGTTATTATATTTTTATTTAGAACCTTAAGGGTTGAGTCACTTTGATATAATGGTGAATTCATATATGTGTGTTTTGATTTTGCTTTGCTTGGGGCTAGCAAAGGTTTAAATGTGGGGGTATTTAATAGCATGTAATTATGCTATCTTATTTCCTATTATTTGTGCTAGTTTTGTGATTATTTTGTGAGCTTTTATGCCTATTTCTGTTTGTAGAAACCAAGCATGAGGAGCAAAATCGAGTGTTTGGGAGTATTTTGGTGGATATTGGAGCCTTTTGACGCTTAATTAAAAATTCAATAAGATTAAAGATGTTATTTGAGCATAAGGCATATTCCGTGAGATTCTACATCAAATCACGGTTCCAACGCATAAAACTGGAGGTCATTCGGACACCTGAGTGAAGAGATATAGCAAAAATGGCCAATGCTGTCTGCAAGGTAGCGTCGAGACATAGCGTCTCGCACTACGAAAAATGTAAAAACACTGTTTTTCGCTAAAACACGTGCGTAAACCAATTTTATTGTAGCGTTAGCATCATTATTGGGTGTCGTTTTGGAGGTCAATCCAGAGTTGTAGCCCTAATCTCGATTCCAAGCTAAAATTAAGGGTTTAGGGAGCAATTGGGAGCGTTTGTGGAGCATTTTTGAAGATCCAAAGCTCAAAGGACATGGAGATTACGATGGGAACGCATGATCGACCATCGTTTGCTAATTTCTTCCTTTTTCTTTAGCTTTAGTTTATGTTTTGTGGCTGTAAATTAGGAACGTAGAGGTTTAATTGTATGAATTTAAGTATCTTTGTTCTTAATACTTGGAGTTTTGATGTAGCCATTAGACTTGAGGTTTTAATTGATTAAATACATTGATTGAATGCTTTTGTTTCATTCATGCTTTTATGTATTTAATGCTTATAATCTCTTAATCACAAATTATTTTTTTTATTGGTCTAAATTTGTGCTTGGAAAAGTATGGTTTAGGCTATAACTTAATTGCATGACTATTTGTAAATTCTTGCATAAAAGTGGAGAATTCTCTTAGAAGCCCTTAAAAAAAGTTGTTTAATGTCTTGCATGCTATTAAAATCTTACCCAAGACCTTAAAGGTTAATCCAATTTGGCTACTTACCTTTTTGAGCCAAAAAGAAGAATAATTAAAAGAATTCATTCTCCTAGAAAGAAAATCCTTTGCACCACCTAACAGAATAAAAAAAAATAATAATGACTGGCCAACAATTACTTTTTTTTCCAAAACTTAACAAAATCCACTTAAATTTTTATTCCAACCATTCTGCTTACTCAAGAAGGTTGAAAGAGAACTTACCTAAAAGAAATTCTCAAATTACGAACACCTTCACTTCGATTGGTCCGATTTACAACCTGTCCAAAAATTTAAATTGGAGTATAATGTAAAATCCAAAATCGAACTTAAAAGCTTATGGGTCTCCAATAAACATAATCAAATTTTCAATAATTTGCTCATGGGTCCAAATTCCAATTGGGTTTTAGAAAGAGCCTACCCCTTAAAACCTTACCAAAATAGAACGATACAATTGCTTGTTCAGTAGCAAAATGACTTGATTTTGACGATCCGACCTCCAAAAACAATGGGTATCCTTAGATAGAGTCCAAAAATCAATGGGTTAACCTCTAAATCACGAAAACAAACCCTTGGAACTCACTTTAAAAGTCAAAACTCACCACGCCTTACCAAAATCAGCCCCGACACCTTGCTAGTTTTACTTTCAAATGGATTGATTTTGTGCAAATGAAGTCTCAAGATCGTGGGTAAACTGAAATGGGGTCCAATAACTCATGGAGTTAGCTTCAAGACATGGAAATCAAGCCGAACTAATATGCAAAAACAATCTAAAAGCCGCTGCAACTCACCGACCCCAGCCATTGGGAACCCACTCGCCATTGTCCAACATCGTTGAAGAAGACGCTATGCTCGCCTGAATCTGAGAGAGAGAGATCGAACTCCAATGGCTCGTCGGAACTGTGAGCGAGGATCAGATAGGAGTTTCCGGAGGTGTTCGTCACTGGCAGAGGGCATTGCTGTTTGAAGTTGGACAAGACGAAGAAGAACTCGAAGGAGATGGTGGTGAGGAATGGTGTTTTCGTGAAGGGTAGTGGAAGGAGGAAGATAAAGATGGGGCTAAATGGCTTGCATGGGGCTGTGTGCGCCTTGCTTTAAATAAGCCAATATAGGGTTTTGGCTTGGCTTAAAGTCCCCTTACTTATAAGAATGCCCCAAATTTCTTTTAACTCTATTTTCTTCCTTAAATTCCATAACTCTATACTTCAAAATTTGGCACAATAAGACTTAATTAACAAAAAAAAAAGTATCCCGACATAAAATTCAAAATTATAAGTTAATTACTTGAAAGAGCATGACGTTACATATAAAATAATATTAACAATTTAAATTATATACTAACTTTTCGGAAAATGTACTTTTTTAAAAATCAATTTTATTTGAAAAAAATAAATAAATAAAACCAATTTTATTTTATTTAAAACTCTTGTAGTACGTCGCAATAGATATTTTAAGAAGTTCTACAAAACAGGGAAAAAAGGGGACAGAAAAAAAGAAAAAAAGAAAAAAGAAAGAGAAAAAGGGCAGGAAAAGAAAAAGGTATTTTGTAATACCTCATATTTTAACGCTATAATCTCTTTCTCTCTCTCACCAACAGCTCTTCGAACTTGCGACCTTTGGATTTGCGCATACCCATGCAGCCAACAAGCAACAAAGAGAGTCAGTGGCCACATTCCGCATTTTCTTTATTTGTCTTAAAATAAAAAATGCAAAATTCTATCATATACTTCTAATTCTCAATGCTGGAGTATTTTTTTTCAATCTGATAATCTTTTAAATATTTTAGTTTCTTTTTTTTAGATATATATTTTCATTGAAATCACTTTAATCACTCAATGTTAAAAGAATAATGATCTGACCAACTTGAGTATAATTTAACTAGTTAGGATATATCCCCTCGACTAATAAGTTAAACATTCGAATCTTCCCATCCACATATATTGAACTAAAAAAATGACACTAGAAATTTAAAAATGGTAAATTATAAGTGGTTGTCAATTGTTAGTATACCAACAATTTAACGTGTCTTTGTAATAAGTAATTTTGAGTTAAGTAGTTTAGTAAACGCTAAATCATATGAAATAAGTAAGTTTTTTATTTTATAGGTGGGTGATATGTCTATAGCTATACTATATAAAAAGGGACTACGACAAGTTAAACTTTTTCTACCTATTGTACTCCTTTTTTTTTTCTTAATCATTTTATTTAATATTTCTTGACAAAATACACTTTTGGACCTTGATGTTTGAGATTGGTGTCTATTTGGTTCAAGGTTTTAAAATGGACATTTTAGTTTTCGAGGTTAGAAAAATAATTTCAAATGGTCTTTGGATCTATTTGACTATTATTTAACTTGACATAACGCTGGTTGGCCTATTAAATGTTGACATGAACTTGCTTGCATGTTATATTTTAAAATGACGTAGGATGAGTTGAAAAATTATTAAGTTAGATATTAAATTAAAATAGTTGAAAGTTAAAAAAATGGAGACTGCCGGCGACTAAACGATGAAGCCAGTGTCCAGCTTTTGATTACCCACCCTAATCAAATCGATTTGTTGAAGACGTTGTTTTATTTTTACTTTTTAAAATTTATTTAGTGTTTTCTTTACTTTAATATGACAATGTTCAGTGTAATAGAATTTTTTTGTGGCTTTTACTTTTATTAGACAAAAAGTTGTCACAATGTGCTACTTCTTAATAACCATCAGATGTAAATCAAAAAATATGTCACATTGTTTGTCTTTTACACATCTTAAGGTGTAAAATTATCAGTCACATTGTGGAGATCTCCTCAAATAATTTCTCCTTTTATTGAGAGCTAGTATATTACAACGTGCAATACGTGTATTTTCTAATTTAAAAATAAATAAACATGATTATTTTGTTTCACGTGTATTAAGTATAATTATTTTTAAACTTCATTAAAATTAACTTTACTATGTTATTGTGTTTTTAAATTTATTTTGGTGGTTTAATTTATTAATGTTTAAATTAAAAGTCTTGGGCCAATATGAGCATATCTCAACTGGCAAAAAACATGTATCCTTGACCAAGAGGTAGGAGGTATGAATCATCCACTTCACATATTGTAAATAAAATAAAATAAAATAAAAATCTTGGTTGGTGGATCAACATAATTGACCAAATCAAATCAATATAAATAATAATAATAATTTTAATATTACAGAATATGAATATATAAATATAATTCATTTTTCGTGGTTGTGCAGTAATTCTGAAGTCCTAAAAGAAGTAATTCTAAATTTGCTAATGGAAGTTATTACTCTCTTTAAAAAATTAATATTGGTAAATAGTAGCTAATTTGAAGTTCTTAAACCTCCTCTCGGCCGTACTCTATCCCTTTGCCGCCTCATTTGACAAAGCCTCTACCCCAAAGTCTCTTTCGTCTTTGTTAGGGATGCCCATTTAACCCGCGAGGCCGGCCCGTCTTTGTTAGGGATATCCATTTAACCCGTCTGTCCCTCGGGGACCTGCCCCTAACGGGGCGGGAAATCCCCGATTACACGGGGAATGGGGGAGGGAGCGGGAAGGTTTTTTTCCCCGTTGGCTAAACGGGGACGGGAACAGGAAATGTATTCCCCGCCCTGCCCCACCCGCCCCGATTAATAATATATATATATATATTATTACCTATAAATAGAATTTTTAAAAAAAAAAAAACTATAGTAGGAATTAGTTTAAGACTATTTTGTTATAAAAAAAAAATTAAAGTCTATGTTGTAATATTGAAATTTGAATTTTTAGAAATTAAGTTGTTTCGACATTATAGTATTTTTACTTATGGTATATTATTGTTTTTATTAGGAAATTTTATAACATTTACTTTAAATAGAATTAGATTGAAAATTATTCATTTAGAAATAATTTTTATTATGGTTGAGAATAAATTTAAAAAATAAAAAAGATTATAAAAAAAAACAAAAAAAAAAGAACGGGGAAAAATTCCTCGCGGGGAACCCGATCCCCACGGGGAATCCCTGCCCCGATCCCCGCGAAATTAAACGGGAAATTTCTCCGGGACGGGGAATGAAATGGGGGGCGGGGACGGGACGAGGAATCCATTCCTCGGCCCCGCCCCGTGGACATCTCTAGTCTTTGTCGAAAAAACGTTACCCTAGTCTTGTTTATTCATAATCTGACATCTACATTATTTATTGTTGTCGATATTTGTGAAGAGAGAATGATATCACTACCATATACCTCCGAAAAGAATTTGAAATCAACAAAGAAAATTGCTGAATTTGATAATTTTATTTTGAACTGGCTCTGATACCAATTGCTCGATTGCTTTAAACGGCAAAAGAGAATTAGGATCGATTTGATTACAAAAGGGTTTTTGGGAGTAGGAAGGCTGAGTAAATATCGCACAAGAGAAGCTCGTGAATATTTCTTGATGCCTATTTCTTACAACTCGGAAGTCTTTTATAGACCCCGGATTTGAAATGGAAATTGAAGCAAACTAACTAAGAGATAAGATTCGAATCGACAGGACATGTCCCTGACTGATTCCATGTTTCTCAATGAGACAAACAACTTTCTAAAAAGTAAAATCTACTTTACAAAAGCAAATAAAACAAACAACTTTAAAAACGAATAAAGTAAAGTAAAATAATTACAAACGACAAAATAAAAGATAAACTTTGAAAAATGAAAAGATTGGAAGAATCTTTCACCACGTGCTTCCACTGTGCTTGTCCTTTCATCTTTAATAAAGTAGCTTTATTAAAGTGATATGTCAGTCTTTCCTTATTGCTCTTGTCTGATACTTCAAGGCTGTTGAAGAGGCAAGGGTACACTGGAGAGCTTACCAACGGATACATTGCGCAAACCCCGCGACTTACTACCGTGAACACAACTCCTAAAGACCCGCAGCAGGTCCTCGCCTTCAACCTTTGATATCTTCAAGCAATAATCTTTCACTGAAGCAAAAAGCAACTCTAAAGAGGCTGATCACGCTAACTTGTTTCCAAGTAGCAACTCTGAAGAGACTTATTACGCCACCTGCTCTGTTGATGCGCTGGCACAAGACTGGAAGTGGATGATGATTTTACTATGTACGATACAGAATCTAGAACTATACAAGGGATTCTGTACACCTAAACACTATACATACTATTAATTTATAGACTTGATATATATATTTATTCAATCCTTTACACTATTTATTCCCATAAGGTTGTAAATAATGTAAAAGTGTGAATAAAACTATACAAAATAAATATTTGAACTATATAGAGAGAATATCTTCTTCCGAGTGAAGATGATACTCATTCTAAAAGAATATACAGAAAGAGATGAAAAACATATAGAAAAGAAATTGAAGATGTACAAGAGAGATGTAGAATGTACAGGAAGACATAAGAAATGTGGCAAAAAGAAATAAAACATGTACAAGAGGGGTGCCGAATGTACATGGTTAAGAGAATATAACCATTTTTTTTAATTAGACTCACGGAGGCTGTGAATCTAAAAAAGGATCATCTAGATCATATTGAGTCTCTTCCTCATCGGATGGTAGGCTGCCATGGGAGGAAGATGAAGCTTTGCTTCTAGCAGAATTGAGAACTCTCTGGAATTCATCGTCAGAGGTCGTTTGAGCTAGTCTCAATATAATCTGAGATTGGGAATTCAGGAATTCTGAATTCTGTTGAACTTGGTTAAGACGTTCACCATTTTCGGAAAACCATTCTTTAACCTCATTGAGACGAACGTGGGTGATGTCATATTTTTCCCACCATTTTATCTTGATGACTTTGTAAAGTCTTTTGAGTCCTTCTCTTTCTTCTAGCTAGAAGTTCCAGCAGAGAATCCAGGAAATTTTGAAATTGAGACAAAATCGAAACAGAGTGGGGAACTCATTTCTTTGAATATTTTGAACAAAGAAATGGTATGACTCTTGAATCGAAGTTGGGAAAATATCCTCCGTCAAACCGAAGGTATTCCACCAATTGATGAACCAGTATGGGAATTCCATACGGTGTGCTCTTTGGCAAAATTGAATGAACCAGGAGTGGTCATATCTGATGTACCACATGACGTTATACCATGCTCTAATGTAGTCACGGTATACGTATGTTTGTGGCTTGAATGGCTTTGAGAACGCTCTTGGCATGAATATACTCTGATTCCAATGAGATGGAGTCAAGACTTTGAATATTTTGAATTTTGAGAAGGCGATCCTGGTCGGGTCTTCGCGGTCTGGGATATGAGTTATTTCGACCATCTTGTATCGACGAGAATGAATTTGTAGAATTTTCTAGTTTTTCCAAGCTCTTCCGGCATGAATAGGAAGTCTTGGGGAAACATATGTTTGATAACTTCCATTATGGGGTTACCATCAAACCCTGGTTCTACCAGGGGTTCTGAAACTTGGACTTGTTTTTGGAAATAGGTTTTTATCTCCGGTTTGGGGATAAACCTACTTTGAGGGACTACTGCCATGGAGAAGGTAGTCGGTCTTTGAGACGAAGTTGATCCCTGTTGAGAGGGAGCAACCGAGGGAGTAACAGTTCTTCTAGAACTTTGAGACGTAGGAGAGACAACATGTCTTCTCGGATGGGTTAGGTTGGCCGATGGCCTTGGAGGTGGAGTTGATGACTCCATGGAATCTATGATCACAATACCAGAAGATGTAAAACCGGGATTTCACGAGATTTATCCTTGAATTTTTTCTAAAAAGAATGTGTTCAAAACAATTGTTTGGGATGAAATGTGTGGGGTTTTGTTTAAAAAAAAGAAAGAAGAAAAAGTAAAAAAAAAAGAGAAAAGGAGGAAATAGGAAAAAGGGAAAAAAAAAAAAGAAAAAAAGAGGAAAGTGTGAGTTGTTTTTATATAATCATTTTACAAAATATATATTCATTTAAACCCAATTTAGATTTTCATTTACCAAAGGAAAACAGAGGGGTTTCGAGGGAGAGAGTCTGAAAAAGAAGAAGAAGGAGATTTTGAAGGTGGAATTGAAGAAGAAAAGGGGGAAACACAGTCCAAGTTGCATGGTAAATTCTGGTGTTCAATTCTGCCAACGTCTGGTTTTTTGATCATACCGAGCTCCACAAGAAGAATTAAGAGGTAAGGTTTGATTCTTCTGAAAGTTAAATCATTTTAGAACGATTTTCGTGAAGGAAGCTCGAGCAAAATCTGATGCTATGTTAATGATTTGTGAAGAGGGAACCGAAGGAGAGGTTTTTCTGTCAAATCCGAGGAACCTCTGGTTTTTGGGATGTGCTGATCTGTAGACTTCGAATTAGAAGCTGTATTAGGTATGGTTGGAAAGATGATTTAATTTCCTATAACTGTCATGAAGAAGTCGTGGTTATAAATTGTTTAGAAGTTTCTTTAAATTCCAGGTTAGTTTCGGGTTGCAGCAGGAAAACAGTTCTGGTTTAGCAGAAACGTGTTTGGGGGAAAATGACTTTCAAGGTAGTTACAGACACATCCTTTAGGAATTTCGATTTCACTCCTTCAGATAAGTTTTAGAGGGTTCAAAAAGGAAGAGTTTGGTATAAATAACATCATTATTGAGCAAGTAATGGAAAAGTTATAGGTGTGTGAGTTTAGGGTATAAAATCTGTAAAGTGCAGGAATTAGATGGGAGGGTTTTTGCAATCCTAAACCTTAAATTCATGAGGCCAAGATTCTAATGCTTGGTTTTGTTTATTTGGCAGGCCAAGAAGGAATAGGACAAATTTACGGACCGAGAATCTAATATTAACGCTGTGAGTGATAAAATGAATTCTGAAAATAAATTCTATGCTTAAACTTGTGTTCACGAAAAGAAAAGACTTCCTAAGAATGATGTAGCTTAAAGATTTATGGTCTCTTGAGCACGTGTTCATAAGCATATATGGTTTCCTAAAAATGATTTGAATTGTTCGTTGTGAGCATATGTTTACTAGTTTTCTGAAACTAGAAGAAATACCTTAATTCAAAGTCTACATGTGTTAGCAAGAACTGTTCAAGGTTTTCATGTGTTTCTCTGAGACCTGAATGAGTTAATGGTTGAGATACTGAGCCCGAGGTTGTATAGTACCGTGTGCACACAGGTCATTTTCTGTTGTCGACGTTGAGTGTACTCCGTGACAACAATGCTGTCATGAGTGCTGGGCGAGCCCCACTACGACAAAGACGATGGGAGTGCTGGGCGGGCCCCACTACATCGTAGAATGAACATTGATTGTACTGGGCGAGTCTTACACAACTAATTTGTCATATGTTTAAAATGGTTAATCTTTTGACACACTTGCTGGACTTCTGTAAAAGCTGTTGATGTTATATGTTATGATTTACGAGTTAATAGTTTTAAACTCAGTCACTCACTGAGCTTCCCAGCTCATTCTTTCAATATTTTCCAACTTTTCAGGTAGAGATCGAGCTCCCGGTGCCTGAGATCCTGCCACAGCCTGCTGAACGCTCTACGAGTCTGATATTTTTGTATGTGGTTTGTGTAGTATAGCAAGTCTGCTCGTATTGTACATAACATAATAGGGATGTGCAGTTATGTTGTATATGGAACTAGTGGTCTTGGGTGTATAAGCACGTCTGGTCGTGTTTGGCTTGTTCAAGTTAGGTTTAACCAGAACCGCTCCGTAGATATGGGTAATAAGATTCCTAGTTCCTGCTGTGTGGTATGTATAGTATCTCGTATACAGGTATGGATTGTTTATCAGGTACAACGTGGGTCGCGGATGTCGTTAGGAAGATAGACGATGTCTGTCGGCTTCACGCCATCTTCCGAGTTAAGATAGCAGGTAGTTCGGGAGAGGGTGTGACAGAAGATCTATTTGCTCTAGATTTGACCACCGGTGTGAAATCAGAGTCTATTGCATAATGATCTGCTGTCATTGGAGCAGGATTTTGAGAAGTTGAGGCTTTTTCTTTGCCTTTTGAGACAGGAGTCGTTGGGCTTTTGCCCTTTCGACTACTCATCTTCTTTCCGATCACTTTTGGGGAGAGAGGAAGAAGAGGGGAGAGAGAGTTTTGGAGTTAGGAACTCCATTGAGAGATAATCAGCAAGCGGGTTTTGAATGCCTTTTATAGGCAAAATTTCAAAATCAAAACACGATAAGATCGCCTGCCATCTTGCAAAAATTTGTTTTGAGACTAAATTCTCAACATCTTTTTCTAAAAAAATTGGATGCTCGAGAATCTGTTTTAATTATAAATCTTTTGTTTATTAAATCTCCTTGAAATTTTTGGACACATAATACAATGGCCAAAATTTCCTTTTTAATTGTTGAATAATTTTTCTGGGTATCATTCCATGCTCCTGAATAAAATATCACTATTTGAAATAGCTTGATTTTTGAAACAGATATTACTAAACCATTTTGTTTAATAATATCGACAAACTTTCTCAAATGAGAAAAATGTTGATCTATACTTGATGAAAAAATTAAAACATCATCGATATAGATAATTGAAAACTGGGAGATCGGATCAAGAATATCATTCATGATCTTTTGAAACTCAGATGTAGCGTTCTTTAAGCCGAATGGCATGACGTTCCATTCATATTGTCCAAAAGGAACATTGAATGCAGTCTTATATCGATATTTTTCTGAAATTTGAATCTGCCAGAAACCTGACTTCATATCAAATTTCGAAAATATATTTGAGCCTGAAATTCTTTTTAGTAAATCTGTTTTGTTGGGAATTGGATATCTAATCCATTCCAAAACTTTGTTTAAGGGTCTGTAGTTAATTACCAGACAGGGCACACCACGCTTCTTTTCTGTCTGGTTATTGACATAGAATGCTGCGCACGACCAAGGGCTCTTGGAAGGTCTGATCAGCTTCTTTTGAAGGAGGTCATTGATCTCCTCTCGACAATGTTCCAATAATTCATAATTCATCTGTATTGGCCTTGCTTTTGTTGGAATTTGTGCTTCCATGAAATCTTTGACGTATGGTAGTTCTACCATATGCTGCTTTCTATCCCAAAATGCGTTGGGATGATTTGAACAGACTTCCTCTTCAAATCTTTGTTTTAAGATTTGAATTTTTTCTTGTATTTCTTTCTGCTGAAGATTTTCTTCTATCCTTTTGTAGCTAATTTCTTCCTTTAAGAAAGCAATTTGCTTTTCTTTAAGGTTAATAGAACTTAGCTTATTGTCTCTACTCATAAGTTGAACTTTATGAGTAAGGACTGGCTTTATCCACTCGAATAGAATCTTCCGTCCTAGTAGTTGCGTATGGATTCCTTCTTCTGAAACCCTCAAGGGGTACAATTGAGTAAGGAAGGGTGTTCCTAAAACCATGGCTTGGCTCAGGTTCTGGACTAAAAGACATGAAGTTACGAAACATATCCCTTCTTTGCAGATATGTATCTCTGGTAACTTATGCAAGATCTTTAAAGGTGCTCCGCTGGCTCCTCTAAGAACTTCTTTTGTCTTCTAGAAGTATTTCGAGGGAATGAGACCTTCACGGATGCAGTTCTGATCTGCTCCTGAATCAATCAAAGTAATAAGAGTTATCGTAAAATCTTTAACTTTCAGAGTTACCTCAGTATACCATTTTTGGTATGGAACTTTGGTGATTGCATTTATGAATACTCCTTCTTCTATCTTGAGTTCTGCTGGGGTTTCCTCAGCTTTCTGCTTTCCTTTTCTTAAGGAAGCAATTTCTGAAGTAAGCTTCATATAGTATGCTTTGTAACTTTGCTTCAATTTTGAGTTTTCCTCTTTGAGGTTGTTGATTTCAAATTGTAGGTCTTGAAGGGTGACCTTCTTGATTTCTTCAAATCTTCCAAAGGCGTCTTCCATTGTGATGGGCTTTACGTCTAGGTCAATGTCCTTCTTTTTTGACTCCTCTTCATTTTTTGAGGGTTTCTTCTTCAGTGATTCCTTTAGTTGCTTGAGGATTGCAACCTTCATAGTTTCTTCAGGAATCTTCTCGACAAGATCTAGGAGAAATTCTTGGTCGCTGGTTATAACATTTATACAGTTAAAACAACCACAAAATTTACCTCATTCACAGTCTCTTCTGTGTTTGATTTTAAATTCTCCTTCACTTGAGGAATAGGAATCTGATGACTCCTAAGATTATTTAGAAAGATACCAGACAGGACTCTGAAGTTGTTAATCTTACCCAAGAATGTCTTTGCAATTGCATGGGTCAGAGTTACAACAACATCTTCAACATCTTCTTCTATGATCTGACGAGTTGTCGCAGTCGTAGTTGTGGAAGATGATGCTCCTGTGGAGGATTCAACAGGGCCTGCATGAGCTCCTACTGTACCGGTTGGTTTCCTTGACATATGTCTAAGGATTTGTTTCCGCTCCTTCTCTGTGTATTTGTGATCCCACCATCCTTTAAGGATGCCAGAGAATCCTGCGGATAAGAATTTTGCTGATTCATGGTTCGTATGTCCTTTTGTGATGTAGGCTGTATTTGCCATTAACATCTGCTAGATTACGCTCATGATCAGGTATTCTGAAAGGCCATCTATGTTCCATTCATAGATTGAGTCTCCGTTATATGCTTTGTACGTCATATAACTTATTTCTTCGAACTGTATATCCAGCCTTGTGGGTCTAGGATACCAGTTTCTTTGCTGGCTTTGCTGAGGATAGTCTCTATTCCAACTTCTCTAATTTTGAATTTTTAGCATGTCAGTAGCTCCTTCGTCAGAGTGTTCCACGCCGAGGGCTAGTGTCATATGTTCTATCATCTGATCTATTTCAGAATCATTAAAAACATTGATTTGAGACGATGGCTCCTTTATTGTGAGCTTTGCTAGGCGCTTGTCTACTTCTTGGATGAACCGGTCTAGGTTGGTTCTCATTCGAGGTATAGAGCTTCCAACATCTGTTCTGAAGTACGGGGCTGAAGAATCAACGCTACCAAATCCTTTTTTGGGAACAGTTTTCTTTGAAGCTTCTTCGAATATCTTCTCTTCTACTCTGTTCATTTGCTCAGATAAAGTAGAGAGGAGTTTATTGGTATAGTTATTTTGAAGTTGTATACCTCGTATCCCTTTTGAGGGATTCTTTTCTTCTTCTTTCTGATCAATTTGTTTGAAGGGTGAATCTAGAACAGTTTGGTTGAAGCTTTCAAACTGAATTGCTTCTAAAGGAGGGTGAGTAGAACTTACTTCAATTCCCCTCATGGTTTTCCACGTTATTACCTTCAACGTATTGATCGATTTCTCTTTGTATTCTTCTCGGTCTTTATACCATTCAAAGAACGGTATATTTTCTTCAAGAGTTCTCATAATCTCTTTCCATTCTTCTTTGAGCTGCACTCTTTCTTCTGCGTCATAAAGCTCAAAGAATACTCGTCTAGGCTCTTCCCAGATCGGATCTATGAAATCCTTTCTTAGTGCTTCTATGTCTATTTGGAAGTCACTCTAGATCATGTTAAGTTGATTAGCTTCCATGTCGGTTTGAGTCGGCGAAGCATTCCTTTGATAATGAACCTCAGGAATTTCTGGATATAGATCAACCTTCTCTATCCTGAGAGAGTTTGATCTTTGTACTTCTTCAGATGAGGATGGCGCTGCTTTACTTGTCAAGGCGCTATGTTTGGAGGGAGCGAAGTGAGTTATCCTTGGCTATGAAGGACCTTCATCTTCGAATTCAATATGGACACTGTCATCTATCCTTTCTTCTATGAGAGTTAAAGTCCTGGGCTTGGGCTTTGGAGGTGTAAAAGCTTTCTCCAAATCCCATTCGGACTTTCTGGTTATCTCTTCCCAAGTTAGCATCTTTGGGACATCTATCAAGGAGTCTTTGATGTTTGCTTCAAACAAAATTGTTTGTCCGTCTGGCGGTTCTTCGACAATACATCAGGGCTCCAAGGTTGTCTTCATTATTTTGTAATTGATTCGCCATAATACAGTGAATCCTTCTGTTTGTAAATCAACATTTAGATTCTTGAACTTGACATCCAATACTAAAGTGTTTAGTATATTTGGATAAGTTAAAGAAATCGGGAAATTTGGATAAATGTTGAAATAGACTGGTCCTCTTGCTACTTTTGCTTCAATAAGCCCGAGCATAGAGTTCTTATAGTCTAAATATCTCTTGTCTCTGAGGGCAACAAGGATTGGAATATCTAGGCCTTTTCGGTATAAAGGTCATATACCTACTTGTACCAGGCAGATATGAAGAAACTGATAGCCCTTCACTTTATGCTTCCATAGCATTTCAGAAGAGAAGAGTCTTATCGATTCTGGGTTGTTGATGATCGAGATTGTTCTTTCGATAACCTAGATCCCTTTCATTTGGTTGAAGATCCCTGTATCTTTCTAAATAATCTTAGGTGCCCAAAGCTTCAAGATTTTAGATGGTACAAAGATACGTTCCTTGCAGAAGTCTACAAATTAGAAGACTGCGAAAGTGATGACTGGAAGCAAAGGTTTGTTACTGGACTTCCAAATCTATTCCAGTCTCAATTACTCATTCATATGCAACAGATTAATGGGGGAACTATACCCTGGAAAGAGCTCTCGTATGGAGACATTATCCAAAATGTTATCAATTTTGGAACAATCCAATGCCTCCAGCAAAAAGCAAATGATAAAGCCAATACGAGCACCAATAGAAAAAGGGAGCTGGGACATTTTTGCGACATGTACAGTTTACATCCGCAAAAACAAGCCCCATCTCAATTAGAAAAAAGAAAAGCCAGAAAAATCAGAAAGTTCTCCAGGCCGCAAAAAGGATATACGCGACCAAACGTATATCGGGAGTCTAGGGGATACAAACGAAAGATAACTCGGGATTATCCAAGGGAAACCCAGCACAAGCAAGAAAGAAGGCACAAGAAATTTGGAAAACAAATTCAGTGCTACAAATGCAAGAAATACGAACATTATTCAAATAAATGTCCCCTAAGAGGAAAAATCAATGAGCTCCAGATCTACGAAGACCTCAAGAAAGAATTGCTAATAGCCTTCAGATCGGACTCAAGCGACTTCTCAGAAATTGAAGAAGATTCCAATGATGACATCCTAGAAATTAGAGAGTCATTAAATTCCTATTCCTCAAGTGAAGGAGAATTTAAAATCAAACACAGAAGAGACTGTGAATGAGGTAAATTTTGTGGTTGTTTTAACTGTATAAATGTTATAACCAGCGACCAAGAATTTCTCCTAGATCTTGTCGAGAAGATTCTTGAAGAAACTATGAAGGTTGCAATCCTCAAGCAACTAAAGGAATCACTGAAGAAGAAACCCTCAAAAAATGAAGAGGAGTCAAAAAAGAAGGACATTGACCTAGACGTAAAGCCCATCACAATGGAAGACGCCTTTGGAAGATTTGAAGAAATCAAGAAGGTCACCCTTCAAGACCTACAATTTGAAATCAACAACCTCAAAGAGGAAATCTCAAAATTGAAGCAAAGTTACAAAGCAGACTATATGAAGCTTACTTCAGAAATTGCTTCCTTAAGAAAAGGAAAGCAAAAAGCTGAGGAAACCCCAGCAGAACTCAAGATAGAAGAAGGAGTATTCGTAAATGCAATCACAAGAGTTCCATACCAAAAATGGTATACTGAGGTAACTCTGAAAGTTAAAGATTTTACGATAACTCTTATTACTTTGATTGATTCAGGAGCAGATAAGAACTACATCCGTGAAGGTCTCATTCCCTCGAAATACTTTGAGAAGACAAAAGAAGTTCTTAGAGGAGCTAGCGGAGCACCTTTAAAGATCTTGCATAAGTTACCAGAGATACATATCTGCAAAGAAGGGATATGTTTCGTAACTTCATGTCTTTTAGTCTAGAACCTGAGCCAAGCCATGGTTTTAGGAACACCCTTCCTTACTCAATTGTACCCCTTGAGGGTTTCATAAGAAGGAATCCATACGCAACTACTAGGACGGAAGATTCTGTTCGAGTGGATAAAGCCAGTCCTTACCATAAAGTTCAACTTATGAGTAGAGACAATAAGCTAAATTCTATTAACCTTAAAGAAAAGCAAATTGCTTTCTTAAAGGAAGAAATTAGCTACAAAAGGATAGAAGAAAATCTTCAGCAGAAAGAAATACAAGAAAAAATTCAAATCTTAAAACAAAGATTTGAAGAGGAAGTATGTTCAAATCATCCCAACGCATTTTGGGATAGAAAGCAGAGTTTGATGGTATCTCCATAATGGAAGTTATCAAACATATGTTTCCCCAAGACTTCCTATTCATGCCGGAAGAGCTTGGAAAACCCAGAAAATTCTACGAATTCATTCTCGTTGAGATAACTCATATCCCAGACCGTGAAGACCCGACAAGGATCGCCTTCTCAAAATTCAACATTTTCAAAGTCCTGACTCCATCTCATTGGAATCAGAGTATATTCACGCCAATAGCGTTCTCAAAGCCATTCAAGCCATAAACATACGTATACCGTGACTGCATCAGAGCATGGTATAACGTCATGTGGTACATCAGATATGACCACTCCTGGTTCATTCAATTTTGCCAAAGAGAACATCGTATGGAATTCCCATACTGGTTCATCAATTGGTGGAATACCTTCGGTTTGACGGAGGATTTATCCATATATGTGGACGATTCAGATATTTAAGTGTATCACATTTTAAATCCATTTGCAAATATAGCACAATATTAGCCCAACCCATAAGAAAAGTTCAAAAAGTCCTTGATGTCTGATATACTTTTGATATACTCGAAATATTGATAAAATAATACACCCATGTTTTAACTCAAATAAATGTTGATTGATGTTTGATATACTGTTGATATACTCAAAATACCACTAAAATGATACACTTGTGTTTTCCACAAATGAATGCTTATTAATGTTTGATATGCTTCTGATATACTCGAAATATTAATAAAATGATACATCTATATTTTAACTCAAATGAATATTGATTGATATCTAGTATACTACTGATATGCTCAAAATACCACTAAAATGATACACTCATGTGTTTGCCTCAAATGAATGTTGTTTGATGTTTGATATGCTACTGATATACTCAAAATATTACTAAAATGGTACACCCATGTTTTACTTTAAATGGACATTGATTGATGTATGTGATATGAATGAACACTTCACTCCGCAGTAGAAGACTATGATTTCTAAACAATCTAGAAATTGAGTTTGGGATCGACTTTGATTTTATTTAGAATTAAACAAAATAATAAGGTTAAGCAAACTTACATTGAAATATATGTGGATACTGACGGGTCTTTAATCTTCGTATGCTCAAACTCCAACGAGGTCGAATCTCCAAGGCCTCCACACAAAGTCTTCCTTGCTACGACTTGAACACATAATCAAGGCTTGTGGGAGCCTCTTGAAAGAAAATTCATAGGGAGAAAAAATTTGTAGAGAATTATGTGTATTGGAGATCTCTTGAATTGGCTCAAACCAAGGGTCCTATTTATAGGGACTTAGGGTAGAATCTTTGCCATAACATCAAATATTATATTTTAATATCATTATATAAAAATTTATATATTTAACATATTTGAATCTTATTCAAATCTCCTACAATATATATTTGCCTATTTGAATCACATTCAAATTTCATATATATATTGTAACAAATAATATATTATAATATATATATTTGACATATTTGAATCTTATTCAAATCTCTTAAAATCTCCTACAACATATATTTACTTATTGGAATCTCATTCAAATTTAATATATTTACTTTAATATAATGTATCTAATACATAATATATTATTCTTAATAATATTTAATGAATCAAATACAATAAGTAGATATTTTTTTTCATTTAATATATCCAATATATTAAGTATTAATTTGAACATTTCAAATTTTTCTTTCAACTAAATTGATCCTTTTAGTGTTACTATGAGCTAGTAAGAAGACCTTATCGACCTAAAGATTATAAGCTCCAATGATACAAAATTAACTAATTAAACTTTTTATTCTATTATTTTTCATTCATTAACTCTAGGCCACTCCACTATAGACCTAGAGTTGCACTTTTATGCATTGTAGGACAAGTTGCATCCATGGATATAACCATTACATTGCAAGTTGATAATTACGAGTTATTCGTAATTACAGTTGTTTACCCATGTAATTACATCTTATACCTTAAGTACCAATAATCCTCTAATGAACAATTTGGTTATGATCCAATCATAAACTAAGTCCCTCTTGGGCCAGTGAGAGGGTGGGGCCCTATTGTTCAAGTCTCAAAATCTGCACTTAAGGAAACTACTCATCTACTTACCCTATATGGGAAGCAGTGAATTTCATCTTGTGAGATTATGTTCCTAACTCTCTATTTGATCAAGTACCCAATATGGTCGGCTTATGGAATCGAATACAAAAACCACTCCCACCCATGCAAATCAAAGGACAAGCCCTCACAAGCAGGAGTTCATAACTCACTCAGGATTAAGATCAAGTCGCATATGATTATCCTATGAAATATTAATCTTCTCAATTAACAGATTTATAAAGAGGGATTAAACATTTCGTGGTCTAGTCTTATACAAACTCATTGTATAGAATACCTCCACTCACATGTCTCCACATGAGCGATTTCGATCAAATCATTTGTAACCATTACAAAGTGGGCTATCAATAGTGTTACCAGGATAAGGCACCCAACCTTATCCATATACTATGTACCATTTAGGTTATTTCTTGAACATGATCCTCCTATATGTCAACCACATTTTGTTCAAGATTACACTAATAACCTTGAATTTTTCAAATAATGAATAATGTTATATTGCAAATAAAATAATCAAAATTATTATTAATTATTAAATAATAAATCATTAATTACGAGGATTTAGGACATAAATCCCAACAATCTCCCACTTGCACTAAAGCTAGTAAGACATGTATCCTAAGGCATACTTTATACCCAACATGTTCTCCCACTTGTCGTACAGAAGATGAGACATGTCTCGTAATCCTAGACATTCTAGTTGAACTTCAAACTTCTTAGCCTGGAGAATATTTTATATAGATCAAAATGACTGTCATTAAATGCCATCTTGGTCACTACCACGATACTTTCTCTTTCTTGATATGATTTTCTATACGTTGGTGTTTTCTAATTTCTTAATATTAGTCTTTATACCACTATTATCATAATAAAAGGTGATAGACTAAATCATATTTGAAACATCTTTCAGATCGTTAAGGAACTATTATAGTCATACAAGTTCTTTTGTTACTTCAAAAGCAAAAACATTAAAATTGTATATGATACTCCACTACCTAGGGTAAAATTGACTTTAACATAGATTTTTCTAAGTCTTTATAAAAACTAGTGTATCTTGTAAAGATCAAATCTTTTACTCCGTACGCAAAAATTTCTCATTATCCATAGATAAATTGAGAAAGTTTTTAATTTTTTACTCAATGGTCATACGATTCGTTTAACTGATATATGCTAACCAACTGTATATTAAATGTTTTGTCTCATGGTAGGACCATAAAAGTCCTATATTTATCTTGTTAATTAATGCTAGTTCGATAGAGTTTATGTGCTTAATTGGTTATGTTATAGAAAATCAAGGAAATGTAGTATTTCGGAGCGCTTACTGCAATTCGGAGTTAATTTTGAGCGAATTGGAGGTCAATTAATCAATCGGAGCATGAGAAGCTGAGAAAAGTCCAAAATGACCTTGAGGAGAGTGTCTCAATGCCTCAGACTCCTAGCGTCTCGACACCACAAGGGTCAAGCATTGAGCATATAGCCGTAAATGCTGTGGGGAGTCTGCGTTAGTAGCATCTTAACACTACTGCGATTTGTATAAATAGAAATTTTCTCATTTAGATCAAGGGTGGATAGTTGACAGCCGTTTTGGACGATTTCTCTCTACCTCTTTATTGTTTTCAATAGTTTAGGCTTAGATTTAGGAGTTTTGATTGAGCCATGGTGTCGGACTTCGCCATTTCGATGGCTGCCTAGACTTTCGACGCCAATTCAGAGGTTTGTCGAGTTGTATATTGTTATGTTTTGAGATTTAGTTATGAATTTCTATCAAATTTATTATTAATTATCTCTTAATTCTTGTATGATTTATGAACATGCTTGTAGATTAAATTAACTCCTTAATCGTAGCTTATATGTTCATTACAATATGCATGTTGTTTGAGATCCGTAATTGTCAAGAATGATGCTTAATTTGAGTAGCGAATAGGCTGGCTCGTGTGTGTGATCTGGAGATGTACACTCTATTCATAACTTGTATGATAGGCCTTAGAATTAAGAGAGCGTGTTAATTAAATTTAGCTATCCAGTTTAGTTAATTCATCCTTATCAATCCCTAGAGCGTAATACGATTAATTCATTAGCATGGAATGCTATTGTGCCCAACTAATTGGGTTAATTGAGAATTAATTTTGATGCTAGGTTGAATTAATTTAATGAGGGGACCTTAGGGGGATTTTTCAACTGTTCTGGTTAAGTCGATTAGGTGATTGATTACGAAATTGAGCTTAGCATGAATTTTTAGTGATCAGCATAGCAATTTAACTTGACATAATCAGAATTGGTGCCCGTAGTAAGATCGTTTTATTTTCCTTGCTTCAAATTCAATTATTCTACTGCTTTATGCAAAACCCCCTGTTTTGGTTTTTAAAGAAATATAATTAAGAGAAATTGATAATCAGTTCCTTGTGATTGATCTAGTTCACTTAATGCTACAAGTTAGTTAGGATCGATAAATATAAATTTAATTTTGACAATCCTTGACAATACGGTCAAAATTTGGCGCCGTTGCTAAAGAACCATTTTATTAGTCTCTTATTTGGATTTCTCATATAAAATAATCTCAAAAAGAGAATAAATACCTGATTTTTCAATGGAAAAGAATTATCGATACTTTTGGATAGATGGTGGAGCTGTCTTGCACGGTGATGAGGTTAGTGAGCTAAAAACTCAAATTTCTGAATTAACCTCTTTGATTCTTCAAGTGGTTGTAGGAGGTTGCAAGTAGTGGAGGGTTGTGCTCGCTTCAAGGATACCCCATCGAAGCATGTCTTTAGTTGCAGTGGGGTTTCACCCCAAACGCCTACGCCATAGGAGAATTTCATGGTGATCAGATGAGCTATGATCCCTAATATCCTATATGAGGGGATGATTCCAACTATGGCTATGAATACTAGGAGGAGCAGTAAAGCTAATATCATCAGACTTCATATTCAAGTATGTCTTTAGAGGATTTAGTTCAAGAGCTTGCTAATAGTACCTCCAGTTTCAGCAGGAAAATCTTCAATTTCAAGAGGAGACTCGAGCTAGGATGTGAAGCCTGGGTGCCCAAATAACCCAGTTGGTTGATTCAGTGAGGAGATTAGAGAGTCAATAAGAGCAACAATTTATTGAGACTATTGAGGCTGAAGCAACGATGTACTTGAGCAATGACAAGTTTGAGAATTTTGTACCATACGAGGTCTAGGTATATGAGAGAAGGAAAGAAGTTGAGCCCAACCACGAAGAGGAGATTAAGGTGATAGAGTTTGAGGCTGAAAAGCCTGAGTCCGTTTTATCTTTTGCATCGTTTCTTATTTATGAATATTCTTTTCCTTGTTCTCACGAGTCCAAGTCAAAGTCTTGTTATTTTGATATTTTGCCTTTTTTTTATTAAATGAAAATACCAAAAATAATTATGTTTCTGGTGCCCACGAGATGCTAATGAGCTTACTTGTTTTAGTGGAATTTATAGATTCAAGGAAGAAAGGGCCAAAGAAATACGAGAACTTTTACGTGCCCTGGTGCTGTAACACGACGAGTCGAGCAACTTACGATAAAAATTTGTGCTTCCTAGAGGCAACTGGGCGACTAAATTTACCTACTTTCTTTATTGCTTTCAGTTTTTTCTTTTCATAGCTTCTTTTTTGTTTCTTTTTATAGGTAATAATTGACATAAGGAGAAAAGAACATCTTTGGAGGGAGAACACACCACCTTTACACCACCACCAACTGATAACTTGTAAAAATACAAGTTATTTCGCCTTAAAAATAGATCTTATGGATTAGAGATTGAAGATTATGCATGCGTTAAGCTCATTTATTCATGCGATTCAATCAAATTCTATCTTTTATCATGATGCGTTGAAAATGAAAAAAAAAAAATTAAGATTGAAAAACCATTCTAAAAACACTTAACAAGAAATACCTTATTTTTCATAATAAAGATGCATCGAGTTAAATGACGAAGAAAGATGTGCTGAATGTGCGAGAAAGTTTCAACGTAAGAACCAAACGAGAGATTCAAGTTATCTTCCAAGAATCTGTCACATCAACGAAATCATGACCTGAGGACAAAGCTGAGAAAAGATTAAGAATGTGACGTGGTCTAAGATCATTGGACCTAAGCTTAATTAAGTAGTGTGGCTAATTTAGATTGGACCAAATGAGTCAATTAGCGTTTGAAGCAGGATGGGCTGATGTTGACAAGGTCAATGTCTCTTTCCATTTGGTTGAGCGCATGTATATATACTCCAGCTGAAGATAAAAATGGGTTCTTCTTCCATTTTTCCATTTTTCATTTTTCCTTTTTTCTCCCATTCCTCGATAGTAGACTGTTTCAACCTTCAACTTCCTACATATTTCCTTGAAGATGCCATTGAAGCTAAAGATTGAAGACTTCAACTTTCTCACCCATACCTTTTATTTCTGTAGTTGCACATTATATCACTTACTCATACTTTGTTTAGTAAATCATTAGTAATTATTAATTATTATTTTTTTTAGAGTTGTTGTACCAGTTGACTATTTTGCTCTTGTTTGTAATCACTTTATCAGTTAAAGTAATGGTAGTCTATTTTTACTCCTTCTCATTTTTAGTTGCTTCAGAACGTATGAATGGCTAAATCTCTTAAGGGAATGGCCTAAGAGGAACTTAATATGAATAATCTCTAATTCATCGATGTTTGTTGGTTGTTAATCCTTAGTTTTCTTGGCTGTTTGCAATATTTTCATTGCTAATCTCCGTTTGGCCAACTGAAAAACGAAACAACATGCATTCATGCCAAAAGGGTGAAGGTGTGTGGAAAGTCCAAGAAAAACAAGAGTGAAAATGAATCACTAGGTTATCTTAGAAATAAGCTAACCCTTTGTAAGCTTAAATGAGTCGAGAGGTAAAACATTGTGTTGAGCATAGAAATATGACTACATAATGAGCTTAACATTCTTCATGAAAATGTTAGAATAAGTAGGTATTTATGCTTCTAAGGAATAACATCCAACATACATAAGAAAGGTTCAGAGTAATGCATACTAAAAGATTCTATGGCTAGATCTTTGTTTTTACTCATTGTCTTACGCTCTAAAGCTTTATTCACATTTTACTTTGCGTCCAGTTAGTTATTTTTCACTCACATCAATTATATCTTGTTCCTTTTCATTGAACATTGCTTTTAGAGAGTCAAGTGTTACAAAATTAAGTCCCTGAGGATCTCGACCTTGGAATATTCACCAAGTATTACTTACTTACGCTAGGTTTGCACTTGGGCTTAGAGTGGGGTTGACACCGATCGTATCTCAATTCATGCATAATCACCGCTTAATACACATATAGTCATTGCATGAAATACAGTTGCACGCATATAAATCACATTTCTTCTTATTTGTTAGTCAAACATAAATAAAAGGTAAGGGTGAGAAAGTTGAAGTCTTCAATCTTCAGCTTAAATGGCATCTTCAAGGCAATACAGGAAGCTGAAAGTTGAAGCAGTCTATTACTAAGGGATGGAGGAACAAAGGAAGAACGAAAAATGAAAAATAAAAAGTGGTATTGCTTAAAAGGCTTAGAAGGAGAAAGATGACGAGATTTTTGCAGATATCTTAAGGGATATTGACAATGATGAGCCTAGAGAAGAGGTAGGAGTATCCCCTTCAACTCCAAATTGGACCTCTAGTCCAACATCAGCAGATTCTAATGCGGGTCCCATCTCTGAGGTGGCGAGGGCTGTAGAGTAAAAACTTTTGAAGAAGGTTTGGAAAGAAGAGAAGAGAAGACGAAAGGTGGAAAAGAAGGCGATGAAAGAAGAGAAAAGAAAAAGAAGAGAAAGAAGGGAAAAGAAAGACGAATAAGAAATGATCAATGAAGGATCATTAGTTGAGCAAAGTGGAAGAAAGGGGAAGAAGAAGCAAGTACTTCAGAACTGAAAAGAAAGAAACCACAAATTGAACATGAGGAGGAGAAAGTGGGCTAAACTACCTAAGAAAAATTGAGCTTACAACGAAAGAGGCCAGGCCAAATGAAGAGGGAGACGCTTCAAAGCCTCCCAAGGAAAAGAAGAAAAAAGCTCTTAAGGCCAGGAAAGAACAGGCATCGAAGGAGCCAAAGGGCCAAGTTGCTGAACAGGCCTAAGAAGACGAAATAGAAAAGACCACACATGCATTGGTCGCAAGGGCATTCAAGCAAGAGATGGGATTCTTTGACACAACTAACCTCATCCCCAGCTTTATAACTGAGCTCATTGACCAAATAGGGTGGAGGCAGTTTTTGAAAGGATCAACTGTGATCTTCCTAGAGCTTGTTTAAGACGTCTATGCGGGAAAGTTGGTTGGGCTCACTAGACCCGTCAAATGAATTTATTTCTCCTACCAACTAATATTTTCCAATATAGTGGTAGGTTCGATCCACAGGGAAGCTAGGTGGACTAATTTGGAATAACTTATACAATTCTCATGCTTGTTTCATATTTAAACACGATTGGGGGGGGGGGGTTGTGCAATAAGGTAAAGTGCAAGAAAATTGAAGGTAGTAAATCGAAAGGTAAGAAAATAAAGTTCACTTACTTAAAGACAAGGATTCAAGAGGTTGCTCAGGATCCAACATGCACATTCATCCTTGATTTACTAAAGTATTGTATTGATTTTAATGCTTAAGCTAACTAAGCAGGAAAGTCGCCTAGTTAAGGCCCCTAATGAGATTAATTAAGCCTAGCACCTAACTAATCCTAAATCAACCCCTAAGGTTAGGCATGATACCGTTCCATACCCCAAAGATTGTTTGCATTATTCTTAGGACCGATTAAGTACGCTCCAACTAATTAGTTAACTAATTAATCTAAGTGTTGGTTATCTACTAAGGTCTAGAGAAATTACACGGGAGCATTCGTTCCCCTTTTATGTAAATGAATGGCCTAGAGCTTCTAAAATGCAAGGAAATCAAATATAATTGCATAAATGACTTCTAGCTAGTAATGAGATGCAATAAATGCTCATGGGTCGTCAATCCAACACATTCATACAACTCTATAATGAAAGCAAGCGGAGAAACCCATTAAAATAAGGTACAATATGAAATAAATACTGAAATCTCAAAATATTGCATATTGGAGTCCCGAAATCGCTCCTTAATCCGCCTTTGCGTCTAGCTGAACATGAAAATGGAAAGAAAAATGGACATAATACAAGCCATGAATGAACACTAAGTAAAAAGAGGCTAAAAGAGGGTGAACAACAAAGAGAGTTTCGAGTTTTGAGGCTGAGCATTTAGAGTTCCAGACCTAAATGTGGAAAAGAACCATTTATAGTCCTTGCGGTAGCGTCGAGACGCTCGCTATACCCAATTAGACTAGCATCTTTGGGGGCTTGTCGTAGCATTGTGAAACGCTCACTGTTACAACATTTTGACACTGTCCTATTTTTCAGCATTTTGTCTTTAGTGTCCTTTGAGTGTCACCACGGCATCGAGATGCTCCTCAGGGGAATTTTTGATCATTTTGTCCTCTACATCTCTAACTAGGGCTCGAATGACCTTCAGTTAAGCTTGAACTAACTTGAACGCTCTAAAAGGCTCCTAAACGACCCAAAATGCTCATCGTACTAAATTACCTACAAAATAAGCAATTGAGCACATAAAACTATTGAAAACTCAAGATTTAGGCATAGAAAATAAGGACTTTCTGAGTCCTATCAAATTACCCACAACCTAAACTTTGCTTGTCATTGAGCAAGGCAATAGATAAAACATAGATAGGACTCGGTGGATGCATGACATAACTTTATCCTCAATGCTCACAAAGCTAAATGCAAATGCACAAAGAAGAAGCATTGAACTGTACACTGTTCATTCATGAACAAATTTAAAAATAACTCTTGTAATTCTTGAGTGTGTGTGCAATTAGTTAAACTAGCATGCTCCTTACAAGCGCAAAGTAGGTTTATAGGGACCTCAGATCCATCTTCCCTCTACATTGGCTTAAGAACTAGCAAGTGAGCATAAAAGAATCAAACAAGTAATACTATGCTTAGGTGCCTAAAACTCAAACAAACCTGGGCAAAACTTGCATTCTTTTATCTCAAAGGCGCTAGCTTTCACACACCTGTCGTAGAGACGCTTATCTAGAGCACTCGCTCAATAAATGACCTGACTGATCACGACAGGGGTAGCTCTTTTCACTAATGATCCATATGCACTCAACAAGTTTATTTTGTTTTCTTATTTTCTTTTTCTCAATAAGATTTTTTGTAAGCCCGTTTCTTTTTTCATTCATCTACTTTTTTTTACGAGGAAAATAAACACATTTTTTCCCTATGCAATGCATTACAAGCTTTCATGCAAAAACCATTCTCAAACTAGCCTAAGACCTATCGAGGTGACAACAAATATCTAGCCCCTATAAAACTACTCTAGGCCTTCGAAAGCATGCAAAAAAGACTAACACGTGCTCTAGGTGTTCAAGAAAAGCAATTTTTTTTTTAAAAAAGGCTCAAATTAGAACAACGTGCTCAACTTCCTCTAAAGATGAAAACAATTAGCTAGATGAGCTAATCCTAGGATGCCATGATCATGCTAAATGCAACCACTTCATCCAACATTCAAGCTCAAACTTTTTCAAAATTCTCAAAATTTTCGATAAAGCTTCAAACTCTTATCAACAATTCATAAAAATCACATAAATGAACATGCAAGCATAATCGATCAAAAGTCCGAACTCAAATACTCAAGGACTCAACATTAATGACCAACCTCAAACCAAAAGAAAGGTCCGAGCTCAGATGATCAAGGACTCAATCAATCATGCTAAACACCTCATCATCAATCAAAGCTCAAAGATCAACAACCTCCACCCCCAACCTAATTCATACATTGTCCCCATTGTATCTAAAATTGAAAATAGAGACACGCAGAGGAATAAAAATTCTCCCTCGACGTTCCAAATTAAAGCGTTTAGGGTGGGTGGTGGGACACAAAGCTCTACTCCAAAAAGATCATTCTTTTCCTCATAAGGTCAACGATTCAAACCTACAAAATTTCAACCAACCAACTCAAACATCAACCAAAATAGAAAAACAAAAGGAACTGAAAACTAAGGAAAAAAGTAAAGATTTAAAGCCTAGCTACCTCCAGAAAGTGCAAATTTTTAATGTCGATTGATTGACAGGGTCCTTCCTCTCGAACAATCAACCAATATCCATCTTTCTCAACACAAAAACCCTCCTTTCGAACCTTCTCCTCGTTCTGAGAACTCTCTAAAAAGAATAAGCATATAACTTGCATAGAGAGTGCACCATGTGAGAACCGTGAGCATCATTAAAAGCATGAAATTCTAGTTTCTCACCATCAAACTCCACAAAAAGACAACCCCCATGAACATCTATATTGTCCTAGCAGTTTTCATGGAAGGCCTACCCAACAGTTAAGAAGCAGAAGACTCCTTTGAAGGGAATATCGAATTAAACCCACAATGGAAGCATTGGATCGTCTTTGATTTTAATTAGAATTATATAAAAACTAAGGTTAAGCAAACTTACATTGGATTAAAATATAGAGAATATTCTAGTGGGTCTTTTTCTCCTTGTGTTCCAACTCCAATGAGTTCCAAGACTTCCACAAAGTTTTCCTTGCTACGACTCGAGCAAAGGATCAAGGCTTGTGAGAGCCTATTGAAAGAAAAATTACACGGGATTGGAGAGGAAAAGGTCTAGAGAGAATTCTCTAATTCTCTATTGAGGAGATGTGTGTTATGTCTTGTGACTCAACCCAAGGGTCCTATTTATACAGACCAAGAGAAAATATTTTCCATAATTAAAATATTATATTTTAATATCTAATATATTAAAATATATCTAATATTTATTTGAATCTCATTCAAATCTCCTACGATATTTATTTATTTGATTCTTATTCAAATTTTAGAAATATCTTTTATTTAATGTATCTAATATACATTAATTATTTTAATATTTAATGTATCAAATACAATAAATATATTTTCCTCTTTTATATTTAATATATCTAATATATTAAATATTAATTTGAACACTTCAAATTAAATATTAATTTGAACATTTCAAAATTTTCTTTCAACTAAATTGATCTTTTAGTGTTACTATGAGCTAGCAAGGGGACCTTATGGACCTATAGATTATAAGTTCCAATGATACAAAATCAATTAATTAAACTCTTTAATTAATTAATTTTCATTCATTAACTATATGTCACTCTACTATGGACCTAGAGTTGCACTCTTATGCACTGTAGGACAAGTTATGTCAATGGATAAAATCAATACATGCAAGTCGATTCTTCACGAGTTGTTTGTAATTACAATTGGCTCAAAAGTTCGTTTTACCCCTATATCTTTCACCTTAATTACCATCGATCTTCTAATGAACAATTTATTTATGATCTAACCATAAACTAAGTCCCTCTCGGGCTAATGAGAGGGTGGGGCCCCATTGTTCAAGTCTCGAAATCAGCACTTAAGGGAACTACTTATCTACTTACCCTATAAGAGAAGGAGTGAATTGCATCTTGTGATTCATGTTCCCAGCTCCTTATTTGGTAAAGTCCCCAAAATGGTAGGCATATTGAATCGGCTACAAAAGCCACTCTCACCCATGCAAATCAAAGGACAAGCCCTCACAGGTAGAAGTTCATAACTCACTCAGGATTAAGATCAAATTGCATATGATCATCCTGATGAAATATTAATCTTCTCAATTAACAGATTTATAAAGAGAGATTAAATATTTCGTGGTCCAGTATTACACAAACTCATTGTATAAGACCCCCACTCACATGTCTCCATATGAACGATTTGTATCAAATCATTTGTAACTATTACAAAGTGGGCCGTATCAATAGTGTACTAGGATAAGACACGCAACCATATCCATATACTATGACCCTTTAGGTTATTTTTTGAACATGATCCTCTCGTATGTCAACCACATACTGTTTAAGATTACACTAATAACCTCGGATATTTCATATAATGGATAAAATTATGTTGCAAATAAAATAATCAAAATTATTATTAATTATTAAATAAATCATTAATTACAAGGCTTTAGGGCATAAATCCCAAAATCCTTATGCCTATTACACATGTCAATGACATAAAAATCTACAAGAAACATACGATGCTTGACCTAAAATAATACATTCTCAATGATTCCTAGGGGTTTAATGAAGGACCTATCAGCCGGTTGCACCACAATAGGTATCTCATGCAATTCAGATAAGTTCAATTCTTTAAACAGAGATAAAGGCATGACTTTAATTAACGCACCTAAATCTGACATCGCATGTTTGACTTTATTGCTACCTATTTGTGCATGGAATAGTGAAAATACCTGGGTCTTTGCACTTTACAGGCATAGACCGCTGGGTAGCCTCTAAAACGTTCACATAGACTGATGGTTTCTCTTTCTATGAGTTATTCTTGCTTGTGCACCATTTCTTCAAAAATTTAGAGAACTTGGGAACTTGCTTCACCACATCTAGTAGAGGAATGTTCACCTCGACTGTAACAACCAGAATTTTCCAATATGATCGTTCTAACAATAATGCGGAAGTGTAACAATTAAAACTAAAATAGACTTAAACAAATTCAGCGGAAGTAATTTCTTACGAAGGATTGCCAAAAGAAACTATTGAATCCATAACAACAACTTTCTAAGTTTTGTGCCAGAGCGCTAAATTTCACTTCTTTCGAGACTATCACTTGATCCTTTGTTTGAAAACATTTTGGAAAAAAAAAGAGTACAGAAATACTCAATAAGCAATTTCAACATCAAGTTCAGAAATTCAATTTCTTCAAAACAAAACATAGAAATTCAGTTGAACAAATCATTTCAATAGTTGAATCAAAAGTCAAATATTCATTCGGTCATTTTCTTTTAAAATAATCATAATCAAAATACAAATATCCTTGCAAAACTTTTAATACAACTATTAAAACGTTTAGTCAAAACTTTCAAAAAACAAAAATCTTTCAATTAAACAAAACTTTCATTTAACCAAACTTTCAAGTATCGAAACTTTCAATTCCAACAATACTTTCAATCAATCATTACTTTCAAATATTAGAGTGGGAATATGCATTATTTGGGTAGCCTTCATAACATATATGTTGGTTACCCGTCGGTAACACTAATCTATCAATCAGAACATTGAATCAGAGTTGTCGATAAAAATCGGCCAGAACATTCAATTAAATTACTTAATTGTGAGGCCATGTAGTGAAACACACACATGAATCTTCATTCCAAAGGAATGCCAAACCACAAACTGTGCCTTCCCACAAGTAAGCTTCAATTAGTTAGGGATGTCGATAAAATCGACTAGAATAATCAATATAATTACTTAAGTGTGAGGCCACGTGAGTGAATAACACACACATGATCTTCATTCCAAAGGAATGCCAAACCACAAATGTGTCTTCCCACAAATGTGTCTTCTCACAAATAAGCTAGAACAATTCCATCAATTCCAATTTAGGCTACTACCACAAATAAGCAAAGCATTCCCAAAACAGAAAATTGGCATATCCGGATAGCCCTATTGAATCAGTCAAATACTTGTCAAAACGGTAAACAATGCTTTCATTTAGCAAAACAATTCAAAACGTACAAATAATTTCAATCGACTTCAAATCACGTAAAAACATGCTTTCAGATATTTTGTCAAATAACAATAATCAAAATGGAAATTATTCCAAATTTTCTCTTTTGGAAGGGATGTAGAAACTACTTACCTCGATCGATAATCCTACAATTCTTAATCTCAATCTCAATTCCAAATCTAATCCACTTTCTTGAACAATCATCAACTTTTTCTAGAAGTCCAAACATATCAAATACTTCATTGATCATAAACCAAAATTCTATCTTAAAGATCCAAAAGCATATCTAAAATATAGACAATCTTATCTACCTAATTTTTATCATTCAAAATAATTTTCTGCATAAAAAGTTAGGAAAAAAAGGTTCTTGGACTAAAAAAATAGCACTGAAAAACTGAGTTAAAAACACTTTAAAATCCAATTAAAAACATATTAAAATCGATAAAATCAATGCTTTTTAATACGTAATAAAATACCAAACAAATTTTCAATTCTACAATTTTTAAAACCTTTAAAACTATCCTAAATTATGGACAAATAACCCAGAAAAATTTATGCTCATAAAACAAAACTTTCCAAGATTTTAACATCAAAAGAATCAAGATTTGTTACTTTTTAACCCAAAAATCAGATATGAAAACCTTGATAAAACTGCTGTAAAAACCATAAAAACATACAATTTTCATGTAAAAATAAAAACTATATATTATACTTTACAGTGCAATCATTTGGTAAATTTTTGGTGCAAAAAGAATCCTAAATACACTTAAAACAGTCCCAATTTTAAAGAAATTCAAAGCTGGAAAATTCTCGAAAATCTTCCATTATCAAAACCTTTAATTTAATCTAAAAGACCTAATTAGAAAAACTTTGATAAAAACTAAGCGAACAAAAACAAAACTAAAAACTTTTTAGGGTAAGAGATTTCAAGAATCTTTTCATTCTAAACAATCAAGAACGAAGCCAAAAAGAAATCATAACCAAAAACCTTGTAAGAAAACCTTAATAATCAAGAAAACAAAAGAAATCAATAAGAGCAATAAAGAAAACTTATTGTCTTCCTTGTTGGAGAGGACGGTCCAGAGTGTTTCTTCTTTTTCTCTTTCTCTCTCTCTCTTTTGCCATCAAAACTTTTGATAGAAAAGGTTAGGGCTTAAGAGACCTTTTTAAAAGAACTCTAATCAAAACCCTTAAAAGATTATCTTCTTTTTAAAAAAAAAGAAAAAAGAAAATAAATATTTATCTCCTAATTTAAAAAGAAGATAAAATCCTAATTCAAAAAGGTTTTAGAAAAATCAATAAAACAAATAAAAATATAAAATAATAAAATATTTTTTTTTTCTGTTGTTACATCGACCCTCTAGAATATCTCCATCCCTGCCTTCTCATACTCCTCCTTGGGCTTATGCTTAACCAACCTAGAAGGGAAAGGGGCATGAAGCACATATGAGTTCAGTCTTAAGGGAGGGTAAAAAACAATACCTCTAATTCTTTGTTGCACTAGGACAATGAGTTCTTCTTTCTCATATTCCTTCTTATTTTCTTCTTTATTCTCATGAGAGACCACCACAGGATCACTCAGCACCTTTTTCCCGATCCTTAGTGTCAATGTACTGACATTCTCCTGCGGTGTTTCAGGTTAGACAGGCAACTTTCCTAAATTTTGGTTTTCGAGCTTTCTGACTGAGTTTTCTAGATGAGTGATCTAAGTACGAAGACTCTGAATACCTGTTTTGGTCTCCTGTTGAAATTTCAAAGATCTGTCAACTAAACTCTTAACCATATCCTCTAAAGACATACTTGAAGGGGAAGACTAGCCCTGTGTTGGTGTTGGAGCTGGAGGACAATAGTTCTGTTGAGGCTTCTGATGTCTTCCTCCACTCCCATAGATAAAATCCAAATGATCTCTCCATCTCAGGTTGTAGTGGTTCGAATAGGGATCATAGTTGTGTTGGTTGTTGTATAATCGTCGATCTTATTTACCTCAGGCATCTTCCCTTGTTGAACATGGGGACATGCATCTGTAGGGTGCCCTACTAGCGAGCATAGTCCACAAGTCTTAGTTGCCTGTGCCTGACTTACTGATAAAGGCTTGTCGAAGACTCTATCAAATATATTTATAAACCTAGACCTTTAAAATTTATAGTAATAGTGGCTAGTATCGATCATAGGGACTAGATTTCTTAATTTAACTAAGTACCATTGTTACTAATGCTCAATTTTATCTAGAGAACCAAAACTTGAAAAAGAATCAAATTACAACCTAAAATAAATATTTTCAAGATTGGAGACAATTTTAGAGAGAATACATGCAAGCAATATTTTAGCCATGAAGCACCGCTTGGTTCAATTAAGAGACATAAATACATGCAACAATTATAAGCCAAGAAAATCACTAAATTAGTTAAATGACTTTTCCAGCCCAAATAAGTTCGTGCAAAATTAAATCCTTAACTTTCTAGACTAATTCTCAAAATAAGCACGCCAACAAAGTGAATCTTTTACGGCTTCGAATAATAAATTATTCATTCCCATGCAATAACAAACTACTAGTCATGCATATACACCCAAATTCAAGTTCTAGTTTTCTAAGCTAAAACTCACATTAAGAGCAACTAAACTTTGGACACAAGCTTAGACAATAAAAACACAGAAACATGAATAATATTACAATGTATTATAGATCGAAACTAGAACCAAGTCTCAATCATTACAAGGTACAAGAATTTAGCCACTCAAAGTTCACTATAATAAAATCTAAACTCTATAAAAAATCTAGAAACAACAAGTAGAAAGGAAAGAGAGAGAAAATCTTGGATGCGTGCTAGTCCCCCTCCCCGTCATGATGTCCCGCGATCTCGAGCTTAGAATTCCTTCCTTGCTCTCAAAAGTACTCCCTAAGTCCCAAATACTTGATGTGAATCGAAACTAGGCTGAATTCTCTCCAAAAAGCCTTCTCTTTTCCGCAGCCAAAACGAAATATTTATATTGTCATGGCAGCGTTGAGACGCTAGGGACAACGTCTCAACGTTGCCCCCTAATTCTCATGGATAAAGAAGGAAATATGGGGTTGCTTCGAGACGCTACACGCAGTGTCGAGATGCTACGGACGGAGAATGTCTCGTGTGCTGGTTTTAGCCATTGAGACCTCAAAAGTGGCGTCTCAATGACACTCCTGCAAGAATTGAAGCTTTATTTGATTATATTGACAACATTGAGATGCCAAGGACGGTGTCTCAATGTTGTCTTCTCGGGCTCCATGGCTGCAGCTAATATTCTCCTTAATTCTAATGCTCCAAAACACGTCTTTGCGCTCCAAATACTCCAATATCTTTTCCAAATGCTCAATTTCACTTTAATTGCTCGAATCCTACAACATAAACAAATCAGGTAGATGAAAACACACTTTAAAGCCACAAACTAGTAAGAATAAAAGCCTAGAAATAGCACAATTTTGTGTGCTATCAAATAACCCCAAACTTAAACTTTTGCTAGTCCCGAGCAAAATACAATCACTAGATAATTCAAAAACATGCAAGTAGGTGACTCCAGCTTCAATAATTCCAAATGCTAAAAAGATCATGCTGAAAGAATGCGTTTAAACAATAACTTTCATTGAGCAAAATTAAACTTAAACCTATCATCCCTCACGTGTGTGTGTGCTAGTCAAACCTATTTAGTCTTTATAAGCCCAGAAGAGGTTTATACAACTTATAACTATTTATCACCCTACTTTATCCCTAGTTCTAACCATCAAGTCTTCCTCAATTCAAAAAGATAATAAGCCACTAGGGTGCCTAAAAAAGAATTAGAATTCTCTCAAACTTGGAAAGTCTTTGTCATGACTTTTGCCTTCGTTCTAGCTTACTAACGCTTTGTGGTGACAGTATCTAGCTATGAGAAAAAATCACTTACTTAGACTTGTACTCATTTCCTAAACTAACCTTTCATGTAGTGGAAAACATGGGTATCATGAATTCCCTTAATTACTCAGCTAATTCGGGAAAGCGAAGTATCTCCTATCTCAATTATTCTATTTTTTTAAAGTTTTTAATTTTTTTCCAATCAATCCTTTTTTTTATTCCTCCTAAGTGTACCCTGACTCTCTATTCATTTGGTCAACCATCTAATCAGTTCCTAAGATTTTTCAGGATCAAAACAAGCCTAAACATATAAACCAATTTTAAGCCTTCAAGACCCTAAATAGGAAGACTACGTGCTCTAGATGCAAGGGAATCAAGACAACAACTTAAAATCCACTCAAATCTAGAAAATGTAAACAATTCAAAAAATTATGAAACAAAAATATTTAGAGTACGTCATCAACACATCATAATCACCCATTACATATTAGAAAATCATCCAGATCATCCATAAGAATTTTAAAATTTATTCAAAATCAAGACTTTCCAAGTGGTGCCCACCCCCAAACTTAAAACTAACATTGTCCTCAATGTAATAAAACTAAAGCATGATGGGAACAATGGAAAAAAGAATGAGTGAACAATATGCCCTGATAACTAGGAGGAACGCTCCATGAGAGGTCAGTAGATGGGACAAAGAGAGTACCTAAACGATCGTGGTCCTGTACAAATGGAAACGAGATCAATTGCACTCTAACAACCTATACTAGATAGAGAAAAACAACAAAAACAAAACTAAAAAGAAAGGGATAGAAACTTGGGTTGCCTCCCAAGAAGTGCTTTCTTTAATGCTTTAGCTAGACGAGGCTCATGTGAATGAATCATTTGCTACTCGAGCCCATGTTGCTTTCAACATTAAGAGCTAACTCCAGGGTATCCTTATTTAACACGTACTTTTGAAATTCACAAGTTAGATTATCAAGAATATCCACTGACTTGCACGAACTTACCTCCTCAGAATACTTCATTGAATTTTTAATGTCAAAAGTTACCTCCTCACTGTCAACACGAAGAGATAGCTTACCTTGATGCACATCTATTAAAGCTCGTCCTATTGCAAGGAAAGGTCGTCCTAGAATTATTGGGATCTCATCATCCTCGTCCATGTTTAGCACCATGAAGTCTGCAGGAAAAACAAAACGATCAACTATAACTAACACATCCTCTATTATACCTCGAGGATAAGTAATAGAATTGTCTACAAGCTAGAAGGATATAGTAGTAGGATGGACCTCCCTAAGTTCTAATTTCTCATACACGAAATATGACATTAGATTAATGGATGTTCCTAGATCACATAAAGCTTTACATAAATGTGAATTACCAATGGTACAAGGAATAGTAAAACTCCTTGGGTCCTTTAATTTATGTGGTACTTTCTTTTGAAGCATGACACTGCACTCCTCAGCCACCTGGAATGTCTCATATGCTCCAAATTTTTACTTCTTTGCTAAGATGTCCTTCATAAATTTAGCATAGCTTGGTATTTGCTCCAGGGCATCTGCAAAGGGAATAGTGATGTGAAGACTTTTTAACAAATCCAAAAATTTAACAAATTGCTCATCTAAAATTTTCTTCTTGAAACGTTGAGGATAAGGAATAGTGTTAGGAATAGAAGGGAGATTAGAGTGAGTAGGCTTTTCTGCCTCAGGTTTCAGAGTAGGTGCAACTCCCTTGTCTCCTTCCTCAACAGTATCGTCATCCTCAATCATTTGACGTCTCACAGGCTTTCCCATTTGCTCCCTACTCCTCAACATGATTGCCTTGCATTGCTCCCTGGGATTGACCTCTGAGTCACTAGGAAACTTTCCTTTCTACAGGGCATTCAGGGAAGAATCTATCTGACTCATCTGAACCTCTAGACTTTTTATAGCATTCCCATGCCCGACATAATGCAGTCAATCTTCTCCTCCAGCTGAGCTGACCTCTTAGTTGGTTCTGCTATAAATGTTCCTAACATATTCTCAAGAGATGGTTTAGTCTCAGCTGGCTGGGATGTAGAGGGAAAACCTACAGGAAGCTGTAAGACATTCTTATTGTTAGTGTATGAAAAATTTTCATGATATTGCAAATCTGGATGGTAGTGGGTAGGTACGGAGTTCTGCATGTGACTACCACCATGATCGTATCCCTGATTATTCACATAATTCGCCTGCTCCAAGCTAACTTCCCCTCTAAATTGTGGTTGTTGCGTAGCTGCTATGGATGCAATGGAGGGATTGTGCCCTAAACTTGAAAAACTAGATAAAGCATGAGTCAAAGAAGCCATCGTGCTTTCAGAGCACTTACCTCATCAACTTCATAAATCCCTGCTACTGGTTTTTTCGTTGAACGTTATGTGGGCCACTGGTAATTGGTGGCTGCCATTTCTTATAGTAGAGTTCATGCCTCAGGAACTGTCTTGGACAAGATGGTCCCTCCAGTTGCAGCATCTAAAATAGTCTTGGTTCCACCATTCAGCCCATTATAAAATAATTGAATTTGGAGCTAGCTAGGATAACCATGTTGTGGCCGTCGTCTTAACAGATCCTTGTACCTTTTCCATGTCTCGAATATTTGCTCACCTTCAATTTTCCTAAATGTCCCAATCTTAGTCCTGAGTTTGACAGTCTTTGTTGGTGGAAAGAATTTTGTGAGAAAGACTTGGGCAAGCTCCTCCCAAGTGGTAATGCTCTGGGGCTCTAAACCCTCCAATCAATCTCGAGCTTTCTCTTGCTAGGTAAAAGAGAACAAATGTAAGCAAATGGCACATTCAGAAACACCATTAACTTTGATAGTTCCACAGAGGCAAGAAAAGTTTTCAAATGGGAATTTGGGTCCTCTTTATGGTGTCCTCAAAAAGCGTTATCCCTCACCATTTTGATTAGACCGGTTTTTAGGTCGAAGTTGTTAGCAGCTATAGATGCATGAACAATTTTAGAGCTCTCAGCAAGAAAGACGGGCTTAAAGTAGTCTCTGATAGCCCTTTGTTCTTGAGCTTGTTCGTCCGCCATTTTTTGATTTTGGATTTCTCTTTGAATTTGGCAGTTTTGTCTGCAAGAATGCTCTATCTCTGAATCAAAAGGCTTTAAATTTGTTGCTCTAACTCTGGGGATACACTAAATGAGCCAGAAATCAAAGAAAAGAAAGAAACACAAAAGAAATTGAGAATAAAAAGAATTATCTAGTAAAGAATATTGTACTATTATGTATAAAATTACACTATTTAAACTCTAAATTAAAACCGTGCATTTTCACCACAATATTAATTAAACTAAAATATGCCAATCTCTGACAACGGCGCCAATTTGATAAAGAGCTTGTCGAAGGCTCTATCAAATATATTTATAAATCTAGACCTCTAAAAGTTGTAGTAATAATGGCTAGGATAGATCACAGGGACTGGATTTCTTAATTTAACTAAGTACCATTGTTACTAATGCTCAATTTTGTCTTGAGAACCAAAACTTGAAAAAGAATCAAATTACAACCTAAAATAAATATTTACAAGATTGGAGACAATTTTAGAGAGAATACATGCAAGTAATATTTTAGCCATGACGCACCACTTGGTTCAATTAAGAGACATAAATACATGCAACAATTATAAGCCAAGAAAATCACTAAATTAGTTAAATGACCTTTCCAAGCCCAAATAAGTTCTAGCAAAATTAAATCCTTAACTTTCTAGTCTAATTCTCAAACTAAGCACGGCAACAAAGTGAATCTTTATGGCTTCTAATAATAAATTATTCATTCCCATGCAATAACAAACTACTAGTGATGCATCTACACCCAAATTCAAGTTCTAGTTTTCCAAGCTAAAACTCACATTAAAAGCAACTAAACTTTGGTCACAAGCTTAGATAATAAAAACATAGAAACATGAATAATATTGCAATGTATTATAGATTGAAATTAGAACCAAGTCTCAACCATTACAAGCCACGAGAGTCTGCCACTCAAAGTTCACTATACTAAAAGCTACGAGAGTCTGCCACTCAAAGTTCACTATATTGCCAATCCTCGTCCTAGCCGTGATGTCCCGCGATCTTGAGCTTAAAATCTCTTCCTTGCTCTCAAAAGTACTCCCTAAGTCCCAAATACTTGTTGTGAATCAAAACTAGGGTGAATTCTCTCCAAAAAAAACCTCCCATTTTCCGCAGCCAAAACGAAATATTTATATTGTTGTGGCAGCGTTGAGACACTAGGGACAACGTTGAGACGTTTCGCCCTAATTCGCATAGATAAAGAAGGAGATATGGGGTAGTTTCGAGACGCTACATGTAGCGTCTCGATGCTATGGATGGAAAATGTCTTGCGTGCGCATTTTTTGGGCGTTAAGACACCCAAAAGTGGCGCCTTAACGCCACTCCTACTAGAATTGAAGCTTTATTTGATTATATTGACAATGTTAAGACACTAAGGACAAGGCTCCATAGCTGCAACTGATCTTCTCCTTAATTCCAATGCTCTAAAACACGTCTTTATGCTCCAAATACTCCAATATCTTCCCCAAATGCTCAATTTCACTTTAATTGCTTGAATCCTACAACATAAACAAATCAGGTAGATGAAAACAAACTTTAAAGCCACAAACTAGCAACAATATAAGCCTAGAAATAGCACACTTTTGTGTGCTATCACCTACTGCATGTTGACGTACAAGAGATGTTAGTTCAAAAATCTGCGATTTAAGATCACTTACCTCATTTACCTAACCGAGTGTAAAAGAAGATGGGCCTCTAGATCTGAACTACTGCGAGTTTTCAGCCATATTGCTGACAAGTTGCTTCACCTTCTTAAGCATCTTGTTAAGCAAAGCTCCACCACTCGCTGCATCAATCATGAAGCAGTCAGTGAGCTGAAGTTTGTCGTAGAAATACGTAACCCACATCTGGCATGAAATTTGGTGATTTGGGAAGCTTGCACATAATCTCTTGAATCGTTCCTAGCACTCATGCAGGGCATCTTCTGTCATTTGGGTTATGTCGTATATCTCTTTTCTCAAGTTTGTGGCTCTTGAAGCAAGAAAAAAAAATTTCAAGAAAAGTTTCTTCATCGTGTTCTAGGTCGTCACAAAGCCTGGCAGAAATAAGTATAACCATTCCTTCACTTGATCTTTCAAAGAGAATAGGAAGGCTCTGAGGTTTATTTATTCCTCCATCACTCCATGTGGCTTCATGCTAGAGCACACAATGTGAAATTGTTTCAAATGCTTGTGCAGATGATCACCTACAGATCCATAAGACGAAGATAGTGAGTGAATAGGACCTGGTTTAAGTTTAAACTCACCTTGTGTCTTAGGATAGGTGATGCATAGCGGTTGTTGTTAAAGATCGGGAGCAGCCAACTGCTTCAACGTCTGCTCAACCATTTCCTCCTCTTCAAAAGACTTCTCGAGGTTAGAAAGCTCACCAAGGTCAATGAAAAACTCAACGTTGAGCTCTCATTCACCTTCCTTTGCTTTATTTCTCAACCGATGCTCCTCTCTTGCGATTTCTTCAAAGAATTGAAATCCTACTTCCTGCGAGGAGCGAGTGTTCATGCACAGAGCAAAGCAAGCATGTTAATAACAAAAACAAATCCAAAACAAGAAAAATAAAAATACCAAAAACTTCGTGCCTCTCTGGCAACGACGCCAATTTAGTTAGGCTCATCAGACCCGTCAAATGAATTTATTTCACCTACCAACTAATATTTTGCAATTTAGTGGCAGGGTCGATCCACAGGGAGGCTAGGTGGACTAATTTTGAATAACTAGTACAATTATCATGCTCATTTCAGATTTAAACACAATTGGGGGGGGGGGGGGGGGTTGTGCAATAAAGGTAAAGTGCAAGGAAATTGAAGGCAATAATTCGAAAGACAGGGAAATAAAGTTCACTTAATTAAAAAACATAGGTTCAGGAGTTTGCTTGGGATCCAACATGCACTTTCATCCTTGATTTACTAAAGTATCGTATTAGTTTTAATGTTTTATCTAACGAAGCAGGAAAGCCACCTAGTTAAGGTCCCTAATGACATTAATTAAGCCTAGCACCTAACTAATCCTAAATCGACCCCTAAGTTGGGCATGATAGCATTCCATATCCTAAAGATTGATTGCATTATGCTTAAGACTAATTAAGGACACTCCAATTAATTAGTTAGCTAATTAATCTAAGTGTTGGTTATCTACTAAGGCCTAGAGCAATTACACATGACCTTTCATTCCACTTTTATGTAAATGAATGGCCTAGAGCTACTAAAATGCAAGGAAATTAAATATGATAGCATAAATGACGTCTAGATAGCAATGAGATGCAATAAATGCTCATGGGTTGTCAATCCAACACATTCATACAACTCTATAGTGAAAGCAAGAAGAAAAACTCATTAAAACAAGGTATGATATGAAATAAATACTGAAATCTCAAAATATTACATGTTGGAGTCTCGAAATTGCTCCCGAATCCATCTTAGTATTTAGTCGAACATGGAAATGGAAAGAAAAATGGCCATAATACAAGCCATAAATGAAAAATAAGTAAAAAGAGGCTAAAAAGGGTGAAAAATAGAGAGAGTTTCAAGTTTTGAGGCTAAGAATTCAGAGTTCCCAACCTAAATGTGGAAAAGAACCATTCATAGTCCTTGCAGTAGCGTCAAGATGCTATGTGCAGCGTCTTGACGCTACGTCCAATTAGACCAACGTCTTTGGAGCTTGTCACAACGTCGAACGACGTCACTGTTATAACGTTGCTACATGTTCTGTTTTCAAACATTCTGTCTTCAGCGTCTTTTGAGCATCAACACGATATCTAGATGCTCCTCAAGGGCATTTTCAGTCATTTTGTCCTCTACATCTCCAACTAAGGCTCTAATGACCTTCGGTTAAGCTCGAACTAACCCCAACGCTCGGAAAGGCTCCATAAAACTCCTAAACGACTCGAAATACTCCTCAGACTAAATTACCTACATAATAAGAAATTAAGCACATAAAACTACTAAAAACCACAAGACTTAGGCATATAATATAAGGACTTTCTGAGTCCTATCAGAAGTTTCACAAAGAATTAGATGAGGCATTGGTGTGAGGTCAACACATCTCTTTCCAGGTGCATCTCATCAATGAGATGTTTCAACTTCCTAATTTAAAGGATGCGCCTGAAAATCGTATGATTTATGACCAACAAAGGAGGAGTAGGAAGAAGTGCTAAAGGAGCTAGTGCTAGAAAGGAAGAAATGGATGTAGAGCAGAACGAGAATTTGGCAGCTGCTCAGCACTTATTTGCATCTAGAAGCTGTAATTTGGATGTAGGTGGTGAAAAACAAACTCATCCCTACGACACATGATAAAATACTTTCTAGGGATAGAGTAATGGAAATTTACTATTTGCTAAAGGTAATTGTGCTCAATGTCGAGGAGATCTTAGCAGCAGAGATTAGAGAGGTAGTTGCTAAGCCAAGGGGACCTCTGTTTTTCCCTTGGATGATAGGAAATTTGTGTCTCAATGCAGATATGCCATTGGAGGATGAGCAATCCAAAGAGGTGCAAGGGGTGATATACAACACCATTCCTTGACGTCTGTTGAAGAGATCCCCTAACCAACTAGAGCTGGTGCCCAAGAAAAAAGGGAATAAGGCACTAATGCAAAAGGATAAAGAGCCTGCACCGAAGTAAAAGACTGAAAAGAAAAAGGCTCCAACTGTAACAGAAAAGGGGAAGGAGCCTATGGATCTTGAATCTATTAAGCCCTCTTCTCCAGTGCTGCACGACAAACCTTCTAACTAAGACCCTCCTCCACTACCCCCAGAGTGCGCTGAACTCCTTAAGTTTAGTGCAGAAGACTCTCTTCCATTCCTTCCCAACTTTGATGAGAATGAGCTACTTTCCTCTCAGCCGCTTGATGACAACATGGACGTATACTTTCAGCCAGCCACATTTGACTTTTAATCAGTAGTTGGCCCTTCAAAAGAAAGTACTTCACATGATGCACCCAAGGAAGACCATCAACGTGCTGAGATCTCTCCGCAAAGGTCACTTGATGATGATATGATTGATTACCTAACCATTGTTGATTTCTATGAGTCCATGCCTTAAGTTTTTGGATCAACAACCATTGAACTGACAGAAATAGTGGAGCAGATGCATTAGGCAGTCCTACATCCAACCTTGATATATCTAGAGGTTCTCAGCAACAGACTGGATTCATTTATGAGATACAGTCTACAAAGGGACAAGGAACTAAGTAGGCTTCATCCTGAGCTCAGCGCCGCATATCCTCCATTTTTTGAGCACCTTAGGCAAACCATAAAATTTCTGCCTCCAAGCCTCTTCAAAGATCCTACGCCCAGAAAAGATCAGGATCCTAAGGACCCTTCTTCCCCCCCTCCCCCAGCTAATTAGGCTTTTTTATGCTTTATATTGTACGTTGTATTCATAATGCTATCTCTTTTGTTTAATCATATGCAAAGCATTCAGTACAAGTGTAACGCTCCGCGTTATAAAATAAGCCTATTTTAGAATACTTAGACTTAGTTATTTGTTATAGTTCTAATTTGGAAAAATAGAACTTTAAGTTTAGCCCTTAAGTTCGATAAATTAAGTTTCTTTAACTTGGGGAAAAAGATTTTTAATTAAATAAATAATTCTAGCATTTGGAAATTTAATTTAGTCCCTACTCTTCAAGTTCAAAAGAAACCCAAATCCCTTTTAAGTAGATTTTATCACAAATCTTTTATATCCTTATTTGAAGTTTGAAACTTGAAAAAGAGAAAGAAAATTAGGAAAAGAAAGAATATCCAAAGATTTATTTTCTCCCTCTATTTATTTGGCATTTTCATTTTAGAGAATTAAAAAAACAAAGAGGAAAAACCCTAAAATTCCATCTCCTCCCTCTTTCTTCTTCACACAGTCGTAGTGCCCCCCCCCCCCCCCACTTTCTCGTTTGAAATATTCTTCTTCTCTCCCTCTTTCGTTTCTCCTCTCCGACGAGATCCACATACCCACACGCCGGCAACCACGCGTTTTGACACATGTTTCCCCTCCCTCACAATATCATTGCATGGTGATAATTCTCATTTATGAGAATTATTTGACCCTTATACTAGGTTATTCTTTCCATTTTTGTGTAATTTTATGATGAAAGAACAAGCCTAAGTTAGTTTTGTTTAGTAATATATTTAAAAGCTTGTGGGCTTAATGAAAAAGAGAAAAGAAGCTGAAAAGAAGTTGGAATTACACTGATTAGTTGTTTTTGTGTAGGTTTGTGAGCAAGCATAAAAATGCAATTGCATTTCTAGAAAATTTTGGTAGATCTAGAAAATAGTGCAACAGAGATGCAATTGCATTGTAATTTCATTTCTGAAAAAAATCTGGAAAACGCACTAAACACGAGATTAGCATAATTTTGGGGATTTTATGCCATTCTTCTCCACGAATTCAGCAAGACCAGTTGACCCAAGTTGCACATGAACAAATATGGAAACCCTAGCCCATAAATCTTATAAAAGAAGGAGGAAATGGAGGCAATAAAGAGCGGGTTTTTCTCACGCAAAAGACCTTCATGCTGCTGTTTTTTTCTTCTGTTTGCTGCTATTTTTTTTTTGTTTTCTAGCCCCTTTGAACTTTGAATCTTAGTCCTTCCTCAACGAAAGTTGAAAGAAGTGAAGGTTAAATTCCCTTTGAAAAAAGTGGAGTTGAGTCGATTGAGTAAGAAGTGAGAAAGGGGATATGTTCTTCCATTTTTTAGATTTTTTTCTGCTTTATTTAAGTTATTTGCTTCTGTTTTAGGAACTTAGTTGTTGCTATATTTTCATTCATTCAATTGTATTTCAAGATTCAAGTTAGTTGTTTAAGTTTCATTTTATTTTCGGCATTAAGTTCTTATTTCTTTATATAATTTCCAGCTTGTTCGAATTAATTGTCTTCTTACTAAAGTTTTATTCTAGTTTATGTTCTTTAAGTTTTGGTTAAGTTATTTTCATTTCTACATTTTGAAAATTTATCTATTCTTTCTCTCATTCTTAGTTATGCATTTTTATTACTTTAAAGCTTTGTCTTTTACTTTTGCAATGATGGACTAATTTTCCTTTAGGGGTTCAAGTTCGTGGATGCCCTAAAAAAGATGTAATCTAGCTAATGCTTGAACTTTGTTTGTTTTTTGTTGAGTTTAATGTTGGGTAAACCCAACTGGCCATCTAGTGTTGCTTATCAAGTTTAAACTTAATATCGATAGGGTTAAAGGAAGCGGATGTCACAAAAGCAATGGAGGAAAAGGCTTAGAAATAAGTTCTAAATATCGACCCTAGACATAGGACGAGACTCCAAAACCACTAGAATTGTGCACAAAATTATCTAAGTTAGCTTAGTCATAGAAATATAAGTTTATCACTTAGCCTCCTAAATATTTTGAAGCAAAATTGAATAGGATTCGAATTCTGTTTACTTGGTTTTCTTGTTAGCTACAATTGCAATTGCATTTTAGTTACATTTCTTTCCAAAGGGGCATGAGCAACTTGAGTTTCCTTTTTTATTCTTATTGGTTTTTCAATTTATTTCTTTAGCAACAACACCTCTCCATATTTATGGTTACAAAAATTGCAATTTGAGAACGATTTTTACTATATTTTGAATTTTGTTGTATCCGTTCCTTGTGGGGTACTAGGTTAAAATATATTTTGAATTTCTTTAAAGTACTTCTAATTTTATATTACTGGCACGACGGTGTGCACTTGCATTGGACTGGAGTTTCGTTTTAAAACTAAAAATCTTTTCTTAAAGCCCCCATGTTTCAATTCGATCAAGTTTTTGGCACCATTGCCGGAGAACAACTTTACTAACAAAATTCAATTTTGTAGTACAAATTGCAATCAGATTGCAATTTCAATTATCCTCTTTCCAAGAGGAAGCCCAATTCGTGTTTACATTGTTTTGCAGGTTGAGGGAGAGCAATTGCAAGAGGAGAAAACACAACATAGGATTGAATTGCTTGAGATAATCCACAAGATGGAAGTAGACATCATTCCAACATTGAGTGCACAAGCTCGATTTCTCTTCTTTCATGCACAACACCCGCTCTGCTAGTGGACTATAGCGACGACGCTGTAGTAGGTGGTATGAGCGAGCTTCAGCAGGTGACATGACCCGCGACAATGTATTTTCTCCTTTTTGGTAAGGTTCGACCTTTGTCCATGCCTAATTTACTTTAAATTTTGATTACCCATTTCCTAAATGACTTTGATTTGCAGTTTAGACTTCGTCGAACATCGCCTAGACTTAGTTTGAGATATTTTGGTGTCGAAAACCCATTTTTTAGCAAGCATTTTGGTCCCTTTGGTGTTGTTCAGTAAGTTTCGCCATGTTGTAGACCTTTTGCAAATTCATTTAAGTGTTGTAGCTTCAGTTCTAACATGCAGAAACCTTCAGTTTGCAGTTTAGGATTGATTTGAACACATTCGAACAACAAACATCAAGCGTAGGAGCTCTTTTGGTAAGTTTCAACACGTTTCATCCATTTCGCAAATCACTTAAAGTGCCGTAATTTAGTTTCTAACCTTTGGAAGTGTCTTCGTAGTGGTTCGTACTAATTCAGAGTCCCTTCAAACACTTTTCATCAAGCATCGAGCTATTTTGGTGAGTTTAAGGTGGTAAGGTTGTGTTTAAACATTTTCGAATACTCTTTAGGTGCTGTAATGGAGGTTCTAACTTTGTAGAAGCTTTCAGTTTGTAGTTTCCAATAAGTTTGAACACCTTCAAACATCGACTAGCAAGGTTTCGAGGTCCTTTGGCGGCATTCAATAGGTAATAACGCCTAGACCCTTTCGAACTCCACTAAAGTACCTTAGATAAGTCTCTAATCTTGAATACTCTTTGTTATAGGATTTAATTTAGTTTCAGAGTGTTCAAACTCAACCTAAGAGTGATTTTGGAGAATCTCTTAAACTATCTTAGAATCACATTAGGTCAGTAGATTTCTACCTGTGGGGTCAGTTTGCTTATTTTCAAGCATGTTGTATGCTTTAATTGCGATATTATGAATACTTGAATTAATTGTACTGCTTTTTGATATATTTGAGACTTGTTGAGTATGCTTTTGTGAATATGTGTTGTTAAGAAAATTGTTATGGTGGTTGTGGTTTCATGTTTGATGAGCATAGTGAAGTTTTGTGTTATGTTCTTGTGATATTAAGCATGTTGCAATGTTGAAATTGTCTGAAAAGCATGTTGGTTGTATGTTGAGCACCTTTATGAGTTCTAGCATAATGTGGTTTTATGTGGGTTTGACACATAACATGATTTAGGAACCTGTTTAGGACTTATGTATTCTAGTGAGAAAGAGGTTTGAGTACCGTGTGTAGAAAGAATAGTTGGGTGAATATCAAGTGCCTCAATCAAGTGGTCGAGGGGTGGTATGTCAGTAGTGGATTTAAAAGTAGCATCTATGGCCTTGTCTTAAATTAGTTAGGGTCAGTGCGCTGAGTCTAGAAGGGCAAGTATTTGAGATTCTTGCAAACATTGATGGCCTTTGATGAAAAATCAGTTGGGGCCAATGGAGAGCGTCGGTGGCCCTAGATACCATCAATTGGGGCCGACGGAGAGTGTCAGTGGCTCTGAATGCAAATAACTGGGGCTGGCAAAGAATGTCGGTGGCTATAAATAAAATCAATGGGGATCAACGTGTCTTGAAGGAGTTGTTCTTAGAAAGCCTTGTGCGAGCTATGTTATGAGTATTGAGTAAGCTCGAAGGTTTGAAATTAGGTTGAGTTGGCTTTGCATGAGTTATTGATTCACGTGTCTAGCGTATTGTGATCATTATTTACTTTCCATATATGATGAGCATGTCTAATTTTTGTAATTGTTGTGTATAACATGACGTTTATCTTGTATGTTGGTTGGTGGCTCCTCAAGTGTGAGCTACTTACCAACATGTGCTATGTACTGACCCACCCACAAATTTTGCAGGTGATAGGGAACAATATGGACTTGGTGGTGCTGAGGAGGAGACATGAGGAAAAGAATGACCATTGGCTTAATTAGATTATTATTATTATTATTTTTTTTTATTTTTTTATTTTGTAGTTGCTTGAGTTTGTGGATTTAGAATAGTTATTCTAATCTTTCATTGATAGAGTATTTGTCAACTTATGGTATTGATGCTTGAAGTTACTTCAGTTTTGGTAGTTTAATTCATATTGAGGATTTTCTAATAGGTTTTAGGTTACTTTACTTTAATGAATGGTTCCGTTATGAGATTTCTGAGGTAGCTTGTTTCTAATAGATTTAAAAGCGTTAAATTGTTATGAGCCTTTGGTAGTTTCGTGAATTGGAGACTAGAGTTGTTGTTGTCTAGATTATCTGGCTTTAGAAGTGTGTTTGTTTTGTTTAGCTGGTGATAAAAAATGGGTAATGTTGTAGTTACGCCGTTATGCTGCCAAAATTTTTGGAGCATATTGGTTGTGAGTTTAGTGACGTTCCCTAGAATAGGTTAAATTTTGGGGGCGTTACAACAAGTCTACGAAATTTAGTACAATTCACTATTGTTTTTAAACTTTATGTATTTGATCATACATGTTAATTTTAAGAGTGTAAGCATTACAATTACTTCTTATTGCTTCATTATTTTCTTACCTTTCTCTGGGTTAAGTTAGGAACCAGTGATGAAAATAAACGCATCCATTTTTACTGTTAGTTATTCTATTTCTTCTTTACCTCACCAATTAATCTCAACGACCATCTAGTTTTCCTACATCTTTTGACTAGAAACTAGTTTAACACTTAGTCATTTTAGCAAACACTTCACTTCTGCTAAAAACAAAGCTTAGAAAATAACATTCGCCGCATGACTTTTTCCTAGGCTAGTAGCCTACCTTAACCCCTTGTTTGGAACCCCTTTATTTGGGATGATTTCAAAACAGTTATGATTTGAAATCATTTCATGCATTTGGATGCCAAAAAAAGTGAAGGGTTTGAAATCGTTTATGATTTCAAATCTTTTTTTTTAAAAAAAAAATTCCATTCCAAATAGGTCAGATTTCGTAGGATTTTAAGTTTCAAAAATCTTTTTCCAATTTTACCCCATCCCATATAATAGTTTCTTGACGATAGTTTTTCTCTATTCAACTTCATACTATCGATATTTCTTCTATATTCAAACTCAACGCCATTAAAGAAAACTCAAGGTTAGGTTTCTATTTTGTTTCTCTATTGTATTTTACTATTTTTTAAAAATTGATAACAATAAGATCAATTTTTTCAATACAGCTTTTACATTTGCAACAAGTTTTTTTTTATAGACAAGCAAGCTATAAGTGATTTTTTTTTCTTTGTTTGTCTTCTTAAACATTTTTTTATTTATTGATTTGATAAGAATAATATGTTTTTTTGTCCCATTTTATATATATAGATTCAAATTGTTTTTTTTCCTGTATGTTTTTTTAGTTTTGTGTTTTCATACATTGAGTTGGAATCTTTGTCTGCTTCCTTTCCATAATCGATGACACTTTAATCCTCTATAAGACTGTTGACGACCAGTTCATTGTGTTCATGGGCATCACTCTATCCACCACCGTCTTCCCTGTTCTCTCCCGCATTGTAGTCAAGCTCAAATTCCTCACCACCGAAGTCAAGGAAATTGCCATGGTCGTTGCCGCCTTCAATGATGTCATCGCCTGGATCTTCTTCACACTCGTCATCGTTGGTATTGACACTAAAGGCGAGGGGAACACAATAGTCCATTTATTTTCGTGTGGGTCCTACTTTCGAGAGTCGAGTTCGTGATTTTCATGATGGTAGCGACCCGATCTAGAATGATTTAATTATTTTTTTAGTAAACTTTTTAAAAAAATAACAAACAAGTATATATCATAGAGCAACACATGGCTTTGGGCATATGTGGGATACCTTTCTAACAGTTATTGAAACGAAAACTTAACTGAGGATGTAAATTGATACACTTATTCCAGTTTGAGGTTTAAATTGATGAAATTGAAAGTTTAGGGTTAAAATTGATCCAATATGCCAAGTTTGAGGTTTAAATTGATGAGATTGAAAGTTAAAGATTAAAATTGATACAATCTGCCAAGTTTAGGGGCCAAATTGATTTTTTTCCCTTTTAATTTTTATTGGGTTTCTTTTTAATGAAAATTGATTGTGAGTTTTTTTTTTCTTTATAATAAAATTAAATAAAAAGACTTATTTGAAAACTTTAAAGACATTAAGGGCTCGTTTGTTCGTGATAATAAGAGGTGAGAATAGGAATGAGTTTATTATCTTCTTATTTGATACAAGACTTTTTATAAAACTAGGGGTGTTTTAAAAAAATATTACAAAGAACGAGTGGATAGAAAACTATTTACAAAAAATGGGCAGTTCTTTCTTCTTTATTGAAATATTCAAAACATATTTCAAGAGACGCATTCCATGTCAACCCGCTTTATTGTTGAAGAATGCATTTCTACAAACAACGCATCATGCCAACCGTTTCCCTCTTCCATTTAGCAACCTTTTTTTTATTAATTTAAAAAATATATTTTTTCTTTTTTAAGTAAATGTTTAACAAACCTTAAAAAACCATCAAATCAATACCAATCGTTTCTTTAATTTTTTTTCTTAAGATTAATTCATTCACAAACAATCATACACAATCATTTTTTCTATTAGTGTTTTTTTTTTTAAATATATTCACCAATCATTTTTTAATTATAAACACAAAAAAGTTATTTTTTTAAAAAATACATTCACCAATCATTTATTTTAATTATTATTTTTTAAATATTTCTTTCTCCTCTTTTTTTAATTATTGTTTTTTTTTTCAAATACATTCGCCAAACATTCCATTTTCATAAACACTTTACTTTTATAGGATATAAATTAGATATGCCTATAAATTGCAATCGTGAAGTGATTTTTTTTTTTTTTTGTTTTTTAAATCTTTAAACCAGATTGAATAAAAGATCTCAGTTTTTTAATCTTTAAACCAATGGATCTTCTTTTCTAACTCATAAATCATAATCATGTTGGTAAAATGATCCTCATTTTTTTTTCCATTTTGTATATTTTGTTTCAATAGCAAAATCATCCTCATTGCCTTTTCTAAAAAAAAAAAAAAAAAAAAAATCATTCTCACTACATTTGTATATATGAAAAAAATGGAAAAAAAATCATATATATGATTTAAATCATATATATTGAAATGAGTTGTGTCTTGAGAGGAACTTAGGAGAGTAAGAGTTCTTTATATTTAATATTATTTATGAGCAAGTATTGAAGCTAGATAAGTTCGTTGAGACTAAACGATTTTGAGTTGTTCATTGAAAATCAAGACAATATATTCAAAAAAACAATCGATTAATTAAGATGATCTTTACAAGGTACAAAACCTCCTCTAAAAAAGATGCAGAGTAATAGAAGAGTGACTCAATCTTCGTTTCGATCTGGATGGATCACCTCCATTTAGATCTAGGACTCGATATATGAATGTTAAATTCTCCAAATACCTTTTACCAAGTTGAGTCATGTGGGGTAAGTTGGACTGAAAGAACAAATAAGTAAAATCAAATTTAATCAAGTCAATTTTATAATTATAAATCATCAAGGCAACCCTAAAAAAATTCTTAACAAATAATGATATGATGTTTCTGGTTGTGTGATGTATTTTCTGGTAATTGCAGTATACCATTGGTCGTAATTATGCCTAACATTGCCCCCCCCCCCCCCCCAATTGATTAATTGCCCACAAATAAGAACATTTTATCTACTTTCTCAAATTTCTATACTAGGAGCTGAATATGCTACCCAATCTCATTCTTGTCTACCCCGTAGGTCGTATCAGTGCAATTGCATGTCCGTATTGCAAGGTATAGGAACATCCTACACCCATCCCATTTGTTGCATCACATGTTCTGAAAATTGCTACTCGGCTACGTAAAAACAAATGAGTGGAATTCTAGCTGCCCATACGTGGCTACCAACAAGGAAATATTTTGGCAATATTTTGAGCAGATGGATATAAAGCTCCCAAATAATCTGCATAATTTTTTGAACATAAGTTAACCAACATGAGCTAAAATAAAAAAAACTTGATTAAATAAAATATATAGATCAACTTAATGATACCTGGTCAAGCTTAATTTTATTTAACATATATCTATACTGGACTAATACATGGGTAGGTGATCAGGTAACTTCAAATCATTCCATCTACAAATATGATAAATTGAATATTAGTGTAACATAGGTGAAATGTATGACCATAGTTAAACTCATTAAGGTTTCTTACCGTATTGCCAGTGGTCTATCTCCCAATTGATTCTCGTATCGATGTCGTCATCGAGGTGTCAGAAAAGGAAATCGATCTCATGTCCATACTTGTAAAAGTATAAGGGGCCCACCCAAATCTTTCATATTTATCACTACAGCTTTGCATAGCTGTCTATAGAGCCATGCAAGACATCCTGCTCCTCAGTTATACATCCTCTCGTCATGCAAATCTGCTAGTAGAGAGAGATACATCAAGTGGACCCGGCTGTTAAACTTATCTAGAAAGAGCACACCTCATATGAGTGACAATATATATGCGCGGGCATATCGTTGGTGAAGGAATGAACTCTTCATTCACAACAGAAGCATTGGATTGTCTTTGATTTATTTAGAATTAAACATAAACATACAAGGTTAAGCAAACTTACATTCTTTTAGTTTAATGGAGATGGTTTTGGCAGGTCTTTATCTCCTCCACAAAGTCCTCCTAGCTAGGGCTTGAACACAAGACCAATGGCATGTGAGAACCTCTTGAAAGGACAGAGAATGAGAGGAGAATTTCTAGAGAGCTTTTTTCTCTTGTTAAACAATGTTTCAATGGCTCAACCCTAAGGTCCTATTTATAGTGACCTAGGGCAAATCTTAGCCATAATTATATATTTTAATATATCTAAATATCTAACCTATTTGAATCTCATTCGAATTCTTTAAATTCTCTTACGACATTTCTTTTCTTATTTTAATCTCATTCAAATTTTATTAGTATCTTTTCTTTAATGTATCATGATACATTAATAATTTCTTTGATATTAAATGTATCAAATACAATAAACATGTTTTTCCTCATTTAATATATTAAATATATTAAATAATAATTTGAACGTTTCAAATTTTCTTTCAACGAAGTTGATCCCTAATTGTTTGTATGAGCTAGCAATGGGACCTTATGGACCTACAAGTTATAAGCTCCAATGATACAAAATTAATTAATCAAAATCTTTAATTAATTAATTTTCATTCATTCACTATAGGTCACTCCACTATAAACCTAGACTTGCACTCTTATGCATTGTAGGACAAGTTGTGTCCACGGATCTAATCATTATATGCAAGTCAATCCTTCACGAGTTGTTTGTAATTACAATTGGGTCAAAAGTTTGTTTTACCCCTGTAATTACATCTTACACCTTAAGTACCACAAATCCTCTAAGGAACGATTTGTTTATGCTGTAACCATAAACTAAGTCCCTCTCGGGTCAGTGAGAAGGTGGGACCCCATTGTTCAAGTCCCGAAATCAGCACTTGTTACTCATTTACTTTTCCTATATAGGAAGGAGTAAATTCCATCTCTTGGAATTATGTTCCTAGCTCCTTATTTGGTCAAGTCCCCGAAATGGTAGGCTTATTGAATCGGCTACCATGACCATTCTCACCCATGCAAATCAAAGGACGAGTCCTTACTAACATAAGTTCGTAACTCACTCAAGATTAAGATCAAGTTGCATATGATCATCCAATGAAATATTAAGGGCCTATTTGGTAGGCAATCTAAAAACAAAATTTTGAAAACAAGGGATTCAATGAAAACATAGTTATATTTCATGTTTTCATATATTTGTTTGGTAACAGATTTAAAAATTGGATTATAATTTAAATAATTGTTCAAAATGTGTTCTATAATATATTTATAGACTATAAAACTAGTTGTAATTGAAAAACTAATATTAGGTTGAATATAAATCATTATTAATTAATTTATGAACATGTTTTTTGTTATAAATTTTGTATAATTATTATTTTACAATATCATATAATTTATAATATATTATATTATACATATTTTAATTTAACAAAAATAAATTGTGTTTATAACATGAAATACTATTTTTATCAAAGTTTTTATCTTTTTTAGTATAATTCTGCATTTCAAATTTTCAAATTCAAAATCTAGATACAATGAAAACATAGAAATATTGTTTTTCATAATTTTCACTATTTAGATCACATAATCCAGAAACATATGCCAAACACAGATTCACTTAACTCAGTGAATCCGGAAACATAAAACAGAATCCGGATTGCCTACCAAATAGGCCCTAATCTTTTCAGTTAACGGATTTATAAAGAGAGATTAAATATTTCGTGGTTCAATCTTATACAAACTCATTGTATAAGATACCCCCACTTACATGTCTCCACATGAACGATTTTGATCAAATCATTTGTAACGATTACCAAGTGGGCCGCATCAATAGTGTTACCGGGATAAGGCACCCAACCTTATCCATATACTATAGACCCTTTAGGTTATTTCTTGAATATAATCCTCTCATATGTCAACCACATACTGTTTAAGATTACACTAATAACCGTGGATTTTTCATGTAATAGATAATATAATATTAAAAATAAAATTATTAAATAACACATTAATTACAAGACTTTAAGGCACAAATTCCAATAGTTTGAGGCCTTCTTCATCAGCGTTCTCCAGTAGATGTACGAAATTATTAAACTAGAAAACCAACCAAGGCAGGCTAAGGCAACTTCCTTTCAATACATTATCATTTGTCGTAACTCCCAATAGGACACAACAAACATTAGACCAATTTTGGTTGACCAAATCGATCAATGCTCGCCCATTAATAGGTAGTTTGAACTAGATAGCTACACCCTGTAGTGTAATTGTGCACTCCTCGTGCAGCAAGTGAAACGTGTGCGTCTCCTAGGGGTGAGCAACATAAACTAAAAAATTGAGCGTCGACCGAAACCAGTCGAATTGACTTCGGTCAATCGATTTAAGGATATAAGCCAGCCATAGTCAGTTTTTCACATGGAAAAATTGACCGACATATATGTAAATGTAAAAAAAATATGAAAGCGTGCGGCACGTGAGCACAAGGGGTTTCTTCTTACAGCAAAAATGATATATTTGAGAGAACAAAAACATAGGGGTTTGAGAAAGATAATTATTACTTTTTAGGGCAAAATACCTTTTTGGTCCCCAGTTTTGCATTTAGTTCCCTTTTGGTCCCTGAGTTTTCAAATTGAACAAATTTACCCCTGAGTTTTGTATTTCGTATCAGTTTTAGTCCATCCATCAGATTTTCTGTTAATTTTTAATAGAAAGCTGACGTGGCACTTAAATATTATTAAAAAATATATTTTTTGAATTTTTTAATTATTAAACTTAATATATATATATATATATATATATATATATATATATATATATATATATATATATATATATATATATATATATATCTCATCTTTCTCTCCTTCGCCGCTAGCCGTCGACGGCCGTTGCTCTCCAGTTGCCGACCGCGGCCTCCCTTCGCCTCAGGCCGTCGTGCTCCAGTCGTCAGCTGCCGACCTTTTTTTTTTTTTTTTTTTTCCGTTTCCTTCTTTTTTTCTCTCCCATCTTTCTTGTTGTTCTCTTTTCCTTCCTTTTTTTTTTTTAAAAAAAAATTCATTTGTTACATTTGCCCATTTAAACAGGTATTTTGCCAATTTTTTTTTATTTTTTCGTTTTCCTTCTTCTCTCTCCAATATTTCTTCTTGTCCTCTTTCCATTCCTCTCCTTTCTATTTTTATAAGAAAAATCCATTTAAAATGAAGGGAAAATGATTTCGTTTCAACTAATTATTTTCTTTGTTTTAAATCTTTTCGTTTCAACAATTGCATATTTGTTTACGTTTTAAATCCTTTCGTCTTAACAATGTTTATGTTTAGTGTTTAACTTGAAATGGAGAGATTTAAAACGAATGAAATAATTAGTTGAAACGAAATCATTCCCCCTTCATTTTAGACTTGAAACGAATTGAAGAGGGGGTTTCCCCCTTGTTTTTTTTCGTATTTATTATTTAAACCAAACTTTTTTTAAAAAAAAAATATTTAACTTGAAACGGATGTATTTAAATAATAAGTTGAAACTAATCAGTTTTGGTTTAAATATATATTTTTTTTAAAACAAAGGAAATAATTAGTTGAAACGAAATCCTTTCCCCTTCATTTTAAATAGATTTAAAAAAAAAAAAAAAAAGAAAGCAGAGGAATGGAAAGAGGACAAGAAGAAATATTGGAAAGAGAAGAAGGAAAACAAAAAAAAAAAAAGCAAAATACTTTTTTAAATGGGCAAATGTAACAAATGACTTTTGTTTTTTTTTTTTAAAAAAAAAAAAGGAAAGGAAGGAAAAGAGAACAACAAGAAAGATGGGAGAAAAAAAAAAGAAGGAAAAAAAAGAAAAAAAGGTAGGAGGCCGGCGGTCGACGGCCGGAGAGGCTAGCTGCGAAGGAGAGTGTTAAGTAATTTCCAAGATTTAGATCTAAAAACCCCAAAACGATATGGAATCAACCCAAGGGAAAGTTTATGAATGGATTAACTTGATGATCAAGATCAAGAGTAAAGAAAAGTTGTTTCTAAACTCGTGATTCGAATCACTCCACAAGAGGTATGATCAATACCACTTGAATGACTCTAGCATGCAAGTTCTAAACACAAGAAATTGCAATATGAAAAACTTAGCTCTCAACAATGCTAAAAGAAAACCTCAATTCTATTATCCAAGTTGTGTTTGTACAAGCAATACATATCCCTTTTTATAGGCAAGGAATGCACATTAACACTTCCCCAACTATCTCATTTAATGAGTTTTCCAACTACCTCATTAAATGAACCTCCCAACTACCTCATTAATGAGCTTCTCAACCACCTCATTAATACAAGGGTTAAATGATAAACCAAAAAAAAAAAAAAATTAAAATTACATGTTTGGACTTGAACTTAATTTCCATGAATTAAACTATGAGTTCCTTAAATGCAAGTTAGAATGCATTTAATGTGTCTCCGTCTTGAAGTTCAACTTTGCACAACATGTAGGGAAAGACTCCAACATCATCTAGAACCACCTTTGTTGAGCTCACCATAGCTTGAATATAAGTGATTAAAGCTTGTTGTAGCTTTTTGGCTCTTGACCTTGTAATTGGACCTTCAGGCATGACAATAGATGTTCCTTGGTTCACATCATCCTCCCTTTCTTGAAAAGGATTTGTCCTCAAATCATAGCCATCACCTACATCAAAAGGACTCAAATCAGCAACATTAAAGGTTGCACTAACACCATACTTACCTGGTAAATCAACTTTATAAGCATTGTCTTTGATTCGCTCAAGAACTTGGAAGGTCCATCTCCTCGTGGCAAAATATTGGATTTTCTTTGAGTAGGAAATCTTTCCTTTCGAAAATGCAACCAAACCCAATCTCCTGGTTTGAAGACTAAGAGATTTCGTCCCTTATTAATTTTTGAAGCAACCTTGAAATTTTGCTTCTCAATTTTCTCTTTAACTTTTTTGTGCAACTTATGAACAAAGTCAACCTTTGCATTCACATCAAAACTCAAAAACTCATTAGGGGACATAGGTAATAAATCCATAGGAGTTAAAGGTTTAAAGCCATAAACGATTTCAAAAGGAGTGCATTTAGTAGTGCTATGAACAACCCTATTATATGCAAATTCTATGAATGGCAAACAATCCTCCCAAGTCTTAAGGTTCTTATCAATAATAGCGCTAAGCATAGTAGTCATGGTTCTATTAACAACCTCAAATTGACCATCCGTTTGAGGATGACAAGTAGTTGAATACACTAGCTTAGTTCCCAACTTACCCCACAAAACATGCCAAAAGTGGCTTAAAAATTTAACATCACGATCACTAACTATGCTTTTAGGAATACCATGCAATCTCACAACTTCCCTAACGAATAAAGTAGCAATAAGTTTTCCATCATCAGTTTTGTGACAAGGAATAAAATGAGCCATTTTACTAAATCTATCGACCATAACAAAGATGCTATCTCTACCTTTCCTAGTTCTAGGTATGCCTAAAATAAAATCCATTGATATATCAATCCAAGGGCCATCAGAAACGGGTAAAGGTGAATACAAACCATATGGTTGAAGCCTAGACTTTGCCTGTTTACATGCTATGCATCGAGCATACACTTTATTAACATCATGTCTCATTTTAGGCTAATAAAAGTGTTCAACAAGCAAATCATAAGTTTTAGAAACTCCAAAATGCGCCATTAAACCACCTCCATGAGCTTCCCTTAAAAGTAACTCACGAATGGAACAAGATGATATGCAAAGTTTTCCTTTCCTAAACAAAAATCCATCAAGCAGCATGTAATCATCCACAACAAGTCCCTTTTCACAAGATTCAACAAGATGAGCAAAGAACACATCATGAAGATACAAAGCCTTTATATGTTCAAAACCCAACAACTTAGCATTCAAAGCATTGAGTAGAGCATACCTTCGTGATAAAGCATCTGCAACAATGTTCTCCTTACCTTGTTTATACTTAATCACATAAGGGAATGTTTCGATAAACTCCAGCCATTTGGCATGTCGCCGATTGATTTTATTTTGTCTTCTCAAATACTTTAGACTCTCATGGTCCGTATGAATAACGAACTCCTTAGGCCAAAGATAATGTTGCCATGTTTGTAATGCACGAACCAAAGCAGAAAGTTCTTTGTCATAAGTTGGATACTTCAAAGAAGCTCCATTCAATTTTTCACTAAAGAACATTAAAGGTCTTTAATTTTGCATTAAAATAGCACCTATCCCTACACCACTAGCATCACATTCAATTTCAAAAGTTAACTCAAAATTAGGTAATGCAAGCAATGGTCCTTGGTTCACATCATGTTAGCTCTTAGAATGAGAGCTATTGAGGGTATTTTAGTGAAGCTTCTGTGGCTTAAAAACACTATCTTAGGTACTTTTGTATTAAGAAGCCTCCTTGAATTGATGTCTTAGTAGTAAAAGAGTCCCATTTGTGTGAAAAGTACTTTTGAACCTTTGAATGTATAATTTTACTTAAGTATGTTATTTGTGACTTGTGTAGGCCATTGTTGAAGATTAAAAAAAATGGCTAAGTGTGAAAATTCAGCCTGCTATGCTATAGCTTTGTTATTGATGAAGGGTCAAGCCTGCTGGAGCAATTGTTGTGCCTTTGATAAAGCATCAACAAAGCTAGAGAATTTATCTGGGATCAGTTACACAAGAAGCACGTGTAAGCTATTTCATTAATTGAGGTGGACAATTTATGACAGTTGTATTGAGTTAAGCCAATGAGAGGCTGCCACTGGTCTTCAAATGTCCACTCAGCCCTGTTTTCAATGAGAGGACGAGATATAAAACCCTTGTTTACTGTTTTAGAGAGAGGTTTTTTAGAGAATAGACAATTCGAAGAGAGGATTTGGAGAAAGGATTTAGAGAGAGGTTTTTTTGGGAGGTGATCTCCTTTTGGAAAGGAGGAAAATTTTCCATAAAGAAGTCGCCCACATCCCTTTCTAGTCAATTTCTCCTAATGTTTGTAGTATTTCTTTATTTCAACATTTTTATATTGAAGACATGTTTTAGAATGTTGTTTAAGATTTTCCTTACTGTTTTATTGTTGTTCTTTCCTGTAAATATGAACTAATCACCCATTGGGTGATGGATTGGGGGATTTTATGTTGAATTAAGCTAAACGAAATAGCAAAGACTTGCATATTCTTCACTCATATGCCTTGTGTGCTTAGTGTTAGCTTGGATTTGTCTGGCCAACTTGTCTTAGCTGTGTTTATCTTAACTTTGGGAAAGTAAGGGATAAACTGAATGCATAGCATTGAAGGAATGAACGTTTTACTCCGCAGTGGAAGCATTAGATTGTCTTTGATTTTATTTAAAATTAAACTAAAAAATAAGATTAAGTAAACTAACTTGGAGTAAATATGGAGATATTTTTGGTTGGTCTTTATCTCCTCCACAAAGTCTTCCTAGATATGACTCGAACACATGGCCAACGCTTGTGGGAGTCTCTTGAAAGAAAATCCACAAGGGATTGGAGAGGAAGAGGTCTAGAGAGAATTAGATAATTCTCTATTGATGACATGTGTGTTATCTCTAATGGCTCAACCTAACGGTCCTATTTATAGAAACCAATGACAAATATTTGCCATAATTAAAATATTATATTTTAATATCTAATATATTAAAATATATCTTATACTTTTTTGAATCTCATTCAAATCTTCTACGATATTTGTTTATTTGAATCTTATTCAAATTTTATAAATATCTTTTATTTAATGTATCTAATATACATTAATTATTTTAATATTTAATGTATCAAATACAATAAATATATTTTTCTCTTTTATATTTAATATATCCAATATATTAAATATTAATTTGAACACTTCAAATTAAATATTAATTTGAACATTTCAAAATTTTCTTTCAACTAAATTGATCTTTTAGTGTTACTATGAGCTAGGGGTGCAAACGGCTCAAAGAAAATTTGAAAACCACCACCGAACCATCCTCAGTGCAAGCTGAACCGACCTAACCGCTTAAACCGTCGGTTTATGCAGTTCAGTTTTCGGTTACCCGTTTAACACAAGTAGGCGTGCGAATCCTAAGGCAAGGCGAGGGCGCGTGCGACTGCTAGCTGGCAGGATATCTCAGTTGAGAAAATAAATAAAGAAATGTTCAATTTGTAGCTCGAACTCAAGACTTGGAGTTTGCATAACTTACCTTACAGCCAATGAGACCACTATTGTAACTTGATAAGCTTCTTTTATTTTTAATATGAATACTATTCGGTTCGGCTTGAGTTTATTCGGTCTGATTTAGCCAAACCCGAAACTGATCGAATATTATCGATTTTTATTAAACTTAAACTGTAATCGCCAACCCGAGCTGATTTCAACCCAAACCGATGGGCGGTTTCAGTAGGTTTAAATGGTTTTTTCGGTTTGTCGGTTTTTTCTTGCACCCCTACTATGAGCTAGCAAGGGGACCTTATGGACCTACATATTACAAGCTCCAATGATATATAATTAATTAGTTAAACTCTTTAATTAATCAATTTTCATTTATTAACTTTAGGTCACTCCACTATAGACCTAGAGTTGCACTCTTATACACTGTAGGACAAGTTGTGTCCATGGATATAACCATTACATGCAAGTCGATCCTTCACGAGTTGTTCGTAATTACGGCTGGGTCAAAAGTTCGTTTTACCCCTGTAATTACATCTTGCACCTTAAGTACCATTGATCCCCTAATGAACAATTTATTTATGATCCAACTATAAACTAAGTCCCTCTCGAGCTAGTGAGAAGGTGAGGCCCCATTATTCAAGTCCCGAAATCATCACTTAAGGAAATTACTCATCTACTTACCCTATATTAGAATGAGTGAATTTCATCTTGTGAGATTATGTTCCCAGCCCCTTATTTGGTTAAGCCCCAAAATGGTAGGCATATTGAATTGACTACAAACGCCACTCTCATCCATGAAAATCAAAGGACAAGCTCTCACAGGCAGGAGTTCATAACTCACTCAAGATTAAGATCGAGTCGCATATGATCATCCTGACAAAATATTAATCTTCTCAATTAACGGATTTATAAAGATACATTAAATATTTCGTCGTCCAGTCTTATACAAACTCATTGTATAAGATACCCCCACTCACATGTCTCCACATGAACGATTTTGATCAAATCATTTGTAACTATTACAAAGTGGGTTGTATCAATAGTGTTGCCAGGATAAGACACCCAACAGTATGTCAACCACATACTGTTCAAGATTAGAGTAATAACCTTGGATTTCTCATATAATGGATAATATTATATTATAAATAAAATAATCAAAATTATTATTAATTATTATATAAATTATTAATTACGAGGCTTTAGGGCATAAATCCCATCAGACATAGCATTAGTTCTGATTAGGAGCATGCTTTAAGGTAATTGCGGGCGCTAGGGATAGTAACACACCTAATGTTTATAGAAGGGCTTAATTTCATATGTTAATGGGAGTTAATCACTATTTCTTTGAGATTTCTGGAAAGAATCCGTGAGATAGCTGCATTGAGTGTTGAAGCATGATTTGTGTTGTAGCATTTAGTTTGATGAAGCAAAATTCCACCCCTAGTCCTGTTTTAATCGTGTTCCATTAGGTTTTAAATTTTCTTGCACAAATTGATGTTGGTTACCTATTACCTAGCTAATTTCAACTTAAGCATTGCAAAAATTCAATTAACTAGTCATTGAGGAGAACGATATAAAATATACTTACCACTTGCTGCATAGTCTGTGTACACTTGCATATTTAGGATGTTTTCACTCAGAAATTGCATACACTCTACTAAGTATGCGAGTTTTTGGTGTCGTTGTCGGGGACTAGTGAGAATTTTTGTTGTGTGTGAGTTGTTTTTAGTGATTTTAAGCTTAAGACAGAATTGACTACTGCTGATTTATTCATTTTAGGTACATTGGTTGTGTATGAATGAACAACCTGGGTTAGAGTTTATTTTAGATCCGAAAATAGAAATGACTTTTAGGAGAAGATTGAGAGATCAAATAAAAGCTATGGCAGATCCACAACACCCTAGAGATCCTTTAGCTTGAGAATTTCCTAACCTTGAGAATAGATAGCTAGTAGCCTGATATTAATAGACCAACTGTAGTGGTTAATCAACCTATGGTCCCTACCAATGCTATTGTTTTAGCATATGATAGGGAGAGAGCTATTAGGACTTATGCCAATCCCTTGGTTGATGAGTTAAATCCTGGGATAATGAGATCTGAAATAGATGCCCCATCCTTTGAGCAAAAAGCAGTAATGTTCCAGATGCTCAAAACAATAGGGCAGTTTCACGGATTAGCAACAAAAGACCCTCATTTACATTTAAGATCCTTTTTAGGGGCTCATACTACTAGGGGTATCTAAAGAGGCCTTGAGATTGAGTTTAATCCCATATATCCCTTAGGGATGGAGCTAAAACATGGTTGGATTCATTATCACCTGGAGCCATTGATTCATGGACCACTTTAGCAGAGAAGTTCCTCATTAAATACTTTCCTCCCACAAAAAATGCCAGACTAAGGAATGATATAGTAGCTTTCCAGCAATTTTAAGATGAGACAATGAGTGAGGCATGGGAAAGGTTCAAAGAACTGTTGAGAAGATGCCCCCACCATGGACTTCCCCATTGCATTCAATGGAAACTTTCTACCATGGATTGAATACAGCCACCAAGGAGGTTGTAGATGCTTCTACCAATGGAGCCCTTCTGTCTAAAACATACAATGAGACTTTTGAAATCCTTGAGAGAATATCTTCAAATAATTGCCAATGGGCTGATGCGAGAAGCAATCCAGGTAAGAAAAATAAGGGAGTGCTAGAATTGGATGCGTTAACTTCCCTTAATGCTCAGGTTTCCACTATGACTAACATGCTTAAGACTTTAACAGTGGGAAATGCAGCTAAGAGTACTTCTCTTGTTCAGAATGCAGCTGTAGTAAATCAAGTGATGAGCTTTGAGGCTTGCATTTATTGTGGTGAGAGGCATGTCTATGAGTTCTGTCCATACAACCCTGCTTCAGTATGTTATGTGGGAAACCAACCCACCTCAGGAACAACCCATATTCTAATACTTATAGCCCCGGATGGAGAAATCACCCAAACTTTTCTTGGGGAGGTTAGGGAAGCAATTCTCAAGCTCCTCAATTGCAACAAAAGGTGAATCATCCACCAGGTTTTGGGAATCAGAATCAGTAGGCCTATGGAAATTAGCCAATAATGCTCCAACATCAGAAAGTAGTGAACCCACAGCAAGTTCCAAGTACCTCTTTTGAAAGTTTGATAAAGGAATATATGGTTGAAATTGATGCAGTTATTTAGAGCCAGCAAGCTTCAATGAGGAACCTTGAATTGCAGTTGGGATAATTAGCCAATGAATTAAAAGCTAGGCCTCAAGGTAAGCTTCCTGCAGACACTAAAAATTCGAAGAGGGAGGGAAAAGAGCAAGTGCAGACAATAAAGCTTAGGAGTGGAAAATCATTGGTTAAAGGTGAGGAAGGAGGAAGAAAAACCCAGAAGGATAAAGTTTCTGTCCAAATGAATGAAAAACAAATTGAGAAGGAAGCGGATTCAAAAGAGTTGCAGAATGAAAAGATTGAGGATATACCTAGAGCACAACCTTCTAATGTCCTTGAGAGCACGTCTACTTTTTTCTTGAATTCACCCATTTCCCCCACCACCCTTTCCTCAAAGGTTAAGAAAGAAAAGAAAAAATGAAGCTCATTTTGAGGAGTTTTTGGATATTTTAAAAGAGATTCACATCAACATTCCTCTTATTGATGCCTTAAGACAAATGCCAAATTACATGAAATTCCTTAAGGATGTGTGTTCAGAAAGGGAGAAATTTCAGGAATTTAAGGTAGTAGCTTTGAATGAGGAGTGTAGTGCTGTCTTTAGGAATAGGATTCCACATAAGGAGAGAAAGACCCAGGTTACTTCACCATTCCAGTCTCTATTAGAGGGAAAGAGTTAGGTAGAGCTCTATGTGACTTAAGGGCTAGTGTCAACCTTATGCCACTATCCATTTACAAAGGATTAGGTATTGGGGAGGCTACGCCTACTACAGTAACTTTGCAGCTTGCTGATAGGTCCATTACCCACCCTGAAGGTAAGATAGACAACATCTTGGTTCAAGTGGGTAAATTCATTTTTCCTGCTGATTTTATTATATTGGACTATAAGGCTGACAAGGATGTGCCTATTATCCTTGGAAGACCCTTACTAAAGACTGGCAGAACAGTTGTGGACATGTATGAGGAGACTGTCACCTTGAAAATGAATGACCAAAAGGTTGAATTCAACATATATGACACAATGAGATACCCAAATGAGCTAGAGAATTGTTCTATCATCCATGTGCTTGAAGAAACAATTACAGAAACTGTTGAATTGGAGTTGAGGGGGCAACATATCCATACTTTTGGAAATATAAAAGGAGAAGACTTGGAATTAAGTAATCTGGGGCAAGAATGTGAAAATTTGATTGAAATGAGCAGTTTCAAAATGATTTTTGAGTCTTTAGACTTGGGGGAAAGGAAAATTCCAACAATGCAACCTTCAATACAAGATCCCCCTATCCTCATGTCAAAACTTCTGCCTAGTCATTTAAAATATGCCTTTTTGGGAGAGAAAGAGACCCTTCCCATCATCGTATCAGCAAGCTTGCTGCTTGAGAATGAAGAGTTATTGATTGATTTGTTGTAGTAATATAAAAAGGCTATAAGATGGACCTTGGCTGATATTAAAGGAATTAGTCCTTCCTTCTACATGCATAAAATCAATTTGGAAAAGGGTAATTTTAAATCCATTGAGCAACAAAGAAGGCTAAACCCTTCTAAGTGATCAAGTGGTTGGATGCTGGTATCATATATCCTATCTCTGATAGTAGTTGGGTTAGTCCTATCCAGTGTGTCCCTAAGAAAGGTGGAATGACATTAGTGACCAATGCAGCCAATGATTTAATTCCCACAAGAACAGTGCATGGGTGGAGAGTGTGCATGGACTATAGGAGGCTTAACAAAGCCACCCGTAAAGATCACTTTCCCTTACCCTTCATTGATCAAATGTTGGATAGGTTGGCTAGCCAAGCATACTACTATTTTTTGGATGGATACAGTAGCTACAATCAAATCACCATAGCTCCCCAAGATCAAGAAAAAACCACCTTCACATGCCCTTACGGTACTTTTTCTTTTAGGAGAATACCCTTTGGTCTATGCAATGCTCCTACTACTTTTCAAAGGTGCATGATGGTTATTTTTTCTAATTTAGTGGAAAACATCATGGAAGTCTTCATGGATGACTTCTCAGTTTTTGGGGAATCCTTTGAGGATTGCCTTGGAAACTTAAGAAATGTTCTGAAAAGGTGTGAGGAGACTAATTTGATATTGACTTGGGAAAAATGCCAATTTATGGTCAAAGAAGGCATTGTGTTTGGCCATAAAGTTTTTGAAAAGGGAATTGAAGTAGATAGGGCCAAGGTAGAAATCATTGAGAAGCTTGAGCCACCAACTTCTGTAAAAGGGATTAGGAGTTTCCTAGGACATGCCGGTTTCTACAGAAGGTTCATAAAGGATTTTTCACAAATATCCAAACCTCTGTGCACCTTATTGGAAGTGAATAAACCATTTGAGTTCACAACTAAATGCTTAACTGCCTTTCAAACTTTGAAAGCTTCATTAATCACAGCTCCCATCATTTCTGGACCCAATTGGGACTTACCTTTTGAAGTAATGACTAATGCTAGTGATTATGCAGTTGGGGTTTTGTTAGGGCAAAGGAAATGGAAGGTAAGTCATCCTATCTATTATGTTAGCAGGACCCTTAATGATGCTCAATTGAATTACACCACCACAGAGAAGGAACTGTTAGCCATTGTTTTTTTCCTTTGAAAAGTTTAGAGCTTATCTAGTGGGAGCTAAAGTGATTGTTTTTGCTGTTCATGCTGCCATAAAATACCTTTTGGCCAAATAGGATGCAAAACCTAGGCTGATTAAGTGGGTGTTGTTGTTACAAGAATTTGATGTGGAAATCAAAGATAGGAAATGTTATGAGAATCAGGTTGTGAATCACCTGTCTAGGATTGAGCTAGCAAAAGCAATGCCCCAGCAACCTGAGACCAGGGATACTTTTCCTAATTAGCATCTTCTTACAGTAGCTCATGTACAAGAAATTGAATCCCCTTGATTTGCTGATTGTGAAAATTTTGTAGCTTGTGGTATCTTGCTTGAAGATTTAAAGGGGCAACAACTTACGAATTTTCTTCATGATTCTAAAGCTTATTTTTGGGATGAACCATTCTTGTACAAACAGTGTGCCAATGGAATTCTAAGGAGGTGTGCTGCTGACAGTGAATTTCATTCCATTTCGGAGCACTGTCATGCTGCACCTTATGGATGCCACTTTGGAGGCCAAAGAACAGCTGCAAAAGTGTTCCAGAGTGGACTTTATTGGTCATCAATTTTTAAGGATGCTCACCTATTTAGTAAGGCTTGTGATAGATGCCAGAGGAAAGGAAACATTGGAAAGAGGGATGTGATGCTCCTAACATACATTTTGGAGGTGGAATTGTTTGATGTGTGGGGGATAGACTTTATGGGACCATTCCCCATCAAATTTAGAATGTTTTATGTAAAAATGTTGGTTTTTTTAAAAAAGTTGTTGGTTTGTACTAGAATTTATTTTATGTTTTATAACGTTTTGATGGGATCTCAAATAAAGAATTTTTAATGAACTTATAGAAAAGTATTTCATTTTATATCACTTCTCAAGGATTCTTTTTCAAATGTCATTGATATGCATGTAGTAACGTCCCTAGGGAGTTGAGGTATAAAATGTCGGGTCCTTACAGCTTGCAATGTTAGTATCTTTTTGAAAATTATGTGGGGTCCACTAACATTAAAAAAACTATTTATAAATCCAAAATATAGTGTAAACAAATGGAGTAAGGTACTCCCGTAGTACTAGAAATTCTCCCATTTTCTATACCCTCACAAATGAGTATTTTGCGCATAAAAATATATCATTTTTAATAATTAATTTTAAAAATAAAAAATTGGTATATTTTCAACTCACTAATATTAAATGCTAAATTATAGAAAATACCCCTAAACTTTGTACTTTGTTTCAAAAATACTCCTGAACTTTCAAAAGTTTCATTAATACCCTTAACTTTAAAAAAAATGTTCAAAAATACCCTTACCATTAGTTTTGGATAGGAACCGTTAGTACTTTGTTTCAAAAATACTCCTAAACTTTCAAAATTTTCATTAATACCCTTAAACTTTCAAAAAAAAAAGTTAAAAAATACCATTACCATTAATATAGTGGAACTTCTATAAATTAATAAACTCTTTAAAATAATAATTTTTCTCAGTCTCGACTTGGGTCCAAGGTGTAAATTAATAATTTCGATAAAATAATAAGATAATAATTTTTTGAAAGACCCGTATATAAATTTATAGTCCCTTCAATATTAAAAATTAAGAATTCTATAAAATTACAAATATAAATCTAGTTGTATTTCATCTCTAACTCTCCTTATGGCATCCAAAAGCTCCGATGTTGCATTCTCATACTACAAATGTTATGGGTCCAAACTGAGTCAAACCCGAGGCCCAGGGCGATATTGGGCTTAGGAAAATGAAGAAGAAGACAAAAAGGCCCAAATAGAGTCGAGTTGAGCTGACCCAGATGGGGTCGAGCTGAGCCTACCCAGGTTGAGTCGAGCGAAACTGGTTGACTTGGTTCTCGCTTACAGAGACGTGCTCCATGCACATCTATGGCCCAGTATACCTTGAAAGGCCCCACTTCGATCCTAGACCTAATCCAATTTGCAAAGGGAAGACCCTAGGTCATCCCCATATAAATACATCATTATAACTTCATTGGAGGTAACTCATTCTTAGTCTTCACTCTCAAACTATAGCTTGGTACACTTCTTTCCTCTCTGACTTAAAGCATCAAAGTGGTTGTGGCAAGTACCACACAGGTATGCAGCTTTTTCTTTGTTTTGCAAGCCACATCTTTCTCCTCACAACTAGAAAATTACTGTTGACTTCACGTGAAAATCAGGTGCGTTCCCCTTGCCCAGATTTGTGCATCAACAGTTGGTGTCATCTGTGGGGATCAAGAGGATTTTACCAAGAAACTTGCATACCGACATCGAGGCTGAACAAGAAGGCCATGGATCTTAACCATGCCATGGGGGAAGAGAATTACAATAAAGAACGCCACCTGGGAAGACACTTCCCAAACAATAATGAATTTGCAATTCAGGAAGAGCCCACCTCATCCTCGGACTGGGAAGAGCTCACCTTGACCTCATACAGAAGAGAGCCGACTAGAAAAACTCGAAGCACTATAGGGAATATCACCACACTCCATTCATCAGGGATGAGCTCTCCTCAACCTCTTCCAAAGGAGGGAAGACCCGAGGCTAATTCGACCATCTTGGCTAAGAAGCGACATAAGTCAGATCAGATCTTCAATTACCATTAAGAAAAATTTATTCGCGATCCCGCCAAAGGAGAAGCCTCGATGGAAAAAGACTTGGGCAAACCACATGCTCATTATCATAATCCAAAGGAAAAGTTAATCACAGGTAGGAACGAACAAGAAAATGTGCAAGGAGACCATAGTAATTGTACTAGTCAAGGTCAAGGTCAAACCCTAATACTCGATGGGAAGACTGAGGTCGACCCGACTTGAGTCGAGGCTGACCTGACCCAAGGTCGATCCAAACCAAGGTGAAGTCTAGGGGTGTGCACGGTTCAATTCGGTCCGGTTTTTGGCAAAACCGTGGACAGAACCGAACAGGTCGGTTCTATACCAAACTGAACCGAAAAAAAACCGAACCTTGTCGGTTCGGTTTTCGAACCGAACCGTCCTGGTTCGGTTCAGGGCGGTTCGGTTCGGTTAAAACCGTTTTTTTTTTTTTTTTTTTTTTTTTTTTTTTTTTTTTTTTTAACTTTCACAGCCCAGCCCACTTTTTATTTTATTAAGCTACTTGATAGCCCAATAATAACTTATTTAAACATGTAAAACCTAATCCAAATTTCTATCAAAACTCAAACACAATCAAATACAAATCCATTCAAAATTCAAACACAACAATCTAAAATGATTTTTTTTAAACAAAGTTTCCACCAAATTTCCAAAGTTAAAATATTACAAATTAACCTGCAAATTACATACAATCCAAGATCCATCCAAAGTTCAACACACAAACACAACATAAAATGATTTTAAACTACATAAACTACAAAGTCCCCATCAAAGTTCATCAAAATTCAAACATAATTCAATTTTGAATTACAAAAGCAAACATAACTCTCCTCCAACTTCATTCTTCAATCATCCAAAGTAGTTACTGTTGATTCTTCGTCACCATTAATAATTTCTACAAAAACAAAAAAGACATGCACATAAAAGATTAATATATAAAATATAAATAATAAAGATATATGAAAAAAAAATTATGCTTAAAAAGAAACAATTACCTGACTCAATCACTTGAAGATGATCTGTTGTTGTCTCAATTACCTGAAGAGTATGTACAATTGGTGTAGAACATATCCAATTTTGTGTACAAACTAGAGCTTGAACTGTTCTTGGAGATAATGTACTACGATATAAATCCAATACTCGACCTCCTGTGCTAAAAGCTGACTCTGAAGCCACTGTTGAGATAGGAATGGAAAATACATCTCTGGCCATTTTTGCTAGAATCTTATACTTATTAGTAGAATTTACCTTCCACCATGCTAAGATGTCAAAATTATTGTCTATATCAATATCATCCACTACTAGTTCACAGGGCTCAGATATATACTTATCAAACTCAGTCTTACTCTCTTGGTTATCTTTCTGACTCAAGTGTTGAGCAAATTTTACATAATTACGACGAGCTCGAAGTTCACCAACAACATTAGCATCAACCTTTTTCTTCTCTTCCATCAATTGAAGACTCTTTTTTTTCGCTCTATTCTCCTCCTCATCAACAACATTCTTATACTCAGCATACATTTTTCTAACCAAATCTTCAACTTTCTTCCCAATTTCATTTGCAGTCTTTTCATCATATAAATCCGTAAGCATAAACACCACAAATTCAAGCTTATAACAAGGGTCTAGCACAATAGCAACATACAAGAGCAAATTTGTTCTATCATTGTCCTTCCAATATTTGTTAAATTTTGCTTCCATCCTTTTTGCCATGGCACACAACAGGGGATTATCACATGTTGAATAATCTTGAATTTGTTGTTGAATTAAACAAACTTCATGAAAATATAGGTTCGATGTTACAGACAATGAAGCAGATACTCGCAAAGTAACATCATGGAATAATTTCAAAAACTTGGTAAAAGCACGTGCATTTTCCCAATCGTCAGTCGAAGGAGTATTCTTCTTCTTATCCTTTCCCAATCCCATAAACTCTAGAGCATATTGTGCATCATCCATTTCTAGCCTTTCAAAAGCTTTTTGAAATTTCTCAGCAACATCTAACATGATATATGTGGAATTCCATCTAGTAGGAACATCCAAACAAAGTGAATTCTTACTACATATTTTCTCAGCTCTCACACAACTTTGAAAAGTAGCTAGTCGAGATGGTGAAGATCTAACATATCGAATTGCATTTCTAATGTTAACAATTGATTCATGGAGTTCTTTAAGAGCATCGCCCACAATAAGATTAAGAATATGAGCACAACATCTAACATGCAAGTACTCACCATCCAAAATAGTTCCATTCCAATTTCTTACTTTCATTCTCAAGTAATTAATAGCCACATCATTAGAGCTTGCATTATCTACCGTCACAGCCAAAACATTTTCTATCCCCCATTCTAGCAAACATTTCTCAATCTTTTTCCCAATGGTCTCTCCTTTGTGATTTGGAATCAAGCAAAAATTTAAAATTCTTTTTTGTAATTTCCAATCATCATCAACAAAGTGGGCTGTGAGAACCATATAATTGAGGTTTTGGATTGAGGTCCATGTGTCGGTAGTTAAACTAACCTTTAAGTCTTTTCTACACATAAATGCTTTCAAACTTTTCTTTTCATCCATGTAAAGTCGAAGACAATCTCTTGTAACAGTGGTTCGGGAGGGCACAACAAATTTAGGTTGCAACGTAACCGAGTACTCTCGAAATCCTTCTGATTCCACTACTCTAAAAGGCAACTCTTCAACAACAACTAACTTTGCAAGTGCTAGCCTACATTTCTCCATACTAAAAGTTGTAGCAACCAAATTAGAACTATCTTCTCCTTCCTTTTCTATTTTTTCAAGACACAAAAGTTTCTGTTTAACCTCATTTATTCTCCCAGGATACTTTTTGCACTTCGTTCGTATGTGTTTTAACATATTTGTTGTACCATTTTTTTGAGTATCACATGCATATGTAATCCCACAGTAATTACATTTTGCCCTAGGAAAATCAGAATTGCCTTCAATCTTTTTGAAATGTTCCCACGCACCTGAAGTTTTATTCGATGTATTACTTGGCTTGCTTTTCTTTGCAACTTATAATTGTTGTGACTCTTGTGAGGGGGGTGGTGACTTTTTCTTCTCATTCTTCTTTATGCTCGAAGTTGTGGTATCTTGACTTTCACCCTCCATAGTAAACAACTGTTTTAAAAAAAAACAAACAAAATAGATTATGTTAATAATAATATATCGATCTGTAACATCTGAAACATAAGATTTAAAACATACAAATGAAACACTAAACAAATACTTCAACATTAATTCAACATCAATTAAGGAATGATTTAACTAAAAAAAAAGCAGAACAAAAAAAATTCTCTTTAATGGCAAAAACTTTATGAAATTTGAAAGTTAAATAATCTATGAAGCAAAAAGAAACTACTAACTACTACGAACCTTGAAAAAATTAATCTAATATTCTAAATACTCATCTCAAAGAACTTAACCCTTCTTTGGGATTTTCACCTTCCACAAGGATGAGAACACAGACTCACTAAAGTAGCAATCCTACATGATCTAATATCATACTAGTAATGTTTATTTCTACATGAGCTAATTACCCGTTAGAAGTAGCAATCCTAGTAATTCAACAACCAACCTCTACTTAGAAACCTTACGAATTTGCTCAATCATGTATTCATAAATTCAGTGTTAACTTTAAAGGACTCAAAGGAAGACATGGTGCCATGGAGAGAACATACAGAAAAGTACCCAATGAACACCCTCTCCAGTTGTTCAGCTTTCATGGGGATTGTGCATAGTTCTGTTCAGACCCACAAGCCATTAACCAAGCCTATCAATTTGACAAATATGTCGACCAAACACATCACTGTGAAACAAATCCAAAAAAAAAAAAAAAATCTATATCCAAGAACTGTTAACAATCCAATTAAACCATAATCAAAAGATGACCACATGTTGAAGGTGCTTACAAATATTCAAAAGGTCTCCAAAATCATAATGGTAACCTAGAAGTAGAACAGATTCGAAATAAATTGAAGCACATATGGATAATCAAAGTATCAAAGATATTAACCTACATGAGCCAACAAAATTCTCAAAACAGTCAGTCAAACTCAGTCGAACGATCAGTTGAAGGTGCTTCCCTCTTTCACGAAACCAAACCCGTGCTGTGAGCCTGTGACTAGCGCTTCTGCTTCTGCTTCGCTGCTATGGCGCTTCTGCGAATGAGGAAGAAGAAAGAGGAGTCGTCTGCTTCGATTTCGTGAAGCAAGAGGAGTCGCCGTGATTCGTGAAAGAGGGAAGAAGTTGAACGAAGAAGGATTGTGATTCATTAGGGTTTCCTTTCTTCAATTCAAGTTAATTGGGCTGGGCCTGGAGGCTGGTGTTATAAATTATAATTAGGAATCCTTATTTGGGTTGGGCCATACATAATATCACATACACATATTAGGCTTAATATTAAAATTCGGTTCGGTTCGGTTTTCGTAGGCTTTTTAAGGTACTGAACCGAAAACCGAACCAAATCACTCGGTTTTCACTACCATTAAACCGAAGAACCAAATTTTTCAAAGAAACCCGAATCGAACCAGTTGGTTCGGTTCGATCCGGTTCGGTTCGGAGGTTCGAACCGGTTTTTGCACACCCCTAGTGAAGTCATCCCAGAATTTGAGACCGACCAGAGAAGTCCAACGAAGATAGAGTTAGACAAGGTCGAGGTGAAGACAAAACCCTAACCTCGAATCAATGAATCGAAGAAGAAAAAAGATGAATTCTAATGAAGATTGAAGCAAAGACGAGGCTGACCCTAGCCGAGGCCGACTCGAGCCGAGATTGGCACTATCTAAGGTCGACCCAAGCCAAGGTTGAGGCCAAGATGACTCGTCATTTTTCCTAATATGAATTCATAATATTATTTTTGATGGTTAGCTGAATCATGTCAAGACTGGTTAAACTAAAAGTAACGATGACCAAGCCGAGCCTACCATAGCTGAGCCGAGCCCAATTGGCCAAGCCAAGGTTTGAAGTCGAGTCAAATAAAGGCGATTCAACTAGATCAAAAAATTCCAGTAACGACACAAACGAGGTATTCTGCAAAACACATAGCTTCCTTTAATTACTTATATAAGTGAACAGTACATGAAGTTCAATTATGGGAATACATAAACCTGGATAGGTTTGAGCTCATTCTCAAAAGAGTTTGAGCTCACCTCATCCTCAAACAGGTTAGAGCTCACCACATCCTCAATTTGAGTTAGCCTCATCCTCAATCAGGTTAGAGTTCACCTCATCCTCAGGCGAGGAAGTGCTCACCTCATTCTCAAAAGGGTTTGAGCTCACCTCATCCTCAAAAGGGTTTGAGCTCTCTCCATCCTCAAACAAGTTAGAGTTCACCTCATTCTCAGGCGAGGAAGAGTTCACTTCATCCTCAAAAGGGTTTGAGCTCACCTCATCCTCAAATAAGGTTAGAGCTCACCTCATCCTCAAACAGGTTAGAGCTCACTTCATCCTCAGGCAGGGAAAAGATGTCCACCAAGTCTCAAGTCTAAAGTAAAAAAGATTCATCAAATTTTAAACTACAACAGCTTGGGCTACACAAATCAGATAAAGAGGAGAGATCAATGTTCATCTTGGGTCTCCATTTTATCACCACCACCAATTCCTAGAGTCTTAGAAGGATCCTCAGGGCAAACATTTGAGTTATCTTAAATGGTTACAAAATAGTCAAGTTTAGCATTGAGAATTAGTCAAGGCCATCAAGACCAAGCCAAGGCCACCAAAGACGAGCCGAGGATAAGATGGCTGAGCCAAGATGGCTCACTATTATGCCTGATATTAATCCAGAAGATATACATCAATCAGAGTAAATTTTGAAGTCTCAACATCAAAAATCTCTACAGAACTGTAAAATCCCATATAAGTTTATTTCGAACTCGAAAATTTCTAGATACTACATTAGAAATTTAAAAGCTAGATGATACAATCATCATGAAATAGCTATTTATCTTTTATCTTCTTTACAATGACATCTCCTCATACTCTGTTCTAGAATTCACTAATTAGCATGTCATGCTTTGTATTTTTCAAGATAAAACCTTGTATGACTTAGTGATATAATGAATATGAATAGAATATCATGAATAAACTAGGAATGCCATGAAGTATTAGAAGAAAAAATTGTCATGTGGAATTCTAGAGGTCATACAATTGCTTATTTGATATAGTAAGTTAGTTGAATGCATATCCATTTATGAAATTCCTAACATACATTAATTTCTCATATGTAAAATTGTAATTGTGTATATGTTTTATTCAATTAAATCAACATAGTATCTGCATCAAATCACTTAAAAGCATTTTCATTGGACTTTTGATATCATGAAGAATATCATGTTCATGAAAAATTATACTTTAAATGCAGAGTAGTTGATAAAGATAGAAATAAACTATCACAAATGAGGATTACTGGCTTGGAAGCTGATTAAAGTAGCAAGCAACAGGGGATATCCTTCCCTATTAAATAAAAAGCAAGTATTGATCTAGAGAACAATTCCAAAAAAGTAGAAAAGCAACTAACTTGAAAGCTGGCCGACCCGAGGTCACCTGGTTGAGTTGAGGCCACATGGCCGACCTGAGGCCATGTGGCCGACTCGAGGCCACATGGTAGAGCCAAGTAGAAAAAAAAAGGGGGGGGGGGGTGAGCTGACCTTTGGTCAGCCCCACCCAAAAAAGGAGTCTGGTGTGTGCCAGGTTCTGTTAGACACATGCCAGCACGTGCCCCTGCTTGTCAACAAGCTGCAGGTTGGGAACTTTCAAGATACTTTTCCTATTTTTTTTCCTTGCTTTTTTTAAATTGAATTTGACAAATTGATCAATTTAAATACCAAAATCTGAAATTAATTCTAGATATGGTAACCTTTGAGCCAAAATCTAAGAGCCAACTCTAAGATATGGCCAATTATGTCGTGCAATTGAAACATAAAATACGTAAAACTCTTGACCACTAAGGTACAGAGGAAGCGACCCTAACAGTTGATTGATCCCAAAAGGGGTTGGTTAACTACTCTTGGCAGCCCAAAAATCTGAGGTATGCCTCACGATGGGTCTAAATTGTGCAAAACTCCCCTTAAATGCAGAGGATGCAAATCTTGGAGGTGGTTAATTGGGTCCTCAAAAGGAGCTTAGTTAATTGGTCCAAGCATGACTTAAAATCTAAGAGAAATCTCACGATGGGTCATAATCTAATATAGGGTCAACCCTAGGAGTTTTTTTTTGGAAAGCCAAAAATCAGCCCAATGGGTTTGATAGGTCATTCCAAAATCAAATTTAGGGCCAACCCCAAATATTTTTCTCATAAATATTGGAAAGCCAAAATATCAACCCAATGGGCTTGATGGGTCATTCCAAAATAAAATTTAGGGCCAACCCCAAATCCTTTTATTAAAAATATTGAAAAACCCAAACATCAGCCCAATGGACTTGATAGGTCATTCCAAAATCAAATTTGGGACCAACCCCAAATCTTTTCCTTATAAATGTTGGAAAGCCAAAAAATTAGCCCAATGGGTATGATAGGTCATTCCAAAATAAAATATGAAGCCAATCCCAAATCTTTTTATTAAAAATATTGAAAAATCAAAAAACTAGCCCAATGGGCTTGATAGGTTATTCCAAAATAAAATTTGTGGTCAATCCCAAATCGTTTCCTTATAAATATTGGAAAGCCAAAAAATCAACCCAATGGGCTTGATGGGTTATTCCAAAATAAAGTTTGCAGCCAACCCCAAATCTTTTTATTAAAAATATTGAAAAATCAAAAAATCAGCCCAGTGGACTTGATAGGTTATTTCAAAATCAAATTTGGGGCCAACCTCAAATCTTTTCCTTATAAATATTGGAAAGCCAGAAAATCAGCCCAATGAACTTGATAGGTCATTACAAAATTAAATTTGGGGCCAACCCCAAATCTTTTCTTTATAAATATTGGAAAGCTAGAAAATCAGCCTAAAAGGCTTGATAGGTCATTCCAAAACCAAAACTCAAGGAAATACAGGGGACACCTTGTACTTTGGTTAAATATTATTCATCGAGGATAAATTTATAAATCAGTACTCCCAAATTGGGCTTTGAGTGTCCAATCCACAAAACTGCTAAACCACAAATCCCAACATGAGAGTGGAGGCTTAATGTTATGGGTAAATTTGGAGAACCATATCAAACCCAAGAGAATAGAAGACAAACATGCCAAACCAGGTCCAACCCGATGCCCAGGGCGATATTGAGCTTAAGAAAATAAAGAAGAGGGCCAAAAGGCCCAAATCGGGCTGAGCCGAACCGAACTGATTCTCGCTTACGAAGACGTGCTCCATGCACATCTCTGGCCCAATATAGCCCGAAGGGCCCCACTTCGATCCTAGACCTAATCCAATTTGCAAAGGGAAGACCCTAGGTCATCCCCATATAAATACATCATTATAACTCCATTGGACGTAACTCATTCTCAGTCTTCACTCTCAAATTATAGCTTGCTACACTTCTTTCCTCTTTGACTTAAGCATTGAAGTGGTTATGGCAAGTACCACACCGGTGTGCAGTTTTTTCTTTGTTTTGCAAGCCACATCTTTCTCCTCACAACTAAAAATTTACTGTTGACTTCACGTGAAAATCATGTGCGTTCCCCTTGCCCGAATTTGTGCATCAACAGCAACAAAACCCTCTAATACCCTACGGTAAAATCTCCTGTGGTAGTGCATCTTGAAAGTTCTTATTACCCCCGCATCACATGGTTGGATATTTTATGTCATGTTGGGTGGCAAAAAATACAACTCAACATTATATAGCCCTTCAATATTTTTTGGATGGGCTGGACAATTATCTACCACCAACAAAATTCTGCTACCATGCATTTTCTGGTCCAGCCAATGAACATATTCATCAAAAAGCACACTTGTCATCCATGCTCGTGTGTTGGAATGATATTGACAATTCAAGCCGTTCATGTTGACATTTTTGAAGCAACATGGCTTTGCGTACTTTCCAATAACCCATAAAGAAATTTTTTCAAAGCCATCCTCATTGCAACAAATAATAATTGTAAGCCTTTCTCTGCTTTGTTTTCTTCCTTCAAGTTGTTTTGTTGCAAGAGAATGATTAGCTTGTAACCTGTAAAACAAACCAGTTTCATCCATATTAAAAACATCCTTCATATGATACTGGTTTATTTTTTCCCTTATAGCCACCAATTTGTTCTCCATGTCCTCTATGTCAACAGAACCACTCTCTCCAAAGTGCCGAAATGACTTGATACCATGTCTTAGCTTGAACTTCTCAATCCAACCTTGAGAAAATTTGTGTGACTCAAGAGGTTGTTGAGGGTATAGAAGTTTCATTGTGTCTCTTGTCTTCTCCAAAATTAGCTCTCTGGACATATTTACACGTTCTTGGTATTGAAGAAATCACTCCAAAAACAACAAATCCAAATTTGTGTCACTTGGTATCCCCTCCTTTTTCTAAGTTAGACGAAAGGTACTCAGATGGTCGATTAAGTGTGTTCGATGTTGTACTTTAACTAACTTTCAAATGAAAATTTTCATCAATTCACTGTTGCAAATCTTTTTGAGTGCATGTGGGGTGATCTCTCTTATACTCACATAGTGCTTTACGTATTTTATCTGTCATTGTTGATTGTGGACACCTTTTAGATGTGAAGCCTTGGTTGGTTGGTTTTGATTTGGATTGACTAATTAGGAATGTTTGATGTTGTTTATACAATTATAGTGATTGATTTCCTTACCATACATGAACTTACATTAAGCTTTAACTAGTACTGCGTACTACAATGAACTTTATTTTTCTTTTAAAAGGGTGCATTATATTTAATTAGTAACATTGTACATGAACATAATTTAATTAGTCAATACAATGTATATGTTTTTGATAAGGAAACCCTAATTCTCAGCCCAAAGATCCAAACTTTGATTTAGCAAGAACCCTTGAATTAAGAAATTAACACCTCCTTATACAAATTTTGGATCAACCAAGAGATAAGGCTAGAATTTGATTACCTCTTAACATCAATGATCTAGAAGCAAGATCGAGAAATCTTGTTCTAGATTGAGTCACTCCACAATCTAACTTGATCAAGGTTGGATTGAATGGCTCGGTTGCATTCTATCACAAGAAATGCTTGGAAGGGTCTCAATCTTGAGAGAACAATTTTCATTCAACTAAATCATGTCTCTAAATGACAAAGTTACAGCCCTATTTATACTAATTGAGAAGTTATCTTGAAAGGACACAACATTTCACCAATGTAGTCTAAATTCAGCCTCCAACCCTTGAAGTCCATACATGAACCATATTAAATGTAAATACATGAATTTAATAGGTACACAATGTATTAAATATGTGAATGAATCTAGATTTTCAGATTCATTATGACTCTTGGTTGAAAAGGTGCCTCATCAAGCTTGAAAAGTTGCAACTCTTCACATTGGATATTCAATGCTTCTTGAAGTCTCTTAGCTCTAGCTCTTGTCATTGGGCCTTGTGGCATAATGATTGCCTCATGATTGGGTTGAATTGGAGTTAACTTCCATTGACTTTGAGCATGAGCTTCGGTTGAGCTGGATTTCCATCTTGTAAACATCCTTCATGATCTTCTTGATTGCTCATTTCTTTATTAGTTTTATTCATGACAAATAATGTAGGTTCGTTGAATCGGAAAAAATCTCTTTAAATAATGTATTAATTTATCGATTAATTAATACCACTTTAAATTAATAAAATTACGTGGTCCCGACATTATTAATTTATATAGGTTTTACTGTATATGGACAGAAATTGTTAGTACCTCGTTTTAAAAATACCCCTGAACTTTCAAAAGTTGCATTAATACCCTTAACCTTTAAAAAAAAGTTAAAAAATGCCTTTACTATTAGTATATGGACGAAAACCGTTTATCTACACCTCATTATCTCCCTCTTCTATTCCCTCTCTCTCTTGATCTACTTCAATCTATGACATAACACTTCTCTATTTTTTCTTTTTTTTTCTTTCCTTTCTTTTTCAATACCCTATTACTCTCTTCTTCCATTTTTCAATCTCTAAACCTTCCCCCATTTCTCCTATCTTCTTAAATATTAGAACTTCAAATAAACACGAGGAGCTCTCTCATTTTTAAGCATGCCCAAAGATAAATACAAGAAATTTCAACATCTAAATAATCAATGTCTTTGAAGTTATCTTGAGTTGGAAAATCTTCATTTGCTACAAATTTGGTACTGCGTATGTTTTCTTTCTTTTCCTTCCCACTAGATGTCTCTCAAAATTATGACTCAAATTCTCAACATGTCTCTCTTTTTGTGTATTAAACTCAAATGTACTAACTCAAATTACTAACGTACAACTTTGTTAAAGCATTTAAGTCCTAAGGTCCATTGGTGATTCCATTATTTTCCTTTTTTCTTGCTATAGTCTATATACCTTGATTGAACGAGATAGTTTTAGAGATTGAAAACTTGAAAATGTATTAAAAAAGAAAGGAAAAAAATAGGAAAAATAGAGAAGTACTTGTTACGCCATAGATTGAAGCAAATCAAGAGAGAGAAGAAATGGAAGATGAAAGAGATGGAGGTAATGAGGTGTAGATAAATGGTTTTCGTCCATATACTAATGGTAAGAACATTTTTTTAACATTTTTTTTAAGGTTAAGGGTATTAATGCAAATTTTGAAAGTTCAGGGAGATTTTTAAAACGAGGTACTAACGATTTTTGTCCATATATTGATAGTAAGGGTATTTTTTAACTTTTTTGAAAGTTTAAGGGTATTAATGAAACTTTTGAAAGTTTAGGGGTATTTTTGAAACAAATACTAACGGTTTTCATCCAAAACTAATGGTAAGAGTATTTTTTTTAACTTTTTTTTGAAAGTTTAAGAGTATTTTTTAAACTTTTGAAAGTTAGAGATATTTTTGAAATTCTATGGTATTTTCTATAATTTAGCGAATATTAAATTTAAAAGTATGTGATATTTTTATTTCAATTCTTACTACAAGAAAAATATATAGCTTGTCAATGGCCGATGGGGTCCGATAGAGTTGGAGTTTTTTTTTTTTTTTTTTTTTTTTTTTTTTAAATTGAAATTGAAATTGAAACTGCAATGCAACAACCAAACCAACAACACCAACTAGACCTCCTCCTCAATCAAGAGGATAATGTCCTCTGGAAACCTATCTTTCTAGACCAAAAAGGACCCTGAAAAAGATGCCAAAGCAGCCAGATTATGAGTTGCTTTGTTCTCCTCTCTAGGAATATTACAAAAACTAATAGCATTTACACCTGTAGTCAAAGAGAGAATATCTTCGGGAAATTGTCGAAAATAGGACAACTTTAAGGGTATTAAAGAGATTTGGGATGAGTTTTAGGGTTGAAAAGAAATAGGACTTTTGAGGCTATGAAATTACAAATTTGCCCTTCTTAAAAAAATCCATAACTTCACTTCTCATCTCTCTTCTCACGAAGTTTTCTCCTTCTTCCCTCAACATTTCTTCTTCTTCCTTCATCTAACATTTCTCCTTCACACACATCACTCCAAGCTTTTGAATAGCAGGCAGCGGCGACGGCTACAGCTGCGGCGGCGGTGACAAAAAAATTTCTTGAAAAAAAAAAGCTCCATTTCTTGAAATCTCTCTTTGGGTAGGCTTGAGAAACTTTCTTCACAATTTTATATTTTTTGTTGATACAAAAATTTGCTTATCTTTACTTTGTTGAGTGAGGTACAAAAGTTGTGTAGTTTACTTTTTTTTTTGTTGGTATGAGGTAGTTGAGTATGAATATATAGTTGTTATTTTGGATTTTGGTTTGTGCTCTTTCTTGCTTTGATTTATAAGTATGAAATCCTAAGAAGGAAAAAAAGAAGAATGCAAAAGCTTTTAACTATGATCAATTTATATATATATATATATATATATTAAATTTTTACTATTGTTATTTTGAGTGTTTAGCAATAAATAGTTGCTTGCTTGGTACTTTAATTATGGGCTTCCTCCTTATTTCTTGCATTGTTTTGTGAGTACGATAAATTATGATTAAAAAAAATATAATGCAAATAGTAGTTGTTGTGGCATGTTTAGCCATAAATTGTTAATTGAAGCTTTGATTATGGTCTTCCTTCCTCTCTCTTGCCTCATTTTTTTTTTTGTTGTAGGAATTAAAGACTTTGTTATAATTCAAGGATGACCCATGTTCGTGTCTTAGTTCGTTATGGTGGAGTATGGGATGACAAAGACAGAAAATATGAAGGGGGTTTGTTGAAAGGTGTTGTCGTAAGTAAAGAAATCACGCACAACGATTTAGTGGTTGAAATATATGCTCTCACCGAAGTTGACCCTAAAGAGTTTGATTTCAAACTGAGATGCATATATGAGATAAAATCTGAAAATCAAACTCCTCTATTTGAGATAAGTAATGACCGTGATTTGAAATTTATCTTATGGGTGAAAATATGTTTGAAGTCCCCCTATACATCTCATTTGAACCTAGGAACAAAGGTTTGACCTCAGCGAAAGATTTACATGTTGAAGGTAATAAATCTATTTCTGGGAGCAATCAAGTTAAGAACATAATTGTTTAGATTCCAGTGCATGCAACATTAGATGATAATGTAGTTTAAGTTGGCTTAGGAGATGACAGAAATGAGTGCTCTATATGGGAATCACATGATTCAAAAGAAGATAACTTTGCAATGGAGTTTGATGAGGCCAAGAACTTTACTTATCAATCCTATGACATCCCACAGGAAAGAAGTACTTCAAAATATTGTAAAAGAAAACGTGTTGTTGAATGTCAATCAGGTAGCCAAAGGACATGCATGAATACAAATATTTGGTCAGAAGGAAGCTCTACAACTGACGAGTTGGAGGTCGGACAAATATTTTTTGGCAAGAAGGACTTATCCATGAAATTAAGTGTGATGGCAATGAAAAAGAACTTTGAATTTAGGGTAAAGAAGTCTACCAAGGAGATTATTTATATTAGATGTGTTGATGATAAATGTAAATGGAGACTACGGGCAGTCAAATTGAAGGGTTTAGACATATTTAAGATTTCAAAGTATGTAAATGTTCATTCATGTTCACTTGATATTTTGAACCATGACCATAGACAAGCAAAATCTTGGGTAGTTGGGGAATTAATAAAATAAAAATTCAAGGGAATTTGTCGTCAATACAAACCACGAGATATCATAGAAGACATGAGACAAGATTATGGTATAAATATGAGTTATGAAAAAGCGTGGCGTGCTAGAGAAAATGCATATATGCGAGTACGTGGATCACCGGAAGAGTCATATAATCTATTGCGTAGGTATGGTGAAGCACTTAAACTAGCAAATCCAAGTACATTTTATGACATTGAACTTGAAGATAGGCGTTTCTTCAAATATCTTTTTATGGCATTAGGTCCATGTGTTCGAGGATTTTTAAATTGCATGCGAAATGTTATAGTTATGGATGGAACATTTTTGAAGTGTAAATATAGGGGCACTTTGATAATTTCCACTTGCTTAGATGGTAATAATCAGATTTTTCCCCTTGCATTCGGAATTGTAGATAGATAAGGTGATGATTCGGTAAAATGGTTCTTGGAAAAGTTAAAAGGTGCAATAGGTGAAGTTAATGATTTGGTTTTTGTATCAGATCGAAATAAAAACATAGCAAAGTTCATTGCTTCGGTATTTCCCACTGCATTTCACGGTCTTTGTGCGCAACATTTGAGAGAAAATTTGAATACTAAATTCAAGAATGAAACAATAGAGCATTTGTTTTGTAATGCTTCAAGAGCATATCGTGAGTCAAAATTTCAAGAATTATGGGGCCACATTCTAGCATTTGATAATGGTGTAGGAAAGTATTTGGAAGATGTTGGCCTTTCACGTTGGGCCCGTATGCATTGTCCAAGAAGGCGTTATAATATGATGACTACGAATATAGCAAGGAGCATGAATGCTCTTTTGAAAGAACCCAGGGAATTACCAATTTCCGCATTTGTTGAACATTTGAGAGCTTTACTACAAAGGTGGTTTTGGGAGCGTTGAGATGAAGCTTCAAAAGTTACATCCATCTTGACGAAGTGGGTAGAAGGAATTGTACAGAAAAGCCAAGAGCATTCTTTAACAATGAAGGTTGATTCAATTGATTGTTATCAATTACAGGTGAAGGATATGGATGACGAGGAGACTGTTGACCTTAATACTCGAGAGTGTAGTTGTAAGGAGTTTCAACTAGAGCAATTACCATGTGCCCATGCAATTACTGCAGCAAGAGCTCGGAGTATAAGTGTATATAGTTTATGTCATCGCTATTATACTCATGAATGTTTGTTGGCTGCATATGCAGAGCCTATTTATCCAGTCGATAATACCTCGGAGTGGAAGACACCTATAGACTATGTGGAAATGGAGGTCTTACCCCCCAAAGTAGTAGCTAGGGTTGGTCGGCGCCAAAGAAAAAGAATCTCATCAATTGGTGAAACTCCCATATTGCATAAATGTGGCAGATGCGACAAATGGGGCCATAATAGATTGACATGTCGTAATCCTATTGCATATGCCGAAAAGTAAAATGCGAGATTAATGGACCACTTGTTTGTTATGTTGAACGCTTTAGTTATATTAACAAGTTGTAATATTGAGCACATTTGTTATATTAATTATTATATTTTATCTTAGTGTACAATTGATTACTTTTGCATTCTAGTTTTGTATGCATTCTATTTTTTTTTTCTCGCAGTTTCTCGCACCTACAAAGCAAGCAAAAAAAAATGGGTACGTTTAAGAAAACTTTTTTTTGCCTTGTAGTTTCTTGCAATTTCTCGTACCTACAAATCAAAGTTCAGATTAACAAATCATATCTAGACATTCCACAAAAACCATAACCAATGAGTTCTTTTAAAAAAAACTTTTTTTTTTCTCGTAGTTCCTCGTACCTAAAAAACAATCCAATATATCAAAGTGGATACTTTGCGTTCTGTTTGTTTTCTCGCAGATTTCTCGCACCTAGAAAACATGACAATTAATAAGGAGCAAGCATCTTGACATTCAAACAATGTACTCAATATAATGAAATTCTCATTATAATATATATTGAAGTATTAGTCACTTAATACATCGGAGTATTTGTCCATAGTTGGAAAGCCAACTGTTTTCTAAAATATGGCATGTTTTCCTGAATTAGTTACAAAATCAGAACCAGTTACAACGTATTCAAAAACCTTAACGGTGAATACACCACAATCACAACAATTATGCTGAACTGGAGCCGACTCTACCATTACAATGGGCCAAGGTTCTGTATGTCTAGACTCTCTACCTCGCCTTGTAAAAAAACTGGTACATTGCAATATTAATGGTATCAAAGTTCGCACTGGCTCCAACGTCGTTGTCATCTCCTCGATCGTAGTGTATAATGGGAGGGAATCCCATACTTTGATCTCACACTGAATTAGATCAAAGCAAATCAGCACCCAATGGCTTCCCTTTACGTGAACGGTGCATACACAGTATCAACATCGACCCATGCATCCTTGAAGTCAGGGTTACATCCAAGGACATAATCAACCAATCGGTACTCAGCTTGCCAATTGAATGAGCGATTCTCCTCGATGCACTGTTGATATAAGGGCCACTTTGCTTGTAGATGTCGCTGCACACACATATATTAGTGAATATGATAAACATATATGCATTTAAATATGGTTTAATCAGTTGCACATACCATGAACATCGTGTCTGTAGTTGTAAAGTTCTGTGAACAGCAGTTGTCATTGGCCTTCAGCTTCAACCGAATGAATAGGAAGATCGTGTCTAGGTGCTGTACAAAAGATGCACCATAGTTAATGCCAAATTTAAATAACCTACCAATGATACCAATTAAAAAAAACAAGAAGTTAAAGGTTAAAAATACTACTTTACCTCATCACTCAACCAATGTCGACACATGAACAAGTCTTTAAAAAATGACTTTGGTTTTTTTCCAGTGATTGTGTCCCACAAATCACTGCTCGTGTTCTTGTTAGTTATCCATCGCCTAAGTCTTTCCAACTCACTTGTCGGTATGTTCTGCATCGGATTGTACACATTTGCAGCATGAATTAGTGGTTGAACATTGTTGGAAACCTTAGGTCGTTTACTTAGGGTCGTAAAAGGAGTAGAAATATGAACGCTTGCACGCTTCTTACGTGCAACGCGAACATACAGACGTATAACTTTGAATGGTTCTATCTCCGTCACATCTGACTCCTCACAATCCCTAGTTGAAGTATTTTAGGTCGGTAGCTCATTAACGTTGGCACTCACCACAACCAAGTCATCGTGTTTGCTTACATCTTGTACTTCATGTTCATCCGCCCCGTAGTCATCCCTTGCATTTTCAACCATGACGTTGTACTTGGCATTTCAGCTTTGGGCAAATCTTCTTCCATCGTATGTATTATCGGTGTGCCCACAGCCTCATCCACTTTTTTTTTTTTCATTTTCTTCAACTTTTTCTTCATCGTCCTGTATTTAAAAAATAAAGTTTGAAAAAACATCCATATATTGTTGAACACAAACTTCTTTAAATGTATAATAAAATTGCATACCTGTTCCGATAGGCCAAGGCCTTTTAAGACCCTTGATAACATCAATTTGATCTCTGCAATACTGGATGTCATCCGCTCCATACTGGATGTCATCCGCTCCATGCCATTTTTCAAGTTCGTGACTCGCTCCTTTAAGTCCATATACTCCTTCGAAGTCATGGATTTGGACTTATGTTTCTTCTTCGAGCCACTTCTTTTCTTCTTTGATATTTTTTCTGGCACTTCACGTCCTGTCACATCCTCAATGGGAATGTTTGATGTTTGGCCCAATGAGTCATTGATACCCAAGAGGCAAGGGTGTGGCACTTGTTCGCCCCTAACCACATCAACGAATAATCTTTCCTCTTCTGTTGGCTCAAGGAACGCTTTAATTTTCATCTAGAAATTTGAGAAAGAAAAAAGTAAGTGCAAACAACATAACTAGATAATATAAGAAATGTAAGAAATTTATTATGTATATGTGATATACCTTTTGTAAGTCAAACACTTGACCCTGTATAACATTAGAGAATGGAGATTGCGTGCAAGACCACCGTAACATATGGGGGATCGCATCGTCACTTATTTTCTTCGCAACACAACCATTTATGGTTGATATTAATTCATATGCCCATACCTATGATACATAAGAAAAAACAATTATTTATAAAAGCTAAGCATGTAAAATTTATGTAAAATAATGTTTGTACCTGTAACGCATGGGGAAATCCAATGATAGTATATCTGTCCATGGTGCCTTTCCGTTTTTCCTTCGCCATGCTCAAGGCCTTTTTCAGCCCCCAAAGTGTACGTTCAAAAATTAGAGAGCCTCAGTCATAACTATTGAATGTAGGCCAATCATCAACGATACCCCATAACGTCGTGTCGACTTTGAGTTTCTTCTCTTTACCCAACAAACCCAATTCAAGTAGGTATAGTAAGGCCAATTTTACACCGTCCTCATCATCGCCTTCGTATTTCAAAAAAACATTCTCCAATTCACTTGCATAAACAGTAGCCTTATCTTGAAAAAACTTTTTCCGCAGTCTACGATTTAGTTTATGTTGGAAAGAAGAATTGTTAGGACTGCACCACAAGCCAGTTACTATATCAAACTCTAGTCATCCAAAGGTACAAACCTCTCATCCGATCATGAAACTTATGCAACTATCCCTATCCTCCTCCACTTCTCTCAATAATAGGTAGTGGATGAGTTGCCCGTTAAATGTGACATCTAAATCAAGGAATTGACCAAAGCGAGTAGATCTAAACATTTCTTGTTGATCAGGAGTTAGCTTGGACTTAATGTTCTCAATTGTCTTCCCAATGTGGGATCGACTGGTAACTTGAGACCGAAAGTGACCCGATGGCTTAATCAAGTACTTGGGGGGGTTGCTTAACGCCATGGATATCTAAAACCTAAAAATCAACAAGAATTCTATTGTCAATATTGGGACCACCAAGACATATTCAGAAACTACTTAATGGGTATGGCACAAGTGAAAGAATTCAAAAAAGAATGCATTTTGCATTCTATTTTTTTTCTCGCATGGTTCTCACACCTAGAATAGAATGCACTAAACAAGAATAAACAACCTAGAAAAGCTATACAGCACCCAAACATATTTAGAAACTACTTAATGGACATAGTACAAGTGAAAGAATTCAAAAAAGAATGCATTAAGCATGCTGTTTTTTTTTCTCGCATGGTTCTCGCACCTAGAATAGAATGCACTAAACAAGGATAAACAACCTAGAAAATCTATACAGCACCCAAACATATTCAAAAACTACTTAATGTATATAGCACAAGTGAAAGAATTCAAAAAAAGAAAGGAATTTGCATTATGTTTTTTTTCTCGCATGGTTCTCGCACCTAGAATAGAATGCACTAAATAAGGATAAACAACCTAGAAAAGCTATACAACACTCAAACATATTCAGAAACTACTTAATGTACATAGCACTAGTGAAAGAATTCAAAAAAAGAAAGGAATTTGCATTCTGTTTTTTTTCTCACATGGTTCTCGCACCTAGAATAGAATGCACCAAACAAGGATAAATAACCTAGAAAAGCTATCCAATACCCAAACATATTCAGAAACTACTTAATGTACATAGCACAAGTGAAAGAATTCAAAAAATAATGCATTTTGCATTATGGTTTTTTTCTCGCATGGTTCTCGCACCTAGAATATAATGCACTAAACAAGGATAAACAACCTAGAAAAGCTATACAGCACCCAAACATATTCAAACACTACTTAATGGACATAGCACAAGTGAAAGAATTCAAAAAAGAAAGGAAGTTGCATTATGTTTTTTTTCTCGCATGGTTCTCGCACCTAGAATAGAATGCACTAAACAAGGATAAACAACCTAACAAAGCTATCCAACACCCAAACATATTCAGAAACTACGTAATGAGCATAGTACAAGTGAAAGAATTCAAAAAAGAAAGGAAGTTGCATTCTGTTTTTTTTCTCGCAGACTTCTCACACCTAGAATAGAATGCACTAAACAAGGATAAACAACCTAGAAAAGTTATCCAGCACCCAAACATATTTAGAAACAACTTAATGGGCATAGCACAAGTGAAAGAATTCAAAAAAAGAAGGGAAATTGCATTATGTTTTTTTTCTCGCATGGTTCTCGCACCTAAAATAGAATGCACTAAACAAGTATAAACAACCTGGACAATCTATCCAGCATCTAAACATATTCAAAAACAACTTAATGATCATAGCACAAGTGAAAGAATTCAAAAAAGAAAGGAATTTGCATTCTGTTTTTTTTCTCGCATGGTTCTCGCACCTAGAATAGAATGCACTAAACAAGTATATACAACCTAGACAATCTATCCAGCACCCAAACATATTAAAAAACAACTTAATGAGCATAGCACAAGTGAAAGAAGTTAAAAAAGAAAGAAATTTGCATTCTATTTTTTTTCTCGCATGGTTCTCGCACCTAGAATAGAATGCTCGTAAACAAGGATAAACATCCTAGACAATCTATCCAGCAGCCAAACATATTCAGAAACTACTTAATGGGCATAGCACAAGTGAAAGAATTCAAAAAAAGAAAGGAAATTGCATTCTGTTTTTTTTTCTCACATACTTCTCGCACCTAGAATCGAATGCACTAAAGAAGGATAAACCACCTAGCAAAGTTATCCAGCAACCAAACATATGTAGAGACTACTTAATAGGCGTAGCACAAGTGAAATAATTCAAAAAAGAATGTTATTTAGCATGTTGTTTTCTTTCTCGCAGACTTCTCGCACCTCGAATATAATGCACTAAACAAGGATAAACCACCTAGCAAAGTTATCCAGCAACCAAACATATGTAGAGACTACTTAATGACCATTGCACAAGTGAACATTTTCAAAAAAGAAGGTTATTTAGCATGCTGTTTTTTTTCTCGCAGACTTCTCACACCTAGAATATAATGTACTAAACAAGAATAAACCACCTAGCAAAGCTATCCAGCAACCAAACATATGTAGAGACTACTTAATGGCCATAACACCAGTGAAAATTTTCAAAAAAGAAGGTTATTTAGCATGCTATTTTTTTTTCTCACAGACTTATCGCACCTAAAATATAATGTACTAAATAAGGATAAACCACCTAGCAAAGCTATCCAGCAACCAAACATATGTAGAGACTACTTAATGGTCATAACACTAATGAAAATTTTCAAAAAAGAAGGTTATTTAGCATGCTGTTTTTTTTTTCTCGCAGACTTCCGCACCTAGAATATAATGCACTAAACAAGGATAAACCACCTAGCAAAGCTATCCAGCATCCAAACATATGTAGAGACTACTTAATAGGCGTAGCACAAGTGAAATAATTCAAAAAAGAAGGTTATTTAGCATGCTATTTTTTTTTCTCACAGACTTCTCGCACTTAGAATATAATGCACTAAACAAGGATAAACAACCTAGCAAAGCTATCCAACAACCAAACATATGTAGAGACTACTTAATGGCCATAGCACAATTGAAAATTTTCAAAAAAGAAGGTTATTTAGCATGCTGTTTTTTTTCTCGCAGACTTCTCCCACCTAGGAAACAAGACAAAAAATGGAGAGAAACCATAGGAATCAAAGTACCCACCACCAAATCATAGCTAGACGTTCTAAAAATAATCATAACATGAATATAAATTAAAAAAAAAATACAACTTTTTGACTTAGTCTATGGTTTCTTGCAGTTTCTCGTACCTGAAAGAGAATGCACTAAAGAATGATAAACACCGTAATAAAGTTATCAAGCACCAATACATATCTAGACATTACTTAACGGCCATAGCCAAAGTAAAATAGTTAAAAACAATGGACTCATTTTGCATTCATTTTCTTTTCTCACAGTTTCTCACACCTAGGAAACCAGGCAAAACATAGAGAAAAATCATAGAAATTAAAGTACCCAACACCAAATCATAGCTAGACATTCTAAAAGGTTTTTATTTATTAAGCTCACCTGAAGGCTCTAACCTGAGACCTCTAAGCCGATATGACCAAAAGCCCCCAAGCCCTTACCAACAAAGCGGCCCTTTGGGGCTTAAATAAGTTTCTCACTTAATACACTTAGAATCAACTTCCAACCAAATAATGGTGCAGAGTTGTACTTAACTCATAATCAATCAAAAAAATCATTGGAAATCTAAAAACTGCATACTTTTGTGATTAAGCACTAATAAAATCGAAGGTCTTTCCATTTTGTGATTAAGCACTAATAGAATCGAAGGTTTTTCCTTTATATTACGAGTTTCTCAAATAATGGAAAGCAAATGAATTGTAAATAGCTACTGCAATCGAAAAATGTAAATACAGATACACCAGCAAGGTTATGGTTTAAGAATTTGGAGAGCATGAATTTCATATGTAAAATATCACCTAAATTTCGTTCTTAGGCTGATTTCCTTTAGAAGATGCTTCCAGTTGGGAAATGGAAGGGGTCGTCGTCGCAATCAGTCAAACTCGAGCCGTCGTCGTCGCAACCGGAGCAACGCCTATAGTCGAAATTGGAGCAACAACCACCGGGACCTTCAGTCGAAAACGTAGCAACCGAAACCAACTAGAATCGCAGTCCGTTGAACTTGCAGCAACCGAAATCGCAGTCCTTCAAACTCAGAGCAACAACCACCGTCGCAACCAGAGCAACGCCAGTTCGTCGAACTCGGAGCAACAACCACCGGGGCCTTCAGTCGAAATCGCATCAACCAAAACCTCCGTCGAACTCGCAGTAATCGAAATCGCCATCAACCGAACTTGGAGCAACAACCGCCGTCAATCGAACTCTCACCGGCATAGTTAGTCGAAAGCTCGTCTTCACCGTCAGTCGATAAACAACCTAGGCCTCTTCGATCGAGTGAGAGAACGTGAAGAAAGCAAAAAATTAGGGCAGAAGGTAATATTTGGGATTTTTTTTTTAAATAGACAAGTTGGTAATTTCATACCTTTAATAGTCTTATTTCTCTTTAAATTTGAAACCCATCCCAAATCTCTTTAATACCCTTAAAGTTGTCCTATTTTTAACAATTTCCCAAAATCTTCCACAGTAGAGTTAGGAGTTGGAGTTGATATCACCGATAGAGTTGGAGTTGATATCACCAAAATGCAGCAACCCGTATCAAAAAAATGCTTGAAAACCAGTGAAGCTGAAGATCAACAACAAAATTCAAATCGCGGTCTCCTTCACTGCGCTCACCTCGTTCTTCCATGGCTGACCTCCCTCGAGCTCGCAAACGTTTTTCTCTCCTGCAAATCCCTCAATGCCGCATCCAAATCCATCACTCTCCGCCGAATTCTCGACGCTTCCAGATCCATCGAGAACATCCCCATCCCTTTCCACAATCGAATCGACGATCGCCCCTACGCCTTCTTCATCTACACCCCCACGGCCATCGTCCCCAACCACCATTTCGACCGCCAATGCTGGGGCTCAGTTTCTGATTCCCAATCGGGTCATTTCGAGAGGGAATCGATGAATTTGGTCGATGATTGGGGCGGCGGTGTTTCTGGATGCGATTGTGAAAATTGTGGGGAGTTTGAGTTCCAATGCCCCTGTTCGAGCTTGGATGGGTTGGAGGATGTTGCTAGCGAGTGTGGGCCGCGATGTTCTTGTGGTCTGGAGTGCGAAAATCGGTTGACTCAGAGAGGAATTTCTGTTCGATTGAAGATTTTGAGAGATGAGAAGAAAGGATGGGGTTTGTACGCGGACGAGTTGATCCAAGAAGGGACGTTCATTTGTGAGTATGCAGGTACTCTCTTTGATGTTCAGTTTGTGGAATTGGTTATGATTTTGCATAGTTGTTCTGCATCTTCTACCTTAATCTGGTTGAGTGGCTGAATTTATTTTGAATGTAACAGTTAAAGGTTGAATTCCATTATTTTGAACTGCTGATTCGCTTGTTGGTAATTATATTATAGCTCGCTGAGCAGTCCACTTTACGCTATATATATTTTTTCTTTCTCAAGTCTTCATTGATTTCTTACAATCCTTAGGCTAAGTATGAAGTAAATTCTCTTAGACCAATATATGGGTAAGATCTCATTGTTGAAGTCCTGAACTAATGCTTAAGGAACTACTTATCTACTTTGCATATATTGAAGAAGTGAATTCATTTTGGAAGATTATATTCTAGTCAAGTCCCAAAGTAGTTATGTTCAAAAAAAAAAAAAAAGTCCCAAAGTAGTTAGCATATCAAAAAACAAAGCTCTCTTAAGCTAATAAAAGAATTAGGTCTCATTGTTCAAATAGTGAACTAATGTTTAAGGGAACTACTCATTTACTTTGTATGTACATAGAATAAGTGAATTTCATTTTGTAATATTATATTTGAGTTCCTATTTAGTCAAGGCCCAGGGCCAGAATAGTGATGTAGAAATAAATGCATTTTCAGTAGTGATTGATAAAATGCATATACTGAATTTCAATGCCTTCTCCATCAATTTGTTCATGACGTTAATCAATCAAGGACGAATAATTAATTGATGAAAACAATTAGATTTCTGGGAAAAATATGTAGATGATGTCTGTTGATCAGTATATTAGATTTGTGGTTCATGTAAATGAGCATGTGTTTGTATGAGTGTATAGTTGAGGAGATATTGTGTTTAAGCTCTTAGAGTACACTCCAGGTAATTGAAATAAATTTTCTAATGTGTTAAAGATCTCTAAACTTGCTGCAACTGAATTTTGCATCGAGAAGGTGAACTTTTGACCACTGGAGAAGCAAGAAGGCGGCAGAAAATATATGATGGACGTGCTGAAGGTGGACGTTTTGCTTCATCTCTTCTCGTTGTGAGAGAGCATCTTCCATCTGGAAATGCATGTTTTCGTGTGAACATTGATGCAACCCGAATTGGGAATGTTGCGCGGTTCATAAATCACTCTTGTGATGGAGGTAATCTAGCAACGAGACTGGTGAGAAGTGCAGGTGTTATGTTGCCTCGCCTTTGTTTCTATGCTTCAAGAAGCATATCAAAAGATGAAGAGCTTACATTTAGTTATGGTGATATCAGACTAAAGCATGAAGGTTTGAAATGCTTCTGTGGTAGTTCTTGCTGTTTGGGAACTTTGCCTTCAGAAAATACATAATTGATAATTCCATGAGTAAAGAATGGAATGGGAATGGGAAGGAAAGGAGTTGAGAGTAGTTTGTGTTCATTTCCCCTTCTATTTTATATTTCATTATAGATTGGATGAATGTGACAAATAATGATAATGTTTATTTTAGTAATTATGCCTAGTAACTATTGTGTTTTTCAGTAGGGGTATAGTTAGAGTTGGTCGAAACCGATAATATCTATCCAAATCGAACTAACTCACTATTGTTTAGCTTTTTACTTTAGAAAATTGAATCGACTATAAAGATAGTTTAAACCGATTGAATTGACTTAGATTTAATTAGTTGTCTTTTTTTGTCTTCTGATTTCAAACTTGACATCTACTTTTAAAGTTGAACATTGATTTCAAAACTTGATTCCATTGGATTTTTTTTCCTTCTACATTGATTGTCTTATAGTTAGCAGGAAAAACTGATGGAAAATCACTTCAATGTTATTCTTCTCCAAGCCTGATTCTACAGGCATTGGGTTGTCAATTGAAAACGAAGGTAAAGGGTCTCAATCATCTTTGGCGGAGCAACTCGTCGGCGAAGATGGTGGGCAACTGGCTATTTTCCTCGTCTTCCTCCTCTTCGATCGGTCGTTGGGGGAGGTGAAGAGGCTCTAAGTGATGAGGAGATGGGGCAGTCTCGGTTGGAAGGTCGTAATTGGAAGCAAAACTACTCAAATTGATCGCATTATGAGCGGAGGTGGAGGCGGAGACGGAAATGGAGGAGTTGTTAGAGTAAGCTGGCTGCAGCACTCCGACTTGGGGTGGCTGTGAGTTTTGAATTGCAGTTGCAAATGCCAACCTGCTGCTTATCAACTGAGTTTGAACCGACGCAAGCTCCGCTTGCAGAGATGCCACCTGAAATTGATAAACCAATGTTACAGACAATTGTTTCTAGATAATTCTTAGGGTAAAATGTGTTTTCTGTCCCTAATATTTGAACTTAGTTTTTATTTGGTTCTTGAGTTTTCGAAATTAACACTTTTGGTGTTTGTGATTTGAATTTAGTTTTATTTAGACTTTGAGATTTCAAAAGTGACTCGTTTGGTCTCCAAGGTTTGACTTTGAACATGATTTTTAATGGGTCCTTTAAATCTAAAATTTGTTTCTAAATGATTTCAAAGTAGAGTTAATGTTAATTGCCTTAATGGAATGATTATGTAATAGTTAACATATGTTAACTAGACTTTGCTTATTTGTATTTTTTAAATGGGTTAATGTTTGTTTTTATATTTTTTATATTCAGAGACCAATTAGAAACTAATTTCAAAGTTTAGAGACCAATTAAAAATTGAAGTCAAATAACATGTCACTTTTAAAACTTCAAAAACTAAATAAAAATTAAATTTAAATCTTAAAGATCAAAAGTGTTAATTATTTTGAACTATTATCAACATGAGGAAACTCAGTAGTTAAGGAAATATATCTTCATTTGAAGTCAATGGTTCAAAAAGACTATAGTGGTAATTTAACCTTATAATTGGTTCTAAATTTTAATACAATAGAATATGAATACAATACACACTCCTCAATCATGTTTAGTATATTATTGAATAAATTTTCAATGGTTATTGTATTCTAATCAATAAAATACGAGATTTCAATATAAAAATACAACATTAAGGCTCCGTTTGAAAATAACCATTTGGTTTTGAAAATTTGTGCTTGTTTTTCTAGCATGTTTCTACAATAGGTTTCATCTTCCTTAAGAAAACAATTGAATTTTTAGCCAAATTTCCAAAAACAAAAACAAGTTTTTGAAAATTATTATTTTTTAGATTTCAAAAGTTGGCTTCGTTTTTTTAAAACATATGTAAAAAGTAGATAACAAAATAAAGAAACTCATAGGTGGAAGTAGTATTTATAGGCTTAATTTTCAAAAACAAAAAACCAAATGGTTATCAAACAAGGCCTAAATTTCCTACTTTTCCAATAACGTATGAAAATTATTAGTAAAATTATTTCTAAATATATTCTATGCAAAATTAAAAGTCAATAAAAATAAAAAGCAAAATAAAAACAATTATTTGAAAAGTATTTTGAATAAGATCCTAGTTCTATCTCAATTTTTTTTTGTCAAAAAAAAAACTCAATCTTTTTTTTGGAGTTCAATAATTGCAAGGATGGGTGCCAAACAATCGACCTTTGAGATGATAATATGTGACTTATCTACTAAACTATGCTTGAATTGACAAAAAAAAAATCTTAATCAAATTTGACAAATATATATATAATATATACACACTTTTTTGAGAGAATTTTGACGAATATATATGAACTTTACAAAGGCTTATGAAAGATTATATTGATTAAAAATCTAGTTGTGAATATAGATAAGGTTATAAAAGATTTTTAAAACAAATAGATATATTTCTTTAACATGATTTATAGTACAACATTTTAAAACATATTATGCTATTCTTCAAATTCTTAATAGAAACAATTATACTCAATTGGTGGTTAAAAAAATTTATAAAGTAATAAAACTTTAAGGAACTTCTCATTTTAAACGAAGATCATGTCATGGTAAAATTTTAAGAATTGAAATCAATTTTATTTTAGCATATAAAAGATTTTAAATAGACCTTTAAACTATTTATGTTATTCTAAGCTTTTAGTCTATTGAAAGATAATGTATTATTTTCATTTCCAAAAGTTATTTATACTATCTTTTTTAGCACATGATATCACAAATGTGGTGATATTGGATTCATATTATATATTAAGATGACATATCCGAAAAATAAAAATATATTAATTTATATTTGTCATTACTTTTAATCAGTGGATAGTAAATTGATAAAGTATGAAATACTTTTTTTTTTTTGTGTGTGTGGAAAATAATGCTTAAAACTTAAATTGTTTTGAATGAATAATAAAAAAGTTAGTAATTACATTAAAGGGAGAAGATATTTTAACACATTAAATAAAGGTTGCATAAAGAGGAGCTAAAAAACATTTTCTTCTAAATCCTTGCAATTTTATTAAATATAGAGAATGATTGTGGCAAGTTGCAGAGAAGAACAAGGACTCAGTTGTACTTACTTTTTTTCAGTCATTATTTATAGAATCATTTTACCTAACTTTTTCATATTCCTTTTCGGATAAGGATTCAAAGAGATTTTCTTTTCTATTTAGGAAATAGATTTGAAAAAATATTAATCTAGGTCTGCAAAAATCCTTTGAGACTACTTATTCTTTGGGCACTTATAATTTTGACTTTTATCATGTTTCGAAGTATTTGATTAAGTCTCCAAAATTACCTTAATGGTCTTTGTATACATCACTATGAAAAAAGAAATTACTATGCACTACAACAATGGTCCCAATTCTTATTCAAGAAAAAAGAAAGATGATACTAATTTTAGTGCATAAGAAGAACGCATCAAGTTTTTGTTGGTAATTATTTACATATTTTTTTACTCCAATTTTTTTTCTTTTTTAAATCAAAGAAAAAAAAATCTTTAAAATTTTCATTCAAATGTATTATGAATTAGAATTTATTTCCAGATATAACCATAACATTTAAAAAATAAAATTAAACAAAAATTTGATTTTTTAAGAAATAAATTATTCAAAAGTGATATTCATTAAATTACTTGCATTTTTAAAAAGAAAAAAATGGTTTGAAATTGATTTTCGAGTACATTTTAATACTATATATTTATTTATTTATTTTAAGTTCAACCACATATAGTAGAGCATTCAAACTTCTGACCTCTTGATTGATGATATATATATTTTAACTAACTAAGCTATCATTAAGTTGACAAATATATTTCAATATTAATTTCTCTAGTTTTTTCCTAAGCATATGGTTAATAATTTAGGCAATATAAAACAGTGAATATTTTTTTAAAATCAATTTTAGCCAACTAAATTAATGCGTTTAAAGTATTACAAAAACCAATACTTAAAATTATCCAAGTATATAATTTATAAATAATTTTCCTTAAAAATTAAAAAATGGTTAAATTGTATTTTTAAATTGCATCGTCTCTTAACCCTTTTTTTTTTTTGAAAGACTTCTTAACCCTAAATTTAATTTAACCCCTGTACTTTCCAAAGTTTTATTGCCATCATTCTCATTTTATTAAAATATTGATTAAATACCTTCGTTATCGGTAAGGAAGTACCAACAAATTTACCAACGTCTTATCTATAATTTCACCTGAAAAATGTCACTGAAGTTCAATAGATATTATATATCATATTCAAAACATCATTAGCCCTAACTATTTTTTTCAACTAAAATAATATCTTAAAATCCAATCAAAATTCATGTTTCACAACTCAAGCGGCTTTTTACTTTCTCAAATTATATAAGTAACATGTAATAAATTATAGAATTTATTTCAAATATGTCTGTTTTTCACCAATAAAATTTCTTAAAAGACTAGTTTTCACCCCAGAAAAAAATCTTAAATATAATACTAAATTGAATCTAATTTAAAAAAAGGGAACGAAAAAAAAGACCTGTTGTTGTAGGGCAAGTACAGTTGAGACACAGCCATAGACAGGGTCGGAGAGTCTAGCCTGAGCCTCATAAGAAATGGTGACGACGGCGTCGTTTCGGCGGCTGACCGGAATATGCAGCAGCAGCTTCGACACGTTACTCGCTCCAAAGACCTTATGCACGGCGGCGAAGCGGGCAGCACCCTGATCGGAGGCAAAATGCGGTGCAAAGATGCAGCCATTGACGCATTTTCTTCTCAGAAACTTGCAGGCGCCACAGGGAGGCGGGGCAGCCCCGGTAGCGGTGGCAGAGTCGGTGTCCCTGTTGGCGGAGGAGGCACGCTTCCCAAGTGATTTCCGGCGAGGCAACTCCTGACCAGCATCAGCCATGTGAATGTGAATGTAAGCGTGCAAGGCATGCAATGCAGAAGGGATATATAGTTGAATTAATAATGTTGAGAGGGAATTAATATTTATTATTATATTGGTGGGATTTGTTTATAAAGAGAGAGAGAGAGCCACGTTAGTCTCGTGAGAGAGGTTGGCGAAAATGGGGAAGTTTCTTTTGAATAATCACTTCTAGAGAGAGAGAGACGTTACGAATGGGTTGGTGAAGGGAGGGAAATGGGAAGAGAGGGGGGGGGGGGGGGGTGAGATGCACGTGCAAAGGGAGTGACTTTCTCTCTCTCTCTCTAATATATAATGTTTAGTTTTCTTTCCTTAAAGGCAGATGATGATGAAATGACCACAAGATTTGTGCTGTCCTTGACGTGTGGGATGGACGATCATGGAGTTTGTGCAATTATTTTTTTGTTATATAAACAATAATTTAATTCATTCCATTATTGTTGTTCTTCAACTGGTCAAATATTAGTGTATCTACTTTTCTTTTATGATTACTTGTTATCGATTTTTCATTTAGTATATGGAGTCATAGAACTTTGTTTTGTTTGTTTAATTTCTAGTTTTGAAGGGATGACTAATGTTATATATAATTTTATATATGTCCATCTCATCTACTTTTTTAATCTTTATGATTTTTACTTTTCTTTTTAAGATATATGTTATTACATTAATTAATAATCAATATTTTATATTATTTTCTCACCCCACCCGTCCAAAATTCCACTTTTCTCTCCAACTAATCATTTGACTCTCTCTCTTCCCACCCATCCCTCCTCTCCCCTCGATTATGTCTCTCTTTCTTACTCTTAAATATTTTTCCTTTGATTAAAAAATAATGTGAAAGGTTAAAAATATGACTAGTTTAACTTAAATATGAAAAGTCTTTCTTATTTATTTCTAGAAATTAATTTTAAAACTTATGATCTTACATTTAATTAAAATTAATTACGGAATTTCAAAGATTTTACAACTTATTGATTTCCTACATGTATATAATGATCTCTCTTCTACATTTTTTTTTTACTAAAACAAGAGTTTTCTTCTTACTTTGTGCATTTTTTTTTTCAATATCTCAATTTCTCCTAAAACACAGGTATGATTCCTCCCATAGAATTTTTAGATTATTTTATTATTTTTATTTATTATTATTATTCATTGATTTATAATTTTTGTGTTAAATTTATTTATTTTTTTATTTTTGATGTTATTTTTTTTATTCTGACATTTTTTTATTCTACCACAAGGGTTTTCTTCTTATTTTGCCCATTTGTTTTTCGATATCTCAATTTCTCCTAAAACACAGGTATGATTCCTCCCATAGACTTTTAGACTATTTTATAATTAATATTATTATTGTTGTTCATTGATTTACATTTTTTTATTTAGTTATAATTTTGGTGCTAAATTTATTTATTTTTATTTTTGATGTTTTTTATTTTTTATTTTTGAGCGGTTGAATTAGAGTTTAGAGTTTGGAGTTTGAACAAAGCAATTAAAAAAGATTATTAATCTTTTTCACTTTTAATATAAATAATATGCTTTAATTTTTTTTTTCTTTCATCAAAATTTAATTTATGATTTTAAAATTTATAAAATATTAATTTTTTTATTTTTATTTTTTCACATATAAATAGTTTTTTTTACAATATGTGGAGTGAGAGATTCAAACCTCTAATCTCTTGGTTGAGGGTATAAGCTTTATGCTAGTTGAGCTATGCTCATGTTGGATAATGTGAATAGTTAAATGAAAAGAATAATGTGAATCGAAAATAAAAATATATTAATTAATGATGATGAAATATTTGAATAATCTTATATTTATCTTATTTTATCTTACTATCTTAAAAAGTGACTAATGTAGAGAATCATTTTTAGGCTATTTTGTCCAAATTCTAACTTTATAATTCCAAATGTGTCGTTCCTATTTTTTATTTATGTATTATTTAATGATTTTAAAGACTAGAAGATTAAATATTGTTTTTTTATTATAACAATTTTGAGCCCATTATATTGCAGTTACATTTTCAAGGCCACTAAAAGGTTTCCATGAAGACCACTTCCATGCTGTTAATGTATTGTAGTCAATAGTCAATATTATTGCACACTTTAACGTAGGTCTTGGTTATTATTTATTATTATTTTTTCTGTTAAAATAAGGATGCATGGTGTTTTTTTTTTTATCAGTTACTAAATATTTTCAGAATTGTTGTTACGGGTGATTTGAACAATATGATCAAACCCAAAGAGATAGAGGACAACTAGGGCCGGATGGAGATTCATCCAGAACTCGGAGTGAGATTGAGCCCAAGCAGAGAAGCAAGTGGGCCAACAGGCCCGGGAGGCCGCAATCAAGTCGGCCCTAACCCAAACCAGCTGAGTTAGTCCGAGCGCATGTGGGCGTGCACTTCGTATGTCCATGGCCCAATAAATTCGGAGGAAGCCCAAATACGACTCTCTCCTAACCCAATTCAGAAGAAGAAGAGGGAAATCAAGTCATCCTCATATAAATATCTCATTATAACTTCATTGGAGATAACTTCTACTCAATCCTCAAACTTTTAGCTTGCTACATGTACTACCCAATTTCAGTCTTATAGCATTTGGATATGCATTTGATATATGTGTTATTCGATTTTGAAATTTTTGAAGGAGAAAAATGTTTGGAATAAGATAGAAATAAAAGAAAATTGAAAATGGTAGAGTACAAGTGCAACAAGATGAAAAAAAAAAAGAAGAAATTGGTTTTTTTTAAGCATAATTTGAAAAAAAAAAGGAAAAAAATATAAAAGAAAAGAAACTTATGTGGGAAGCTTTTAGTAAATATATATATAAAAGAATTTTGTGTGGCTTCTGTTAAGCCACAAAAAGAGAAGATTAACGAATAAAAAAAATGAAAAATGAAAAGGTGGGGAAATGAGGTTTGTCAAGAAAGTTAGAGAGAGAAAGGGAGAAAGAAGTAAATAGAAAAGAGAAAGAGAAAGAAGAAGATGGTTTTAGGATTGATTGTGTAGCACTAAAATCGTCAGAAATGTAAGAACATGAGCATTTTCTAGTCTTTTCTGTAATATTTTCGATCTTTGCTCTGTTGTAACTATTTGAGTTTGCATATTGATCTTGCTTTATTAATTCTAGAGTTAGGTGTTAGTCAACTGACTTTACTCACCTACTCTATGGGTTTAGTCATCTCACATTTAACTATCTTAGAGAGAAGCTTTGTAGCTAAATAGGAGGTAAACTTTTTCTTGTTGTAAGAAAGTATAACAACATTCAATACAAAGAATTCTTGTTCTGTAAGAACATTTACTCTTGTCTCTTCCTTATCTCTTCCTCTGTGCATTCTGCTCAAACATTCTCAAATTCCTACTTGGTATCAAAGCTTAAATGGTTGATCCCTCTGTATCAAATCCTAAGGTTACTCCTCCCAAAACTGGTCTTATCGTTGACTTTGGGAAAGCGACCTCTGCAACTTCCTCACTGGAAAACCCGAAGGTTCATGTTGAAACATCGCAGGACAAGAATCGATATCTAGTCCGTTCTAAGGACTGTCCGGTTGGAAACCCGTCCTTCACCAACCTACTAAACCATGTGACTTCAATCAAACTGGATAAAGGAAACTTTCTTCTTTGGCAGAGTATTGTTTTACCAATTCTAATGAGCTACAAGCTCGATGGTCACCTCAATGGGAAGACTCCCTATCCAAATCACTCGATTATTCTTCCGCCAAGTGAAGATGAACCCCTGGGGTTAAAGATACCTGATCTTGAATATGATATATGGGATACAGTGAATCAACTGCTCATAGGTTGGCTATACAACTCCATGATGCTTGAAATTGCAGCATAAGTCATGGGGTTTAATACGACACAACCACTATGGGAAGCTCTACAGAACTACTATGGAATTCAGTCCCACTCACAAGAGGACTATAACAAACAAATGCTTTAACAAATCAGAAAGGGAAGCATGAAGATGAGTGACTACTTGACCACTATGAAAAGTACCACGATAATCTCGAACTTGCTAGATGTCTAATGGACATGAGGATTTTCATTTCATATGTTCTTGCTAGATTAGACGAAGAGTACAACTCTATTGTTTGCATAATCAGAAATCAAGAAATGTCATGGTTTTCCATTCAATATCAACTATTACTCTTTGAACAAAGAGTTGATCATCTTCTAGCTTGCAGAGCAAATGTGATAGTCAATCAAGCCTCTGTCAATCTTGTGATAGTTGAAAAAGGAAAAAGCTCAACTCTAACCAACACCTCTCAAAACACTTGAGGAGATATCAGTCATCTGGAAGAGGAGGCAAGTTTAGGGGAAGAGGTCGTTACTCACCCTATCCACAAAACAATCTACCAACCTATCAAATTTGTGGCAAAATAGGCCACATTGTTATTGTCTGTTATCACAGGTATGACAAGACTGAACCTGAACACTCTGCTAACCTCGTTACAAACCAATCAGTGCCTAACTCCAGTGCCAACTCTGTTGCTACGCCTACTGCCCTTATGGCCTATCTAGAAACTTTGAAAGACTCAGCCTGGTATTTAGATAGTGGAGCAAGCAACCATGTCACATCTGAGCTTGGAAAATTGAGCCTAAAAGGTGAGTCCTTAGGTATGAAAACCATTATGGTTGGTGATGACATTAAACTTCCTATTAGTGGTGTTGGAACAACATTCTTAAGCAACAAATGGCTGAAACTAGTTCTTAATAATGTTTTATGTATGCCATTAATTGACAAGAACCTTATTAGTGTTTCTAAACTAACTAAGGACAATGATATAGTGATTGAGTTTCATAACCTATTTTGTTTTGTTAAGGAAATGAAGTCCAAGGTGACTTGGCTTATAGGGGAAGCTTGAGCATGGCCTGTACCGCTTAGAAGAAGCACAGAGAACTACCTCGTCTCAATTTAAAGGGAATAAAGGAGTAAAGACTAAAAGTTTTCAGGGGGAAACTCCTTACCTAAAGACTTCAAGGGCTAAATGACGAGAAAACTTGACAACTGTTGGCAAATATGTTTTTTTGTGTTGTACCAAAGATGTATCGCACCAAAGATTGGGTCATCCTTCCTCTAGAATTTTCAGTCAAGTTTTAGCACGTTATAATAATGCTTATGTTAAAAGGAATGAAAAGATTGATTTTTGTGAGGCATGTAAGTTTGGCAAAGCTCATAAACTTCCTTTCTCAGTTTCTAACTCTCGAGCAACCAATATGTTGGATCTCATACATATGGATTTATGGGGGCCAACATCGGTGCAATATATTAATGGTTATCTCTATTACATTGCTTTTCTAGATGACCATAACATATACATTTGGTTATATCCCTTAAAACATAAAGGAGAAGCAAATGATGTGTTTCATCAGTTCAAGACACTTATTGAAAAACAGTATGGTACAACCATTAAATCCATTAGGAGCGATGGAGGGGGAGAATTTAAACCTATAATTTAGTTTGCTGAACAAAAAGGGATTATTGTTCAAAAATCTTGCCCATATACATATGCACAGAATGGTAGAGTTGAGAGGAAACACCAACATGTAGTGGAGACCTGACTTGCGCTGTTAGCTTAAGCTAAAATGCCCTTATCCTATTGGTGGGAGGCCTTTCATACGACAGCTTTCTTGATCAACAGACTACCTTCTCTAGTGGTGGACAATCAGTGTCCCTTCAAAAATTTAAAGAAGCAGACACCGAATTACAACCTCCTTTGAAGCTTGGGTGCAGCCTTCTTTCCCTACCTCAGACCCTTTCACACAGAGAAATGTGTGTTTATCGACTATAGTGATCATTACAAAGGCTATAGGTGTCTAAGTTCAAGTGGACGTGTGTCTCTCGACATGTTCAATTCAATGAAGAGGAATTCCCTTAGACCCAACTTTTCCCTCAAAATACTACTGCTGAATCAACACCTCTAGCCACAGGGTCTCTCACCTCTTGGCTACCTTTCCATTCGACCACTACCTCAACTACTTCCCTTGATAAAAATCCAGCCTTGTCATGACCGACACCTTTACCCCAGCCAGCCTCTCCCAGTCATTCCCCTCCTCACCATTCAACCACCCCATCTCCTGCTGATAACGCTCATTTATGAGTGTTATTGAGCCCTAAAAACTAAGTTATTTTCTTAGAAAGTGAGTGTTTAAAGTTATATTTCATGTTATTTAGGGCAAATTTAAGTAAAAACAAGTTTTGTATGTGTTTGAAGTCTTGATTTTGTGAAAATAAGTTTTTAGGTGTATTTAGAGTCATTTTTGTTAAGAAAGTGTTAATTTTTTTTGGTTTTGTGTAGAGGCTGAAAAATGACCCAAATGCACCCACATTCTGCCCGCAAATGAAGCAAGTAAAAAATGATCCAAGAAATATGCGACTAGTATGCGCCAGCATTTGAGAGCAGAAGTCAAATTTCAACTGTTACAAGAAAAACCCAAAATGCGCTCAGATATGCGGCCACATTTAGGCCATGTCGACAACAACACAATTGCGCCCACAAATGCGGTCGCATCTGAACCTTTTCGGCAGATTCTTTCAGATTCGCGAGATTTGTAGATAAAATCATATAGAATCAAATATTCAATCAATCAAATCTACGAAAATCAAGGGATATGATCGACCAAGCTTCTCCACACTGATCTCAGTAGCAAACCCTAGGCCTTAAGGTCTATAAAAGGAAGCTCAAGCTTCAGTTTCAAGAGAGCTCAGAGTTGGGAATTCTTCTTCATCCCAAAGTTCTATTGTTTTCTCTTTAGTTTCAGCCGCCACTCCGAGTCTCCCTTAAGCTCTGTTCATATTCCATTCAGACTCCAACTTCGAAAGAAGGAAGAGTAAGTACTTGATTCTCCTTGAAAAAGGTAGAACAAGTTAGAAAGGAAGAACATCTTAGGGTTCTTTTTGTTCTTAGATTTTTCCATTCAGTTCTATAAGTTTTAGGACTCGTACTTGTTGTTTATTTTATTTTCTAGCTTTGTAAGTTTCTGTTTTTCTCTTAATTCAAGTTTTAAGTTCTTTTGTTCTTTTTAAGTTCTTTTGTTCTTTCTTGGATTCATTCTTCAAAGTGTATTCAAGTTTTGGATATTTCAATGAATTGTGTTCTTTCTTCTATTTGTTTTCTTTTTATTTTCTGCACTTTATTTATTTCTCCGATGAGTAGCTAAACTCCTTGGAGGGGATTCAATCATGTGGATACCCTAAAAGGAGATAAGCAACCACCATGTGTTTCTTGTAGATTTGCTCAACATTTAGCTAAGTTTACTTTTAGTGAGTTTAAGTTTCATTGTTAGCTTAAACTAGCCATTTGAATTAGCATAGTTTGTGAAGATTTCAATACTGAAAGGGTTGGAATCGAAATGCGTTTTCCTAAAAGTAATCTAGAAAAAGAGCCTAGACATAAGACTTTGCTTTTTGTACCTAGACATAGGACAAAAACCTTTAAAATCATAAAGTTCTGTTTTTCATTATCTAAGCGAATTTAGCCATAGACATATGAGTTTTAAATTGTTTAGTCTCCTAAAGGTTCCTGGAAAAGGAGCCGAATAGGTGTTGAACTTGATTTACTTAGCTAAGTGTCGAAAAGGGTAGGTTGTGGGCGCATTTCAGCAGCATTCTGTTTGAACCATACAGAACTCGATAGAGTCAGTATGCGGGCGCAAGAGGCGGAATCTCTGAAATAGTCGAACCTAGTTGGACAATTTACGGGTGTATGGTGGGTGCATTTCCTAGGGTTGAACTAGAATTGAATCTCCTGCTTCTCATCTTTGTTTTTCTCTTACCTTTTTAGTTATCTTTACTTTTTCATGCACAAAAACCCTTAAATCAAATTTATTTTCTTGGTTACTTTCGGTTGCAACTTGTGAGCAATTGTGTTGTTAATTAGAGAGTTGTTACATCCATTCCCTTGGGTTCAATACTTGAAGTACTTCCATATATTACTTGTTTTGACAGCGTGCACTTACGCTCTGCTTTTGGCGTATAGCTGCTAGTTGATAGCATGTAATTATCCTATCTTATTTCCTATTATTTATACTAATTTTGTGATTATTTTGAGAGCTTTTATGCTCATTTCTCTTAATTTTGTAGAAACTGAGCGTGAGGAGCAAAACTGAGTGTTTGGGAGTATTTTGGTGAATATTGGAGCCTTTTGAAGCCTAATTAAAAATTTAAGAAGATAAAGATGTTATTTGAGCATAAGACACATTTTGGAAGATTCTACATCGAATCATGGTTCCAACGCATCGAACCGGAGATCATTCAGACACTCGAGCGAAGAGATATAGCAAAAATGGCCAGTGTTGTTTGCAGGGTAGCACTGTCCACAACTTCTCGATGCTATGATAAACGCAAAAAAAGCTATTTTTCGCTCAGAAACCAATTTTCTTGTAGCGTTGAGACGTTGCCTTGCAATTTTTTTATATAAGCATCATTTTGGGGCGCCGTTTTAGAGGCTAATCCGAGAGTTTTAGCCTTAATCTCAACTCCAAGTTAAAATTGAAGGTTTAGGGAGCAATTGAGCACGTTTGTGGAGCATTTTTGAAGATCCGGAGCTCGAGGGGCATGGAGATCATGTCGGGAACACGAGATCGACCATTGTTTGCTAATTTCTTCCTTTCCTTTAGTTTTAGTTTATGTTATGTGGTTGTAAATTAGGAACTTAGAGGTTTAATTGTATGAACATAAGTATCTTTGTTCCTAATACTTGGAGTTTTGATGTAGCCATTAGACTTGAGATTTTAATTAATTAAATACCTTGATTGAATGCTTTTGTTTCATTTATGCTTTTATGTATTTAATGCTTATAATCTCTTGATCACAGATTATTTGTTTTATTGGTCTGAATTTATGCTTGGAAAAGTCTGGTTTAGGCTAGAACTTAATTGCATGACTATTTGTAAATTCTTGCATGAAAGTGGAGAATTCTCTTAGAAGCCCTTAAAAGAAGTTGTTTAATATCTTGCATGCTATTAAAATCTAGATAGAGATATTAGATTTATAACATTGCATAAGAGTTAATTGTGCTTGAAAGAGTCAATTAATACCCTCACTTCTTGGCTTATGGAATATTTGCATGACAAATCTTGGTAGTTTTCGCTATAAGTCTAATTGGTGAAATTGATTCCCTAGGATATTTCTCTCATATTGTGTCTCCACTTATCTTTTGCTTTATAGGTTAACTCTTTAGTTTAGCTTGTTTGCATATGATTTCTTCACTAAATAAAGTTATGTGAGAGTAATTGCAGTACTTAAATGAACTAAGAAATTCAATCCATGTGATCGACCCTAGCCACTATTATTTCAAATTTTAGAGGTTTAGGTTTATAAATATATTTGATAGAGCTTTCGACAAGCTCTTTATCAATCAACTTGCATGTAGTGATTATATCCATGGAGACAACTTGTCCTACAGTGCATAAGAGTGCAACTCTAGGTCTATAGTGGAGGGACCTTAGAGTTAATGAATGAAAATTGATTAATTAAGGCCCCGTTTGATAACCATTTGGTTTTTAGTTTTTGGTTTTTGAAAATTAAGCTTGTTTTCTCTCAATTTCTCTACAATGGTTTTCATCTCCCTTAAGGAAGCATTTGAATTCTTAGCTAAATTCTAAAAAAAAAAACAAGTTTTTAAAAACTATTTTTTTTAGTTTTCAAAACATGGCTTGGTTTTTGAAAATATAGGTAAAAGGTAGATAACAAAACAAGTAAATCTAAGGGTGGGAGTAGTATTTATAGGCTTAATTTTAAAAAACCAAAAATCAAAAACTAAATGGTTATCAAACGGGACCTAAAGAGTTTAATTAATTAATTTTGTATCATTGGAGCTTATAATCTATAGGTCCATAAGGTCCCCTTGCTAGCATAGTAACATTAAAAGATCAATATAGTTGAAAGAAAAATTTGAAATGTTCAAATTAATATTTAATTTGAAGTGTTCAACTTAATATTTAATATATTAGATATATTAAATATAACATAGAAAAATATATTTATTGTATTTGATACATTAAATATTAAGATAATTAATGTATATTAGATACATTAGATAAAAGATATTTATAAAATTTGAATAAGATTCAAATAAATAAATATCGTAGGAGATTTGAATGAGATTCAAATAAGTATAAGATATATTTTAATATATTAGATATTAAAATATAATATTTTAATTATGGCAAAGATATGTCATTGGTCTCTATAAATAGGGCCCTTGGGTTGAGCTATTAGACATAACACACATCTCTTCAATAGAGAATTAGAGAATTCTCTCTAGACCTCTTCCTCTCCAATCCCTTGTGGATTTTCTTTCAAGAGGCTCCCACAAGCTTTGATCCTGTGTTCGAGTCATAGCCAGGAAGACTTTGTGGAGGAGATAAAGACTTTCCAGAAATATCTCCATATTTAGTCCAAGTAAGTTGCTTAATCTTTTTTTTTTTAGTTTAATTTTTCGATGTGGAGTGAAATGTTCATTCCTTCAATTTCCATCTTCCAAATTCTCTCATTCCCTCTCCTAAAAACATGATTTATGAATATAAAAGTTTGGACATTTTTGTTTAGTGTCCTCCTCCAAATAGACCTTCTAAAAGTTGACTATGGAAACAAGCTTATGATGCACAATTTACTTAGAGACGTGGGAAGAGAGATTGTGCATAAGGAATTTCTAAAAGAACCTGAAAAGCGAAGTAGACTTTTTGTTAATGATGATGTGCTCTATGTACTTGAGAAGCAAAAGGTACGAGATCTCTTATATGTTTTTCTTGTGAATCTCCTATGCCAGCTTCTTAAATTTTCTAAGTAAGATTCATATTCATTAGAAGTGCTCTAATAAAAGAAACTTTGCTTCACATGGAACTGATGTAATTGAAGGCCTATTTTTAAAGTTGTCAAAATCTAGCAGTAAAGTTTTGCATACAGAAGCATTTAGTGGAATACAAAAATTGAGATTCCTTCAACTTAACTATGCAGACATACAAGGAGATTTTAAACATTTTTCCCAAAAGTTAAGATGGATTTGTTGTCATGGATTTCCTTTAGAGTTTTTATCAGAAGACTTCAATTTGAGAAAGTCATACTTATTGACTTCGAATGCAACCATTTTACCAAATTCTTTTGGAAGGAACCAAAGGTACCTGCTCATGGTAATTGTGAAATCAACAATTTTTTAACTAAAGGAATGCAAAGGTTATGCTGCATACTCGATGGTGACGAAGAAAGAGAACTAGTGGAGGCGACAAAAGAGAACCAGCGATGGCGATTAATGCAAACGGACGCGCGACGAAAAAATGGCCAAAAGGGGAAGAGATGGCGTTGGCGCCGGCAAACCCACAGTATGGCGGACAATGATTGGCGACACGATGACAACGACAAGTGAAGAGCTGATGGAAGTGAAGAAGGGAGAGAAAACGGCGACTTGTTCGCGAAGAGAGGAGAGATGAAAGAAGGGATCAACGACACGATTTGAGAAATAAAGGAAAATCTAGGATTTTAAGAGCCTAATGGCGTCGGGAGATGTATACCTTCTGCCGTTTTGAATGTTGGGATTTATGCCCTAAAGTCTCGTAATTAATAATAATTTTGATTATTTTATTTGCAATATAATATTATCCATTATATGAAAAATCCAAAGTTATTAGTGTAATCTTGAATAGTATGTGGTTGACATACGAGAGAATCATGTTCAATAAATAACCTAAAGAGTCATAGTATATGGATAAGGTTGGGTGTCTTATCCTGGCAACATTATTGATACGACCCACTTCGTAATAGTTATAAATGATTTGATCTAAATCGTTCATGTGGAGACATGTGAGTGGGGGTATCTTATACAATGAGTTTGTATAAGACTGAACCACAAAATATTTGATCTCTCTTTATAAATCCATTAATTGAGAAGATTAATATTTCATCAAAATGATCATATGTGACTCAATCTTAATCTTAAGTGAGTTAACTCCTGCCTGTGAGAGTTGTCCTTTGATTTGCATGGGTGAGAGTGACTTTTGTAGCCAATTCAATATGCCTACCATTTTGGAGACTTGACCAAATAGGAAGTTGGGAACATAATCTCACAAGATGGAATTCACTCCTTCCCATATAGGGTAAGTAGATGAGTAGTTCCCTTAAGTGCTGATTTCAGGACTTGAACAATAGGGCCCCACCCTCTCATTGGCCCGAGAGGGACTTACTTTATAATTAGATTATAAACATATTGTTCATTAGAGGATTAGTGGTACTTAAGGTGTAAGATATAATTATAGGGGTAAAATTGACTTTTGACCCAACTATAATTACAAACAACTTGTGAAGGATCGACTTGCATGTAATGATTATATTTATGGACACAACTTGTCCTACAGTGCATAAGAGTACAGCTCTAGGTCTATAGTAGAGTGATCTATAGTTAATGAATAAAAATTAATTAATTAAAGAGTTTAATTAATTGATTTTATATCATTGGAGCTTATAATCTGTAGATCCATAAGGTCTCATTGCTAGCTTATAGTAACACTAAAAGATCAATTTAGTTGAAAGAAAATTTTGAAATGTTCAAATTAATATTTAATATATTAGATATATTAAATATATAAGAGAAAAATATATTTATTATATTTGATACATTAAATAAAAGATGTTTATAAAATTTGAATAAGATTCAAATAAATAAATATCGTAGGAGATTTGAATGAGATTCAAATAAATATAAGATATATTTTAATATATTAGATATTAAAATATAATATTTTAATTTTGGCAAAGATTTTCCCTTAGTCTCTATAAATAGGACCCTTGGGTTGAGCCATTAAACACAACACATATCTCCTCAATAGAGAATTGAAGAATTCTCTCTAGACCTCTTCCTCTCCAATCCCTTGTAGATTTTCTTTCAAGAGGCTCTCACAAGCCTTGGTCCTGTGTTCGAGTCATAGCGAGGAAGATTTTATGGAGATAAAGATCCCCCAGAAATATCTCTATATTTACTCCAAGTAAGTTTGTTTAATCTTAATTTTTAGTTTAATTTTAAATAAAATCAAAGACGATTCAATGTTTCCACTAGGGGTGATATTGGTTCGGTTTTCATCGGTTTTAGGCCAAACCATGAACTTCCAATCCATTCAGTTTTAGCATGAGAGGAACCGAACCAATGTCCAATAAAGGATAAAATCATTGGTTCGGTTGTCCATTGGATCGGTTCGATTTTTCGATTTTTTGATTTTTTGATTTTTGTTTTTTTTAATACCAAAGTTTCAGCCCATGTTTTAGTATTTTTCAGCCTATGTTTTAGTGTTTTGCAGCCCATGTTTTAGTGATTTTTTCCCCAAAATTTCTCAACTCTTGTAATCCAATTAATAAATAAAGATAATGACCAAACATATGCTATAGTTAATTTATACCTATCTAAATAATAACCATACATGTCCAAAATCAAGTTGAAACCATTTCTAAAATAAAGTTCACATCCAAACATATTAAACATTAAATATACATGTCCATTGTCCAACATATTAAAATACAAATACATCAAGTTTTAAGTCAAATTCTGTTCCACATAGTAGAGAAGCCAACCCTACAAAAAAAATTAAATTAAAATAATAATCAACCATAAGCAATTACGCAACTAAAACGTGAAAACTAACATATAAAAAGAAAAAAAAAAGTATACTAACTGATTTATTTTTCATCTCCAATTCTTCCTCAATCATCAATGGTTGTAATTTCACTACTTGCTGATTGAGATTCTACAAATCAAAGGGAATAAAAATATTATACAATACAATATAAATGAATAATAAAATTATTGAATCACAATAAATAAAATTTATTAACTTCTGCAAACTTTGCTAATTCATCGAGAGCACCGCCCATAAACTCTTCAATGCCACTAATAGGTGATGAGCGAATCCAAGTCTGTAAGCAAATGAGAGTTTCAACCATTGTTGGAGATAGAGTACTACGAGATGGATCAAGTACTCTACCTCCAGTACTAAAAGCCGATTCTAAGGCTACTGTAGAAAGTGGAATTGCCAATATATCCTTAGCCATCTTGGAAAGAATTCTATATTTATGAGAGTTTTGCTTCCACCAACCCAAAATATCAAAAATATTATCATCACCCCTCTCACATGTTTCAGAAAGATACCTATCTAATTCATATTTACTTTCTACATCATCAGCAGTATCCAAAAAAATCAGTAAAATCTAGAGCTACATCCACAATATCCACATATTTACCTTCAGTTTTATTTTTTAACAAGTTCACAGCTTTTTTATTTTCAACCTCACCTTCCATGTAATTGTAAACACTTTTATAGTCGAAAAATACGTCGAAGCACATATTCAACTTTCTTTCTAGTTTCAGTAACAACAACTGGATCATCATCTCCAAAGTAGGTAGAAAGGGAAAATAAAACAAACTTAAGCTTGAAACGTGGATCAAGCATAGTGGCAACATATAGAAGAAAGTTTTTCTTATCACCACTATTCCCCCAATACTTTTCATACTTTAACTGCATACTTTTTGTCATATTAGTCAACAAAATATTATCGGAGGTCAAATACACTTGAAGTTATTTCTGAATCACACAAATTTCACGAAAATATCCATGTGCTGTCAACGTTGAAGAACCTGAAATCCTCAATGTCATATCTCGAAAAATCTTTAAGAACTTTATAAACACGGGCATTGCCACAATCTTCACTCACTGTTGGCCCTCCTTTTTTTTTTCCTTTGTCCTTATCTTTCTCTTTATCTTTCACAGTCTCAGTCTCAATCCCACTCTTACTCCCACTTAGTTCTACACTATACTGCTCATCCTCAACCTCTAGTTTATCGAATGCTTTTTCAAATGTCTCAGCAACACTAAGCATGGTATATGTAGAATTCCATCTTGTTGGAACATCTAAAGAAACAAAACTCTTGTACGCTTTTCATTTTTCATACACCTTTTAAATGTGGCCAATCGAGAAGGTGAGGTTCTTACATATCTTACTGCATTTCGTATCTTCATAATTGACTCATGAAGCTCCTTCAAGCCATCATTAACTACAAGGTTGAGAATATGCGCAAAACATCTAACATGCATAAATTCTCCATTCAAAATATCCCCATTCCAATTTTTCACTTTTCTAGCTAAATACGATACAACACCATCATTAGAGCTTTCATTATATACTGTCACTTTTAGAATTCTTTCAATCCCCCAATCTAACATGCATTTCTCTAAACATTTTCCAATTGTATCTCCTCTATGATTTGCAACTAAGCAAAAGTTTAAGATTCGTTTATGATATATCTCCAATCATCATCAATAAAATGCACAGTAACAACCATATAATTCGAATTTTGAATTGATGTCCATGTATCAGTTGTTAAGCACACTCTTTGATTAGGTTGTGTCAATGCTCTCTTCAAATCTTTCTTTTCACTCAAATAAAGATACCAAATGTCCTTAGCAATTGTCATACGACCAGGCAAAACAAATTTTGGTTGAAGTGTATTAGTATATTCTCGAAATCCTTCAGCCTTTACAATTTTAAATGGCAACTCTTCCTTCACAATCAACCTAGAAAGCATCATCCTACATTTTTCTTGAGAAAATGTAGTTGCAATTATATTTGAACTACCTTCTTCCTCTTTAGGTTGAACAAAAGTTAAATTTTTTTGTTGATTATCATTCACCCTTCCAGGAAACTTTCTACACTTTGATTCTATGTGTTTCAACAAGTTTGTGGTGCCATTTCTTTGAGTGTCACATGCATAAGTTATGCCACAAGTTCAAGAAGGCTATTGGATTTTTTAATAAACTGATTTTATTAAAAAGGCTATTGGATTCAAATGAGGGACAAAAAGTTTTAGTAACTACTTATTTTAAGAAGAAATTACAGTGGGAAGACAAACAACAACTACAAATTCTTAAAGTTGAATAAACTGAATTGACAAAATAGAATCTGACTAGAAGAACAATTAAAGAAACTTGATTCACTCCTTGCTTAATCGACACAACCACACTTTCTTAAAAGGTAATTGGGTCTTCACCACCTCTAACTTTCGTCAAGGAAGGATTAAGCTTCAGAGCTTCAAGGGTCTAGAACGAACAAAATACAGCAACTAGATTCAAATGAGAACACTATAATGAAAGACTTTTCTTGCATGAGAAATCGTCCCCCCGTGCATCGTTTCCTTCCTTCTTATATAGGCTTCATGGGCTAGAGTTTCCATAATTGTTCATGTGCAGCCTTGGGTCAACTTGTCTTGTTGAATTTGCAGAGAAGAATCTCACAAATCTCCCAAAATCACGTTGATCCTGTAATTTGTGAAATCTCCAGATCTGTGTAGAAATGCAATTGCATTTTCCATTTTGGAATGCAATTGCATTTTTTGTACATACTCAAAAACCTGCGCAAAAACCAACTACTTTCATTATTCCAACAGACTTTTATGAATATTTCTAATAAAAACTACCTTTGGCTTGCTCTTTTCACTCACAGTTGATTCATCAAACTCTCAGGTGAATCCCCAGGTAGAGGCGTTCCCTTAGTGGTCAACTTAAATACCTCAACCTTGACAGGATCCTCCTTAGATAGAGTTTTTTTGAATTAACTTCTTCATTCATATTGGAATTTCAAAAGTTGAAAGTTTCCCTTTTTTTTTTCTTTTTTTTTTTAAATGTAATTTTAACGTAAAAGAAAGACAAGGTAACTTATCCAATTCCAGTAGGGAGACGTCAACTATGTTCTTTCATTTTGCACCTAGGTCTCGATGTTGGACGAGATTTCAGTCATAGTTGAGGTGCTTTGATCACAACGGGTCTTGCTTGCTTAAGGGATTTACATCTATTTCTGAAGGTAGAAATTACAGTTGCAATTTGTGTCACATACTGCATATTGCCATCCTTCATGCTCTCATTTATGCATTCTTCTTGATTTTGCATTTCTTGCAAGCTGCAATAAGCGAAAGCAGGGTATTCTAATATCTGGAGCACCTTGGATGTAAATTGCTGTGAAATTGCAACTGTATGGCTCGCTACAACTTCCTTTTTTTTGTTCCTTCTCTTCTTGAGGTGGTTCTTCTTTGATCTCTTCTCTCCCTTTTGGCTCCTTAATGTCGTCAAGTGTTGGAGCGCTTCTTGCTTCTACTGGGAGTTCAAGGTCTTCATGTTCCAATTCTGCTCTAAGTGACACCACCTCACGTTCTTTTTCTTCTTGTTGTTGTTTTGAAGTCTTTCCGTTCTCGAGCAAAATTCCTTGGGACATGTTCTGCAATTCATATGCAATTTGTTCCACCTGGATTTCCAAACTTCGTAGAGATGTGGCTTGACTTTGCATTACAACATCATTTTTTGCTCCATATTCCCTCGCTAGTTCTTCGATGCTTGGCTCTTTTGGAATCATCTTCCATTGCTGGAAGCACTGGTACTGATGTTGATTTGCAAAGCTGGGTAGAAATCCATAACACAAAGAATCAGGATTATAAGGACAATTATCAAATGAATGACTTCCTTTACAATAAACATAAGAAATAGAAGAGATAGGGTTAAAAGGAGCTATAGGATTTCCCATCATCAAAGTTTTCATCATGTAGCTTAATGATGAAGCTTGTGCGCTTAATGTTGCAATGATGTCTTCTTCCATCTTGTGGATTTTCTCAAGCAATCAACCCTATGTTGTGTCTTTCTGCTCTTGCAATCTCTCTCCCTCAACGAGCGAAATCAAGCTCCTCCTGCAATAGGAGAAATTGTTGCAATCTTCTCTTACAATTTTCTGCAAAAACAAAATTTTTGTTAAAACTGCCATTCCCCAGCAACAACGCCAAAAACTTGATCAGTGTACATGCAAGCGCACACGATCGAAGTAATATAAAATGGTATGTGAGTACCAAGTATCGAATCCCAAGGGAACGATGTAACAAAAAATATCGCTAAACAAAATGTAAGGAAATTGCAACTTAAAACTAAAAATTGCAAAACAATGTTGGGATGGTGCGTTGGTAAAACAAAATAATGGCATAATCTAATTTCAAGTTGAAGTGACAAAAATTGCAAAACTAAATTGCATAATCACAAAATTGCAATATTGAAATGATAAAGATTGCATAATTGAATTACAGAATCGAGAAATGACAATATTAGATAGCAAACTAGATAGACTTAGTAATTGAAATTGCAAAAGAAATTTGAGATAAAGATGGGGCTCAAGAATGTCATTGCCCTAAGTTGTAATTGCAAACCAAAATTACAATTCTAACCTATTCTACATTCAATTGTAAACCAAAATTGCTACTCCTATTCACCTTGAAATTAGATTTTAGAAGACTAAGTGAGTGACTTATATGTCTATAGTTCCTCTATCTTAGATAATTTGGCTCAACAATTTTATGGATTTTGGAGTCTTTAATCCCTATGTCTAGGATAAATAATTGGCTTATGTCTAAGCTCTTTTCCTCATCCCTTGTGTGAAATCCGCTTATCTCTAACCTCGTCCGTATTAGATCTAAGCTTGAGTCGCTACCCTAGTTGATCAATCTAGAATCTCAACGGAAATTTATTCAACACAAGCAAACAATTGAGATGTAGGCTTGGTTTTTGTTAGAATTTTGGCTACAATTACATTATTAGGGAATTCACATCCTTGAATGCCCTAAGAAGTTTAGCTCATATTAAAAGTAAAAATCCTACAACTAATTTTAGAAATTAAGTCCATACTAGAAGAATATATCAAAATGCTAATTACATCAAAAATTTAAAGGAATTAAAGACATTTTGCCATCTAAAATTGAATCCAACAAAGCTGAAAACTGAAACATGAACTTTAGAGAAATAAACCCACAAATAATGAATTTAAAGGAGACAATTATTCAAGCTAAAAACTGAAACTAAACTTAGAAAAAAAATTCCATAAAAATACTCATCAATTGTTTTATCAATCTAAACTCAATTCAAAAGTTTGATACAGTAGGTAAGGGGCGAAAAGCATGAAAAATTACATCCCAAATGAACTAAAACAGAAATTAAATTCATCTAAACTAAGAACCAGTCGAAATATAGAAAACTTGAACAAAAATCCATTTTTCTTCTTTAGATTTCAATCGATTCAACTCCCACTATTTCTAGGAAAGAATGAATCTTAACAATCCCAGTTTTCACTTGAATCGGACTAAATTTTTGAAGAAAAACAGACCCAAACAGCAGCAAACTTACTATAAAATAGAAAAGAAATAGAGGAAGAAAACTGCAGAAAAATAGAGAGAAAACCCACGAAATTAACCCCAAAAATGCCTCCAAAATCGATCTCCTTCTTCAATCATCTTTTCTCCTTTTATATGCCTTCATTAGGGTTGAATAATGCCCAAATTTCGTGCTCAAAATCCCCCAATTGAAGATTTTCGTAAGTAGATTTCTTTCATTTTTTGAATTTTTTTGCTGCTCTAGACAAAATTGCAGAATCACGAAATTGCAATTTTTGTTTTGCAATTTCTACATTCCTTGCAAACATGCTTAATTTTTTAAGAATCTTATCCCAATTGCCTTCATTCTTATTTCTTTCTTATTTTCAAGCAACTTTTAACTATTTCCAAATGATCTTAAGACAAAACAAGAATACTTTAAGTAATTGGGAGTTAAATAAGCCTTAATTCTAAGGCTTATCAACAATTTAAATCCTTCTGAAGAGTGGAAGACCTTGAAGCCTTCAAAAATTAAAATCTTCCCAAAGACTTCAAAGATTAAAACTTATTTGAGTTGTGAGAGAAAGAATAAAAGGACTATATGATAGAGATTTAATCCCACGAATTAAATTTCTCCAAAAATCTTGTCAAACATGCTAGATTATAGTAAATACTCCTGAACTTTGTACCTCGTTTCAATAACTTGAACTTTAAAAAGTTGCATTAATACCCTTGACCTTTCAAAAAATTTCAAAAATACCCTTACTGTAACGCCTAACAATTTCTAGTATTTTAAAGTTAGGAAAAATAGAAGTGTTGTTTAGAGAAAAGAAGAAAATGGGTAAAATTGGAATTAAAAGGTTGGAGTTAGGGTTTGTTGTTTTTTTTTAAAAAAAAAAAAAAAAAAAAAGAATCCTTGTTCTCACGCAAATGCACGTCTACCCCTTTCTCCTTTATCTTCTTCTTTGTTCCACGCAACACCGTCGATGCCTTCTCCGTCCAGCACCTTCTTTTTCCTTCAGTAGTGATCAAGCGACATGCAGGTGCCCAACGATAACCCTTGATCGACGGCAATCAAGACGCGCGATGACCCTTCCTCGCGACGGTAATTTCAGGCTCAGACCTGCAGACGCGTGCGATGGCAGCAGTGGGCTCGTGGATAGGCAGCGACGCAATGGGTCTTTCGCCAGCGACAAACGTAAGCGGAAAATCTGCATGACTTCGGCGTGTTCCCTCTCTGATACGAGCAACCTACTTCGATGATAGCAGTTTTGACAGCTTGATCTTGCTGACGCAAGTGAACTACTTCAGTAACCTGTCTCTCCGACGCGATTCACAGAGCCGTTAGCATAGACAGATTGTGGGTTTGTTTACCCACACTTTTCGGCGAGAGTATGTCGGTGCGAGGTTTCCATTTGTGAAGTTTAGCCCAGTTCAGAGTAAAAACCAGTAAGAGTTTAAGTCGTTTGTGGTTAAACAATGAGAAACGCTCCATTTTTTGTGGGTAAGTGTTCCGCCAATGATTCGAAGTGATTTATGGGTTTAAAATTGAATTGCATGGCTGATTTGGTGATTTGAAACTAACCCACAATGTTTTGGATTTTATTCTAGAATACCCATTACGTTTGGACGTTGAGTTGTCGAATTCAGATAAATTTGACATCAAATTTAGCAGTTGAAAGTGCTGTTTTGGGTAAGTTTTATTGGGTAATTTTCATCTCAACTCGATTGAACTCATGGTTGGATTTTAAAATAGTTTGTTAATTATTATTAGGACTTTATTTGGCGATTCGGGATTAGGTATTCAAGTTTTGGGCTTTCGTGAATCTTGAAATCATTTGGGTAAGTTCTCTAGCCCAAAGGACTATGTTTAGATTGTTGTTGGAAGCATTTTTGCAAGTGGTTTTGGAAGTTTGGGTTAAATTATATGTGTGTGCAAATACTAAGCGTTGTCCTCTTTGAAAATTGTTTTAGGTGGCACTAATAACTTCTAAAGGGAGTTTGGGGTGCTTTGGATGTGCCTAACTATTGTCGCTTAAAAAGAGTAAGTAGCCTAATTAGATAACTCCCTAATGCTTTGGATATGGAGTTCATGGATTTTGTAATGCATGTATGATTGTGTGATTATGAGTATGTTTCTTTTAAGTTTGTGCTCGGGCATGTTGGTCATGGGATGACATGCTTAGCAAATTTCTCCAGTGGAAGGCTTACTTTGTTATACTTTAGCATGGTGTTTAGAAGGGGGGGGGGGGGGGGGAGGTTTGATGACTGATTGTGATTGGTTTTCAATATCCATGAATCTTAATATGGTATTCAGAGGGATCACAACGATGTGTATGTTTCTGTAAGAAGTCAATTTGGAAGAACTTGTTAGAACTTGGTTATGAAGTTGAGCCTTGGAATGCATGGATGATTATGATTGTGGTTTCTCTATAAGTATGAATGTATGGTTTGTTGATTTACACTGAATGCACATAAACATCAGATTGTTTGAGACGTTTGGACAACTGCAGAATTTGGAATGCTTGAGCTATTGGACTGATTGGTTAAGTAGTGTCTACTTGAGATGTTTGAATGTTTGACTTAGTACAGCATGCTTGAAATACTTGAATGGTTGGCTGGGGTTTATCTTTCTTGAGATGTTGGATGAGTTGACTGCGTGCAGGATGCTTGACCTGTTGGGTTGGTTGGTTGACAATTTAGAACACCTTAGAAGTATACAATGTTTGAGATCATTATCCATATTTTGTGTGTACAGAATGATACAAGATGACTTTTCATGTTTAACATGTTTTATATGGGTTCGAATGTAAGAGGAAGGATAATGAGCGTTATGATTTCTAACGTGTTTAGAGGGTTAAATTTTAGGTTGAACTATTTGGGGCTATATGCCGCTAGCATGCATAGAGGCCCAGGTTAAGTGAGGTTCTTGTTTAAGAATATTGTTAAGCTTACCTATGAGTTTATGCTTGAGGTTCATGATTTGTGATTAGGGTGAAAAGTCACGTTTTGCGATGTTGTTGTATGTCGATGTGTGGCCCTGAAATCTTTGTGTGGTTAATGAACTTAATCGCAGGGCTCTAGTTATCCTGATCTTGTGTGTTGGTTACAAATATGGTTATATGGTCTTGAAACACTATTAAGGTTAGCGAATGGCTTAGAACCATTAGGCTATTAACACCTACTACCCTACCTAAAGCATGCTTGCCTAGGATGTTTATGAGATATGCTAGCTAGTGGGTTTTGTACCATGATATGTAATGGCATAGAGGGTGTGTCCTTCATTGCAGAGACTAGCTAGTGAGTTGTGTACCCTGATATGTGATGACATGGAGGGTGTGTCCTTCATTGCAGAGACCAGCTAGTGGGTTGTGTACCCTAATATGTGTTCGCATGGTGTGTGTGTCCTTCATTGCAGAGACTAGTTAGTGGGTTATGTACCATGTTATGTGATAGCATAGAGGGTGTGTACTTCATTGTAGAGGCTAGCTAGTGGGTTGTCTACCGTATTGTGTGATGGCATGGAGGGTGTGTCCTTCATTGCAAGTGCTAGCTAAAGGGCTGGTGGGCCTTTGAGGTGTGGGCTTGAGGATTGTGTTCCTACTTGCCATATGCTAGCTGGAGGGGTGAATCCTTGTTGATAGGAAGCATGACTCTAGGGTATATCAATGAGGCAATATCGTAGGTGGGGGTGGGTTACGAGGTCACTTAGCCAAGAGAGTGTAGAACTTGAGTAAGATCAAGAAACTTTGTGGTTTGTGGTTTGTGGTTGTTGGTTGGTTTTTTTTTTTTTATGGTGTTGTGAACCTTTGGACTTTAAGTGAGGCTACTTACTGAGTATTTTTTGTTGGGATTTATGCCCTAAAGCCTCAAAATTAATAATTTATTTAATAATGAATAATAATTTTGATTATTTTATTTGCAATATAATATTATCCATTATATGAAAAATCCAAGGTTATTAGTGTAATCTTGAACAGTATGTGGTTGACATATGAGAGGATCATGTTCAAGAAATAACCTAAAGGGTCATAGTATATGGATTAGGTTGGGTGCCTTATCCTAGTAACACTATTGATACGGCCCACTTTGTAATAGTTACAAATGATTTGATCCAAATCATTCATGTGGAGACATGTGAGTGGGGCTATCTTATACAATGAGTTTGTATAAGACTGGACCACGAAATATTTAATCTCTCTTTATAAATCCGTTAATTGAGAAGATTAATATTTCATCAGAATGATCATATGCGACTCGATTTTAATTCTGAGTGAGTTATGAACTCCTGCTTGTGAGGGCTTGTCCTTTGATTTGCATGGGTGAGAGTGGCTTTTGTAGCCGATTCAATATGCCTATCATTTTAGGGACTTAACCAAATAGGGAGCTGGGAACATAATCTCACAAGATAGAATTCACTCCTTTCCATATAGGGTAAGTAGATGAGTAGTTCCCTTAAGTGCTGATTTCGGGACTTGAACAATGGGGCCACACCCTCTCATTGGCCCGAGAGGGACTTAGTTTATAATTAGATTATAAACATATTGTTTATTAGAGAATTAGTGATACTTAAGGTGCAAGATGTAATGATAGAGGTAAAACGGACTTTTGACCCAGCTGTAATTACGAACAACTCTGAAGGATCGACTTGCATGTAATGATTATATCTATGGACACAACTTGTCCTACAGTGCATAAGAGTACAACTCTAGGTCTATAGTGGAGTGACCTATAGTTAATGAATGAAAATTAATTAATTAAAGAGTTTAATTAATTAACTTTGTATCATTGGAGCTTATAATCTGTAGGTCCATAAGGTCCCCTTGCTAGCTCATAGTAACACTAAAAGATCAATTTAGTTGAAAGAAAATTTTGAAATGTTCAAATTAATATTTAATATATTAGATATATTAAATATAAAAGAGGAAAATATATTTATTGTATTTGATACATTAAATATTAAAATAATTAATGTATATTAGATACATTAAATAAAAGATATTTATTAAATTTGAATTGGATTCAAATTAGGAAATAAATGTCGTAGGAGAATTTTAAATGGTTTGAATAAGATTCAAATTGGTTGGATAAATATATTTTAATATATTAGATATTAAAATATATTATTTAATTATTTTCCCTAGACCATTATAAATAGAACCCTAGGGGTGAGCCATTGTGCATTTATTCTTCACAACACACATCTCCTCAGTAGAGAGAATTCTCTCTAGACCTCTTCCTCTCCAATCCCTTGGGGATTTTCTTTCAAGAAGCTCCCACAAGCCTTGGTCCTGTGTTCGAGTCATAACTAGGAAGACTTTGTGGAAGAGATAAAGACCCGCCAGAAATATCTCCATGTTTATTTCAATGTAAGTTTTTGCTTAACCTTGTATATTTTGTGTTTAATTCTAAATAAATCAAAGACGATTCCAATGCTTCCGCTGCGGGATGAAAAGTTCATTCCTTCATTTTTATACTCACCCATGCCACTCTTTTTGTTCTTTTGCAGATGATTCCTAGACATGTGAGGTGGGTGGCGAGGGCGTCAGCCTGACAAGGCTATGGAGATGGAATTGAATCCTAATCCCTAGGATTGTAGAAATTACCTAGTTGTTTTTGTTTTCCTTCATTCTAGCTGTGGTTTGGTTTACCTTTACTCTTTGCAACAAAAATTGTCTTTGATTTTAAATGTATTGCAAGTAATGTTTTGTTTTGAATCGAGATCTCGAAATTGTTGGATCGGTATGGCAACCCTAGAAGGGGGGGGTGAATAGGGTTTAATAAAAAAAATTTCCTAAGTATGCACAAATAATATAATTATCAAACTTTTTATAAACAAATAAAAATGATAATTAATACAATATATAAAGTATGAAAATTAATTCAATCTAACACAATAAACAATTAAGAACAAATTAAAGCTGACATTGCTACAATTAATTTGCAAAAGTAAATGAGAAAGAGTTAGAGAGGATGACACCGTAATTTTATAGTGGTTCGGTCAAACTCGACCTACTCCACTCCCCAAGCGCCTCTTGGGAATTTGAATAAAAACTTTATCGACTCTTTCTACGGATTAGAGCCCAACCGCTACAACGCTCTTTTTATGAGTTCAAGAGCAAACTCGATCGTTTCCACGGGTTAGGATCAAACCATTACAAAGTTTGAAGAAAATAAAGAACACACTTAAGAACTCTCTTAATAGAGTAGATTTGCAAATTTAATTCTCACAAATCAATCCTCACAACACAATAATTCTCTCTCAAGAATAAGATGAAAAGAAAAAATTTAGAGCTTGGAGAGAGCAACAATGTGGGCTTTTTGAGATTTTTGGAGTTTTGAAAATTGTAAAACTTGTTGTGTAATTTTTGGAGAAGAATATGGTATAAAAAGAGAGGAAAAAGAGGTAAAAATCAAAATTTAATTTGGACCATTAGATTGTGGTAAAAGTAAAATGAATGGTGAAGATTAAAAGAAAATAAAAAATAAACAGTAAATAATAAATATAATATATAATATAATAAAAATTATATATATATATAAAGTGACCAACAGTCACAATGATTTTTTTTTAAAAAAAAAGAACAGGCTGTGGCAGCAGCATTAAATGCTGTCAGGAATTTTTTTTTTTTTTAAAAATTTAAAAACGGTTAGACACATAACAAATAATATATAATAATATAAATTTTCCTTTTTTCTTTTTAAACAAACAGAAATCCCACCAAGTGTCACTTCCCCATAGCTCCATGTGTCACTCTCTAAATGGTCCATAATGCTAACTCAGCTGCCACATCATCGCGTCGGGAATTTTTCGTTCAAATTTGTTTGGTCCATAACTTCTTCGTTTTAACTCCGATTTGAGTGATTCAAAAGACGTTGGAATCGTTATTTCGAGCTCTACACTATGGACACTTAAAAACACTAAAATTGTTAGTAATTAATAGCAGGTTTGTTATCATCAAAATATTAATTAATTAATTAATTAATTAAAATTAATTAATTTGATATTAAGGGCCAAAAAGCCAACAAAAATAAAGTGGACTTATGAAACATTTTGTATTTTGGTTTGAAAGGTTTTGTTTTGAGTTCCCCTTCGTGGTTAAAATCGTTGGTTGTGTAAGTGTGTAGTAGCAATCCAGGTTGCGTCATTACACTTACCGTTAAGTTTTTTATGAAAAAATTTATTCTTCTTCTTCTTCTTCCTCTCTCTGTGCAAATTCTTCCTCCATGAAAATTAATGAGGAACTTTGCTTACAAAGACTATGTGCAACAAAACCGGACGAAAACAAGGTATGAAATCAAAATCAAGCTCTCTCTCCTTTGCTCATAAAGGCTATGTGCAATTAAATTGGTCATCGACTATCCTATCAATAATATACCCTCATCCTATCCTTTTTTTTTTTCATCGGGTTCTATAACACATAGCCTTTATAAGCAAAGCTTCTCATTAATTTCATTGAAAAAGAACTTACAGAGAGAGAGAGATAAAGGAAAGTGGAAAAAGAAGAATAAATGTTTTCCATCCAAAACTTAACGGTAAAGATAGTTTTCAAACTTTTTGGAAGGTCAAGAGTATTAATGCAACTTTTTAAAGTTCAAGGGTATTATTGAAATGAGGTACAAAGTTTAGGAGTATTTTCTATAATTTAGTCTTTTTTTTAATAACTCAAACCAGCGCCATGTGTCCATATATGAAATGGTTCATCGCCTGATTTCCCACCACATGGAAATGGAAATGGATCGTTTCGCCACGTAGGATTTTTTTTCTTTAATTTTGTTTTGGTCATAATTTCTTCATTTGACGTCTGATTCAAGTGATTCAAGATGCATTGGGATCGTTGTTTTGAAGTGTTGTTTTGAGCTCTATGTTATGGACACTTCAACACACTATAATTGTCAATAAATAAAAGAGTAAAACTTAGGTGCTGGCTGGGCTGCACCCATCTTTTGCAGCCCAGCCACGTGGCATAATGTTATTGGATGTTTATTTTTTTTAAAAAAATCAATTCTTGCTTTCCGTTTCTTATTTTTCTTTTTTTTTTAAGTTTGCAAATGCAATGAAATTTAACCTTTTTTCGTCTTCTTCCCTGGCTTCTTCACTTTCTTCTTTCTCTCTCCTCCCCCACTGCCATGTCCCTTTCTTTTTCCCCTCCGACGACCCACCCCCAAACGTGAGTGAAACTTTCTCCATCCCAAAAACCCACACCTCCATAAACACCCTTCTCCATCCCGACTCCGTCGTTCCAGATCTGAGATATAGGATCTCCATGATTTTTCCATTCCCTGTATTCTAGGATATAGAATTAGAGCAATTTGTGGGATTTCTTTACTGCAATTAGTTGGATTTTCACCTTCTTTTTCAGTGCATACTCCTCTTTCTTCAACCTAGAATTCTATCTCTCCTTCAAGTAAATCTAAGGGAAGAAGACAGAGAAGAAACGAAAAAAGAAAGGGACATGGCAGTGGGGGAGGAGAGAGAAAGAAGAAAGTGAAGAAGCCAGGGAAGAAGACGAAAAAAGGTTAAATTTCTTTGCATTTGCAAACTTAAAAAAAAAAAAAAGAAACGGAAAGCAAGATTGATTTTTTTAAAAAAAATAAACATCCAATAACATTATCCCACGTGGCTGGGCTGCAAAAGATGGGTGCAGCCCAGCCAGCACCTAAGTTTTACTCTAAATAAAATTAGGTTTGTTATCATCAAAATATTAATTAATTCATTTGAGATTAAGAGTCGTGAAATTCTCTTTTCAATAGTGAGACTGAGACAATTGACGATGGATTCTACGAGTTAAGATAACCTTGAATCATTCCTTTCAGAGAGACAATGTCATATTTATAGTTGTAGATGTTTTTCTCGTCTCACAATTACCTTCATTTGGAATCGTAATCTATTGAAGATGCATTTTCTGAGTAATTGGGATGGTTCAAAAAAGTGAAGAATGATAGTTGATCAGAGCTTTGTTGAGGAATGATATTGGTATAAATGATAGAAAATAAAAAAAGGTACCCAATATCTTGAATAAAGATAAAATTAGTAGATTTGGAAAAGATTTGAAAATTGATAGATTAGGAAAATAAGGTAGAATTCAACACATTTAAATTTCCACACATCTAGAAGTAGACGAGCCACATTCGGTTAGAAAGGACTGAGATTTTTTCTTAATCTTTCAGTTTTTTAGTCATTTTCTATTAAAAAAAAAGGGTTGACTACGCAAATGGCCATTTTTTATTTCATGTTTTGAAAAATGGCCGAGCCATCTTAATTTTTTAAAAATGCCCAAATCATTATTCATAATTTTAATTAGTAATTATTAAATGACCAGACTACCCCTAACCACTTTCATGACTAAGATTCCATAATTATCGGGTAATTAAATTTAATTTTAAATTAAAATCTAAATTTGAATAGATAAATTCGGTAATCTAAACAACAAAAGTTGTTAGGATTCATAAACCAAACAAAAATTTAAAATTCAAACATATTATCTACAATTCAAACAAAAATACACAATAATTAAAAATTGATTGCATAACAAAAAGATTAAAAAAAATAGTTAAAATAATAGATTAACAAACCAATAAAATGACATGCAATATGAAATACTAAACTAACAAATAAAAGTAATCCAAAAATAACGAAGATTGTCGTATTTACACATTTTTTAAAAATATAATCCGATATTTTGAGAAGATACAAGGTACAAATATAATAAAATATAAATAGATTTGGTTTCTTTATTCTATAGTTTAAATTAGATAGTTTGTTATACCTAAACCTACCATTGTCATCTATCTCTTAATCTGTGTATGTGCATGAAATAAATATAGAGTAAAAATTAACGGAATAAAATAATTACAGAGAAATACACCGTACATAAAAAAAAATAAAAAGTTCGAACACTACCACGAACTCATCTACCTCTTGAGTTGTGTATGTGTATGAAATAAATATAAAGTAAAAATCAACGGAACAAAATACCTACAGAGAAATACACTATAAATAAAAAGTACGAACACTACCACGAACCTGGATTTTTATCAATAAGAGCAGCAGAAATAATAAGCGAATAGAAGGCTGCAGGTGGAAATAGAATCCAAGGCAAGTTCACGACCTCTCTATGCTTGTCTTGGGGAGAGAAAATCGAAAAAATACCGATGACTTAAGATTCAGAGAGAAGAGAGATGATGATTGTCTTAGGGAAAGAGAATTTCAGAGAGTGGAGAAGGAAGAGACTGAACAATTATGCACATGAAATTGGCTTGTGCAGCAGCGATGGTTATCGAAAAAATACCGATGGCTTAAGATTCGAAGAGAGGATAATTGTCTTGGGGAGAGAGAATCGGAAAAATAAGTATAAAGATACTAACTGTAATGTAAATCTTTCAAAATACAAATTAGATATAGTTTAAATAAAATAGGAGAGAGATATTTAGATTTGAAGAGAGGATGATTGTCTTGGGAGAGAAAATTTCGGAGAGAGGAAGATTTTCTTGGGGAGAGATAATCAGAAAAATAAGTATAAATATAATAACTGCAATGTAAATCTTTCAAAATACAGATTAAATACAGTTTAAATAAATAGGAGAGAGATTTAGTGTACGAGGGCAAAACAGGAATTTGAAAAAAGAAACGTCACACGTGCACCTCACATGTGGCCATAATTAAAAAGAAAAATCGGATGACCATTAACCAAAACAACCCATTCTTTTTAGCCATTCCTAGAATTTTCTCAAAAAAAAAAACTCAAAAACAAAATTAAACATTTTAAAAGTTACAGAGAGAACCAACTTCGACCGAAATGAAATTTAAACCAAAATGGAAAAGACCTCTTAGCCCAGCCCACATGCTAAAAGAACGAAGAAAAAAAAAAGGAAAACTAGCAATACATGTTAACCCAGAGGTTCAGTCATTAACTCCAGCCGCCTCGCCTCCAACTCTCGCTCTCATTTCACTCAACGGCGACGCCACCGGCAGCCGGCGGCCAACTCTGTCTCTTCAACTTCTCCGGCTTCCTTCCTCCGGCTGCCCCGTCGGACCCACCTTCTACGAATTGAGCAAAATCGGTCAAATACTCCTTCAGATTTCTCCACTAAAACACTCCCTTAACCCCTTCCGATCATCCCTTTCCGCCCAATGCTACGCTTCTACCACTCCCCTACTCTCTCCAGAGTCCTCGTCCTCCGGCGGTTTTCCTCCGCCGCCACCGCCACGGCCCCGGCTATCGATTCCGATCTCGAACCTTCATTTTCGTACTTGGAGGGTTTTCCAAAGCCAGATCCCAAGTACGCTGAGACAATCCTCGCCATTCCGCGCTCCATCTCCGGAAAAAACATTTCCGCTAAAGAGCGCAAGGTTGGCCGCACTCCAAGCATCGTATTCGAGCAAGAGGACGGCCAGCATGGAGGAAATAAGCGTCTCATATCTGTACGGACTAATCAGATTAGGAATCTTGTAAATCATCTCGGCCGTTCCTTCTTCCTCTCCAGGCTTTTCGATCTTGAGGTTCGGCCCGAGTTCGAGTCCGAGGATTTTGTCGAGAAGGTTCGGGTTTTACCTCGGAAGGTACTCTATTCTATTAACTTGTTTGTAAATTTCGCTTAGGAATTTATATGAAATTTCCAACTTATTGAGTTTGGGAGGTGATTTATGAGGAGAATTAGAAGAATGCTGATTGTTTTATGGGTGGAAGGAAGGACTAAATTGAGGGGAGAAAGATTATGTGTTGTACATTGGAATTCACATGTGTTCACCGTAAGAAATTCCATATGCTTAAACGAGAAGCCCATCTCTTTTCTCCTCTCGCTTTATCTGGTCCGAATGGAGCTGAGAGCATTATGGGCTTCTACTTTTAAAACTGTACTGTCATGATCATTATATTTCATCTATATGTTTCGATTACTCAGAATATAAAAAAGATGGGTTTAGTTTAATTTTGATTATATGGGAGGGTAAGATCTTGTGAGAATATATATGACTTTTGAGTTCGAGAATACCCATTCTGAACTTGCACCATTCATGTTTGTTCAGATTCATCTTCATGCGGGAACAGATGCACCACTTAATGTTACTTTCATAAGGGCACCTTCACATGCTTTATTAAAAGTTGATGTACCTCTTGTATTCCGAGGGGAAGATGTTTGTCCTGGATTGCGGAAAGGTACTACTACTACAAGACTAAGTTCCTTCTATCCGATTTTCTTTAGAGTCCTCTACAAATGTTATGCTGTAATAGTATAATAAATGAGGTAAATTTAGAAGATTTCTAGATATAATAGTTTTTGGGTGAACTGGTGTTTACATTGAAGCTATCTTTGACGTGGGATTCTTGAATTCTCAAGCTAGATGAGGATATGGATTTAAATATGTTAACATCACCATAAGCTAGCTGGTATTAAATTGAAACATCAGGTTTCTTTTCTAATAGATTGAGTTGAAAGGATCTAGTTTCTGTTCTGCAACGTACTTACATCTGGTTTCTGTTTTTGTGTGGCTTATTTATTTATTTATTTATTGTTATTATTATTATTATTTTTTGTATTCACTTGTATCTTCTTTCATTTTTCTCAATGATAGCTTGGTTTCTCATTTTTTTAAAAATGCTCCTGAAAAGAAAGCGTTGCTGGTATCTTTTGTATCCTTTTTAGCTTTGATCTCTTCATTTGTACTTTCTGAAAAGTTTCTGGTTTACTTAAAAATGTTCTGCATTCCTACCAAAAATCACAGGCGTCGATCCTGATATCTGATCTTCAAAAGAGAACAATTATAGTTTTACTCCTTTGATGACCATTTTTTTAATGTTTGAAAAATTCTACAGGATCTTATTTGAATACAATTAAGAGGACTGTTAAATACCTTTGCCCTGCCGATATTGTTCCTCCATATATCGATGTTGATCTGAGTGAGTTAGATGTTGGCCAAAAGTTGGTTATGGGTGACCTCAAGGTTCATCCTGCGTTAAAGCTTCTCCAGTCAAAGGACGAGCCTGTTTGTAAGATTGCGGGAGCCAGAGTTTCTGATCAGCAAAAGAAATCAAAATAACTCCGGACTATCGATGTCTTCGTTGCTTCGGTGTTAAAGCTTCTTCTGTTAAAGATGACGAGCCTGTTTGTAAGATTATGGGAGCCAGGATTTGCTGATCAGCCAAAGAAATCTTAATAAAACCCTCCAGATTTTGATAGCCATTAATTTTAATTTTTTTTTCTCCCAATATTTTAGAAAGTACGTTGTATGTTGATGGTTCATTAGCATTTATTTGATCTCTCAATGTTCATGGAATGCTTGAACTCTGCTAAGTTACAAAATATTTTCTTTCTTTTTTTTTGGAGGGAAGGAGTTTTTAACTTAATTGGAAGATGCATATGCAACATGCAATACATTTTCTCCTTGAAATTCGTTTCTGTTGCATTGGATAATGTTATTCAAGGTGCAATCAAAGATTTGGAAGGGAATTTAGAGAGATGCTTAACTTAGAAACAAACGGCAAGTGCTACAAGGAGATTGGGAAAGAAAATTGACAACAAGTTTTGGTTTGTACTTGTGATCCCTTTGTTTTATGGACAATGGAATGTGTTTTGTGATGGATTAAATTAATATTCGTGTTTATTATTTGGATTTTGCTTATTCAAAACCTAGTAATTCATTTCTCATGAATAAAAGAGTTCTGCAAAGCATCGAGTTTTTACAATCCTGCTATGAGAAGAATCTTCCAAAATTTGGTTGATTTAATATTAATAATTTGTTGGTTAAATAACTTATAACGGTTGAAGTTTGTCTACTTGGTACTTGAACTTTAACTTTAAAAAATGTATAATAGGTCTGAGTTTTTAATTGTGTCTAATAGGGGTTCCAAATTTTAAAAATGTTTAATAAGTATTTAGACTTTTAATTTTGTGCCTAATAAATTTTTGTCATATTTAAATTTTTTTAAAATTAATTGATCTATTTGATGTAAAATCAAATTTTATGTTTAATATAATATGAGCTCAGCTAAAGTTCAATTTAAGCGTACAATTATATGTTTGTTCCTTAGTATATATTTTATATTTAAAAAAAAAATTAATCATAAAAGGAAAATTTCTAAACGTTGGTTCCTTTTCCTCTTCATTTTTTGAAAAATCCCTAAAATCTTACAAAAAATCTCTAAAATCTCTCAATTTTAAAAAAAGCCCCTAAAATCACTTTTTTTTCCCCCAAAATCCATCGATCACTTAGACCTTCAACCCTCTAGACAAGAAAAAAAAACAATTCATCTCTTGCATCTCCAACATCTTATTTGTATTCGAAGGTCTGTTTTTCTTCAACATCTTATTTGTTGTTTATGCTCTAACAAAATAAGATGTTTTAATTGTTTTGCAAAACATCTTACTTTTTCTTTATGCTCGTGTCATAGGTAATCACATAGTTGATTACCGCCACCACAAGGAGGGGCTCGTGTCTTGGATAGTCGCACAGTTGCCGAAGAAGACTGCTTGAGGTTGCACTGTTGCCAGAGATGAGGGTGTTATTGTGAGATCAAATATGAGAGTTTCACTTTCATTCTATACAATAGAGCCAAATATATATAGGCATACATGGAAGCCCTAAACTAATGAAAGTAAAATTACAATAAAGGACAAAGGATTAATAAGCTCCTAACTCTACATATATACTATAACACTCCCCCTCAAGCTGGAGCATATATGTTAATCATGCCCAGCTTGTTACAAAGGTAATCTATTCGAACTCCATTTAAAGCTTTCGTGAAAATATCTCCTAATTGTTCTCCAGTCTTCACATATCCAGTAGACACTAAACCTTGTTGTATTTTCTCACGAACAAAATGACAATCAATTTCGATATGTTTAGTTCGCTCATGAAATACTGGGTTGGATGCAATATGAAGGGCAGCTTGGTTGTCACACCATAACTTGATTGGAACAGTAGTATTGAAGCCTAATTCAATCAATAGTTGATGTACCCACATTATTTCACATACTGATTGTGCCATAGCTCTGTATTTTGATTCAGCACTCGATCGAGAGACTACATTTTGTTTCTTACTTTTCCATGAGACCAAATTGCCTCCAACAAAAACACAATAGCCAGAAGTCGATCTTCTATCTTCTCTTGATCCTGCCCAATCGGCGTCTGAAAAACACTCGATCTTCATATGACCATGATCTTTATATAAGATCCCACGTCCAGGTGCAGCTTTCAAATAACATAGAATATGTTGTACTGCGGCCCAATGATCCACTGTAGGTGAAGACATAAACTGACTCACAATGCTTACTGAATAAGCTATGTCTGGTCGTGTCACTATAAGATAATTCAACTTTCCAACCAATCTTCTATATCTCTCAGGATCTTTAAATGGTTCTCCATCTTTTGTAAGTTGCATATTAGGCATCATTGGAGTACTACATGGCTTGGCTCCCAATTTTCCGGTCTCAGATAGCAAATCAAGCACATATTTCCTTTGTGACATAAAGATACCTCTCTTACTTCTCATTACTTCAATGCCCAAGAAGTACTTTAACGTTCCCAAGTCTTTAGTATGAAACTGACTTTGGAGGAAAGTTTTGAGAGATAAAATGCTTGATGTATCATTTCCAGTGATAACAATATCATCAACATATAGAACAAGCAGAATGATACCACTCTTAGTTCGTCGGTAGAAGACAGAGTGATCCGACTTGCTTTTCTTCATTCCAAATTGCTCAAGTGCTTGACTAAATTTTCCAAACCATGCTCGTGGACTTTGTTTCAACCCATACAAAGATTTGCGAAGGCGACAAACTTTATCATTCTCCCCCTGAGCAACAAACCCTGGTGGTTGCTCCATATAAACTTCCTCCTGAAGATCACCATGGAGAAATGCATTTTTAATGTCAAGCTGATGCAAAGGCCAACATTGAGAAGCAGCCATGGAAATGAATAACCTGACAGAAGTTAATTTAGCGACAGGAGAAAATGTATCAAAGTAATCAACCCCATAGGTCTGAGCATAGCCTTTGGCAACAAGGCGGGCTTTTAATCGAGCAACTGAACCATCTGGATTGACCTTAACTGCAAACACCCATTTACATCCAATAGCTTTATTTCCTACAGGACGAGATACTAAATCCCAGGTACCATTATCATCTAAGGCATTCATCTCTTCTATCATTGCATTGCGCCAACCAGGATGGGACAAGGCTTCATGAATAGTTTTAGGGACCGAGATAGATTCAAGAGATGCAATAAACGAACATGTAGAAGATGACAAGTGGTCATAAGAGACAAAAGAAGAAATAGGAAAAGTACATGAACGTTTACCTTTACGAAGAGCAATAGGAAGCTCGTCACTTGGTCCTGGATCTGATGACGAAGAATCTTTTGGTACAAGACATTCACTTGGAGGTTGTTGCCGTCTAGAGTAGACTTGAGTAATAGGTGGGCGAGTAGGGGCAGATGTCAAAGGCGATGGATCGGAAGGTGTAGGAGACACAAGTGTGTAGATAAAAAGATCATCATCCTCCCCCTGACTCGTACTGGGCAAAGATGAACCGAAAGGTTTGTCCTCAAAGAAAGTAACATCGCGAGATACAAGATACCTATTCGAACTAGGACAAAAGCATCTATATCCTTTTTGAACACGAGAATAGCCTAAGAAGATGCACTTCAAAGATTTGGGGTCTAATTTTGTCAGATTAGGACGAACATCTCGAACAAAACAAGTACAACCAAATATTTTCGGCTCAAGAGGAAACAAAGGTTTTGTTGGGAATAAAACATGATAGGGAATTTGACCTTTAAGAACAGATGAAGGCATACGATTAATCAAGAAGCAGGCTGTGGAAATTGCATCAACCCAAAAATGCTTTGGAACATGCATTTGAAATGATAATGCTCTTGCAGTTTCAAGAAGATGCCTATTCTTTCGTTCAGCAACTCCATTTTGTGATGGAGTATCAGCACAAGATGATTGATGAAGAATTCCATGCTTACAAAGGTATGCACTAAGTGCTTCAGAAAAGTACTCACCAGCATTGTCACTTCTCAAGATTTTAAGGGAAACACCAAATTGAGTTCGAATTTCAACATGAAAGTTACAAAAATGAGAAAGTAACTCAGAACGATTCTTCATAAAATATAACCAAGTCATGCGAGAGTAATCATCAACAAAGGTAACGAAATATCGAAATCCAGATTTGGACACAACTGGACAAGGACCCCAAATATCAGAATGAACTAATTCGAAAGGTGCACTTGCTCGGTTATCGATTCTAGGGTTCGATCTGAGACGATGAAGTTTGGCAAATTGACATGAGTCACAATTTAATGAAGACAAGTTATGAAATTGAGGACAAAGCTTTCTTAGTACTGAAAGAGATGGATGACCTAAACGACAATGGGCATCAAAAGGAGAAACGACTCCAGAGCAGACAACTTTTGGTACTTGATGATCAAAAGTGTAAAGTCCTCCAGATTCATGTCCTTTACCAATAATCTTCTTCGTCACAAGATCTTGAAACAAGCAATAGCCGGGATAGAATAAGACACAACAATTAAGGTCACGAGTGAGTTTACTAATAGAGATCAAATTAAAGGAAAGTTGAGGTAAATGTAGAACAGATGATAAAGAAAGAGATGAGGTTAGATTTACTGTGCCAGATCCAAGGATAGACGATTTTGATCCATCTGCCAAAGTAACATTAGCAAGGGATGTAGATGAAGAAAGGGTGGAAAACAAATTGGGATTACCTGTCATATGATCGGTAGCACCAGAGTCTATGACCCATTTGGTAGAAGATGAGAGAAGACAATGATTCATGTTACCTGACCCAGCAATGGTTGTAATAGGGGTAAACGCAAATGATGAAAAAGATGCTTTCGATGATTTCTGGTATTGTTGAAATTTAGCAAACTCGGCAATAGAATTAACAAATGGCTTCTTAGATGAACCATAGGTGGATTGAGGCTGCGATTGAACCACATTAGACATCACTTCGAGTTCTCGTTCTGCCATAGATCAATGACGAATGTAAAACAACAAAATCAAATCTGAAACCACGTAATCAGACCCAAATGACTGCAAAACTTCTGAAAAACTGCTGAAAAACTGATCTGAAAGCAGTGCCCAATCAAAAAACCTCTAATTCTTTTCCAAATCAACTTCTAACACGAGCCAATTATGACCAAAATAACCCCATAAACAGGTCGGGAGTTAGACAAACGGCAAGCCAAAATAACCCCATAAACAGGCCGGCGCGTGGGAATAACGCCAAAACCTTCAATCGGAGAGTGAGGTCCACGCGCAAGGATTTTTCCGGCCAAATTTCACGTACCTGCTGATTGGAAAATGGGCTTTCGTTTGGTCTGGGCGGTGACAAAAAATTCGCCGGAGACGGGCGACGCCGCGGCGGATTCCGGTGACGGCGCCGGCGGATTCCGGTGACGGTGGCGACGGCGGACCTTGGCAGCGGTGGTGAAACACAAAACCTAAGGTAGAAGACCAAACACTCCAAAAAGGTGTTCCAAACCTCAAACCCTAATTGTTCCCAATTCTCAAAAACTCACAAAACCCTAATTGACTAGGAAAAACCTAGTGTCTCTTATACCATGTTATTGTGAGATCAAATATGAGAGTTTCACTTTCATTCTATACAATAGAGCCAAATATATATAGGCATACATGGAAGCCCTAAACTAGTGAAAGTAAAATTACAATAAAGGACAAAGGATTAATAAGCTCCTAACTCTACATATATACTATAACAGAGGGAATGTCGTGTGGGTTTGCTCACCTTCAAACATCGCTAATGAAGGAAAGGAGTGTTGGGGTTGCTTAATGAAGAGAACTTTGAATGACATCTGGCCACTCCGAGCAACTCTAGCAACATCTATAAGATTTTAAAAAAAAAGTATGTTGTAGCGACATCAGTAGTATTCTTTATGATTGTATAGTTATTTCATCCCATGTATATATTCCCTAAATGTGTGGGTATATTCAATAATATAATATATAATACCTTAATCAGCTGAGTTATACTCAAGTTAGCAACATACCATTGCATTATATTGCAAAGCTCAAAGATTTTTCCTATTTCATGAATATACTTTTTAGTTCTACATTTATTTATTTTTTTTCTTTTTTTTTAAACTAGCATGCATCTATTGATTTTTTCTCTCCATTAAATATTCAAGTCCTGAAGAGATCCATTAACATTATCAAATAAGTTTTGTTTGCCAATAATTTAACTTAAAGTATGAATTGAACATTAAATATGTTCTCAAAATTTTCATAAACATGCTAGACTTCTAAATAAAATAAAATAAATCCTTATAACCTTGAAAATCAAAAACAAATCAGAACCTCCAAGAACACAAGGGATCATTTCCAGTGGCCATATCTATTCCATTTAGAAAGCTCTATCAGAGAGTCGAATGTACATGGCAGTAATCTTCATATGAATAAATATTTCCCCAGCAGTTGGGACCAAAAAATGCGAGTTCTGGGACAGGCTTCCTTTTTACTTGCAGCAGTTGTACCGTTACGTTAATAGAACTCATTTCGACTCATAGAAAACACGAGATACACCTTGTTTTGCTCCTGCTACTGTTACATTTCTGTACATTCATATCAAGCATTGGGACAGAAACCACAATTTTCTTTTCCTGCCAAAATTTTCCATCAGCCAAAAAAATTTTGAGAAACAATATGAACAACACTACCAAGTTCATATAGCTAAAAGCTTGGTAGCACATCTAGTAAGGAAGAAAGATACTGGAAAGGACAAGAGGATTTACCTTGGTAATTTTCAAGTTGAGGCACTTGTACCAACAATCCTCTTGCTGCAGAATGAACGCTAACAAACATTTTGTGTATAACACAAATAATAAACCAATCTGAATTCATTTCATTCACTGAAGTTTGGCGTTGAAGATACTACCAATTGCTCAACTGCTTGTGCTTTTCGTCTTTTCTTTGCTTATAGGTCTGTCTTTGGTCGCGCTTACTTCTTTCCGTATAAATTTCTTCTGCAGTTTTGCAGCATCCTCCAATGAAGTACCAATTGGTGCAGCAACACCTTTCTGCACATTAGTTTGTTCCATATTCTCCTTACCAGCTTTCTTAGCTGTACTTTTATCAGGGCCCTTCTGCATTGTAGTCTTGTTTCTGGAGGGGTTACCTGTATTCTCCTTTGAACTGGAATCCTGATCAGCATCTGGAAGCAATGCACGACGGCTAAGGCGGAGCTGACCCTTTTCATTTACCTGTATCATCGAGATAATAGCCAAATAAGTACAACATTATTTGACATTTAGTCCAAAGATGGGACCCGCAATTATGGACATTTTCAATGAAAACTTTCATTGAAGAAAAAATGACTACTTTCTTTCTTCCTTGTATTCGTCTTTCTAAATGTTTCTAATAGCAGATGTCAAATACTGAAGCTGCAAAAATAGTGAGGCAATAAGAAGTATTCCGCAGCAAGGAAACAATAAAGCCTATAAAATAATGTTGCACAGTTGCGTTAATTGCAGTAGTTAGGAATGTAGTCAACATAGTAGATATCGTTTTGTTTCTAGCTTCTAGATTATGCTCTGTCTAAAAATTTCTGCAACTATTCTTCCTTTCTGGTTCTCAGTAATAGAAGAAGGCTTTTGAACTTTAGTTTTGACTCATGTTAGGAGTAGACTCCTTATCACTATCGTCCCAGTACATTTTGATTATTGAGGACATTTAATGAATCTTCTTTTATGTTATTTCTTACTCTGCAATTCCTTCCATCGTTTGTGGGATCATTTCCTATGAGGTAACAAAAAGCAAGTATAGAATTGGGCTATTAGTATAATATTTATTCTTTAAAAGTAATAATTAAAACTTAGATTTCTAATATTGAAACTCAGCAATATTGTGAATGCTACATAAAATAACAATGTTAAAAGAACATAAAAAGTTAGCAGGGGCGGTTATTCTTAAATTTCACATTTCCTACTAGTACTTGTGCACAAATACTTGTAGTATATATATAATAATTAAGTCGGTAATGATGTATTTAACATCGGTTAGAAAACCGATAAAGAAATAAAATTGAATAAGCTCTTATCATTGTTAAAAGAAGTTTATATACTATTTCTGTTCTTAAACTTCTATATTTATTCCATTTCAACTTTCTACTTTTATATTTTAGTCCTCTCGCTATTTCTATTTCATTGTATTTAACAAAAAAATTAGGCAATCTGTTAGATATTAGAGATACACATAGTTTGTATAAGTCCATGTGATGCCACGCAAAATTTATGCTAAATGCAATATAAGAACTTAATATGTTAGGGACCAAAATGCATTTTTATGTAAATTTCAAGGCTTAAATAGAAATTTTCAAATTATAAGATTCGAACCCATGATTTCTTGGTCATAAGCACATACTTCATGCCAATTGAGTTATGCTCTTGTAGAGAATTCAAATTATAAGATTTGACAGTGGAACTTAGCATCTAATAGAGAATTCAAAGAATACACTAACAAACTATTAATAGAGGATGCCAGAAGTATCCTCTATTCATTATCTATAAACTATTAAAAATGCCAGGACTAATCCTCTATTTCTAGAGGATGTCAACTCCAGACCAAGTAAAAACCAATTACAACAAAACGACAAACTAACAAACAAACTAATCCAACTACCAAAACCAATTACCAACTAAACCCAACTAACAAGTAACAACCAAACTCAAAACCAAAAATTACAAGATTAGCTCTAATGCTACTATATCATTGAAACTTTTTAAAAAAATCTAAAACTAATAGGTGAAGCCTATATAAGTTATAACTTGTAAATGATCAATGTTTTCATAAAATCTCAGAACACCTACAAGGGCATAGAATCTAACCTCAATGAGTTTTACATCAATTTTGTCTCCAACTTTAAAAGCCTGCCACAGAAAAAAAAAATTATCTAAAGAGAAAAAAAAAGCGCAACGGTTTATTGCAAAAGAGTCAAAAGGGAAAAAAAAAAAGGAAATAAGTACTTACATCTTCGGCCTTTGCCAACCAATCTGAGCTCAACTCACTAATATGGCAAAGTCCCTGTAGAAAAACATACAATAGGCACAAGTCAAGGGACAATCTAGATTTGTATAAAATGGTTTTGTGGAAGTTAAAGAAACCAAAACATAACATGCAAGGAAATGGGAAATGAAGCTTTGAATAGTTGTACAACCAATAGAACAGATCCTGTTCAAGTAAGGTTGTTAATGTTAAAGCAGACAATTTATCAAAGAGAAGATTGATATTACAATAGTTTGAATACCTCATACTACCCTACGAAGTTAGGATTGTTCTAACAAAAGCATTATTTTTTTTTATTTTTTTTTTATAAGAAACTTGTATGTATTAAACAAGAGGAATGAGAGCAGCCTAAAAAAGACTAGAGAAGAGCTTTCCAGTAGTTCATGATCGTGGAAAGGCTATAGCATTAATAAAGCTATCATTTCCAGGAAATGTAAGCTAGAAATGAAGAGTATGTCTGAAAGGGGAGTGTTGAAGGTGTTTAATCCAATAGGACCCCAATAGTTTTTCCTAAGAAATAACCTCAACTGCTAACAAATATCTTTTACCTCTTGCATTCTCTATACTTAGTTTTCCTGTTTTTATATTTGTTTATACGGTTTAAATTAAGTTCCCTCTCTTTAACTTGTAGATAGCTTAAAGATTCCTAGGATTAAAGATAATGATGATCAAGAATGCGACAAAGTTGGATATTAGTTAGAAGTTAGAAAAAAATCATGGGATATGAGGCCTTTTGGTTAGAGTTCAAAAGCAAATCTATGTAGACTACACTAATGTAAAGATACAGAAAGTCCATTATCCTAGTAAGTAGTATTACAGCCATGCCTAAACTTAGTCACGAGGATGAAATCCACAGATGTTGAATGAAACCACTGAAACCAGTGAGCCAGAAGACTTGGCCATGTGGAGGAAATTTCCACGTGGTAAAGAGTAGATTGATGAATGATTGTTTGATGAATGATTGTTTAAGGAGAGTTTTGATGGTCTTTTCAAGGGATGAGAGTCTCACTTCTTTTACAATGTGATATGTATCTAGGTTTTATAGGATATTGGAATGCTTTGGAAAAGAGAAGTGAGCCTGATGGGGGTGAGCTCTCATGTTGCAAAGAGAAAAAAGATGGATAATTGTTCAAGCAGAGGCTTGATTGTCCTCCTTTGTTTAAAAGAAACATTATTAAAAATGCAACCAAAATCCCACATCAACAAAGAAGTGAGGAAGTTCATGGGTTTATAAGTAAGGAAAAATGTCTCTATTGATATGCTTTTACTTTCCCCCACTAGTGACTTATAATTTCTTTTCCTTTGCTTTATTTCACTCCTAGGAGTTTGTTTTCTTTGAACACTTTCATTATAAGAAAAAAAGAAATAGAGACCAAATTCTACATGAGCTTAGGCCTAAAATGGAAAATATCACATAGCAAGGTAGAGATTTGAAGGCTTAATTGTCCTAAACAAGGATCTCATTTTTTTTTATCATATATGTTATCTCATCTGATTAAGAAAATTATCATCACGGCAAAGAATCTCTCTTAAAACAATGTAGTGTAATTAGTAGTGATTACGTTATTTTTCATTTGAGTTTGTTAGTTGCTAATTTGTTAGTAGTTGGGTTGTTAAGTAGTTTGTTAATTCTTTTGTTGGTTTGTAATTGGATAACTGGGTTTAAATCCTCTCTTTTATAGAACCCTCTTGTATTAGTAAGATTTGTATAATAATAAAGACTACCACTGAGAATTCTTAAGTTTCAGAAATCTTGCTAATACAAGAAACTAGCCCTCTATTTACAGAGGATTTAAGCCCACTAATCCAGTCCCTAACAACCTAACAACCCAACTACTAACAAAATAACAAGTAACAAACACAAACTAAAAATTACAAAGTTACTACTTATTACACTACATCGTAAAGATCTCTGCCATATACATAAAACAGTTTCAAGTGTCTGCCAGGCAAATGCCATTATACCTCTCGTCCAGGTGCTATCTCAACAAAAACACCATAAGCAGCAATCGTTTTGATCTCACAGTTCCTGGAAGGAAAAATTAAGAGAAATTCTGAGCCAATTGTTGTATTTATATCTATTTAACGCAAATGCACAGGTAAGTAAATAAATCAAAGTTCTGTTAACTTTATAATCATTTGGATATTTTAATATCTATCACATCAACATTTTATTTTACACATAAAAAGTGTGTGATTTCACTTTTTTTAGAACCTTATGTTAGACCTCCAATCCAGCAGGTTTATTCAAGGAAAGGCAAAAAGGGAATTGTGGTTGTTTCTAACGTTTAGAAGTGTTAGTTTTAGTTAGTTTCTTTGTTGAAGTACCTTTTAATAAGGGATTTATAACTCCTTTAGTCAATTATGTTGCTTTGGTTTTTATGTTGTGTTTTCATAAAGACTGGATGTCTTGTATTTTGTGTGGTTTCTACTTTCTGGATGTTTATGAAGAGATAATTGACCCTCTCGAATTGGTCACTAGTTTTGTGTTGAATTTTCTTGTGAATCTAGAGAATTGATAGGGAATCCTATCACCTTACACCTCCAAACAAGCTTAACTACATGGAGCCAACCTAAGCAAAGCTCAACTGGTTAATGCATTCTAACATTGACCAAGAGGTTCAAATCCCCACTCCACATATTGTTGAACTAAACAAAAAAAAGACACTTAACTAAAGGGGTACACAACTTTGAAGGCATAGCCATAAGACTTAGAGAGAACTTTCTTGAAGAATCAAGGGTCTAAAAGGCCCTATCAGGGCCCTTGGCCAATTGAACGAGTTCTATTTTCTCACCAAGGCCTATTTAGCTCCCAGCTCCCTATCGAACAACCTTTTTCTCACCCCCAACCCCAAACTAGCTGGTCATTCACCCATCAACACGAAATAGCACCCCTTTCAAAAAAGAGCGAACAAATATGGCCAAGGAAAACCCAAGAGTTCTCCTAGAGGTGAATTCTCTCACCATTTGTCAACTTTGAACTTCAAAAAATGAAAGAAGGCGTTGCCTTCAGCAATGTTGAACCACAGCCTTCTACCACAAGAGCCTTTGATGGGCTTCATGGCCCAACCCATCGACTCAATCTTGTAAATGGCGACAATAACTCTCCTCCACAAGGCCAAATCCTCCTACACGAATCTCCATCTCCATAACCATTCCAATAGGAGGGCATTGTTCCTTTGCTTGAAAGAACCAACCCCAAGACCACCAAAATGAGGGGAACACAGGTCCACTTCTAGCTCACCAAGTGAGATTCTGGATTATAGACCCCATTCCAAATTAAGTATCATTTCTCGACGGACTTAAGGACTTGAATGTGAGGACAAAGAAAGGAGTAGTAGTAAATAGGCAAGCTGTTTAAAACTGGTTGGGCCAACATCAACCTACCTTCCTTAGAAATCATATGACTATTTACCTAACTTGGCTTTAAACTTATCAACCACTGGATCCCAAAAAGTACAGGCCTGATAGTTCCCACCAAGGGGGAAGCCCAGATAAGAGAAGACAGCCCCAACTTTCTACAACCCAAACGAGCATTCACATCACCCACCTCTTGGTTACTGATGTTGATACCGATAAGAGAGGTTTTAGAGAGATTTAGGGACAATCCTGATCCAAGGAAGATGTTCAACACAGACCACCAAGCTAGAACACAACTTTAGAATCGGGGCTGAATATAAGAATGTTATCCGCATAGTACAGATGAGTAACTTCCACATATAGGCCTCCCACCGCAAAAACCTCTCATGCCATTAACACTTCATAAGAGTTCCCAAAGAATTCTCTCCTTCATTGTTTAGGCTACACCAAAAATAGAAATGTCTTGCAAGATAAAATGAAATTATGTGTAACCATCCAAACTAGAAGTCCTTCCTCCCATATGGCACCTTCCTTGAAAGGAAAACGATGTAAAGAATTATTAGGAGAAGTAATTACCTATAGATATCACCAACCGTTGGAACCATTGTCAGATTGCTAATAATAGCTTTAGATTTTTCCAAGCTTGACAAATCCTTTGCAGTAATTTTAACCTACAAAAGCAAAAGATATCAAAATTGCAGTCAAAAGAGTCACAGTTGGCTAAATGAAATTCCTCTTAACATACTATCCCATCATCTTGAGTGTCAATAGCCTCGACTCCTGTTTCCTCTATAATGCTCTTCACCTTTTTTCCACCCGTACCAATGATTAGATTTATTTTTTCAGGTTGGACCTATCAAAGGATCAGAAAATGACAGAAGCAGTAAATTTCAAATTTTATTCTCAATATACTAGGCGAAGCTACAACATTCGAGATAGGCATCAACAAACCTTCATGACAAGAATCAATGGGGCATACTGTGAAAGCCTTTTCGAAGGAGGAGGAGAAGAATTCAACATTTCAGCTGTCAATTGAAAACATATTATAGGTAAAAACATAGAACTTCAAGAAAATGACATAACTTTACTAATGTAGGTAGGTAGGGAATGCAGATTACTCCTGCATCAATCTTCTCCTTTATGAGTGTTTATCAACCTCGATATGTTTTGTCCTATCATGAAGGACTAGATTATGAGCAATGAAAATCGTTGTCTTGTTGTCACAATAAATACGCATAGATGTCTTCTGAGAGCAGTTCAATTCTTCCAACCGTGTCTTTATCCATATGCCTTCACAAATACCATGGGCTAAGGCCCTAAACTCATTAGATCTTCTATCTATGGTGCTGCCTGCCCAGTCTGCATCAGTATACACTTCAACATGCAGATGACCATGCTTCTTGAACAATATCCCTTTCCTGGAGTACTTTTTAGGTATTTTAGAATTCTATAGACTGCTTCAAAGTGAGTCGGTCATGGGGCATGCATAAACTGACTTACCATACTGACTGCAAAAACAATATTAGGAAGTGTGTGAGACAAGTAAATGAGTCTTCCCACAAGTCTTTGATATATTTCTTTGTCTTTTACCTCTTTTTCTGTTGCAGTTTGCAATTTTAAATTGGGCTCAATGGGAGTTTCTACTATTCTGCAACCCAGTAATCTAGTCTCTTCAAGTAAGTCAATGATATACTTCCTTTGATTGACAAGGATACCATCTTTCGACCTAGCAAATTCCATTCCCAGGAAATATTTCAAGACTCCCAGGTCTTTGATTTGAAACTCATTAGCTAGTTTTTCCTTCAAGGTCAGTCCTGCCTCATCATTCCCTGTAAGAATAATGTCATCAACATAAACTATTAGAATGACAATTTTGTCCTTTCCAGTATGTTTATAGAAGATAGTATGATCTGTTTGACTTTGGAAGAATCACTGCTTTTCCAAACCTTTCAAACCATGCTCTGGGAGGCTGTATAAAGATTTCCTTAACCTGCATACTTTGTTAATCCCGAGATCTTCCTCAAAACTAGGTGGTAAATTCATAAATACCTCTTCTTCGAGTTCCCCATTGAGAAAGACATTCTTGACATCAAGCGGATAAAGGGGTCAATCTACATTGACAGCAATAGATAAAAGAAATCTAATGGAGTTAATTTTAGCAACAGAGGCAAACGTTTCTTGATATTCAATTCCACAGGTCTGAGTGAAGTCTTTAGCAACAAGTCTGGCTTTGCATCTTTCAACACTACCATCGGCTTTGCACTTTATAGTAAACACTCATTTGTATCCTACTGTTTTCTTATCCTTTGGTAATTCTAATGTCCCATGTTTGATTTTGTTTAGGGCATTCATCTCTTCCATAACTGCTAACTTCCAATTCAAATAATTTAGAGCCTCCTTTATATTCCTTGGAACAAACAAATTGGTTATCCTAGGTAAATGCTTTATGACTATCAGACATCCTATGGTAAGAAAGATAGTTTGCGATAGGATATTTAGTGCAGTTTCAGGTACCTTTCCTATGGGCAATTGGAATATCAAGATCAGGTATATCAGATAAACTGTTATGAATGGATGAAGAGATAGGAATAGATGATATATCACCTGGATCTTCAGAATCATTCGTCGGAGCATTAGATTGGCTTCGTGTTAAGTCCATTATCTGGTCCTGGTTCTTTTGATTTAAAACCCTTGTAGTATAAACCTGAAGTTCAGGATTTCGATTAATTAGATCACTTTGTAGTGTTTCTCCCCCTCAAGAAGAATTTTCCATACTTGGCATTGAGGAACTAGAACTGGTAACCTCAGGACAGATGATATTAGGAAGATGTGAAGTTCCCCTGAAATTATCTTCGAAGTTGGATATCTTCCCCTGAAGAGAATTTTGGCCAAAAAAGGATTGATTTTCCAAAAAAGACATCCATACTTTCAAAGTATTTTTTGGTCACTGGATCAAAACATTTATAAGCTTTCTTTTGGGAGGTATATTCTAAGAAGATGCATTTGACAGCCCGAGGATTAAGTTTAGACCGAGAAATAGTAGAAATGTTAACATATGCAGTACAACCGAACACTTTGATTGACAAATTACAGAAAAAGCAGACAGTAGGAAAAAAGGATTTAACATGATCTAGGGAAGTTTTAAAATCCAGAATTTTTGTAGGCATCCGATTAATGAGATATGCAGTAGTGAGGATAGCTTCTCCCATAAATAATGAGGCACATGCATAGAGAACATAAGGGCACGAGCAACGTCAAGTAAATGTCTATTTTTCCGTTCAGCAATACCATTTTGTTGAGAAGTATCCCGACACGTAGATTGATGCACAATCCCTTTAATTTGTAAAAAGTACATTAAGTATTGAAGTACTCAATGCAATTATCATAATGCAAGATGCTGATTTTAGTTTGAAATTGAGTTTCAATCATGTAAAAACGAATAAAGATCTCTTTTACCTCCGACTTTTTTGTTAACAGATAACCCAAGTTAAACGAGTGTGATCATCAATAAAGGTAACAGACCACCGTTTTCCACTATGTGTCAAAATTTTAGAAGGTCCCCAAATGTCACTATGAATTAAGTAAAAAGGTGCAGAAGCCTTGTAAGGTTTGGGCAAATAAGTAGAACGATGATTTTTTGCAAAGATACAACTTTTGCAATGAAAAATAAAACAATAAATTCCTTTAAAAGGTTTGGAAACAAATACTTTAAGTAGAAAAAACTGGGATGTCCTAGCTACGATGCCAAAGCATTATAGTTTCTCTAACAAAAGGAGAACTAACACTACTCAAGCCCTGAGCTTTTTTATGACTAGTAGGAGATTCATCAAAGTAGTAGAGGCCATCAAGCATTGTAGCACGTTCAATCATCTCCATCGATTCCTGATTCTAAAAGATACAGTGGGATTCAAAAAAGGTAACATGACAATTAACGTCTTTAGAGATTTTACTAACAGATAACAAATTACAAGCTAGTTTTGGAACATGAAGTACAAAGTGTAAAGTAATGTGTGAGGTCAAGTTAATAGTTTCTTTTCCTGCAATAGAAGAGAAACTATCATCAACAATTCTAATTTTTTCATTACAATACATAGGAGAGTATGATTCAAAAAGTTTGGAGGAACTAGTCATATGATCGGAAGCTCCGAAATCTATAATCCACAGAGTTGAATTGAGACAAGAGAGCTTGAGGATAATTACCTATTTGTGCCGAGGAAACACTAGGATTACCAGATGATGAAGTGGCCTTTAGCAGTTTCAGGAGTTAATCTACTTGTTCCTTACTGAATGGACTAGAATCAACAATATTAGCACTGGAAGAATGCTGATTTATGCTCTTCTCACCTTGCCTAGTGCTCTTTCAATTCGCAGGTTTTCCATGAAGTTTCCAACACGTCTCACGAGTATGCCGAGGTTTGTTGCAGTAGTCACACCAGACACGAGGCTTTTCATGGATCTTGTTTGATTGATCAGAAGCCTTGTGTGCAGTAGCCTCAACCAACAAAGCAGAACTTTCAACTAAATCAATATGTTTTTTTCCAATCATAACATTGCGACGACTTTCTTCCCTGCGCACTTCAAAAAAAAAGTCATTGACGACAGTCGGGAGGTTAGCTTTACCAAGTATTCTACCTCTAACCTCATCGAATTCAACATTGAGGCCAGTTAGAAATCTGTAAATACTATCTTCAACTATTTTCCTGTAGTGCTTTTGATCCTCTGTAGACTTCCATTCATATGTATCAAAAAGGTCCAGATCCTACCAAATCCTTTTGAGGGAGTGAAAGTACTGTGTAACAGAGTTACATCCCTGTCGTATGTCACTCAATTTAAGATTTAGCTCAAACACTTGTGTCGGTTGCCCAAATCTGAATACATCTTAGTCACGCTATCCCAAAGTTCCTTTGTAGTAGTGTAACACATATAATTACAACTGATGTCTTCGACCATAGAATTGACTAGCCAAGTCATAACCATGGAGTTTTCAGTATCCCACCCGACAAAAGAAGGATCATCTTTGGCAGGCGCTGCTTTATCTCCAGTGAGGTAGCCGATCTTTCCTTGTCCACGAATATACATTCAAACACTTTGGGACCAACGAAGAAAGTTTTTCCCATTAACTCGAATGTTGGTGATTTGGACAATATTGGAATGGATGCGATTATCTGAGGCTTTAACAATCGAAGACTTATTTTCAGACATTATTGCTGAAACAAAAAAATTACTTCAAAGATAGACAAAAAACAGAACCTCCACCCACAAACAAAAAACCAGCAGTCGAAAAACAGAGCCCAAAAAATTAGGGCAAAAAACAGAGGCTAGGCACGACACTTGCTGAGTGTCACAATTGTACTCTTTCGCAATGGGACAGATTGTGCGGCACTTGCTCTAACTTGGCGAGCAAGTCAGCCATACGAAAATCAGAAATTGCGGACAAATTCGATATAGGGTCTAGCCTCCGCTCACGTTTCGAGAGAAAATGTTTTTATTAAAATGTGAGAGAGAAAGCATTTGAAAACATTTGAGAAAAAGAGTGTTACACGCTAGCAAGCAATAAGGGACAACAACGGCATTGATAGCATATAACCCGGGTAGGAAGAATTGACAACTAGTCGCATCCCCCTATAGTACATTTTAGGGCAAACTGACTATGACAAGCATGACCATGAAAATGACGAGGAGTCATACGCCAACAAAATTACAAGGAAAGTAAACAACAATACTAAACGAAAGACATGACATGAAAGAATAATAAAAAGGGCTTGAAATGGACATGCGGCCACGGGCAACACGCCCTGGACAAGTATGACTGTGACACTGAGCAGCAGCGGTGGTGGTGCAGCTCACAGGCGGTGTAGACGGCGGCAGCGATGGCAAAAGCAATGGCGATAGTCGACGAAGAATGCAGCAACAACTCGTGAAGCCCTAGCGAAGAAACGCAGTTCGCGCGTAGTGAAGCCTGTGCGATTTTGTCAATGCTTAAGGAGATGCCATCGGTGGCAGCTGTTTAGATGCGAACGGTCAGCGGTGCTGGGTAGAAGCAAACGGTTGGCGGCAGTAAGTGACGGTGATCGAAGATGCAACCGGTAGCAATGTTCGAAATGTCGATGTCGATGGAAATATCAAGGTCCAGATTTTACGAAAATGTCGATGGAAATTTTATGGAAATCGTCAAAATTGATGAAAATTGTTTGAATTAGTCAATGAAACTTTAATTGTGGCTTAATTAGACTATAATTGACTATTTTTCATCATCATATCTAAAAACTAAGACAATATTTAGATGTAAATGTCAATGGACATGTCAATATGGGCAGAAATTTGGGAAAAAATTATGAAAATTGATTTAAATTGTTTAAATTATTTCATAAAACTTTAATGGTGACTTAATTATACTATAATTGATCATTTTTAACCCTCATATCTAATATATATATATATATATATATATATTTTTTTTTTTTTTTTTTTTTTTTGAAATGTCGATGTTAGCAAAAAAATTGAAAAAATTATGTAAATTGATGAAAATGGTTTGAATTATTAAATGAGAATTTAATTATGATGGCTGAATTAAACTATAATTAACTATTCTTAATTGACTATACAAAATTATATTAAATATTGGTAATTAGTTACAAAATTAAAGAAGATATGAAACATATATATATGACAAAATAATTGTAAATTGTTTAATATAAAATGTATATATCTAATACCAAAAAAATGACATTAGCGTATCTATTCAGAATTTTGATAATTCTGATAGAAATTACAATATTGCTTCCTAGGTTATCTATACTGAAAATTTTGAAGATAGAATGTGAATTGTTTTATACTATGATTAATATACATAATTGAAATTATAAAAAGATAATAAACATAATAGAAATTAATATACATTGTCTTAAAAAATAATATATATAATTGAAATAAAATAATAATTAAAATAGAGAATTAAGTAACATAATGAATGAGAGGGAGGAGAGAAAAGGTTGGTTCTATTCTTTGTCCCACATCGTTAAGCTGAAGGAGGGTGAGGGAAGATTTTTCTATAAATTCTCACATCTCCTTGCCAGTTGCCATCCTCGTCTGCCCCTATAACATTAAATGGGCCTACTAGATGGGTTGAGGCCCACGTGGCCTTTGACAGAGCACGACATAGTTAAAAATTATGCTTCGACATTTCGAAATATTGCGAAATTTCGAAAATGTCGACGATATTTTGGCGATATGGGAGAACGACGTCCCCCCCTGTTCGACTTATCAAAGCCCTTGATAGAGCGACGTGTTGACCAAAATGTCGACATGTCGCTCGAAATTTAAAACAGTGATCTGCAGTGGCTGGCTAGGGTTTCTAATAAGTGGTGGCTAGGGTTAGGGTTTCTAAAAAATTAGGGTTTCTTTCTCTGATACCATGACCAAAGTACAAAGGGAGATAATCTTTTCTCTATATTTTTTTTATGAGAAGAAAGGAGTTCTTAAATAAAAGAAACACCCATTTACAAATAAGGAAATAAATTTTCAGCAATGTAATACAATAAATACAAATATACTAATTAACTAAAAAGGAATACAATAAATACAAATATACTAATTAACTAAAAAGGAAAATAATGAGAAATAACCAACATATTTTTTTGACAGTGGCATAATTTTTCTCCTGTTATATTCTTACCCATTTAACATTCCTTTTAGGTTATTTACGACCTAGCCTATTTAACTCGGGATGTACATATGACATGTTTGTATGAGAATACACAGTTAATATTTTTCATAAATACAAAAGCCGTGTATTAGAGCTTGCATTGGCAATGAATCTTCTGATCGGCCAATCTTAACCTCCTTTGATAATAACCTTCGTGTTAATGACAATGAGTGAGTGGCACAGTACGCCTAATAATGGCACTCCTATTTCAATGAATACTTCTCCTAGTTCTAGGACTTCTACACCAAGCATCCCGGTTCGTCTGCTACACAGCCTAATTTGGTTTTTCAAACTCCTTTGTGCTGCCAATTACAATTCCCTGGTGAATAGACATAATTACTTATAGTGGTCAGAGTCAGTACTTGTGTTTATTTGTGGGAAGGGAAAAGATGATTATGTTCCAGAAACAACAACAAAACCAGCTACTACAGATCTTAATTACACGATTTGGCAAGTAGAAAACAGTACAGTAATGTCTTGGTTGATAAGTTATATGACTACCTAGTGATATCAGGTAGTCATAAAACATTACTGGAACTAAATGGTTTGTATCCTTTGGTGATGATCATATTAGACTCACGTGGATCTTCCTAATGAAAGAAGAAACTGAAGTCACTAGAATATTACGAAATTTCTACAATATTATCAGAGCTCAATCCAACGCTAGTTCAAATACTAAAAATTGATAATGTGAGAAATTATTTTAAATTACTTTGGGTGAGTTCTTAAAAAGAGGGGGTATTATTCACCAAAAGACTTGAACTGATACTCGGAACAAAATAGAATTGTTGAAAGAAAAAATCATCACTTATTTGAAGTTGTGGGCTCTCATGTACACCTCTAATGTTCCAAAAATCTTTTAAGGAGCTTCACTTACTGCAATGCATCTCATAAATCGTATGCAATCACTTTACACTTCAAACTCCTATGCAAACTCTTTTAGACTTTTCTTAAATTACCACTAAAAATATTCCATTGCAAATTATTTGTCTATGATCACTCCCATGATAAAAGTAAGTTTGGCCCTAGAACAATGGCAAGCACCTTCAACATGGCACTCACCATTGTGTGCCCTTGTGCACACCCCTTGCCATTGTGAAATAATGGTGAGGTGGGCGCCTTAGAGAGAATAATCCTTTACCAAGAGTTGCAGGACTTTGGGGGAGATAAAAGGAAAGATGACTCACCAGTTGTGGAAGAAAAGATGAAATGGTTAGAAAAAAATAGTGATGTGGATGAAGAAAAGAAGTTGAAACAGCAAGAAAATAGAGATGTGGGTGGCTTGGTCCAATCAAATGAGAGTGCATTAATATATCTGATGGGGTTGGCGGTAAGATAGTAGGAGGGTTTGAAGTAATTCGAGGAGAGGAGAATAATTTCATTGATGAAGTGTTTCATCCCATCAATTCCATTGATGAAAGGAGGTTAGTCTAAGTTCCAAGGAAGATAATTGAAGGGAGACTGGCGGCAAATCATTTAAGGCCAATTGTTAAATGATAAAGGAAGAGGGCTTTTTGGTATAGTAATTATTAGGGAAGGTGAAGAGATATTAGGAAGGGAGCATGTTGAGAGAATATATGATCGAGGAACTGAAAAGGGTATGGGTGGCTCGGGTGTTGTCAGTGGAAGTATGGGTAAAAGGGAAAGCAAATGATGTTGAGTTGGTTTGAATAGATTTTAGGCAACAAGTAGTGAAGCAGCTATTATCAATGAACATGGCTTTATGGCAATTAATGTGGCAGGCTTTAATTGTGCAACTGGCAGTTTGAATGGTGAAGAATAAATTTCGTTGAAAACCCATCCAGATTAAAGTATTAATGGGGAGGAATCTACTACGGGAAAACAAAAAGGCAGGGGAAAAAAGATGAAGCATTAAAGGAAGGAAAAAAAAAAGAGGAAAGGGTGCGGCGGAAATGGAAAGACCTAAAAAAACATTAAACACAGTGGTCTGCAATCCAACAAAGAGAGGTTCTAGGGCTGATACAAATGAAAGTTTTACAAGGAGGGGAATTTAGGTAGGGCTTTCATATGCTCAAAATCAAACAAATCAGCATAGGAAATGAGGAAGTTATAATTGGAAGGAAAAGTGATGAGCTGGATGTGTATTTCAAAAGGTTTTTTAGTAAGATCTCTATATTTACCATACAAATTTATACTTTTTTATTAATTTACTAATGCGCGCCTCCCTTTCATTGCCTCTCACCTTGATTCAATCAAAAGACATGTTGTCTTAGAGTGTACCTTGTGCTTTGACAATACTATTGTGCACTAGTATTCTCATGAGTGACGAGTAAAAGCAATAACCAACCTACAACGTATATTGAACATTGAAAATAAGAGGTAAACCTTGCAAAACCAAAAAAATCTTAAAGTCAATCTTCTCCATCCAAGAAAACCCTTTTGCTAACTGCCAAAATTTCTCTTTGATAGAAAGTAATGAATATGGCACGCTGCCAATTAATCAAACTTCTCCTTCAAAAAAAAAAATTACAGTTATAAACAAGTTCTAGAAAAGGAGTACCAAAGCAGGTTTACTAACCAAGAATGTGCCTACGGCCATCCTTTGCTTGCAGGAGCGCCTCTCTCATAATGGGTATAGTAATGCCTCCCACCTATCATATTGAGACAGGTTCTTATCTTCTCGAGGACTTTTGAAGCATATCAAGTGAACATATTTACAAATGACATAATTATTACTAAATCAGTGAGAAACTGGGATAAAATCTAAGAATAGTATACCTTTATGTCCATCTGAAATGCTGTTATGCCCATTTCGTTACCAGCAACCTGTAAAACACCAATTTTATGCATAATGTTTGGAGTTAGTAGACACTGTTTTAACTTTTTTTATAGATACGGGAATCTTTCTTGCATCAAAAATCAATTAAAGCTTTAAAATAATACCTTAAAATCCATATCTCCAGAAGCATCCTCGGATCCTGTTATGTCAGACAGAATAAGTGGAGTTCCATCTCCCCCAAATTCCTTTGTATCAAGAACCAACCCCATCGCTATACCAGCAATTGGACATTTAATTGGAACTCCAGCATCCTGCAAAGCTAATGAACCCCCACAAACGGATGCCATGCTAACATGAAAAAACTAACAAATATTAAAAAGTGAATAAATCTTAAAGAGTTTCCAAAATTATATACAATATAATGAACAAAGATACCATAGTTTAGATGTTTTGAAAGCATTAGACTAAAAAGAAGGTTTTGAAAGCATAAAAACATATGAATCAACTAACCTCGAGGAGCCATTGCTTTCAGTAATTGTACTCTCAACACGTATAGTGTAAGGAAAATCATCTTCAGAAGGTAAAGATGGTTCAAGTGCTCTCTCTGCAAGCATACCATGACCAATTTCCCTTCGACTAGGTGCACCAATACGCCCAACTTCTCCAACACATGATGGGGGAAATGAGTACTAAATATGGATACTAGTTATTAGTAACAATCACCCAACATTATCAAAACTCAACACCATCTTAATGAGGTATTTAAAAGCGAATATCCATCACACCATTTGTCACAATAAACAAACAAATAAAATTGGAGGGGATTCTTTTGAGGAAAGGAGGGAAACTTCGCTTATTCATTTGACCTTATTTTGTATACAAATTGGAAGGGATTCTTTGGGGGATACAAATTAGTCTCTTTTCATTTCTTCAATGAAAATTCTCGTTTCTTGTTCAAAAAATTGGAGGGGATTCTTTGGGGGATTTTCATAACCTCCATTAGCCTGGGAGGTTTACCTCCCTTTTGTAATTTCATTACATTAATGAAACTATATATATATATATATATATCCCCCAACTGCGTCTACATCCTGGTTCCTACAAAATGTCTTGTGCCTTCAGCTTTTGTAGCTTGCAGAATATTTCTAAAATGAAATGACACTACACCTGATTAGATAAATTGGAACAGGAAAACAATAATTTATGATGGTCAAAGCAGTGAAAATCATTGATCGTTTTTTATCTATAAAAAAAAAAAGAAGCAGAAGAAGAAGTGAAAACCATATAGACGTAAAAGTCTTCATCACTACCATTGAATAGATGGAAAACTTAACCTATTAGAAACTACAAAAGAAAAAGAAAAAAAAAATGATTTTAAAGCAACCTGAAGGTAGAACCTCTTCAACTCATCTACATCAACAAGGTTGTCCACTCTTTGTGCCATTTGCTTATCCCCAAGCGTAACCACTGCAAGTGACTGAAAAAAAAAGGAGCATATAAATATTAAAAATTTGATGCTACTATGACTTGATACTTTCCCGTCCTACTAAATCAGCCCTGGCATACCAAGGGGCAGGAGCAAGAATTACTCGCATTTAACATCCTTCCATTCCTTGTTTTATTTGTGGTAGGACTCAGACTTGAGAGTTTCTTTAGTTTCACTAGTTTAAGATGGAAAGACAAAACAAAAAGAAAAGTAACTAAGAAGATTCTCCAACTAAAAAGCCAAATAAGACGAGTCTTTTTGGATTGGACTCTCATTCCACTCCCTTTTCTTTTCTAGATATGAAAAAGAGGTAGCAAAGTCAAAGAAGTTGCAAAAACGACCTTTGATTGATTTATATTAGTTATAAAGAGGCGGGTACATTCACACAACAATCTGGTACTAAATAAGCATAGTATAATATAGAAATAGGTAAGGCAACACACACACAAGCAATAATGATTGCCACAACCTGAGTTTCACCACGAGTGAAAAGTGTGCTGCCATGTGCCCGAGGAAGTAACCCACATCTTGAGTTAATTGGACGTATTTCAACAGGTGTCCTCCCATCACTTCTTCTCCCACCCTAACAGTAACAAGCAGAGAGAATATGAAAACATTGCCACGGGAATAATTTCTTTTTTTTTTCCTTCAAATATCCAAGAGTGTTCAGGCCAGCTTGTGCATCCCAAGAAAATTCTCATGGGCCAGCTTGAATCCATTCCCTCTAAACCCTTACTATTTACATTCACTTTATTGACAACAAAGCTAACTCATGGTGATTGACATGGAAATAGTTTTAGTTACCGAATAAGTTAAACTAAGTTTTTTGAGATACAGAATCACCTTTTGATAAGAAACAATGACTTTAATTGAAGAAAGGAGATATTATTTCTTAACAAGAAACAAAACCTTCTATCTAAAGAGCATCACAATTGCATAAAAGCCCCCCATTATGAAAATTATCATTGAAAGTGTAATTAACAAACAAGGGAGACGATTCAAAGTTAGTGAGTTCTATACATTCACTCCATATTGCAACACTGTCTTCCAAATTGCAGGCCATGAATTGAATGAAAAGAACATCTACAATGGTTGAAATCCATGCTACTCTTCATCAATGGAAAATGAAAAGTTCAGTATCTACTTGGAGGTACAAAGCAGCCAACCACTGATGACCCAAAATTTCGAGCAGGGAAAGTCAACAATAATAGCATGGTAATGTCCTGGTTAATTATTTCAATACATACTTACATTGGGAAAAATTCTCTCTTTGCCCAACACAAAGAAAATCAGGGGCAATGTTAAGGAAATTTTTTCTTATCTAAAATATACCGCAATACTCTTTATGACAGCTACCAATGACACTGTACTTGAGTGATTACACAGTTATGGCAAGAAGTCATGCAAGAATCCCATGATTGAGAATGTGGAACTTATGCCAACCTCTACCAGAATATTTTGAAAAGAAAACATATGTACAAATTTATGTTGGCACAACAAAAATTTGGATAAAGTTAGATGTAGAATCCTATCCAATAAAGCCTCTCCCAACTATTCATGAGGCATTTGCTAAAGTAAGGGAGGAAAATTACATTGTGGAGAACATATTCCACAGAATATAGAGCAATCGTACCTCCACAATGCGTCTCCGGAGAAACTTGGATGTCACTTCTTTAAATACTAACTTTACGTCCACCTCAGAAAAGAGCTATAAGAAATAGAATGACATGGTGTTAAAAAACTACATAATATAAAAAAAACATATGACGAAAGAATACAAATAACAAGCGATAATTCTTCCGAAACAGGGCAACCTGAAGACATTTTCTTAATGAAAAGCACATCAAAATTTTTATTTTTTATATGAAACATCAAGCTTTCATTGATAAATGAAAGAATACAAAGGACATCCAAAAAAACGAGGCCAAAAAGCAGGGCAGACCTAAAACAAATAATGACTCCAATCTAACGAAGAGCACATCACAATACAAATACAAATACAAATAATGACTCCAATCTAACGAAGAGCACATCACAATACAAATACAAATAGATACAATCGTGACCAATTAGACACAACCATGAAAATTCGGGGGTTTAAATTACATAACTAAAGATATGTTATCAAATAACAAAATGAGGCAGTATGAAACAGAACATTAGGCAATATCTATATAAGATATATTATCAAATAAGAATATACACACACTGCTCATCTTCCAAAAAAAAAAAAAAAGATATATTACCAAATATGTCCTTGAGAGCTAGTCTTGAAAGATGAAAAGTCTTTCTATCCCTTCCCACGCTTAATCCTCGTCTCCAACCATGTTTTGGCAAGTCAGTAGAGAGGTTTGGGTTTGTTATGGTGTCAAAAAAGTCTTTCTGTCAAGATAGAAAGTAAGTGGTTTGTGTGTAGTCTTGATAGAGAAAAAAAAAAGGAAGAGTCTGCAGGATTACGGAAAAGCATGGGAAGAGGTTTTTTTCCTTGTCGGTCGAAGATGTGGTTGTTGTTTGGCTTGTCAATGCTTTAGAAGACCTCCTGTTGACTCCACAAACACAGAATTTTTTCAAGAAGACAGACTGTTGACAACTTCATTTGGATTCAGAAGGTAACAAATAGAAGAGGAAACTTCGTGGAAATCACAAAAGTCAAAACTCTGGGGGTAAGAAGAAATTAGTCATTCCTGCGGATGACGATTTTAAAGGGTGGGCTAGTTTCAGGGGCATGCTGCTGGATTTTCTAAATGGGAAAGCGGAATCGAGTGCAACGAGTCAAGCAACGAACCAGAAGAAGATGGATATGGGTGAGAAAAAGAAAAACTTGGGAGTTACCTTTGCTGACATAGTCAAGAAACCTAAAAACAACATAAGCTCCAACCTGAGATACAACCCGATAGAGCTTGTGTTAATGAAGTCAGAAGGGTGAAATGGGAAGAGACTGTGCTTGTGACTAGAAGAGATTTCCATGACGATTGAGGAAGAATCCTTGAGATTCTCCAAGAACCCTGAAAGAACATTTCATCATCAACCCTTTTCAACCCGACAAAGCTTTGTTGAAATGCAAGAACGAAGAGCTAGCGAAGATGCTTGCAAAAAACAGAGGATGGGTTACTTTCAGGCTTTTATCCCCTTTAAGTTGAGAAAAATTGAACTTAGTATAACCTTTTTTGGGGAATATAGTATATTCTTTCTTTCTATATGCATGGCACGAAAGTGGAAGAATGGGATGCCAAGTTGCATGGGACAACAAGAGTGGTACTGTCGTATGGAAGTTAGATCAAGTTCAGAAATATACCCCATACATTTATGGAGTCTACCAACGCTCAAAGCAATAGGAAATTATTATGGGGGTTTTATTGATTATGCTGATATTAATTCTTGCCTTTTAGATTGTATGGCGGTTGCAATTAATGTGAAAGGGAACTATTGTGGTTTTGTTCCAGCCGAGGTGAGTTCTTGACAAAGATATGATCTTTAATGTCCAAGTCAGCTCGTTTTAGGAGACTGAGATGCTGGTCGGAAAATGCACTGAAGTTCCTGGTTCCTTCATGCCGAAAGCAGTCATCTCTTCTACCAAGGGATGGATGGACCAAGCCCAAATCCGGTTAAGCCCCATGGTAAAAGTTTGTAGCCCCACCCTAATAGAAGATTACCTACGGTTACAAGACTCCCAAGTACAGAAAGCCTTTCATGAAAAGAAATCTCTGAATATGCTGAAAAGAGGCTGTCTTTGAAGGACTGTCTTTCTCAGAGCCACCTACCACGAGCTCCACGCGGCTAGCTACTGCTGGGGAAAGGGAGATGGACATTCCAAAGCTAATATCGACTTAGCCTCCGTCGGGTCAGTTTAATCAGAAAAAAGAGGAGCAGAAAGGAAAAAATGTTTCCTTTGCCAAAGAAAGTCAAGTCTGTTGATTCCAAAAGAAAGGGAAAATTTGTACGACTTCAGAAAAAGAAATGGAAGGAACTAACATTTCTAGCAGAGGGAAAGGAAGAGAGGTAGAGGCAAAAATGAGGTAATTAAAGAAGATGGGACGATTGGTCAAGAGGCCATTGATAATTCTCATTTGTGAGGATTATTTGACCCTTATACTTAAGTTATTCTTGCTATTTTGTATGTTTTTGTTGTGTAAAGAGCTAGTAAAAGGTGGTTTTATTAGAAATATTCATGAAAGCTTGTTGAAATAATGAAGAAGAGAAAAAGAAGTTGAAAAGAGATAGAAAAGTGTTGATTTGGTGATTTTTGTGCAGGATTTTAGACAAGGCAGAATTGCAATTGCAATTCAAGAATTGGCGACAGTGAAAATTGCAATTGCATTTTGGAAATGGAATGCAGTTGCACTTCTGGGCAGAAACAGAAAAAAAACAGAAATTTCGAAATTTGAGCGATTTTGAAGATATTCTCCCCGATTCTCGGCATTAATGATATGGGTCTTTCCATACACTAAAGTTGAGAAAAACCCTAGCTTATGCCTATAAAGGGGATAAAGAAGCCGAAACAAGTAGGGGTCATCCCTCAGGAAGCTGCTGTTTTATTTTCTTTTTCAGCTGTTTTTCTTCTTTTTTCCAGCACCTTCAAGCCCCGATAATCAGTCCAATCTAGACGAAAATCTCAGATTGTAAAGACCCAATTCCCTTTGAAAGAAGTGGGATCGAGTTCGATTGATGAAAGGGGCAAGAAGGGTGTTTTATTGCACTGTATTTCGTCTATTTCTTTTAGCATTAGTTCAATTTTGTTCTTCAGTTTTGTTTAGTTTGAGTGGCTGTAATTTTAGTGTTCAAGTGGCTGTATTGTTTTCCTTTTCATTCCAGTATTGAATTCTAAGTTGAATCTTCGGTTTTGCTTAATTGTTCTTGAAGGATTATTTCAATAAGATTTATATTTCAAGTTAGAAAAGCATTATTTCTCCTTTGTAAGTTTGGCTCCATTTTCAGCAGTTTAGGCCCCGTTTGATAACGTTCTCGTTTCTCGTTTCTTGTTTCCTATTTTTGTTTCTCGTTTCTTGTTTCTGTTTCTTAAAAACTAAAAACAAAAACCTGTTTGATAACTATTTATGTTTCTTGTTTCTTGTTTTTTGGTAAAAATAAAAGTTAGTACATATACTATAATAAAACATATAACATGCATTAAAATAAATATAAAACAATTATAAAGATGTTATAGTATTTTATTAAGGCCTAACACCTAATTAATTATGTTAGAGTCCTTATATTAGTATTATTGTATTTTTGTAAATATATTAATTGGGTTGTCCTTTATTGTCTTTTCACTTTCTCCTAATTAGGTTAACCTTGTACACTTGTATATATATCTCTTTAGTGAATGGAATAGAGTATTCCGATTCTCTCAAACCTTTAGCATTAACATGGTATCAGAGACCTAGGGTTTACTAGGGAAATATTTTGTCCTTCAGGATTTGTGACCATTAGGGTTTGAGGTTTAGAACGCATTCTTTGAGGGCTTAGTCTTGCTGTGAGCTTTGTGCATCAAATCTGCGATTCTTTATCAAATCTGCCATCAAATCGGCATCCGGAATCCGTCACAACCGCCACCACGAGGTCTGTCAACTACTTAGTTTTTCGTCACCGCCCGGTTCAACAGGGAGCCCAGTCGCCGATTAGGAGGTTCGAAAAATTCGGCCGGAAAATACCCTGCACGTGGGCCACACGCGCCGCCGCTAATTTTTCCTCCAGTCTCACGCGCCGGCGCGTGGAGGCGCGTGCGCCGCCGGTGGGTGCTCCGATTTGCGTGGATCAGCTCACCGTGGTCTGCTCTTTCATGTTTTGGAAACTTTAGGGTTTGCTGTAATTCAGATTTTAACTCTTGTTGGTATGTTTTTTTTTGAACTTATGGCCGAAAAAAAGGCTATCATGATGTCGGAAATGATTCCTATGGTGTCAAAGGTTACGGAACATAAGCTTAATGGATCTAACTTTTATGCATGGCGAACAAACATTCGTCATTATCTTCGCAGTCTTGATATGGATGATCACATCACCGCCAAATCACCACCGAATGATGAGACTAAGAAGACTTGGTTACGAGATGATTCTCGACTTATTCTACAGATAAAGAACTCCATTGAGAGTGAGATAGTTGGATTGGTTAATCATTGTGAATCCGTCAAGGAGCTCTTAGAGTACTTGGAATTCCTCTACTCTGGGAAAGGGAACATCAGTAGGGTGTTCGATGTGTGTAAGACTCTCTTTCAACCTGATCAAGGCGAAAAATCTCTGACGAGTTACTTTATGGAGTGCAAAACAACGTATGCAGAATTTAATGCTTTGTTGCCTGTTAGTACTGATGTGAGAGTTCAGACTGCCCAGCGTGAACAATTATTCATTATGAGTTTTTTGGTTGGTCTTGCCTCTAAATATGATATGGCCAAAGATCAAGTTCTATCTAGCTCCGAAATCTCTTCGTTGGAAGATGCTTATACTCGAATACTTCGTACTGAGAAGTCGCACACGATCTTGCCATCTGAGTCTAATAGTGCCCTAGTTGGGCAGACTGGTGAGTATAAAGGAAATAGAGGGGTCGGACCTAACCCACCTAGAGGACATTCGAACAATCAGAGAGCAACTTCAGGAGATATTGTTTGCCACTATTGTCGTAAGCCTGGACATATGAAACATGACTGCAGAAAATTGCTAAATAAGGGCCCGAGGTTTCCGTTTGCGCATGTCGCTTCTACTCCTGATAACCCTGACAAGTCTGTTTCGATTTCCACTGAGGAGTTTGCTAAATTTCGCCAGTACCAAGAGTCATTAAAGGCATCATCTTCTACTTCCATTACTGCCATTGCCGACACAGGTAACACATCTACATGTCTTCTTTCCTCCTCTTCAAAATGGGTCATAGACTCGCTTCTGATCACATGACAGGTAATCTCAGTTTATCCTCTAACATTAGTCCGTCTAAATATTTACCTAATGTTACTATAGCCGATGGCACCACCTCTCCTGTTGTAGAATCAGGCACTGTTAATCTTACCAACTCAATTTCATTGTCTTCTGTTTTAAGTTTACCACAGTTCTCCTTTAACTTGATTTCGGTTAGTAAACTCACTCGCGATCTCAATTGTTGTATCTCATTCTTTCCTGATTATTGTTTATTTCAGGATCTTTTGACGAAGAAGACTATTGGTAAAGGGCATGAATCTGGAGGTCTCTACATTTTTGAACCACAAGTATCTACAGCCGTTACATGCTCTAAAGTGTCTTCTCCCTTTGAAGAACATTGTCGTTTGGGTCATCCATCTATTTCCGTCTTGAAGAGTCTTCGTCCTCAGTTTAATTATTTGTCTTCTTTAGATTGAGAGTCGTGTCAGTTTGCTAAGTTTCATCGTCTGAGTCTGTATCCCCGAGTCAATAAACGAGCTACTGCTCCATTTGAATTAGTTCATTATGATGTTTGGGGTCCGTGTCCTGTTGAGTCCAAGAGAGGATTTCGATACTTTGTTACCTTTGTCGACGATTTTTCTCGTGTAACTTGGTTATATTTAATGAAAAATCGTTCTGAGTTGCTTTCTCATTTTCGTAACTTTCATGCTGAAATTCGAACTCAATTTAGCGGTTCTCTTAAAATTCTACGGAGTGATAATGCTAAAGAATACTTCTCTCATGCCCTTAGTTCCTATTTAAGTGAACATGGTTTTCTCCATCAATCCTCATGTGTTTATACTCCATCTCAAAATGGGGTTGCAGAACGCAAGAATCGACATCTCCTTGAAACAGCGAGAGCCTTAATGTTTCAGATGAATGTCCCGAAATATTTTTGGGTTGATGCTGTATCGACGGCTTGTTTCTTAATAAATCGCATGCCCTCTTCGGTTCTTAAGGGTGAGATACCTTATCGTACTTTGTGCCCCAACCTCCCTTCATTTCCTCTTACACCCAAAATCTTTGGTTGTACTTGCTTCGTTCGAGACGTTCGCCCTCAACTCACCAAACTAGATCCAAAGTCCTTAAAATGTATTTTCCTTGGTTATTCTCGTGTCCAAAAAGGGTATCGGTGTTATTGTCCTAGTCTTGATCGTTACTTTGTCTCTCCTGATGTCACATTCTTTGAAGATTCATCTTTCTTTTCTCCATCTTCGAGTATGAGTAAGGGGAAGTATCAAGAGGACGAGGATGATTTTTTTGTTTACACAATTTTCCCCTCGTGTGCGCCCCCTAGAGACTCATCTCCGTATGTTCCTGTTTTTTCTCACCCACCTATCACTCAGGTTTATTCGCGACGGCCATCCTCTTCGGTTTCATGCCCTGTACCAGAGGCTTCTTCGTCAGTGGATCCCAGAATAAGCGATGATCTTCCTATTGCTCTTCGTAAAGGTAAGCGCCAATGCACATATCCCATTTCCTCTTTTGTTTCATATAACCATTTGTCATCTTCTACATGTTCCTTCATTGCATCCTTACAGTCTATCTTTGTTCCTAAGACTGTTCATGAAGCTTTGTCTCATCCTGGTTGGCGTGCTGTGATGGTAGAAGAGATGACTGCTTTAGATGACAATTGTACTTGGGATTTAGTTTCTCTTCCTGCAGGAAAGAAGCCTATTGGCTGTAAATGGGTCTTTGCAGTTAAAGTCAATCCATATGGGTCTGTAGCTCGGTTGAAAGATCGCCTTGTTACTAAAGGCTACGCACAAACGTATGGGGTCGACTATTCTGACACTTTTTCTCCTGTTGCTAACATGGCTTCTGTCAGATTATTCATTTCGTTAGCATCCATTCATCACTGGCCGTTGCATCAGCTTGATATTAAAAACGTCTTTCTCCATGGTGATCTTGGGGAAGAGGTGTATATGAAGCAACCTCCAGGGTTTGTTGCTTAGGGGGAGAATGGTAAGGTATGTCACCTTCGTAAATCCTTGTACGGATTAAAGCAGAGTCCACGAGCATGGTTTGGAAAATTCACTCAGGTGATTGAAAGCTTTGGAATGAGAAAGAGCAAGTCAGATCATTCTGTCTTTTATAAGCGGTCTGAGAGTGGTGTTATCCTATTGGTTTACAGGCAATGACACATTGGGCATCCAATCACTCAAGACCTTTCTCCATAGTCAATTCCACACAAAAGATTTGGGAATGTTGAAATACTTTCTAGGAATTGAGGTAATGAGAAGCAAACAGGGAATCATGTTATCACAGAGAAAATATGTAATTGAATTGTTGACTGAAACAGGAAAGTTAGGGGCTAAGCCATGTAGTACCTCGATGATGCCTAATTTACAGCTCACGAAAGAGGGAGAATTACTGAAAGATCCTGAACGATATAGGAGGTTAGTGGGAAAACTCAATTACCTTAAAGTAACTCAACCAGACATAGCTTATTCAGTGAGTATTGTGAGCCAGTATATGTCTTCTCCTACCGTTGATCATTGGGCTACAGTGGAATAGATTTTGTGCTATTTGAAGGCAGCTCCTGGACGTGGTTTATTATATAAGAGTTATGGGCATATTAACATTGAATGTTTCTCTGATGCTGATTGGGCAGGATCTAAGGAAGATAGAAGATCAACTTCAAGGTATTGTGTATTCGTGGGTGGTAATTTGGTTTCTTGGAAGAGTAAGAAACAAAATGTGGTGTCACGGTCAAGTGCTGAATCAGAATATAGAGCAATGGCACAATCCGTATGTGAATTAGTCTGGATACGTCAACTTCTTATTGAATTGGGATTTGATATCACAACACCAACGAAATTATGGTGTGATAATCAAGCAGCTCTGCATATAGCATCTAATCCGGTATTTCATGAGCGAACTAAACACATTGAGGTTGACTGTCATTTTATACGTGAGAAGATACAACAAGGTTTGGTATCGACAGGATATGTGAAAGTCATTGGGTGTAAATGGGTGTTTACAATTAAGGTTAACCCTGACGGATCAGTTGCTCGTTTGAAAGCACGTCTTGTTGCTAAAGGCTATGCTCAGACTTATGGGATAGATTATTCTGACACATTTTCTCCGGTTGCTAAATTCACTTCTATTCGCTAAATTATCCAAAAGAATTTTTATATTTATCAAGTAGAAACTTGAAATTACCCTCATTAAACTATTATGTCATATCCTACTTAGGTGGCTGGAAGGAGCTTTACATTCATGACCTTGATTCACATATAGAAAAGCATTTAACTAATTTGCTTGATATTTGATGTTTGAACCAATTTACTCATGCAAACATTTTCTAATTTACTCGGTGATGCATGGGGTGATCTAGGATTAGAAATATTATTGGGGCTATGATGGTTTGTTTAAATCATATATCATGTCCAGATTACTATTGGAATAGGATAAAACTAGAAGAAATCACAAAATACTATCCAAACAACTAAATATAACTAGGGTAAAAGAGCTGAGCATTACTGTTGGAATAGGCTTGCGTGAAGTTGGTTTAATATGGACATCACCTTCATCGACTTCACCATCCACCACCACTTCATCATCCTCGTCTTCATCCTCCACCAAATCAGGTATGGGTTCTAGACCCCCTGAAGTGATATCTAAACTGACGTAACCCTCTTCTGTCAATATAGTGATAACTTTTTCTTCCAATGATGAGAAAGCCTTCCGTCGGGGAATTTTGTTTCTAATTTGCAGGACTTTTTCTAACTCATTTCCAGCAATTTCCTACGAAAGAAAAATTATTTTAGCAATCATCCAATCATATGAATGAAGGGAATTTCACAAAACAAACGGACATTAAAGATCAATGAAATGTCTTCAATTTAAAATCATAATAAATCAGAATTCACAGATTCTAAGGGCTTGAGACTTGTAAGCTCCAATACTGGGAGCAAACAGCAAAATGTGTATGGACGGACTGTTAACATTACCATAATGTGGTTTTTTGTTTTTTTGAAGAAAATTACAGTCATGGAAATTATCATTGACATGACAATTCCATAAAAACACCAAGTTATTAGCAGTAGTATCACCATCTCAAACCCATATGCAATATATACCATGAACATAATTATTTTTTGGAAGGCAAACAAGATTGACCACAACCTTATTCAGTGAGAGAGAGAAACAAAATACATACTTCAACATGTTCATATAGCTGAGGAGGAGGAAGCTTAATTGCATCGAGCATTTTTGGTTTCCCACGCTCTCTCACTAAAGCATCCACCTCTTTGCAAATTGCCGTTACAGCATTCTGATATCAAGAGAGAGTTCTGTATTGTTATTCTAGGTAACTAGATAAACTACCTCATCATAGAGAAGCAGAACTTAGGAAGATGGTAAATAATGCAAAATATTTTTAAACTAATTACAGCTGATAAAAGAAAAATATATCATGTTGTCTTACAAATTCTTTCACTTGTACAAGTACACATATACATACTCATCATCCCAGTCTAAAACATTGAGTGCACAAGTTCAAAAGAAAGTTCAATACTATACGTAAAATCAAATATAAATCAGGATAACACTTTCCACATATACGTCTTCTTTTGTTTAAAACGTTTTTTTAATTAACAAAAGAACTCTTAATGATTTGAAATATAGACGTGGTTTAGCTAGGACAAATATCCAACCATATATATCAACTTAAACAAAACTGCATACAAAATATGACCCAAAATTACTGGAGGATGACCAAAACACTAAATACACTTGTTTACAACTAGTTCACTATCAAATCTCTGAGGACATTATAATAAATTAAAAGGTGTACAAAATACCCAGAGAAGAATGTATTTCTATATTTCTTTCTATGAGAAGAAAGGGTTTCTTAAATAAAAGAAACACCCATTTAAAGAAAAGGAGATAATCTTCCAGCACATATAATACAATAAATACAAAATACAGAAAATACTTATTAACTAAAAAGGAAATAACCAACACTCCCCCTCAAGCTGGTTCGAAGATATCTTCCATTGCCAGTTTGTTGATCATCTTGTCAAACTGTAACTCTGGAAGCCCCTTTGTTAACACATCAGCTAGTTGCTCTGTCGTAAGAAGATAGGGAATACATATTACTCCTGCATCAATCTTCTCCTTTATGAAATGTTTATCAACCTCAATATGTTTTGTCCTATCATGAAGGACTGGATTGTGGGCTGCCTTGTTGTCACAGTAAATACACATGAGTGTCATCTGGAAAAAAATTTAATTCTTCCAATAGTCTCCTTATCCATATGCCCTCACAAATCTCATGGGCTAAGGCTCTAAATTCAGCTTCAGCACTACTTCTAGCCACTACACTCTGTTTTTTGCTTAGATTCCTCCAACAAAGGAGCAGTAACCAAAAGTAGATCTTCTATCTGTTGTACTACCTGCCCAGTCAACATCAGTGTAAAATTCAACATGTAGGTGACCATACTTCTTAAACAGTATACCTTTTCTTGGAGTACCTTTCAAGTATCTTAGGATTCTATAGACTGCTTCAAAGTGAGTCGATCCTAGGGCATGCATAAATGGACTTACCATACTCACTGCGAAAGCAATGTCAGGGAGTGTGTGAGACAAGTAAATGAGTCTTCCCACAAGTCTCTAGTATTTTTCTCTGTCTTTTACCTCTTTTTCTGTTGCAGTTTGCAATTTCAAATTTGGCTCAATAGGAGTTTCTTCTGTTTTGTAGCCAAGTAATCCTGTCTAAATCAATGATATACTTCCTTTGATTGACAAGAATACCCTCTTTCAACCTAGCAAATTCCATTCCTAGGAAATACTTCAAGATTCCCAAGTCTTTGATTTGGAATTCATTAGCCAGATTTTTCTTCAAAGTAGTCAATCTAGCCTCGTCATTCCCTGTGAGAATAATGTCATCAACATACACTATTAAAATAACAATCTTGTCATTTCCAATATGTTTATAGAAAATAGTATGATCTGCTTGACTTTGAAGAAATCCATAGCTTGTGACTACTTTTCCAAAATGTTCAAACCAAGCTCTAGGAGATTGTTTAAGGCTGTAAAGAGATTTCTTTAACCTGCACACTTTGTTAATCCCAAGTTCTATCTCAAAACCAGGTGGTAAGTTCATAAATACCTCTTCTTCAAGATCCCCATTGAGAAAAACATTCTTGACATCAAGTTGATAAAGAGGTCAGTCTGCATTGACAGCAATAGATAATAGAACTCTAATGGAGTTAATTTTAGCAACAGGAGCAAATGTTTCTTGATAATCAATTCCATAGGTCTGAGTGAAACCTTTAGCAACAAGTCTGGCTTTGTATCTTTCAATGCTACCATCGGCTTTGCACTTTATAGTAAACACCCATTTACATCCTACTGTTTTCTTATCTTTTGGTAATTCTACTATGTCCCATGTGCAATTTTGTTTAAGGGCATTCATCTCCCCCATAATTGCCAACTTCCAATTCGAATCATTTAGTGCCTCCTGTATATTCCTTGGAACAAATAGATTGGTTATCCTAGAGGTGAAAGCTCTGTGACTATCAGACAATCTATGGTAAGAAAGATAATTTGCAATAGGATATTTGGTGCAATTACGGGTACCTTTCCTATGGGCTATTGAAATATCAAGATCAGATATATCAGATAAGTGATTAAGGATAAATGAAGAAATGGGAATAGAGGATCTGTTACCTGTATCTTCAGAATCATTCATCGGAGCATTAGATTGGTTCTGTGATAAGTCCACTATCTGGTCTCGATTCTTTTGATTCAATGCCTTTCTAGTATAAACCTGAAGTTCAGGGTTTCTATCAATTAGATCACTTTGCAGTGTTTCTCCCCCTGAAGAAGAATTTTTCATACTTGGCATTGAGGAACTAGAACTGGTAATCCCAGGACCAATGAGTTTAGGAAGAGGAGACGTGTCCCAGAAATTATCTTCTAAGTTAGGTATTATCTCCCTTGAAGAGAATTTTTGTTAAAAAATGATTGATTTTCCAAAAAAGAGGCATCCATACTTTCAAAGTATTTTTTGGTCAATGGGTCAAAACATTTATATGCTTTCTTGTGGGAAACATAACCTAAACAAATGCATTTAGAGCTCAAGGATCTAGTTTAGACCGAGAAATACTAGGAATGTGAACATATGCAGTACACCCAAACACTTTGATCGATAAATCCGAAAACAAGCAGATAGCGGGAAAAAAGGTTTTAAAATGATCCAAGGGGGTTTTAAAATCCAAAATTTTTGTAGGCATACGATTAATAAGGTACGCTGCCGTGAGGACAGCTTCTCCCCACAAATAAGAAGGAACGTGCATAGAAAACATAAGGGCTCAAGCGACGTCAAGTAAATGTCTATTTTTTCTCTCAGCAATGTCATTTTGTTGGGGAGTGTCCTGACACGTAGATTGATGAATGATTCCTTTAACTTTCAAAAAATTGGTTAAGTATTCATTGAAATATTCAATGCCATTATCATAGTGCATAATGGTAATTTTAGTTTGGAACTGAGTTTCAATCATGTTGTAAAACTGAATAAAAATATCCTTCACATCCGACTTTTTTGTTAGCAAATAAATCCAAATTAAACGAGTGTGGTCATCAATGAAGGTAACAAACCACCGTTTTCCACTATGAGTCAAAACTTTAGAAGGTCCCCAAACATCACTATGAATTAAGTAAAAAGGTGCAGAAGCATTGTAAGGTTTGGGCAAATAAGTGGATCGATGATTTTTTTGCAAAGATACAACTTTCGCAATGAAAAACAGAACAATCAATTCCTTTAACTAAATTTGGAAACAGATACTTTAAATAGAAAAAACTGGGATGTCCTAGTCTACGTTGCCAAAGCATTATAGTTTCTTTAACAGAAGGAGAACTAACACTACTCAAGCCCTGAGCTTTGTTTTGACTAGTCGGGGATTCATCAAAGTAGTAGAAACCTTCAAGCATCCTAGCACGCCCTATCATCTCCCCCAAGTCCTGATCCTGAAAAATGCAGTGGGAATCAAAAAAGGTAACACGACAATTAACATCTTTAGAGATCTTACTGACGGATAACAAATTACAGGCTAATTTTGGAACATGAAGAACAGAATGTAAAGTAATGTTGGAGGACAATCTAATAGTTCCTTTTCCTGCAATAGAATTGAAACTACCATTGGCAATTCAAATTCTTTCATTACAGTACATAGGGGAGTATGATTCAAATATTTTGGAGGAACTAGTCATATGATCAGAAGCTCCAGAATCTATGATCCACGGAGATGAGTTAAGACAAGAGTGAGCTTGAGAATAATTATCTGTCTGTGCCAAGGAAACACTAAGATTACCAGATGATGAAGTGGCCTTTAGCAGTTTCAGGATTTGATCGACTTGCTCTTTGTTGAATGGGTTGGAGTCAACGACATTAGCACTAGATGAATGTTGATTTGTACTCTTCTCGCCTTGTCTAGTACTCTTTCAATTAGTAGGTTTCCCATGAAGTTTCCAACAGGTTTCACGAGTATGCCGAGGTTTGTTACAGTAATCACACTAGACCCGAGGTTTTTCATGGGTCTTGGTTGATTGATCAAAGACCTTGTGTGCTGTAGCGTCAACCACTAGAGCAAAACTTTCATCTGAATCAGTTGATTTCTTACCAATCATAACATTTCGACGGCTCTCTTCCCTACGAACTTCAGAAAAAACTTCATTAATAGTTGGAAGGGTAGTTTTACCAAGTATTCTACCTCTAACCTCATCAAATTCAACATTGAGTCTGGCGAGGAATTTATAAATACGACCATCTTCTACTATTTTCCTGTAGTGCTTTTGATCCTATGTTGACTTCCATTCATACGTATCAAAGAGATCGAGATCTTGCCAAATCCTTTTTAGGGAATGAAAATACTGTGTAACTGAATTACTTCCCTGTCGTATGTCACCCAATTTGAGATTTAGCTCAAACACTTGTGACCGATTTCCCAAATCTGAGTACATCTGAGCCACGCTATCCCATAGTTCCTTTGCAGTAGAGTAACACACATAGTTACAACTAATGTCTTCTACCATGGAATTTACTAGCCAGGTCATAACCATGGAGTTTTCAACATCCCACCCGACAAACAAAGGATCGTCTTTGGCAAGCATGGTTTTATCTCCGGTAAGGTAGCCAATCTTCCCTTGTCCACGGATATACATTCGAACGCTTTGGGACCAACGAAGAAAGTTATCCCCATTGAGTGGCGGCAGCAACACTAGTGGCGACTAGGGTTAGAAATTGTTTTAGGGTTTCTGTTGGTTTATATTATTGATATTTTCCTTAATTAGATTTATTAGCTGTAATTATATTGTAATGACTCTTGTAAGTTTTTTCCTTTTTTGTATTAGGCCTTTTCTTCTACTTAAGAAAGGTCTCTTGTAACTATTTTGTAACTAAGAGAGAAAGAATAGACAATTATTCTATTCAATAGAAACTAATATTCAGCAGTTTCTGCTCTGATACCATGTACAAAATACCAAGAGAAGAATGTATTTCTACATTTCTTTCTATGAGAAGAAAGGATTTCTTAAATAAAAGAAACACCCATTTACAGAAAAGGAAATAATCTTCCAGCATATAGAATACAATAAATACAAAATTCAGAAAATCCTTATGAATTAAAAAGGAAATAACCTACAAAAGGACAGGAAAAAACGTCAAAACTATAAGAAATGTTGCTCCGTAGTGCACCAAAAAGTGTGTTTATTTTTTAGATAAGAGACAACTTCATTCATATGAATGAAATTAAAAAAGGAGTGTCATCGGAGTTATAACAAAACTGCAATTGGCATGTATAGTAGTTAGAGAAAATGTTTTTTCTTTTTAGAAAAAAAAAAGGAAACAAACAAACAAAAACTTAATAAACCAAGATGAGGCCGAAAGGACATCAGAATCCAAGATTTGAGAGGATTCTTGACAAGACAAAGAAAATAGGTGAACTTTGACTGCATAACGCATTCCACCGAATTGAAACAATAACAAGAAATACACTAAGTGTGCTTATAAATTCTAAACGAATATAGAAATTAACTTAAAATACATCAGTAATGAGCTACATACTTAAATTAAGTAAACAACCTGCCCAATTTCTACAGCTTGGAGCAACCTCTCTTCTGGTAGAAAATTACAATAACCCTGCGTGGATAGTTTAATAACATTTGTTACTCAGAGGAAAATCACAACACAAAATGCAAACTCCAAAGTCACAACACATAATATCCAATCAGCCAAGAGAAGGATGTCCTTGTTTTTTAGAATAAAAAATTTCATTAACAAGAAAGATACACAGGAAGAACTCTAAAATGAGCCTTCAAAAAGAGAAACTATTTTGGAGTAATTTAAAAGGGGGGTAATTATAAAACTCCCTCGTACAAGAGCTCCGAAGGGAAGCAACAAAACCATCAAAGATCAACTGCACCGGCCAATCAATGTTCACCCCTAGTATTTTCATCCTTGCTCCTCCTTGTGTGTGGACTTGAATATTGATTTACCCACAAGACTCAATACATGAACGATTAATATCAATAGGAGAGGAAAAAATGTTGTAAATGTTTGAACTCAAGACCTCCTATTTTGATACTACGTTAAATCACCACTGATCCTAAAACTTAAGTTTATGGGCTGAGGTAAATTTAATTCTTTAATATATCATCAAGATAAAGAAAAACTCATACCAATACTATATTTCTTTTTTATTATAACTTTACTCAAAGAAAACAAGGGCCCCTTCTTTAAAGAAAAAGAAAACTACAATGGTTTTTTTTTCTTTTTTTTCTTTTTGGATGGGAAACAATTTTATTGATGAAATGAAATTATACAAAAGGGAGAAAATCATTCAATGAAGTTACAAAAAACTTCTCCAATTGGATATAAGAGAGTTTAAGCTATAATTACAAAAGGTGAGACATCTTTACACCAATAAAAAACATAGAATAGAATGAGATCAATAAGGTCGCCAGGAGATCTTTCCTTTTCTTGAAAAATTCTAGCATTCCTTTCATTCCACACAATCTAAATGAAGGTACTGTTGATGTTCAACCATAAGGTCTTCTTTTCATGCTTGAATACCTCTAGAAATTTAAGATGCAAACCTCTATAATGATTTAAAAAAGTCAAGTGATGCTTCAACGTCTTTTCCTATCTTCTTTGATAGCCTCTAGAAATTTAAGATGTAACGTCGTATCATCAATCTACAAACACATATAACCACTGTTGCAAAGCTACAAATAAATGTCAAATGCATTTTACAGATCAACAGCCAATTGGGAGTCTTTTTTGTAACTGTTGGTTTATATTATTGATATTTTCCTTAATTAGATTTATTAGCTGTAATTATATTGTAATTACTCTTGTAAGTTTTTTCCTTTTTTGTATTAGGACTTTTCTTCTACTTAAGAAAGGTCTCTTGTAACTATTTAGAAGTGAGAAAGAATAGACAATTATTCTATTCAATAGAAACTAATATTCAGCATGGTATCAGAGCGAAAATAAAACCCTAATTTTTCAAACCCTAACCCTACTACCAGCTGCCGCTGCTTCCGCTCAACCTCTGCCGCCGTCGACTCCGATTGAGTGCACGCCGCCATTCAACTCAAACCCAGGCATACTCGACTCCGACTAGCATCAGCAAAATCCACCTAACCTCCGTTCGTGACCCGCGACCCGCGATTTGCGACCCCAGACTTGCGATCTGCGACCCGCGACTACATAACCCAAACCGCCACAACTCGCCGTTCGTTTCTGCTCAAGTTTGCGCCGTCCGTTCGCCTTCCGTCGACTCGCCGTCCGTCCAGCCACGTGCGTCTGTCCTCGCGATTTTGTTCCGACCGACAGTCACTTTTTTTTTGCCGTTTACGGTCTAGGTGCATTGTTTGGTTGTGTTTTTTGGATTGTGTTATTTGATAGGGTATTTTTTTGCTTATTGTTCTACCCACAGTTTGTTTGGCAGTTTTTTTTTTTTGTGACTCTTCCAGATCAGTTTTTTTGAAAAATAGCAACATGTCAGAAGAAAAGACATTGATGACTAAGGTCTCTGACACACGGAACCACCCCACTGTCCAAATTACCACCATCCGACTTAATGGGAATAATTTTCTGCTTTGGTCCCAAAGTGTTTGGATGTATATTCGGGGACAAGGGAAGATTGGCTACATTACTGGGGAGAAAAAAATGCCAAATAAGAATGATCCTTTGTTTGCTACTTGGGATGCTGAGAATTCCATGGTTATGACGTGGTTGGCAAACTCTATGGTTGAGAGAATAAGTCGCAACTATATGTGTTACTCGACTGCAAAGGAATTGTGGGATAGTGTAACTGAGATGTATTCCGACTTGGGCAATCAATCACAAGTGTTTGAGTTGAATCTCAAACTGAGAGACATTCGCCAAGGAGGAGATACAGTTACAGAATACATTCACTCCTTGAAAACAATTTGGCAAGACCTCGATCTGTTTGACACTTATGAATGGGAGTCGACTAAAGATCAAATTCATTACAAGAAAGTTGTAGAGGATGCTCGTATTTACAAATTTCTTGCTGGACTCAATGATGAGTTCGATGAGGTTAGAAGTAGAGTAATTGGTAAGAATCCTCTCCCACCTATTAATGAAGTTTACTCCAAAGTTCTTAGGGAAGAGAGTCGTCGCAATGTTATGCTTGGTAAGAAACCTGTTAGTGCAGTTGAGACCTCTGCTATGGTGGTTGAGGCTAATGCAAATAAGGCTTCTGCTCCGCTCAATAAACCTCGAGTATGGTGTGACTACTGTAATAAACCCCGACACACTCGTGAGACCTGTTGGAAAATCCATGGAAAGCCTGCAAACTGGAAGAGTACCAAGCAAAGTGAGAAGAGTAACAATCAGTCTGCTTCCACTGCCAATGTTGTTGACACCAGTCCCTTCAATCAAGAGCAAATTGATCAACTCCTGAAACTGCTAAAGGTCACTTCGTCATCTGGTAATCCTAGTGTTTCCTTGGCACAAACAGGTAATTATCCCTTAGCTTTATCTTGCCTTAATTCATCTCCGTGGGTTATAGATTCCGGAGCATCTGACCATATGACTAGTTCCTCTAAGTTTTTTTCCTCATACTCCCCCTTGTATTGCAATGAAAAAATTCGAATTGCCGATGGTAGTTTCACTTCTATTGCAGGAAAATGAACTATCGGTTTGACTGAAAAAATAACCTTAAAATCCGTTCTTCATGTCCCTAAATTAGCCTGTAATTTGCTATCTGTCAGTAAAATTTCTAAAGATGCTAATTGTCGTGTTACTTTCTTTGAAACTCATTGCATCTTTCAGGATCAGGACTCGGGGGAGATGATTGGGCGTGCTAGGATGCTTGATGGTCTCTACTTTTTTGATGAAGCTCCAACTAGTTATAAAAAAGCTCAGGGCTTGAGTAGTGTTAGTTCTTCTTCTGTTAAAGAAACAATCATGCTTTGGCATCGTAGACTAGGACATCCCAATTTTTTTTATTTAAAGTATTTGTTTCCAAACTTATTCAAAGGAATTGATTGTTCGTTTTTTCATTGTGAAAGTTGCATCTTTGCCAAGAACCATCGTGTTACGTATTTGCCAAAACCTTACAAGGCTTTCAAACCTTTTTACTTAATTCATAGTGATGTTTGGGGTCCGTCTAAAGTTTTGACTCATAGTGGAAAACGTTGGTTTGTTACCTTTATTGATGATCATACTCGTTTAACTTGGGTTTATTTGTTGACAAAAAAATCTGAGGTCAAAGATATCTTTATCCGTTTTTACAATATGATTGAGAATCAATTTCAAACTAAAATCAGTATTTTACATTCTGATAATGGGACTGAATATTTTAATGAATATTTAGATGATTTTTTGAAGGATAAAGGAATTTCTCATCAGTCTACTTGTCGAGATACTCCCCAACAAAATGGAATTGCTGAACGCAAAAATAGACATTTACTTGAGGTTGCTCGTGCTATTATGTTCTCTATGCATGTTCCTAATTATTTGTGGGGAGACGCAGTCCTTACAGCTGCCTATCTCATAAACAGGATGCCTTCTAAGATTTTGGCCTTTAAAACACCTCTTGATCACTTTAAGAATGTTTTCCCTACTGTTCGCTTGTATTCTGATTTACCGATCAAAATTTTTGGGTGTGTTGCATATGTTCACCTTCCTAGTCTTTATCGGTCTAAACTTGATCCTCGTGCTGTTAAATGTATTTTTTCAGGATATGCTTACAACAAAAAAGGTTATCGGTGTTTTGATCCTCTAACAAAAAAATACTTCGAAAGTATGGATGTTTTGTTTCTGGAGAATGAATCGTTTTTTAGCCAAAATTCTCTTCAGGGGGAGATATCCCACTTGAAAGAAAATTTTTGGGATACTTCTCCTCTCCCTAATATTGTATGTCCTGAGATTACTAGCCTTTCTATGCCAAACATGGAAAATTCTGTTTCAGGGGGAGAAACGCTACTAAATGATCTCATTGATCGAAACCCTGAACTTCAGGTTTATACTAGAAGGGCATTAAATCAAAAGAACCGGGATCAGATAGTGGACTTATCACAAAACCAATCTAATGCTCCGACGAGTGATACTGAAGTTTCAGGTAACCAATCTTTATCTGATGTATCTGATCTTGATATTCCAATAGCCCATAGGAAAGGTGTTCGTAATTGTACCAAATATCCTATTGCAAACTACCTTTCTTACCACAGATTGTCTGATAATCATAAAGCCTTTACCTCTAGGATAACCAACCTATTTATTCCAAGGAATATACAGGAGGCCCAAAATGATCCGAATTGGAATTTAGCAGTTATGGAAGAGATGAATGCGCTCAAACAGAATTGCACTTGGGATATAGTAGAACTACCAAAAGATAAGAAAACAGTAGGGTGCAAATGGGTGTTCACTATAAAGTGCAAAGCTAATGGTGACATTGAACGATACAAAGCCACATTAGTTGCTAAAGGCTTTATACAGACCTATGGAATTGATTATCAAGAAACGTTTGCTCCTGTTGCTAAGATTAACTCTATTAGAGTGCTTGTATCTATTGCTGTTAATTCAGATTGGCCACTTTATCAACTTGATGTTAAAAATGCATTCCTTAATGGTGACCTTGAAGAGGAGGTATTTATGGACTTACCACCAGGTTTCGAAGTGGATCTCGGAGTTAACAAAGTATGCAGGTTAAAGAAATCTCTATATGGCCTTAAACAGTCTCCTAGAGCGTGGTTTGAACGTTTTGGAAAAGCTGTTACAAGCTATGGTTTCCTTCAAAGTCAAGCAGATCATACCATTTTCTATAAACACACTGGAAATGACAAGATGGTCGTTTTAATAGTGTATGTTGATGATATCATTCTTACAGGTAATGATGAGGCTGGACTGAATAGTGAAGAAAAAACTAGCAAATGAATTCCAAATCAAAGACTTGGGAATTTTGAAGTATTTCCTAGGAATGGAATTTGCCAGATCAAAAAAGGGTATCCTTGTCAATCAAAGGAAATATATTATTGATTTGCTTGAAGAGACAGGCTTACTTGGTTGTAGGACAGTAGAAACTCCTATTGAACCAAATTTAAAATTGCTAGCGGCAACCGAGGAAGAAGTAAAAGATAAGGAAAAATACCAAAGGCTTGTAGGAAGACTTATTTACTTATCTCACACTCAACCTGATATTGTCTTTGCAGTTAGTATGGTAAGCCAATTTATGCATGCTCCAGGGCCAACTCACTTTGAGGCAGTTTACAGGATCCTAAGATATTTGAAAGGATCTCCAGGAAAAGGCATACTTTTTAAGAAACATGATCACTTACATGTTGAAATTTACACTGATGCTGACTGGGCAGGTAGCACCACAGATAGAAGATCTACTTCTGGTTATTGCTCCTTTGTTGGAGGCAATCTAGTTACCTGGCGAAGTAAAAAACAAAGTGTGGTAGCCATAAGTAGTGCTGAAGCAGAATTCAGGGCTTTAGCTCATGGCATTTGTGAAGGTATTTGGATAAAAAGACTATTGGAAGAATTGAAATTCGTTCAGATGGTGCCTATGCGTGTTTACTGTGACAATAAGGCATCCATCTCCATAGCTCATAATCCAGTCCTTCATGATAGGACAAAACATATCGAAGTTGATAAACACTTTATAAAGGAGAAGATTGACACTAGAGTGATATGTATTCCCTACCTTCCTACAATCGAGCAAATTGCTGATGTGCTTACTAAGGGACTTCCAAAGCTACAATTTGACAAGTTGATTGACAAGCTGGCAATGGAAGATATTTTCAGACCAGCTTGAGGGGGAGTGTTGGTTTATATTATTGATATTTTCCTTAATTAGATTTATTAGCTGTAATTATATTGTAATTACTCTTGTAAGTTTTTTCCTTTTTTGTATTGGGACTTTTCTTCTACTTAAGAAAGGTCTCTTGTAACTATTTAGAAGTGAGAAAGAATAGACAATTATTCTATTCAATAGAAACTAATATTCAGCAGTAACCCTTAGGCTTAGTGGGGATATCTCATCTCCCATTTTGTATGATTATATATTCTTTTGTTTCTTATCCAAAATAAAAAAACTTCAAGGTGGAACTAAACATATTAAGCATAAATTGAACAATATTAGATTTGAAGCATGAGCAAAATGTTTTAAATATTGTGTATAAAACTATGAATATTACAGATAACCCATCCACTTGAAGTAAATTTTCGTTTATTGAAACCACGCTTCCATTGAGAATGAACAAAAGAATAAGGGGCATACAAAAGGGAAAAAAAAGCCCAATAAAAAAGAGCTAAATTAAAAAAATAAAAAATAAAAAAAAGAGGCTCCATTCTAATAAAATAAGACCTAGCGGATAATTACAAAAGTCCTTATCCACTCAAAGAAAGTTAAAAGTTATATCAGTTACAAAAATAATTTGGGTCAATATGGTTAAAGCTTTGCTCTGGAAGATATGGATCAAGAGAAACCAGAGTTTTTCAAGCGCTAATAGGGATCTTGGGGTTAATTAGATCTTATGAGATTTTTAGCTTCCTCTTGATGTACTCTTCCTAGAGATTATTATCATCATACTCCTCTTTAATCAAAGCCAATTGGAATAATTATAAGCTCCTTTTGCGCCAAGTGGAGCTTATTTCCACTTCTTTGAAATTTGCCTAGATGAATTATGTCATATTGAAAAAAATAAAAATAAAACATGAAAAACACACGTGCACAATATTTGTTTATAAAAAACAATATTCCATATGAAATCTAGACTGTACTGAAGGATGTAGGAGCACAAAGAGTAGGAACACAAAAATCACCCATTAAGAAAGCTAAAAAAATGAACTTGCCTCTATCATCAATATTGCACTATCTGTGCCAGCAAGTACTAAATCAAGCTCAGAATCTTCCATCTCTTTAGTAGTTGGATTAACAATAAACTTGTTGCCAACAAGACCAATTCGAACTCCTGCAACTGCTTTTGAATTGGGAACTTCTGAGAGAGCACTGTACATTTTGAACCATGATGATTTAGAAAATGAAAGACAGATGCAAATGTATGTGCAGCATAAATGTCTGCAGAAAAAGTGATCGACAAGAAGAAAACAGACTTACACTGCTATTCCAGCTGCTGTAATTGCCAAACAATCAGGAGTGTGCAAACCATCATAACTCAAAACCTGTAAGAATATGTAAAAACCAATTGTTCTTGTTGATGAAGAAAACCCCAATATGATAAGGCGCTTTTGCTTTTATAACTACATCAGCTATTGAAACTATTAGTTATACACGATCAGTTAGAAGATTGAAAATTCCTTTGAGGCACCGAATACTTGATTCTTGTAGGGCCTGTCACTTTTTTTGGATGAGAGACGATTTCATTACATAAATATATTTTTTTTTTAACAAGATCATTGATATAATGAAAAGAGACTAATGCTTAAATGATACAAACTCCACAAGGGAGTGAACCCAACACAAAAACAAAGAAAGAAAAATGACACAAAAAGATTACAATGGAAAGATAAAAGCGCTCCAATTAAGATAAATATCTTGAAAAGAAAAATCAGCAAAAAGTTTGGAAAGAGAGCACTAGGAGAAGGGCTTCAAAAGAGCTGAGCAAAACGATATGACGAAGAAACAAATTTGCTTTGAAAGATTCTTTGATTCCTTCCAATCCATAATTCAGAGAGAATAGTCTTTACTGCATTAATCCACAAAATGCTTGACTTTGAAGTCAAAGGACGACCAACAATCAATTGAAGAACATTATCCTTGAACTTGTCTGAAAAATAAAACCTCAGATTGAAAATCGAGAAGAGTTTGATCCAAGAAATCTGAGAGAAAGGGCAATCAAAGAAGATATGAAGTAGAGCATCCTCGTTTGAAAGACAGAGGACAAACCGAAGGTGAGAGACAGTGAGAAGGAAGCTTGTGTTGAAGAACCACAGAGCAATTCAAACTACCATTGATCATGATCCATCAAAGTATATTCACACGTTTCGGGCTGTTAGACTTCCATAAAGCTGAGAGCGTCTCCTTATCCAAGGGATGAGAGGATCCCAAATCCTTAGATAAGAACTTAACTAAGAGAAGACCCAAGGAAGCCAGGGAAGTTGCAAAATAGTTCTCCAATTGGCATGTATAGAAATATCTCATGTTGTCTTGACTTTCCTATGGAATCTTTGGTTGGAAGAAATGTTTGTATCTTCTCAAATAAGAAACAAAGCTATTGCTCTTTTGTTGAATCTACTTCTTTATTAACCTTGTTTTGGAGCAAGTTATCTCCTACCTTTTGTAATTATAGTCTAACTACACTCATGTCTCAGTGGAGATGTTTTTTGTAATTACATGATAGGGCCTTCTTTTGTACATCTATTTCATAAATCAATTAAATGGTTTATTGTTTCCTATCAATAAAAAATATATCTCATTGCAAATCATCTCCCATATCTTTTTTTTAAACAAGAAACAACACTTTTCATTGAAGAAATGAAAAGAGACTAATGCTCAAAACCCATATCATAAATGATTAAATAGCCATAAAGCTTTCACTTCGAGGATAACTAACTTGCCTCCCGAGGAATATACAAAATGTTTTAGATGATTCAAATTGGAAACTGAATGCTTTGAAACAAAGTGGAATTAGCAATCCTACGTTGTGTGACCTCCTGAAAATTTTCCTAGGAAGCATGTGAGTGTGGACAAATCATGCTAAAAGGACCCGTGTTGGTATGTGGAGATAGTCTTCACTCTTGCAAGCAGTTCAAGACAAGTAGGTGACGTGGCCAAGTTGCAGGAGATGCAAGGGAATACTAAGGCCGTCAGGTGCCGAATCTGAATTTCGAATCCTGGTCTGAATCCTGAGCCTAGGGCGTTACAGAAACACTTTACTCAAACCTGTGGGATTGATTATCGTAGATGTTGCTAAAATTAACTCTATTAGAATTTTCTTGTCTCTTGTCACTAATTTAGATTGGCCTCCCCACCAATCAGATGTGAAAAAAAAATTTATCAATTGTGATCTAGAAGGAGAGGTTTTATGAATTTACCACCAAGATTCGATATGGAACTAAAAAGTAATAAAGCCTAACTACACAATAAAATCTTGAAGAGGATTCAGTACTTGTGTCCAACAGCAAGCTAAACATGTCTTCAACCAAAACAAAAAGAAAGGGAGCCAAAGGGTCCCCTTGCGTAAGCTCTAGAGGCCCAATTTTTATCTCTCCATTCCAAAAGTTGCCCAACAGCAACGAAGGTAGACTGATTCTGACAAAATTTGAGAGATCAGTACGGGAGAACCTTCCTGAGTCTAGTCGCAAGCACTTTAATAACAGATTTTCCATCTTAGAAAACCAATTTTGCTTTTGAAATCAACAGCAGTTTTTCAATTCACGTCAAAAATCAAGAACACTTTTTAACATCATTTCCAATCAACACCTTAATAACAGAAACCCAAAACCCAAAAGAAGATAATGATGTGCGCTTAACCCCAAACATCTCCCAAGAAGCCTACACCATTCACCTGTTCCTTTATATCCAAATGTTCCATAATTTAGCGTTAGATGTTTTAGTTAGTTAACAATAGTTGTCGGATAATGTAGTTGGGTCAGGTTGTTGCCCTGTGAGATTAGACGAGGTACGCACAAGCTGGCTCGAATACTCACAGATATGTATATAAAAGTTTTAATAAAATTTTTAAGTTGCTCTAATGAGACAACGAGTTGCTCCTTTACATGGTTTGACAATTGGGTGGAAACCATTAGTTGAATATGATTGTACCCTCTAGAAGGCTACAATCTTTCTGCATGTCTCATATTTAAACAAATGAAAATTGATCGCATCATTAGGCTGAAACTCATACCCACGATAATATCTGGGTTTCATGGTAAAAACCTTTCAGCATAGTTGGACGCAGAGGCCTATCAATCAATCTACAAATGAGAACCTGAAAGCAAAAAAAAGCAAAGAAATAAGTAATATAACAGAATAAAGAGAAGAAAATAGCATTTTTTTTCATAAGAAACAGAGTAAATGATCAAATGAAATATGCAATGCAAAAAGCCACCAAAGACAAAAAGGGTTACAAGGGCCACCCAGATAACTGCAAATGGAAGACTCATAGTTACAAAAAGGCCTATCAGAGAGCCCAAAAAGGAAGGCTCAAGGAACTAACAATCCTAAAATCATCACTAATCTCTTTGTAACTATTCAAGAAAAGATTCTTACCAATTAATCAAGCAAAAATTATACACAATCTACCAAGATTTTCGCCAGGGATCAGATCAGTGGAAAGCCCACATAAAGAAATTATCAATTAAATGCGAGAAATAATTTGAAGGGGACAGAATACCAGCAGGTGGCGCGGTATATCCATGAATTGAACAAAGAAATACACGATTGAATCAACTTATTCCCCTGGGAGAAATAAACGAAAGAATCTCCATGGCAATGGGTTGAAAACGACTAAAGAAGAAGGTTAATAAGTCAAAAGATTGAGGGCAAGCTGAGAATCAATTTAGTCTATCAAATTGGAGTCGGAAACAAACGATTCAAGAGAAGGATAAATTGATAGAGAGTAGACGATGAAGTTAAACATTCTGGCTTGTACAAGTAATAGGTGGAAATGTGAGTTGAGTCGAAGGCATTATTAGGTGAAAGCACAGTGGCTGATTTTCGTAATCCAAGCAAAAAATAATAAATTCGTTCGGCCTAGAATGGAAAAGAAAGTTGTGCATTTACGATTTACCAAATGAATGACCACAAAAAAAGGGGGTTGCTCTGAAGGAAGAAAATTTATTATTAAAATATTGAGGAAGAATGAAGTTGATGAGAACAAATAGGGCCATTTGTGTGCTAAAGGGCTCTTAACCTAAAAGCAGAAAATGGAACAACTTAAAGACATATCTAAGACAAGATGCACGTTAAATGCCAAGGTCTACAACATAATTATTGGCAATAGAATTTGTGAACGTAATGTCGAAGCCTCTCTTGTATGAAAATGGTACCCCGTCGCAACTACTATAAATTCTCATATAAAATTAGTTGGATCAAAAAGGGATAAAAGACTCGAATGGAAGATATTTCCTGGAAGCTTTTGACTAGCCCCTGGCCATTCCCTCTGAAGTGAATGGTTGGATGAATTTGGTGCTTAGAGATCATCCTTTTAAGAAAAGGAAGAGAGTAATGTGATTGATTATCAACAGAGCTTTTATTTGGATGATTTAGAAGGAGCGAAATGTTGGAGTTTTTCAAGACAAAAGAAGAATCCTGGAAGCTTTAATGGACAACTCCCTTTTTATGGTTTTATATTGGTGTAAAACAATTCTACCTTTTTGCAATTGTAACTTAAATACTCTCGCATCCAACTGGAGAAATTTTTTGTAACTTCGTTGGATGGATCCTCCCCTTTTTTGTAACATTTCATATCATCCATGAAATGTTTCCTACCAAAAGAAATTGCTGAAATGTTCTTTACAATGCTTTATCTTGGTGTAAATTGGACCACCTCTTCTCCTTTTATAGTCGGTCCTTCCTCTCTTTTGCCGATTGGAGATGTTTTTGTAACTCCTTTGGATCGGGGCTTTTCTTCCCCCTCTTTTTTGTAAATTTCAAACATCAATAAAATGGTTTCTTATCAAAAAAAAAAAATTGCTGAAATTTGTATGATCCTGTTGTGTATCAAAAGATACAACAAGGATTCTGACTAGTTTTTCTCATCTATTTGATTCATACTCTCTTATGCAAATGAAAAAAGTAGAATTGTGGATGGTAGTTTTTCTTCTTTTACAAGAAAAGGAACATTAAATTGACTGAGATAGTTTCTCTACGGTATATTTTCCATGCTCCTAAATTGGCCTGTAATATTTTTTTTGGATGAAAAACCGAACTTTCATTGAGAAAAAATGAAAGAATACACAGGCATACAAAAAGAAGCCCACCAAAAAGAGAGAGCCAACTAAAAAAATGAGCTCCAGTCAAGTGAGATAAGACCTAACGAATAATTACAAAAAAACATCAAAACTGAAGCCCAAAGAGAAACATAGAATCTGACCAGGGACCACACGTCCGTCATAGAACTCTCCCTCCAGATTCTATTATTTCTCTCCCACCACACACTCCATAAGATAGCACAAACCCCAGCCTGCCACAAAAACAACCCATTCTCACGAAAAGGCGAAAAGAGAAGAAGCTCCACAAATAGCTCTCTACTATCCTAATGCCCGACAAAGTTGAAGCCGAATTCCTCCAAGAGACACCTCCAAATACCACGAGCAAAGTCGCAGGACCAGAGAATATGATCAAGGTCCTCAGTCGCCCTTCTGCAAAGAATACAACAGAAAGGCCCAACCAGGGGGGAACCTCTGACCATCAACCGGTCCAAGGTGTTAACCCTTTTATGCCAAACCTGCCACACAAAGAACTTAATCTTCTTTGGAACCTTTACCTTCCACAGAGAGGAGAACTCAGAACCACTCGACGGGGTAGGACTGACTAAGCACTGAAAGAAAGAACGACACAAAAAACCTTTGGAAGGACAAGGACTCCAAAGGCGAACATCCCCCTTATGCGGGCTAAACCGAAACTCACTGATCAAGGACAGCAAGGAGATAACATATGTTGTTTCCCTATTGGTCAACGCACGACAAAAACCAAAGGGGAAGAAAGAGTGGCTTCATAAGAGGAATGAGAAAGCGAAAGGATCGAAGCCACTGAATGATTCTTCAACAAAGACAAGTGATATAACCGAAGAAACAAGGAGCAGAGGGGTCTATCCCCCAACCACCTATCCTCCCAAAAGTAAGTATCTCTCCCATCACCCACCACACTGTGAACAAACTGAGAAAAGACAGGAAATTCGACCAAAATCTCTTTCCACAGATATCTGGAAGTGCCAAGAACCCCACCAACGGTCCAATCCAAAGGGTGAGGACCATACTTGCTTACAATAACCTTGTGCCATAAGGTGTCAGCTTCATGATGGAATCGCCAGATCCACTTAGCCAACAGGGCCTTGTTTCTTGCCCTGACATTACCTATTCCTAACCCTCCCAGATCCAATGGCCTAGAGACCACCTCCCAACTCACAAGATGCGAACCTTTTCCTTCGCCCACCCCTTCCCACAAGAAGTCCCTCATAAGCTTCTCAACACTCTTACTAACAGAACTAGGGATTCTAAAGAGAGACATAAAATAGGTCAGAATGCCGCTCAAAACAAATTGAATAAGGGTAAGTCTCCAACCTTTTGAAAAGAAGCTCTTCCTCCAAGACGCCAACCTCTTACAGATCGTATCAAAAATTGGGTCCCATAACGTAATGCTCCTTGAGTTATGGCCAAGGGGAAGACCAAGATAGGAAGACGAGAAGGTACCAACGTCACACCCCACAAAAGACGCCCAACTGCCCAACTTAGCAAGATCACAATTAAGGCCCAAGACCTAACATTTACCTCGGTTAATACGTAGCCCCGAAATGGCCTCAAAAAACGAAAGAATCTGATTCAGGTTATGGAAAGATTCGACCTTACCAAAACAGAAAAAGATACCTTACCATAACAAAATTAGCCTGTAATAATTTCTTTGTTAGGATACTAATTATCGTGCTACTTTGTATGAATCTCATTGTATTTTTCAGAATCAAGACTCAAGGAGAAAGATTAAGAATACTGGGATACTTGATGGTCTTTACTAAGGTTCTTTTAGTAATAAAGAAAAAGCCTAGCAAATAGTTTAGGGAGGATGTCGTTTACCATATCGCTCTAGGCCTTTTCTTTATTACTAAACAAACAGTAAACTGTCATTTAAGAGGAAATATATTCTTTGTTATTATTTTTATTCATTTAAAAATATATACAAAAAAACTTCTTTAAAAAAAATGTAGACCTACTACATTTTTAAAATATACCTACTATATTTTTTTCCTTTCCAAATTGTGGATGTATATTCATAATAGACCCAAGCTCCCCTCAGCCTTTCCAAAATACCAATTTCCTTTATATATGTCCAACTATTGCCTTATATATGTATTCCTTTTAAAATTGTTAATTTTAAAAGGAATACATATGGAGAGAGAGAGAGAGAGCGGTTGATTCACTCAAATCCTAATTTTTCAAAATTACTTTTGTTAATGCTTATATTGAGAAAGCAGTCTTATAGTATTGAGTAAAAATTTGTTTGATAAGATAGATAATGAAATTATTATACAGCGATTTCATAAAAAAAATCAGAAATGAAACTGAATTATTAATTTAATACATCACAATTTGAATTTTCATAATATGAAAATTCAAATTGTGATGTATTAAATTAATAATTCAGTTTCATTTCTGATTTTTTTTTTTGGATACGTATAAATTATTTTTACAAAATTTTAAGTGAAACCCCCCAAACAAAAATTACAGTTCCACCACTGACCGCGACACCTTTATTACCACTACCTAGTTTAGGAAAAATTATTCACGGTAGAACTTGATGCATCAAGCACAAGTATTTGAAGGATTTTGAGTGAAGATAATAAACCTAACCTAGTGAATATTTCAGTAAAAATGTAAGTGCAACCAAACAAAAAAAGAGCACTACGAAGGAGAGATGAATGCATTAGTAAAGACTCAAACAAATGGGAGTATTACTAAATTGGAGATTTTATTTTATACACTAATCATAAATCATTACGATACCTTAATTATGAGAAATATGCTTAATATGCAAGCTACATGGATAACATTTAATAATTAAATTTCTCAATAGATCATAAGTCTTGAGTCACTAATAACAAAATAAAATAAAATAAAATAAGGCTATTGATGCTTTGAGCAGGAGATCTCATTTATTATTTCAGAAGAGAAACTATTCCAATTAACAGTCTCAAAAAAAATATTTTATTAATTTACTTTGGCAAAAGATTGGAGAGAAGTGCTTCTCTCTGTCTTGCTTGGAGTATTATCTTTCGTAGACTTTAAAAGAATGAGGAGATTGCTGATTTTAACTTATTACTGGAGGTTTGTAAAAAGCAAAGGTTGGGAGTAATGAAGATTCAAGAGCATGATGTTTAGAGGCTGCGGATGATTTTTCAGTCAAATTCCTATCTAGCAAGCTGGCTGCTTCTTCTCCTCTGTCAAAAGAGTTATTTACAGCATTGTGGAAGTCAAAAAGTCCAAAAAGAATCAATATTCTTTCTTGGATTTTGCTTAATAGTTGCCTAAATGCAGCTTGTAATCAGTATTGAGAGAAAATACTCATTGTATTATTCATAAAAAAGACTAACATATATATAGGCACACAAGGAAACCCTAACTAAGGAATGTACAATTACTATAAAGGACATATATACATAATACTATATATATCATAACACTCCCCCTCAAGCTGGAGCAAATATGTCAAACATGCCCAACTTGTTGCAGAGATAATTTATTCTTGCCCCATTTAAGGCTTTAGTAAGAATATCTCCCAATTGTTCTCCAATCTTTACATATCCTTTGGACACCAACCCTGGTTGAATTTTCTCACGAATGAAATGAGAATCTACTTCAATATGTTTAGTCCTCTCATGAAACACTGGATTAGACGCAATGTGAAGTGAAGCTTGATTATCACACCACAATTTAGCTGGCATAGTAATATTGAAGCCTATCTCAATCAAAAATTGATGTACCCACACTACTTCACACACAGATTGTGCCATAGCTCTATACTCCGACTCAGCACTTGAACGTGAAACCACATGCTTCTTACTCTTCCATGACACCAAATTGCCTCCTACAAAAACACAATATCCAGACGTTGATCTTCTATCTTCTTTAGATCATGTCCAATCAACATCTGAAAAACATTCAACTTTTGTATGACCATGATCTTTATATAAGATTCCACGCCCAGGTGCAGCTTTTAGGTAGCATAAAATTTGTTCTACTGCAGCCCAATGATCCACGGTAGGTGAAGACATATACTGACTTACAACACTTACTGAATAAGCGATGTCTGGTCGTGTCACTATCAGATAATTCAACTTCCCAACCAATCTTTTGTATCTCCAGGATCTTTAAATGATTCTCCTTCTTTGGTGAGTTGCAAATTAGGTATCATTGGAGTACAACATGGTTTAACTCCTAGTTTTCCTGTCTCAGATAACAAATCAAGTACATATTTCCGTTGCGACAAAAAGATACATTTCTTGCTTCTCATCACTTCAATACCGAAAAATACTTCAGTGTTCCCAGATCCTTAGTATGGAATTGACCCGGAAGGAAAGTTTTCAAAGAAGATATACATGATGTATCATTCCCAGTGATAACGATATCATCGAATAAACAACCAGCAAAGTTATACCATTCTCAGACCGTCGATAGAAAACAGAATGATCAGATGTACTTTTCTTCATTCCAAATTGCTCGAGTGCTTGACTAAACTTACCAAACCATGCTCGTGGGCTCTATTTCAATCCATACAATGATTTTCGAGGACGACAAACTTTATCACTCTCCCCCATAGCAACAAACCCAGGTGATTGCTCCATATATACTTCCTCTTGAAGATCGCCATGGAGAAAAGCATTCTTGATGTCAAGTTGATGCAAAGGCCAACATTGAGTAGTAGCCATGGAAATAAGTAATCAGATAGAAGTGAATTTAGAAATCGAAGAACATGTGTCAGAATAATCTATCCCATAAATCTGAGCATAGCCTTTAGCAACAAGGCGTGCTTTCAAACGAGCAACTGATATGTCAGAGTTAACCTTAATTGCAAACACCCATTTACACCCAATTGCATTCTTTCCTGCAAGACGAGATACTAAATCCCAAGTATCATTACCATCTAAAGCATTCATCTCTTCGATCATTGCATTACGCCAACCAGAATGAGAAAAAGCTTTATGAACAGAGTTAGGGATAGAGGTAGAATCAAGGGATGTAAGAAAGAATATGTTAGTTGTGACAACTAGTGATAAGAAACAAATGAGGCAATAGTATAAGTACAGGTGCGTTTATCTTTACGATGGGTAATGGAAAGCTCATCACGTGTTCCTGGATCAGATGCCGAAGAATCTTCAGGTACAAGACATGTGTCTGAAGGCTACGGTGGTGGCCGTCTAGAGTAAACCTGAGTAATGGGTGGATGATGAGGGATAGACGAGAGATAGATACTGAAGGAGATGGAGTAGCGAGGGAGGATGGAGAGACGATCTCATAGATAAGTAGGTCATCCTCCCCCTGACACGAACTCGACATTGATGGGCTAAAGGGCATATCTTCAAAAAATGTAACATCTGGAGAGACAAGATACTTGTTAAGACTAGGACAATAACAACGATATCCCTTTTGAACACGAGAATAACCGAGAAAGATGCATTTTAAGGATTTAGGATCTAACTTGGTACGATGAGGACGACATCTCGAGCAAAACAAGTGCAACCAAATATTTTGGGTGCAATAGGGAATAAAGATTTTGTTGGACAGAGAACACGATAACGGATCTCACCATTAAGAACAATCAACAGAAGAAGGCATTCTATTAATCAAAAAACAAGCTATGGAAACTGCATCGGCCCAAAAATGTTTTGGAATCTGCATTTGAGAGAATAATGCTCTGGCAACTTCAAGTAAATGCCGGTTTTTTTGTTCAGCAACCCCATTTTGGGATGGAGTGTCAACGCAAGAAGATTAATGAATAATCCCATTTTTACACAAGTAAGATCCAAGCACGTGAGAAAAATATTCATCAGCATTATCAGTCCGAAGAATTTTAAGAGAGACATTAAACTGATTTTGAATTTCAGCATGGAAAGTACAAAAGTAACTCAAAACAATTTTTCATTACATATAACCAAGTCAAACGAGAAAAATTGTCAACAAAAGTAACAAAATATCGAAATCCAGTTTTTGACACTACAGGACAAGGACCCCAAACATCATAATGAACTAATTCAAACGGAGCACTAGCTCGTTTATGGACTCTAGGACTCGAACTAAGACGATGAAATTTGGCAAACTGACAAAATTCACAATTCAACGAAGACAAAGAATGAAATTCTGGATGAATTTTCTTTAACACAGACAAAGACGAATGACCTAAACGACAATGAACTTCAAACGGAGATGCAACACCAGAGCAGGCCATAGCTTTTGGTATCTGCTGATCAAAAATGTAAAGGCCTTCAGACTCATATCCTTTACCAATAATCTTTTTCGTCATACGATCCTAAAACAAGCAATAGCCAAGAAAAAATGAGACAAAACAATTAAGGTCACGAATAAGTTTACTAACAGAAATGAAGTTAAACGAGAGTTGAGGCAAATGCAAAACAGAAGACAAAGGAAGAGAGGGTGTGAGATTAATGGTGCATGATCTAAGAACTGAGGATGTTGATCCATCTGCCAAAGTGACAGTGAGAAAAAGTGCAGGTGACAAAGAGGTAGAAAATAAGCTAGAATTACCTGTCATATGAGCTGTGGCACTAGGTCTATGACCCATTTGGTGGAGGATGTAAGGAGACAATGATTCTTATTACCTGATTCAGCAAGAGTTGCAATAGGATTCGATGAAGAAGATGCTTGCAATGATTCATGATACAACTGGAATTTAGCAAACTCGTCTGCAGAAATAGTAACCAACCTCTCATATGTATCATTGGTGGAAGCAAGCTGAGCAACTTGAGGCCATCGACCCTTATTCAACAATTTCCGACAATCACATTTCATGTGACCAAGCTTACGACAATAGTGACATATCATCTCCTGTGAATCTTGTCGTCGATTATCAGAACTAGGTCTCTGAGTGTTGATGCTCATCCCTTTAGTGACCTTAGGATCATTCTGACTAATGAGGGCACTATTGGACTAGGGAGCAAACAGACGAGATGAAAGGTTTTCTGTTCGGAGGACTCTACTAAAGGCTTCGTCTAAAGAAGGGATCTTGGAGCCAGATAGAATTTGTGATTTAGCCATCCCAAATTCTGGCGAAAGTCCATTCAGAAAGCTTATGACACCCATTTTCTCTCGTTGAGCTTGTTGAACCTTTATATCCATACTAAATGGGTGTAATGTATTAAGTTCTGCACACGTCTTCTTAAGTTGCATAAAGTAATTCGTAACAGACTGTTCTTTCTGTTCTGCATGAAAGAAGGCTGTGCAAACTTCATACATTTTATTAACTTGCTCTTTTCCTTAGTATAAGAACTCTAAAAACTTGAGCAGTTCCTTCACAAGGCACAATGATTCACCAAGCCAACAACCTCAGTCTCGATTGAATTCTTGATTTGAATGTACAATCTAGCGTCATCACGAAGTCAAGCCTTCTTTGTGTCATCCTCTAGTGGATCCTGATCAACATGATCATCCATCTCTATACTTCGTAGATAAAACCGAATTGTTCGACTCCAATCATAGTAATTTGAGCTATTTAAATTGTGTTCTGTGATCTTTGACGAAAGAGGAACCATATTAGAGACCACCACAGGTTTCATCTCAGCCATTAGTTACTTCGCAGCAGATAAACCCAATAGAGACAAAAAACAGATCTACACAGCAATAAAAAACAACCTAATCTCACGTAAATAGCACAACCCGAGGCCAAACAGATCAGTATCGTCGAAACCAAGTGTACAGACTAGCTGGAAATATCAACCCAAGAAAAACCCAAGTGGCGGAAAGTCGAATGGCACGTTCACGTGCCCTCACGCGCCGGCACGTGGCAGTGGAGGCAGTGAAGTCCGACGGTGCGTGTGGCTCGTGCGCTGCTGTTTCAAATGAACGGCGACGGCGATTTGGCTCTCCTGACAGCAGCGTTCCTCCTAAGGTAGGTGGTGTTGACAAACGACCACTCTAACGTGATGACCCAAACTTCAAATCCTAACCTCACTTGGAAAAGAGAAAACCCTAATCGCCAATAAAAAATTCTAAAACCCTAAGAGTGGCTCTAATACCATGTTAAATCACCAATCAACCCAAAAGCTTAAGCTAATAAGTTATGGTAAATTTAATTATATATCAACACTTTAACACTCTCCCTCACTTGTGGGCTTGGAAATTTGTGAAATGCCCAACAAGTGAAAATCAATATTAATTGGGAAGGAAATGACATTACAGGGGTTTGAACTTAGGACCTCCTGCTTTGATACCATGTAATCAGTATTGAGAGAAAATACTCATTGTATTATTCATAAGAAAAACTAACATATATATAGGTACACAAGGAAACCCTAACTAAGGAATATACAATTACTATAAAGGACATATATACATAATACTATATATACCATAACATAGTTGATGTGCTTCAAAGGAAACTTCCTTCTTCATGTCTTATGCCTTCTATTTATTTTCTATGTCAAGCAGAAGGGGAATCTCTCAATCATCTGTCTTTTGGGTGTTCTTTCCCATTGGCTTGTTGGTATAAATTGTTTAACATCTTCAATTTACAATGGGTGTTTTCTTCTAATGCTAAGAGCAATGCTTTTCATACTTTTTGGGGTTTATCTTTGCCCCCAAGATCTCATTTATTATGGGTCAATCTCGTCAAAGTCTTGATTTCAAGCTTCTTTATGGTGTTCTTTTTCCAACACTTTTAGTGATTTTTCATTGCAGGATATTTGTTTAAATTGGAATACTTTTATAGCTCCTTTGTAATTTTGTTTTTTCCTTTTATTTTTCTCTCACTCCTTTTGAAAGTTTGTATCTTTTGAGCATTCTCTTTTCATTTCTTCAATGAAAATTTTCATTTCTCGTTAAATAAAATTAAAAAAAAAAGGTACAATTTCATGTGTTTTTTTTGGGTTCCTAGATAGAGAGAGTTTAAGCAACCATACTCCTACAATTAACACAACTGGGGGTTGGTTTTTGTAAGTTCCGTTTGGGAGTTTGTCCTGCATGTAATACTTGGTATAGTGGACATTATGAAATAACCTTTCGCTAATCCATACAAAATTTGTTTCTTGTTGAAAAATGTATATATACGCACTGATGCACAATTCCTGCCTCTCTTATTCTTGCAAGTCCTTTTGCCCAAAATATGTGTTTCTTATATTTTGCATTTATCATGATGAAAATAGTTCAACTGCAGCCCAAGATTAACCTACATTGCCAAACTCGTGACAAGAAGATTTAAATTAGAATATTATGTCCTTATTAAAAACAATGTTTCTTTTGAAATTGGAAAAAACGAAATAAAGACAGCAAATAGAATACCTCATGATCTCTTGCTCTTCCTTCTCGTTTGAAGAACCCTCCACTGAGCCAATAGTATAAATGAGGTTATGCATCAAACTGGAAAAAAAAATAACTATAGAAAACAAGTAGGAGGGGAGTGCAAGGCAGACCTAGTCCGACCTGCTGCAGAAAAACGTTCTTGATAATTAACAAAAAGAGGAAAGAAATCTGAAGGCTCACTCGGTGTATCAGCCAAACAAACAGATGTATAAACAATCTGAAGATATAGAATTCAAACGTGTTAGTTTCTCCTAATCAACAAGTTTGCAAGAAAAAATAATAAAATATAAAAAATAAAAACTAGGAGACCAGATACGAACATCCATGACCCAGCGAGGACAAAAAATAGCGAATAAAGCAAGCAATGATGAAATATCCAAAGACTCCTGATCAAACAAAGGCCGCCCAAAGCCGAAACAAAAAAATACACAGGGGAAGCCCCAGGAGGAAGAAGGACGAAAGCCACTAAGGCAAATCTAAGTTGACCGAAAGGAAAGAAGAAACTATTAGAAACTAACGGTGTAAATTGAAGAGACTTGATGCATGGTAATTAAGAATTGTTGGAATCAAAGTATCAGAGCTGGCTTAGCTCTGCCCCACCGTTCATTTAGATCCAGAATTACAGCTCTTTGCCAGTGTAAATTGTTATCTATGTATTCCATTCCTTGTTATTCTTCATCATTTCTCTTTTCTTATACTATAAGTTCTTTACTTTGAGAATTACTGTTGTATGAGTCAATAGTAGAGTGAATGAAAAAACTATAAATGCATAAATAGAATCAAAGAGAAATTTAAGGGAGGGAAAAAGACAGATACTGTCATTAGAGCAAAAAATTTTCATGGATGCCAGTCTTTTCATTTGTAAGAATGGGTGCCAAACACCAATTTAATTTTCTATTAGCAAGCAAAGAATAACACGAATTTAAAATTCATCTTACAGTTTCTCCATCAGTTACTGTAACTGCACTACTAGCTTGTCTCCCGATATGACCCGTCTCAACCAAAATCTGAAAGATTCAGTATGTAAAATAAAAGCTCCAGTAAAGACGCACATTTATGTTGAACATGATCGTCTAGACAATCAGATAGAAGCTACAATATTGGCTATAGGCAAAGCAACTAAAGCAGAGTACAACAAGACAAAAGCTAAGTGGTTCTACTAGGTAGTCCACATCCATTGGAATGATCGGCTTCCCTCCATTAACAGATATTAACCAAACAAAACAAATTACAAAGAGCTCGCAGTAAACTGAAGAACAAGCCCCCAGCCGCCTTGAATTTTCAAGTTTGCTCTTACACCCGAAGAGTCTTTCTTCACTCAGTAGTTCTACCTTCTCTCAAAGCTTCTCTAGCTTAGCTCCATAAAACCCGGTGACAGAATTTTATATATTTCAGCTACAACTCTCAGTCTCAGTCACTCAATTGCATTAACTTGAACTTATGCTTCTTATTGAAACATAATTGTAAGCAACTGGCTTACAGAATGCTTCAACAACCAAGACTTTTTTTTTGGCAACACATATACAACGATTTAGAACGTTTTCCTTACAGTCTGAATAACAAAATAACATACATTAACCCACCCAAACAATTTAATACTAACATACACTAGGAGAAAAAGTAGAATTTCCATAAACCTCCATAAACTTCTTTTTTACACAGCGAAGTCGCTAAAAGTAGAATTTCTGAGACTTACATGTCTATCCCCAACAGGAATTTTGACAGAGTAAGGCCGCAAAGACCCAGGTGCTCCATCACTCGCCGCAGCCGAGTCGGTAAGGGCCCTAGGAACCACTCTCTTACCATTTTTCTTGCTGCGAGGAAGAAGTGACAGAGAAGACGAGTTGGATTTCCTGGAACCATGGAAGCGAGGGCAATAGGAAGACAGAGAGATTTTGCATGTCCCAAAATGAGACAATTCGGATGTGTGGGAATAGCACGGTCGGAAATGGAGGCCGCAAGGGTTTGCTAACATTGTTAATCTCTGGCTGCAGCTGCCCTGAGCTCGAGAAGGAGACAGAGACGGGGAGAGAGAAATGACGAGAGTACTGATTTTATCCACTCCCTCTGATAAACGGCTCGCCAAGTTTGCGTCTTCGATTTTTTTAAGTAACCATCTTTGGAGGGAATATCTAGCACTCAAATGGAGAAAAAGAATAAGTGTTATCTTGTTATAAATACACTAGATATCCATTGAATTTACTTGGAGCTTACTTAAATTATTTGAAACTTACTCATTTGGATTATTTAGAGCTTATTCACTTGGAATACTATAAATATGTGTATTACGAAGCTTTTCAATAAATATATATCAAAAAAAATTACTTGACAATAAGAAATCTATCTTACTTTGTTCTCTTTTCTCCATTATGTTCTTGTGTTTCTTAAGTTGTTCTTATTCACAACACGTTATCAGCACGAGCATGATCTACCATTTTCTTTACTAAAGGTAGGTTTCTCAAATTTGTTTTCATGATTTGTGTTATGAACGTTTCATATATATACATTGTATTTATATTATATACCTCGTATTTACATTATGTTTTGAACGTTGACAACCTATTATTTTGTGCATGTTGACCATGTTGTTTTTAATAGGTTATGGTCAAAATGTTAACTATTTATTTTTTTTCATAATTCTATAATTGAATTCGTAGTTTATGATTCATCTCATTTTACATGTTGAGCTTGATGTGCAGTTCGATTCATAAAATTCAAATGCTCTTATCATATATTTTTTTTCTAATTCTTACTAATTATTTGATGATTTTAATATAAAAATTGACTATAAGAAACAATCTGTCTATGGATAGTTATGTTTAGGCTAAGGTATTTAAGCTGACCGAAAGGGAACACCTCTACTTGGGAACTGACATGAGCGTTGTAAATTAGTCAATTTTGTGTTCTAGGTGATGTAGTAGTTAATTGAATTTCTTTTAATAAGTTGTTTAGTAATCTTTTCATATAGAAAGCATGTAATATATATTGAATATATGTTTTATAAGGAGAATGAAATATAACAATGCTACAATTTTTTAGTATGCATGTATGGTGTACTTATTAAAATTATAATGTAAGTATACTTCTTTCTGATAGTTTTACTATGGAAAATCTTACAAAACTAGAGTTTGCAACTCTTTATATTAATGGAAATAACTACTTGTCATGGGTCCTTGATGTCGAGATTCATTTAGATGTCGTGAATCTTGGAGAAATAATTAAAGAAGGAAATAATGCATCTAATCAAGAAAAGGCAAAAGTCATGATATTCCTTCGCCATTATCTTCATGAGGGATTGAAAATAGAATACCTTACGGTAAAAGATCCCTACAACTTATGGAAAAGTTTGAAAAAAAAGTATGATCATCAAAAAACTGTTATTCTTCCAAAAGCTCATTATGATTGGATGCACCTAATATTGCAGGAGTTTAAATCAATAAGCGAGTATAATTCCACATTATTCAAAATTAGTTCAAAATTGAAGTTATGAGAAAATTACTGATGAAAATATGTTAGAGAAGACATTCTCTACTTTCCATGTCTCAAATATGCTCCTACAGCAGCAATATCGAGAGAAATGGTTTAAAAAATATCCTAAACTTATTTCATGTCTTCTTGTGGCTGAACAAAATAATGAGCTATTAATGAAAAATCATGAATCACGACCAACTGGAGCAATAACATTTCCTGAAGCGAATGTTGTAGTGTCCAATAATCATGGTTGAGGTCGTGGTCGTGGTCGAGGTCGTGACCGTAGTAGAGGAAGAAATAATAATTCATTTCGTGGTGGTCGTCATTCAAATTTTAAGAAGACCACAAATAATAATGATCATAAAGGAAAATCTCTTTCAGGAAAAAGTTCTAAAAGTGCCGAAAACCAATGCTTTTGATGTGGCATGAAAGGGCATTGGTCTCATACATGTCGTACGCCTAAGCACTTAGTAGACCTCTATCAAGCATTATTGAAGGAGAAAAGAAAAAAATGTAGAAACAAACTTCGCATTTCAAGAAGATGATGTATTTGACCCTTCCAACACGACACATTTAAGATGTTGTTGACTTCTTTGAATCTTCTGAAGAGAGAATTGATGCAATTGAAGAAGTAGGAAATACTTCATATGAAAATGTCCAATATTAGTGCTGCTTTTAATTTCAAAATCTTTTTTGCATGTATTTCTAGTGTAGATTTGTTTTTTTTTCTAGTTCAGTTCTAAGACTAACTGTAATCATTTTTTTTAATGAAGAATCATGACCACTTCTCATATTTTAGCTTATCCAAAGATGAACAATGAAGATTTAGGCTTGGCAGATAGTGCAACTACGCACACCATACTTAAAAGTAGAAAATATTTTTCCAAATTGATAATGCTTGAAGCAAATGTCAGTACTATATCAAGTTCTGCAAACTTGATTGAAGGTTTTGGAAAAACAAACCTTATCTTGCCTAGAGGAACAAAATTCACAATTAATAATGTTTTGTTCTCTAGTAAATCAAAAAGAAACTTATTGAGTTTCAAAGATATATGTGACAATGGTTATCTTGTTGAGACTAATAGTAAAAATAATATAGAGTGTTTCAATATCACATCTATTGTTTCACATGAAAAACGTATATTAGAAACACTGTCTGCTTTTTCTTCTGAATTATATTATACTCATATACAAGTAATTGAAACCTATGCAACAATGAACCTGAAGTTCATGAATCTAGATATATTCACTGTTTGGCATGATTGATTGGGTCGTCTTGGGTCAATAACGATGAGAAAAATTATTGAAAATTTACATGGACATCCATTAAAGAACCAAAAGATTCTTCAAACTAATGAATTGTCATGTGCTGTTTGCTCTCAAGGAAAATTAATTATTAGAGCATCACCAGCTAAAGTGGGAATTAAATCACCTATGTTTTTGAAACGAATCCATGGTGATATATGTAGACCTATGAACCTACCAGTGGACCATTTAGATATTTTATGGTTCTAATTGACGCATCTAGCAGATGGTCACATGTGTGTTTATTATCAAGTCAAAACCTTGCATTTGCAAGGTTACTTGCTTAATTAATCAAATTAAGAGCACAATTTCCTGATTATACAATTAAAAGTATTCGTTTTGATAATGCTGGTGAATTTACATCTCAAGCATTCAATAATGATTGTATGTCAATTGGGATAAATTTTGAACATCTTGTAGCTCATGTTCATACTCAACATGCTTTAGCGAAATTATTTATAAAATGTTTGCAATTAATTGTTAGACCATTGCTTATGAGAGCAAAGCTTCCAATATCTGTATGAGGTCATGCAATTTTGCATGCGGCATCATTTATACGCATTAGGCCAGCAGCCTATCATAAGTACTCCCCAATGCAATTGGCATATGGACAAGAGCTAAATATTTCTCATCTACGCATATTTGGATGTGTAGTATATGTCCCAATTGCTCCACCTCAGCGTACTAAGATGGGTCCCCAAAGAAGGTTAGAAATATACATTGGATTTGATTCCCCATCAATTATTAGATATCTCGAACCCCTGATGGGTGATGTATTTACTGTACGATTTACTGATCGTCATTTTAATGAGACAAATTTTCCAACATTAGGGGGTGGAATGAAGAAGTTGAAAAAAGAAATTAAATGGAATGCATCGTCATTGTCTCATTTCGATCCCTAAACATATCAGTGTGAACTAGAAGTTTAAAAGATAATTCTTTTGCAAAATATTGCAAATCAAATGTCATATGCATTTACAAATATTAAAAAGGTGACCAAGTCACACATACAAGCTACACATGCTCCATCTAGAATTGAAATCCCAACAAAGTAAGTTGCTACAACTGATGAGTTTGTGGCACGCCAGAAACGTGGTTGACCGATGGGTTCCAAAGATAAAAATCCTCGAAAAAGAAAAGTAGTCAATAATCAAAATGATCCAATTAAGGATGTGGATATTCCAGAAGAAATCATGAATACGACTACTCATAAAAATATTGAAGAAAGTCACATACTTGAGGATAATAATGAAATTTCTATAAACTATGTCATAATATGGAAAAGATGGAACCAAAATGATATAGTTGTTGACAACATTTCTGCTTGCAATGTTGCCCATGATATTATTCATAAAAAAGATGATTCTGAACTAACATTTGTCGAAGAATGTCGACATAGAAATGATTAGCTTAAGTGGAAAGAAGCAATCTAGGTAAAATTAAACTCACTTTCAAAACGTGAGCTTTTTGGATCAATAGTCTAAATACAAGAAGATGTCAAGCCTATAGGATATAAATTGGTATTTGTAAGAAAAAGAAATGAGAAGAATAAAATCACAAGATATAAAGCGAGACTCGTTGCACAAGGATTCTTGCAAAGACTTGGTATTGATTATGACGAGACATATCCTCCTGTGACGGATGCAATAACATTATTGAGATATCTTATTAGCACGGTTGTATATGAAAAGCTTGACATGCATCTAATGGATGTAGTCACAACATATTTATATGGATCTCTAGATAATAATATTTATATGAAAATTCCTAAAGGATTAAAGATACCATAATAATATAATTCAAATGCTAGAAACTTATATTCGATCAAATTACAAATATCCTTATATGAATTAAAACAATTCAGATGAATGTGGTATAATTCTCTTAGTGAATATTTGTTGAAAAAATTGTATAAAAATAACCCTATTTGTCCATGTGTCTTTATAAAAAAAATCACTGTCAGAATTTGTAATTATTGTTGTATATGTTGATAATCTGAATATAATTGGAACTCCTGAAGAGCTTTCAAAGACAATATAATATCTTAAGAAAGAATTTGAGATGAAAGATCTTAGAAAAACAAAGTTTTGCCTTGGTCTGCAAATTAAACATTTAGCAGATAGGATATTCATTCATCAGTCAACTTATGTAGAAAAGATTTTTAAGAGGTTTACATGGACAAAGCACACCCATTGAACATTCCAATGATAGTTCAATCACTGGAAATGAAAAAGGACATATTTCGGCTTCGAGAAGATAATGAAGAACTACTTGGTTCTGAAGTACCATATCTTAGTGTGATAGGTGCACTTATATATCTTGCTAATAATACACAACCTGATATAACATGTTCAGTAAATTTATTAGCTAGATATAGTTCTTCTTCCACAAAAAGACATTGGAACATAGTTAAGCATGTCTTCGTTATCTTCAAGGGACGATTGATATGAGTTTATTTTATTCTAACAAATCGAACTTTGAACTAGTTGGTTATGCAGATATTGGATATTTATCTGATCCACATAAAGCTAAATCTCAAATGGGTTATCTATTCACATGTGGAGGAACTGTTATATCATGGCAGTCTGTAAAGTAGACCATTACAGCCACCTCCTCAAATCATGCTGAAGTTCTTGCAACTCATGAGGCTAGTCGAGAATGTCTATGGTTGAGATCAATGACTCAACACATTTGTGGAACATGTGACTTCCCTTGTGGCAAAGATTGTCCAACAATATTATACAAAGACAATACAAAATGTATAGCACAAATCAAAGAAGACTATATTAAAGGAGATAGAACGAAGCATATCTCACCAAAGCTCTTCTACACCCATGATCTTGAAGAAAATGGTGAAATCACAGTTCAACAAATTTCTTCAAAAGATAACCTGACAGACTTATTTACGAAGACATTAACTACCGCAACATTCAAGAAGTTGGTGCATAACATTGGAATGAGATGGCTCAAAATTTTCAAGTGATGTTTCCATGAGGGGGAGTAAACTTATTGCACTATTTTTCCTTGACTATAGTTTTTTTCCCACTGGGTTTTCCTAGCAAAGTTTTTTAATGAGGCAATTGTTGAAGTATATAAATAATGTACTATTTTTCCTTAACTAGGTTTTTTCCATTGGGTTTTTCCTAGTAAGGTTTTAACGCAGTATATAATTTATATACAATGGATATCTAAGGAGGAGTGTTATAAATACACTATTGTATATGGTAGATATCCGTTGAATTACTTGGAGCCTAATTGAATTACTTGGGGCCTACTCACTTGGATTACTTGGAGCCTACTTGAATTACTTGGAGCCTACTCACTTGGATTACTTGGAGCCTACTTGAATTACTTGGAACACTATAAATATGTGTAGTATGAAGCTTTTAAATAAAGATATACCAAAAAAAAAATTAGTTGGCAATTAGAAATCTATCTACTTTGCTCTCTTTTATTCATTGTGTTCTTGTATTTCTTAAGTTGTTCTTGTTCACAACATATTTATGTATTTCAAATCAAAATTAATCCAAATGAGAATTGAAAATGATTTTTTTTTGAATTCAACAATTGCAAGAGTGGAGAATCAAATTATCGACCTCTGGAATGGTAATTGATACTTAGGGTCTATTTGATAACGTTCCCATTTCCCGTTTCCCGTTTCATGTTTCTGTTTCTCATTTTTTAAGAAATGGACTTGTTTGATAACCATTCCATTTCTTGTTTTCAAAATTTAAAAACGTTCCTAGAATTGAGCCTAAATTTTAGAAATGACATGAAGTAGTTTCTGTGTGTTCTGTTTCTTGTCTTCCTTTTCGTTCCTTATTCATTTCTTCCCAACGTCTTCTTCTCCATTTCAGAACTTCAACTCTCTCCATTCTCCTGAATTTACTTCTCTATAATTTCTCTCATTTTGGGTAGCTGATTGAGGTGATTTCTCCCATTTTGGGCAATTGATTTCTCTGATTTCTCTCAAGCTAGGGCACACGCACAGGAAACAAAGTTTCGTTGATTCAAGAGATTTAGGTTCCGAGTTCGTCTTCAAGATCGAACCTAGTTGAAGATTGGTGAATTTATTGGCGAAGGTTCATGCGCCATTGTGTATGAAGAACTGTAGGTTTCTTTATCTCTCTTTTGCTCACTTGGGTTTTTTTTTTCTTGTTAGGTTTCTCACATTGTGCCATAATTTTATTCTCGATTTAGCATTTTTATTCCAACTGTATTTTGCTTTGATCTTGGTGTAATTTATGCATGAGGAGATCTTCGATCGTTTTGAATTAAGCCACTCTAATTCACTTTCTCCTCTTCTTTTATCTTTGGTATAATTTGATCGGTTTGGTTCGATTTGTAGAGTAAAGATTGCAGTAGAATATGCGAGTCTGAGTTTTATTCAGGTTCTTCTAATTAATCTTTAATTCTCTTTGGGTTGATTTTGTGTTCTTTTTGGGTTATGTTTCGAGGGTTTAAAATTTGGAATGACCATACGATGACTTGGATGCTTGTTGTATGAAACATGATGTATGTGTTGTAGCCAAGAATAGTGCTCTTCCTTTACCTCTTTTCATTTCGAACAATACTTGTCAAAAAGACAATAACATAATAGGTCTGTCAAAATATTTCACCTGACAAACCACTTAATGAAACCTTTCCTCATAACATCACACTCAAGGCAGTAGAGTGGATTTATCTTATTGCCACAGTGATGCATAGAAGAAATGCATTCATAGACTTATGTCAATCATACTTACATGGCTCAAATGCATTTATTGAATTATGTTAATAACATAATAGTGCTCTGAAATTAGAAGAATTGGGATTTGAACTTAGATCTTTAGGGGAATTAGCAAAAGGGGGAGCTTTGGTTCTTTTGAAATGGTCTTTTGGGAAACCATGGGCCATATTGGTCTTTTGAATTGTGTTGAATTTGATCATTTAAGTTTAACAAAAGTTGATTTGGAGCTGAATTTGGATTTGGGTTCGATCTGGAAAGAGTTAGGATTATGTTGAATGATCACTTTTATAGGAAAAAAACAATATAGCTTCATGCCAACAATATGATTCTATTATAAGAGTTTGATTATGTAATTTGGATTTGCATGCCATGTCTTTTTTTTTAGAATACTTCTTTATTAGGCTTGATTTTGTTTTGCATTTAGTTGAGTTTTTGTTTATTGAAAAATGATTTTTGTGCTTTATTAGCTATAGTCTTATTGTCTTTTACTTCTTATATGATATTCTAGATGTCATAAAAATCATCAAAAAAGTATTGTGTTGATGAGGCTGTTGAAACTGATGGGTTGAAAAGTGAGAGACCATGGTTGGACAAGAATAAGACTTTGTTTATTTACTTAATGAATGAAGAGGTTGCAAAGGGAAATCAACCAACCATGCAAGGACTAGTGTGAGACGACATTGCTGATCAAATTTGGGCGATATTTGAAGGATGAATACAATTTTATTAATTTTGCATCGAGACTTATTTGTATTAGATAATCTAACTTTTGATAATTGCTTTTTATAGGTTTTTTAATGCATGTTATATCTTTTTATATTATATATATTAAATTATAATTAAACTATACAAAAACAAGAAAAGAGAAACAAGAAATAGTTATCAAATAAGCTTCTGTTTCTATTTCTTTTTTTGTCAAGAAACAAGAAACAAAAAGAGTTACCAACATATTCCTGTTTCTAGTTCTAAAAAAAATAAGAAACAAGAAACAAGAAATAAGAAATAGGAAACAAGAACGTTATCAAACGAGGCCTTAACTATTGAGTTATGCTCAATTGACAATAAAATAGTTATTCTTAATGATATTGTTTACTTAAAAAATTCTAGTAACATTTTTTAGGGCAACTTATACTTTTTCATGTGGTAAAAAATAAGTTTATTAGATAAGATATAATTTGATTACGGTCCAATCAATGAGTATTTATAGTAAAAAGCAAATAGCTCAAACGTAACTAACTAACTAAACTTGACGGCTAAAACTAAACAAAATTAACTAGGTTGTTAATGTTTCAACAGTCATAGTTTAACAGCTATATTGGGCAACAGTCTAACGGCTATACTGGGCAACAACCTAAACTAAATGACTAAAGTAAGAAATAATCCTACATCAATTTCCTTCTCATAAAGAATACTTGTCCTCGAGTTAAAAAACCTACTAAAAATGGGCATTGTATTCAAACAAATCACCTACATTGAATGTTGGGGTGATACACAAATCACCACACCATGTGGCATTGTCCCCCACCTTATTAAGGATCTTGATGAGCCTAAATTTTTTTGTTCTCAAGTTTGTTGTATGTTTCAGCTGGAAATTGGCCTTTCTTGAGGTAGATAATGACTAAATTATCGTCCATAAATGTTTTTCCCATTAGTGGGCATGCCTTCTTTGTGTAGAAAGAGTTTGTTCACACATTGTAGGTTGTGTGTGACCTCTGTATGTAGTTCAACAATCTATTATGCCATTTAAAATCTACATTAGAAGAAAGGTTAGTCAAGTTAGTTTTGAGTTATGGGAGCTTTGAATAAACAACCTCGAATGGGGACTTCCCTATAGATCATTTTTTCATTTAGTTCAAGGAAAATTCAGTTTACACCAAGCAAAGGCCCATTGGTGTGGCTTTTCCCCTCCTAGGCATCAAATAAGGCTTTCCAATGTCTTATTAATCATGTTCACTTGCCCATCCATTGGAAGGTGACTTTAAGGGGTTGTCTGGCCCCTTGTTTTAGAAAAGCCAAGCCCATGTTTGGGCGAATGGGTTTGAAAACGATGGTTTTTAAACCCTACATAATGGTTTAGGGTTTCTCCAAAATTGAAACCTACCTATTTGGCTTCTTCTCATTCACTCGTGACCCTGTCCTTTCCCCTTTGCTTTGTCCCTCAACTTTTGTACTTTTTCCTCTCTCATCAATTCTCCTCTCTCCCTCATCTCTTTCTATCATTCCCCACTGAAATCTCAATCCTCTCACTTCCTCCTTGTTGTCATTGACGCTCTAACCTACACTCTTCCTCCCTTGTTGCCTTTTATTCCACTTATACCGTTGATGGGACAATGGGTCGAGTTTCAGTACAAGTGCACATTGTCTAACTAAGTAGTAAAGTAGAGAGTACTTCAAGAATTGAATCCCAAGAGAATAGAGTTAATAAAAATCTAAATAAAACACACAAGGACCTCCTTTAAGCTTGCAACCAAGGTAACAAAAAATAGTTTAAGGAATTTGTGGGTTTTGTAAAATAATAAGCAAAACAAAGAAGAAATGAAAATTGAAGTATAAACACTAATGAGAGAAGGGGGTTCCAAATCTATTTCAACCCTAGAGGAATAAATGCCCACCTATGAGACAACAATTTTATAACAACTCGTATTTTCCAATACGGTCATTCTAACAATAATGCGAAAGCGTAACAATTAGAAAGTTAAAAATAGATTTAAACAAATTTAGCAAAAGCAAAATTCTTACAAGGATTTTCTAAGATAAACTATTGAATCCTTAACAACAACTTTCTAAGTCTTGTGCTAGAACGCTGAACTTCACTTCTTTCGGGACTATCACTTGATCCTTCGTCTAAAAATATTTTGGAAAAATTAAAATGAGTACAGAAATAGTTAATAAAAAACTTCCACATCAAGTTCAGAAATTCATTTTCTTCAAAACAAAACATAGAAATTCAATTTAACAAATCATTTCAATAGTTGAATCAAAAGTCAAATATTCATTCGGTCATTTGCTTTCAAAACAGTCGTAAACAAAAATACAAATATCCTTTGCAAAACTTTTAATACAACTATCAAAACTTTTAGTTAAAACTTTTAGACAATCGGTGCTTTAAAAAAACAAAAATCTTTCAATTCAAACAGTACTTTTAATCAATAAATACTTTTAATTCAAACAAGTACTTTCAATCAAACAATACTTTTAAATACCAGAGTGGATAGATGCATTATTTGGGTAGCCTTTAGAACATATATGGTGGTTACCCGTCTGTAACACTAATCAATCAATCAGAGTTGTCGATAAAAATTGACGAGGACATTCAATACAATTACTTAAGTGTGAGGCCATGTGAGTGAAACACACACATGAATCTTCATTCCGAAGGAATGCCAAATCACAAACTATGCATTCCTACAAATAAGCTTCAATCAGTCAGCGCTTTCAATCAGAAATGTAGATAAAATCGACCAAAACAATCAATATAATTACTTAAGTGTTGATAGCACTAATTTAGGGGCTGTTTAGGGCACTGAGTGGGTTATAATAGTCTGTGGGTTATAATAGTCTGTAAAATAATATAATATTATTTAAAATGCAAAGTTGTTTAGTCTTGGGTTATAATAGTTTGTGTTTGTGGTGCAGAGTACTCAACGGGTTATTATAACACATGTTATTATAACCCTTGCCCCAAACAGCCTCTTAGTGTTATATTTAAGCCCATTTATTAGCTAGTTTTATGTTGAATTAGTGAGCTTTTATGTCTTTTTCTCTTGATTTTGTAGAAATCGAGCTAAAGGAGAAAAACCGAGTGTTCAGGAGTAAATTGATGTATTTAAGAGCCAACACATCTTCTCTTTGTTTCTCGAACCTATAGTGAGTTACAAACAGAGTTCGAAAATGTCAAATCTTTAATGATTCCATCATACATGATTGAGTTGCAAAAACTTATGGATAGGTATCCCACATCTGACTGAATTCTTTATGGTTAAAGAATCTCTTTCTAATTGCTCTGGAACAATTAGGAGATTCTCTAGAAGAAATATGGGGTTCTGCTTCTGGTGCTAGCTGTTGGGGCCGAGGGGACGGCGTTGCAACGCTTGAAATGGCGTTGCAATGCCGAATTTTATGGTGCAAACTCGAGAGCTAGCGTTGCAACGCTGCCCTGTGGTATTGCAACGCTAGAAACACGCTAAGAAGAGCATCTCCATCCGTAGTGTTGCAACGCTACCCCTACGCGCAACATCAAAATGACAGTGTTTTTGGACAACATTGCAATGCTGTCACGATAGGCAAAATAAAAGCACAACATTCTCTTCACTCAAATGTAGGCCATTTCGAAAGAGAATACTCTAATCTCGATTCCATAGAGTCTTGGGTGGATTTTTGGAGGATTTTGAAGTTGAGTTGAAGATTTTGGAGCTTGGGTTCGTGGTAGATCACCTCGGGAACGTGGGATCGTCATTTACCTAAGCATTCCTTCCTTTTCCTTTATTTTTTAGTATCAAGATTAGGTTGTAATTAGGGATTTTTGGGTTGTAATTGCTGAACATGTTTAGTTAATTCCTAATTTCTATGGGTTGTTGTAATTCTTGGACCATTGCACTTAATTTAGTTTGTGATTGTGGTTTGATTAAATGTTTATTTTCATTTATGCATTTTAGGCTTAATTCCCTTAGATTGTGTTTAGTAATTAATTGAGGTAGGACTAGGTTGAGCTCAACAGAGGATGCCTAGTTTGCTTAATGTACAACTAGTTAGCTACCTTGGTGACAACGAGCTAAAAGGTTAATTAATTGTAGTTAGTGCTCAAGATTAATTAATTGAGCACCGTCTAATTGATTAGTTACTAAGTGGAGGGTCGACAAAGATAAACTTAGACTAGAACTAGATGCATGACTGTAGATTAATTACCTGAGTGACAGTAGGAGTAATAGATAATCTATAGAGGTCAGTGATAAATGGTCATAATGCCTTGTATGACTTAGCTAGCGTTGAGGGACACCTAGGTTAGTTAATTAATACTTGAGAATTGGAGGAGACCGACAGGAGATTCCATGACCTTAGGCTTCTAGACTTATGAATCGAACACTTGATTGTGCCTAAATTGTTAGCTTAATTAATTATGTAAATTAAAGTCCAAGAATGCAATTAACACCCATATTGCTCTGGATTTCTATTCTCTAAATAAAGCTAAGTGATAATATTTATGTTACTTAATTGAATTCAAAACCAATCTCTGTGGGATACGATACTCGGTACTCTTGTGCCGTTTTATTATTACTTCGATCATGTGCGCTTGCGTGTACACACCGACTATGTGTGAGGCCACGTGAGTGAATGACACACACATGAATCTCTGTTCCAAAGGAATGACAAATCACAAATGTGTCTTCTCACAAATAAGTCAGAACAATTCCATCAATTTCAATTTAGGCTACTGCCACAAATAAGCAAAACATTCCCAAAACAGAAAATTGGCATATTCGGATAGCCCCATTGAACCAATCAAATACTTTTCAAAACATTCAAATGGAAAACATATACTTTTACTTCACAAAACAATTCAAAACATACAAAATAATTTCAATCAATTTCAAATCATATAAAAAACATGCTTTCAAATATTTTGTCAAATAACAATAATCAAAACAAAATTATTCCAAATTTTCTATTTTGGAAGGGATGTAGAAATTACTTACTTCGATCGATAATCCTACAATTCTTAATTTCAATCTCAATTCCAAATCTAATTCCATTTTCTTGAACAATCATCAACTTTTCCTAGAAGCCCAAATATATCCAATACTTTACTGATCAGAAACCAAAATTCTATCTTACATATCCAAAAGCTTATCTAAAACATAGACAATCTTATTTACCCAATTTTTCTCATTCAAAATAATTTTATGCAAAAAAAGTTAGGGAAAATAGGATTCTTAGACAAAAAACAGCATTGAGAAACTGGGCTAAAAATACTTTAAAACCCAAAAATAACTTACTAAAATCAGTAAAATCACTGCTTTTCAATACAAATTAAAATACCAAACAATTTTTCAATACTACAACCTTTAAAACCTTCAAAACTATCTTAAATTAGGGACAATCAAATTTGAAAACTTTCTGTTCATAAAACAAAACTTTCTAAGATTTTTAACACTTAAAGAATCAAGATTGCTACTGTTTTACAACAAAAATCAGATCTGAAAAAGGCCAAAAACTACTGTAAAAACCTTAAAAACATACCCTTTTCATGTAGAAATCAAAGCTATAAATCACACTTTAAAGAAGCAAATCATTTGGCAACTTTTTTGTGCAAAAAGAGCTCAAAAAAATACTGAAAATGGTCTCAAATTTAAAGAAATTTGAATCTTGAAAATTCTGAAAAAAACTTCATTATTAAAATCTTCAATTTAATTCAAAAGCCATGAGAGAAAAAATCGTGATAAAAATTAAGCAAACCAAAAGCCTAAAAACTTTTTAGGGTAAAAGATTTCACAATCATTCCATTCTAATCAATGAAGAATGAAAACAAAACCCAAAATTTTCCAAAAAAGATTCAATCAAGAAAGATAGAAGGAAGAAAACTTACTGTTTTTTTCTTTAGAAAGGAAACTGCAGAACGTCTTTTTCTTTTCTCTCTTTTTGCCATCAAAATGTTTGGTAAAAAATTTATGGCTTAAAAGATCTTTGAAAAAGAACCCTAATTAAAACCCTTAAGGGCCTGTTTGGGGCATGTGTTATAATAGTCTGTGGAATACTATGCACCCCAAACACACTATTATAACCCAAACTAAATAACTCTGTATCCTAAACACAAATTATATAACTCCACAAACTATTATAACCCACTCAGCGTCCCAAATAGCCCCTAAAAATATTATTTTCTCTTTTTTTTTAAAAAAAAAACAAAAAGATAATAAAGATTCATCTCCTAAAAAAAGAAGATAAAATCCTATTTCAAAAAAGTTTTAGAAATTAATAAAACAAATAAAATTAATTTTTTTTCCAGTTGTTACAAATTTGTTGAACTAGGTGAGGCTTATCAGCGATTACAGCCCATATGCACCCGCATCTCACTCTTCTAGTTCTGTACAGTTCAAGTAGAATGCAATCTGATTGCGCTTACAACCTACCCTTTTTGACACTTATAACCATGAGTTAAGTTCAACTCTTATTCAACCTTTTTCTAAGTACTTTTAGGCGCCTAAGTAATTAAACACATATGTCTATGGCTAATTGAACTTAGATGAAGAAAAAGGAAACAACTTTCATGACTCTAGAGGTTTTCGCCCTATGTCTAGTTACAAAAAACAAAGTTCTATTTTTATGTACTTTTCCTAGATTGCTTTTATGAAAACACGTGTTCAATCCAACATTTTCAGTATTGAATCTCACACAAAATATGCTAACTTAAGTGATCAGTTTAAGCTAACAATGAAACTTAAACTCAATAAAAGCAAACAGTGCAAGTGATGAGCAAAGTTGCTTAAGTACAAGGTGAGGCTCTCTTCCTTCTTAGGGTTTCTACATTCTTTAATCCTCAAGAAGGAGTTTAGATCATTATACAAGAAGAAAAGAAATTGCAAAAGAGAAGTAAAAAAACTGAATAAGTAAAAATGAACTTCATTATAAAAGAGAACTTGAAATACATTTGAGTTTAGATATGAACTAAAACAAAACTTGAATTAAAAACAAAACTGAAACTACAACTATCGAACTGAAAATCAATTGTAAAACAGTAACTTGAACTCCATAACTAACTTCAATTGCAGAAACAAAAACTACTGCTCTTGAATAAAAATAGCAACTACAACTTGAACAAGAACAGAAACTAAACTAGAAAAGAAATAAAAGAAAGCCCTAGTGTTGTTCCTCTCTTCTAACTTATTCAACATTTTTCAAAGAGAAGCAAGTGTTTACACTTTCTTCTTTCAAATAGGATATCCGAATAGAGCTTAAACAACACTAGGGGAACTCGATGTGGTGGCTACTAAATTTGAAAAGAAACTTGCGTAAGTGTGGAAAAAAATTCTAGGATCCGAGCTTCTTAAAAATGTAGCTTTGGACCTCTTTTATAGACCTCAAGGTCTAGGGTTTATCCCAAAATCAGTGTGTGAAGCTATAGTCGACCGTAATCCCTTGATTTGAGGAGATTTGGGGGAGTATCTTTCAAAAATCAGTCAAATTCGTGATTTTTTGAGTTTTGTCGATTTAGGTCCAATTAAAATGCTAGAAACTTTGAAAAACAAATTTAATCGATTTTACCTTTTCAATTTTGAACTAATTACATTCTTGACATTTTTACAATTTATAATAAAGCTTTGCCAAATTTAGTGATTTGTTACAAATTAAAATAAAGGTTTGATGAATTTATAAAAGACTTACAAATTGTAAACATAAAAATTGTTAATGTCGATATAGAAAACGTGGAATAATGTAAGAATTTAATAACTTAAATGAATTATAGATTCAAGTTTAATTATTAGTTATCCTAAAATGAAATTGCAAGTTTTCAAACTTCTCTAAAATTGAATATATAAATACGATACAACCATTTGAAATTCAGTCCATTCAGAAGCGAATTGAAAAATGGATTGTATCCAGATTGTGTTCGCAGAAACATGACCATTCAAGGTGGGTAAAAAGAATTTTAGTTCAATTTTGTTATATTTTCCCAAATAATAGTTGTGTAATTGTTGGATTTTATAGTAAAACATATGAAAGAAAGTGTTGGTTTGAAACATAAAAAATGAATTGATGTTTCATTTATGTTGTTGTTACTTGATTTGAATCTCAAAAGTTTCAAAATGGTTTGAAACATCAAAATGTGTTGATGTTTCTTTTACAAATTTAACTTAAAAGTTAAAAATTAAATTTGTTGAGTTATGTTTGAATTTTTACAGATAACACTACAAGAAATTTTAGATATGCCGATGATATATTTCCTGACGCAACAAATTACGTCGGCATATCCAACTTATCCCGACGCATTATGCGTCGAGAAAAATATTAGAATTTTCCGACGCAATTCATGGAACTCCCGACGCATATAAGCGAGGGAGAAATTCTATAAAAAAGGCACGCTAAGTGCTCATGGTTTGAATCGGGATATAGGTTAGAAAAAAAATCCTAACACTTTTATTCTTTTCTCTTCTTCATTTGCTGCCCCTTCTTCTTTTCGATCGACAACCACTTCTTTCGATTTTCCTCTCTTTTTCTTTTTCTATCAATTTCTTCCCTCCAACCTTTCAATTTCGATCGACAGCCTGTGTCCCTTCCCCCTTTCTCTCGATTTTATCTTTTTGATAAAAAAAAACCCGTGGCTTCCATTTTTATTTTCTTTCGATTTTATCTTTTCATTCGACAATCCGTGGCACCTGCTTTGATCCACAACCCTTTTCTTCTTTGCTGAAGATCAAGAAAAACTAAGTATAAAATGCTTCGAAAACGGTATTTTCTCTCAATTACTTGTCCAATTTTTTTAGTTTTCTTTAATTTCAATTGCAGATAGAAATTAGGATTCTATCTCTTTCATCTCTAGCAAATCGATGATTTCTCTTGGTTGACGCTTCAGTATAGCTAAGTGAATCCTCACCAAAAAATGGCCGCCCTGTTGGATCTTTGGACAATGAAATTTTACTGCCCACTTGTTGTCTGTTCTTGATTGTCTTGTTTTTTTGACTTATTGAAGCTTTTGTTTGATTGAGTTTTCTTGGATTGAAGTTTAGGAATTGCATGTTGATTTTTGTCGAACTTTCCAGGTTGAATTTGAGGTGGTTTTGCTTTGTTTTTCGATTCTTATTATGGAACTTTTGTTTGCTTTGACGAGTAAAAGAGTAATTGTGTGAAATTGACTGTTTCGGTGTGTGCCTTGGACTAGATTTTGTAATTTTTTTAATAACCTTTTGTTTTTGTTTCTTTCTATTTCGATGCTTGTTATGGAAAAGTAGTAATGGTTTTCAATTGGACTACTATTGTCTCAGAATGATGATCTTTGGTAAATGTATTTTTGAGATGGTTGTTTTACTAACTGGAGGGGTTGTTTGAGCTCCTCCCAAAAATGACATTGTTTTTGTAACGACCGACACTTTCAGGTATTAATTAAGGCTTTAATTTTGAATTTTAAATTTATAGTAAGGTCAATTTCATGCTTAAAGTTGTGTTAGAATTTAATTTTGGAATTTAGCATATTGGAAATTTGGGAATTAGAGGGTAGAATGGGAAGAAAGAAGGAAAAATGAGATTTAATTGGTGTTTAGGGCATTCTTGTAAATTAAGAGACATTTAGCCAAGCCCAAGCCCATGTTTAAGCCAAGCCTTATTATCTCTCTCTGTTATTTTAATCGGCACGCAGCCCTAGGTTCAAGCCAAGCCTCCAAGCCAGCCAAGCCTCCATCTTCATCTCTTTCTTCTCCCTCCTTGTTCGACAACCTCCATTGAAGCATAAGAAGTTTTTTTTTCAGCACCTCTCACCACCACCTTAGACCGCCAGCCACGAGCCTCCGCCGCTGCACGCAACCGCCGCTCGCCGCCGTTGCACCAGATCTGTGCAGTCCGCCCCGAACGCCGCACCGCAAACCGCCGCACGCCACACCGCAGCACTCCCCGAGTCGTCACGCGACCACCGCCGTTCCAGAGCAGAAGCCGCCGCGATCCGCAGTGATCCGCCGCGCTTCAGACCGCTCCGCCTCCGCCGATTTTCTGCAGACCGCGCGAACGCCAGATCTGCCGCCTCTGCACGCCGAACGCCGAACGCCGAACGCTGAAGCCTCGCCGCGAACCACAGCGCAGACCGCCGAACGCCGCCACGACTCGATCTCGAGTGCCGCCACTGCTGTAGCGGGTTTGCTCTGTTTTTGGACAAATTTTCTGGTGTTTTTCAACATTATACAGCCCCGTTTCAGCTCCGTTTTCACGTGGGTAAGCTTATTCTCGCTGTATTCTCATGATTTTCAAATGATAGATCTAGTTTTAGGCATTATTTTGTTGATTTGGAGGTTGACCCATTGGTTTTGGGCTCCATATTGGAATACCCATTGTAGGTGGAGTTTAGTTTGACAAATAGAATCAAACCATCATTTAAATCGGCAAAGCTCGGTTCTATTTTGGGATCGGAATTAAGGTAAAATTTCCATTCTAAAATCAAGCAAAATTCTTGAGTTTATGCTAGACTTCAATTCTAGAATTTGGATGGTGTTGGAAAAATTATTATCTCCTAATTCTTTTACGAAGTTTGGGAAGTGGTTTGGATCTTAGGATGGCTTTGGAGTATGAGTTCTTGGGGATAATGGAGTTCTTAAACCCATATCTTAGGGTGATTTTGAGAATTAGAGTTAAAAGTTATGAATGTCAAGCGTGATCTTTTGAAAAATTTTATAGGTGCCAAGGGATTTCGAAATAGGGGTTGGAGGATTTTTCTGAACATTGGCCAAGGTAAGGGACTTTATGCCGGTATGCTTAACTGCAAGTCGGGAGCTGAATTGAAAAAAAAAAGAATTTACTTTTGAAATAAAAGGATTTTCATAAATGTTTTAGTTAGGATTGTTGATGAATTTTGAAATGCTATGTATGAAAAATAATTCTTACATGTATGTTCTTATGAGTGTGATGCATGTTATATGATTTATGATATGATGAATGACATGAGAACTTTGTTTTATGTTGCATCACGAAATGAAAAATTGAAAATGCTTTGGGACCTCATGCATACATTATGTTTTCATGATAAAAATGATTTCGAAGGCTGTGGCAATTACCCCCTAACATTATTGATGTACATCTATATGAAAAGGAGCCTTACGAGGCTATATGAAAAGGAGCCTTACGAGGCTATATGAAAAGGAACCTGAAAAGGTTAAATGAAAAGGAACCTGTAAAGGTTAAATGAAAAGGAAAGGTGAGGTTGGGTTAATTGTCCACATTAAGCCGAAGAGAAAAGTTGAAAGAGAAACGTTTCTGCTATGAAAGGAATTTAGGTCCCACCAAAGGAAAGAAAGAAAATGTTTTCGAAAACTCATTATGTGTGTGTATGCATATCCTGACCCGGTAGTGAGGTCACTTACTGAGTATTGTAAAATACTCACCCTTTTCAAAAATGTTTTTCTTTTCAGGCAAATACAAAGACATATCATAGGCGATTGACAAGGCAGTTTGCTGAGAGGGTCATGGGTGACTTTGAAGGTCATGACTTCCGCATTTAGATAGTGTGTTAGTTAAAACATATTTTGTTTAGTAAACAATGTGTTGTGAAACTATTTCAACTGATTGAACATTATAATTCATATTATGTTTTGAAATGATTTTTAAAGGGATCCCGAGCATAAAGATTTTTGGTTGTTTAGCAAAAAGTTTCATTCTTTCTGTCTTTTACCAAATATTTTAAAATTTCTTCGGCATGCATGTAGTAACGTCCCTAGAAAGTCTAATAGGAAAAGTCGGGTCGTTACAGTTTTATATCAATCATTTCTTCTTGTGGTTTGTAATAGATTGTGATATGAAAGGGTAGCAGAAATGGGGTAATGTTCTTTTGGGTAATTGAGTTAGTGGGTCTTTCAAAATGTATAGTTGATGAGGTTTGATGAACAAAAATTGTTTGGGATGTTTTTTGTGGTTGTCTATCGACTTACAAACTTTATTTATTTGTTTATTTTTTTAAGCTTTGGAACGGTACCAATAAGGTGAGTTCTTGTTATGATTTGATTACTTTTGAAGTTTTTTGATCATTTCCATGAGAGAAGATCATTTAGCTTCTGATTTTTCATTAACTATATTCTTGTGTTTTGTGTTTCATGCGTTTGGCCTTCTACATTTAAACTTTGGTATTGAGCTTTTTGAAGTTGAAAATTTTATTTTGAGTGTATTATGTGTTCAAAGTGTAATTTGGAGAACATTTAGGTGATTAAAGTGTGATTTGGAGCTTATTGTTTAATTAAAGTGTGTGATTAAATTTTGATTTTTAATCTAATGTGTGTTCAACGTTTGATTTGAAGCTTAATTGTTTGATTAAATTGTGGTTTGGAAGCTATCTATGATTGCTTATTTTGTGGATTTTCTTCTTATGCGTTTTTCTTTTGGGAATCTCTTTATCAATTCAATTTATGTTTAGGTTTTGTATTCTCTATGGCTGAGATATTTTTTTGAAGTTGTTATCATGAAGAAAAGGGCTTTTGAAAGTTTACATTTTCAATTTTATGTTGAGCCATTTGGGTGAAAAGGAATAAGAAGATTTTGAGGAAAATGTTAGAATTTTGAAATTTTGTTTTGGGTTGAATTCTATTCTTTCCTTGTGGTTGTTGGCAGTGATCTGGAGGCAGAAATGGGGGAGATTTCATTTCATACATATTTCTAATTCGCCTTTTACTTCTCTGATATGAAAAAGATACATTCCAGAAGAATTAATGGTTTTTATTAAAAAATGTCTTTAAGTAGTAAGGATATATGACCTGAAGGAGGTTTGTTCATAAAGCACATGTGGCTGACACCTGATTATATCACTAATTTTCTGATTTGGGATTTATACATAATAATAATCACACAGCTATTATCTCGCCATTATTGTCAAAAATAGGAAAGTTTACTATGATTTTTTTTTTACTTGGAAAAAGAAAAGGGTTATTTATATCATAATTACTTCAAGATATTCGATTTCAGTTTAAATTTAAAAAAAAAAAGAAATAATCAGTGGGAAAAATGGGGACTGAAATGTACGCATTAGGGCTTCTATAATAGAAGTTGTTGTAGGTTTCTCCATTGTGTTACATATATCATTATTAAATAATATACTTTTGTTCCACTTGATCTTTTTGAATAGTAAGATTAACATACTCCAAGAACAATATCATTCTTCGGTAAATTGATCTTTATTGCAAAAATAGCTGCTATGTTTCTTAAATTGATCATTAAATTGATCTTGCCAGATCGATTGTTTCTTACTTTATATGATCTCTTTCTTTTTGTTTTTCCTTAGTAGATTAGTAGATTAATACTATTAGTTTATGACTTACCTCCTTCTTACTTTATCGATTTATCTAGTTTTTGATGAAGTTCAAGTTTCAAAAAACGGATAAAATAGTGAGAGTTTTTGAAAAGCGAATTGAAAAATGGATTGTATCCAGATTGTGTTCGCAGAAACATGACCATTCAAGGTGGGTAAAAAGAATTTTAGTTCAATTTTGTTATATTTTTCCAAATAATAATTGTGTAATTGTTGGATTTTATAGTAAAATATATGAAAGAAAGTGTTGGTTTGAAACATAAAAAATGAGTTGATGTTTCATTTATGTTGTTGTTACTTGATTTGAATCTCAAAAGTTTCAAAATTATTTGAAACATCAAAATGTGTTGATGTTTCTTTTACAAATTTAACTTAAAAGTTAAATTTGTTGAGTTATGTTTGAATTTTTACAAGTAATTAACTACACAATTGAGTTACTTTTGATGCATGTTTCATATTGTTTATATTAATTTTATTTTTGGAGAGTTACTAAGTTGCTAGCCTATGAATAACAACTTGTTTCTTCATTTGGAGTATATCATCTCCATTTTGGAGCATCTCATCTCCATTTTGGAGCATCTCATTCCATTTTGAAGAGTTATCCTCTCATTTCATTCTTTCTTTTGGTCTTGAGTTGAGTTGGGAGCAAGTATCCAAGAGTTCTACCAGATCTGAGTAGTTCGAGGTTGCTATTCTACCAGTTGATGTATTTTGCTGAGATGATCGTTGTAGTCTGCTTGCAACTGTGCAGAGCGAATAATTGTATTTAGAACAGTGCTTTGTAAGCGTGCCTCGACCACTTATTGTCTCTCTATCTTGAGTTTTTGAAATTTTTATTATATACAATGTATATAAGATTATTTACACTGTAATTGTTTGTAGCCAGTTAAGTTGTAATCAATTTGCTAGTGTTACTTAGTTCTTATACACAGTATATTTCCCAACATTCCGAAGACAATTAATTGAACTAATGGCTGCAAGCTCATCCACTAATGGTGTTGTTCTTACCATCATGGGATCGACCATCCTTAAAACTCTTACTGAAAAATCAAAGAAATTCAAGGGAGAAAACTTCAAAAAATGGCAACAGAAGATGATCTTCTATTTCACAACGTTGAACCTTACTCACATCTTGAAGGAAGAATGATCAATTACCCCACCAGAAGCTGTCACTCCTGAAATTGAAGCTACCAAGCAAGCATGGATGCATTCGGACTTCTTATGCCGCAATTATATACTTAGTGGTTTTGAAGACATCTTGTATAATGTCTATTGCAATGTCTACAACACTTCAAGGCAGCTGTGGGAGGCATTAGAGAAGAAGTATAAGTTGGAAGATGCTAGTACTAAGAAATTCCTTGTAGGAAAATTCTTAGATTATAAGATGATTGATGCCAAATTGGTAGTCAATCAGATGGAAGAATTGCAAATTATTATTAGTGATTTGCAAAGTGGAGGATTGGACATTAGTGAACCATTGTTGCTGTGATTGAGAAGTTGTCTCCTTCTTGGAAGGACTTCAAATGCTATCTCAAACACAAGTGAAAGGAATTGTTCATGGAGAACCTTGTTGTTAAACTACGGATAGAAGAGGATAATAGAAAATGAGACAAAACTCTACTCAAAGTTGAAGCCAATGCCCATGTTGCTGAAGCTTCAAGGTGTGAACCCAAGAAGCAACAATCCAAGAAGAAAAATGTGAATCTTGGATCGAGGAATGACGTCAACAAACACATTTGTGGAAACTGCTGGGTTTGTGGTAAGAGTGGCCATATGGTTGCCGCTTGTTGACACATGAAAGAACAAAGCTCCAATCATCAGGCTAATGTTGTGGAAAATGACGATCTAGTTGCTGTCATTTTATGAGGTAAATATGGCTTCCAACACCAAAGGCTGGTGGATTGATATTGGTACTACTAGGCACATTTGTGAGGACAAATAATTATTCACCTTATATGAGAAGTTGAATGGTAGTAATAAGTTATACATGAGAAATGCTTCAACTACCTTTGTGGAAGGCAAAAGGAAGATCCTGGTAAATGGACTTCTAGAAAGATACTTATCCTCAATAGAGATTCGAAAGAATCTAGTGTATGGAACTCTACTTAATAAGAATGGGTTTAAGATTGTATTTGAGTTAGATAAATTTATTCTGACAAATGGGGTATGTATGTAGGAAAAGACTATCTGAGTGATGACATGTTTAAACTGAATGTGTTGGCACAAATGCCCAAGAATAATAATAATAACAACTCTTCTGTTTATATTGTTGAGTTGTGTGATGTATGACATTCTAGGATAGGACATGTCAATTATCATTCTTTACATAGAATGGTAAATTTAGGACTATTGCATAAATTCAACGTTGATAATAGACATAAATGTGAAGTTTGTGTTGAATCAAAGTTTGCTAAAAAGTCAATTTTCATATGTGGAAAGAAGTAATGAGGTACTTGATTTAATCCACAGTGATGTATGAGACATGAAAAGCACCCCCACTAGAGGTGGTAAGAGGTATTTTGTCACATTCATTGATGATTGTAGTAAATATTGCTATGTATATTTATTACATAATAAAGATGAAACCTTAGATATTTTTAAAGCATATAAGGCAGAAGTTGAAAATCAACTTGAGAAGAAATTAAGGGGATGTTTGGCCAACCGTTTTGGGTTGGGCCAATGTGTTCAAAACTCATGGTTTTTGAAACACAACATGATGGATTTGAACAGTACAACCCAGTGGTTTTGAACAGTGCAATCCGATGGTTTTCCCTTCCAACATGTGGTTTTGCTCCATTTTCTCATTGGTGTAATGACAAACATGGCCATGTTTAAATGCGCGTTTTGAAAAAAAGGCCATAGAATATTTTTTTGAAAAAATGGCCAAACGATTTTTTTTTGAATTTTTAAATGACACAAATGCCCCTTAACAAAATTTGTATCCTAGACACTAAAATTATCCTATAATTACATTTAATCTAAAATTCATATCAAAACAAACCGATTCTTCACAAATCTTTAAATCAAGAAATCGTTGGTAAAAAAAAAATCAAAATAACATAATAATTAAAAATCAATCTAAATTGAAAATCACACCACATTTACCTCAAAAGATTAAAAAAATGCCCATAACAAAATATCTAACCGAAATACTTTATATCCAATCTAAAATTCAAATCAAATCAAAACAAAACAAAACAAATTCTCCAAAAACATAATAATTAAAAATCTTAGTTGACAATCACATAACATTTACCTTAAAAGATTAAAAAAAACGCCGCTAACAAAATATCTAATCAAAATGCATTATATCCAATCTAAAATTCAAATCAAAACAATTCAAATTCTCCCAAATACCTTAAAACAAGAAATGTGAATAAAAATTAAAAAAAAAACATAACAGTTAAAATTCTATGTAATTGAAGGATAATTTGATACATATTCTTAAATTTTGTAAATACCAAATTACTTAATGAATTCATAGAAACTTATAATACATAAACATAAAGTAAAATCAGACACTAGATTAAAGATAAGGAAGTCAATCAAAGATGCTGAGAATAAATTGAGATGAATAGATTAATAAAGAGATTTGTCTTGAATAATATAAAAAAAATTATTGAAAAAAACATACATAACATTGGAAATACAGATGGATTTGGAAGAATCTGGCTTGGAACCTCCAATTCACTTGAGGAAGCCGTAATTGCCTAAGATGAAGCAATGATTCATTTTTGACGTCCTGATGCTTTCTAAATCAAACCCAAACAATGAGCAAAAACCAACTCCAACTCCATTGTAGAATTTTGCTATCTCATAAATTATAACAAAACCATCATATTGATTTAGAAGAATTATTACTTTGATTCCTAAATCCGAAAAGAATCAATGAATCATAATGAAAAATAAAAGACTGTAATGTACAATGCTCGAAGCACCAAACAACGAATGACACAAATTCTTTACCCTAGACATAGGGATTAAAGACTCCAAAACTCATAAAATTATTGATCCAAATTATCTAAGATAGAGGGACTATAGATAAGTCACTCACTTAGTCTCCTAAAACCTAATTTTAAGATGAATAGGAGTAGTAATATTGGTTTACAATTGTGTGTAGAGTAGGTTGGATTTGCAATTTTGGTTTTGCAATTTACAACTTAGAGTAATGACATACTTAAGCCCCGTCTTCCCTCATTGAGTAATTTTCCTTGCATCTCTATTTCTATTTTACATTTCTTGCAATTTTGATTCTGCAATTTGTTTATGCAATCTGTTTTTGCAATTTTAATTTTGAAATTTATTCCTTTGCCATTTCTTGCAATTTTCGATTATACAATTCAGTTCTGCAATCTTTGTTTTCCTTACTTAACTTTTTTGTCACTTTAACTTGCAATTAGATTATGCAATTATTTTGTTTTTACCAAACACACCATCCCAACCTTGTTTTTGTAATTTTTAGTTTTCAAGTTGCAATTCTCCTTACATTTTGCTCTGCAATATTTTTGTTACATTGTTCCCAGTGGGATCGATACTCAGACATATTCATGTTTTATTACTTACACTGATAGTGTGCACTTGCACTGTGGTTGAATGTATTTATTTACTATTCTTCTGATAGCATGTAATAATGCTATCTTATTTCCTATTATTTATGCTAGTTTTGTGATTATTTTTGTGAGCTTTTATGCCTATTTCTCTTAATTTTGTGGAAATCGAGCTTGAGGAGCAAAACCAAGTATTTGAGAATATTTTGGTGGATATTGGAGCCTTTTGAAGCTTAATTGAAAATTCAAGAAGATTAAAGATGTTATTTGAGCATAAGGAATGTTCCGGGAGATACTAAATTGAATCATGGTTCCAACGCATCGAACCGGAGGTCATTCGGACACCAGAGTGAAGATATATAGCAAAAATAGTCCATGATGTCTGCAGGGTAGCGTCGAGACCCTGTATATAGCGTCGCGACGCTACGAAAACGCAAAAAATGATGTTTTTTACCAAAAAACGCGCGAAATCGCTATAAGCAGCGTCTCGACGTTGCCTTGAGATTTTCTATAAAAATATCATTTTTTGCGTTGTTTTGGGAGGCCAACCGAGAGTTGTAGCCCTAATCTTGATTCCAAGCTAAAATTGAGGGTTTAAGGAGCAATTGGGAGCATTTGTGGAGCATTTTTTAAGATCCAAAGCTTGAGGGACATGGAGATCACGATGGGAATGTAGGATTGACCATCGTTTGCTAATTTCTTCCTTTTCCTTTAGCTTTAGTTTATATTTTGTGGCTGTAAATTAGGAATTTAGAGGTTTAATTGTATGAATTTAAGTATCTTTGTTCCTAATACTTGGGATTTTCATGTAGCCATTAGACTTGGGATTTTAATTGATTAAGTACCTTGATTAAATACTTTTGTTTCATTCATGCTTTTATGTATTTAATGCTTATAATCTCTTGATCACAGATTATTTGTTTTATTAGTATGAATTTGTGCCTGAAAAAGTCTTATTTATGCTAGAACTTAATTGCATGACTATTTGTAAATCCTTGCATGAAAGTGGAGAATTCTCTTAGAAGCCCTTAAAAGAAGTTGCTTAATGCCTTGCATGCTATTAAAATCTAGATAAAGATATTAGATTTATAACATTGCATGAGAGTTAATTGTGCTTGAAAGAGTCAGTTAATACCCTCACTTCTTGGCTTATAGAATATTTGCATGACAAATATTGGTAGCTTTAGCTATAAGTCTAATTGGTGAAATTAATTCCCTAGAATATTTCTCTCCTATTGTGTCTCCATTTATCTTTTGCTTTATAGGTTAGCTCTTTAGTTTAGCTTGTTTGCACTTGATTTCTTTCTCTAAATAAAGTTAAATGAGAGTAATTGCGATACTTAAATGAACTAAGAAATCCAATCCCTGTGATCGACCCTGGCCACTATTATTGCAAATTTTAGAGGTTTAGGTTTATAATATATTTAATAGAGCCTTCGACAAGCTCTTTTTTTTTTTTCTTTTGAGTACAATAAGGGTTGAGGGGATTCGAACCACAGAACTCGTAGTCGTTAACACATTCAATATGCCAGTTGAGCTTTGCTCTCTTCGACAAGCTCTTTATCAAATTGCGAGACGCTATAAGTAGCGTCTCGACGCTACCCTGCAGACATCATGAACCATTTTTGCTATATCTCTTCGCTCGGGTGTCCGAATGACCTCCGGTTCGATGCGTTGGAATCGTGATTCAATGTAGAATCTCCTGGAACATTCCTTATGCTCAAATAACATCTTTAATCTTCTTGAATTTTTAATTAAGCTTCAAAAGGCTCCAATATTCACCAAAATACTCTCAAATACTTGGTTTTGCTCCTCAAGCTCGATTTCTACAAAATTAAGAGAAATAGGCATAAAAGATAACAAAATAATCACAAAACTAGCATAAATAATAGGAAATAAGATAGCATTATTACATGCTATCATCTTTACCTAAAGTTCACCCGATAAAGTTTTTGGCACCGATGCTGGGGAATGGCAGTTTTAACAAAAATTTTGTTTTAGCAAAAATTGTAAGAGAAGATTGCAATTAAAATTTCTCCTATTATAGGAGGAACTTGATTTCACTTGTTGAGGGAGAGAAATTGCAAGAGGAGAAAGACACAACATAGGGTTGATTGCTTGAGAAAATCCACAAGATGGAAGAAGACATCATTGTAGCATTGAGCGCACAAGCTTCATCATTAAACTATATGATGGAAACTTTGATTATGGGAAATCCCATTGCTCCTTTTAACCGTATCTCATCTATTTCTTGTATTTATTGTAAAGGAAGTCATTCATTTGAAATTTGTCCTTATAATCTTGATTTTTTATGTTATGGATTTCTACCCAGCTTTGCAAATCAACATCAATACCGGTGTGTTCCTGCAAGGAAGACACTGTTCACACGCGACACTGTTCACGACGCGATTACTGTTCACGCAGCGGGGGGGGGGTACTGTTCACGCTGCGGGGGTACTGTTTGTTGGGTTTTATGTCCTAAAACTCGTGGTTTTGTAAACTGAATGTATATTCTATTTTACTATAAAGATGTTATTGAGGTTTATTTAGTAAATGTGTTATTGAATAAAGTGAATTGTGTATTCTATAACCCAAATCCAATGAACTAAGTACCCTTGGCTATAGTATGTATACTTGAACTTTATGTATGACATCAAAGTGGATCAAGTTTGAGTTATAACCAGAACGGTCTATAGTATAGGGATAGGGCTGGGTACCTTATCTTGGAGACACTATGGACGCGGCCCACTTTGTATAGTACTAACGATGGATCCTGAATCGTTCATGTGGAGACATGAAAGTGGGGGGCGTCCTATGCAATGAGTTTGCATAAGACTAGACCGCGAATTAGTCACTTAGACTTTATAACTCCGTTTACTGTCTTAACTGACTATATTCATACGATGACCTAGGTAACTCGATCTTAATCCTGAGCGTGCTATGAACTCCTGTTTATTTGGGATTATCCTTAGATTTGCATGGGTGAGAGTGGCCCGAGATCGCCGACTCAATAAGCCTCCCATTTTGGGGATAAGACCAGGTAGATAGTTGGGAACATAGTCATGCGAGATGAAATTCACTCCTACCCGCTTTAGGGTTTAGTAGAGAGGTTGTTCCCTTAAGTACTGACTCCGGGTCTTGAACAATGGGCCCACCCTCTCGTTGGCCCGAGAGGGATACGGTTTGTTGGTTGGACCACAAACCAAATTGTTCATTAGAGGATCAGTGGGACTTAAGGAACAAGAAGTAATTACAGGGGTAAAACAGTTTATTTGACCCAGCTGTAATTACGAACGACCTGTGAAGGATCAACTTACTAATCATGGTTATATCGAGTGGACAGAAATATATCTACAGTGAGGAGAGTGCAGCCACTGGGCTTTAGTGGAGTGTCCCGGTGGTTAACGAATGTTGATTAGCTAGGCTAAAGAGTTTGGCCGATTAATCTCGTATCGTTGGAGCTCATGATCTGTAGGTCCATTAGGTTCTCCTTACTAGCTCGGACTAAGCCTTGTAACAATTTGAGAGAAAAGAATTTGAATTGTTCAAATTCGAATTTGGGAGAAAAAGTTAATTATATGCGATATACTTAACGTTTCATAGCTTAATTATGAATTAAACTATGATTAAGAAGAGTTGGAAATATTTAAATATGATTTAAATATTGGTTCGGTTTAAAACATGAATAGGGATTCATGTTCGAACGTTCGTTTTGAGAAATTGAGATTTGTCCAATTATTTAATTTGATATTTGATATTAAATTAAATATTTATTTAAAATTAATTAAATTGTTTAATTAATTATAAATTGATTTTAATTTAAAATTAATTATATATTAATTTTGAATTAAAATTAAAAGAAAATTCAAATTCATTTAGAAATGAAATATGGACCAAATTCATTACTTAATGAACAAGTTTCTTGTCTTCAATGTGTTGGCTTCTTCACTAAGTAAAAATAGAAGCTTGTTGTTTTTCTATATAGAGAAGAAACACAATTAAAATGAGAAGGTGAAGAGAAGAGAAAAATAAAGAGATTTTTGAAGAAAATTCTTTAGCTATTTTGTTTTTAGACCATTACTCATTCTTCTCCCAAATATGCTCAATCAAAGATCCCACAATCTGTTTCAAGGCCTGAGGATAGTAGGGAATACTCTAGAGGAGGTCCACAACTGGTTTGTGATCAAAGAAAGCCCACGGATTAAGAGAATTTTGAGCTACAAAGGTTTGTGTTCTTATTCTCTGTTTTTCCAGTTTTGAGAATGTTTTTTGTTTGATAAAATTGATCAAATTAGAGTGCTTAAGATCCAAAATTACTTCTGCATTCTTAATATTAACTCTTTCACTGTTCACACCTCAGGGCACTGTTCACGCAACGGTACTGTTCGTGCCGCTGTCTCCCTATTGCGTTCTGATTTAGGATAAGCAGGAAGCTAGAGTTGGAGAAGACTTTGCTGCCCAAAATAAGAATAATTATTCTGTTTGAGGTAAGTAATTATTCGGATTAAGCCCTTTAAGTTACTTGTGACTTGGTTATTATTATGAATTTTAGAAGGTAAGCATGAAATTCATAATTATGAAGCATGCTATGTTTAGGGAAATCTTACCATGGGCAATTTGGAATTAAATTTGGACTAAGTTTGTGGCTATGGTTGAATAGAGGGTTTAAGGATTGGAGTTATTATGAGGAACATGTGTTTTATTAAAAGAACTTACTTAAAATAGTAGAGGGATGAAATTATGTTATCATGGTAACTATTTGTGGGTAAAACTTAGTTACCTAAGCAGGTGAATATTCTTGTTGAAGAATTTAATGTAGTAAACCCATGGTGGGTTCATGTGAATATACAGTAATTTGAGTAAGTTTGCCTAAGGTTCATAAGTTGAGTTGGTTAAGTAATAAGTTCTTTTGAAATCATTATAGGCTAAGAAAAGATCTCCATAAAAGGAGGAAACGAGCTATTTGAGCCAAGGTAAGGGACTTTATGTCAGTATGCTTAAATGCAAGTTAGGAACTGAATTGAAAAACTACATTTGAAATGAAAAGCTTTTATAAATGTTTTATTATGATTTTTGATGAATTTTAAAATGCTTTATTATATATGAAAATGGATTTTCACTTGTTGATTGCCAAATATTCTTGTGAATGTGATGCATGAGTTATGGTTTATGATTTATGATGAATGATATGAGAATATTGCCTTGTGTTGCATCATTGAATGAAAATTTAAAATGCTTTGGGACCTCATGCATACATGTGTATTTTCATGTTGAAATGATTTCGAAGGCTGTGGCAATTACCCTCCTAAAATTATAGATGTTCATCTAAATGAAAAGGAACCTGAAAAGGTTAAATGAAAAGGAACCTGAAATGGTTAAATGAAAAAGAACCTGAAAAGGTTAAATGAAAAGAAAATGTTAGGTTGGGATAATTGTTCACATTAAGCCGAAGAGAAAAGTTAAAGGGAAACGTTTCCACTATGAAAATATTTTACGTCCCACTAAAGGAAAAAGATTTTAAAAATCACTTTGTATGTGTTTGCATATCCTGACCCAGGTAGTGAGGTCACTTACTGAGTATTTTAAATACTCACCATTTTCAAAAATGTTTTTCTTTTCAGGCAAAGACAAAGACATATCTTAGGCGATTGACAAGACAGTTTGCTGAAAGGGTCATGGGTGACTTTGAGGATCATGACTTCCGCATTTAGATAGTGTGTTAGTTAAAACATATTTTGTTTAGTAAACAATGTGTTGTGAAACTATTTCAACTGATTGAACGTTATAATTCATATTATGTTTTGAAATGATTTTTTAAGGGATCCCGAGCATAAAGATTTTTTATTGTTTAGAAAAAAGTTTAATTCTTTCTGTCTTTTACCAAAGATTTTTTAAATTTCTTCAGCATGCATGTAGTAACGTCCCTAGAAAGTCTAATAGGAAAAGTCGGGTCGTTACATCTCGATACTAGAATGCCTTGCTTTCGGTTATTACAGTTTGCAGGGAATGTTAAATCAAGAAGAATGCATAAATGAGAGCATGAAGGATGACAATATGCAGTATGTGACACAAATTGCAACTGCAATCTCTACTTTTAGAAACATATTGAGCAAGCAAGACCCGTTGTGATCAAAGTACCTCAACTACGACTGAAATCTCGTCCAACATTGAGATCTAGGTGAAAAATGAAGTAATATAGTTGTGGTCTCCCTATTGGAATTGGATAAGTTACCTTGTCTTTCTTTTACGTTAAAAAAAAACAAAAAGAAACTTTCAACTTTTGAAATTCCCATCCGAATGAAGGAGTTTGATCTAGAAAATCTCTAAGGAGGATCCTGTCGAGGTTGAGGTATTTAAGTTTATCGCTAAAGAAACACCTTTACTTGGGGATTCACCTGGGAGTTTGATGAATCAACTTTAAGTTCAAAAATTGGAAGTTTCAAAAAGTTAACTTTGCATTAGGAAAAACTATGTGAACGTTTTGATGCTCTACTTATGAGTTTTAGGAAAATATAAGAAGAAATAGCGAGAGGAAGAAATTGTAGTCGCAATCGTGAAAGCAAATTGCAATTGCAGTTTCAGGAGAATTCTTAGTCAGGACTCCCAACAACCCTGAGGACAGTAATGGCAACAACAACACATTTTTCTCTGCATAGGGGAGTCTCTCTTTAACCTATCTTTCTAGCTTTGTTAATTGTTATGTTTTTGGTTTGAGGTTTAGTGAAGTTCTTTTATACTTATTTAATTTATTTGCTTTCATGAACTCTGAATGAAAAAAAAAAAAAGAAAGTCTACACATCGCACAAGCATGCCATTAAAATCATGTTCCAAAAACAAGTTTGCAAATCATTTTCTTTGGTGTCTTGTTAAAAAGCTCTTGATGATGATACCTAGAGCTTTCTCAACCCTCAAGTGCTTTTACACACAACTTCGAGTTTTCAAGATCATAAAACTTGATAAATTCTTTTTCTTCATAAAACATGCAAACCCAACTTTCCCTTGTGTTTATCCCATCTAATGGACTTAGGAGAGTTTAGCTTTGATGCTTAGCATGTTAAGCGACCTAACTATGTACCCTAACCCCTGTTCTTCTAGTTCTTAGTTTATGGGGACATTGACCCACTTAAGTTTGGGGGGGGGGGGTGAGTTTTGTAATACTATCATTGTAATAGTATGTTGTTGTAAAATTATGTTGTTGTAACAACTGCTAGGACTCCAAGAAAAAAAAAGATACTCCTCCTTCTAGAGTTAACTGAGTAACCATAGGCAATCATGACACCCATGATTTCCTTTGCATGAAAGGTTAATGATAATTCTCATTTATGAGGGTTATTTGACCCTAAACTAGGTTGTTCTTGTTTTGTTTTGTTTTTGTGTTTTGTTGTATGACGAGCAAGCTAAAAATGGTGTTTATTAGTTAAATTCATAAAAGCTCGTTGGAGTAATGAAAAAAAGGAAAGAAGTTGAAAAGAGAATGAAAATTACATTAATATGTTATTTTTGTGTAGGTTTGGAGCAAGTACAAAAATGCAATTGCATTCCATTTTGGAAATGCAATTGCATTTCTTCGGAAAAACAAGTTTGTTGTTGTAGGTTTGGAGCAAGGATGAAAATGCAATTGCATTTTCGTGAGAAAACAAGATGGTGAACAAAGGGGAAAATGCAATTACATTCCACTTTTGAAATGCAATTGCATTTTCATGGGAAAACAAGATGGTGAACAATGGGGAAAATGCAATTCCATTCCACTTTTGAAATGCAATTGCATTTTATAGAAAATCTGGAAAACGTGAGAATCATGGAAATTACGAGATTTATGGACATTTTGTGTGATTTGGGAGATTCTCCAGCCTGATTTCATGCCTACAAGTTGACCCAAGGTTGTAGAAGAGCAAAGATGGAAACCTTAGCCCTTGATGCCTATAAAAACTGGAAGAACAGAGCAAAAAAGAGAATGGGTTTTTCTTCTTCGGGTAGTAGCTTAGTCCATCATTTTTCTTTCATTTTTCCAGCAAGTTTTTCTTCATCTTGGCTCTGTGAATTTCGAGTTTGATCCCTCTTCAACGAAAGTTAGAGGAGGTGAAGATCCAATCGCCTATGAAGGTGTATGTGGTTTGATCAAAGTATGAAATACACGAGTTGTTCTTACGCTTTGTTTTTTTTTCTATTTCTAGTTGCTGTTTTTCATATCCTTTTTGTAAGTTATTTGGATTTTAGTTTGTGTTTAGGTTTATTGATTCCCATCATATTCACATCAAAGGCAAGTTGTTCTGTTGAAGTTTATTTCCATGATATTTTGAATTTTTCTTAAGTGTCACTACTGTTTTTTTTTTTTTTTTTTTTTTTGCAATTTTCATTGAATCTATTTGTGAGTTCTTAGAGTTGTGTTATTTAAGTCAATTCTTAATAAAATTTCATCTTGGGTTACCTTTCTTTTATGGGTTTTTATTTCCTTTATTTCGGCTATTTAATTATGAGTTTTATAGCAATTAAATTGTTATTTTTCATTTCTTCCATAATGAGCTAATTTTCCTTTGGGGGTTCAAGTCGATGAATGCCTTAGAGTAAAGATGTAAAGCTTAAAAGTACAAACAATCTAGTTAACACTTGAGACTTTAGTTGTTTTTGTTGAAATAACGTGGGTAAACCTAGCTGACCAACTAGTGATTGCTTGTCAAGCTCGAACTTAATACCAAAAGGGTTAAGGGAAAGTGGATGTCACAAAAGCAATGGAGGAAAAGATTTAGAAATAAGTCCTGAACATCGACCTTAGACATACTGCGAGACTCCAAAACTACTAGAATTGTGCGCAAAGTTATCTAAGTTAGATTAGCCATAGAAATATAGGTTTAATCACTTAGCCTCCTAAATATTTTGAGGCAAAATTGAATAGGAGTTGAATTCGGTTTACTTAGTTCTCTTGTGTTGACTACGATTGCAATTGCATTTTTAGTAGCATTTCTTTCCAAAGGGGCATGAGCAACTTGAATTTCCTTTTTCTTACTTATTATTTTTTTTATTATTTTCTTTCGCCAAAAACAACTCCCAACATTTTTATAACCTTGGTTACCGAGCTTGCAATTTGAGAACAATTTTTGCTATCTTTTGAATTTTGTTGTATCCATTCCTTGTGAGATTGATACTCTGAAATACTTCCAGTTTTATATCACTTGCATCGATAGTGTGCACTTTCACTAGGCTGGAGCTTATTTTGAATTAAAAATCTTTTCTTAAAAGCTCCCACGTTTTAGTCAAGTTAGGAAGTGAGTATGTGAAAACAGTATTAGCAGTGATTTGTGCTCGTAGTCAACTACTTTCAACATAAAGAGTTAGTAAGTTGGAACGAAGGTACAACTGACAGTAAGACTCTAAAAAAAATTCAAAAGAAAAAGAAAATGAGGCCTAGCAACAACTTTACATAAGTTTGAGGGAGAAAGAAAAATGCTTGTAACATGAGTGAACTTAGCTTGTTGAACAAAGAAGATCACCCTAGACTCTATGACTATGACTTAGGTAGAATAAACATAATACGTGAGTTTGCATAGGAATGTTTTATCTTGAAAAAGAAAAGTAAAAGTTTTATGTGAGAAGATTTTGGAATTGTGTAAAGTATTAAGAGTTTGAGGTCTCTCCTGAAAGACAACATTTTTTTTCAGAAATACCATTTGAAATCATTTTGTGAAGTGTTTGTTTGTGTATGTTGCTATTTGTTTTCTAATTGCTTGAGAACAAGCAATAGCTTAAGTTTGAGGGTGTTATAAGCCTTAGAATTAAGGCTTATTTAACTCTCATAAGCTTAATTTATGCTTGCTTTGCTTTAGAAGTCATAGGAGAAAGTTGGTAAAGGCTTAAAAAACATCAATAATTTGTGAGAAGTGCATGTGAAAGAAAGAATGAGGAAAAGAGAAAGATAAACTAAGAAGAATTTCTTGTGTGCAGGAATTGTGGAAATTGCAAACCGAAATTGCAATTCTGGAGTAGAAAAAAATCACAAAAGGAAAGAATATTCACAAAACCAATAGGAAAAATCTTTATTTGTTGCACAATTTGGAGGTTCTTGAGTACGATTTTTGGGCAATATTCAACCCTAATGAAGGCATACAAAAGAAGAAGAAGAAAAGGAGAGAAGGATCGTGTTTTGGAGGGCGTTTTTTGGAGTTGAAGCCGTGGGTTATCTTCCCAAATTTCCTTTGTTTTTCTCCAGTTTTCTCCTCTATTTTTGATAGAAATTCTGCTGCAAGTTTGGTTCTATTTTTCCTCGATGTTTTCAGTCCAATTCAAGTGAAAACTTGGGTTGTTAAGACGAAATAGTTGAGATATTGAGTCGATTGGAGATTAAAGGAAGATTTTTGAATAATGGCTTGAATGGTTGTTGAAATTGCTCTGTTTTTTTATTCAGTTTTTGTTTTAGTTCATTTGGTTGTAATTCTCAAGTTTTTTTGTTCCTTACCTACCGTATTAAGCTTTTGAATTGAGTTTAGATTGATGAAACAATTTATGGATATTTTTTTGTAATTTTTATTCATGGGTTTGTCCTATGATTTATTTTGAATGAGGATTCCTCTAAAGAGTTTCTTTGTATTTCTTTTGTTCGTGGGTTTGTCCAGGAATTAGTCTCATTTTCTAATTGCTTTCATGTTTTTAAATTCTGATTGGATAGCAAGCACTATCTAATTCCTTTAGTTTTTTGTTGCAATTAGCATTTTAATTTATTCTTCTAGTATGGAATTAATTTATAGAAGTTATTATGGGATTTTTACTTTCAATATGAGCTAAAATTTTTAGGGGGTTCAAGGATGTGAATTCCTTAAGAAGTAAATCTAGTCAAAAAGTACAATGAAAATCGAGCCTACATTTCAATTGTTCGCTTGTGTTGAATAAAATTTCATTGAGATCCTAGATTGCTCAACTAGGGTAACAACTCGAGCTTAAATCTAATACTGATAGGGTTAGTGATAAGCTGATTTTACACAAGTGATGGAGAAAAGAGCTTAGACATAAGCCAATTCTTTACCCTAGATATAGAGATTAAAGACTCAAAAACCCATAAAATTGTTGAGCCAAATTATCTAAGATAGAGGAACTATAGACATAAAGCCACTCACTTAGTCTCCTAAAACCTAATTTCAAGGTGAATAGGAGTAGCAATTTTGGTTTACAATTGTGTGTAGAGAAGGTTGGATTTGCAGTTTTGGTTTTGCAATTTACAACTTAGGGCAATGACATACTTGAGCCACATCTTCCCTCATTGAATAATTTTCCTTGCATCTTTATTTCTATTTTACATGTCTTGCAATTTTGATTATGCGATATGTTTCTGAAATCTGATTCTGCAATCTGTTTTGCAATTTTCGATTATGCAATTCAGTTATGCAATTTTTGTTTTCCTTACTGAACGTTTTTGTCACTTTAACTTGCAATTAGATTATGCAATTATTTTGTTTTTACCAAATACATCATCCCTGTTTTTGCAATTTTTAGTTTCCAAGTTGCAATTCTCCTTACATTTTACTTTGCAATATTTTTGTTACACTGTTCCCTGTGGGATCGATACTCAGGAATACTCATGTTTTATTACTTGCATTGATAGTGTGCACTTGTAATGGTGTTGAACATATTTATTTACTTTTCTTCACCCAAAGTTTACCTAATCAAGGGGTCCTACAACTAACAAGATATCCACTAGAAAATAAGGAAAGGAAAAAAAAAAGAGAACAAAGTAGCGAAGGAAAAAAATAAATAAAAACTGCACAACCCCAGGTTCAGAACACTGCACTCCAATCACAACTTTTTGATTCCCAGACTTTCAAACACTACACCCCAAACACTGTTTTCTGATTCCCAAGCTTTCAAACCTCCAAGGGTTCCGAATCTAAAGGTTCTGATTTTAGAAACGGTAGGCCAATGCCCCCTTAAATAAAGCCAAATTTCTAGTGTCCCCTTTACCTTACAATTAAAAATTAAAAATTGATTAACAATATGTGCCTCATAGCATTTTTGTAGGTCTCTCAATCATTCAAGCCTTTTCATTGAATTAATAAGATATAGCTTAAATTTCCCTGTAACGACCCAACTTCTTCTATATGTAAAATCTAAGGGTTGATACTACATACATGAAAAGTAAAAACTTTTGGAATGGAAATAGGCAGAACCTCATGGAAGTCAAATAAAGCTTTTATTAAAATGGGGAAATAAGAATCAAAATACTTTGAGTTTGGGATCCCAACAAAAAAATAGTAAAAGCTAAAAAATTAAATCAGACCAGTGAATAAATGAAATAAGTCAAAACTCAATAAATCATGAACTAGAAATTTAATCTAAGATCATAGATAGGTTTGTTGCTAATTTCATAGTCTCGCCAAGTTGCACGCCCTCACCATGCACCTTGTAGGCCTAAGCACCGTCTGAAAAGAAAGTAAAGTAGCATGGGTGAGTATAAAAATACTCAGTAAGTAGCCCACTTGAGGGCTGTAGCAACAAGCACACAAACATTATCATCGTAAAATATCACGTGTGGTCCTGACTTAACAAAAAAAAACATTATTGTTGCTTTTCGTAGGAACCTTTGTCTGTAGCATTATAAATTCCAAGCTAAGTGAGCAATTAACCTTTCCACAAGTTAGACCAACTACGATATTGTGAGTGACACCTCTGTAAGGCAAGGCACCACTAGAAGGTAGTGGCGGTCCGCCTATACCTCTCACAGCAAAATACCCATGGAACATGCATTTTAACCATGAGGGAAGTGACCCTCAAACTATAAACATGAGGGGGTAGCCCTCAAGCTGAAACCATAAGGCATTCTTTGGTTCATTCCTGAAGCCATAGCTAGAAGCTTTTAAAAGCATACATGACATGGAGAAGGTAATCGACACTAGCTTATAAGATCTTAGACAACCACCCTTTTAACTAAGCTCCTCATGAAATCGTACATGATCCTTAAGCACAAACATCATCTACCTGAGACCCTTAACCAAGCTAGGAAACTTAAATCCATGAGCAGCCCATTTCAAAATCAACCTCTCAAAGACCTCATGCTAAACATACTTAGGCAAATCTCAAGTTTAAGGAATTATAAAATAACAAATCAGTCAAATTCAACATGCTTCATATACAGAAATATCAGGCCATACTTATCCAATGATAGCCTTTAAAAAAAATAGGGAAAATCTTATCCGAAACATTTAAGGTTGATCCAATTTGACTACTTACCTTGTTAGCCAACACAAGAATAACAAATAAGTTCAAAAAGCTCATCCCCCCCCCCCCCCCCCCAACAAAGGTTATTTGCACTTCCTAAAGTAAAAATAAAAGCAATCGAAATTATTCCTTGGCATAAGCTAATTCCACCCATTGGTTTCCAAAAGAAAAAAAAATCAACCTAAAAAACTTAAAAAAAAAAAATTAAAACCCCAACTCTTAAATTGGGACTTCAACCAATTTAATTTAATACCTAAATGTGTCAGCTGTTACAATCCTCCCACTTTAAGAACTTTCGTCCTCGAAAGTGGCTGTTTCTCAAAGAGCTCGGGATACTTAACCCGCATCTCATCCTTGCGCTCCCAAGTAGCTTCCTCAAACTCGTGATTCTGCCAAAGAACCTTGATAAGAGCTATCTCCCTGTTACAAAGGGCCTTTCGATCGCTCGCAAGAATTCGAACTTGCTTCTCTTCATAACTTAAGTTCTCATCTATGTGCAAGGGCTCATACTCAATCCGTGAGACGAATCTAGTACATACCTCCACAACATAGATATGTGGAAGACATTGTGAATAGCGGAAAGTGAATGTGGCAAGGCCAAAAGATACGCTACACGGCCAACCCGCTCTAGAATCTCAAATGGACCGATAAACCTGGTACTCAGCTTCCCTTTCCTTCCAAACCTCAAAATTTCTTTCAACGGAGCTACTTTCAAGAACACAAGATCCTCAACTGAAAATTCCAAGGCCCTGCGCCTCGTGTTAGCATAACTCTTCTTCCTACTCTGAGTCGTTTTCATTATTGCTCTAATATTTTGGATTGACTCGTTCGTGACTTGGACCAGCTTGAGTCCTAGCAATTTGCACACGCCTACCTCGTCCCAATACATATGGACCTGCACCTCCTCCCATACAGGGCCTCGAACGGTGCCATGCCAATAGTTGCTTGATAACTATTGTTGTAAGCAAACTCCATTAGATGTAAATGGGTGTCCCAACTGCCCAAAAAGTCTAGTGCACAAACTCGTAGCATATCTTCCAAGGTCTGATTCAATCTCTCTGTCTGGTCATCAATTTGGGGGTGAAAGGTTTTGCTAAAATTACACTCAGTGCCTAAGGCCAGCTGAAAACTCTTCCAGAAGTTAGATTTAAGACGAGGATACCTATCTAATATAGTCCTAGCAGGAACCTCGTGTAGTTTAACTACTTCTTCCATGTACAACTGTGCCCACTTGTCAACAGAATAAGTAGGCTTGCCTGAAAGGAAGTGTGCTAACTTGGTGAGTCTGTCAATAACAACCCAGATTACTGTGAAGCTTTTAGCTGTTTTGGGCAACCTTGTAATAAAGTCCATAGATGAAACACTTGTGGCTGTTTTGGGCGACACACTCAAAGGTTGCAACAATCCTTGTGGTCTCTGCCTTGGAGCTTTTACCTGCTGATAGATGAAACACTTATTGAAAAAGTCTGCCACATCTCTCTTCAAATTACGCCACCAATAGTATTGTCTCAAATCCTGATACACCTTGGTGTTGCCCGGGTGCATCGAAAATAGAGAGATATGAGTCTTAGCCAAAATTTCGCTCTCAAGTTCATTAACCTTAGGCACGCATAACCGTCGCTTAAATAGGAGACCCTTATCCGCTGATAACGAGAACTCACTCACTTACCCTGACTCGACTTGGCGTTGGGAGTCTACCAGACTAGGGTCCCCCTGTTGGGAATCTATAATACACTGCCTCAAGGTTGGCTAAAGTGTTAACTGGGCCAACTGAGTAGTAGCTTCTCTTACCATCACTGTGATCTCTACGTGCTCTAAATTAGTCTGTATGTGGCCTTGGTCGGTAATTAAGGCTGAAGTATGAACTGTCTTCCTACTGTGGGCATCTGTAACAACATTTTCCTTCTCCAAATGGCATAGATACTCGATGTCGTAGTCTTTAACCAACTTGAGCCATCTTCGTTGCCTCATGGTTAACTCTTTCTAAGTGAGGAAGTATTTTAGGCTCTTATGGTCTATGAAGATTTGAAATTTCTCACCATACAAGTAGTGCCTCCAAATCTTAAGAGAAAAGACCACCGTTGCTAGCTCTAAATCATGGGTTGGGTAATTGCACTCATACTCGTTCAACTGACGGGAAGTATATGCGATCACCTTACCATGCTGCATTAAGACACAACCAAGCCTTTCTTAAAGGCATTGCTACAGACAACAAAATCTCCTTCACAACCAGGCACCGTGAGCATAGGCGCTGAAACCAACCTCAAGCACTCCATACGAACAAATTTCCTTTACGAGTCAACTGGGTCAGTGGCGTGGCTATTTTAGAGAAATCTTGGACAAATCGTCGGTAGTAGCCTGCTAAGCTTAGAAAACTTCGCATTTCAGTGACCATAGTCGAACGAGGCCACTGGGTCACCGGTTCCACCTTCGCTGGATCTACTGAAACCCCCTCCCTCTACACCACGTGTCCTAAGAAGGACACCTGGTGAAGCCAAAACTCACACTTGGAGAATTTGGCGTATAACTCATTCACCCTTAGGGTTGTTGATGACGGCTAGCGCAAAAGAGTACAAGTGCACGTTGTCAAAACAAGTAATATATGGAAGTACTGCAAGTATCAAACCCAAGGGAACAGATGCAAAAACTCTCTAGCTAACAACACAATTGCTCACAAGTTGCAACCGAAGGTAACCAAGAAAACAAAGATATTTTGGGGAGTTTTGTGAAAACAAGTAAAAACAACTAAAACTGAAAAAGTCAAGAAAATAATGATGAGAAACCAGGGGATTCAAATAGGTTCAACCCTGAGGAAATGTGCCCACCATGCGCCAACGTTTTGCTCAACTAGGCGAAGAACATTTGGCCATTGTTGTCCATTTGTGCCCGCAAATTGGCTCTTTCAAGCTTTGTACGGTACGAACAGAATGCTACCAAGATGCGCCCGCAACCTACCCTAATCAACACTTAACACAATGAATCGAGTTCACCACCTATTCAACCATTTTCTAAGGGCTTTTAGGAGCCTAAGCAATTAAACACATATTTTAACTTAGATAAATAAAGAACACAACTCAAAATATTATAGAGGTTTTTGTCCTATGACTAGGTACACAAAAAGAAGTTCTATTTCTAGACTTTTCTCTTAGATTGCTTTTATGAAAATGTGTGCTCGATCCAACTTTTTCAGTATTGAATCTCACACAAACCATGCTAACTCAAGTGATCAGTTTAAGCTAACAATGAAACTTAAACTCAATAAAAGAAAACAATGCTAAATGTTAAGCAAAGTTGCTAAAATCATATGGTGGGGCTTATCTCATTGTTAGGGTATCCACTTCATTGAATCCCCTCAAAGGAGTTTAGCTACTCATCGAAAAGAAAACTAAAGTGCAGAAAATAAAGAAGAAACGAGAATAAGAAATAAAGCACTTCATTGAAATAATGATATTGATATACTTTGAAGTACGAAAACAAAGGAAGAACTAAATGAATTGAATTAAAGAAACTACTACTTGAATTCAAAGGAAAAACATAAACTTACAACGCTGAAAATAAAGATAAAACAGCAAGTACAACACTAAAAAATAAAAGAAATACAAAACTTGGATGAAAAGCAATAAGAACCCTAAGCTTGTTCTTCCTTTCTAACTTGTTCAACATTTTTCAAGGAGAACAAGTACTTACTCTTTCTTCTTTCAAAGTTGGAGTCCGAATGGAATACGAACAGAACTTGGGGGGACTCAGGGTAGCGGCTAAAACTAAAGAGAAAACAACAGAACTTTGGAAGAAGAAATTCTAACTCCGAGCTATGCTGAAAATGAAGCTTGAGCCGCCTTTTATAGACCTCAAGGCCTAGGGTTTCCTATAGAGATCAATGTGAGAAGGTATGGTCGACAATATCCCTTGATTAGAGGAGACTTGATGGAGAATCTTTATGAAAATCTATCAAATCCGTGATTTTTGCACTTTCTGTTGATTAGGTCCAATTGTGGCCGCATCTTGGGCGCATTTTTGGAGCTTCAGACAATTGGGTAAATTGGAGCCACATCTTGGGCGTAATTTCATAGCTTCAGTTCTCTGGGTACTTTGCTGCGGCAGTCAGGTAACATTTTTCTGACTCTACACTTAGCCAAATTTCTTCTTTTGCTCTCCAAATATTGTTGCAATTCTAGCGCATTTCACATGACTCTATGCTTGGTCAAATTTTTGCTTCTCCAAATGCTACCGCAATGCTGGTGCATATGGGCCATTTTTACAGTTCTACACAAAAACATCAAAACTTAACATTTTCTTACAAAAAATGACTCTATTTACACCTATTTTCTTATTTTTACAAAATCATGCTCTTAAACACATGTTAAGCTTGTTTTTACTTAAAGTCACTATAAATGACATAAAATATGACAATAAACCCTCTCTTTCTAAGCAAAAAGCATGGTTTTTAGAGTTAAATAACACTCATAAATGAGTGTTATCAGTTGCCAACACTTTCCTAAGGTGTACTTTGTGCTCCTCATCTAATTTAGAGTAAACCAAGATGTTGTCAATAAACACAATCACGAAGGTCTCGAGGAACTCCTTGAACACTTTGTTCATCAAATCCATGAAAATCGTAGGAGCATTGGTCAGACCAAAAGATATCACTGTAAACTCATAATGCTAATACATGGACCTAAAAGCCATCTTGGGGATGTCCTCCTCTCTAATCCTCAACTGGTGGTAACCCGACCGTAAATCAATCATCCAAAACAATGATGCCCTTAAAAGTTGTTGAAAATGTCATCTATTCGAGGGCCTAGATTGAAGGAATGAACGTTTCACTCTGCACCAGAAGCATTGGATCGTCTTTGATTTTATTTAAAATTATATTAAAAAAAATTAGATTAAGCAAACTTACTTAGAGTAAATATGGAGATATTTCAGGCTTGTCTTTATCTCCTCCACAAAGTCTTCCTAGCTATGACTCAAACACAGGATCAAGGCTTGTGGGAGCCTCTTGAAAAAAAATCCACAAGGTTTTGGAGAGGAAAAAGTCTAGAGAGAATTCTTTAATTCTCTATTAAGGAGATGTGTGTTATAATAGCTCAACTCAAAGGTCATATTTATAGAGATCTGAGGCAAATCTTTGCCATAATTAAATAATATATTTGAATATATAATATATTAAAATACATATATTTAATTTATTTGAACCTTATTCAAATCTTTTAAATTCTCTAACGATATTTTATTCTTTATTTGAATCTTATTCAAATTTTATAAATATCTTTTCTTTAATGTATCTAATATACATTAATTATTTTAATATTTAATGTATCAAATAAAATAAATATATTTTTCTCTTTTATATTTAATATATCTAATATATTAAATATTAATTTGAACACTTCAAATTAAATATTAATTTGAACATTTCAAATTTTTCTTTCAACTAAATTGATCTTTTAGTGTTACTATGAGCTAGTAAATGGACCTTATGGACCAAAAGATTATAAGCTCAAAGATACAAAATTAATTAATTAAACTCTTTAATTAATCAATTTTCATTCATTAATTCTAGGGTCACTCCATTATAGACATGGAGTTGCACTCTCATGCACTGTAGGACAAGTTGTGTCAATGGTATAATCACTACATGTAAGTCGATCCTTCATGAGTTGTTCGTGTTGGGATTTATGCCCTAAAGCCTCATAATTAATGATTTATTTAATAATTAACAATAATTTTAATTATTTTATTTACAATATAATATTATCCATTAAATGAAAAATTCAAGGTTATAAGTGTAATCTTGAACAATATGTAGTTGACATACGAGAGGATCATGGTAAAGAAATAACCTAAAGGGTCATAGTATATAGATAAGGTTGGGTGCCTTATCCTGGTAACACTATTGATACGACCCACTTTGTAATAGTTACAAATGATTAGATCCAAATCGTTCATGTGGAGACATGTGAGTGGGGGTATCTTATACAACAAGTTTGTGTAAGACTGTACCATGAAATATTTAATCTCTCTTTATAAATCCATTAATTGAGAAGATTAATATTTCATCAGGATGATTATATGCGACTCGATCTTAATCCTGAGTGAGTTATGAACTCCTGCCTGTGAGAGCTTGTCCTATGATTTTCATGAGTGAGACTGGCTTTTGTAGATGATTCAATATGACTACTATTTTGCAAACTTGACCAAAAAGGGAGTTAGGAACATAATCTCACGAGATGGAATTCACTCATTCCCTTATAGAGTAGGTAGATGAGTAGTTCCTTTAAGTGTTGATTTTGGGACTTGAACAATGAGACCCCACCCTGTCACTGGCTAGAGATGAACTTAGTTTATGGTTGGATCATAAACAAATTGTACATTAGAGGATTAGTGGTACTTAAGGTGCAAGATGTAATTTTGCATGTAGTTATTATATCCATGGACACAACTTGTCCTATAGAGCATAAGAGTGAAACTCTATGTTTATAGTGGAATGACCTATAGTTAATGAATGTAAATAATTAATTAAAGAGTTTAATTAATTAATTTTGTATCATTGGAGCTTATAATCTGCAGGTCCATAAGGTCCTCTTGCTAGCTCATATAAACAAATAGGGATCAATTTCATTGAGAGAAATTTTGAAATGTTTGAATTAAAATTTAATATATTTGATATATTAAATAAGGAAAAACATATTTATTGTATATGATGCATTAAATATTAAAGAAATTATTAATGTATTAAGATACATTAAAGAAAAGATATTTATTAAATTTGAATTAGATTATAATAAGGAAATACATGTCGTAGGAGAATTTGGTAAAGTTTTAATATGATTTAAATTGGTTAGATAAATATATTTTAATATATTAGATATTAAAATATATTATTTAATTATTTTTCCTAAGCTACTATAAATATAGCCCTATGGGTGAGCCATTTGGGTGCATTCCAAATAAGAGAAAGAAACTCTAGAGAATTCTCCCCTCATTCTCTCATTTTATTTTTTTGAAGGTTCCCACAAACCTCGTTGGTCATTTGTTTAAGTCATACCAAGGAAGACTTTGTGGAAGTCTTGGAGTTCAAAGAGAAAAATACCCGCTAGAATATTTTTCATATTTGTCAAGGTATGTCCTGCTTGGCCTAAATTATTTTTTATTTCATTCTAAAATAAAATCAAAGTCAATTCCAATGCTTCCGCTATAGGTTTAATTTGATTATTCCCTTCAGTTCGTAATTACAGTTGAGTCAAAAGTCTGTTTTATCCTTGTAATTAATTACATCTTGCACATTAAGTATCATTGATACTCTAATGAACAATTTGTTTATGATCCAATCATAAACTAAGTCCCTCTCGGGCCAGTGAGAAGGTGGGGCCCCATTCTTCAAGTCTATAAATTAGCACTTAAGGAAACTACTCATCTACTTACCCTATATGGGAAGTAGTGAATTATATCTTGTCAGATTATGTTCCTAGCTCGCTATTTGGTCAAGTCTCCAAAATGGCAGGCTTATTGAACTAGATACAAAAGTCACTCTCACCCATTCAAATCAAAGGACAAGCCCTCACAGGCAAGAGTTCATAACTCACTAAGGATTAAGATCGAGTCGCAGATGATCATCCTAATGAAATATTAATCTTCTCAATTAACGGATATATAAGGAGAGATTAAATATTTCGTGCTCTAGTATTATACAAACTCATCGTATAAGATACCCCCACTCACATGTCTCCACATGAACGATTTGGATCAATTCATTTGTAACTATTACAAAATGGGTCATATCAATAGTGTTATCAAGATAAGACACCCAATCTTATCTATATACTGTTACCCTTTAGGTTATTTCTTGAACTTGATCCTCCCGTATGTCAACCACATACTATTCAAGATTACACTAATAACCTTGGATTTTTCATATAATGGATAATATTATATTGCAAATAAACTAATAAAAATTATTATTAATTATTAAATAAATTATTAATTACGAGGCTTTAGGGTATAAATCCTAATAATCTCCACTTGCACTAAAGTCGGCGAGACATGTATCCTACGACATATTCTATATCCAACATGCTCTCCCACTTGCCCTAGCAAAAAATGAGACATGTCTCGTAATCATAAACATTCTAGGTGACCCTCAAACACTTTAGCCTGGAGATTCTTTTTATATAGATCCAAACGACTGCCATTAAAAGCCATCTTGGTCACTACCATGATGTTTTCTCTCTCTCGATATGATTCCCTATACATTAGTATTTTCTAATTTGCTTAATATTAGTCTTTGCACCACTATTATCATAATAAGAAGGATAGAGTAAATCATATATGAAACACCTTTCAGATATTCAAGGAACTATTTGAGTCATATAAGTCATTTTGTTGCTTCACAAGCAAAAAATTTAACTTTGTATACCATATTCCACCACTTAGGGTAAAATTTATCTTAACATAGATTTTCTAAATCTTTGTAAGAACTAGTGTATCTTGTAAAGATGAAATCTTCTACTCCATACACAAAAAATACTCATTATCTATAGATAATTTGAGAAAGTTTTTAATTTTCTACTTAATTGTCATATCATTCGTTTAACTGATATATGCTAAGCAATTGTACATTAATTGTTATGTCTCATTTATGCATTAATTTTCTCCCACTTGGAGTAGATAATTAATTATATGCACTGAACATTTGAGATGTTTTAGGATACTCTTCCTTAGAATTAAATACTAAAAATTTGACAATAATTTTGTTAAAATCTCCATTTTGGACATGTAACATATACCGTCATTTCAAATCACTCATTTGGAATTGGTTACTTAGTCAACTTTTTATGTTAGATAGACATCTTACATCATTCATAATGAGTAAACTATCATCAACATGAAACACGAGGAAAATCCACTAAGCTATTAATTATTTTCTTGTGTAGCTTCATTAATATTTATCCAAAGTCATAGATTTTGGTACTTTTATCAAACTTTATATTCAATGATCTAATGGTAAAATTCATTTCATAAATGAACATTTATCATTTTGCAAACCTTTTTTCTTTTGATCTTTGGATATAAACCTCTCTAGTTGATTTGTGTAGATGCATTATCTAAGATTTTTTTTCATAAAAGAATTCCAAACATTCATTTTTTATATCTCATATGCAATAATGAATTAAATAATGTTTACATACTCTAGTATGACAACAAGTGAGAAAGTTTACTCGCAGTCTATTTTATCCTATTATGTTTAACCCTTTGTCATTAATCTCGCTTTGAGGGCAATAAGTCTTTCTACTTTGCCATTTAACATGACAACTTGGGTTCAATTAAGTTCTTGTGAAGTTTGAGTCATCTCATAACGCTCCCACTACGATGAAGCTTATCCAATTCAAGACTAGGATCCATTTGACTTTCAAATGTAATTAAATTGTTAACAACTTTTGTTGACTATTTAGTGGCTTCACTTGAGACCAATTTATTAACACTATCTCACCTTATTAAAGGTTTGTAGTCTTTTATTTGACATTCTTTATAGAAAAATGATATTTGTCATGCAAATACTTTATTCTTTTTAGGACTAGATAAAATACCATTTTGTACTCCGTAGGGGTGGCCTACACTTAGACATATCTTTGAACATATACAACATTTTTAGGTTTGTTTCAGCATGTAAGCTTAACATTCCCAAATAGTGAAGTGTTGTAAACTAGCTTAACTACTCTTCTATAATCTCAAAATTGTCTTGTAGACACTTTTGGAGGGAATAATGTTCACTATGCAATCTCTATTACATATCCTAACCAGAGTTTTGTAATGGCGCTTAACTCACTATTGATGTGACAATGTCTAACAAGGTTTTGTTTCTCTTCTTGTAGTACAATTTCACATAAATGTACTTGGTATTTAAAATAATTGGGATAAAACACATTTTTTTTTTATCAATTTGTCTTAGTATGTAAGGTTCTTGTATTTTCTATTATGATCTAATCATAATGTCTTGATAGATTTACCTAATTGATTTTCAACTTTAGCCTTAATTTTCTTGATCTTTTAAAAAATTTAGACTTATGTCGTATTAGGTGATGATACTTGTACTTTGAATGATCATTAACGAGAGTGATAAAATATTCATAGCTTTATTTGGCCTATATATTCATCAGACCATTTGGGTCAGAGTGTGTAAGCCTAAAGACCCTATTCAATAAAGGCTCAATGATTATCTTGCATGAAAGACAAGATTTACAGACAAGTAAAGTAATTAACTCTAACTTTTAGAGAATTACCTTTTATTGGTCTTTTCATTCTATTCATGTTGATTTTAATCGACCTTAACTATCAACATCAAGTATCTTTTAGGAGAAAACAATTTGTCTTTCCATTATGGATTCTATAATCCTGAATACCTCAGTATCTTGTTGTATAATACATGTTAACATTTTAACATATACAAATTGTTCTTATTTTCAGCTGAATGTATTTTCAAACAATTTTGAAAATATAAACTTTAATACTTCAAAATAATTAATACTATATGAATTTTTTAGTAATAAAGTTTGAGAAATTGAATTTCTCTTGTGGTAATAAAATCCAACAATCAACATTAAGTAACAATTATCATTTGATGACATCTTAATGTCTCCCACTACATTAATTGAGATGGGCTTCCTGGTGCAAACTTGTAGAAACTATTCTACATGTTAAGTATTTTCCAAGAATGAGAATAAATCTTGATAGTAGATCTTATATCGACTATTTAGGTGACGTTATTTATATTCCACAAAAAATCTAGTAAATCAAATTTACTTTCATTTATATTTTTCTCACATGAAGTATTTTAAAAATTCCTCTCATCATGACTATCCTGGCTAATTTAGAAACTATTTCCTTTTATATAGCTTCAGTCATTTAGTTTCTTTTCTTGGATTTTTGCAATACTTAAATTCGAAATCATGTAGACAATTATCTAAATTTAGCTTCTATTGACTTCAACATCTCATATGTTGTTGTCAATTTTGTTTATTAAGTTTGACATCTAACATGTCATCTAGGAGATACGTACAAGCTATCTCGTTTACTTTTGATTCATTAATCATGTGCTTCACGAACAATTCGAATAGCATTAGCAACAGGTTTGAAGAGCATTTCTTAATAAAGACAAATTCAAAATTTTATACTGCTATTATAGTGTTAACGTTACTTGGAAGTAATAATTTTTTTTTTCTAATTTTGACTTATCAGTAATAAAATTAAAATTGAGAGAAATAGCCATAAAATTGAAATATATAAAATATTTTATTTAACATAATGCAATCAATTATCCATTCAATTTTAGCATAGAAATCAAACAATTTGAAAAATGAATCTTATAAATCATTTCTAATGCTATGGTACTTTAGTGAGTTAGAACAAGTGCCGCCATAGGGTAGGTTAAGTGTTCATTCACTAAACTGAGACAATCTCAACCAAGTATTATACTAGAATAATTCTTAATCCTATAATATTTAGTTACCATTAGTTTGGTCAAAGACATTATTAACAACCTTAATAAGCCTTTTGTAACCCATCATTTTAGATCCTGTAGTTTTATCCCCATAAGTGCCGTTGTAGGGTAGATCAAGTATTGGAAACAAGACTACAATCCTATCATTCTCAGGAGTTCACCTCGATACTGACCCATGCAAACACCTTCCGTAGGGGGATGATCCAAAAGCTGCCATGAGGCCCCGTATGGATCTCACGATGTGAACCAATAATGGGACCGTATGATATGTTAATACATTTCCTTCTCCCAGTTACTATAATAGTTTCTCATGAAATTCACCTTGATATTGACTCATGCAAACCCCTTCTGTAGGGAGGATGGTCCAAAAGCCACCACGAGGCCCTGCATGAATCTCATGTTGGGCATCAATGATAGAGACCGCAAGATATTTGGACATATGCCTTTCTCCTACTAAGTATTTTGAAATAGGATTTTGTATTACTTAGACAATTAGGCTAATCTCATTTATCTAAGTTCTTCAATCTACCCTTTCATAGCCCTTATGTTGGTTAGATTGATTTTAATGTGAATTACCAAGTTTATTAAACTATTTAAAAATAATAATTAAATTATGAGCTTGCTTAATGAAATACCAATTAGAGGTGTTCCCTTTCGGTCAGCTTAAATACCCCAGTCTAGACATAACCTTCCATAGATTGAGTTCCCTTATAGTCAATTTTTATTTCAAATTCATTAATATTTAATTAAATATTATTATTAGATTAATGAACCCAAGTGAATTATTAAGCCATGTTTTTAGTTCTATTTAAAAAAAACTAATTCACTTATTGGATAATCTTAAAATTCTATCATTTTAAACCCTTTAAAACAAATTAAAAGATCATCTTAGATTAATTATTATAATCCTATTAGAAAAAATAAAGGATAAGTTAAATTCAAAACTTAAACTATTTTACCTTTGAATTAAATTATCTTTATTTATGGAAGACCTAATCTTATTAGGAAATTAAAATATCTAATCTTATTTTTTAAATTAAAAAATCCTTATTTCGAAATAATCTAATCTTATTAGAAAACAAATAAAGATAAATTAAATTCAAAATGTAAACTATTTAAAGCATGAATCAAAATATATTTCTTTTAAGGAAACCCTAATATCATTAGGAAATATCCTAATCCTATTAAGAAAACATGGATTTCTTTTATGAAAGGAAATATCCTAATTTAATATTCCAAATATAACAATTATATTCAAAGATATGGAAAATATAAACTTATTAGGAAAATATCTCAATTCTATTAGGAAACAACCTAATCAAATTTTTAAATATAACAATTATATTCAAAAATTAATTAAGATGCATGATCATGCTTAACCTATGATGGGATTACAATCTAACTAACATACTTTATGCAACAATCGATTAATTTAAAACATATATCACATGTATAATTAAAACTAGAAAAATTGTTCGGCATATTTGACATATCTTAAAAAATTGTAGACAATTTAAATTACAAAATTCAAATCTAAGACATATCTTGGTGTTCAAAATCTTTGATCCATTAAATTTAGGGTAAAACCTTAAATTTAGCTTCTTTATCCACCATTCGTCAGCAACGCAAACAATTAAGCAATCAACGTCGACTTGCACATTCAAGTTGGAAAAATAGAAACTTACCACCGACTGATATACGTACCTCACGTTCATGGCAAATTGAATAATATATATAAATAAATTGTTTATATTATATTATACAAACACAACAAAATTACCATGGCCAACTGAATAATATATATATATATATATATATATATATATATATATGCCATTTATAATTTACAATCACAGCGGGCGTACATGATGCAAGGGCTCCACCTTTGAATGAATAAAGACATACAACTTGCAGATTTCACACGGCCTCATGATTTCTCTTCCGGCAAATTAAATACACGACTACGTTCTCTATCACCGATAACTTGAAGCTTTATTCACTGATTAAGTGTCATGATAGCAACGTCGTCACTTTGTCTCATTCGTTGGCCATCACCTACATGGAATTTGAATAAGCCCGAATGAAGGATAGTTTTGCAGCAGGTAAAATAAAAAAAATACAAATATAACCTAGACCTAAAAAAGTTTTTACAATTTAATCTAATCAAAGAATAAATCTAATGTCACAAATATGCCTAAACCGTCAATTTGCAAACCACATATATCACATATGTGAAAAATTAAAACACCCACCATACACAAAACTTTAATTCCAAATAAAAATCAAAGATTTCTTTGATACCAATTGAAGGAATGAATGTTTCACTCTGTATCGAAAGTATTGGATTGTCTTTGATTTTATATAAAATTAAACTAAAAAAAAAACAAGATTAAGTAAACTTACTTAGAGTAATTATGGAGATATTTCATGCGGGTTTTTATCTCCTCTACAAAGTATTTATGACTATGACTCGAACACAATATCAAGGCTTGTGAGAGCGCATTGAAAGAAAATCCACAAAGGATTGGAGAGGAAAAAATTTAGAGAGAATTCTCTAATTCTATATTGAGGAGATGTGTGTTATAATAGCTCAACCCAAAGGTCCTATTTATAGAGATTTGGGGAAAATCTTTGCCATAATTAAATAATATATATTTGAATATCTAATATATTAAAATACATATATTTAATCTATTTGAATCTTATTCAAATCTTTTAAATTCTCCTACAATATTTATTTTTTTATTTGAATCTTATTCAAATTTTATAAATATCTTTTCTTTAATGTATCTAATATACATTAATTATTATAATATTTAATGTATCAAATACAATAAACATATTTTCCTCTTTTATATTTAATATATCTAATTTATTAAATATTAATTTGAACATTTCAAATTTTTCTTTCAACTATTGATCTTTTTAGTGTTATTATGAGCTAGCAGGGGACCTAAAGATTATAAGTTCCAATGATACAAAATTAATTAATTAAACTCTTTAACTTGGAGTTGCACTCTTATGTACTGTAGAACAAGTTGTGTCCATGGATATAATCACTACATGCAAGTCGTCCTTCATGAGTTGTTCGTATTAATCTTCTAATTCACAATTTGTTTATGATTCAACCATAAACTAAGTCCCTCTCGGGTTAGTGAGAGGGTAGCCCCATTGTTCAAGTCCTGAAATCAACACTTAAGGGAACTACTCATCTACTAACTCTATATGGGAAGGAGTGAATTCCATCTTGTGAGATTATGTTCCCAGCTCCCTTTTTGGTCAAGTCCCCAAAATGGTAGGCTTATTGAATCGGCTACAAAAGTCACTCTCACTCATGCAATCAAAGGACAAGTCCTCACAGGCAATAGTTCATAACTCACTCAAGATTAAGATCGAGTCACATATGATCATCCTGATGAAATATTAATTTTCTCAATTAACGAATTTATAAAAAGAGATTAAATATTTTGTTGTTCATTCTTATACAAAGTCATTGTATAAGATACCCCCACTCACATGTCTCCACATGAGCGATTTAGATCAAATCATCTATTACAAAGTGGGCCGTATCAATAGTGTTACCAGGATAAGGAACCCAACCTTATCCATATACAGTTACCCTTTAGGTTATTTCTTGAACATGATCCTCCCGTATGTCAACCACATACTATTCAAGATTACACTAATAACCTTAGATTTTTCATATAATGGATAATATTATTTTGTAAATAAAAAATTAAAATTATTATTAATTATTAAATTAATCATTAATTACGAGGCTTGAGGGCATAAATCCCAACAATCTGCCACTTAAACTAATGCCGGTGATAAGCCTTAGGATTAGGGCTTAATTAACTCCCAATTGCTTAAAATATTCTTGTTTTGACTTAAGATCATTTGAAAATAGTGGAAGATTGCTTGAATTTAAGGAAGAAATGAATGTGATGACATTTGGAATAGAATTCTAAGTAAATTGATCTTGTTTGCAGAAATTGTGAAATTGCAGAATCAAATTGCAAAATCGTGATTTTGCAATTGTTTCTGGAGCAGGGAATGTAAAAATTGCAAAATCAAATTGCAAAATCGGATTCTGCAATTCTGGACAGCAGAAATTTCAAGGAAAAACGAAAAAATTTTGCGCGAAACCCATTTATGGAAAACCAAATTACGGCCTGATTTGGTGGAATTGGAGCACGAAATTTGGGCAATCTTCAGCCCTAATGGAGGCCTATAAATGGGGAAGAAGAATTGGAGCTAAGCATCGGGATTGGGAGGCAATTTTGGAAATCAATTTTGTGGGTTTTTGCAACAATGAAGAAACCCATTTAAGGGATTGGAGCGCGATTTTTGGCAAATTTCAACCCTAAGAAGATCTACAAAAGAGGGGGGAAGAAGCTCGAAGATCAATTTTCGATTTCGAGAGCGATTTCAAGGATCAATTTCGTGGGTTTTTAAGTTTTTTTTTTCGAACCTCTGTTTTCGTTCTTCTTTTGTTTTTAGCCAAGATTTTCAATTTTAATCTTGGTTTTTCTTCAGTTTTGTATTATGGAGAGATGCTTGAGTAATCTCTATTCTTAAATTGATGTATTGTTGAATTAAGCTTGAGTTTAATTTCAAGTTAAGTTGGTGGGTTTCCTTGTGTTTATGCACTCTGTTTTTTTTTTTTACCTTGCTGGAAATTCTTAGCTAAGAGTTATGGTTGTTTTCCATATTGCTTTGAAATTTCTTATAATACCAACTAGGATAGCAATACCCATTCATTGTTAGCTTGATTTCTTCATTTATGCTTCAATTTTAGTTAATCAAAAATTTTCTTTTCATTGGGTTATTAGCATTCTATTATAATCTAAAATTTTTCTGCACTTTCCAATTGGCCAATCCGATTCGAGTTCACTTGGGTTGTTAAGACTAACCATCTCCTAATTTGGGTGAAGGTAGAGTTGATTGGAATGGAGTGAGTGATTAACCAATGTTGTTGCATGAATTTCCATTTAAGTTGGTTTGTCCTATGTTTTGAGTCAAGTTAGCCTCTTCTGGAATGTCTAAGTCTTAATTCCTTGGTCTTGAGTTTTTGTTTAATTTCCCATTGAAACCCATTTTCTTGAATTCCTGTAGTTGCCGAAAATAACATTACAATTGTTGTTTAATTGTTCGATTTACATAATCTTTTAGTATGAATTTTTCCTCAAAAATTAGTTGTTATATTTTTATTTTTGATATGAGCTAAAACTTCTTAGGGGTTTCAAGAATGTGAATTCCCTAAGAAGTAATTGTAGCCTAAATTCCAATGAAAACCAAGCCTACATTTCAATTGTTTGCTTGTGTTGATCAAATTTCCGTTGAGATCCTAGATTGATCAACTAGGGTACCAACTCAAACTTAGATCTAATACCGACGGGGTTAGTGATAAGCGGATTTCACACAAGTGATGGAGAAAAAGAGCTTAGACATAAGCCAATTCCTTACCCTAGACATAGGGATTAAGGACTCCAAAACCCATAAAATTGTTAGCCAAATGATCTAAGATAGAGAGACTATAGACATATAGGTCTCTCACTAAGCCTCCTAAAAACCTAAATTCAAGGTGAATAGGAGATGCAAATTTGGTTTACAATTGAGTGTGGAGTAGGTTGGAATTGCAATTTTGGCTTGCAATTACGACTTAGGGCAATGACATTCTTGAGCCCCATTTTTATCTAAATCCTCTTTGCAATTTCATTTTCTAATTCTATCTAGTTTGTTATTTCAATATTGCCATTTCTAGATTCTGCAATTCAATTCTGCAATTTTTATTTATTTCGATTATTGTCATTTTTAGATTCTGCAATTAGATTCTGCAATTTTATTTTTCACCAACACACCAACCCAACTTTGTTTTTGCATTTTTAGTTTTCAAGTTGCAATTTTCCTTACACTTTTGCTTTACAATATTTTTGTTACTCCGTTCCCTGTGGGATTCGATACTTGGTACTCAGATACCAATTTATATTACTTCGATCGCGTGCGCTTGCGTGTTACAGCCGATCAGCCGGTGGACATGTATCTTAGGGCATACTGTATTCCCAACATGCTCTCCCATTTTTCCTAACAACGATGAGACATGTCTCGTAATTCTAGACATTTTAGGTGACCCTCAAACACTTTAGCCTGGAGAGTCTTTTATATAGATTCAAACGACTGCCATTAAAAGCCATCTTGATCTCTACCATGATGTTTTTTCTCTCTTGATATGATTCCCTATACGTTGGTATTTTCTAATTTTCTTAATATTAGTCTTTGCACCACTATTATCATAATAAAGAGGATAGACTAAATCATATATGAAACACCTTTCATATCTTCAAGGAACTATTTGAGTCATACAAGTCCTTTTGTTGCTTCACAAGCAAAACAATTTAACTTATATATCATACTCCACCACCCAGGATAAAATTTATCTTAACGTAGATTTCCTAAATCGTTGTAAGAACCAATGTATCTTGTAAAGATCAAATATTTTACTCCATACACAAAAAACTTCTCATTATCCATAGATAATTTGAGAAAGTTTTTAATTTTCTATTCAATGGTCATACCATTCGTTTACCTGATATATGTTAACCAACTGTATATTAATTCTTAAGTCTCATTTATGCATTAATTGTCTCCCACTTAGAGTAGATAATTAATCACATGCTTTCAACACTTGAGGTATCTTAGGATACTCTTCCTTAGACATAAATATCAAATATTTGACAACAATTTTGTCAATATAAGATGTTTTAGACAAAGTTACCATTTTTCTCCTTAAAATCTCCATTTTTGGACATGTAAAATATATCGAGTCATTCCAAATCCTTTATTTGGAATTGTTGGAATTGGTTACTTAGTCAACTTTTTATATTAGATAGACGTCTTACATCATTCATAATGAGTAAAATATCATCAACATAAAACATGAGAAAAATCCACTAAGCAATTAATGATTTTCTTGTCTATACAAGCTTCATTAATATTTAACAAAAGTCATAGATTTTGATACTTTTATCAAACTTTATATTCAAAGATCTAATGGTAAAATTTATTTCATAAATGAACCTTTAGTATTTTTGTAGACCTTTTTGCTTTTAATATTTGGTAGTAAACCTCTCTGATTGATGCATTATCTAGCATTTCTTTTCATAAAAGAATTCTAAACATTCATTTTTCATATCTCATATGCAACAATGAACTAAATAATGCTTATAGACTCAAGTATGGCAACAAGTGAGAAAATTTACTCGTAGTCTACTTTCTTCTATTATGTTTAACCCTTTGCCATTAGTCTCAATTTGAGGGCAATAAGCTTTTCTACTTTGTCATCTAACATGACAACTTGGGCTTCAATTAAGTCCTTGTAAAGGTTGAGTCATCTCATAACTCTCCTACTACAATGAGACTTATCCAATTCATGACTAGGATCCATTTGACTTTCAAATGTAATTAAATTGTTAACAACTTTTGCTAACTATTTAGTGGCTTCACTTAGGATCAATTTATTAACACAATCTCACCTTATTAAAGGAATATATTCTTTTATTTGACATTCTTTATAGAAAAATGATATTTTTTTTATACAAATACCTTATTCTTTTTAGGACTAGATAAAATATCATTTTGTACTCCTTAGGGTTGACCTACACTTACTCATATCCTTGAACATATACAACATTTTTAGGTATGTTTCAACATGTAAACTTAACATTCCGAATAGTGAAGTGTTGTAAACTAGCTTTACTACTCTTCTATAATCTCAAAATTATCTCGTAAACACTTTTGGAGGGAATAAGGTTCACTATGCAATCTCTATTACATATCCTAACTAGAGTCTTGTAATGACGTGTAACTCACTATTGACGTGACCATGTCCAACAAGGTTTATTTATCCTCTTGTAGTACAATTTCACATAAATGTACTTGGTATTTAAAATAATTGAGATAAAACCTATTTTCTATCAATTAATCTTAGTACGTAAGATTCTTGTACTTTCTATTATGATATGATCATAATGTCTTGATAGACTTACCTAATTGATTTTCAATTTTAGCCTTAATTTTCTTGAACTTTTCAAAAATTTAGACTTATGTTGTATTATGTTAAGATACTTGTACCTTGAATGATCCTCAACTAGAGTGACGAAATATTCATGACTTTGTTTGGCCTTTACATTCACCAGACCACTTGGGTCAGAATGTGTAAGCCCAAAGTATTGTTTTAGCCTTTTAGCCTTATCCAAAAAGGCCCAATGATTATTTGCATGAAAGACAAGATCTATAGACAGATAAAATAATTAACTAACTTTTAGAGAATTACCTCTTACTACTCTTTCCATTCGATTCAAGTTGATGTTAATCAACCTTAAATGCCAAAGTCAAGTATCATATTTTAGGAGAAAACAATATGTCTTTCTATTATGGATTCTATAATCCTGAACATCTCATTATTTTGTAGTATGATATATGTCAACATTTTAACATATACAAATTGTTCTTATTTTTAGCTGAATGTATTTTCAAGCAATTTTGAAAATATAAAAAATAATTCATACTATATGAACCTTTTAGTAATAAAGTTTGAGAAATTGAATTTCTCTTGTGGTAATAAAATACCACATTCAATAATAATTAACAATTATTACTTAATGACATCTTAATGTCTCCCACTACACTAACTGACATGGGCTTCTTTGTGCCAACCTGTGGAAGCTATTCTACATGTTAAGTATTTTCTAAGAATTACATATTAAATGTAATAAAGAATAAATCTTGATAGTGGATCTTGTATCAACTATCTAGGTAGATTTATTTATTCTCCACCAAAAATCTAGTAAATCAAATTTACTTTCATCTACATTATTCTTCCCATACAGGTATTTCAAAAATTCCTCTTATTGTGACTGTCCTGACTAATTTAGAAACTATTTCATTTTATATAGCTTTAGTCTTTTGGTTTTTTTTCTTGGATCTTTGTAATACTTAATTTCGAGATAATTTAGACAATTATCTAAATTTAACTTCTATTGACTTCAACATCTCATATGTTGTTGTCATTTTCTTTATCTTTTAAGCTTGACATCTAACATGTCAACTAGGAGATGCGTACAAGCTATCTCGTTTACTTTTGATTCATTAATCACGCGCTTCACAAGCAATTTGATTAGCATTGACAATAGTTTTTTAGAACATTTCTCAATAACGACAAATTCAAAATTTTACACTGTCATTATAGTATTAACATTACTTTTCCAAGTAATAAAATTTTCTCAACTTGACATATCAGTATTTAAAATTAAAAAAATGGAGAGAAATTGACATAATACTGAAATATAAAAAATATATTATTTAACATCATGCAAACAATTATCCATTCAATTTTAGCATAGAAATCAAACAATTTGAAAAATGAACCTTATAAATTATTTCTAAGTCTATGGTACTTTAGTGAGTTAGAACAAGTGTCATTGTAGGGTAGGTCAAGTGTTCCTTCACTAAAGTATTATACCTTAATAACTCTTATTCCTATAATATTTAATAACCATTAGTTTGGTCAAAGACATTATTAACAACCTTAATAAGCTCTTTGTAAGTGTGACCCATCATTTTAGATCTCGTAGTTTTATCCCAACAAGTGTCGCCGTAGGGTAGGTCAAGTATTGGAAAAAAAACTACAATCCTATCATTCTCAAGAGTTCACCCTGATATTGATCCATGCAAACACCTTTCGTAGGGGGACGGTCCAAAAACCGCCACGAAGCCCCTCATGAATTTCACAATGTGAACCAATGATAGAGACCGTAGGATATGTTGACACATTTTCTTCTCCCACTAACTATTTTGAAATAGAGTTTCTTTTTACTTAGACAAATTAGGTTAATCTTATTTATCTAAGTTCTTCAATCTACCCTTCATAACTCTTATGTTGGTTATATTGATTTTAATGTGAATTACCAAGTTTTTAAATTATTTCAAAAAAAATTAATCACATTATGAGCATGCTTAGTAAAATTTGACTAATTCAACTCCCATGTCAGTTTTCAGTTAGAGATGTTCCCTTTCGGTTAGCTTAAATACCCCAATTTAGACAGAACCTTCCATAGACAGAGGTCCTTTATAGTCAATTTTTATTTCAAATTCATTAATATTTAATTAACTATTAATTACTAAATTAATGAACCTAAGTGAATTTAAGTACTATTTTTAATTTTATTAAAAACTAATTCACTTTATGGATAATCTTAAAATTCTACCATTTTAAACCCTTTAAAACTAAATTAAAAGATTATACTAAATTCTAATCCAATTAGAAACAAATAAATGAACTAAATTTAAATTATTTTAAACAATAATCAAGAATATCTTTAATAAATGGAAATCCTAATCTTATTAGGTAAACATGGATTCCATTTAAGAGACCAAATATCCTAATTCAATTTTCCAATCAATTTTCAAATATAACAATTATAGTCAAAGACATGGAAAATATAAACTAATTAGGAAAACGTCTTATCTCTATTAGGAAACAACCTAATCAAAAATTTTAAATATAACAATTTTTTTAAAAAAATAATTAAGATGCATGATCATGCTTAACCTATGGTGGGATTTTATCTAAATGGCATACTTTATGCAACAATCAATTAATTTAAAACATACATCACATGCATAATTAAATTAAACTTAGCAAAATTAATCGATATATTTGGCATATCCTAAAAATTAAAGACTAAATTCAAAATTACACAATTTGAATTTCCAAGACATATCTTTGTAATAATAAAATGGTATTCCTATCGAGTATCGTATCCACTTGGATTGGATTTTTAATTCAATTAAGTACCGCGAATAATCTCATTTTACTTTATTTCGAGAAAAAAACACAAGAGTAGATAGGAAAATTATATTCTAATTCTAGAAAGCAAAATAAATGGGAGACACAAGTCAAAAGGTAATTCTATGTGTGTTGATTGCATTCTTGGACCTTAATTTACTTAATTAAGGTAGCAATTAGGCAAAACCAAGTGTTCGATTCATAAATCTAGAAGCCTAAAATTATGAAATCTCCTGTTGGTCTCCTCCAAACCTCGAGTGTGATTAATTCGATCTCGTGTCCATCTCATTAATTAATCCTCACCCGACATTAACGAACCTTCATTTTAAATCTCAATTAACTTTCGTTGCTACTATGTCACTTACGATTTTAATTGTCATGCATTGTTTTTCTAAGTTTAATCTACTCTGTCGAGCTCAATTAAACTAACGATCATTTAACCCCTATTCCTTGCTTTGTTAAAGGCATTAAGAATCCAATGCATAAATGAACATAAACACTAATTAAACCACAATCACAAACTAAATTAAGTAAAATTAAGTGCAATGGTCCAAGAATTACAACAACCCATAAAAATTTAGGGATTAACTAAACATGTTCATCAAATACAACTCAGAAATCCCTAATTACAACCTACTAAAATAACTATAAATGAAAGAAAAAAGGAAAGAAAAAGCAAACGAAGGACGATCCCGCGTTCTCGAGGTGATCATTCTTGAACCCGAGCTCCAAGGTCTTCAATTATGCTCCAAAACGCTCACAAATCCTCCCAAATACCCTCAAATATGTATGGAATCAAGATTAGGGCTAAAACCCTCAAAATGGCCTCATTGTGAACGAAGAAGAAGCAATGAATATATATTGCACATCGTGACAGCGTTGCAACACTGTCCAAAACACGGTCGTTTTGCCTTTAGCCCATGAGTAGCGTTGCAACGCTACGAACGGAACAACACTTCTCCGAGCGTTTCTAGCATTACAACGCCATAGGGCGGCGTTGCAACGCTAGCTCTCGAGTCCAAATTCCAAATTATGGTGTTGCAACACCAATTCAAGTATTGCAACGTCATCCCCTCGGCCTCAAATGCCAAATTCTTCAACTCTTCTCTTTTTGGCTCTCCAAAATGGCCCGAAATAGCTCCATAATGTCCAAAATACCCTCAAACACTCCGGGTTTGCTTCTTTAGCTCGATTTCTGTAAATTGAACACAAATAGGCATCAAAGCACACAAAATCATAGAAAAACTAGCCTAAATAATAAGAAATAAGATAGCATAATTGCATGCTATCAGAATGAGAATCTAAAAACAAAAAGGAAACTAAATAAGAAGAGAAGAGGTCAATTTGAACATAGCTTAGTGGATAAGACACTAATTACCATCTCAGGTCAATGGTTTGAATTCCCACCTGCAATTGTTGAACTAAAAAAAAAGAAGGGGAAGAGAAGAGAAAATGCCATCTCTAATTACTCGTCTCAGTCTTTTCCACTACACTAAAGTCTTCTTTTAGTGTTGAAATAAAATTATATATGATTTGGAAAACTAGTAACAAAGAGTCAAAGACAATGCAGTTACATATCCATGAGGTGGTTTTAAAAGAAAAGAACCTACATTTGAGTCAGCTTTGTATCTAAGATTGACTTAAATTTTCGCTTTGGAAATTCCTTGCCCTTCCGGGATTAATAACTAAACTGAAATCTTTGAAGAAACCAATCAAAAGTTTGAGGCAAAATGAAGACGAAGGCAGAGTTAAGAGAAAAGGAAAAAAAGGCATGTCTTCTTTGACCATTAATTGGACCTCATTGATGGGACCAATAGGTTTGGCTAAGGATCAATTATCTACTCTCATATGAATCTAATAGAGAATTAAGCACGTAAAAAATAATATAAACAGACATAGGATACTTATAATTTTAACGTGAAAAAACTCCTCAAATTGAGGAATTAAAAAACCATGTGCCCGAGTCAAAATCTCCAATATCAACAATATTAAGTACATAAAGTTTTCTTCTATTCACAACTAGAGACACACAGAAAATACGTTGCAAAATAAACATCTTAGCAATTTGACAATATTACAACAGAGAAAATAGCTAGAAAAATATCACTTAAAAATAGCACATTGAAGGGAATGATCGAATTAAACCCACAACGGAAGCGTTGTAATCAACTTTGATTTTATTTAGAATTAAACAATAAAAATTAAGATTAAGCAAAACATATCTTGAAAATAATATGGAGAATATTATGGAGAGTCTTTTTCTCTTTGTGCTCCAACTCCAATAAGGTTCAGTTCCAAGACTTCCACAAAATCTTCCTTGCTATGACTCAAACAAAGGACCAAAGAGGTTTGTAAGAACTTTTTAGAAAATAGAATGAGAGAATGAAAGGAGAATTCTCTAGAGTTTCTTTCTCTTATTTGGCATGCACACAAATGGCTCATCCATAGGGCCCTATTTATAGTGGCCTATGAAAAATAATTAAATAATATATTTTAATATCTAATATATTAAAATATATTTATCTAATCAATTTGAATCATATTAAAACCTTTCCAAATTCTCCTACAACATCTTTTTCTTTATTTGAATCTAATTCAAATTTAATAAATATCTTTTTTTTAATATATCTTAATACATTAATAATTTCTTTAATATTTAATGCATAATATACAATAAATATGCTTTTCCTCATTTAATATATCAAATATATTAAATTTTAATTTTAACATTTCACAATTTCTCTCAACGCAATTGATCCTTATTTGTTTATATGAGCTAGCAAGGGAACCTGATGGACCCACAAATTATAAGCTCCAATGATACAAAATCATTAATTAAACTCTTTAATTAATTAATTAATTTTCATTCATTAACTATAGGTCAATTTAATATAGACCTAGAGTTGCACTCTTTTGCACTGTAAGATAAGTTGTGTCCATGAATATAATCATTACATGCAAGTCGATCCTTCACAAGTTGTTCGTAATTACAGCTGTGTCAAAAGTCCATTTTACCCCTATAATTACATCTTATACCTTAAGTACCACTGATCCTCTAATAAACAACTTGTTTATGATCCAACCATAAACAAAGTCCCTCTCGGGTCAGTAAAAGGGTGGGGCCCCATTGTTCAAGTTTCAAAATCAACACTTAAGGAAACTACTCATCTACTTACCCTATAAGGGAATGAGTGAATTTCATCTTGTGAGATTATGTTCTCAGCTCCCTATTTGGTCAAGTCCCGAAAATGGTAGGCATATTGAATCGGCTACAAAATCCACTCTAACCCATGCAAATCAAAGGACAAGCCCTCACAGGCAGGAGTTCATAACTCACTCAAGATTAAGATCGAGTCGCATATGATCATCCTGATGAAATATTAATCTTTTTAATTAACTGATTTATAAAGTGTAACGACCCTATAGGCTCAACACGCTACCTAAGAGTCATTACTAAGTCACGTCGCTATATTACCGAAAATTTCGGCAACATAACGGCGTAACTACGCGAAAACCAAAAATTTGACCCTTACCTGATAAGACATAGAAAAACACACTTCTAAGATTTTCAAACAACCTCCTAGCATCCAACAAACTTCTCAATATGATGCTAGGGTTCAAACAGCAGAAAGCCAAATACACGTGCATGATTTACAAAGATAGGTTAAAAGACTTTGAAACATCCTCCTAAACATTTAAAAACTCGACATGAGTTCTATGTACATCCAGAAACATAAAAGAAGCGGAATAGCGATCGCTCGGCTCCCATGACTCGAGTAGCTGATCTCCGGTCACGCGCTAGGGCCGATCTTAGCCTTACCTGAAAACATTTTTAAAAGGAAAAGGGTGAGTATTAACGAATAATACTCAGTAAGTAACTCATAGTTTCAAAGCAAGAGTTTCAATCGCATGCAACATGTCATTTTAAATCATAAAACCATCGTAAACCATCGCTTTAGTAGGGGACCTAAAATTCGTTTTATAAACCATGTACTTTTCCTCGCGGCTCTCGTGAACGATTAAATTCTCCCGAGGGCCTCGTGAATAGTCCGAAGACATAGTTTTTCCATCGAATAGAGTCCTCCCCTAACTCTGAGAGTTGAGCTCGAAAGCTAATATACATCGTGGAGTCCGAAGACTCAGCCCGAAGGCTACCATCGTGGAGTCCGAAGACTCAGCCCTAAGGCTACCATCGTGGAGTCCGAAAACTCAAGCCCGTCGGCTACCATCGTGGAGCACTCTCGAACCCCGGGAGCATAGAGAGTCCGAAGACTCGGGTTCCCTCATAACCCACATAAAACTTTTGGGAGAATTATCGTCACGGCCTTACATAAATCTTTTCATGAGCACACAACACATGCATGAGGTCCCATTCGTTTTAGAACATAGTTATGAATGCATGAATCAAGACAATCGCATTTCAAAGACATACATATCATTTCCATTCCTTTTTAACATGAAAACTCAAATAGAACTCATGGAACTAGCGTATAAAGGAATATACATATAAAACACTTTCTTTCTTAAATACTTAACATGAAAACATAAACTTCAAAGTAAATATAGAGCTAGCTTTAGGTTTCGAAAACTTCTTTCGTTGTGAGATCCCTTACCTTAAATCTTTACTTACTAAAATACCCTTTCTTCACTAGTAATGAGCTTCTCGATTTTCCACTCCAAGTACAATCCAAGGTCCTCGACAAATCACCTAAAAAGTTTCCTAAACGTGTCTTAAACCATCCGAATTACGCTAAAACACATTCTAACATTAATAACTCGACGAAACGGACCAAATGGCAAATTTTACCCAACTCCGGCGAACGGCGGCGCGTGACCGGAGCACGGCGGCGCGTGCGGCGGTGGACGGCGGCGCGTGGCCGGCGCTTGAGAGCGCGTGACGATCCGTTTTGCTCAAATTTGGTGCGCTCGAGACTCCGGTGAGGCTTGCGGCGATCGGTGCTGCTTGGTACTGAACGGATCCGGCGATTGCAACCCAAAATCCGACCGACGAACTATTGTAGGAGCTTCGACTGAGTTGGGGTCGAGGGACTGGCCGGCGGTTAAAGACAAGCTCCGGCGAGCTGCTGCCGTTCGACGAAGACGAGGAAGAAGGAGAAGAAGATTGGCGGATGGGTGCGGTGGCTGGCCGGCGAGGCTCACGCAGACGATTTCGTCCGGCGACCGTGAGCTTCGGCGAGAGAAGAAGAAGAACGGTGGAAGGGTGATCGGGGAGGTGTTGTCCGGCGCGAGCTCGAGAGGAAGGGGAAGAAGACGCTCGGTAGAGAGAGAGAGAGAGAGAGAGAGCTTTCGGGGGAGGGAGATGAAATTAATTTTTAATTTTTTTTTTTTTAAATAATAATAATAATAAAATCAAAATATCTTCTCTCTAAAAGACCAAAATGCTCTTTCCTTTTCCAAAAATCACCAAATTACCCTCAAAGCTAATAAATTCTTAATAAAACTTTACCAAAACGACATTTTAAACTTACCCCAAAGAGTCTCGGGTGTTACATAAAGAGAGATTAATATTTCGTGGTCCAGTCTTACACAAACTCATTGTATAAGATACTCTCACTCACATGTCTCTACATGAACGATTTGGATCAAATCATTTATAACTATTACAAAGTGGGCCGTATCAATAGTGTTACCAGGGTAAGATACCCAACCTTATCCATATACAGTTACCTTTTAGGTTATTTCTTGAACATGATCCTCTCATATGTCAACCACTGAACATGTCAATAGAAATTTAACAATGGTTAGAATGCTATTCAAAGAAGTTGAAACAATCTGTATACCGTAACCAGAATCCAAAATAGAGGGAGAGAGAATTTTATTATCTTGAGAAGAAATTGAGTACAAAATACAGAGAGCAATTAGATAAGAGTTAAAATGATGTATAAATAAATTGATTTACATATCACTTAGGTTTCAAGGGTGGTGCCCCTGAACCCCCACCAGCGCGCTTCGCCCCTGGACCCTGACTCGCTGACTGGGCAGCGAGACCCCCGTACTTGATCATTCGAAGCGCTAGATAATAGGTTCAAGGCATTTCTACACTCCAATTCAAATTCTCTTAATTTACCTCCAATTCTCTCAAATTCCCTCTAATTCTCTTAAATTCATTTCAATTCTCTCAATTTTCCTTCATAGTTGTCTAATTGAATATAAATATTACATATATTTAGATATATGATGTTAAGACTTAAAAGTAATCAGTTATACTATAATTGAGCCACGACTCACAATTAAGGTTTCATGAAATAATTTTAATAATTTAAATCAATTTCCATTTTTTTTTTCAAATTTCTGCTCGCATCGGCATTTCAATTTTTCAATTGACATTTATATCTAAATATTGTCTTGATTTTTAGATGTGATGCTTAAAAATAGTCCATTATAGTCTAATTAAGTCAAAATCTAAGTTTCATTGGCTAATTCAAACAATTTCCATCAATTTCCACCGAAATTTCCATCGACATTTCAATAAATTTTGGACATCGACATCGACATTTCGAACCTTGCTCTTCTTTCTTTCTTCTTCTTCTTCTTCTTCTTCTTCATTTTCTCAATCTCTAATTCAACTTACTTCTTCTCTATTTATTCTACCCATTTTCTATAACCATCTAATAGGTCTTTCAAATATCCACCATTCAAAAACCTAAAAAATAAGAACATAATAAGGTAAATAAAAAATAAGAACATAATAATGTAAAACATCCTTATATGTACGTACGAGTAATTGAAACAAGACATAAAAACCACAATACTCATTCCTTTGTTGTCCATAAAACACATGATTGCTTCATCATATAATTTCCTTCTTCTTTCTTTTTTTTTTTCTTTCCTTACTTTTCATTCCCACTAAAAATTTGGGTTTTCTATTTCTTTTTCTTTCATTTACTTAAGCCAACCCCAAAGAGAGAATACCCACAAACATCTATGAAGTTTCTTGAACCATGAGAAGAACCCATAAAATTTTTGGATATAAGGAAAAGAAACTCATGAAAATAACAAATATGTTTTCCATTTTTCCCAACACTTCTCAAAAGAAAAAAAAATTAGCTTACCAAGTTGAATCATTGCCTAAAAACTTCTTTGAACTCTTCCGGTATTAGCCACGAATTTTCTAGCAAGCTTCCTACTCTTTGATCCACCTACCATGGGTTCTAAAAGCTCTTAAACTTCCACCATTTTTTTTCTTCCCATTCTCCCTCTCTTTATTTCTCTCTCTTTCTACTTCCTTCAGTTTCCTTCTTTTCCTTCTCCTTTCCTTTCCAAACCATCCTTTCTTTCTTTTTCTTTTTCTTTTTTTTTCCTCTCTCACTCTCTCCTTGTTTTTTTTTTACAAAACTTATTATATTTTGTGAGTTGTTTTCCTTGGGAAGCCACACCATCCATTTTTACGTGGAAGCCACACCAACATCCTTATCTATTTCTTTTTTTTTAACACTTCTTTTCCAATATATACCAAATCCTTTTTTTTTTACTCATAATAAACATATTTTTTTTCTTTTGTATATTTTTTTCTTCTTCTAATTTTAAACCAATTCTTTAGGAAAATTGGATCTTACAAATACTTAAGATGGATGATGTGTTTTTTATTCGAGGGAGACAAAGGCGAAAATCTCAAGAAATCACAAATATGCACCATTACCATGTTGAGGTTTTTTATACAGTTATTGATATGCAACTTCAAGAGTTGAATAATTGTTTTACTGAAACAAGTACTGAACTGCTTCTTTGTGTGGCATGCCTAAATCTGAGCAATTCATTTGTTGCTTTTGACAGACAAAAACTCATATGTCTTGCCCAATTTTATCCTAGAGATTTTTCAACTATTGAACTTGTTGTTCTTCAGGACCAACTTCAAAATTACATCATTGATGTGCGTTCAGAGAATATGTTTGTTGAACTAACAAGTATTGGTGATCTTGCACTCAAAATGGTGATGACAGCTAAAGATAAAGTCTACCCATTAGTTTATCGGTTGCTCACCCTAGCATTGATCTTACTAGATGCAACAGCTACTATAGAGAGGACATTTTCTGCTATGAGTATTGTAAAGACTCAACTGCGCAATCAGATGGGAGACCAATGGATGAATGATAGTCTTATAGCATATGTTGAGAAAGATTTATTTGATAAGATAGATAATGAAGTTATTATGCAACGATTTCATAATTTGAAATCTCGTAGAGGACAATTGTGATATATGAAACTAATAATGCAGTTCATTTACGAATTTTTATGAATTTTTGGAATTGTTTACTCATAAATTAGTTTTATTGAATTTTATATTAAGCCCCCTAGATAAAAAATTTGGATCTGCCACTGAACATGTCAATAGAAATTTAACAATGGTTAGAATGCTATTCAAAGAAGTTGAAATAATCTGTATACCGTAACCAGAATCCAAAATAGAGGGAGAGAGAATTTTATTATCTTGAGAAGAAATTGAGTACAAAATACAGAGAGCAATTAGATAAGAGTTAAAATGATGTATAAATAAATTGATTTACATATCACTTAGGTTTCAAGGGTGCTGCCCCTGAACCCCCACCAGCGCGCTTCGCCCCTGGACCCTGACTAGCTGACTGGGCAGCGAGACCCCCGTACTTGATCATTCGAAGCGCTAGATAATAGGTTCAAGGCATTTCTACACTCCAATTCAAATTCTCTTAATTTACCTCCAATTCTCTCAAATTCCCTCTAATTCTCTTAAATTCATTTCAATTCTCTCAATTTTCCTTTATAGTTGTCTAATTGAATATAAATATTACATATATTTAGATATATGATGTTAAGACTTAAAAGTAATCAATTATACTATAATTGAGCCACGACTCACAATTAAGGTTTCATGAAATAATTTTAATAATTTAAATCAATTTTCATATTTTTTTTTCAAATTTCTGCTCGCATCGACATTTCAATTTTTCAATTGACATTTATATCTAAATATTGTCTTAATTTTTAGATGTGATGCTTAAAAATAGTCCATTATAGTCTAATTAAGTCAAAATCTAAGTTTCATTGGCTAATTCAAATAATTTCCATCAATTTCCACCGAAATTTCCATCGACATTTCCATAAATTTTGGACCTCAACATTTCCATCGACATCGACATTTCGAACCTTGCTCTTCTTTCTTTCTTTCTTCTTCTTCTTCTTCTTCATTTTCTCAATTTCCAATTCAACTTACTTCTTCTCTATTTATTCTACCCATTTTCTATAACCATCTAATAGGTCTTTCAAATATCCACCATTCAAAAACCTCAAAAATAAGAACATAATAAGGTAAATTAAAAATAAGAACATAATAAGATAAAACAATCTTATATGTACGTACGAGTAATTGAAACAAGACATAAAAACCACAATACTCATTCCTTTGTTGTCCATAAAACACATGATTGCTAAATCATATAATTTCCTTCTTCTTTCTTTTTTTTTTTTTTTTCTTTCCTATTCCCACTAAAAATTTGGGTTTTCTATTTGTTTTTCTTTCATTTACTTAAGCCCACCCCAAAGAGAGAACACCCACAAAGATCTATGAAGTTTCTTGAACCATGAGAAGAACCAATAAAATTTTTGGATATAAGGAAAAGAAACCCATGAAAATAACAAATATGTTTTCCATTTTTCCCAACACTTCTCAAAAGAAAAAAAAAATTAGTTTACCAAGTTGAATCATTGCCTAAAAACTTCTTTGAACTCTTCCGGTATTAGCCACGAATTTTCTAGCAAGCTTCCTACTCTTTGATCCACCTACCATGGGTTCTAAAAGCTCTTAAACTTCCACCATTTTTTTTTCTTCCCATTCTCCCTCTCTTTATTTCTCTCTATTTCTACTTCCTTCAGTTTCCTTCTTTTCCTTCTCCTTTCCTTTCCAAACCATCCTTTCTTTCTTTTTCTTTTTCTTTTTTTTTTCCTCTCTCACTCTCTCCTTTTTTTTTTTTTTACAAAACTTATTATATTTTGTGAGTTGTTTTCCTTGGGAAGCCACACCATCCATTTTTACGTGGAAGCCACACCAACACCCTTATCTATTTTTTTTTTTTTTAACACTTCTTTTCCAATATATACCAAATCCTTTCTTTTTTTTTTCACTCATAATAAAGATATTTTTTTCTTGTGTATTTTTTTTTCTTCTTCTAATTTTAAACCAATTCTTAAGGAAAATTGGATCTTACAAATACTTAAGATGGATGATGTGTTTTTTATTCGAGGGAGACAAAGGCGAAAATCTCAAGAAATCACAAATATGCACCATTACCATGTTGAGGTTTTTTATACAGTTATTGATATGCAACTTCAAGAGTTGAATAATTGTTTTATTGAAACAAGTACTGAACTGCTTCTTTGTGTGGCATGCCTAAATCCGAGCAATTCATTTGCTGCTTTTGACAGACAAAAACTCATATGTCTTGCCCAATTTTATCCTAGAGATTTTTCAACTATTGAACTTGTTGTTCTTGAGGACCAACTTCAAAATTACATCATTGATGTGCGTTCAGATAATATGTTTGTTGAACTAACAAGTATTGGTGATCTTGCACTCAAAATGGTGATGACAGCTAAAGATAAAGTCTACCCATTAGTTTATCGGTTGCTCACCCTAGCATTGATCTCACCAGATGCAACAGCCACTATAGAGAGGACATTTTCTGCTATGAGTATTGTAAAGACTCAACTGCGCAATCAGATGGGAGACCAATGGATGAATGATAGTCTTATAGCATACGTTTAGAAAGATTTATTTGATAAGATAGATAATGAAGTTATTATGCAACGATTTCATAATTTGAAATTTCGTAGAGGACAATTGTGATGTATGAAATTAATAGTGCAGTTCATTTACGAATTTTTATGAATTTTTGGAATTGTTTACTCATAAATTAGTTTTATTGAATTTTATATTAAGCCCCCTAGATAAAAATTTTGGATCTGCCACTAAACATGTCAATAGAAATTTAACAATGGTTAGAATGCTATTCAAAGAAGTTGAAACAATCTGTATACCGTAACCAGAATCCAAAATAAGATGCTGAAAAGATAAACGCACAAATCACAACTCTAGACAGGTTAAATTGATTTGTTCACAAGGAACAGAACCTCCACAATATGAACACAAAATTTAATACTATTTCATTTTAATTTTCTCATATCAAATCAAACGCGTCAATCACAGAAACAAATAAGAATCAATTTATTTTAACCACAAACAGGACTGAGAGAGAAAATAAAAACACGTAAACGAAAATTTATAGCGCTAACGTTCCTTTCACACCTAACTCCACTTGTAAGGATTCTTCAAACGAGTCAAGTGAGTAAAAGAAATTTATTAAGCAAAAGAAAAAAAAAAGTTAAAATATCATTTTGATATCTGTACTGTGAGTTTCATTCTATTTTAGTTAATGTACTTTCAATGAAACTTTAAATTAGTTTCTATTATTAGTTTATTGTTAACTTTTCTAAAAACAAATTAGTCTCTATTAGCCTTCTTTTTTAAAATTTTAGAAATATATTCACATTGTGTCTTTTTTTGCAATAAAACTATTATGATTATTTAATCAACTTCAATAAAAATTAACTTCAAACTAATGGTAGGGACTAATTTTAAGCTTTATTGAAAGTACAATGACTAAAATGGAACGAAACCCAAAATACAGAGACCAAAATGGTATTTTATCTAAGAAAAAATCAAAAGAAGAACTACACACAACAAATGGAATCGAGAGTAAAAGTAGCCCAAAAAAAGAGGTTAAGTGACTTTCCATTTTCTTTAATTTCCCTCCTCCCAAGCAATGCATAAAATGGCTACTTCTCTCTTACAATCTCAACATTAGGGCAATGACTTTAAATATGTCGAAGCATAACCACAACTTACCTTACCCATTATCGAAGAAAATATGATGGTGCTATTATGGTTGAAAGTTGGCATTGGTGACCATAGACAAATACAAGAGCTAGCCTATAAAAAATGTCAAGCGAATATCACTTATGAAATATTTATTTATTAATTTAAAGTACTTTTTTCAAATTTCTTAAAGTTAAAATCCTATTTGTCTCAAAATTTTCTACAATTATTCAATTTTTATACCTAAATTTCAAATGTCCATTTTAATTCCTAAACTTAAACAATTATCGTCTTTATTCTCATTGTTATTTTGTTGTTAATGGTTTAACATGTCAATAACTTTAAATATGTGTATTAACATACTTACATAGACATATATGGTTGGCTAAAATTGACATTGATTGAGTAAATCTGAAGTAGCAAAATAATAGACAAAGATCAAAACAGTAGATTATTATAAATTTGGTGATCAAAATAACCATTTTAAAAATTCAAAATCAAAATAGTTACTTTTAAAATTTTCGAATTTAAAAAGACTAAAATATAATGAACTTAAAAAATTTGCCTCAAAGAATATGAATGAAGTAACATTTTTCTACCCAATGCACTTTGAGAACTTCTAGAATAAAGTTCAAAACAGTCAGTTTCAAATTTACTTGTCTTAAAGATGTTGGCTCGGCCGGTCAACAATCCTTATCTTTGAGACAGTTTGGTCGGCAGTCAACTTTCTCATACCAAGTCTCATATCAAGAAACCAGAGGAATTTCTGCACAGCACTGTAGAAAGATCAAGACCCTATTGCAAAAGCCAGAAACCAACTAGAAATGAAGAGCATGTATTACAATTAATCTTCCTAGATTCCATTTGATATTTCTGATCAAAATCAAATTGTAAGACACTAAACAAACTTAGTTACCTTTGATGTAATAAAATATACGTATAATATCTATAAGCTTCGATAAATTTGGTCGATGTCGATTTGAATTTTAATACAGATCATCAGACCTTACAAAAGTCAAAACTATTACAAAAATGACATAGAATAATTAATTTACACAAAACTAACCAATTGCATCATCAACATTAATAAACACAATTACATTGTTTTTGTTTTCTCACATATTTTCAAGTTGATAGAGTGGTAGTAAAAGAGTGTCAAATGGTTCTAATGGGAAGACCCAAAAGCTTGCAACAGCCTTAAGAGCAAAGAGGTCAAGTAGATAGCCAGAAGGCCTCCTCCCAAGACTGCATCAAGCTTCATCTCTCTCCTTGGCAAAGCCACAAGTGCCCAAAGCAACCCTCCTACCAACAGCCCTAATGTCTCCATGACATAAGGGTCCGGGGGGATGGCAACCGGCTGAGGATACTTCTTCCACGAAGCGCCGACAAGAGACATCCCAAGGCCAAACAGAGTATTGAAGATGGGGCCAGCATAGCAGCCAGAGATGGCGATTTGGGCGCCTCGCTGCCCGCCATTCAAGGCCATGGTCACATTGGCAACCAAATCCCCTAGAGAGTTTCCCCAAGCCAGGAAGGTAAGTCCTAGGATTGAAGGGCTTATGCCCATTATGTAGCCAAGTGAAACCAATAGGCCAACGAGTTCCTGAGCTACAATATAACTCCATGTTAAACTCATGGTGAAGCCAGCTGCAAGCCAAGGGAACAGCCACTTCTTTGGTGGGCTTGAATTCTCAGTTGTCGCAAATGCAACAATTCCAAAACTAACTCCGAGCAGGAAAGCGACAACGCAGATGATCAGGTTCGACTGAGACGTATCGCTCTGGTGGTCAAATGCCCATAGAAGGGATAAGAGAAGGGGAGCTAATGTCACTGAAGCAACTGCATATGGTCTAGACCAGTTTTCTTCAGCAATAGCTGGAATTGTCAATCTTCTAGGCAAGTAAAGAGGGATCTCAAGAATGCGAAGGAAAACAAGACAAGAAGGTGATAATCTTGGACAAAAACAGAGATCACATACATCGATTATAACATCGTCGTTGTCATCATCATCATCATCTCTTGATTCATTTTGACCCTCAAACTCATCCTTTGGTGGTTCTTTCAAAAGGGGTTGGCAAATATCACTTCTAAAACTAAACCATTGGGCATGGGAGATATAAGCAACCAAAACATAAACAATATACATGGAAGAAAAGCCAATGGAACCCCACAGATTGATATGACCATGAAGCAATATCAAGAAAACAGACAAAAGAACCAAGAGGAAGAACAAAACATCTCTAATGAAGGCAGACCTATTCACCTTAATTCGTCGCCGACGCAGCAAAATGCTGATGATTCCAACAACAACGCAGCTAACAAACGAGGCTCCCCCGAGAACAGTGTTCAAGCCAATATCACTAGTTCCATCCCCCATGAAGGCAACAAGGCTGGCAAAAACATCAGGTGCCCCATTGCCAAGAGAAAGCAGAGTAACACCAGCAATTGTTGGGGACAGATTCAACAATTTTGACAAGCTCTCAAGGGAAGAGCAAAAGTATTCAGAAGCAGTGTTACCCAAAAGATAGAACAACACTAAAAGCCACAGAAACAAGAGAGTGTAGCCCAGGATGCTAAAACTTCCATACTGACAATAGAAAATGTAAAGATAATCTATATATCCTTGGGTGTTACAAGGGTTGTTGGATTTAAGAGCAGAGCACTTAGCTTCAAAGTCAGTTAGACCAAGAAAACTCTGGCAATCTTCCTGAGCAGTGCCATGGATTTTTCTCAAGCTCTTGTTAAGAACATGGAAATGGGATTCTGGAGAGTGAAATCGAATCGCCAAAAAAACACAAGCCACTGAGAGAAACGAGAGATTCAAGAAAACGATAAAACCCCTCTGTTTGAAGAGAGAAACTAAGAAACCCATTCAAGAAAACCAATCAACAAGCTCTCTCTCTCTCTTTCTCTCTCTCTCTTCTGTCTCAAGAACTGAGAAAATGGGAATGGTTCATGATTTCAGGATCTGGGAAGTGGGTAATTGGCAGATGCATCAAGAAGACGACAGAATCCTTCGCCAAAATCAAAGAGGGGCGAATCAAAATTAAAATTAAAAAAAAAGATTATAATCGAAGAACTAACTCATTCCATCTCCAATCCACGGATGTGGGTGGTTTTTGTCGTCTAAGCCAGAATGAAAGCGTGATGGAATTGAGTAGACGGACCTGTTTTATCCATATGGGGAACAGTTTGCGGTGTTGATTTCTGTGTCGCCATGCGATCAAACGAAAAGAAAAGGGTTAAGCAGTAGAAATCGAAATGGGACAGATAAAAAGAAAAAGTGAAAGAGGAAGGGAATAAGATTAAAATTGAAAATAGAGAAGAAGCAATCGCCACGAACCCACCTGTCAGACGTTCGCATCACCTTCTCGAGAAGAAAAGCTCACCGAAAACGAAGAATCGGATCCTCTTCGCCTACGCGTTTCAGATGCCCAAAACGTGTATTTTAGAAAGCTTAATTGCAACGAAAGAAGAATATGTGAATGAAATTCTCAACGAAATTAACCAGTAAACGAGACTTCTTTAAATTTGTCGGTTGGGGTATTAACTTTTTACTTCTTAAATTTTTAGTACTTAAAAATTTTAACTTTTAAAAATATTTTAAAATAAATATCTAATTTATTCTCAATTTTTTTTTTTTTTTATAACACTTTATTCTCAATTTACTTTTTAAGTTTTCTACTAGTATAATCTTCCTTATAATTCATAGGTTTAAACCTCAACTTTATTGTTCGTTCAATAAATATTTATATATAGACTAGTATTTAATGTCACTTGGAGTAAGTTAGGTGGGTTAGAATTTCAAAGAAATTCTGATTCTTCTTTAATAATTAATACGATATTATATGATAAAAAACTAAAACAAAGTTTTATATAAAATTGAAGGACTATATCAACCTAAACATAGCTTAATTAGAAGTTAAAGCATCTCTACCTCCCCTCAATAGTATAAGAATAATAGGAAGTATAAATTTCATTTTAATCCCTAAACTTTCAAATGTCTATTTTAATTTCTAAACTTTTAAATTTGTCTTACTTATCTCCATAAACTTTCAAAATTACAATTTGATCCTTAAATTTAAAAATAAAAAATTATCACTCTCATTCATAATTTGTCCTTAATTATTGTTCAACCCATAAATAGTATAGCTTTGAATATGTACATCAATATCATAACAGGGGCATTTATTAAAGCTGCATAAAAAAAGTGAGCACTTATGGAGTGACAAATACAAAAATGGCATTAAAACAGTTCAAAATAGACATTTTAAAAAGTTGAAGAACCAAAAGTTAAATAAAATTTATTTAGTACAACAAATATGAGGATATAGGAATTCAAACATCTAACCTTATAAAAATGAGTAAATGTTAATTACTGTTGAGCTAATATGCTCACTTTCATAAAAAAAAGTTAAATAAACTTAAGAAGTCATAGATCAAAATAAGATTTAAACCAATGAATAATCGAGAAGCGGAAACAAGAATGAATAATATTATAAAATAGGTTCTAATTTATGATGGGAATTGAGAGAGAAATTTAAGGTTAGGAAAGCAGCAGTGTGGGAGGGTAGAAGTCTCAATCATAGGGATTCAAATGCATCACGATTTCATAAATTAGTTTAATTATATAATTTGGCTTTGGTTCGGTTCACTCGAATTGACAACTTGGAATGATACTCATCTCTCATACTCTGCAGTTGAACCTTTCTCAATTATTTTGTCCTTTGTTTTGTTTGCTTTTGTAGTTTTGGCCCCTCACTTTCTTTCTTTTTTCTTTTTAGGGCTTCCTGTGAGTTAGACAAGGGAACACGTTTGTGATATATATATGTCCACATTCTACTTCAATTATATATTCAATAATATTATTATTATTCAAATTTATCATATGCTCAATTTGTCATTATATTTTCCTTGCATTATGTGATACTATGTCTACTGATATTTTACATCCCTTCTATTTTTCAGTGAAAAGTGATTGAAACCCTAATTCATAACTATTCCAGAATCATTACTTGTCTAGTTTGAAAACAATTTATTATAAGGATCTACATGGGCAGGAGATGAAAACTAAAATGTAACAGAGAAAATGGAATTACTTTTATAAGTGTGATGGGTTTAGAAATCTATCAGGTTAGTAAATAGTATCTACTCATTTGGTGGGTCACATTAATTTTTTTTTTTTTAATAAAAAAAGAAGAATGTTAGATTCCATGAAGAGTGGAAAGATTCGAACCTACGACGTCTTTGAAGAAATAAAAATGTCTTAACTACTGAACTATATTCAGGTTAAGCTAGGGTCACGTTAATTACTTAAATGAATCTTTAGAGTCACCTATACAGATTTAGATCTAATATGAGTCACCATGTTTATTTGATTGGTAATAGGAGATTGCAATTGCATGGACTATAATCCTCATTTAATAACATTAATCTTAGCGATTTTTATAACTTTTAAAAATCAATGGGTTTGCTTAGGGAGCTATAATTAATGAACATGTCAATGAATCTACTATTAGAACCACTTAATATGTCTATTAAATAGCCAATATAAGCATAGTTTTATTAGTTAAGGCATATACCTTCTACTAAAAAAATTAGAGGTTCAAATACGTTCCGAATGTCCTAAAAGAATAGGCCTATTAAGTAGACTTAATATAATCATCCTTTAAATTATTATATAGTTATAAACTAATTTCAAGTTTTGTATTTTTCTTTTAAAAGCTTTACTTGGTAGGTCCGGCGAATTATACGACTAAAAAAGTAACCTGCACATATATACATCAAAAATGGTGCAAGAATATTTGATCCACATCAAAAAGATTTGAATGATGCAACAATTTTTGTCCAAGATTTTTTTTTTTTTTTTGAGTATTTTTGTCCAAGATTTTGTTCATTTATGTATAAATTGATTTTACAGATACATTACATCTTAAATTTAAACTGAAAAAAGAAAATAAATACAGACACTTGTGAGTGTCTCTTATTGAAATAATTGGATTGGGAACCAACTTTATGTTGATCTCATTGTTAGCATCTCATTTTGATTACTATATTTAATCTTTAAATTGTTTTAAAATATATATATAATTACGTGCATTGTGATTCTATTTATCAGAATACAAATGTGTCATGCATAAATTAAAGTGGTAGGCAAATGTTGGCCAAAACCAACTTTACTCTATTCAACTTTTCATTTAATTTGTTTTTGTTTTTTACCTATCACATTCTTTAATCTTAAGATAATGAAAACAGTGAAAATATTAGAAAACGATTTTATTCTTGTTGGTACTAAATGAACTCTCATTACATGAATTTTGCCTACATCAGTATACTTCAACTAACATAAAACATGTATCCTCGATCTAGAGGTCAGATGTTCAAATCTTCCACATATTATCAAAAAAAAAAAATTACATCAATTTATAGAAACGTAAGTTTATATTAGTAGTTTTAATAGTGAACTAACACGTCTCATTAATATAAAAATTGAACAAATTCTAAATAAAATGATTAATTTTTTAAAATAATAATAAAATAAAATGAGTAACTAATAACTAATTAAACTACAATGGATTGTCTTCATAGATTAATTATGTCAAATTAACTAGTATTTATTTAATAAATATTTGATATCAATATTTTTGTTGATGATGTTTGTTTACACAAAATTTAAAGGTTAAAATATCATTTTAGTCCCTGTACTTTGGGTTTTGTTCCATTTTGGTCCTTGTACTTTTAAATGTTCAATTTTAGTCCCTGTACTTTTAATAAAGCTTAAAATTGGTCTCTATGATAAGTTTGAAGTTAATTTTTATCAAAATTTGTTAAATAATAATAATAATTTTAATACAAAAAAAGACACTATGTGAACATACTTTCAAAATTTATAAAGGAAAATGTAATAAAGACTAATTTTTTTAAAGAAAAATTAACAATAACCTAATGGTAAGGACCAATTTTGAGCTTTATTGAAAGTATAGGGACTAAAATTGAACATTTGAAAGTACAGTGACCAAAATGGAACGCAACCCAAAGTTCAAGGACCAAAATAGTATTTTAACCTAATTTAAAAATAGAAAGAAATGAGACACGAGTAAATAAATTTAATTTTGTATTAATTTGAATATATTGGGGTACAATCTCTAATTTGTTCCTCTGATTCTTTCTCTCAAATATACATTTGTCTCGAGCGCTTTGCAACTTGTTCTCGAATATGGATTTGTCTCGAGGACTTTGCAGCTTGTTCTTGAAGGTGGATTTGTTTCGATGGCTTTGCAGTTTGTTCTCGAATGTGAATTTGTCTAGAGGGCTTTTGCAGCTTGTTCTTGAATGTGGATTTATTTCGAGGGCTTTGCAGCTTAGTTCTCGAATGTGAATTTGTCTCGAGGGCTTTTGCAGCTTGTTCTCAAATGTGGATTTGTCTTGTGTTTGATCTTCAAGAGTTTAGGGAGTCATCTGGTCTTTGTTTCTAAATGCTCTCTAAGTTCTATAGAGAGTTTCAACTTCTGAACCTTGAAATGAAGGAGGGAGCTCTCTATTTATAGAGTTCTTGAAGGCCTTCAGATGGGTTTGGGCTTGTCAGTCAGACTGGACCTAGTTGACTTTTGGCTTAACCTCTGGACTGGGCCTAGCTGACTTTTAGGCCTAGCCCTTTGGTCTTTCGTCTAAAATTAGCCCAAATTTCACATTGGGATTTGTCATAATTTAATTTAGAGATTCTTGCCAATTTAATTAATCTCTAATTAAATATAATTTTGTCATCAATGTTGGATAATGACGTGACAATTTCTGATTCGCCAAAATTTCTATTCCAACAATGTTATTAAAGAAATTAAATATAATCTAATTCAAAGTTAAAAACATAATTAAAACGTTTTAAATTTTAGAGATTAATTAAATGACACAATTATCAAAATTGAAAGAGTAAAATTTATTATCTAATATTTAACTTACAAGTAGAAGAACAAAAAAAAATATGATAAATGTAAAAGTTTAACTCAAAGTATTAAATTTTTATAGACATTTTCACATGTTCATGAGTTCGATATCGATGTAAGGGGTGAAACTTCAATATTTTTGGTGGATATAGTTTTTGAATTTTCGTCGACATATTGACATTTTTACATTTAATTTCATGGGTTTGACATCAACATGAAGGGTGAATCGACATCTCCATTATATCATAGAAAAAGTTAGAAAATATAACTAAAATATAAACAAAATATCATTATTTTTAGATTTAATTTTAATAATAAGAAATTTAAACTTATTTAAAAAGATAAGATGGTTATTTAATAATTTAAATTTTTAATAAATTTTTTATATTTATAATTTTTTCAAAAATATCTATCGATATTTCCATCAACATTTTTATAAAATTGAGATCTCAACATTCTCGTCTACATCAACATTTAAAACTTTATAGATTTTACAATTCCAATTTTCTTATTGATTTTTGTTACTAATTTTTTTTTAATTCAACAATGTGGAGTGAGATAAATTTTCTTATTTATTACTTTTATAATATTTGATTAATAACACCTTGAGTTAAATATGTTTTCAAATACAATAATCAATTATTTTCTTGTAGACGTGGACGGAACAAAAAATTGACAGAATGACAAGTTGGCTTTGCAATGATGGAGACATTATATTCGATGAGTCCTGCTTGGATAGTGGGTCATCGAAAATTAAATTCTTTAAAAACGCGAGACAAATAATAATAATAATAATTTTGTTTTTCGAAGGAGGAGTAAAAATCTTAACCACCAGCTTATAGCAATGAGATCTTTTATTTTCATTTTTTTAATCTTAAAAAAGTGAGCCTGATTTGTTTTAGAATTTAAAAACCTATGATTTAAGAGTCTAGAGAATAAATATTTAAGAGTTAAAAACTAAAAATTTAAATATTTGGATAATAAATGTTGGATATGCAGGATAGTTAAGGTCCCGTTTGGTTCGTGATCCATTTTTATTTTTATGTCTTTGAAAACAAAAAATATGAGAAAAATGGAGAAAATGTGTTTGATACAATTATTTTCAAAAATGGTTTTCAAAAACAACTTTAAAAATGGCCCGTTTTCAAAAACGACAAATTGTTGTTTTCTTTGTTTTTAAAAATTATGAAAACAATGGATACACTACTCAAAAAACACGATTTTTTGTTTTTCATCAAAACAACAAAATTGAATATTCTTTTTTCTTCAAAACTCACAAGCATACCTCTATTTACAAAGTGGATCTATCATTAAATTTGTATGAATAAATTTTTATTACACAAACCACAAAAAAATAAATATCAACAAACTGAAGTTATTGAAAATATTTATAGATGATTATACTATTGACTTAACTAGCACAATGTTGTATAAACATTAATCATTTTCGATAAGTTGTTTTTTTTTTCTCTTACTGGAAATAATTTCTTTTCCTTTTTCCAGTTGGAAAAGTTTTATTCATTTTGTAAATTTTACCGCTTGTATTTCAAGAAGCCAAAAATCTTTTGAACCATCTCTCATTCTCCTATCTTTACTATCTCCATAATCTTCTTTTTCATTTTCGGCAACAATAAGTTCAAATTTGCTAGAGTAAAAAATAATTATATTAGTTTTTTCTTAAAGAATGGATTCTATGAAACACATATTAATCTTTTCCTATATTTTCAAATTTCAACCAAACATAGTTTTCAAAATTTGAATTCAAATTCAAAGTTTTTAAATTGGAAGCAATCGTGTTTTCAAATATAATGAACATAAGAATTTTGTTTTTGTTTTCGACTGAATTCTTTGTTTTTGAAAAATATTGCCGGATCACAAACCAAACGGGGCCCTAATATATGGGAGTTATTTGTTTTAAAGGTTTTGTTTATGCAAAAAAAAAAATTTAATTATTAGATTTAATTAAAAAAATTAATTATTTAAAATTTTTATATTAGATAATTAATTAATTAATTAATCATTTAAAACAATTAAAATCAATTTGCACATATTAGTGAATATTTTTCTCTCTTCTCTTCGTTTCTCAAGAAAAAAAATCTCAAGTAAAAAAGTCCCATCTCCTAGATTGATAATAAAATCTCATAGTTTATTGGCTAATAATTAATTGGGTTTTAAAAAGTAAACATCTATGAAACAAACATAAGTTTTTTATATCATTGTCAAAGCTCATCTCAAAACTAGTGAAACAAACAATGCCTTATGCCCCATTTGGTTCATGGTAATGATGGGTGGGAATGGGGATGAGTTTATAATTTACTTGTTTGGTACAAGTTATTCAACCTTGGGAATGAGAATAACTCACTCCCATGTATTTCATATACCCATCAATGGGGGTTTTCTATACTCTCCCAAATAGGTGGGTTGTCTTTGTTTCCAAAGGACTGCTCTCTATCTCTTAACTTTTTCTTCTTATTTTATTTTATTTTCTTATTTCTTTATATTATGTAATTAATTTAATGTTTACAAATATGTATAAATTAAATTTATAATTGGTAAAAGTATATTAAAATTAATTTTAAAATAATATATTAAATATTATTAATCATGCTGATAATAATTCTAATATCATACATTTTTTTGTTATTTATTTTTTTTATAAAATTGTTTTTTGATAACATTCCTATGTACTACCAAACACAGATACCTTTGATTCCGAATCCCAGACATCTTATTCCCAGATATCTGTTATCCATGGACATCCTATCAAACCTCAAACCAAACGACCCATTATAATAGTATTATATATATATTTTTTGCAAAAGTAGATATATTTACTGCAAAAAAGGAACGGCCTCATAGCCCGTGGTCAAGGCACAAATAAGTAAGATCATTAACAACAACAAAGGAACACATCCCAAGTTGAAACAACAAAACAAGTAACACACAAAAAGACCAAAACAAGAAAACCATTAAATCAAGAGAACCAAAGTCAAGGAGAATGAGGTGAAACTGATAAATGCTAACGAGCAACCACATCTACCTGATTAGCATAAAAGACAAACTGGAGAGACCGATCTACTGACCCATGAAGACAAAGATTACGCTCCCTCTAAATATGATAAATGGAAGCACACCAGGCAAGCGTCCAAACACGACTCCTTCAACAGTTACCCTTACTCACTTGGCATGTCCACTCTAACTCAGAGGCCCAGGATGAAATTCGGTGAGTAGAACCTCCTCAAGAAAGCACACTACTCCAAATTGCTCAACTGAAAGGGCACTCGAAAAATAAATGATTATGGAACTCCTCAGAAGACAAACAAAGTAAGCAATCAGTCGGAATAGACACATCTCACCTATGAAAATGATCTCTAGTGGCCAACCTATCACGCACTGCCAACCAGGAGATAAACGAATGCTTTGGAATATTCCCTCCAAACTAGAGGAGCCTATCCCAACACACTTCTGACTTACGAGGTCTAATGACCTCCCAAGCACTAGCCACAAAAAATTGGCCAGATCGATCTAGACACCAAATTGTTGGGATTTATTCCCTAAAGTCTCGTAATTAATGATTTATTTAATAATTAATAATAATTCTGATTATTTTATTTGTAATATAATGTTATCCATTATATGAAAAATCCAAGGTTATTAGTGTAATCTTGAATAGTATGTGGTTGACATACGGGAGGATCGTGTTCAAGAAATAACCTAAAGAGTTATAGTATATGGATAATGTTGGGTGCCTTATCTTAGTAACACTATTGATACGGCTCAATTTGTAATAGTTACAAATGATTGGATTCAAATCGTTCATGTGGAGACATGTGAGTGGAGGTATCGTATACAATGAGTTTGTGTAAGATTGGACCACGAAATATTTAATCTCTCTTTATAAATTCATTAATTTAGAAGATTAATATTTCATCAGGATGATCATATCCGACTTGATCTTAATCCTAAGTGAATTATGAACTCCTGCTTGTGAGGGCTTGTCCTTGATTTGCATGGGTGAGAATTAGAGAATCAGATAATTCTCTCTAGATCTCTTCCTCTCCAATCCCTTGTAGATTCAAGAGGCTCCCACAAGTCTTGGTCCTATGTTCGAATCATAGCCAGAAAGATTTTATGGAGGAGATAAAGATCCCCCAGAAATATCTCCATATTTACTCTAAGTAAGTTTGCTTAACCTTAATTTTTAGTTTAATTTTAAATAAAATCAAAGACGATCCAATGCTTCCGCTGTGGAGTGAAATGTTCATTCCTTCATTTTGAACAAAATTAACTCTTTTATAAGCACATTTACAAAAAAAAATTTAGTATTTTAAAATGTGTTTAGTATAGCTTATTGAGTGATTTTATGTGATGAAAAGTGATTTTTAAAAAACTCTTAATAAATAAAAAGTGCTTAAAAAAATTGATTAATTTAAAAACCTTTTTTGAATAAACACTTGATGGATGGATTATCCAAAAATGACTTTAAAGTGATTAATTGAAAATCTTCAAAATATGTAATAAAAAATAAAAATAAGTTTATAATTAATAGAACTACTCTTGAATATAGTGTCATCAAACAAATTTTCTATGTAAAATAATTTTGAAAAAATTTTAAGATATAATAATTTTTTATTGAAAATATTGTTTTAAAAAATGTTTAAATTAAAAGGTAATCCAAACGGACCCTTAATCTCTAGAAGATCTGTGTCTATTTGATCTTTAAACTTTTAAAAGTGTCTCAATAAATTCTTGAACTTTCAAATTTGCATTTAATAGGTGCTTAAAAAAATGTCAAATAGGTTTTAAACTTTCAATTTGTGTTCATTAGGTCTCTAAAATTTCAATAAATTTCAGCTTCAATATATTTTATATAATTGATTTTGATTTTTTTTTTTTAAAGTGACATGATTTGGATTTCATTGTCAAATGCTCTTTGTATGATTAATAGTTCGTGACAACAAAATAACAACATAGGCATGGGCGGACCATTGGGACAAAGGCGGCAGGCCACCCCAAAATTTTAAAAAAATTTATTTATTAGTTTGTTAAGTTTATTTTATTTTTATAATAACTGCACACTTTTTTTTTTTTTTTTTAGTACAATAGGGGTTGGGGAGATTCGAACCACAGACCTCGTGGTCGTTAACACATTCGATATGCCAGTTGAGCTATGCTCTCTTTGGCTAATAACTGCACACTTTAAATTAGTCTTTATTTGATTTTTTTATAATTTTAATTTAGTATTAATTGTAATAATATTAATATTATCCTAATTAACTAATTAGTGTTCAATTTTTAATTTTAGTTAAAATCACAAGTTTGATCCTTAAACTTTAAGTTGAGTCTAATAAATTGTAAAACTTTAAATCATTGAACTATTAATTTTGCGTCTAATAAGTTTTCGAATTTTAAAATATGTCTCATAAATTTGAGATTTGTTAGATACAGAATTAAAAGTTGGACCTGTAAGGCACAATTATTGACGGTTCAGTGACTAACATTTCCTAAAGTTCAAAGGTCTATATTAGAAGTGACATTGAAAGTCTAAGAGATTTATAGACACTCTCTAAAGTTTAAGAATCTATTAGACACAAATTTAAAAGTTTAGATCATGTTTGATAACTATTTGGTTTTTTGTTTTTTCTTTGTTTTTTAAAATTAAGTCTATAAATACTACTACCACCTATGAATTTTCTTGTTTTGTTATTTACTTTTTACATATGTTTTCAAAAACTAAGTCAAGTTCTGAAAACTAAAAAAAATGTAGTTTTTAAAAACTTGTTTTTATTTTTAGAATATGACTAATAATTCAAATGTTTACTTAAGAAAGATGAAAATTATTGTAGAGAAATTATGAGAAATCAAGCTTAATTTTTAAAGCTCAAAAACCAAAACCAAATGGTTATCAAACAGAGTTTTAGAAACTATATTTGTAATTTAACCTTCATAGATTTTTTAAAAACAAAATCATAATTAATTGTAAATTCCATATCTCCTAACACTAGCAAATTGGCAATTACGATAGTTGTAGTTGTTTGTCTTTTATTGTCTATTTCAATTGTAAATTCCAAATATCTTATTTTATTTTTCTTCTAAGTTATTGTCCACGTTATTGATAATATAATTTTTACATGTCGATATGGAGAAAATAATTCAGATTACTTTTTCATTAAAAAAAAAGGCTTTAATAGTAAATAATGGATTTTAATTTATTGTATGGGCTTGTGACCAAGAGGTCATTGGTTCGAATCTTTCATCCCAAATGTTGTTGAACTAAAAAAAAATTAATTTATTAAAATATGAGAAAACAAATCGAAATAATTTTTTTAGTTTAACATTATACGGAGTGGGAATTCGAACACATGACCTTTTAGAAAGATAAATAATGTTTTGGCTCTCGTTGATTTATGTTCAGATCAACAAATAAAAATTTTAAAATTTTAGGAATTAAATTATAAAGAAACATTAAATTATAAATATGGATTACTTTGAACAATCAAAACATGAAGGAAATAACAAATGTAAGACATTGTTGCTGCTAAAATATTTTATGTAAAAAAACTATTGAATGTGTGAAAGTTTTTATTTTTAGTTCAATAATTGTGGGGTGGGGATTGAACTATCGATCCCTAGAACGGTAATTGGTACCTAATCCACTTAGCTATGTTCAGATTGGCAAATGAGTCTGTTTGGAATACCTTCTAATTCAAACACTTTTGAAAAAAATATTTTCAATAAGCTTGCATTTAAAAAAAAATTAAATAACAAATTTGTTTGGTTGCAGTATATTCAAAAGTGATTATACTAATTACAACCTTTTTTTACTACATATTTGGAGAATTGTCGGTTAATCACTATAAAGTCACTTCATATTTATTAAAATTTTTGAAAAAAAACATTTTCAATAAAATGTTTTTAGATCTTACAATTTTTTTCATAAATATTTTAAATATCAAATTTATTTGATTGCACTATATTCATAAGTGATTCTATTAATTATAAATTTTTTACTACATATTTAGAGAATTTTTGGTTATTCACTTTAAATTCATCTTTGGATAATCTACGTACATCTCTTAACTGTTTCTTCAAACAAGTTTAAATTAATCCAATTTTTTTGAAGCACTTTTTATTTATTAAAATTTTGTAAGAACTACTTTGGATCATCTAAAATCACTCAACAAACTATATTAAATACACTTTAAATTATTAATTTTTTTTTCCAATGGTACTTATAAAAAAACAATTTTGTTCGAAAAACATTTTTTTCACAAGCTATTCCAAACACACTATTAATCAAAGAGGTGTCCCATAGGAGTGACAGTTCAATAGGGTTTGGTAAGTTTTTTTCACGGGTGGTGTCTGTTAAAGTGTCGATATAATTAAATTTACCACACCCCATCAACTTAAACTTTTGGGTTGAGTGTTAATTTAACATGGTATCAGAGTAGGATGTCCAGTGTTCAAACCCCTATAATGTCATTTCCTTCCCAATTAAAATTAATTTCCACTTATTTGGCTAGTTGAGTGATGATTTAACAGTGTCCCATTAGGCCATTAGTATCTATTAAGTGACAGTTTAATGGGGAATTGAAAATTTTTTTCACGAGACAAATTTTTTTGGATTTAGTTGGAAAATGAAAAAAAAAAAAAAGTTAAAGAACACTTTAGGTATCTTAACTTTCATTGAAGTAATAATTTAGTCAAAGAACTTTAGCATGTAACTATTTGTCTTATACTTTTAAATTTGCAACGATTTAGTTCATAAACTTTTGTATCTAATGATTTAGTCTCTGTAGTTTAAAATTTGTAACAATTTAGTTCCTATTAAGACAAATCTCATCAAGGTGGAGTATCAAATTTTATTATGTAAAAATTTACTTCTTGTAGTTTATAAATGCATTTAGTTACTAAACGGTTTATCAATTTACATATGAAAAAAAAACTATTAAATCTTAATTAGATTTTACATCATAGGGACTAAATCAAAACTATAAGGATTAAATTGTTACATACTAAAGTTTAGAAACTAAATTGTATGTGCTAAAGTTCAAGGATCAAATTGGTACAAATTTAGGGCCTGTTTGAATGACTTTTTGAAGTTCTTAAAAACACTTTTTTAAGCACTTAAAAAAGTCATTCAAACATGTCTTGAATAGTATAGAAATTAAATTGATACGTACTAAAGTTAAAAGACCAGATCTTTACGTTAATGAAAGTATAGGGATGAAAGGTATTTTTTAACAAAACATAAAAAAAAATAAAAATAAAAATAAAAAATCTACCAAACTAGAAAGTAAAATTTCGAAGGTAAAAAGCTAATTAAGGGAACTTACTAAAGGCAAATGGAGTGAAAAAAATTGTCCTTACAAGAAAAATGGAAACAAATTGGCTCATGAAGGAGCGGAAAAAAAGTGTCTGCCCTGATTGCAAGATTTTAATTATCTACGTCAATGAAAATGTTAGGGCATGTTTGGCCCACCATTTTAAGTTTGGCTGGTTTTGAAATTCAAGCCCAAAATGGTGTTTGAGTCACTGTATTCAAAACTCATAATTTTTGAAACACAACTCGATGGTTTTGAATAGTGCACCCTAAACATTGTTTTCTGATTTTCAGGCTTTCAAACCATCAAAACAAACCTTGCAGAATAAAGTCTTAATTTTATAAAAATGTGGTTGAAAATATTGAAAAAAATATTAATGTTAATATATGTTGCTAGAAAAATATAAAATAAATAAATTTGTAATAAATATTTAAATTAATAAATAAGCATTTTGTATCTTTTAAATAAGTTAAAAATTATAATAATTTTATGTTCACTTTAGTAATAACTTTTTTTTTTTTTAATTTAGTGGATATTTTTACAATATAATAAAAATTTCTATTCACTCCCTAGTCTATGTTGAATTTTCTTTTTGACAATAGTCCATGTTAATGTTTTTTTTAGGTCAATAATATACATAGTTGAAAATTCGAACCTATGGCCTTTTAGTCGAAAGAATATACTTTATGTCAGTTGAATTTTGCTCATATTGGCTAGTCTTTGTTGATGTTGAATCATCAACATATATATACTAAAATAATAGGGAAAATTACCTTTTTGGTCCCTGAGTTTTTAAGATTAGGTGTGTTTGGTCCATGAGTTTTCAAAATGTACCATTTTAGTCCCCGAGTTTTAAGAAATAGGTTTAAAAGGTCCCTATGGTTATTTTTATGTTTGCTACAGTAACAGAATAATTTTTTTTTATTAATTTTAATAAAATAAAATAATAATTATAATTAAAAATAAATTCAAATAATGTTAAAACAAAAAACCTCACTCTCTCTCCTCTTTATCTCATTTCTCTCTCCTCTCCCTCACCCCCACGCCCCCACCTCCACTCCCTCGCTGTCGAAGCTCCTCACCGGCGCCGGCGCCAACGTCTCCTCTCCTCTTCTCCATCGTCGGTGCCTAGAGAGAGAAAATGTTCCTCACTTGAGAAAATGGGGAAAAAAAGAGAGATGGAGGAGAAAAGAGAGGCTTTGAGAAGAAGAAAGAGCTTAGAGAAGTTAGAAAGAGAAGGAGGAGGAGAAGATTCAAATCTACGCGCCGACGATGGCAGAGAGGAGATGTCGGCGTCGGCGCCGAAGAAGAGCTTCAGTAGAGAAGGAGTGGAGGTGGGGGCATGGGGTGAGGGAGAGGAGAGAGAAAGGAGAGAAAGATGAGAAAGAGTGGGGTTTTTTGTTTTAATATTATTTGAATTTATTTTTTTATTATAATTATTATTTTATTTTATTAAAATTAATAAAAAAATTTATTTCGTTACTGTAGCAAACGGAAAAATAACCATAGGAATCTTTTAAACCTATTTCTCAAAACTCGGGGACTAAAAGGATACATTTTGAAAACTCATGGACCAAACGCACCTAATCTTAAAAACTCAGGGACCAAAAAGGTAATTTTTCCAAAATAATATAAACATGACAAAAATTTAATACATCAAACATCAGACTCTCATAATGAGTATTTTTTTTTCCAATGTACCTGGTTGATTAATGGATGGAGATGAGTTTTCTTCGTAGTTGGTGGGGGTGGTTGATAGATATTATAGTTTTTTTTTTTTTTGAAAAGTATTATGTTTTATTTCTAAAAAAAAAGATTAATTTAAAATTAATATTATTGGTAAGATTTTTAATCAATGAAATATCATATCCTAAAGCTTACTTACCACACAATTTGCTGGGTTAGATTTCTTTTTCCTTTTAATACTTTTTACTAACTTTAGAGGTATTTGATAAATTTTATTCCAAAGCCTTTGGAATAAAATTTATCAAATACCTCTAAAGTTAGTAAAAAGTATTAAAAGGAAAAAGAAATCTAACCCCAGCAAATTGTGTGGTATATATATATATATGTTGTTGTCAAAATTCAGATGGGCCGGTAATGCACATGACCTTCACGTGACAGAAACGGTAAAATTTGTATGATGGGGGAAGAACGTGACTTGCAAAATAAGTAAAGCCTCAACACTGGTGTGGTACTTGCCACGCATGCTCCGATGCTTAAGCAATAGAGTGAATAGGTGTGACAAGTTAGAATTTTTAGAATGAGGAAGAGCTTAAGACTTGCCTTCTTTAGGTTGAATAAGGGTATTTATATGACCCTTTTAGAGTTTTTGTCTGTTCCTTGGCAAAATAGGAAGAGGGAAAACCGAACCGAGCTGGACTAGGGAACCCCAAGCTAGGGGCACACAGCGTGCATGCGCCTCGTGAGGCCGAGCATACGGTCGCCCTCTGCTTGTGAGTTTGGGCCTTTTCCTTTGCTTGGTGGTATGGTCCTTTCTGTGCTAGGTCCGTTTTCGTCTCATGTGGGTCTTTTTGCCTTATTTGGCCTTTGATTTCCCTCACAATTCGAGTTTATCCTCTTGGTCTAATTTCACCCATAGTATTAGTCCCCACTCTCTAATTAGGATTTATGGTGTGACTTGTTATTATGGGCCTACAGTATGGAGCCCAATTTGGGAGTATAACCCTTTTAATTATGAATATGCGTGCTCTTAGGTTTAAGTGCTCCAAGGCAGCCCTCGAATTATCCTTAGAATTTTTCCATCAAAACTCCATAGGGATGACTATGGTCTTCCATTTCCATAGGTCTAAGATTCTCCTCTAGAAAGATGAATGCAAATTTTCTAGAGAAAATGTTAGTGCTCAAGGTAATTCCTTGGATTATCCTTAGGATTTTCCAATCAAACCTCGTAGGGATGAATTCGTTCTTCTATAGGTGTAAGATTCTCCCCTAGAAAAATGAATATTGATTTCCTAGAGAAAATGCTAGTGCTCCAAGGTGACTCCTCGGATTATCCTTAGGATTTGCCCATCAAGCCCCGTAGAGATGAATTCGATCTTCCATAGGTGTAAGATTTTCCTTTGGAAAGATGAATATCGATTTTCTGGAGAAAATGTTAGTGCTCCAAAGTAAGTCCTCGGATTATCCCTAAAATTTATCGATCAAACCCCATAGGGACGAATTTGATCTTCTATAGGTGTAAGATTCTCATCTAGAAAGATGAATATCAATTTCCTAGAGAAAATGTCAATGCTCCAAGGTGACTCCTAGGATTATCTGTAAGGATGAATTTGTTCTTCCATAGGTGTAAGATTCTCCTTTGGAAAGATGAATATCAATTTCCTGGAGAAAATATCAATTTATGGCTCTCCTCTTAGAAAGATGAGATCAATTTCTTGGGAGACTATTTTAGTTTATTATTTTTATCTTAGAAAGATGAAAATCAATTTAAGATGAAAATCAATTTCTTGGGAGGTAATTTTTGTTTGATACTCTCCTTTTACAAAGATGAAAATCAATTTCTTGGGAGGTAATTTTTTTACCATTAAGTGGTATTTTCTTTTGTTCAGCTTTTAGAAAATACTGTTTAGATCTCAACATCGAACATCGATGTTCATCTCCAGCACATCCACAAGCCAATGATCAAGTTGAAGGAATGAACGTTTCACTATGCAACAGAAGCATTGGATCATCTTTGATTTTATTTAAAATTAAACTAAAAAAATAATAAGTTTAAACAAACTTACTTGGAGTAAATATGGAAATATTTCAGGCAGGTCTTTATCTCCTCCAAAAAGTCTTCATGGCTATGACTCGAACACAGGACCAAGGCTTGTGGGAGCTGATAACTCTTTATAGAAGAGTTATTTTTACTTGAATTCTCTTGCTAAACCTTGCTTGTTTGAGATATTTTGGTAGCTCTTTGGTTACTTAAGTCCCTAATTTAGTGCTTTATTGCTTATTTGGCTAAGTATTGAGGAAACCTTAATTAATGTTTGGATTCTTGCAATTTATGAGCTGATTTGTTGCAATTTGTGTTTTAGGTAAGAGCAGAATTAATGAATAGAGAAATGGGTACAGTGAAGCTTTCTGAGCTGAAATGCTGCAGCAATCTGTCTCAGTACAACTCCAAATCTCACACGTGCAAGGATTCTCATTAATTGAGTTGTCCAATTTTAGCCAAGCTGGAGAAACGTGGACCAATAGAATGCTGCCATATTTTATTCCCTGTCTATTCAGCCCTGATTTTGATGAAAAGGATGAGGTATTTTAAGCTTGGCTGATGGGAATTAAAGAAGGAGGCTGGAAAAGGAAGCTGGGACGAAAAAGGGGAAAGGAGGAGCTGAGAAGAGGCTGTCTACTTTGGGGAAAGAAGCTGAGGAAGAAGGAGGAGTCCTTTAGAAGCTTCACCTGAGAAATTCTTTTCTCTTCTTATTGTCTTCTTCCTTTTATTGCTTTTCCATTTTCTTCTTGATTGCTGTAATGGAATTTCCAGTAGCTTTTAGGAGTTTTATTTATGTTATTATGAACTAACTAGCTTAAGGCAAGGATTAGGGAACTCTTATATTGTAGAGAGGTTCAATCTATGTGGTTTTATGCTGTTGAATACTGATTTGAAGTGTTTCAATGTTTATGATGAATTACGTTTGACCAACCTTTTTCATCTACTGTTTTCTTAACTTTTGGGAAGAAGAATAGGAAACTGATTGCTTCAATTCTCACTAAGACTGATTACAAGTTGAGCTTGCAGTGAAATGGGTAGGTTAGGGATAATCACCCACTTAGTGCACATAAGTAATGAGCTTATTTTGAGTAGTTTAAATGGGAATTTAGCTACAATTTAAGGAAATCTGGGAAGATTCCGTGTTGGAATGCTGTGTGGTGCGATTTAGCATAAGTTTTGCTACAGCATTGAATCCTCAAAACAGTATAAGAAAACCCTAATCCAAGCCTGCTTTTAACTCTAAGTAATTTCACCTGCTATTACTTGTTTTAGCTCTTTTGCTTGTTATTTTAAGCTTGTTATTGGTTAAGTTAGGTTTGTTTGATTTCTTTAAAAATCCCTTGAATGTTGTTTTTATTTGGTTACCCTTTTTATCACTAAAAGCGAGCTCAAGCTTAGTAAAATTCATGGACTAATCCCTGAGGAGAACGATATAAATATACTTATCACTTGCTGCATTAGACTGTGTATACTTGCACATTTAGGGTGTTTCCATTCTAAAATTGCATACACTCTGCTAGGCAACAAGAGCCTCTTGAAAGAAAATCTACAAGGAATTGGAAAGGAAGAGGTCAAGAGAGAATTCTCTAATTCTCTATTGAGGAGATGTGTGTTATGTCTAATGGCTCAACTCAATGGTCCTATTTATAGAGACTAAGGACAAATCTTTGCCATAATTAAAATATTATATTTTAATATATAATATATTAAAATATATCTTATATTTATTTGAATCTCATTCAAATCTCCTATGATATTTATTTATTTGAATCTCATTCAAATTTTATAAATATCTTTTATTTAATATATCTAATATACATTAATTATTTTAATATTTAATGTATCAAATACAATAAATACATTTTCATCTTTTATATTTAATATATTAAATATTAATTTGAACACTTCAAATTTTTCTTCCAACTAGATTGATCTTTTAGTGTTATTATAAGCTAACAAAGGGACCTTATGGACCCACAGATTATAAGCTCCAATGATACAAAATTAATTAATTAAATTCTTTAATTAATCAATTTTCATTAGTTAACTCTAGGGGCCCTCCACTATAGACCTAGAGTTTCATTCTTATGCACTGTAGGATAAATTGTGTCCATAGATATAATAGCTACATGCAAGTCGATCTTTTACTAGTTGTTCGTAATTACAACTAGGTCAAAAGTCCATTTTACCTCTGTAATTACATCTTGCGCCTTAAGTACCACTGATCCTCTAATGAACAATTTGTTTATGATCCAACCATAAACGAAGTACCTCTTGGGCCATTGAAAGGGTGGGGCCCCATTGTTCAAGTCCCGAAATCAGAACTTAAGGGAACTACTTATCTATTTACCCTATAAGGGAACAAGTGAATTCCATCTTATGAGATTATGTTCCTAGCTTCCTATTTGGTAAAATACCCAAAATGGTAGGCATATTGAATTGGCTACAAAAGTCACTCTCACCCATGCAAATCAAAGGACAAGCTCTCACATGCAGGAGTTCATAACTTACTCATGATTAAGATCGAGTCGCATATGATCATCCTGATGAAATATTAATCTTCTCAATTAACGGATTTATAAAGAGAGATTAAATATTTTGTGGTCCAGTCTTACACAAACTCATTGTATAAGATACTGATCGAGTGAACTTTGGGTGAAGAAAAGTAAGTAAATACGTTCAACCATTGTGCAAGTGCACACTGCCGATGTAAGTATTAAAATAGGAGTATTCCTGAGTATTGATCTCACATGGAACAGTGTAACAAAAATTATTGCTAAGCAAAATGTAAGAAGGATTGCAACTTTGGAAACTAAAAATTATAAAAGTAAATTTGGGATTGGTGTGTTTGTAAAAGCAAAATAATTGCATAATCGAAAATTGCAAGTTAAAGTGACAAAAATTGCATAATCAAAAATTGCAAAATAAAATGATAAAGATTGCAGAATTGAATTGCATAATCGAAAAATTTGCAATATTGAATAGCAACTAGATAGACTTGGTAAATGAAATCGCAAAAGAAATTTTAGATAAATGAGGGGCTAAAGAATGTCATTGCCCTAAGTTGTAATTGCAAACCAAAATTGCAATTCCAACCTATTCTACATTCAATTGTAAACCAAAATTGCTACTCCTATTCACCTTGAAATTAGGTTTTAGGAGACTAAGTGAGTGACTTATATGTCTATAGTCCCTCTATCTTAGGTAATTCTGCTAAACAATTTTATGGGTTTTGGAGTCTTTAATCTCTATGTCTAGGGCAAAGAATTGGCTTATGCCTAAGCTCTTTTCTCTATCACTTGTGCGAAACATGCTTATCACTAACCGCATCGGTATTAGATCTAAGCTTGAGTTGCTACCCTAGTTGATCAATCTAGGATCTCAACAGAAATTTATTCAACACAAGCAAACAATTGAGATGTAGGCTTGATTTTTGTTGGGATTTTGGCTACAATTACTTCTTAGGAAATTCACATCCTTGAACACCCCTAAGAAGTTTAACTCATATTAAAAGTAAAAATCTTACAACAAATTTTAGAATTAAAATCCATGCTAATGGGCTTGCTTACAAGCCTAATTGTAACCAAAATTTAAAAGAATTAAAGAAGGCTTGCCATCAAAATTTGAATTGAAAAATGGAAACAAACAAGCAGTAGCTACTGCTTACTTTATTCTTGAATAAACCCACTAAAAAAATAACTTCAGAGGAGATAAATATTCAAGCAAAAATTTGAGACAAAACTCTTGAATAAAAATTCCATAAAAATACTCATCAATTGTTTCATCAATCTAAAATCAAATTAAAAGTTTAATACAATAGGTAAGGAACGAAAAACATGAAAAATTACAACCTCAATGAACTAAAATAGAAATTAAATTCTTCTAACTAAGAACCAACCGGAATATAGAAAACTTGAACAAAAACCCATTTTTCTTCTTTAGATTTCAATCAATTCAAATCCTTCAACTATTTCTAGGAAGAGATTGAATTTAAACAATCCAAGTTTTCACTTGAATCGAACTGCATTTTTAAAGAAAAACGGACCCAAACAACAGTAAGCTTACGGTAAAACAGAGGAGAAAAACTAAAAAAAAAAAAACAGAGGAAGAACAATTGTAGAAAAACAAAGGAACCCACGAAAATTCTACAAGAATGACTCCAAAACTCCCTCTCTTCTTCACTCAGCTTCTCTCCTTTTATATGCCTTCATTAATAATGCCCAAATTTCATGCTCAAAATCCCTCAAATCGTGCAAGAATTGATGATTTTCGGATATGGGTAAATACATAATTTTTTTTCCTTTTTTGAAATTTTTTGCTGCTTCCAGAATTGCAGTTTCATGAAATTGCAATTTTGGTTTTGCAATTTCCACAGTTCCTCAAGAATTTCAACTTCATCTTGCAATTTCGGATTTGCAATTTCCACAATTCTTGCACAAAAAAAAACTTTTCTTAGTTTAATTTTTCTCTTTTTCTCATTTTTTCTTTCACATGCACTTCTCACAACTTATTGATGGCAAAGCAAGCATTTTTTAAGCTTATGAACATTAAATAAGTCTTAATTCTAAGGCTTATCAGATACCCCCACTCACATGTCTCCACATGAACAATTTTGATTAAATCATTTGTAACTATTACAAACTGGGTCGTATCAATAGTGTTACCAGGATAAGACACCCAACCTTATCCATATACTACGACCCTTTAGGTTATTTCTTGAACATGATCCTCTCATATGTCATCCACATATCGTTCAAGATTACACTAATAACCTTGGATTTTTCATATAATGGATAATATTATATTGCAAATAAAATAATCAAAATTATTATTAATTATTAAATAAATCATTAATTACGAGGCTTTATGACATAAATCCCAACACAAGTGGAGGTAGTGAATAAAATCATCAAGCTAAATCAAAGATCAAGTTAGAAGGATTAAAAGGATCATGGGCAGAAGAGTTACCAAATGTGCTATGGGCATATCGAACTACAACAAGAACCACTACAGGTGAAACTCCTTTTTCACTCTCTTTTGGTGTTGAGGTTGTTATTCTAATAGAAGTTGGGCTATCCTCACCAAGGGTGGAACAATTCGATTCTCAACAAAATGAGAAATCAATGAGGATGAGCTTGGATTTTATAGAAGAACATTGTGAAATAGCTCGCCTCCATACAACATAATACAAAAATAGAGTTTTGAGATATTACAATGCAACATTTAAGAAACGAAGTTTCAAGGAAGGTGATCTTGTGTTGATAAAGGTCATGTAAAATACTAAAGATCCATCCATAGGTGCGTTGGGTCCAATATGGGAAAGTCCATATCAAATTTCTAAAGTGGTCCGACCAGGTACATATGCCTTAACCTACCATAAAGGAAAGACTCTCTCTCACCCATGGAATTCAGAGCACCCGAAGATCTATTATCAGGAGCTGACCATTTTTACTTTCTTAATTGTTCTTGATTTCACTAGTTCTGTTGAAATTTTCTTACAATTTATCAACATAAATAAAGTGTTATTTTTAGAAATTATATGCGAGTACAAGTTTGTCTTTGCAAGCATAACAACACTCAGGCATGAGTTTTCACAACAAAATCGTCCTCAAGTAGAAGACTAAAAAGGAGATATGTCTCCCTATTAAAAAAAAGCAGAGAAAAAAAGAAGCAACTCAAGTTTCAGATCGCAGAAGAAATTAAAGGGCAATTCTTGGAGACTAAAGTGGACCGAGGCCGAGGCTGACCATAGCCTGTGAAGATGAGACTGACCAAGTCCCGATCCTCTAGTTTGCATCTTTTTGCATCGTTAAAGTGAAAAGAATGATTTGCACTCATACATGGAGTTTTTTCCAAAAAAGCTACGAGAAAAATACCGCTAGATGGTAAAAAAAAAAAAGTTCAAGTCCGACCCACGCCTGCGAGGTCGAGGCCGACCAAAGCCCATGAGGTAGAAAATAATGAAGCTGAAAAGAAACAGAGAACAAGCAAAAATGACCTCCTAAGATATTGATTTCCATCTTTCTAAGAGGAGAGTCACAAGCAGAAATGACCTATATAGAAATTGATTTTTATCTTTCTAAAAGGAGGGTCACAAGCAGAAATGACCTATATAGCAATTGGTTTTCATCTTTCTAAGAGGAGAGTCGATAAATAAAGAAATCACCTCCCAAGGAATTGATCATCATCTTCCTAAGAAGAGAGCTAAACTTGACATTTTCTGTAGGAAATTGATATTCATCTTTCAAGAGGAGAATCTTATATCTATAAAAGACTGAGTCATCCCCACAAGGTTTGACTTGCAAATCCTAAGGATAATCCGTAGCCTAACTTTGAAGCACTTAGACTTAAAAAGCATAATACTTAGAACTAAAATGGGTTATACTCCCAAATTGGTATCCATACTTTAGGTCCATAATATTAAGCCACACTATGAGTCCCAATTAGGGAGTGATGACTAATGTTATGGGTGAAATTAGACCAAGAGGATAAACCTGAAATATTAGAGAAGTCAGAGGTGAAATTGATTGGGAGAAGCCCAACGAGGAGCGAAAATGAGCCAACACAATCAAATAGGGCCAAATAGTGAAGAAAAGGAAAAGAATTTGGGCCGAAGCCCAAATTCTTCCTGGTCGGCCTCCCTTGGGGGCACACAACTTGCATGTCCCCAGCACATGGTTTGATGGTTCAGCTTGGTTCGATTCACCCTCTTCCCAATCCGTGAAGGAACAGAGAAAAAGCCTAACGAAGAGTCATATAAATATCATTCTTCAACCTTGAAGAAGTAAGCACTTCCTAACCCTAAAACTCTTGTTGCACTAAAAAGACTCCTAGCTAACTTAAGCATCCGAGCCTGTGTGGCAAGTACCACACCAGTACCCAGGTTTCACTTGTTTTGCAGGTCACGTTCTTTCCTTGAATTACACATCTTATGGTTGCTGTCACGTGAAGGTTAGGTGCATTACTCTATTCAGATTTTGGTAACAACAGGTTTACTTATATTAAATTTAATGAAGAAATTGATATAAAATATATAAAAAAGTAAATAGGTGTTGTAAAATTGAGAGGCGAAACCGGGCACCAAAACTTTACCAAAACATATAATAATAATAATAATAATAATAATAATAATAATAATACAAAAGATGAAATATAAAAAGAATATATATATATATAGTATAAACAAAAGAAAGTGGAGATTTATGGCAAATTAAAAACACAAAAATTAGAGAAAATGGGAGGAAAAATTGGTGTATTTTCTTTTCCAAAAATCTCTCTATTTATAGGCAATTTAAGAGAGGATGATGTGGTACATTTGGACACCAATCTATGGCCTTTAGAAGACACTTTGGCTATGGAGAAAATGCCACTTGGCATGGATAACAAATGGGCATGTGGAATGGGCATTTACATATGCCATATTCACAATACTCCCCCTTAAATGCCCATTTATATAAAATATGCCTCGTTAAAACCTTACTAGGGAAAAACCCAATGGGAAGAAAAACCCTAGTGAAGGAAAAAGAGTACATATTTTATATAGTTTACTATAATACATTCACTCCCCCTCATGGAGACATCACTTAAAGTCTTTGAGTCGCCGCATTCCAATGCTATATACTAATTTATCGAAGGTTGCAGTTGGTAATGCCTTTGTAAATAAGTCAGCCAGGTTATCTTTTGAACAAATTTGTTGTACAGTGATATCGCCATTTTCTTCAAGATCATGAGTATAGAAGAGTTTTGGTGAGATATGCTTTGTTCTATCTCCTTTGATATATCCTCCCTTGATTTGAGCTATACATGCTGTGTTGTCTTCGTATAACATCGTTGGAAGAGGTTTACTTGAAGACAAGCCACATGTCTGATGAATGTGTTGTGTCATCGATCTTAGCCATACACATTCTCGACTTGCTTCATGAATAGCGAGGATTTCAGCATGATTTGAAGAAGTGGTCGTTATAGTCTGTTTCACTGATCGCCACGATATAGCAGTTCCTCCACATGTGAATAGATAACCTGTCTGAGATCTAGCTTTGTGTGGGTCAGATAGATAACCAGAATCTGCATAACCAACTAGATCATACTTTGATTTGTTAGAATAAAATAAACCCATATCAATTGTCCCTCGAAGATATCGGAGTACATGCTTAACTCCGTTCCAATGTCTTTTTGTAGGACATGAACTATATCTAGCTAATAAATTTACTGAAAATGCAATATCTGGTCTTGTGTTATTAGCCAAATACATAAGTGCACCAATTGCACTAAGATATGGTACTTCAGGACCAAGTAGTTCTTCATTGTCATCTCGAGGTCGAAATATATCTTTCTTTATATCCAGTGAACGAACTTCCATTGGAATGTTCAATGGATGTGCTTTATCCATATAGAATCTTATTAAGATTTTCTCTGTATAAGTTGATTGATGAACAAATATCCCATCTGCTAAATGTTCAATTTGCAAACCAAGGCAAAATTTTGTTTTTCCAAGATCTTTCATATCGAATTCTTTCTTAAGATATTCTATTGCCTTGGATAACTCTTCAGGAGTTCCAATTATATTTAAGTCATCAACATATACAGTTATAATAGCAAATCTTGACTGAGATTTCTTTATAAAAACGCAAGGACATATTGGATTATTTTGGTATCATTCTTTCAACAGATATTCACTCAGGCGATTATACCACATTCGTCCTGATTGTTTTAATCCATATAATGATCTCTGTAACTTTATTGAATACAATTCCTGAGAACTTGATTCATACGTTTCTGGTATTTTAAATCATTCCGGGATTTTCATATAAATGTCATTATTCAGAGATCCATATAAATACGCTGTGACTACATCCATTAGATGCATATCAAACTTTTCATATACAGTCAGACCAATCAAATATCTTAGCGTTATTGCATCCACCACAGGAGAATATGTCTCCTCATAATCAATACCAGGCCTTTGCGAGAATCCTTGTGCAACAAGTCTCGCTTTATATCTTGTGACTTCATTCTTTTCATTTCTTTTCCTTACAAATACCCATTTATATCCCACAGGTTTGACGTTTTCCTGTGTTGGGACTACTGGTCCAAAAACCTCACGTTTTGAAAGTGAGTTCAACTCTGCTTGGATTGCTTCTTTCCACTTCGGCCAATCCTTTCTACGTTGACATTCTACGATAGATTTTGGGTCAAAATCGTCACTTTCATGAATAATATCGTGAGCAACATTATAAGAAAAAATGTTGTCAATAATGATATCATTTCGGTTCCATCTCTTTCCTGTTGTAACATAGTTTATAGAAATTTCATTATTATCCTCAAGCGTTTGATTTTCACCAATACTCCTTTGAGTAGTTGTATTATGGATTTCTTCTGAAACATCTATACCTTTTATCGAATCATTTTGATTCTCAACTACTTTTCTTTTTCGAGGATTTTTATCTTTAGAACCTATTGGTCTACCACGCTTCTGGCGTGCTCCAGACTCATTATTGACAATTTGTTCCTTTGGGATATCAACTTTTGATGGAGCATTTGCAGCTGGTATATATGATTTAGTCACACTTTTAGTATCTGTGAATGCATCTGGTAGTTGATTTGCTATATTTTGCAAATGAATTATGTTTTGAACTTCAAGTTCACATTGATTTCTACGAGAATCTAAATGAGATAATAACGATGCATTCCATGTAATTTCTTTTTCCAACTTCTTAATTCCTCCCCCTAATGTTGGAAAATTTGTCTCATTAAAATGACAGTCAGCAAATCGTGCAGTAAATACATCACCCGTCAGGGGTTCAAGATATTTAATAATTGATGGGGAATCAAAACCAACATATATTCCTAACCTCCTTTGAGGACCCATCTTAGTACGTTGTGGTGGAGCAATCGGTACATATACTGCACATCCAAAAATTCTTAGATGGGAAATATTTGGCTGCTGGCCATAAGCTAATTGCATTGGGGAGTATTTATTATAAGCTACTGGCCTAATACGTGCCAGTGATGCAGCATGCAAAATAGCATGACCCCATACCGATGTAGGAAGTTTAGCTCTCATAAGCAATGGTCTTGCAATTAGTTGCAGACGTTTTATAAATGATTCTGCTAGACCATTTTGTGTATGAACGTGAGCTACAGGATGTTCAACACTTATCCCAATTGACATACAATAATTATTAAAAGTTTGGGATGTAAATTCACCGGCATTATCAAGTCGAATGATCTTAATTGTATTATCAGGAAATTGTGCTTTTAACTTAATTATTTGAGCAAGTAATCTTGCAAATGCAAGATTTCGACTTGATAATAAGCATACATGTGACCATCTGCTGGATGCGTCAATTAATACCATAAAATATCTAAATGGACCACTTGGTGGGTTAATAGGTCCACAAATATCACCTTGAATTCGCTCTAAAAATGCAGGTGATTCAATCCCCACTTTAGCTGGTGATGGTCTAATAATTAATTTCCCTTGAGAACAAGCATCACATGACAACTCATTGGATTGAAGAATCTTCTGGCTCTTTAAAGGATGTCCATGTGAATTCTCAATAATTTTTCTCATCATTATTGACCCTGGATGACCCAATCGATCATGCCAAACACTGAATATTTCTGGATTCATGAACTTCGGGTTCATTATTGCATAACTTTCGATTACTCGTATATGAGTATAGTATAATCCAGAAGAAAAAGCAGGCAGTGTTTCTAATATACGTTTTTCATGTGAAACAATAGATGTTATATAGAGACACTCTATATTATTTTTACAATCAGTTTCAACATGATAATTATTTTCACGTATATCTTTAAAACTGAATAAGTTTCTTTTCGATTTGCTAGAGAACAGAGCATTATTAATTGTAAATCTTGTTCCTCTAGGCAAAATAAAGTTTGCATTTCCAAAACCTTCAATCAGATTTGCAGAACCTGATATAGTATTGACTTTTGCTTCCAGCATTGTCAATCTAGTAAAATATTTTCTATTTATGAGTATCGTGTGCGTAGTTGCGCAGTCTGCCAGACATAAATCCTCATTGCTCATTTTCGAATTACTCAACATATTGAAATTGTTCATATTTCTTCATTGAAAAGAAAAGAAAAACGATTACAAAGAGTCTTAAATATATATACAAACAAAACAACAACAAAAATATACTAAACAGTATTTAATTATATATTTTCATACAAATCATCCTCTACTTGTTTGATTGCATCATTCTCTCTCCAGGAGATTCAAAATAATCAGCTACATCAAGATGCATCATATTGGAGGGGTCAAACACATCATCTTCTTGAATGGCAAGATTTACCTCCACATTCTTTCCTTTTCCTTTTTCCTTCAGGGAAGCTTGATAGAGATCAACAAGGTGTTTTGACGTACGACAGGTACGTGACCAGTGCCCAGTCATTCCGCACAGGAAACATTTATGTTCATCACCTTTCGAACTTCTATCTTGTGGAGCCTTTCCTTTATGATCATCACTTCGTGTGGGTTTCTTAAAATTATAATGCCCACCACGAAAATAGGTATTTCTTCCTCTACCGCGGTCCCGACCTCGACCACGACCACGACCTCGACCACGGTTATTAAAATTCACAACATTCACTTCAGGGAATGGTGTTGCTCCAGTTGGTCGGGATTCGTGATTTTTCATCAATAACTCGTTATTTTGTTCAGCAACGAGAAGACATGAGATAAGTTCAGAATATTTTGCAAAACCCTTCTCTCGATATTGCTGCTGCAGGAGCATATTTGAGACATGAAAAGTGGAAAATGTCTTCTCTAACATATCAACATCAGTAATCTTTTCTCCGCATAATTTTAATTTTGAACTAATTCTGAAGAGTGCGAAATTATACTCACTTACTGATTTAAAGTCCTGCAACCTTAGATGCATCCAATCATAACGAGCTTTTGGAAGAATAACTGTTTTTTGATGATCGTACCTTTCTTTCAAACCTTGCCATAGAACGTAGGGATTTTTTATTGTAAGATACTCCATTTTCAATCCCTCGTGAAGATGATGGCGAAGGAAGATCAGGGCTTTTGCTTTTTCTTGATTTGATGCATCATTTCCTTCTTTAATTGTTTCTCCAAGATTCATAGAATCTAAATGGACCTCAGCGTCAAGGATCCATGACAAGTAGTTATTTCCATTAATATCCAGGGCCGCAAATTCTAGCTTTGTAAGGTTTGCCATAATAACACTATCAAAATAATAATATATATTTATATTAGAAATTTAACATAAACCAAATGCGTAAAAATGGCTTACCTATAAGACTTACCTTTAGCGGGAAAAATGACAGAGATTCGTGCTGATAACGTGTTGTAAAATTGAGAGGCGAAACCGGGCACCAAAACTTTACCAAAACATATAATAATAATAATAATAATAATAATAATAATAATAATAATAATAATAATAATAATAATAATAATAATACAAAAGATGAAATATAAAAAGAATATATATATATATAGTATAAACAAAAGAAAGTGGAGATTTATGGCAAATTAAAAACACAAAAATTAGAGAAAATGGGAGGAAAAATTGGTGTATTTTCTTTTCCAAAAATCTCTCTATTTATAGGCAATTTAAGAGAGGATGATGTGGTACATTTGGACACCAATCTATGGCCTTTAGAAGACACTTTGGCTATGGAGAAAATGCCACTTGGCATGGATAACAAATGGGCATGTGGAATGAGCATTTACATATGCCATATTCACAATAATAGGCAAATTTTAAGTTTAAACTTTGTTCTAAAAAATATATGATTTTTTCTTGTTTCAATCTCATTTTAGTATGTGATTTTTGGATTTATTCCACTTTGGTCTATAAAATTTTAAGTTGGTCCATGAGTTTTCAAAATATTTATTTTAATTCTTAAACTTTAAAAAAAAAAAAAGAATAATCATTTTATAATTGTCATTATTTTGCTATTTTTTGTTTAACACGTAGATGAGACTAAATTTTGATGTATATTAACATATTAGTGTGACCATATATTAAAGTCAAATAAGTTGGGTGCGGTGCGTTCTAAATGTAGCAGAAATTGATGTACAGTAATGGCAATGAACAAATTGTTAAGAGAGTGCAAATAAAGTCTCACATTAGCTAGGGAAGGGAGTGATCATGAGTATATAAGTGAGGACAATTATCTCCCTTGGTAGCAAAGCCATGAGGGGCTTATACCCGAAGTAGATAATATCATACCATTATTGAGATTGTGGTAATAGGTGGAGGTTCTGTTGTTTTTAACATTGGTATCACTTGTGGAGAGAAAATACGTAAAAATACAAAAATAGTATTACGGAGAAAACACAAGATTACAATTAATCTCCCCTTCCACAAGTTAAGCCAAACAAGTTAGATTCACAAAAAATGTTGTTCTCTCGAGTCTTTTTGTTGCTGTTGTTCCACAAAACCCAACACGAATTAGCTAACAATCTTTTGAAAGCTCAATAACTAAAATTGACACTTTAAAAATCTAGGCACCCAAATGAAATAAACTCAAAATAAAACTAATTTTTTTTATTGTCTCTATTTTTTTTCTAGTACAATACAATTCAAATATGTATGTGACCTTCAAAAAAAATTATGGCTAAATTATAAAAAAAATACCCCTGAACTTGTCCTTTTATTTAAAAAATACTCATATTTTTCAAAAGTTGCAATTGTACCATTGACTTTCATATATGTTTCAAACTACTCTTGTAGTAGAAATCTATTAGAATGTTGGATGAAAAATCGACATGGTAATGACCTGGAATGACATGGCGGTGATTGAGACTTTTGTTTGGATTAAGTTCGAAAGAACAATGTTATGTCATGTCAACTTTTCATCCAGCATTCTAACGGATTTTCTACTCTAAGGATCGTTTTGAAATGTTTATGGAAGGTCAAAGGTTAAATTACAATTTTTAAAATAATATGAGTATTTTTTCACCAAGGATAAAGTTTAGTAAAAAATTAATAACTTTTTTGATTAGTTAAACTTAAACTCTTAGGTTGACATTTTAAATGATTGATTGAAGTTGGATATAAAGAAGGATTTGACATGTCTATATATTTGTAAATTAGAGACTTCGAATCATCATTAAGGATCAGTCAATATATCTAATATTTTGGATAAATATTCATGAAACATAAAAAAATATAATCAATTAATCTCCAATATAAATATAAACCATTTATAAGATCTCTAACTTATTTAGAACTTAAAAAACCTTATTATTAATTAAAATAAGGTTAAATTACAGGTTCAATCTCAACTTTTAAGTTTGTATCCTTAAAATTTTGATTTTGTGTCTAACAAGTCACTAAACTTTCAATTTTTTGTCTTCTAGGTCTTTGATGTATTCAACATTTTTTAAAAATTACGGACCTATTAGATATAAAATTGAAAGTTTAATGTTTTGCTAGGCACATAATTCAATTTTATATTTAATAAAGTTATTAATTTTAAAAAATATTGATTATGTCAGAGACTTATTAGACATAAAATTGAAAATTTGGAGATGTATTTGACATTTCTAAATTTTAAATACTTATTAGACATAAAATTGAAAGTTCAAAATTTTATTAAATACATTTTAAAGTTTAGAAGCCTATTAGATACAAAATAAAATCTTACCGCACTAAACTTTTAATTTAACATTCAAATAATTTAGAAATATCCATAGATATATTTGTAAAATTAAAATTGGGAAGGGGACATCGTATTCCATGAGTATAAATCGAAAAGTATTTAATTATTGATTAAAATAAATTATTTTTTTAAAAAAAAAAATCGAGAATATTCATTGAAATCGTTTTTTTTTTTGAATCCATTGATATGGAAATGTGGTGGATATATTTTTGTAGAATTGAAATTTTGAGATGTAAATTGTAATCCATTTGGTTGAACCGTGTTCAAGAGGAACACTTCGGATATGAAAAGCCAGCGTTTGCTTGGCCGGTGGTGGACCCCACCCAAACATGTGAGTTGAAGCATCCTTTTCAAGTATTATCCCACGCTTCCATGTTTCGAGGTTGACATATATGAATGGTTAAAATCCATCCAATAGTGTTTATACTAATAAATTAATAATTGAACTAATTAAGATATAGTCCCTTGAATTCAATCGGATAAGATATTCCTAGTATAATTGAACTAATTAACATAGTAGTTCAACGGAAAAATTTCTAGTACTATGGGAGTACCATACTCTATTTGTTCACACTATATCTTTAAGTTTATAAATAATTTTTTAATACTAGTAGACCCCATATAATTTTTAATATAATCTACATAATTTTCAAGTGGATGCTGACGTGACAAACAATAAATGGGAGCAGTATGGAAAATTTACTACGATAGTACTAAAATTTTCTTTTAACTAAACTAGTTAAGATATATATTTTTGACCAAAAAGTCAAAGGCTCGAATCACCCACTCTATTTGTTGTTGAACTCAAAAAAAGAAAAAATTAGTAATGACGATAAATAAGACGATTAGAAGTAGGGATTTGAACTTTTGACCTTTTGTTAAGGTTATAATGTATTGTGCAATAGAGTTATTCAATATTTACATGTGTTCTAATTTGTTCTATTTTTACAATTCTTTTTCAAAAAGATTAGATGCTCTATTTTTTTTATCCAAATCACACTACATTTGCAATTACCCCTTGGCAAAACCCCAATAACAAAAAATGAGATTTGGAAAAATGTGGAGACTTGAGGAAGCCACTGAGAATCGTGTTCAAAAATACTTTTCTCTTCTATAAAAAATAAAATATTAGATAAATTCTCTGACAAAAATGAAATTCCATCTTAAAGTCATTGACAACGAGAAGACTTATCGTATAAGGAATGTGAAGTTTTTTTTTCCGATTTGAGATCCTCAATATAAAAAGATAGTTCATTGATATTAACATTTTTTATTTTGGTAAGGATAGTTATTTATAAATAATTTTCAAAACAAAAATTGTTTCATTACTTACTTTGTTCTTGGAAAAAATTAATTTTTACCCTTAAACTTGACAATATGTTTCAATTTTTACTTTAAATTTTTAATTTTATCAAATTGCATCTTAAACTTTGATAAATATTGTAATGTTTACCTTAAACTTGAATAATTGCTGCAATTTTTATCTTCTAATAGTCCTTTATTAGAAGTAATTAGTAAAAGTATTATTATATGTGTTTTAATGAGTTACACAACTTATATTTGGGTACAAATTATAACGAGACTTCAAAGAAAAATCATATGTAAATTGAATGTTAAAGTGTTGATATAATTAAATTTACCATAATCCATCAACTTAAACTTTTGAATTGATTGGTGATTTAACACAGTATCAAAGTAGGAGGTCATGTGTTTAAATCCCTATAAAATTGTTTCCTCCCCAATTAGGAGAGTGTTAAAGTATTGATATAATTAAATTTACCATAACCCATCAACTTAAGCTTTTGGGTTGATTAATGATTTAACATTGAATTTTTGTCGAAATTTGTAAGTTTTGAAAAATTTGTTCAATAGTTGATCTTGTACATTAACCGAGCTCAATTTTGTACATGTTTGATTTTCATTGAAATTTGTGAGTTTTGGAAGATTTTTACTTTTTTCTTATTAAGATTAGTGGATGAATTTAGCGAAAATTGAAGCACTTGTCTAATTATAGAATTCAAATGGATGAAATTGAAATTGAAATTTAAAGGTAAATATTAATACATCATGTCAAGTTTAAGTATAAAACAATTCTCCCCTACTTTTTATTTTTGTTGGTATTTGGAGATGGTGATGCTGATTAAGCCAAATCTTCGAATAAAACAACACATCAGATGAAGCATCAACTTATATACCATCCACAGTTGTCACACATTACTTACTACAAAAAATTAAGCCGTTTGCTTTCAGTAATAGCTAAACCAATGACTGATAGCAAATAGCTGATCACATCATTTATATGAAATGACAAATTTGACTATATACATTAATGTAAAATGCAATTATCTAAACAAGATAATGATAATAAATAAATAAAAAGGCAAAATGAAAGGTTATCATTTTGCAATTTGCATACATTTTGATAGGAACAAGATAATGATAAGAGATTCTGTAAATCCTACCGCAAAATAAAAATTATCAAAACAAAACCTCTTTTTTTTTTTTTTTTTTTGAAACGAACAAAACCTCTTTATTTTTTAAAACATAAACCTCCTAATTTGAATTATCAGTCGCAACAACTGAAAAGGCAATGCTTCATCAAAATTGTTCAAATTCTTCCGTGGGAAACAACAATATAATTGTATATTTCAACCATGTACTGTTTTTTTTTTTTTTTTTTTTTTCCGTTCATTTTAGTCCTCCTAAATTCTTCATTATTTATGTATGTGCCTGATGTTTCAAATTTCATTGTATACACTATTTAAGATATTAGATTTTCATGGACATGTCCATCGATAATTTTATATGTTGATAAATTCAATGTCAGCAAATGAGATGAATTGACATTTCTATTACATTATAAAAAATAAAAAAATTATTGTTAATGTGGACATAATATTAATAAAAGAAATTTTAACTTATTTAAAAATGGGTGAAATGCTTATTTTTGTTAGTTTGAATATTTTTATTTTTAATGTTTATAATTTTTTTTGAAAAGTGTATCAATGTCAATATCAACCGTTTATCAATATTTGTATTGACATTTCTATGAAATTTAGACCTTGAAACGAACATGAACATAACTCATCGATAAATATATCTACTCTATCTAATATGGTTGGAGCTTCAAAATCTCCACACATCATATTTGTGGTTCTCAAAGAAAAAAAAAGAAAAAAAAAATGAGATCTCAACATTTTTCATTGACATCAACATTTAAAACCTTGCAACAACATGAAAGGTAGTTTATTGTTAAAAGGATTAATATTTCTAATAAGAATATTCACATTATAAACATCTATTTTGAATTTAAAATTTGGGAAAAAATAAATTTAGGCTAAATTATAAAAAAAAAACCCCTTGAACTTTGAGTCTCGTTTCAAAAATACGCTTGAACTTTAAAAAGTTTTAAAAATATCCATGAACTTTCAAAAACGTTAAAAAATGCTCCTATAGTTAGAATCCTAAACAGAAAAGTGATGTGGACTGTTAAATTTTTTTTTTTAAAAGTTACATGATATGTATACGTGGCTATGTGGCTTAAGGTTTTGGACTTGTTTAAAAAATACCCCTGCTAAAAAGTTTATTTCCAAAAATGCCCTTACTCTAAAACAAAAGGCATCGTTTAGCATGTTAGGGGCTGTTTGGCGCGCTGGTTTGGAATCAGAAACCCTGGGGTTTCTGATTCCTGTGTTTGGGGTGCAGGGTTGTGTTGGGCTGGTTTACTGAAACCTGTGTTTGGGGTGCAGGGTTGGGCTGGGCTGGGTTTGTTTAGTTTGTTTTTTTTTTTTTAATAATTTTTCAAACTGTTTATTATTTTCAAAAACAATCTTACATTGTTTTTTTTTCCTACTCCATTTTTTTAACTTCATAATTTTTTTGGTGTGTTACATACCAACTATTTAACCAATTATGTAGAGCAATTGTTACAACTATAGTTCAATTTGAATTATACTATGTGTAGTTTGTATAACTATATGCTATCTCATTCACTCCACTCATGATGACATAAAATTGAAGATTATGCGTAGCAATAGATAATTAATAGGTGCAATGTAAGAATGGTGTTGCCAATGGTAAAGTAAAACCAAAAATTAGAACTAAGATCTAGTTCTAAAAATATCATAACACACATTCCAGATGAAATGACAAGAAAGTAGAAGTAGTTGTCCAAACACAAATGTAAGTCATAAGTGTGGTAGATGAAAGTGATGAAAAGAGAGTCAGGTTCTAGGTGCTTTCCCCAAAATTTTCACGTAGTAATCATACTTCCAATCTGGGGTGAATGTAAAGAAGGAGTTCAACATCATACTCTCCGAGAGAATAGTCTTTGCAACAGCCATTCAGTCTTGCCTTGTCATCCCTGGGATCGCCTTTAGTTTTGCATATAGCTCGTCCACGCTGGCCCTTTTAAATATTGACTAGGTGGTTGGGTCGCTAGGGTGATTGTTGGAGTGGTCGTTGGGGTGGTTGGATTGATGGGGTGTTTGGGTATGCCGAGGTGGTCGCGGGTGGTGATTGCACGGTGGTCAGGTCACCGAAATGGTCGTTGGGTGGTTTTCAGCAGTAGTTGTCGGGTCGCTGGAGTGGTCATCAGGGTGGTCATGTCGCCGGAGTGGTCGCTGGGTGGTTGTGGCAGTGGTTGGGTTGTTGGAGTCACCAGGGTGGTCACTAGGTGGTCGTCAACAATGGTTTTGGGTGGTTGGGTTACTAGGTCGTCGGGGTAATCATCGAAGTAGTCATCAGGGTGATCATGCCATCAGAGTGGTCACTAGGTGGTTGTCTACGGTGGTTGCTAGGTGGTCACGTTTTCGAGGTGATCGTCAACTATGGTTGTCTGGTGATCGGGTCATTGAAGTGGCTGTTGTCGGTGGTTCGGGCAAGTCAGGTTGTTTGAGTGGTTGGGTTATCGGGGTGTCTAGTTGTTGGGGTGGTCGAGTCGCAGGGGTAATCGTCAGACTGGTCTCTCAAGTTCTCATCGCAGTGGTTGTAAGAGGTAATCGTCAGCAGTGGTCGGATCACCGTTGTAGTCGTCGGAGTTGTTGTTATCGGTGGTTGTCTGGTGGTCGCCGGAGTTGTCATTAGAGTTGTTGTCGAAGTAGTCGCTAGAAATGGAGAATGGTAAATGGAACTGGTCTATAGAGTTCTCATCATAGTGGTCGTCGGAGGTAATCGTTAGCGGTGGTCGGGTCACCGGAGTTGTCATCAGAGTGGTCGCCGGAGTTGTTGTCGGAGTGGTCGCCGGAAATGGAAAACGGCAAATGAAAGAGGAAAACATAGCATAAACCCCATGGGGTTGCACTGTTGTAACCCATGGGGTTGTGTGAAACACCTTGTGCCAAACATCGTTTTGGGTTTGGAACCCAAACCCATCCCAACCCAAACCCATGGGCCAAACTGCCCCTTAGGGTTTAGCACGTTACAGTTTGGTATAGTACATCAAAACGCAACGTTTAACCCTTTTCACACAAATATTCTAGAGAATTACGGAAAACTAAATTGCCACAAAGCTCTTCTTTGTTGCAAGAAGGTGGACACAACAAAACTTCCTCAATCTAATCTTGGTTCCTCTGGCAAGGGGCAAATGAGAAACGAAAAAGTCTACAGAAATTCTCTCAAAATCTCTCAGTAAATTAAAACATTTCATTAGAGACAAAATGAGGCAGTGAACGATTTTACCAAAGATTTCTTCCTATGTGTGATAAATTACTGACTCTAGAAGCTCCAGCAGCAGCCACGACTCATGATAAATCTCCAGCAACAGAAAGACTATCGTTTATTCATCTGTAATTCAATTGAATTATCTTCTGAGCCAGAAAGTGTGCAGACTTCTTCTGATTTGTGTACAAGATTCCTTTAATTTGTTTATGGTATCAGAGCTTGGTGCATTAAAGGAGGTTGTCATTTGTTCAAGCACAAAACAACTGGATTTATCTACTTTGGAGATCACAAATCTTACCCCTCATACGCAACCTGGGAGTGGAGCATCATCTAAATGAAATGTTGGTGAGTATGAAAAAGGAAAGTTGAAGCTTGGAGGAACTTTTGAAGAGATTCAAATCAATTTGTGACCGACTCGCTACAATAAAAAGACCAATTGATGATACTACAAAAATCTTCTACCTTGCAAGAGGGATAGGGAGCAAGTACAAACACTTCCAAAGTAGGACAGCAAACCCACCAAGATCTCCTCCAAGACAATCAACCAAAAAAAGATATTCCAATAACCACAAATTATTCACTAAATAATTTCCAAGCGATCAACCAGCAATGGACAGCAATAAACCATAAAAAATTGCAGAAGACTAAATGCAAACAACACACAAATTATACGTGGAAAATCGACTAAATGCAAACAACACACAAATTATACGTGGAAAATCTCTTCGATGTGAAGAGGAAAAACCATGGGACTTGTGAAGAGTCCACCCTTGTCACCTTCTCTTATTATGATAAAATTGAGGGAAAAAGAACCCAAATCATTCATACAAAGGTTCACAACCCACCAACAGTTCCATACATAAGAGAACAACAATTGAGAGATGAAAAATAAAAAAATCACCCAGTTTTTAGATTCTGTCTATCAGCGATTACTAACAAACCGGAGCTCAAAACGACGATCCAACTGTTCAAAACATGACCCTATGTGTCATCAACATGTTGACCAAATTTTAGCAAGATCCAACGGCTGAAACTCAGGAATTGACAACTTTGTGGAAGCTGTCTTTGAAAAACCGAACTGTCCTCTCCCTCTCCATTTTCTGTATATTTTCTCCTCCTTTTTTAGGTCATTATCCCAATAAAAAAACCTAGGCTTTATAGGTAAGCCCACACGTTTAACCCCAAGTGGGCTAAACATATAACTCAACATTTTGGGCCCACAAACATAAGAAAAAACTTGTTTGTCAACAAATGGGCTGGACACCCATAACAATCTCTCCCTTTAGCCCCATTAGGGGGAAGACACAATCACATCCATGATCACTTGAATCTCATCCTGACAAGCTTACTACAAAGCTCAACCTTGCTTCCAGGAACTATCGGTGTGGACTTTAATTTTATTCTCTTCTCTTCAATGACATCTTGCAGCCTATGATATCTAATATCAATGTGTTTGGTGCAAGCATGATACATTGAATTCTTGCTCAAATCCATAGCACTCTGACTATCACAGAATACTACATACTCACCTTGCTTCAAACCCAACTCTTGAAGGAATCTTTTAAGGCATAACATCTCCTTGCTTGCTTCCACTGCTGCAATATACTCTACCTCAGTTGTGGACAATGCTACGCATTTTTGTAGCTTGGATTGCCATGAGATGGTTCCCCCTGAAAATGTAAACAAATAACCTGAGGTAGACTTTCTGTTGTCAAGATCACCTGCCATGTCTGCATCAGTATAGCCTTGAAGTATAGGTTTATCACCTCCATAACACAAACTCAATTTGGAGGTGCCCCGCAAGTACCTAAAGATCCACTTCACTGCTTCCCAGTGAGCCTTACCTGGATTAGATAAAAAATGGCTCACTAAACCGACCGCATGTTGAATATCAGGTCTAGTACACACCATAGCATACATCAGAGTGTTGAGATTTATGCCCTAAAGCCTCGTAATTAATAATTTATTTAATAATGAATAATAATTTTGATTATTTTATTTGCAATATAATATTATCCATTATATGAAAAATTCAAGGTTATTAGTGTAATCTTGAACAATATGTGGTTAACATACGAGAGGATCATGTTCAAGAAATAACCTAAAGGGTCATAGTATATGGATAAGGTTGGGTGCCTTATCCTGGTAACACTATTGATACGACCCACTTTGTAATAGTTACAAATGATTTGATCCAAATCATTCATGTGGAGACATGTGAGTGGGGGTATCTTATACAATGAGTTTGTATAAGACTGGACCACGGAATATTTAATCTCTCTTTATAAATTCGTTAATTGAGAAGATTAATATTTCATCAGGATGATCATATGCGACTCGATCTTAATCTTGAGTGAGTTATGAACTCCTGCATGTGAGGGCTTGTCCTTTCATTTGCATGGGTGAGAGTGGCTTTTATAGCAGATTCAATATGCCTACCATTTTGGGGACTTGACCAAATAAGGAGTTGGGAACATAATCTCACAAGATGGAATTCACTCCTTCCCATATAGGGTAAGTAGATGAGTAGTTCCTTTAAGTGCTGATTTCGAGACTTGAACAATGGGGCCCCACCCTCTCATTGGCCCGAGAGGGACTTAGTTTATAATTAGATTATAAACATATTATTCATTAGAGAATCAGTGGTACTTAAGGTGCAAGATGTAATTATAGGGGTAAAACGGACTTTTGACCCAGCTGTAATTACGAACAACTCGTGAAGGATCGACTTACATGTAATGATTATATCTATGGACACAACTTGTCCTACAGTGCATAAAAGTGCAACTCTAGGTCTATAGTGGAGTGACCTATATTTAATGAATGTAAATTAATTAATTAAAGAGTCTAATTAATTAATTTTGTATCATTGAAGCTTATAATCTGTAGGTCCATAAGGTCCCCTTGCTAGCTCATAGTAACACTAAAAGATCAATTTAGTTGAGAGAAAAATTTGAAATGTGCAAATTAATATTTAATTTGAAGTGTTCAAATTAATATTTAATATATTAGATATATTAAATATAAAAGAGGAAAATATATTTATTGTATTTGGTACATTAAATATTAAAATTTGAAATGTTCAAATTAATATTTAATTTGAAGTGTTTAAATTAATATTTAATATATTAGATATATTAAATAAAAGAGGAAAATATATTTATTGTATTTGATACATTAAATATTAAAATAATGAATGTATATTAGATACATTAAATAAAAGATATTTATTAAATTTGAATTGGATTCAAATTAGGAAATAAATGTCGTAGGAGAATTTTAAACGGTTTGAATAAGATTCAAATTGGTTAGATAAATATATTTTAATATATTAGATATTAAAATATATTATTTAATTATTTTCCCTAGACCACTATAAATAGAACCCTAGGGGTGGGCCATTGTGCATTCTACACAACACACTCCTCAATAGAGAGAATTAGAGAATTCTCTCTAGACCCCTTCCTCTCCAATCCCTTGTGGATTTTCTTTCAAAAGGCTCCCACAAGCCTTGGTTCTGTGTTTGAGTCATAGCCAGGAAGACTTTGTGGAAGAGATAAAGATCCGCCAGAAGAATCTCCATATTTGGAAGGTATTTACTGTTTAACCCTTGTATTTTAGTTTAATTCTAAATAAATCAAAGACGATTCCTATGCTTCCGCTGTGGGTTTAATTCAACTATTCCCTTCACAGATAACCAACTGCAGAAGAATAAGGAATGGCTAACATAGCGTCTTTCTCTTTCTCTGTTGCAGGACAAGCTCTCTTATCTAGCTTGAAGTGAGTTGCTAACGGTGTACCAACAGGCTTAGCATGCTTCATATTGAACCTTCTAAGAACCCGTTCAATATACTTCTCCTGGGATAACCACAATTTTTCAGCTTTCCTGTCATGAGTAATCTCCATGCCTAAAATTTGCTTTGCAGGACCTAAATCTTTCATATCAAAAGACTTGGACAAGTCTTTCTTCAAACTTTGAATCATATCTGCATCTTGTCCAACTATTAGCATATCATCTACATATAAAAGAAGGATGATAAAGTTACCTCTAGGAAACTTTCTAAAATACACACAAGAATCGGCTATAGTTCGTTTATAATGATTGCTTGTCATAAACGAATCAAATTTCTTGTACCACTGCCTTGGCGCCTGTTTAAGCCCATAAAGACTCTTCTTCAACCTGCAAACAAGTTTATCTTTCCCCTTTTTTTCAAATCCTTCAGGTTGCTCCATGTAGATATCTTCATGCAAATCACCATGTAAAAATGCAGTTTTTACATCAAGTTGCTCCAACTCAAGATCAAGGCTTGCTACTAAACCCAACATTGTTATGATAGATGTCATTTTGACCACCGAAGAGAATATCTCATCAAAGTCAATGCTCTTTTTCTGGTTGCATCCCTTTACCACTAATCTGGCTTTGCGCTTTACTATCTTCTCTCCATCCTTTTTGTACTTGAAAACCCATTTGTTTCTCAAGACTTTCTTGCCCTTTAGAGGCTGTACTAGCTCATAGGTTTCGTTATTTTTCAAGGAATTCATCTCCTCCTTCATTACATCAAGCCACTGGTCTTTCTCATCATGAGACAAGACCTCTTGATAATTCTCTGGCTCCCCACCTTCACTAACTAGAATGAACTTTGAGCTTGGATACCTTGTTGAAGGTTTACGCTCTCTTTTGGACCTTCGAACCTATGTATCCTCCACTTGAGGGGCAGATTGCTCCCCCTGCTCACGAACTTCTTCATGAATCATTTCGTCATGCACATCTTCCTTATGGATTTCTTCATAAGATGAAGACGCATCAAGATCATCATCATCAATATGATCGGGTACATTACCATCAAGTTCTACCTCATCAACATCATCATGTACATCAAGTACATCCTCAACATTCTCATTTGACGGCTGAATAACAGAAGGAGTAGAAGTGGAGCCATTAGTAGTATCAAAAGATAATTTTGAAATAGAAGTGTACCTTGTACTCAGAAGATTTGCACCCTTCTCTTGCTCAAAGAATATTACATCTCTGCTTCTCACCACCTTTTTCTTTTCTGGATCGTAGAGCCTGTAACCATACTCTTCATCCCCATACCCAACAAATACACATAGATTAGTCTTCGAATCAAGTTTTGACCTCAGTTCTTTAGGCACATGCATGTATGCCTTGCTGCCAAAGACTCTTAGATGCAAATAAGTGGGATCATGTCCCTTCCATGCTCTCTCTGGAATGTCATGACCAAGAGGAATCGATGGAGATCGTGTTGGGTTTTGTGTCCTAAAACTCCTATTTTTGTAAACTGAATGTATATTCTATTTTACTATAAAGATGTTATTGAGGTTTATTCAGTAAATGCGTTATTGAATAAAGTGAATTGTGTATTCTATAACCCAAATCCAATGAACTAAGAACCCTTGGCTATAGCATGTATACTTGAACTTTATGTATGACATAAAAGTAGATCAAGTTCGAGTAATAGCCAAAATGATCTATAGTATAAGAATAAGGCTGGGTACCTTATTTTGGGGACACTATGGACTCGGCCCACTTTGTATAGTACTAACGATGTGATCCTGAATCGTTCATGTGGAGACATGAAAGTGGGGGCGTCCTATGCAATGAGTTTGCATAAGACTGGACCGCGAAATAGTCACTTAGACTTTATAACTCCGTTTACTGTCTTAACTGACTATATTCATACGATGACCTAGGTAACTCGATCTTAATCCTGAGCATGCTATGAGCTCCTGTTTATTCGGGATTATCCTTAGATTTGCATGGGTGAGAGTGGCCCGAGATCGCCGACTCAATAAGCCTCCCATTTTGGGGATAAGACCAAGTAGATAGTTGGGAACATAGTCATGCGAGATGGAATTCACTCCTACCCGCTTTAGGGTTTAGTAGAGAGGTTGTTCCCTTAAGTACTGACTCCGGGTCTTGAACAATGGGCTCACCCTCTCGTTGGCCTGAGAGGGATACGGTTTGTTGGTTGGACCACAAACCAAATTGTTCATTAGAGGATCAATGGGACTTAAGGAACAAGAAGTAATTACAGGGGTAAAACGGTTTATTTGACCCAGCTGTAATTACGAACGACCTGTGAAGGATCGACTTACTAATCATGGTTATATCGAGTGGACAGAAATATATCTACAGTGAGGAGAGTGCAACCACTGGGCTTTAGTGGAGTGTTGATAGGACTAACATAGTTCTATATTTTAATACTTAAATCATGTTAGTTTGGAGGTTTTAATGTAATTAATTGATCATTTTGTAGGGACTTGAGCATAAGGCACGTTCCGAGAGATTCTACGTTGAATCACGATTCCAACGCATCAAACCGGAGGTCATTCGGACACCTGAGCAGAAAGTTAGAGCAAAAATAAGTAGTGTTGCGCGCTAGGTAGCGTCTAGACGCTGTCCACAGCGTCTAGACGCTATCGGCAGTTCCCTGAAGCCTCCCTCGATGCTGCGGAGAGCCCCTGCGACGCTGGGAGCGTCTAGACACTGTCCAGAGCGTCTAGACGCTCCGTCAATTCCTATATATAGATTTTTTCGTCTTCTAGGTCATTTGTCTCCGATTTTCAGCCGTCATGAGGCCAATTTAGCCTTTCTCCTCTCTGTTTTTCAGTAGTTTAGGATAGATTAGGAGTTTTTCATCAAACCATGGTGTCGAATCGAGCTCGTTTGCACTCGAAGTTTTCTATGGAGATGCTCGGCTAGATTCTGCAATTCTGGTTTAGAGGTCGGTTGTAATCAGTTGCGACATTGTGAGGCTTGAACCTTAACTTAGTTTTCTTTCAATTGCAAGTGTTCTTTAATTCCCGTGTTAATTTTATAAGTATGTATTTTGATTAAATTGACGCCTTAATCTCTTTACATGCTTTATTGCTAATCACGATCATGATCCGTAATTGTCATGTTGAATGAATCGGTAGCATTAGAATTATCACATGTGTATGTTTATGGGTTTCCATGATACATGGCTTGCATGTTTAATTCTAGGAATTAAAGAAGCATGTTAATTAGGTGAAAGTTGTTTTACCTGATCGATTGTCTTGGTCGTTCCAAAGTTCGTAATGCCTTTACCTAAATAAATTGAAGCGGTTTCGTAAAGATTTGTTTAGGTAATTAGCGTTAACTTGGCGTTCGTTAGAGTTAATGACCTTAGGGAATTTGCTACTTTTTGGGGTTTCCTAATAAGTTGACCAAGTACTTGCATGGTTAAGATTAAATATTTTGAATGCCTATGATCAATGTTTGCAATTGAATATAACCGCACCTCTGAACTGGAACTTGGTAAGAGTTGATTTTTCCCTTTTAGTGTTTGTTTTGTTTTGTTATTTTTATTTCATTAAGTAAGAAAATTTTCAAAACCCCCCTTTTTAATTGCTTTCTCATTTGCAAATTTAATTTAAGAAATTAATATTCGGTTCCCTGAGATCGACCCGGTCCACTCAATGCTACAAGTAGCTTAGGATCGGTTTATAAATTTTAATTTGACGAGTCCTCGACAAGCTCGCATCAAGTGTCCCGGTGGTTAACGAATGTTGATTAGCTAGGCTAAAGAGTTTGGCCGGTTAATCTCGTATCGTTGGAGCTCATGATCTGTAGGTCCATTAGGTTCTCCTTACTAGCTCGGACTAAGCCTTGTAACAATTTGAGAGAAAAGAATTTGAATTGTTCAAATTCGAATTTGGGAGAAAAAGTTAATTATATGCGATATACTTAACGTTTCATAGCTTAATTATGAATTAAACTATGATAAAGAAGAGTTGGAAATATTTAAATATGATTTAAATATTGGTTCAGTTTAAAACATGAATAGGGATTCAGGTTCGAACGTTCGTTTTGAGAAATTGGGATTGGTCCAATTATTTAATTTGATATTTGATGTTAAATTAAATATTTATTTAAAATTAATTAAATTGTTTAATTAATTATAAATTGATTTTAATTTAAAATTAATTTTATATTAATTTTGAATTAAAATTAAAAGAGAATTCAAATTCATTTGGAAATGAAATATGGACCAAATTCATTACTTAATGAACAAGCTTCTTGTTTAAGCTTATCTTCTATGTGTTGGCTTCTTCACTAAGTAAAAATAGAAGCTTGTGGTTTTCTATATATAGAGAAGTAACACAATGGGTAAGAGATTTTTTTTTTTGAAGAAAATTCTCTTGCTCTTGGTTTTAAACCTTTACTCATTCTTCTCCCAAATTCTCTCAATCAAAGACCCCACAATCTGTTCCAAGGCCTGAGGATAGTAGGGAATACTCTAGAGGAGGTCCACAACTGGTTTGTGTTCAAAGAAAGCCCACGGATTAAGAGAATTTTGAGCTACAAAGGTTTGTGTTCTTATTCTCTGTTTTTCCAGTTTTGAGCATGTTTTTTGTTTGATAAAATTGATCAAATTAGAGTGCTTAAGATCAAAAATTGCTTCCGCATTCTTAATATTAACTATTTCATATCGATTAATCAAATACACAGCACATTGCACTGCTTCAGCTCAAAATGTATTAGGAAGATCATACATTCTAAGCATGCATGTAGTATAGCAAGTCTGCTCGTATTGTACATAACTTAATAGGGATGTGAAGTTATGTTGTATATGGAACTAGTGATCTTGGGTGTATAAAGCACGTCTGGTCGTGTTTGGCTTGTTCAAGTTAGGTTTAACCAGAACCGCCCCGTAGGTATGTGTAATAAGATTCCTAGTTTCTGCTGTGTGATATGTATAGTATCTCGTATACAGGTATGGATTGTTTATCAGGAGTTAAAAGGGTCATAGGTATCGTTAAGTAGTGAAACGATGCCTGTTGGCTTCACGCCATCTTCCGGGCTAAGATAGCAGGTGGTTCGGGAGGGGGTGTGACAATGCACCTCACCTTCTTTACAATGGTTATGTTCATCCTTTTAGCAACTCCATTGTGTTGTGGTGTGCCGGGCTCTGTCTTCTCATGTCTAATGCCATGTTGTGAGCAATAATACTTGAACTCATTCGAAGTATACTCACCACCATTGTCAGATCGAAGACACTTCAACTTTTTTTCGGTCTCTCTTTCATCATAGCATGAAACTTTTTGAAAATCTCAAACACTTGGCTTTTTGTCTTCAACATAGACACCCAAGTTCTTCGAGTAGCATCATCTATGAAAGTGACAAAATATCTATTGCCACCAAGAGACTGTACCTCAATAGGACCACAAATATCGGAGTGAACTAACTCCAATTTTCTTTGTCTTCTAGTGGACTTCCTAGAAAAAGAAACTTTATGCTACTTACCTGCCAAACAATAATCACAAGGGTCAAGAGAAATTGTTTTATCAACCGAAATAAGAGATTTACCTGCCAACAGTCTGATCCCCTTGTCACTCATATGTCCTAGCCTTCGATGTCACAAATTAGGAGAATTGTTTTCTTCAACTGCATTCAGCTCGCTAGAACATACCCTTAAGTATATTTTATACAAAGAGCAACACAACTCACCACGAGCAACTATCATCGAACCTTTAGAAAATTTCCACTTACCATCACCAAAGGTATGTTGGAACCCTTCTGATCAAGAACATTTGCAGACAATAAGTTAAGACGTAAATCAGGAATATGGCGCACATTCTTTAATGTAAGCATGCACCCAACACTTGTCTTCACACGAATATCACTTAACCCAACAATGCTAGCTGAGCTCTTGTTTCTCCTCTTCACACTACCAAAATCACCAAATTGATAGTTCATGAAATACTCGTTTTTGGGAACACAATGATATGAAGCACCTGAATGGACCAGCCACTTTGTGTTTGAACTCTCTACACAAATCAAAGTGACATCACCATCACTCGTAGAAGCGATTGCTGCAGTATTTTTATCATCTCCCTCCTTTTGTGAGTCTTGTTTCTTACCTTGTTCTTTCTTCCAACGGTAGCAAAACTTTTTCATATGGCCAGGCTTGTTGCAGTAATAACATGTCCTAGTCTCTTTGTCTCTAGACTTGAACCTCCCCTTTAAGTTACCACGGCCTTTGGGTCCTTTACTCTTGCTTCTTCCACGATTCTCAACAAGAAGAGTATTCGAATTATCAACTCCCATATCCTTTCTTCTTATCTCTTTATTGAACATGATTTCTTTGATCATATTCAAAGATAGATCACCTTCTGGAGCAGAGTTACTAATAGTCACAACCAAGGTTTCTCAACTGTCTGGCAAGGAACTCAACAAGAACAAAGCCTGCAATTCATCATAAAAAACAATCTTCATAGTAGTCAACTTGTTAATAATATCTTGGAAGTCACTCAAATGCTCAGAAATAGACTTCCCACCGTTCAATTTCAAATTAACAAGTCTCTTGATTAATGAAGCTTTATTATGCGCGGTCTTCCTTTCATAAAGACCTTCCAATTTTTTCCACAAAACATATGGGTCGGTCTCTTTAGACACATGGTTGAAAATACTAAGATCAATCCATTGCCTAATAGTCCCCAAAGTCTTCCTCTTTAACTTAGCCCAATCTTTCTCTTCCATTTTCTATGGTTTTGAAGGTTTAACAATGGTGCCATCAGCTTCTATGGTTGTTTCAATTGGATCATACAACTTTGCAAAACAACAAATCCTCCATCATCGGCCTCCAAATGGAATAATTGGTTGATGTTAGTCTAACCATTGAATTACCTCCACTACTGCTAGTAGACTCCATAACAATGATCAAATTAAACCTTGGCTCTGATACCAACTAATAGGGCCCAAATAGTATAACAACAAACCCACCAAGATCTCTTCCAAGACAATCAACCAAAAAAAGATATTCCAATACACCACAAAATTATGCACCAAATAATTTCCAAGCGATCAACCAGCAATGGACAGCAATAAACCATAAAAAATTGCAGAAGACTAAATGCAAACAATACACAAATTATACGTGGAAAACCTCTTCGATGTGAAGAGTAAAAACCACGGGACTTGTGAGGAGTCCACCCTTGTCACATTCTCTCATTATGATAAAATTGAGGGAAAAAGAACCAAAATCAGTCATACAAAGGTTCACAACCCACCAACAGTTCCATACATAAGAGAACAACAATTGAGAGATGAAAGATAAAAAAATCACCCAGTTTTTCAGATTCTGTCTATCAGCGATTATCGACAAACCAGAGCTCAAAACAATGATCCAAACGTTCAAAACATGACCCTATGTGTCATCAACAGGCTGACCAAATTTCAGCAAGATCCAACGGCTGAAACTGCGGCAATTGACAACTTTGTGGAAGCTGTCTCTGACAAACAGAACTGTCCTCTTCCCTCTCTGTTTTCTATATATTTTCTCCTCCTTTTTTAGGTCATTATCCCCCTAAAAAAACTTAGGCTTTATAGGTAAGTTCACACGTTTAACCCCAAGTGGGCTAAACATATAACCTAACATTTTGGGCCCACAAACATAAGAAAAACCTTGTTTGTCTAACAAATGGGCTGGACACCCATAACAGCAAGAGGGCTAGGGAGCAAGTACAAACACTTCCAAAGCAAGACAACAATCTCTTCACTCAAAGTAAGGGAATAATCTGCCAAATTTGTGGAAAGAAAAACCATTCAGCACTCAAGTGCTGGAATAGATTCGATCATACATACCAGAATGAAGAAATCCCACAAGCTTTGGCTGCATTGACCTTGGAAGAGCAAAATGATCCTAATATGTATGCTGATTATGGTGCCACTTCCCATATCGTGAATGATCTGGGTAGACTTCCTCATAAAACTCCCTATAACAGTAGAGAAAAAAAAATATGTAAAAAAGAGAGAAGGATTAGAAATATCGCATGTTGATTCCTATAACATTAAAATTGATAATAACACTTTTTCTCTAAAAAATGTGTTAGTAGTTCCAAATAAGAAAAAAAATCTAGCGTCTATAAGAAAATTAACAAGGGACAATGATTGTTGTATTATATTTGATGCTAATCATTTTGTTATTAAGGATACACATGGATCGATTTTGGGCAAAGGCTATAAAATCAATGGACTCTATGCTTTGGAAGAACAAGAACAAGAGCATTTTTCAGCATATGTTGCAACTTCTAGCATAAATAAGGCTCCTTATACTATTTGGCATAGATGCATTGGTCATTTGAATGATCAAGCTTTAAAGCACTTGCATAATGCTCATTTGTTAAATGTTTCTAGTTGGAAGAAAGATCATATTTGTACCTCTTGCCAAATGAGTAAAAGCTGTCAACTACCTTTTTAATTATCTAATAACACTTGTACTACTCCCTTACAAAAAGTATACTGTGATCTTTGGGGCCTTGCACCTTTACTTTCTTGCCAACACTTTAAGTATTATGCTTGCTTTGTTGATGATTACTCTAGATTCACATGACTTTATCCCCTTAGAAGGAAATCAGAATTCTTTGAATGTTTTGTTAAGTTTCAAAAACTAGTAGAAAACATGATAAGAAAACTAAAGTCTTCCAAAGTGATGGAGGGAGAGAGTTCACATCCTTAGCCTTGAAACATCACTTAGAACATAATGGTATTCATCAACAATTTTCTTGTCCCCACACACCTGAACAAAATGATCTAGTTGAGAGAAAACATAGGCACATTGTTGAAATCGAGTTAGCCTTCCTATATCAGTCAAACACACCATCAAAATATTGGGTAGATGACTTCTTGACAGCCATGTATCTAATAAACCGAATGCCAACAAGAGTACTTGGTATGAAATGTCCCTACACAACTCTCTATAGGTTAAATTATCAAAAATACCCCTGAACTATGAGGTTGAATTCAATTATACCCCTAAACTTTGAAAAGTTTCATTTTAACCCTTGAACTTTGAAGTTTGTTTCAAAACAACCCTTGGAGGTTTTTTTTCATTAAATTCATGGATGGAAAATGATGTTTTTGCATTTGTATTGTTGCTTATGTGAACATATTTGAACATATACGTTGAAAAAAAAAATCAAAACATATGCAAATACGTCATTTTTCGTCTATAAATTTAATGGAAAAAACCTTTAAGGGTTGTTTTGAAACAAACTTCAAAGTTCAAGGGTTATAATGAAACTTTTAAAAGTTCAAGGGTTAAAATGAAACTTTTCAAAGTTCAAGGGTATAATTGAAACCAACCCCATAGTTCAGGGGTATTTTTGATAATTTAACCTTCTCTATAATAGACAACCTAGTTAAAATTGCATAAAAACCTTTGGATGTCTTTGTTTCCCTTACCTAAGAAAGTACAACAAGGATAAGTTCTCCAAAAGAACATATCCTTGTGTCTATAGGATATAGCTCCACCCACAAAGGTTTTAGGTGCCTAGATCCTAAGAATAATAAGATCTACCTATCAAGGCATGCAGACTTTGAGGTTAGGTTATGAAAACTAACCTCTCATCATGAGAGTCAATCCTTGTCTGTTATTGAATTCACAGATATGGAAGGATGGACAAAGAAGAAACATGTGGAAGAGACAGGGCATCACAAGGACTATGAGCCAAGCAATCGCAAATGTATATTCACTGAATGCAACATCAACATACCAGACAACACACCTCTGTTGCATGCTCAAATTGTAGAAAGACAAGATGCTAGATGCAGTCATGCCGCAACTAAAATCTCATCTCCAACACATACTCAAATTGAAGCAAGAAGAAATGCAACACCAAATGTGTCACCCATTAGTTCCATAGATCCACCGAGAGCCCAAATTGAGGAAAGATGCATCATTTCCTCTCCAGTTGATTCACACACCACAACCACATTGGATGTAATAGGTAGTGACTAACAACCACTAGACACTCTAGTTAAACATAGGATCCAATTGCCACAATTAGCCCATTGAAAAATCCTTTGGTCATTTTCTTCAAGACATGCCTACAATTCAAAGAAATGCAGATCAAATCAGTAACAATCAAGAAGATCAACCTCTCACAATCCTCACACCGAACCAGGTAGCAATAGTACCAAATATTAGTCAGAACGTACATGAGTTCAAGCAAATTCCAGGATCACAAAATGCCAATGCTGATTCTTTAGCTTGATTAGCAGTAGCATATGAAACTGAACTGAGCAGAATTGTTCTAGTTAAGATTATATTTTAGCCAACCATATGCAGAGAAGAAATAATGAAAATTGGCGCAACGATTTCCAGAGAGGTTGAGGCCGAGCACGAGCAAGTGAGGCCAAGGCAGGAAAAAATCTTTGCTGGATGGATCCCATATTGAAATACCTAAGAGAGAAAAAATTGCCCTCAGAAAGGGTAGAAGCCAAGCGAATATAGAGACGATCAGCTCATTACCTACTACGAGAAGGTAAACTCTATAAGAGAGACTACTTGATGCCACTACTCAAATGTCTTAACATCTACTGAAGCAGAGTACGTCATGAAGGAAAACCATGAAGGAATATGTGGCAATCATTCAGAAGATAGGTCCTTGTGTCACAAAGTTGTGAGACAAGGATACTATTGGCCAACAATGCTCCATGACGCTCGAAACTTCACAAAAGCATGTGATCAGTGCCAATGATTTGCTCCTATACCAAGACAATCGCTTGAACCACTTACAAACATCATGAGTCTATGACCTTTTGCATAATGGAGAATAGATCTTATTAGACCTCTTCCCCAAGGTAAAGGACAAACCATGTTTGTAGTGGTAGCAGTGGATTACTTCACAAAGTGGTATGAAGCTGAAGCATTGGAAACAATTACAGAAAAGAAAATAACCAACTTTGTTTGGAGGAACATAGTATGTCGTTTTGAGATTCCTAATGTCATTCTTTCAGACAATGAGAAACAATTTGATAATGCATCATTCAGGAAATTCTGGTCAAATCTCAAAATCAATCATTGATGTTCATCCCCAGCACATTTACAAGCCAATGGACAAGTGGAAGTAGTGAACAGAATTATCAAATTTGAAGACAATGTTAAAAAATTTGAAATGAGCATGGGCAGAGGAGTTGCCCAATGTGTTATGGGCATATTGAGCAACAACAAGGTCTACTACAGGTGAAACTCCTTTCTCACTCACTTATGGAGCAAAGACAGTCCTTCATGTGAAAATTAGTCTTAAGAGACGAAGCTTCAAAGAAAGAGATCTAGTATTGAGAAAAGTTATGTAGAATACCAAAGATCCATCAACTGGTGCATTAAGTCCAACATGGGAAGGACCTTACTAAATTGCAAAAGTGGTTAGACCTGGTACATATACCCTGATAGATCATAAAGAAAAGACTCTCTCCCATCCATGGAATGCAGAGCACTTGAAGATCTCTTACCAATAGATTGTTATGCTTTACTTAGTGACTTTTTATATTTTTCTTTTATCACATCTCCCAGACATTGGATAACATGAATACAATATCATTTTCTTAAAATTACTTTCAATTATCGACTTTATGAGCATAATAGTATTCAATGCATGAACTCAACACAACACATTCCCCCTCAGCACGAAGCCACGTAGGGGATATGTCTCCCTATTAAACAAAAAGCAAAGAAGCTACTTAGGGGATATGCCTCCCTATAAAACAAAAAGCATTCAGGATTTAGAGTTATCAGGACAAATGAAAGAAAAGCGAACCAAAATCAAAGAAAAATTGAAAGAGGCCAAGACCGACCCTCCCTAAGTAGTCGAGGTCGACCTGGTTCAATCCGACCCGTCGGATCGAACTTGTCCCCCTTTGTGTCCATAAGACCTTCCAATGTGTTTTCCTCTTGAAATTCTCACACTATGAACTCAATTTCAGTTCTTTTTCTCTCCCCCGACAACAATGAAACTGCAAGCCAGAAAAGAACGCTTTCAAAAAGCGAGAAGCTACAAACTGCATAAGATGGCCCAAAATTTCCTCTTATGGGAGACCGAGAAGTTCAGAATAGTCCAACTTGAAATTCAAGGACTACCTTGAATTTATACATTCTCTCCAGAAAAGCAGCTCTAATCGGGAATCTAGAGGAGATTCTTAACCTCTAAGAAAGACGAAATGTTCCATACGGACGACAATCTTGGGGAGATCCAAGGCGAACCTTGGAGTCTTAAATTTTCTCCAGGAAAGTGGATGAACACACAAATCTAGAGGAGAATCTTACCCACAAGGAAATACCAAAATGTTTCCTACGGGATTGAACGACAATTATGAGAATGATCTGAGACACAAAAAGAGCCATAGAACCCTAAAATTCCTATGAAAAATGAAAAAACCAATACTCTAGGAAGACTGAAATATTCTCCACGGGGTCTGACAAAAATCCTAGAGAGAATTTGAGGCATACATCGAAATGTCATTATGACTCCAAAACTTTAAATAGGCTACTCCCAAGTCAGGCTCCATGCATTTAGCTCATACATTCACATTCAGAATTCTAACTAGGGAGTGGGGCTAATGTTATGGGTAAAATTGGACCACCAGAACGGGCTGAGACAAAAGACTATAATTAAGGGATAAATGAAGTAAAAAAGCCCAATACAGATCAAACAGACCAAAATCGAGCGAGAACCAGACTAGGGAGCAAGGGGAAGAAGTAACGGACTTGGGCTGAAGGCCAAGCCAATGAGACCGAGGCTAACCACATGGCAAGACCCAAGACCCATTTTTGGGTCTTGTCTTGGTCTCCCTTGGCTCGTGTACCCCCAATCCAACCCGATCCAGTCTTTTCAACCCCAATTCAATGCGAAAACCCACGAAGAACCCTAGGAATGAGGTATTTAAACTCTATCTTCAGAGAAGATGGGGGTAAGTTCATTTAGGTTCATTCTAGCCACCTAAACACTTTCCAAACCCTAACTCTCTCTCTCGACTCTGTACTGACTGAAGCATTGAAGCTTGTGTGACCTACACCACATCGGTGTGCAAGTTTTTTCTGTCTTACAGGCCGCACTCTTCCCATTTCAAACAAATTTACCGCTGTTGTCACGTGGAGGTCAAGTGAGATTCTCCTGTCCAAAATTTGACAACAACAATTTATATACCTAAACTTTTGGGGTTTGTATCAATTAAAACTTCAACTAATAATTGTATCCCTAAACTTTCATAAGTAAGTCAATTTAGACTCTTTGCTAGTGTGATTTATAATTGTTTTCACTGGATTCCTATTTAAAATCAACTCAAACTCACCTAAATAAAATTATTTTTCTCCCAAAATCTTACCAAAATAGCAAGAAAATTTATCATGTGATTCTTCGTAAATAAGTAGAGAAAAATAGAAGAAGACAAGAAGATGAAAAACTACTCATATTACTGAAAAGATGCTACTATCCATTTAATTCCAATAGTTGTCTCTAATATTAAGTTAATTCTTGCATTTAAAGAAGTCTTATACGCATGTGAAATTTATCCATTAATAGTTTTAAAACAGAATCCCAACTAAGGATCTATATTGATTCACTTATGAAATTTTAGAGTTTTAGGGTATGTTTGGATTGTCTGTGCAAAAAAAGTATTTTTCAAAAATACATTTTTTTAAAACATTTTTTTTTTATAAAAATAGTTTAGAATTAAAAAATCATATGTTTGGTTACATTTTCTAAAAAGTATTTTTATACACAAGTTTGTTTGGTTTCTCTACACTCAAAATGCTTTTACTAATGTCAAATTACCATAAAGGACGACTATTAAACACTATGAACTAATAAGTTCAAATTTGTATTTAAAAATACTATGACTGGCCGACCACAGCCTGAGGGGTTGTTGAAAATTGTTGCTAGAGAGATGGTCGCTGAAAATAATCGTCGGAGGTGCCGTTGGTCGCTGGAGATGGTCACTAGAGGAGCCACCAGTTATTGGAGATAGTCGTCGGGGGTGACCGTTGGTTGCCTAAGATGGTTGCTGGCAGTGACCACCGGTCGCCGAAGATGCTTGTACGATGGGCGTTGGTCGCCAGTGGTGGTTGTTGGAGGTGGTCGCGAGCGATGGGCAATAATAGTATGAGGGTATTTTGGTCATTTTCATATATCATGAAAATTTGGAAGAGATTCTAAATTAAATACTTAAAAATTCATTTTCTAAAAGTTGATTTTGAGTGTTTCACTTAAAATAGCTTATTTCTCAAACTCAATTTTTAAAAAGTCATTTTCATTGATTGCAAAACATTACAATTTTTATTAAAATGACTTATTTTTTTCAAAATTAAACCCTTGAAAAGTTAAACCAAAAGGACCCTTAATTGATACAATTATTAGTTTGAAGTTTTAATACAACTACCAAAGTTTAGAGGTATAAATTAATTTTTTTTCCCTTAAAATTTTTTACATGTCAATAAATTTCTTGAAGACGTCTCAAATGAGAGGAAACATCCAAAAAAAAAAAAAAAAAAAATCATATAGAAGCAAGAAAAAGAAAAAGGAAAATAAAAACTCTTGAAGATGAACCATTGCGACGAAAACGGAACAAAATTCAAATAATTTTTAAGATTTTGGAATTCTCTTGATAAAGGAAGTATGTTAATCTTTTTGCAATTTTCTATTTTGTAAAAAATGTCGTAATTAATCATATTTCAAAAATAAAAACATGCAAGAGAAAATCCTATTACCTTAGAAGATCATGCGAGGACTGTATGTATATTATTGTAAGTCTGTCTATTTTCTTTCGTTTTTTTTTTTTTACCGTCTGTCTGTATTATTATGTGCAATGAATTAAAAAAAAGGTGAATTATAGTGACAATGACTAAATACGTATTAAAATATATCTTATTGTAGTTTACGTCAGAGAAATGAAAACATGACCCAAGAAAAGATGGTTGGAGATCAGACATGAATTAATATTGTACATAAATTAATGTATCGGATCATGATGTTAACATAATTTTAGGATATAAATAATAAATATTAAAAATATTATATATGTATGGGAGATACAAAAACATTCAGCTACAAAATTTACTGTATAACCTTGCAAATTTTTTTTTAGTACATAAATAATATCTATTCAAATAGTAATTTAAAGAGTACAATAATCTACACTAATAAGGTTGTGCGTGTCTCATCCTAATAGTACATAAATAATATCTATTCAAATAGTAATTTAAAGAGTACAATAATCTACACTAGTAAGGTTGTGCGTGTCTCATCCTAATAATATTGTTGATGCCACCTACTTTGTAATTATTACAAATAGTATTAATTAGACTATTTATGTAAAGACATGAAAGTGGAGGTGTTATGATGATCATCAGTAACTTCATCTTAACATTGAGTGAATTACGAATTCCTATTTATAATAAGATTTTTCCTTTTGTTACATAGGTGAATGTGAATGATTGTCCATTTAACATGCCTACAATTTTGGAGACTTTATCAAACAAAGAGCTGAGAACATAATCTCACGAGATGTAACTCACTCTTTTGTACATGGAAAATATAGATGAGTTGTGTTCCCTTAAGCGTTGATTTGAGACTTGAATAATGAGACCTCACACCATCACACATGACCTAAGAGAGATGTAGTTAATTCTTTAGTTGTAAAACTGTATGAACACTTGTTCATTAGAGAATCAACGAGAGCTTTAAGAAAAAATGTAATTATAAGGGTAAAACGGATATTTAACCTAAGTGAAATTATGAACCTCTCATGAAGGAGCAATTTTTGTAGATTGGTTATATTTGTGGATATAAATATAATCTATGGCTGATAAGAGTGCCATATATATAAGGTTTTTAGTGGAATAACCATGAGATTATTCAACATTGATTAATTAGGGCAAAAATCAATTTATACTCCTAAACTTTGGAGTTGTATCAATTAAAACCCTATACTAATAATTGTATCAATTAAAATCCTGAACTTTCATAAGCGTATCAATTTACACAGTTTTTTTGAAGACATATCAATTTACATAGTTTTTTTGAAGACATATCAATTTACATCCTCTATTGCATTCAGTTTGAAAAATGTTAGTTCACAAGTGTGGAGATTTATAATTGTATCAATTAAATTCTTAAATTTTCATAAGTGAATCAATTTAGACCATCTATTTAAAAATCATCTATGTAGACTTCTTCAAATGTTGGATTAATGAAATGAACAATTTTTCATCTTTTCTTATTTCTCTATTTTTCTCTACGAATTTAAAAATAATTACATAATAATTTCTCAGACAAAATGAAATAGATGTAATTATTTTTTTATAATTGTAAGTGACTTGAATAGATGTTTGTTTCAATACTCTTCATTTTTTACACATTTTTCAATCATAGGTTTAGATATAGAATTTCAAAAAACATACTAAACAGGAAAAATTAAATAGAGTACAAAGTTCAGTTAATTTGTAGGTGCTAAAAAGAAACTCGAGATAAATTAGTCTTTTACAACATTACCCCTCATTTAATTTAGTTTCACTTTGAAATCAAGCCTAAAAAAATAGCTGCATTTTATTTAAATTATAAAGATTTTTTAAAAAAGAAAATTAACATATAATGTAAAAAATAGCCAAATAGAATAATTCAAATATAATGTAATAATAAATTACAAAAAGACAACCATAAAATTTTTAGACTCAAATTAGTCGATATCATCCGAATTGCACAAACATTTTATCATTTAACATGGAACAAATGTCTCTAGAACTATTTTCACTTGATTCCATTTCTAATCATCTCAAATTTAACTAATAACATTGTTCTTCTCCAAAAATCTTATCAACATAATAAAAGAAATTATTATGTAATTCTTTCTAAATTAGTAGAAAAAAATAGAGAAAGAAGAGAAGATAAAAAATTACTCATTTCGTTAATCCGACATTTGAAGAAGTCTGTGTAGAATTGATTCATAGACGATTTTCATATGGAGGGTCTAAAGTGTTTCATTTATATGAAAGTTTAGGGGTTTAATTAATACAAGTATAAGCCTTCACACGTGTGAACTAACATTTCTCATATGAAATGTAATAGATGGTATAAATTGATGATACACTTATGAAAGTTCAGGATTTTAATTGATACAATTATTAGTTCAGGATTTTAATTGATACAATTATTAGTTTATGATTTTAATTTATTCAATCCCACAGTTTAGGAGTACCAAATTAATTAACTAATTTAACATCATTAGAGCATATTAATTGCGGGCCCATAAGCCCCCTCACTAGCTCAAAACCTTACCATATGAATTTTATGATTTTTTTTTTTGGAGTTCAACAACATTTGGAGTAGGGGATTCGAACATCTGACTTCTTGGTCAATAATACATGTCAATTACTACTGAGCTAACTATGCTCACTTTGACACTTACTATATGAATTTATTAGGTTAGAAAATGATTTTGAATTATTCAAAATTAAATGGATTGGATCTATGGTTAAGTATTTATTTGAGAAATAAAATATTTAACTGAGAAATGAACATTTGATACATATTTATTTGAGAAATAAAACATTGGAGATATACTTGTTTGAATCTATTGAGAAATAAAAGATAAGATCCTATCTAAATTAAAAGAATCCAACATATAAGCCAAATCCATAAAAGAGTTTTCTATCCTTTTGGGGTGACCACCAATATTGTATAAATTAATTAAAGAGTGCTCTTTGGGGTTTCATTTTGGTGGCTGTAAATTTCATTTGGGAGTTTGGACGGTGAGCAGCAATTCAACAAAATCCAAGAATTTAAAATTGAAACTTTGAAAATTCTCCTCTCTCTCTCTGTCTCTTAGCCACGACAAGAACAAAAGAAATTTTCCCTTCCCTTTTCTTTGTCGTTAAAGAATATTTTTTAGAGAATTATTCCTCAAGAGTCCTTAAAATCTAATAGTAAATAATAATAATAATGATAATAATAATAATAATAAACTCTCATAAAATAATCAAAACTTTTATGAAAAATCTTGAAAATAAAATAAATAACTTTCAGATTAACAAAGTGTAGACATAAAAGAGCACAAAACTAATGAAAAATTTTGAGAACAAAAAAATAAAATTCATGCTCATGCAGAAGTAGAACTCATGACACAGTCAACAAATATCCTGATCACTCGCCTTGTACTTCGTCTTATCATTTACCTAAGAAAAATATAGGAAGGAATGAGTGTTAAAAATACTCAATAAGCAACCTTGTTAATAAGGTCAGAGATACATTCATACGTTAATATGACTCATGATGTTATAAACATGTAAGAGACCTACAAATTTCTTTACATAGTTGTAGCTTGACCAAAGTGGCTAATTAACCCATCCCAAAACTGTCAACTCCATGGTAGTGCATAAGCGGGCTACCCCACATATCATAGTTGGCACCAAGTTAGTCCAACTAAGCCTCACCTGACAAAGTTCCTTTTCATAAGATGTACATGATTTATAATTAAACATGGTTGCCAACTCCATAATGGTTGCCTGAGCAGGTTTTGTATGATACTCTACTCCAACAAATGATGGTTGGCATTCAGCTAGTGACGTTGAGACCCACCCATTTAAGTCCTCATGGATGCATATATCAACAACATAAGGGAAGGTAATTGATTGTAATATGTATTATAACATGGTAGTTGTGTTATTGTTCGATTATGAATGAAAATATTTGCTTGGATGTGTTGGGTAGTTACTTGATGATTGTTGGGTTCAAAGCATGCATACAGGATTAGTGCTAGAGCATGTTGGACGTGTGGTTCTTGTATTTAGATTGTTGATTGAAAGCATGAATTAGCATATACATGTTCGGGGAACTTGGCTTATTGGAAGGTTTTGCGTGTTTGTTATTGGTTGAGAGCATGAATTAGAAATCATGACACATATGATATCTATTCTCAAAAGGATTGTGTATGTGCATATTTGGTCCAATGGGTCAGGAACCTTGTGCTAATGACAAAGGACTTTTTGCTAATAACAAAGGAAAGTAAGGTGAATATTAGGACAACATGTACAAATAGTTGAGAGTCCATATGTAAATTTTGAGTATCAGACCTTAGGTACACATGGTCACAGGTCAATGTAATGAGTCTAAATAGAGGTAAGTATTGGAGCCTTAGGCACGAATAGTTAGGAGGTCAATGCATTGCAAAGTGGGCACAAATGGTCAAGAGCCAATGTAGTAGTTTGAAGCCTTGGGTACCAATGGTCAAGTACCATACATCAAGTTCTATAGATATTATATTTGTGGATTATATGAAGCTTTCTCTGAGTATTTTGTTTGTAAGCATGAGCTGATCGAGTTTAGGTAAGGATTATTGGTGAACTGACTTGTTAGTCCGTGCAATGAACTAGTGTTAGCATGGATAGTTTCACCTTTCTTGTTAAATTTTTTTGAAATAGATTGGTGTTTGTTAATGTTGGCCAACATTAATGTAACAATAGTTCTTGTTTTAATCTGGGAAGATTAATTAATGAGGATGAATCCATTTGAATAATACTAGTTGATATGATCTATGCCACCATCGCCTTCATTCAAAAGACAAACACAAGACCTGAGATGAAGAAGCTATAAGGGAGCATAATTTCAACAAATTTCAGCGAAGATCAATCATTACAAAGTATAGTATGTTTGGCTAAGGAGGATCAAAGTGAAGACAAGAAGACATGAGCAATTTCACGAGTCAAATTGGAAGCAAATTCGATAAACAACAAGATAGGATGATCATAGCCACTTGATACTTTTAGGCCTACTTAGGTTTTACATTGAGTCTTTCAGTTGAATGTTTTGTAAGGAACTTTAAATCTTGTAATTTAGATTTAGACTTTAGTTTGGGTCTCTTGTTGTAAGGGCTTAAGCTCAACATTCTTGGCATCAATGTTATTTTTAATATGCTTTTATTCGTTGTAAACTAGCTTAAATTAGAATTAACCTTCTTTTAGGTAGTTAAGTGAATAAGGTTTCTTTTGTTGACATATAAATAAGCCAACTTTTCTAGCTTTTGTAATAGATTGTTTTATGATGCATTTATGAATGAAAGAATTTGAGGGCTTCTAATTAATTTCTCCTTTTTGAACTCCAATGATTTGTGAGTCTCCCCTTTGCAAGTCATAGAATTGGTTGCAAGCCTAGAAACAAGCAAGTTGAGTTAATCACCAAACTTGTGAATTGTTTCAAGTCTTGAATAAAGAACTAGTTCTCCTTGCAACTTAAGTGATCAATCAAAGTAGCTCCTCCTTTGACCTTCCTTTAGATCATATTCAAGTGTACGAGTGGTCTTTGAGTTGGGTGTTTGCTTGGGAGTCATATAACCAAAGGTGTCCAAGGCTATCATTCAAGGGAGTTCGTATTATTACTAGTACACTAATCTTGTGAATCAAATTAGGTAAATGGGGATCATTAGGAATAATTATTACCCACCTAGTATGTCATAGAACCTGCATAAAATAGAATAATAGATTAATTCATATGGAAATTTGCAGTAATAACCTCTATAGGGATGATATTGGGGCAAGGTAGGAACGATGATGACTTATTTGGTCCTGTACTCGTAAAATTTCTCATTAAATTTTGCAAGAATCAGGTGGAGATTCCCCATGAGTGGGTTCCACGTGAAGAATTATTCCTCGTTTATTTTCTTTTTTTTTTTGAATTTTCAATTAAATGACTTTTTTTTAAGAAATTCCCAATGCAATGATTAATTCCCTACAAGGAATCGCTTTTTAAAGGATTTTTTTTTATTTTTTTTTACAAAGGTAGATGTAATATTGCAAAAAAGAGAAGACCTCATAGCCCAAGGAAACAAATATAATATATTTCTATTTTAGTTCAAACTAAAATGTATAAGTTTTAAATATCAAATTATTCGTACAAATAGGTTTCAAAATGTAAGCATATCACAATCAGTCAACAATATGTTTTTTTTTTTTTTTTTTTGAAATAGATAGTCAACAATATGTTAAGTGTAGGGTTTATTCTTTTTAAATATATATTAAAGAAAGATAAGGGATAGAGAACAAGGTGGGGATAGAGATAGGGATAGGGAAAATTTCTTGTTTAGACCATGGGGAAAATTCCTCCACAAATAAAAGTAACATCCATAATCATCTACAGTAACTTGGACTAAGACTAAGGTCAAGCTAGTAAAGTGTTAGCCATAACTTTCACAACTAATAGTTAGTAGTCCCATAATCAACGCCTATGTCACCTTAAAAGAAAACTTTTCATTCACTTTCGCATGCATCTTTATATTTAAGTCTAAAAGTAATATCTCTCTAAGAAGATAATCTTACTTATCATTATCACTTGCTACAAGCATAAAATATATACACTTGAACATAACATTGTTCTTGTTAACAATAGCACTAATAGATTCTGTGAAATAATCCATCTCTACTTTAAAGAAGGTAGTGTATTTAAAGGTTTTTGTTATGTGAAGGTGTTTTTGTGACGATCAAATTATTCTTGCATTGCCAAACAGCTCTACCTATTAGAATACAACACTGATACTTTCATAAAATGGGAGTAATTTGTTACATTTTTATTCTTAGATTTAGTTAATAGTCAAATTATTTGCCTTCCTTCGTCAATTTTGTGACTCTTAATTGTTTACTTGATTAATCAAGTATGAGAATTGGAAAGTCATCTATTCTTCCTTTATTTCTGTTGGTTTCTCCCTTAATTGGGCATGTTTTTCCCAAATTTGAAGTTGGGTTGATGCAATTTTAGGTTGTTGGGCTTTTGGGCCAACTTTTGTGAGCTAGAAAAATATTGAAGTCAAGCATTGCAATCTCAATTATGGAAACAGATTGGAGTAATGACAAGAATGACCATGGCCATATGACTTTTTTTTTAAAAAGGCCGAACAATTTTTTCGAATTTTTGAATGACACAATACCCATTAACAAAATTTGTATCCAACTATAATTATATCAAATCTAATATTTAAATCAAAACAAACTCATCCTCTACAAAATTCCTTAAATCAAGGACTAGTTGAGTATTTAAAAATAGAAAATACATAATAATTAAAACAAATCTCAAATTCAAATTAAAAGATAATTAAAAAAAAAAAGATTTCAAACCAAAAGAACCCAAATCTCGAAAATAAGAGATCATTGGACAATCAAAAATTAAAATTACAAGATATTTAAAAATCTATCTAATTAATAAATGAAAATGACAACAACGATTATTTGATCGATTTTTCTATTATTTGATTCATTTTCATACTTTAGAAAATTTATAATTTTTAAAAAGTATATTTCGCACCTAACAAGAACCTTTTAAGAAAATTTAAACTTGTAATTCATACAAATACCTAGTATTTGGGAGCAATTGAAATTTTTTTGCATTGGAAATCAAACAAGTAACTCATACAAATTTTAAGACCCCTAATGATTGGTATGTGAAAACTAAATTCTACAAACGTAGATTTGGATCCATAATTACAATAAAATATACAAAGCGTAAAGTTAAATAGCATTGGTCTGTATTTCAACCAAAAAACACAAAATACCATTTTTTCACTGCAGATTCGGCCTAAGGAGATCAACTCATTTATGGGGCTGCCTATTTCAACATCTTGACCACAAGAATCCATAATCAAAATCCTCCAAGTTTCAGCATCAAACTTCACCTGTCTCTTTTGCTTTTGCCTTTCAGAAGGTCAACAACTAATGCTCTATTTGATAATCATTTAGTTTTTGATTTTTGATTTTTAAAAATTAAGCCTATAAATACTTCTCACATCCATGATCTTCTTGTTTTGTTATCCATCTTTTACCTATGCTTTAAAAAATCAAGCCATGTTTTGAAAACTAAAAAAAGTAGTTTTCAAAAAGTAGTTTTTGTTTTTAGAATTTGACTAAGAATTCAAATGCTCCTTAAGGAGATGAAAACCATTGTACAAAAATTATGAAAAAACAACAAGCTTTAATTTTCAAAAACTAAAAACCAAAAACCAAATAGTTATCAAACGGGGTTTAAACAAACAAATTTTGTAAACAAGGACATTACCCATTCATCAACATCGCATTCAGAACCTCCATCAAAGTTTCTTGCATTACAAAAAATCCATCAATCATCATTGAATAAGTTGCTGCATTAGGATCACAACCTCCAACTTGCATTCCTTCCTTGCACAGGTAATTCACAAGAATATTGTAAGTCACAACGTCAGGCTTCAACCATCATCTCTTCTTCATCTCATTGAGTAAAGATTCAGCCTCGTGGATGCTCCCCATCTTTCCAAGTTGTGTCATCATTAAAACACCGTAATTCACAAGTCGGGGTTTACAACCGTGAAACTCCATGTATTTACATATGAAGCAGAAACCTTCCATTAACAATGCATAAGTAACAGGATTTGGATGATGCCCTTTTCGAGCCATGTTATCAAACAAATCCAATTCTGTGTCCATTTCACCCTTTCTACATAAAACCCCTAAAAAACTATTTTGTATGTCACTAAACTAGGTTGCACCCTCTTCTTGAGCATTTCGTTGAACAGGTTACATGCTTGTTCCCACTCACCCTTCTTGATCCAACCCTTGATCATTATATTATAGGACACTGAATTAGGAGAGAAGCCCATTGCATTAGCCTGCCGAATGATTTCACTTGCTTTAGAAAACTGTTCACAGTCAACTAGTGTATTAAGCAATACATTCAAGGACTGCAGGGTACGAAAGCAACAAGTCTAAGCAGAGGGAATTCGAATTCTTCAGAACAAACTTGTAGAATTTAAGTGGAATACCGGAAATTATGAACTTGAAAGGGAACTTCAATATATGCACTACAAAAATGTGACCTTTTACCGACGCGGGAACACGTCGGTAAAAGCTAAACTCGCGTCGGTAAAGCCTCTGCCGACGCTGTTTTTGGTGTCGGCAACAACATCAGGAAAACGGCGTCGGCATAACGTCTGCCGACGTCGCAAGTTTCCACGTCGGCATAAAACGGGATCTGCCGATGCACTAATGTTGCATGTCGGCAGATCCCTCATGCCGATTTTCTGCCAACGCGCCACCGTACGCTTTGGCATAAGGGGTCTATGTCGACGAATAATTTAAGCGCGTCGGCATAGTCTTGCGGATTGGTTCTACCGACGCCAGCTAAAACGGCGTCGGCAAAATAGGTTTCTGCCGACGCCGTATAGCTGGCGTCGGCAGAACCAATTCATATATATATATATATATGTGTGTGTGTGTGTGTGTGTGTGTGTGTGTGTGTTTTCCATTGAATCCTGTTTTTTTAATCCTGTTGTATAATATACATATATACAAAATAAGGCATATTCTAAATTACATTTGAAATATCATTTAAATTAAACAAATCAAAATATATTACTACAAATGTTTACATATAAAATGATACTAAATATTTTGTCATTCAAAGTTAGAGATAAAAAAAAAAAATTACATAAAACATTTAAGAAAAAAAAAAGTACTTGTAGATCCAGCTTGAAATTCCACCTGCATAACTCTTGCTCGACCCCGAAATACCTAAAAAGCAAATATAAACTTATTAAACTTTAATAATGTACTCTAACTTTAGCCAAATATATTAAACAAAATGAAACTTCAAAATGTTATCAAATGAGCACTCAGTGACCAAAAATCCTAACAAAAGCTAAAACAAGTGATCAGAACATCAAATTAAAAATGGTCCCTAAATGCCAACTCCCACCAAACATGTAAATATTAAATACAAAATGCACACAAGAACTAAAACAAGCAACTAATTAAACATATGAACTTAAACTCAATCTATGCTAACAAGTATATACCAACCAAACCCCCCTCCCTACACAAAGCACATCAACTTTACCAAAAACTTAAGACTACAACCTATACATGTTTAACAAGTATATCTCAAACTACATCTATGCTTAACACGTATATCTTAACAAATTAAACAAGCATCAAACCAAATACCCCTTACACAAGGCACATCAACTCTACCAAAAATTTAAGGCCACAACCTATATGCTTAACTTAACAGGTATATCTCAAACTTAACTAAAATTAACTAACCCAAAATGAACCAAAATTACAAACTCTCACACAATCAACTAATTAAACATATGAAAAACAAAACAAACAAGCATATCAAACCAAATCAAACACCCCCCTCCCCTCACATTGCAGGATAGCAAACAAGGCACACGAACTCCACCAACAACTAAACATCACAACATATGCTTAAATATGTATATCTCAAGCATGTTGCTACCATTACTGCAGGGTAGCAAACAAGGCACAAAATTTTGACTAAAATGAATTAGCCCAACCAAGTGCACAAGAACTAAAACATACTCCCACGAAGCAACCCATTAAACATATCAATAAACAAAATAAAAAAATATATAAAAACTAATCTAAACCCCACCCCTAATCACTGCAAGATAGCAAACAAAGTGCATAAACTCCATCAATAACTAAACACCACTACTTTGGTACCATCAATGCAGGATAGCAAACAAAACACAAACTCCACCAAGAATTAAACTTATTACAAGAGAATAGAGTTCATACCTATTTTGATGGTCCTCCTTGTGATTCCATGAACTTTTTAAACATTTCCTGCATTTCTGCTCGATGTTGTTCAAGTTGAGCATTGAGAATTGTCATCATCTCTGCTCTTGTTTCTTCCCTTATCGCCTCAATTCTTTCATCGATCTTTTCTTCAACCCTTGCCAACTTGTCATTTGCTTCTGCGAGCTGTGCCTTTAGGGCAGTTATCTCCATTACTGTTTCAACTTCTCGTTGTGAGGAGGACGAACTTGATGAAGAGCTACATGATCTCCTACTTGACTTAGGCGACTTTGGTCCCCAACCAAGGCCTTTAATGTGGCCTGGTCGTCTTCCTAACACCGTCTCGCATATTTCTGCTTCTGGGAGTTGTTCGGACACAGCTAGTTGAGTGGAGGCCTCTTGCAACTGTAGCATTTTATTCTGTAATGATAATTAAAATAAGTAAATGTGGCCCTTAAATCGAGATATGGAAATCACTTTTAGGGGAAAAAAACTTACATGTGCATCCTCGGTAGCCTGATTGACCCATTTTCCATGTTTTGCGTGCGTTAGCTCAAATAGGTCAATGGGTCCTATATCCCGACCTTCTTTCTCTTTCTGTAACTCAAGTCACAAGAAAATGTATTACTAATAAGATTTATAAACATATGAAAGAATACATGTTTTTTGTATTTTACCCTATTGCATCATGTTGTACGGAGATAAACGTCTTTGAACCACAACTATGGTTGACCGCTAGAGCTGACCGACTCTTTTGACTGCTCTTCGATTTTTCCTAACGAAATAAAAGGATTAGTTAAAAACTGAAAATAGCATAAAATGATATTGTTGAGAAACGTATAAGTAACATACCTGCCAACCAGGGTCTTCAAACCTAGTGCATAGGTGATGCCAGTCTTCGATGGCATTCTTCAACCGACTAGGTGGGTTTGCACGTGCCCTTTCATGAGTGCCTTGTTTCTTGTAATACCTATGCAACTCGGGCCTATACTCTTTAAATGTTGTTTGCATTTGTCGCTCGATAAATTTATTAACCTTTGGCTTGGACAAGTCAAACGAGAAATGATTCTACATATAAAGAAAATTATATTATAACTTATATTTTATATATAATAACCACAATGAACGAAAATATCAACTTACCAACAATGTTTCTTTAGCCAGGTCTATAACTGCTTTTGGTATGGCCTCAAATGTTGCACAGCAAATTGGAAAAGATTCCCTCACTGTGGTCTCTATAGCCAAGCTAAACTTTGTAGCATGTGGCCCGACCGGCTTCATCAACTCGGGGTTGATCTCTATTGAAATTCTTCCATGTGCGGTAACGTACCGGTCCAACTCAATCTTACGCGACTATTCACGTATGTTCCTGTTAGTAGAATTACCATCTAGAAAAAAAAAAGAATAATGGCATTGAGGTTGTACAAAAGATAATATAAAGCAGTGATGCATAGTTTATAAGATAACCTGAGGTCTCTCCCGTGGATGATCCTGCACCTTGAGGGTCGGTATAGAAGAATTCATCATCGGCCTCGTTCAATTGTTGTTCGGGAGTGGCCATCGTTTATCTACAAGAACAAAAGAGATATATAAAAAGATTGATACATAGTTATAAGAAAAGAAATAAAATGCACAATTACATTATTATTCGCTATCATCAGGATGTTCATCTGGACTCGAGCTAACGTCAGTAGATAATTATACATCCTCTTCTTCATCATTGATGAAACCATCGTCATCGTTTTGAATAATTTGTTGATCTACTATCGTGGGATCAACGTCATTTCTACATAGTTCGCTATCCTCAATGGATTCGTCAACTCTGATTCCACCAACTTCTATTAACTCAAGTTGGTCATTCTGAGCTTCTTCTACTTCTGGCACGTCCCATATACGTTTATTTTGGACTACTTGAACCACCTTCCAGTTATTACCATATTTCGGGTCGTTGATGTAAAAAACTTGTTGTGCTTGATTAGCAAAGATGAAAGGCTCATCAACATACCAATACCGAGATGTATTAATCAATCTGTATCCTAAATCCATATGTGATCTATTCTTTTTAGGCCCTGTGTCGAACCACGTACATTTAAACATAATAACACGTCTTCTATGGGCATCTTGAAAGTCCAAAACTTCGTCTAAAACACCATACAAGTTATTCTCATCACCTCCACCAACTTCACTTTCTCCAGACACCATGATTCCACTATTTTGTGTAGCCCGACGATTATCACGCTGTGTACTGTGAAAGCATACCCCATTAACAATGCACCCACTGTAGGAACGCACTCCGGAAGCCGGTCCCATCGCAAGTGAATACATATCATCAGACATATTTCCTTGCTCACGCAATGAGAGAACTTGTGAGTTCATTATAAGTTATGAATGGAAATAATGTCACCCATTAACAAAAAAAAACAAACAAAGTTTCTGTCAATTTTAAAACAAACTCTTACATGAGCTTTGAACCAATCAGGAAAAGCTTGTTGATGTCTTTTATATAAGTCTCTGGAGCTCTGTGCTTGAGAGCGAATTAGTCTCAAATGTTGCATATTGACCACAATAAGTAAAGGTTGTATCTCAGATTTTGATTTGAAATGTTGCACCTTGAAATTGAGCAATACAATGTCGAAAACATACCTGCGATAATATTGTATCTCAGCACCATTGTTCAACATATACCAATGTGCAATTCGTTTCTCATCTGGTGATAGGGTCCTCAAGATTGAGCCCCCTAATGGTCGTGCACTCTGTCTAAACAGTTCAAATTCACCACATATCTCATTCTCGGAAATTCTATCATCATTTCGTTCATCTCTATTGAACCTTGTTTCAACTCCAGTTAGGTATAATGAATAGAAATTCAATGACTCATTCATTATAAATGCCTCCGCTATAGAACCCTCGGGACGTGCTTTGTTTCGCACGTATTGTTTCAAAGTTCGCAAACTTCTCTCAATAGGGTACATCAAACTATAACTAACGGGACCCACCACTTTCGTTTCGTATGGTAAATGAACTGCAAGGTGTACCATTACATCAAAAAATGCCGGGGGGAATATTTTTTCCAACTTGCAAAGAATGATTATAATATCTGCTTGTAGTCGATCCAAATCACTAACACGTATCGTTTTTTCGCATATGTCACGGAAGAATGTACATAGCTCAACAATAGCAGTGGATACGTCTTTTCGTAAATATGCTCGAATACCAATAGGAAGAAGTCTTTGAAGCAAAATATGAGAGTCGTGGGTTTTCAACACCCATATTTTTCCATCATTCTCACTCACACATCGTGATATATTCGACACAAACCCATATGGAAATTTCACTGATTTTAAGAACTTACAGAAATCTATCCTTTCACTGGTAGTCAATGTGTATGTAGTGAAGGAGTTAATATTAAGAAAGCAGAAGAAATTTTGGATCTCGAGCACTCAAAGTACATCAATTTAACCAAACAAAAACATGCTCAAAATGGATAAAACCAGAAAGTATGAACACATACCTTTGAAGCTCAAATTCTCCAAATTCTTTGCAAATCTTGGATCACCAACACTACATGGACCACCACTAGAGTCTTCCCTACTATTCTCAGCCCTTGGGATGGATTGTGGGATCCTTTGTTAAGAGAATTTTTAGAGAGATGGAAGAGAGCTCAAGACAGTTTTTTAAAAAAAAACTATCAAAGAAATTCACTCAATCCTTTTGTGTTTCATTCCATTTATAGGCACTAATCAAACTTCATTATGCTTCCTATGGAAGACAACATTTGGCTTCCTATGGAAGACAACACTTGGTTGGATAGGATTAGTCAAGTTTCAATTATATCAAAATTAATTTAAAAAAAACTTGATTAATTAATTAAACCATTTAATTATTTAATTTAATATCAAATATTAATTAAATAATTAGACCAATCCCTCTCTTTTATGACCAATCGTTTGTACATGAATCCCTATTCACGTATTAAACCGAACAAATATTTAATCACATTTAAATATGTTCCTCTCTTTTCCTTGTGGTTTTAATTCATAATTAAATTATAGTACGTTAAGTATATCACATATAATTAGCGTTTACTCCCAAAACCGAATTTGAACAATTCAAATTCTTTTCTCTCAAATTATTCCAAGGCTTAGTCTGAGCTAGTAAGGGGACCTAATGGACCTACAGATCATGAGCTCCAACGATACGAGATTTAACCGGCCAAACTTTTTAGCCTAGCTAATCAACATTCGTTAACCACCGGGACACTCCACTAAAGCCCAGTGGCTGCACTCTCCTCACTATAGATATATTTCTGTCCACTCGATATAACCATGATTAGTAAGTCGATCCTTCACAGGTTGTTCGTAATTACAGCTGGGTCAAATAAACCGTTTTACCCCTGTAATTACTTCTTGTTCCTTAAGTCCCACTGATCCTCTAATGAACAATTGGTTTGTGGTCCAACCAACAAACCGAATCCCTCTCGGGCCAATGAGAGGGTGGGCCCATTGTTCAAGACCCGGAGTCAGCACTTAAGGGAACAACCTCTCTACTAATCCTTAAAGCAGGTAGGAGTGAATTCCATCTCGCATGTCTATGTTCCCAACTATCTATCTTAGTCTTATCCCCAAAATGGGAGGCTTATTGAGTCAGCGATCTCGGGCCACTCTCACCCATGCAAATCTAAGGATAATCCCGAATAAACAGGAGTTCATAGCACGCTCAGAATTACGATCGAGTTACCTAGGTCATCGTATGAATATAGTCAGTTAAAACAGTAAATGGAGTTATAAAGTCTAAGTGACTATTTCGCGGTCCGGTCTTATGCAAACTCATTGCATAGGACGCCCCCACTCGCATGTCTCCACATGAACGATTCAGGATCACATCGTTAGTACTATACAAAGTGGGCCGCGTCCATAGTGTCCCCAGAATAAGGTACCCAGCCTTATCCTTATACTATAGACCATTTTGGCTATTACTCGAACTTAATCCACTTTTATGTCATACATAAAGTTCAAGTATACATACTATAGCCAAGGGTTCTTTGTTCATTGGATTTGGGTTATAGAATACACAATTCACTTTATTCAATAACACATTTACTGAATAAACCTCAATAACATCTTTATAGTAAAATAGAATATACATTCAGTTTACAAAACCAGGAGTTTTAGGACACAAAACCCAACATGTAGCATGTGGCTTCACAACTCTGGTCCCCACCTCTTGCAAGTGTAAGTCTTTTCGTATCTTTAAATCTTTTAGATCCAACCGAGCATTTATCGTGTCCTTCGATTTTCCTTCTATATTTAACAATGTCCCAATCAAGTTGTCACAAATGTTTTTTTCAATATGCATTACATCGAGTTTGTGCCTTATCAAAAGTTTTGACCAGTAGGGAAGTTGGAAAAAAATACTCTTTTTTGTCCAATTTAAACTTCGTTTCCTTTTCTTATCTTTTTTTGAATGATGCTTACTAAGCGCGGGAAAGTTTAACATATTTAATTCTTGTAAGATCTCTTCTCCATCCATTGTCACTGGAGGAGATCTATGTGTCCACCTTTCCGTCATGCTGCTTACTCCTCCGCCAACTATGATTCTCCGGAAGATAACGTCGATGTCCCATATAAGAAAATTTTCCTCTTATCCTAAACGATGATGTATCTTCTTTACAAATGGGACATGCTTGGTAACCCTTCGTACTCCATCCAGATAAGTCTCCGTATGCAGGAAAATCATTAATAGTCCACAAAAAACTTGCGTGTAGTTGAAAGTACTCCCCACTTATACAGTCATAAGTCCGCACACCATTATTCCATAACTCTTTTAGCTGTTCTATCAATGGTTGCAAATAAACATCAATTTCTTTTCCAGGAGATTTTGGCCCGGGTATAAGTAAAGACATGAAGAAGTTTGTCTCTTTCATGCATTTCCAAGGTGGCAAATTGTAAGGAACTAGTACCACAGGCCACATACTATACGACGTACTCATATTCCCAAACGGATTAAACCCATCTAAAGCTAAACTCAAACGAACATTTCGTGGGTCTGAAGCAAAGTGAGGAAACTCGCTATCAAAATGCTTCCATCCTTTAGCATCAGCGGGATGTCGTAACACATCTTCTGTTTCAACACGCTTCTCTTTATGCCAACGCATTTCAGCAGCAACATGTTTCGATGCAAACCACCGCTTCAACCTCGGTATCAGTGGAAAATGGCGTAAAACCTTATGTGGAATCTTCTTACCCTTTCCATCGTTAACTTTATATCGAGCCTCACCACATATTGGACACTGTTGGCAATCGGCAAATTTTTTCCAATATAATATGCAATCATACTTGCAAGCATGGATGGAGTCATAACCTAACCCTAAGTCACGCAACTTTCTCTTAGGATCATAAAATGAACAAAGTATGATTGTGTTGGTTGGAAGTGCTTCTTTTAACAATTCTAGTAACATATCAAACGACTTGTTACTCCAACCGTTAAGAACCTTAATATGCATCAACCTCACCAAAAAGTGTAATGAAGAAAGTTGTGTACAACCAGGGTACAATTCATTATGTGCTTCGACCATTAAATCCTCAAATATGTTTGAAGTATCCCTCTCATGGCCATTAGTAGGCATCTCATTCTCAAGGTCTTCTTCATCTACATCCACCTCATCTATATCCATATCAGCAATAGGGACTTGTAGATCATATAAAAGATTCAACATCTCATTTTCTTCATTCACCATAATACACTCTGTAGTACTTGATTGACTTGTGTGGCCCTCAAATCCTCTAGATAAGTCGACTGGTTTTCCATGATATACCCAACAACTATAAGAGGGAGACATCCCATTTATGAATAAATGTCGTTCCACCCCATCCAATGACTGCCACATCGCATTCATACACTTCTTGCATGGACATCTTGTTTTTCCCGAACCATTAACATGACACTTTGCCATTTCTAAGAATTGGGCCACTCCTTCCTTGTACTCAGTTGAAAACTTATCTCTAAGTTTAACCCACTCTTTATTCATTCTTAATTGTATACCAATCAAACCAACTCCTGATTCGTGAATAGCTAAAACCTATATAAGTAGACAATAATTGAAGACCTTCGTGCATCATATTTTTGTTGGTCAAATCCCAACAAATGTTTAATTTGGATATAGCTAGTTTTCACTTTCCCAAAATTACAAGTTTAGTTCTTAAACTTTCAAGGTTATGTTTAATAGGGCCTTAATTTTCAACATTGTGTCTAATACCTATTAATTAAGTTTAATTTGGATATAGCTAGTTTTCATTTCTCCAAAATTACAAGTTTAGTTCTTAAACTTTCAAGGTTATGTTTAATAGGGCCTTAATTTTCAACATTGTGTCTAATACCTATTAATTAAGTTTAATTTGGATATAACTAGTTCTAACTTCCCAAAATTACAAGTTTAGTTCTTAAACTTTCAAGGTTATGTTTAATAGGGCCTTAACTTTCAATTATTGTGTTTAATTAACCATTAATTAAGTTTAATTTGGATATAGCTAGTTTTCATTTCGCCAAAATTACAAGTTTAGTTCTTAAACTTTCAAGGTTATGTTTAATAGGACCTTAATTTTCAACATTATGTCTAATACGTATTAATTAAGTTTAATTTGGATATAACTAGTTCTAACTTCCCAAAATTACAAGTTTAGTTCTTAAACTTTCAAGGTTATGTTTAATAGGTCTTTAACTCTCAACTTTGTGTTTAATTAACTATTAAATAAGTTTGATTTGGATAGTTTTCACTTTTACAAAATTACAAGTTTCGTTCTTAAACTTTGAAGGTTATATTTAATAGGTCATTAACAATTCAATAACCTCAAAACTATGCTCCAAGTAAATCTCAATTTAAAGTTAACATCTTCGTGTTAAGATATTAAAATTTCCCACTCTTCTAAAAACTCATAGAAATAACAAATCTACTTTACATTTTGTTGACAAATTCCAAAATGCCAAAGTAGTAAACCTGCTTTCAAGAAAAGAGAAACAACTTATCAATAACCATTAAATTCCAAGTTTAGTTCTAAAATTAAACTGGTTACAAGGTTATGTTTAATAGTTTTAACTTTGTGTCTAATAACTATTATATAAGTTTTTGGAATTTAAGAGTTTTAAGAGTTTCTAATAGACCTTCCTTAAAAGAAATTAAATGGCAAAATGAAAGAAATGATCCAATGGGCCTTCAAAAAAGAAAGTGGTTAGAGGAAGCCTAATTTCAATTATATGTTTAAACTAACCTCTCAAGCATACCATCAAGGTTATGTTTAATAAACTAATTCAAATAGTGAATGTTCTTGTTACAAAAATTTTAGAGCTCTTGACTTGAATTAGGAAAATCACTATTATTGAATCTCTCTCACATCTTGATGCATACTAATTTTGCACCAAACAATTCTTTATTTTGCACAACTTTATTTCATACAAAGCAACAAAGTTTAAGCCACTTTAGCTCCATAAAAGACAAACCCCAAATTACTCCCAATTTTTTACCTTTTTAGCACACCTAACATAAATAGTGAATAAAGAAGGAAAATCCACAAATAAACTTGAAAACTTTTCCTTGAAATTCTTAAGGAACTTACCAAATATATGTAATCTTTACCCAAATCAACTCCAAATTCAAATAGTTGAAATTGAAACTCTTCAAATTGAACTTCTCTCTTCAAATCCTTAGCTCTCTCAAATTCCTCACATTTTCCCCTTTCTCCGGTTCAGAAAGCTAGAACTTAATGTTCTATATATATATATATATATATATATATTTATTTAACCTTACACCAACACAACTTCAGCACCTTCAATAAGAGCCTTCAGCCACTTAACACTTAAATTTCGGTTGTATATTTCATTTTCTGTTTTTTTTAACAAATGCTAAAATGAATATTTCGTCCTTACACATTATAAGAACATTAATAAATGAATATGAATTTCGTTCTTAAAATATAATTATCTAAAATAAAAAAAAAAAAAAATCTAAACCACGCATAAATTACTCACCGGCGGCGGCGGGAAATGGAGCGGCGGCGGTAGGCTAGAAACAGAGGTGACGGCGGCGGTGACTGACGGCAGGAAGAGGAGGCGGCGATGCAAGAGGAGACGGCGGTTTGGCGAAATCTACGAACAAACCCACGAGGACTGAGATCGGCGACGAACCCACAGTGAGCCGACGGCGACCGGAGAGATGGCGATGACAGAGGACTGCTTGGAGGCGAGGGTCGGCGGATCGAAGAAGAAAAGAAAAGAAGATGGCAAATCGAGAGAAAAGAGAAGGAAAAAGGCGGACTGAAGGGTTTTCTGCGCGCTGGGAACGCTTTAAAGGGATCTATGCAGACGCACACATTAACCGCATCGGCAAAGACCCCCTATCCCGACGCAGTCATCACGGCGTCGGGAGAAGTCAGGTCTATGCCGACGTTGTTATTGTGTGCGTCGGCATATCCTCCCTCTCCCGACGCCGTCATCACGGCGTCGGGAGAAGTCAGGTATATGCCGACGCCATATGAATATGGCATCGGCATAGACCCCTTTAAGGGTTCTTCCGACGCGGTGAATACGGCGTCGAGAGAGGGGGTCTAGGGCGACGTGTTTATCTATGTCGGGAGTTTACGCGTCGGTATATCCTAATTTTGTTGTAGTGATGACTAGGCGTGTGTGAATTAATCTGCAGGGTCAAAATTGGAAAAGTGATGGAAGGGGGGACACGCTTAGGTCACGTGTGGCCATTTTTCAATGATTTATTTTTTTAGTTGTTTTTAAGAATTAGGGTTCAAATTTAGCTATACGGTATAATTTTCCAAACATTTTCTTTACGCAAAAATGGTGTCTTACCTCAGCTTTGGAGTCAGCAATTGTTAAAAGAATGGCAGGTAGTTAGCAACTATGTGAGAGGAGAATGCCAAATCATCCCTTAAGGGAAAGGACAAAAAAAGTCCATCGAGAGAGCATTTTGAAGGAGTCGAAAAAAGAAAAAGAAGGCACAAAAACGGAATGGAGAAGGAAATGCTCCATCCTTCTACACTCTTTCTTCCTCGTTTTCTTTCTTCATTTTCTTTCTTTAAGTTTTACATTCTAGCTTGTTTATTTTGTATTGTCCTTAGTTATTTTAAGCTTTGAACTAGATTAGCATACTTTTGTAGCTATTTTAGTATAAATCTTGAATTAAGCTTAAGATGTTTGTTGTTTCTAATTTTTTTTTTGGATTATTTTCTATTTTGAAGCTATGGGCTAAACTTTTTAGGGTTGGAATTTAAGGATTGAAGCGTCTATTTGAACTCTTTTGATTCAATGCACTTTTATGAGGTTTATACATTCATTTGTAGTATTTGTTGCAAGTTCTTATTTGAGATTGATCACCTTAGGTAAGGCACAAGCTAGTTCTTAATACTGAAAGGGTTAGGAATCAGTTGATTAACACAAATGGAGCAAAGTAATTTCTCCTTAAGAGGTAGGAATTGTTAGTGTGTAGACATATATTCTAAGCATGTGATTTGGGGGGAATTTGGGTCTTATTAGTATTCCTTAGCGTTAGGTTTTCATAGACATATGTTTAACTTAATGTTCAAGACAAGAAAAACAAATTTGATAGGTTTTGGTGTTGGTTTCATGTGATTTTTTCCTTATGTATAACATTGTGGCGTTCAATGCTATAGCATTGCTACTGCAACTGGGCAAAAAAGACACAGATTCCTTGAGTTCATGCTCTTTGTTTTATTGTTTTATTGCGTGTTTTATCCTCTTAAGTCATTATTTCATATTAGTGTTTGCCTAGTTAATTCTCTCTTTAGTTATTAGTCTCTTTTGTGCTAGTTATTTTAGATTTTCGGGTTTAATTGCACTCTTTAGATTATTTTTGAATTAGCGAGTTCATGCTTAATTTCAACAAAGCAGCCAACAAACATTCAATACTATAATAATGAGTGCATAAACTGTATATATTTATATATATTCGCTTTCTAGCTACAACAATTGCATGTGCACATGGTAGTTGCTCTAGTTGAAACTCCTTACAACTACACTTTCGAGTATTAAGGTTAACAATATCCTCTTTATCTACATCCTCCACACATGAATTTGATAACAATTAATTGGATTAACCTTCATTGTTAAAGATTGATCTTGACTTTTATGTACAATACCTTTTAAAAAGTCTCCTTTCATATTTTCTTTGTTTGTCATCCCATACTCCACCAAATCAAAATTAGGTATACTTCAAATTTTAAATTTTCTCCAAATTCAAATTTTATTTCAAATTCAAGTAAATATTCAAATAGAACTCAAATTTTATTCGAAGTCAGAATCATGGTAGAATTCAAATTTTCTCTCAAATAAAAATTTGGGTAAGTTTCAAATTCAAATTTTACTCTAAATTCAAGATAAGATTCGAGTAGAACCAAATTTTATTCAAAGTCAAATGGTTGGTAGAATATAAGAGCCTGTTTGGTAGGCAATCTAAAAACAGAATTTTGAAAACAAAAAATTCAATGAAAACAAAGTTGTATTTCATGTTTTCAGATATGTGTTTGGTAGCAGATTTAGAAATTGGATTCCAATTTAAACAATTGTTCAAAATGTATTCTATAATGTATTTATAGACCATGAAACTAGTTGTAGTAGCAAAACTAAATATTAGGTTAAATATAAATCATTATTAATTAATTTATGAACATTTTTTTGTTATAAATTGTAACCCCCAGGCCCAGGATTTGGACTAGGATTTAAAATTCGGATTCAACATCTGATGGCCCCGACATTTTCCTACATCCCTTATGACCTAGCCACGCTACCTACTTGTCTTGAACTGTTTGCAAGAGTAAAGATTGTCCCCACAAACCAACACGAGTCCTTTCAATATGCTTTGTCCTCACTCACATACTTCATAGAAAAATTTCTAAGAGGTCACTCAACATAGGATTGCTACAAGCCAAGCATGCTTAACTTTGAAGTTCCTATGATTGAGCCACCAAAAAAGACAGAGCACCTTGTTGGTATAGGTAGTAACTATGAATTCTTTTAAGCGTTTCTTAGCCATGTCTTGCATAGTCTTAGGATCCCTCTCATTTGGATGTGGTCTCGGTTCATTCATGTATCCCTCATAAACTAGGGTATTACATGCCCACCAACTTCTGCCTTGGTTCGTCCCCGAACCACATCTTATTGGGAGAGGTTCCGCTATACTATTGGTAACAACCTGGGCCCAGGATTTGAAATCCAGATTCGACACCTGATGGCCCGTCATTTCCCTACATCCCCTTCGACTTGGCCACGCTACAGCTGGTATCAGAGCGAAGTTGTTCTTGTAGACTGACCTAGGAAAACTAGGTTGTTAAGATATTTTAAGGTTAAGTGTTCTTCTCGTTCTCCTCTCCATCACCGGGTATGTTGACTTATGTTGCTTGTTATTGAGTTACCTGGATTGTTTGTTGTTTGAATATCTTATGACTTGACTGCTTACTATGATTTTTGTGCTTTGACCCGTCTGTTGACTGAAGCTTACGTGTTAGTAGGCATAGGATGCTCCCACAGTAAGCTAGATAGTTTATGCTTACATTGTGTGTGATGTTTGCTAGTAGGCATAAGATGCTATTGTAGCTGACTAAGTAGTTTTTAATCGTGTGTTTGTGGTGTATTTTGTGCCTTTACCTAGACAATGCCCCCACGACGAGGTTGACCAAGGACTCGAGTGGGTAGGCTTAAGGACGAAGCAAGCATCACAAAAGGAGTCAATCCACCTGCTCCAGAGGAAGTAAACCCGTCTGTTCCTCCTTCAGTCCCGCCCGTACACCTCATGGTGGAGGCCCTCCAAACTATTTTCGACAACATGACCCAGAGGAACGATAGGCAGCCATGCAACCAAAACTAGGCTTGCGACTCGCAGGATAAAGCCCAATTCATCAAAGACTTTAAGAGATATGGGCATCCTACCTTCGACGAACGGTTAGAGGATGCCATAATTGTGAAATGATGGATCGCCAAGCTAGAAGCAATGTTCGATTACCTCAACTATGGCAATCACCAAAAGGTTCGAGGGGCATTCTTCATGCTTCTTGACGAGGCATGGGTTTGGTGGAAGTCCATCAAGGCTTTCGAGGATCATGTGAATGAGCCTGTCACCTGAACGAGGTTCAAGGATTTTCTTTTTGAATACTATTTTCCCGACACCTTGAAGAACGACAAGGAAACCGAGTTCCTCCACCTGGCATAAGGAGACATGTCGGTAGTCCAGTACGAAAGAAAGTTCACAGAGCTCTCACGCTTCGCGCCGAAGTTGGTTAATACCTCAGAGCGGAAGATAAAGAGATTTATAAGAGGCTTATGTGAAGAAATCAGAGGTTCGTAGCTCTAAAGGAACCCAATACTTTCGCAGCAACAATTATGGGCGCGCTAATAATGGACAAGCATGTAACTAAGATGGTGCAACCTCGTTGGGAGGTTGGTTCAACCTCAGGAGTTAAGAGGAAGCCTCCTCCTTCCTCAACAAGTTAGCCCCCCAAAGCTTTCAGTCAGTAGCCTCGAAAGCTAATTCCTGATCTTCCTTTGTGCAGGTCGTGCTGCAAGCACCACATCGGACAATGCTGGACATGCGAAAAAATGTGTTTCAAGTGCTACAATGAGAGACACTACGTGAGAGAATGCCTAGCCAACGAGGCGCTTAATGCCTAAAAGCCTGCTCCTAAGGCTCCTCCAGCCACAACACAGAAGGGCAAGCAGAGGGCTGTGTTTTTGCGCTCACCAGAGAGGATACTAAAGAGACCGAGGTAGTTGTTACAGGTATGCTGATTTCTTTTATTTGTTGTCTTCTGCCCACCTTATGTCTTGTAATTCTTGATTTCAAGAACTATTTTGGTTTTTAGTGTTCCTGCTTTTGTGTTATTTAACTCGAGGTCGAGTCACTCCTTTATTTCATCGACTTTTGTTATACAAGCAAGCCTTGAGCTAGTGTCGTTGGGTTTTCTTTTGTCGGTGACTACACCATCTGGCTCAGTGTTACTTGCTCAGCAAGTAGTGAAGTTAGGAGAAGTCAGCATTGCAAGCCAGACTTTTGAAGCCAGGCTAATTAAGTTGGACATGCAAGATTTCGATGTAATCTTGGGAATGGATTGGTTGGCTACCAACCAAGCCATGATTGACTGTGCCAAGAAGGAGGTTCACCTCAAGCTACCATCTAGCAAGGGTTTCAAGTTCAAGGGTGTGGAGAATGGAAGCCCGAAGGTAGTATCTGCCCTAAAAGTCAAAAGCCACTTACAGCACGGTGCGTGGGCATATTTGGCAAGTGTGATGGATACCAGTAAGGAATCTCTAGGCATTGACTCAGTGCCCGTGGTGAAAGAGTTTGCAGGTGTTTTTCAAGAGGATCTCCCTGGGTTTCCTCCAGTGCGTGAAGTTGATTTTTGCATAGATCTTTTATTTGGGATGGTCGGTGCTACACACAAGTGCACGTAATCGAAGTAATAAGAAATTGGAAGTACTCTAAAGTATCGTACCTAAGGGAACGAGTTTTAATAAAATGTATTAAAATGACACAAATTATTGACAAAATGCAACTTAAAGTAACCGTTGGTATAAAAATGTTTGTGAGATATTTTGGCTAAAAGAAAAATTGTTTGAAAAACAATGGAAATGAGGAAGGGATTCAAGATGTTAATGCCCCTTTAGAAAGAAAATGCAACAAGAAGGAAATTGCAATCATAGCTAACTTAAGAAACTAAGTAAACTAAATTCAACTCCTATTCGACCTTCTATGAAGTATTTTGGGAGACTAAATGATTAAACCTATATTTCTATGGCTAATCTAACTTATATATGTCCACACACAACTCTAGTGGTTTTGGAGTCTTGCCCTATGTCTAGAGTCAATGTTTCAGAACTTATGTCTAAGCCTTTTCCTCCATTACTTTTGTGACATCCGCTTCCCTTAACCCTATCGGTATTATGTTATAGCTTGACAAGCAACACTAGATGGCCAACTAGGGTTTACCCAACATTGAACTCACCAAAAGCAAACAATAGTTCAAGTGTTAGCTAGATTGTTTTTACTATCGAGCCTTACATCTTTCCTCTAGGGCATTCACAAACTTGAATCCCTAAGGAAATTTAAAAACTAACAAAAAAAAACCAATGTGTTAAAATTGTTAAAACTCATTGATACACAGGAATGCAGATGAAAAACAACTATCAATTCAAATTTGATTTAAATACCCAATTGTCAAAAGGATTAAGCTGTATTCAATATCCAAAAGAAATTCCAATAATTAAACAACTTTAAGAAGAATTTTCATGGGGGAAGAAAGAACAAAACAATGGCTAAATTTCATAATTAAACTTGTGGGAAGAGAATTACAGCAACTTGGAGAAATTGGAAGAACAAACTACACTAAACCCATTACTCTAGGATCAATTGAACACGAAATCGTTCTTAACCATTGCCAACTTTCATTGTGATGGAATTGAGGTAGAGTTTTGGGACTGGAATATAGAAGAAGGCACAACAAAACAACAACTAAAAATGAAAATAAAAACCGCAGACGGTAATAAAACCCAAAAACAGAAATGAAATTCTTCTTAAAAAATCGAGCTCTTTTTTCACGGTTTTCTTCTCCAAAATATATAAAGACTTCATGCTAGGGTTTCCTTCTTGGTTGATGGACAATTACAGCTCGAAATCTAGCTAAATTCGTGGGCATTTTCCTTCCCGAAATTCCTTGATTTGCACTTTTTCCTTAATCTCCAGATCTACCAAAATTACAATTGCCATGCAATTGCATTGTTGTTGCATTTCGCAAAAACCTGCATCAAAACATTAAGTAAGTATGAATTTTTTTCTTCTTTTGTTCTCTTTTCTCAACTTACTTAATTTAAAGGTCTTCCAACAATAATGTCATTAAATTCAATCATTTTCCTAACTTTCATCTAATAATATGAATAAAATTCACAAGTATAACTAAGTTTAAAGGCCAAATAATCCTCATGAATGGGAGTTATCATGGGACAACCCCACTATCTTAAGCGTCGTACCGAATGGCACCAACTGAGTTGAAAGAACTCAAGGTATAGGTGGAAGAACTCTTGGATAAGGGATTTATCTGCCCAAGTATGTCCCCATCTGCTCCGATGTTGTTCATGAAGAAAAAGGATGGGTCATTGAGGCTGTGCATTGACTACCGAGAGTTGAATAAGGTAACAATGAAGAATAAGTACCCCCTCCCTCGTATTGACGACCTGTTTGACCAGCTTCAAAGAGCAAAGGTGTTCTCGAAGATAGATTTTCGCTCAAGTTATCATTAGTTAAGAATTAAGGAGGCCGATATCCCAAAGACTGCCTTCAGGACTAGGTACGGACATTACGAGTTTACTGTGATGTCTTTTGGACTTACCAATGCTCCTGCGGCTTTTATGGGCCTCATGAATCGAGTCTTCAAGAGCTTTCTAGACTCGTCCGTGATAGTGTTCATAGATGACATACCGGTTTATTCTAAGACTAAGGAGCAGCATGAGGGGCACCTTGAACAAGTCTTAACAACTTTGAGGAACAATGAGTTGTATGCAAAATTCTCGAAGTGTGAGTTTTGGTTGGATAAAGTTGCATTTCTCAGGCATATGGTTACAAAGGACGACATTGCGGTGGACCTTGTTAAGTTAAAGGCAGTTCATGATAGGCCTAGACCTACTACAGTGACTGAGATTCGAAGTTTTCTTGGCTTGGAAGAATACTACAGAAAGTTTGTGCAGGATTTCTCTAGCTTGGTAGCACCCCTGACTCAGTTGACTCGCAAGAATGCCACTTCCACTTGGAGTGAGGATTGCGAGAAGAGTTTTCTAGAATTAAAGGACGACTGACTACTGCCCCAGTGTTAACCATTCCAAACAGAACTGGAGGATTAGTGGTGTACAACGATGCTTCTAAGAAAAGGTTAGGCTACGTGCTTATGCAACAGGGAAAGTTGTCGATTATGTTTCGCGTCAACTAAATGTGCATGAGCTTAACTATCCCACTCATGAACTGGAGCTTACAGCTGTGTTCGCCTTGAAGATTTGGAGGCACTATTTTTATGGAGAAAGGATCCGAATCTTCACCGATCACCAGAGTCTGAAGTACTTCTTCACGCAGAAAGAACTCAACCTAAGGCAAAGGAGATGGTTGAAGTTGGTGAAGGATTACGATTGTGAGATTAACTATCATCCCGTTAAAGCTAATGTGGTGGCAGATGCTCTTAGCAGGAGAGCAGTAAGTGTGGCATCATTGGTGGCTTCTCAAAGTTCACCGTTAAAAGAGTTAGACCTTTTAGAGGTTGAATTGGTAGTGGAAGATTTCTTAGCAGTGTTGGCTCAGCTTTCGATGGTGCCGAGTCTGAGACAGCGGATTATAGATACTGAGCAAGAGGACCTAGGTTTGGTCTCGCACATAAGCGAGGTTGGACAGGGAAATTTACACTCTCCAATGATTTTGCCTTATTATACCACGGTAGATTGTGTGTGCCTAGGAACTACCTTTTGAGGCGAGAGCTGTTGGAGGAAGCACATAACACACCATTTTTAGTGCATCCTGGCAGCACCAAGATGTACAAGGACCTCAAAAAGCACTATCAATGGCATAATATGAAGAGAGAGATTGCTCAGTTTGTCAATAAGTGTTTGATGTGTCAACAAGTGAAGGCTACGAGGCAGAGGCTTGCTGGTTTATTGCAACCCTTAAGTTTCCCTGTTTGGAAGTGGGAAAAAGTTGTTATGGATTTCATTACCGGTCTACCAAGGACATTGAAGGGTTTCACTATAATCTGGGTGGTGGTGGACCACTTGATAAAATCTGTTCATTTCATTCCAGGCAAGGCCACTTATCCAGTGGAGAAGTGGGCAGAACTATACTTAAAGGAAATTATAAGACTTCATGGAGTTTTGGTGTCGATTGTGTCTAACAGGGACTCTCGTTTTACCTCTATGTTTTGGAAGAGCTTACAAAGGCACTTGGCACTTAGATTTCAGTACTGCATTTCATCCTTAGACCGATGGCCAGACTGAGCGGCTAAATCAGGTTCTTGAAGATATGCTTTGGGCATGCATGTTAGACTTTGGAGGTAGTTGGGATGCATATTTGCACTTGATAGAATTCTCCTACAACAATAGTTATCAAATGACCATCATAATGGCTCCTTATAAGGCCCTGCATGGTAATAAGTGCAGATCACCAGTTCATTGGGATGAGGTTGGTGAAAGGGTCTTGTTAGGTCCTGAGTTGGTACAGATGACTAATGATGTTGTTCATAAAATAAGGGTAAGAATGCAAACTGCTCAGAGTAGATAAAAAAGTTATGCTGACACCAGGCGCTGAGAGTTAGAGTTTAGTTTTGGCGACCATGTTTTTCTTTGAGTGGCGGTAATGAAAGGGGTTTTGCGTTTTGGTAGGAAAGGAAAGCCTCTGGTTTATCGGACCCTATGAGGTCTTAGAGCTCATTGGTCCAGTTGCTTATAGATTAGCATTCCCACCAACCTTGTCAGTAGTGCACAATGTGTTCCACATGTCGTTATTGAGGAAGTATGTTAGCAACCCTTCACATGTGTTAAGTTCAGAGCTTTTACATTTGAACGAGGATTTGTCGTTTAAAGAAAAGCCTGTAATGATCTTGGTCAAAGAGAGGAAAGTTCTGAGGAACAGACATATCGCCTTGGTAAAAGTGTTATGGAGCAACCAAAAGACTGAAGAAGCAACATGGGAAAGAAAATACGAGATTAGAGCCAAGTACTCTGAGTTGTTCGAATAACAGACCTTCAAGGACGAAAGTTATTAAGGTGGGGAGATTGTGATGCCCCACGGTTTCAGGTACAGAAATTTTGAACTTTTGAACTTATTTTCAATGTGCTGGCTTGTTTATTTTGCTTGGAGTAAGTAATTTTGGGTAGATAGTTTAGTTTTCAAATTAAAAACCCAAAAGATTTTCTTTGAAGATTTGCCAAAAAAGTTGGGTTTTTGTTTTGGAAACCATAAACCCTCATCCATTCTATTTATAGGAGCTTATTTGGGTTTTGGAGAATTAAAAAGATAGAAAGAATTAAAACAAAAAGAGCAAGAGCCCTAAGTTCCCATCTTTCTCCTCTCTCCCTCTCACGTTTTGTGTAGCCACCAAACCCATCTCCAAACTATTATTCTTCTCCTCTTTTGACCACCTTACCTCCGGCGACGTCTCTCTCCCTCCATTCATGGCCAGATCTGAGAGTTTCTCCTCCTCCTCCGGTGAGCACCTCACGCGAACAGAAGCTTCACCCTGCTGTCAAAATTCCACGGCCAAACGCACTCCACGTAATTGCTGCCCCTCGAGGTTGTCGTCGATTGCATCTTGGACGTGAGACCCACACGTTTTCTCTCCTTTCGTCAAGGTTTAACACATATCCATGCTCAATCGACCTTAATTTTGGATTACCCATGTTCTAAACATCTTTGTTTTACGATTTTAGGCTTCTTGGGACATTGACCAACTGCATTTGAAGAAGTTTGGTGCTGAGTTCGCACCTTCTAGTAAGATCCACTTAGTTTCGGACTTGGGAATCGCTTCCATTCGTGTTTCTCAACTCGAATTAGTCTAGACTTGAATACCCATTGGCTATGAGGTTTGATTCTACGACTTTACACTCTGTCAATTGTTGTCCAGCATGTCTTTGGGGTTGTTTAGGTGCTGATTAGTAAGCATTAGAGCGTTTTTGGTAATTTCAAATTCTTTTTAGAGTCTGTAAATTTAGTCCTAATTAGTGGATGCCTTTAGGTTTCCATTTAAAATCAATTCCAACACCTTTGAACTCAAACCAGCAAGGTGTAGAGCCTATTTAAGTAAGTTTTATTACATTTTAGGCCTTTCGCAAATCAATCTAAGTATTGTAGCTTTGGTTCTAACGTGTAGGAACTTTTAATTTGCAGTTTTGGATTGATTTGAACACTCTCAAACACGATTGAGCAAGGCATTGGGCTTGTTTTTGTAAGATTAGCACCCCTTAAACTCATTCGGACTGAATTAGAGTATCTTAGATTAATTTCTAATACTTGAATATTTTGTAATTGCAAGTTTTGAATACTTTCGATCGTGACCCATAACCCGAATAGCTTTGTTTTGGTTTACCCATAAGCCATCGATGTCGGTTTAGCAAAAAAGGAACTGATTAAAACATCGACCAACGAGGTTTCGAGCTATTTTGGTAATTTCAGCACGTTTCATTTCCTTTTGAATCATGTTTAAGGTGCTGTAAATTCGTTTCTAACCCTTGGATAACGTTGGTTATAGTTTGGATTGGTTCTAAAGAGTTCACTTTAGCGTTTTAAGGCCATATCTAAGAATCCTTGGAATATTTTTAGGAGTGCAAGGTAAGTAGGTCCTACCTTTTGAGTATGTTTGAACGTGTGATGTATGCTCTATGTTCTATTGTTTGATTTATACATGATATATCTATTCTATACATTTATGTCTTTTGATGAACATGCTTGGTTGTTGGCTTGTGAAAATTGTGTGAAGTTAGCATGATGATTTATTGAGTTTGAAACATACGTATAAGCATGTTTTTTTTAGCATGAGACATGGTCTAGTAGCATGTGTTTAAGGAACATGCATTCTGCTAGAATTATGTTGAGGATGTGAGAGCGTTGCATGGTGCGGAATTATGTGTTAGGATGGGCAGAACATGACGCGTAAATCATGTGTCAGGCTGAGTGTGCGTGCATGGAGTGTAATTCATGTGTTGAGAGTGCAGAGCATTACGCACAAATCATGTGGTAGGTAGTGAGTGCATAGCATGGCACAGAATTCATGTGCGAGTGTGCAGAGCATGGCGCGAAAATCATATTTTAGGAGGATTGTGCATTGCATGATGCGGGAATTCATGTATTACTTGCATGGCATAGTGCATAAATTTATATGTTAAAGGAGTCGTTTGCTCATTTTACTTGTGCATGTATGTGAAGCATGATCCTTGAGTTATTTCTTGAGAAAGCATGTTTATGTGCGTGTGAATAGCATGTTGTTTGCTGTTTGATGCTTGGTAGCTCACCAAGTGTGAGCTACTTACTGAGTACTTTCGTACTGACTTCCCCCTCTAACCAATAGATTTTGTAGGTGATAAGGAGCTCTACTAGACTGGTGATGCAAAGGAGGACACGTGATGGGAGAACACCATTAGTATTATGTACTTTCTTAGTAGGGGTTTTCTTTGAATAACATAGATAGGGTTTAGTTATTTTGAATAGGTGCTTGATATAGGCCTTCTTATTCTTTATTGTTTCTTCCATTTATTTTCTAAAGCGCAGATAAGTTCTTTTGGTAGAAGTTAAGTTATGGAATAAAAGCTTTGAGTTTAGAAACTTGTTTTTGCTCCTGCTAATTTATTTTAATTAAGTATGTCTTGTGTTGATGTGACTCTGCTTATTCTGGGAGTTTGGGAGCGTTATGTTACTGCCAAGAGGCATGGAGTTTGTTGTTGTGTTGTTATTGGTTATAAAAGTGTGATTCTTTGCCTAACAGGTGCTAGAAAAATTTTGGTTAGTGTTAGCTCTTAGAATAAGAGCTATGATTGAGCTTTTAATGTGTTTATTCTTTGATATCTTATGCATTTTTACTATTTTAGCTTTTAGAAACCCCATGATTTGGTGCTTTCATGTTTTAATTGTCACAAAGTAATTGTGAAGTACCTTTAGGCCATTGAAGTGCATTTCCTTGCTGAATTATATTATTTTGACCTTACAGGAGCTTTTGGTAGGTTAAAATGGCTAAGTGTGGAAAGCTAAGCTTTGGAGTACTGGAGCTATATAAATGTTGAAGGAATAAATTTGCTGTAGCATTTTCTGATAGCAGAGTACAGATTAGGCATGTGTGAGATATTTCATTAATTGAGCTGAAAACTAATGAGAAGCTGCCAGACCTCATTGCCCTGTCTATTCAGCCCTTATTTCAATAAGGAAGGGGTATAAAAGCTTGTTTTTCCATTTAGGGTAGGGAGAGAACTTGGGAGAGGCAATTTTGGGGAGAAATTCGAGAAAGGAGAAGAAGACCCACATTGGGAGGTGTTCCTCTTCTGGAAGGGAGCTGGAACCATCATAGAATAGCTATTGGATCCTTCCCCATCTGTTATTTCTTCCCTTTTCTTTTCTATTGTATTGTTTTACATCGTAACTAGGGTTTTTAATTATGTTGGGAGTTGTAATCACTGTTTTATTGCTTTCTGATCGGTGTACACGCAAGCGCACGCGATCGAAGTAATGTAAAATGGTATCTGAGTACCAAGTATCGAATCCCACAGGGAACGGTGTAACAAAAATTATTGTAAAGCAAAGTGTAAGGAAAATTACAACTAGAAAACTAAAAATGCAAAAATAATGTTGGGATGGTGTGTTGGAAAAAGAAAAATTGCATAATCTAATTGCAGAATCTAAAAATGACAATAATTGAAATAAAAAAAATTGCAGAATTGAACTGCAGAATCTAATTGTAGAATTGAGAAATGGCAATATTGGATAGTAACTAAAATTTCAAAAGGAATTTAGATAAAGATGGAGCTCAAGAATGTCATTGCCCTAAGTTGTAATTGCAAGCCAAAATTACAATTCTAACCTACTCCACACTCAATTGTAAACCAAAATTGCATCTCCTATTCACCCAAAATTTAGGGTTTTAGGAGGCTAAGTGAGAGACTTATATGTCTATAGTTCCTCTATCTTAGATTATTTGGTTCAACAATTTTATGGGTTTTGGAGTCCTTAATCCCTATGTCTAGGGTAAGGAATGACTTATGTCTAAGCTCTTTTTCTCCATCACTTGTGTGAAATCCGCTTATCACTAACCCCGTCGGTATTAGATCTAAGCTTAAGTTGCTACCCTAGTTGATCAATCTAGGATCTCAACGGAAATTTATTCAACACAAGCAAACAATTGAGATGTTGGCTTGGTTTTCATTGAAATTTAGGCTACAATTACTTCTTAGGGAATTCACATTCTTGAACCCCCTAAGAAGTTTTAGCTCATATTAAAATTAAAGACATTATAACTAAATTTTGAGAAAAAGTTCATATTAGAAGTTGTGTAAATGAAATAATTAAGGCAAATAATGTAATGCTAGTTTTGCATAAATTACAAGGAAGTAAAGCGATTTTCAATTGAACAAAAACTCAAAGCCGTTAGGCATTCCAGTAAAGGCTAATCTTGACTAAAAACAGAGGACATAACCAACTGAAAATGGAAATTCGTGCAACAAAATTGGCTAACCATTCACTCCATTCCAATCAACTCAACCTTCACCCAAGTTAGGAGATGGTTAGTCTTAACAACCCAAGTGAACTTGAATCGGATTGGGCAACTGGAAAAGTACAGAAATTGAACCATCTTGCATCAAAATATCAAGGTGAAATCGAGGAAGAATTCTAACAGAACTTGCGATGAATGTTGGATAAATCCACCAAATTAATTCAAAATTAAATTCGACTGAGATCAAGAGGATAACCCCCATAAATATTCGTCATATAAGAAAGAAAATTCTAAAACACAAAAAGTTGACCCTCGGTGAACAGAGAACGAAGAAGGTGCAGAAAAACAGAGTATGTTTTTTTGAAAAATTACCCACCAACTGGAATGATAATTAAACTTAAGCTTGCTTCCAATTAATTCAAATGAAGAACAAAGATTGTATTTCAAGCAATTCTCTTCAGTACTAATAGAAAATTGACAACCAATAATCAGAACCTTCGTTCCTTGGCTAAAACAGAAACTTGACAAAGAAATTCTGGAAAAATAGAGCTTCGAAAAGGTGAGGAATCCACGAAGATTGACGTCCGAAATCCTCTCTGAAAATCTGATTTTTTTCTTCGAGCTTCTTCCCCCCTCTTTTGTAGATCTTCCTAGGTTTGAAATTTGCCAAAAATCGCGCTTCAATCCCTCAATTAATGCGGAAATTGATTTTTCCATATATGGGTTTCTTCGTTTGCATGGCTTTTTAGTTTCCATACTTCCTCTGCTCAGAATTGCAAAATCAGATTTTGCAATTTGATTTTGCAATTTCCATAATTCCTGCAAAAAGATCAATTAACTTAGAATTCTATTCTAAATGCTATCACATTCATTTCTTCCTTAAATTCAAGCAATCTTCCACTATTTTTAATTAATCTTAGGACAAACAAGGATATTTTAAGCACTTGGAAGTTAAATAAGTCTTAATTCTAAGGCTTATCACTTTCTTTTATGCTTAGTATGAACTAATCACCCTTGGGGTGAGAATTATGGGATATTATGTTGATTCAAGTCTAATGAAGGAGTAATTTCTTGCAATTTCTTCACTCTTATGCTTTGTGTTTTACTGTTTAGCTGAGATTTGTTTGGCCACCTCATCTTAGAATTTTTTATTCCAACTTGGAAAAGGGAAGAGTAAACTGATTTCAAAGCATAACACTAGTTATGATTAAGATCTTGCTCCAAGGTGATTGAGAAGATTAGGGATAGTCACTCACCTAGTGTTTACAGCTAGGAGCTGATTTAGGGTGTTTAATGGGAATTAATCATCTATTTGCGAGGAAATCTGGGAAGATTCTGTGAGTTTAGCTGTTTTGGGTGTTGAAGCAAGTTTAGAGCTCCAGCATTAAGTTTGATGAAGCATAATTTCACCCCTAATTCAATCCCCTTTTTATTGCTTTGGTTTAAAACTTGTGTTACTGCCTTTATTGTCTCTTTAGCTATTGAAGCATACTTTTAAGCATTTTGTTTACTTTATGTCATTTAAGTTTAGTTACACAAATTTATGTTGGTTACCTATCACCTCACTAAACCCAACCCAAGCATTGTAAATTTCATTTAACTAATCCCTGAGGAGAACGAAATAAAAATACTTATCACTTGCTGCATTAGGCTGTGTATACTTGCACATTTAGGGTGTTTCCATTCTAAAATTGCATACACTCTTTTAGGCAACAAGTTTTTGGCGTCGTTGCCGGGGATTAGTGAGATTTTTACATTGTTTGAGTTGTTTTTAGTGATTTTGAGCTGAAAGAAAGGTCTAACTAAAGTGTTTTCTTTGTTTTTTAGGTGCTGTAATTGTGTATGAATGATTTTCCAGGGTTAGAATTTTTTTTTGGATCCTGAACCTGAGAGAACATTTCATAGAAGAAGAAGGGTTCAAAGGTAAAGAATGGAAGATTTACGTGAAGGTCACTTAGAACCTAACAATCCTCAAAATAACCCCGAAAACCATCAGCAAGATCCTGGAAGATTTAGACCACCTTTAGTTGAACCTCAGGCTATGGTTCCTGCTAATGTTATTGTTTTAGCAGATGACAGAGAGAGAGTCATTAGAACATATGCCAATCCCTTGGTTGATGAGTTAAATCCAGGGATAATTGGACCTAAAATCCAAGCCCCTACTTTTGAGCTTAAAACAGTCATGTTTCAAATGCTCCAAACCATAGGACAGTTCCATGGATTACCATCTGAGGACCCTCATTTGCATTTGAAATCCTTCCTAGGGGTTAGTGATTCTTTTATAATGCCAGGAGTGTCTAAGGATGCTCTAAGGTTGAGTTTGTTTGCTTACTTCCTTAGAGATGCAGCCAAGACATGGTTGAATGCACTTCATCCAGGGGCAGTAGATTCTTGGAACACTCTTGTTGAAAAATTTCTCATTAAATACTTCCCACCTACTAGGAATGCTAGATTTAGAAATGAGATTGTGGCTTTCCAACAGTTTGATGATGAGACCTTGAGTGAGGCATGGGAGAGATTCAAGGAATTTCTTAGGAAATGCCCTCACCATGGACTCCCTCATTGTATTCAAATGGAGACATTCTACCATGGGTTAAACACAACCACTAAGCAAGTTCTGGATGCTTCAGCTGAGGCTCTTTTATCAAAGACCTACAATGAAGCCCATGAAATCCTTGAAAGGATATCATCAAACAACTGTCAGTGGGCTGATTCAAGGAGTAACCCAGGTAAGAAAAACAAAGGAGTTTTGGAGTTGGATGCCTTAACTGCTATAAATGCCCAAATCTCATCCATGGCCAACATGCTGAAAAATTTGACTGTGGGAAATGTGGTTCAGAATGCTCCTACTGTACAAAATGCAGCTGTTGTAAACCAAGTAAATACAGACTCTTGTGTTTACTGTGGTGAGGGCCATACTTTTTAATTTTGCCCCAGCAATCCTGCTTCAGTCTGCTACATTGAAAACCAAAACCAGCAGAGGAATAATCCCTACTTTAATACCTATAACCCAGGATGGAGGAATCACCCAAACTTTGCTTGGGGAGGTCAAGGAAGTAATTCTCAAGCCCCTCAAGTGCAGCAAAAGGTGAATTACCCACCAGGTTTTGGGCATCAAGGCTACCAAGCCTATGGAAATCACCCACCTATGCCCCAACAGCAGCAAAAAGTAATGCCCCCTCAGCATATTCCTAGTACATCTCTTGAGAGCTTGACAAAGGAATATATGGCAAAAAATGATGCTGTTATTCAAAGTCAGCAAGCCTCATTGAGAAGTCTAGAATTGCAAATTGGTCAACTAGCTAATGAGTTATGGGTAAGGCCTCAAGGTAAGTTACCCACTGATACTGAAAATCCAAAAAGAGAGGGGAATGAGCAAGTGCAAGCCATAGAGTTGAGAAGTGGGAAGCCATTAGTTGAGGAAGTAGAAGTTCACAAGAGAAAACAAAAAGTGAAAGACGTTGTTGTCCAAGTTGAGGAAGAAAAGAAAGAAGAGCAGTTTGAGCCTAAATGGAGAGAGAATGAGGAAGTTGAGATTACACCTAGAGCTGAACCTTCAAGAGAAAATCAGTGTGTAGCTACTCCCATTCCTAAGTTTAAACCACCTCCTCCACCATTTCCTCAAAGGTTGAGAAAAAGAAAAGAAGAATCTCACTTTGAGAAGTTTATGGATATCTTGAAGGAAATTCAAATAAACATACCAATGGTGGATGCTTTGAGGCAAATGCCTAATTATATGAAATTCCTAAAAGATGTCTTAACAGGAAGAGAAAGATTTGAGGAATTTAAGGTAGTGTAGTGCTATTTTGAGAAAGAAGATCCCAAATAAGGAGAAAGACCCTGGATCCTTCACCATACCTATTTCTATTGGAGGAAAGGAATTAGGAAGAGCTTTGTGTGACTTAGGAGCTAGTATTAACCATATGCCCTTGTCCATTTACAAGAGATTAGGCATAGGTGAAGCTAAGCCCACAACTGTCACTCTCCAATTAGCAGATAGATCCATAACCCACCCTGAAGGAAAAATAGAGGACATTCTAGTTCAGGTGGACAAGTTCATTTTCCCTACTGATTTCATAATTTTAGATTATGAAGCAGACAAAGAAGTGCCAATAATCCTAGGGAGACCTTTCCTAAAAATAGGGAGAACTATGGTGGATGTTTATGAAGGAACCATTACTTTGAAAATGAAATCAGAGATGAATTCCCTGATGAGCAACTTTTTACAGTAGCTCAAGTTCAGGAAGTTGAAATTCCTTGGTATGCAGACTTTGCGAACTATGCAGCCAGTGGTATTCTACCTTTGGATTTGGCAGGGCAGCAAATGAAAAAATGTATTCATGACTCAAAAGCTTATTTTGGGATGATCCATACCTTTATAAGCAATGTGCTGATGGAATTTTGAGAATGTGTGTTGCTGAAAGTGAAATTCATTCTATCTTGGAACATTGCCATGCTTCACCTTATGTAGGTCATTTTGGTGGCCAAAAAACAGCAGCCAAAGTGTTCCAATCTGGATATTATTGGCCTTCAATCTTTAAAGATGCTCACATGTTTAGTAAGGCTTGTGATAGGTGTCAAAGGAAAGGAAATATTGGGAAAAGAGATGAGATGCCCCTCACATACATTCTAGAAGTGGAGTTGTTTGATGTTTAGGGGATAGACTTCATGGGCCAATTTCCTCCTTCAAAAGGGAACCTATATATTTTAGTGGCTGTGGATTATGTCTTAAAATGGGTTGAGGCAATGGCTTGTCCAGTGAACGATGCCAAGACAGTCATAAGGTTCTTGCACAAGCATATTTTCACTAGGTTTGGAACTCCTAGAGTTCTAATAAGTGATGAAGGGTCTCATTTTGTGAATAAGGCAATGAGTTCCCTCTTGGCTAAGTATAATGTCAAACATAAAGTCTCCACTCCATACCACCCACAAGCTAATGGGCAAGCAGAGATTTCTAATAGAGAGATTAAGGGAATCCTTGAAAAAGTAGTGAATTCTAAGAGAAGGGATTGGTCATTTAGGTTGGAGGATTCCTTGTGGGCATATAGGACAACATTTAAGACTCCTTTAGGTATGTCTCCCTATCGAATTGTTTATGGAAAAGCTTGTCATTTGCCCCTTGAGCTTGAGCATAAGGCCTTTTGGGCATTAAAAGAGCTAAATCTGGATTATTCAGCAGCAAGAACCCTCTGAATGCTACAGCTTAATGAAATGGATGAGTTTAGACAGTTTTCCTATGAAAATGCCAAAATGTATAAAGAGAAAACCAAGGCTTGGCATGATAGGAAAATAGTGCCTAAACAGTTTGAAAGAGGGCAAAGGGTTTTGTTGTATAACTCAAGGTTAAAATTATTCCCTGGAAAACTAAAATCCAAGTGGTCTGGCCCTTTTACTGTTATGGAAGTTTTTCCTCATGGTGCTTTAATAATTAGAGATGAAAAAGATGGAAGGGAATTTAAAGTCAATGGTCAAAGGTTGAAGCATTATTAGGGGGAAGAATTTCAGAGTATAGCCTCAAAGAGGCTGCTGGACAGTTGAGCTGAATTGAAAAAAAAAATAATAAGGGAGTTATGTTTAATTGTTGCATTTTAATCATTCCCACTTGATTTTTGTTTAGTTTCTCTCGTTTGCTTTACCTTTTGTTTGCTTAAGCTCTAATAATTTTTTTTATATATAGGTAAGTCTAGGAGTAGCAGAATTTCAGAGCACTAAATCAAAGAGCAGAATTTTTCAGTTAAAGATTGGACATTTTAAGAAAGAAAAGAAAGGACATGACATAAAGTTATATTGCACAGCTCGAGAATTGCATGCAAGATGGTTGCTGGAGCTTTTTAAGCAGTTGCAAGGGTCTGAAAAGAAAGAGCTGTACTGTTGTCAGTCTTCTTTTTTTTTTTAAAAAGAAAAAACAAGTTGTTAGAAGACAAAATAGAGGATTTGGGCTGATTTGAACTGTACCTACCATTAATGATGCTCTTTGCAAACCCTTGTCCTTAAATTGGAAGCCATCCAAGTTGCTTCTTCATCCTAAAATCGTAAAGTGCAGAGAGTGTTGAAGCCAAACCTTTGTGGAAAAAAAATGGCTCCTGCCAAAACACGAGGAAAAAAAACTAAGGAAATTATGGTTGCTGCAGCTTTAGAGGATCATGACCATGTAGAGGGTACTGAAGTTTCTTTGTCTTCCCACTCAAGGTCTAAGTCATTTAGAACCTCCAAATTTAAAGGCAAAAAGAAGGTGGTTGAGGAAGAACCAGCTGAAGAACATGAAGAACAAGCTGAAGAAAATGATGAGTTAAATCAAGTGCCACTTGATATCTCATCACCTAGCAGTAGGATCTCAAGGAGAAAAGGAAAAGAGCCATATCAAAGTCGAAAGAATCCTCAAAAGGAATGGTTTATCAATGAAAACGCACGTTTGAAATATGAAGAGTTGAAAGCAAGAGAGCTTTTTCTTGAGAGAGGCTTTGCTACACCTTTAGATCAACTACCTCTATTCATCAAAGCAAACATAATTAGCCACGGTTGGGAGTTATTTTGCCAACAGACTAAGCCAGCAATTGTGCCATTAGTGAGGGCGTTTTACTCCAACATTGATGAAAAATCACGATTCCAAGTACATGTTAGAGAAAAAATGGTGGATTGGTCTCCAACTGCCATCAACAATCTGTTCAACCTCCCAGACATTCCTCATGCCGTTTATAATGAAATGGAGGTGGAGCCATCTGCAACTTATTTAAATGCAGCTGTGAAGGTGATAGGAGTTAAAGGTGCACAATGGATGGTGTCTCACACTGGTTCAAGGTAATTTTAAGCTGCCTACTTAAATGATGAGGCAAATGTTTGGTTATCCTTTGTTAAGAATAAGTTAATCCCTACATCTCATGACACTACTGTATCTAGGGATAGAATTTTTCTCACTTTTTCTATCCTTAAAGTGTTAAGTATTGATGTTGGACGGATTATAGCAAGGGAGATTCAAAGTAGTGCTAAGAAAGCTGCAGGGAAGTTGTTTTTCCCAAATACTATCACAATGCTTTGCTTAAAGGCAGGAGTTCCTTTCCAACCATCTGAGGAGATGCTGAGTGATCAAGCAATGTTTGAAATAGCCACTATTGAGAGGTTAAGCAGAGGTGAAAAACAAAGGAAAAGGTGGTTTAGCTGTGGGAATAAACAGAATGCTGGAGCAACAAGATCAGTTGATGAAGAGATGGGAATATTCTAACAATCAGCAAAGAGCATATTGGAACTATGCTAAAAGCAAGGATATCTCTATCAAAAAGGCCATGCAAGCCAACTTTTCCAATCCCTATGTTGCCTTCCCTGATTATGTGTTGAATCCATGGAATCCATCACCAGATGGAGAGGAAGAAGAGGATGACCAAGAGCATGGGCATGGAGATGAAGATTGAAGAGAAAGGGAAGTTTGTGTTCTTTTGTGTCGTTGGCTGTGAAATAATTGTTGATGTTTGTTCTTGTTAACTTGCCATATCAATGCTTGTTTTCTGCTGTTTTAATTTAAGTTAAGTAGTTAGTGGTTAGGTTAGTTTGTTTGCTTTGTTTTTGGTTGGGCTGCTTTTGTAATCTGAATCATTTCTTATAGTTGTCTGAATACTGAATCTTGAAGATAGAAAAAGAAAATGAGGTTGTCAGTCGTTTGTTGCCACCTTATTTGGATGAAATCAATAGTTCTGTTTGGTGTGTTCTATATTTTTTTTCTTAATTGTTATGATGAGCTCAGCTATGCTTACAGCCCTTGCCATAATTCTTTAACTCTAAGCCAATGGTTGTAGCAAATTTGTGTGCCCTTAGCTTGCTAGCTGCCAATTCTTGAGAATTTGCTCCATTAAACTTGGATTAAGGAGTTTGGTTGTTCACTGTCTTTAGCTTCTGTTTTTTTTAAATAAGTTTGAAGGACATCTTACCTTGCTTCTTCACACATTGGGGACAATGAGCAATTTAAGTTTGGGGGTAAGGTATCCTTGAAAAAAAAATTGTATTAAGAGTTATCACTCCTAGGAGCATTCCTCTTCTCTTTAGGACTCATGCCTCCTCCTAGCAGGTAAAAAAAAAAAAGAAAAGAAAAAAAGAAAAGAAAAGAAAAAAGAATGATGTATGAGAGTTATTCCTCTGCCCAAGTTGCCTATTAAATCAGAGATGGACATGATACCCATGTTTATCTTTGAGTTGAACAGTAAAGGGGTATGAATATGTTTTGGCAGCCCAATTTAGTAACAGGACTCGTTGTTAGGCAACCTTCATCACAAATGTTGGTGCTTAAATCGAAGGTGCTGACTACAAAAAGGGTTCTCTCTAATATATTTTTTTTTAGTGAAATAAGTCTTTATCTCAAAAAGAAAAAAAAAAGAGATTTAGAGCCTAGTGTATTAGGTTTCTCGTTGCTTAGGTGAGTTGCATCACCAATGTGGCCATTCTAAGAACTAAAGAGAAATCTACACAAGGTTACGTGGCTATGAGAAACCTAGGGGAATGAATGCTTGCCTACTTTAGTACAAGGTTACCTTGTAGGATTCTTAGGAGTGGTAGCTCTTGAATAAGCTGGTTTTGAAGAAGCTAAATACAATAGACTTCGTTCTCCTTTTTATGAGTTTAAGGGGTGCATAGTGAATTCAAAGATGGGTTAGGTGGTAGTTAAACTGTGGGGTTGTGTTAGGAGTGAAGCTACCCTTGGTTTGAGAAGGAAGGATTATGGTGAGTTTTGTGGAAGCTGAATTTTGATGACAAACTTGAAAAAAAAAATGGACTACTATATCAGTAGCTATTTTTGTCATTTGAATGCATGACCAGTCTTTCTTGTGTAGTTGGTGGTTATTGTTTTAATGTGGGATTAGGTTGATTAAGCATTACTCAGGGACGAGTAATTATCTAAGTTTGGGGGTTTGTTAGCTCTTAGAATAAGAGCTATGATTGAGCTTTTAATGTGTTTATTCTTTGATATCTTATGCATTTTTACTATTTTAGCTTTTAGAAACCCCATGATTTGGTGCTTTCATGTATTAATTGTCACAAAGTAATTGTGAAGTACCTTTAGGCCATTGAAGTGCATTTCCTTGCTGAATTATATTATTTTGACCTTACAGGAGCTTTTGGTAGGTTAAAAATGGCTAAGTGTGGAAAGCTAAGCTTTGGAGTACTGGAGCTATATAAATGTTGAAGGATTAAATTTGTTGGAGCATTTTCTGATAGCAGAGTACAGATTAGGCATGTGTGAGATATTTCATTAATTGAGCTGGACACTTTTTGCCGGGTGAGCTGCTGAAAACCAATGAGAAGCTGCCAGACCTCATTGCCCTGTCTATTCAGCTCTTATTTCAATAAGGAAGGGGTATAAAAGCTTGTTTTTCCATTTAGGGTAGGGAGAGAACTTGGGAGAGACAATTTTGGGGAGAAATTCGAGAAAGGAGAAGAAGGCCCACATTGGGAGGTGTTCCTCTTCTGGAAGGGAGCTGGAACCATCAGAGAATAGCTATTGGATCCTTCCCCATATGTTATTTCTTCCATTTTCTTTTCTATTGTATTGTCTTACATCGTAACTAGGGTTTTTAATTATGTTGGGAGTTGTAATCACTGTTTTATTGCTTTCTTTTATGCTTAGTATGAACTAATCACCCTTGGGGTGAGAATTATGGGATATTATGTTGATTCCAATCTAATGAAGGAGTAATTTCTTGCAATTTCTTCACTCTTATGCTTTGTGTTGTACTGTTTAGATGAGATTTGTTTGGCCACCTCATCTTAGCATTGTTTATTCCAACTTGGAAAAAGGAAGAGTAAACTGATTTCAAAGCATAACACTAGTTCTGATTAAGAGCTTGCTCCAAGGTGATTGAGGAGATTAGGGATAGTCACTCACCTAGTGTTTACAGCTAGGTGCTTATTTAGGGTGTTTAATGGGAATTAATCATCTATTTGCGAGGAAATCTGGGAAGATTCCTTGAGTTTAGTTGTTTTGGGTGTTGAAGCAAGTTTAGAGCTCCAGCATTAAGTTTGATGAAGCATAATTTCACCCCCAATTCAATCCCCTTTTTACTGCTTTGGTTTAAAACTTGTGTTACTGCCTTTATTGTCTCTTTAGCTATTGAAGCATACTTTTAAGCATTTTGTTTACTTTATGTCATTTAAGTTTAGTTACACAAATTTATGTTGGTTACCATCACCTCACTAAACCCAACCCAAGCATTGTAAATTTCATTTAACTAATCCCTGAGGAGAACGAAATAAAAATACTTATCACTTGCTGCATTAGGCTATGTATACTTGCACATTTAGGGTGTTTCCATTCTAAAATTGCATACACTCTGTTAGGCAACAGTTAGCCTGTAGTTATGTTGTTATGTTGCCGAAATTTTCGGGGCATATTGGATGTGAGTTTAGTAACGTCCCTAAGTTAGGTTAAAATTTGAGGTCGTTACAGTTGGTATCAGAGTGGAACTTCTCCCAATAAGATGTGGTTCGAGGACAAACCAAAGCAGAAGCTGGTGGGCATGTAACACCCGAGTTTAGGAGGGGTACATAAATGAACCGAGACCACATTCGAAAGAGAATGATCCTAAGACTATGCAAAGCAAGCCAAAGAAAGGCTTAAAAGAATTGATAGTTACTACCTATACCAACAATGTGCACCTTCCTTTTCAGTGGCTCAATCATAGAAACTTCAAAGTTAAACGTGCTTGGCTTGGAACAATCTTATGTTAAGTGACCTCTTAGGAATTTTCCTAGGAAGTATGTGAATGAGGACAAAGCATGCTGAAAAGACTCGTGTTGGTTTGTGAGGACAATCTTCAACCTCGCATGCAGCTCAAGACAAGTAGGTAGCATGGCCAGGTCGCGGGGTATCACGGTCGCAGCTCTTCAACCGTGCGGCACCTGCTCTAACCCGACGAGCAAGTCAGCCTTTCGAAAAACGGAAGTCGAGGAATACTTCCGTATAGGGTCTAGCCTCCCCTCGAGTCTCGGGAGAAAATGTTTTAGAAAACCGGGAGAGAGAAAGTGTTTTGAAAGCTTTTGAGAAAACGTTTGTTCATATAAATGTTATAGGCAATAAGCGAGAGAAGGGTCAACAACAGCTTAGATTGCATATAACTCCGGGTAGGAAGGATGGACAACTAGTCATACCCCCCTATAGTACATTCTAGGATTTATGGCTATGACAGGCTTGCACATGAAAATGGCGAGGAGTCATACGCCCACTAAAATACAATGAAAGCTAACTATTAAGCAAAACTAAATACATAGCATGAAAGCATGACTAAAAGGGGTCGAGATGGGCATGCGGCCACGGGCAACACGCCCTGGACAAGCATGACCGTGACATTCTCCCCCACTTTAATGGTTGACGTCCTCGTCAACCGACTCTGCTCGAACTCAGCAGTCGTACGAGCTTCTTGACTTTAGATCTTCAAACGGTCCCAGCGGACCTCTACATCTTGGCTTCTCTTCCAGTCTGCCAAGAACTTCTTCATATTTTCACTTTGGTTGGCTTTTTGAGGTGCCCTCTCGGCCAATGCCTCAAAAGCATTCTTCAGTGTGATCTGCGGAATCGACGCTTCTGGCTTCCTCCTTGGGTTGTACCATTTCTGTTCGACCCATTCTCTTGTGCTCATCGATGCTTCTTTTGCATACTTCTGAGCGACTTCTGTCTTTGGCCTCCACTCTGTTGGAGGGTAACTAACTTGGTCATCGACGTGGCTCTTGACGTCACAACGTTTGCCTTGGCCCTTGTTCAGTTGGAGGGCGGATAATAATCTCACTCCATTTGGCTGTCTTAACTTCGCAGGGACCACGGTGGGGTTCGATCCTGTGATGACTAAACTTCCTGCCAGGGGCATCAGTATAACTTTGTGTTTGAGGAGAAACTCCATCCCCAACACAATATCAAAATCGTCCATCTTGACGACCACGAAATCTGCTTGCCCAGTCCAAGCATCTAGTTTCACCGTCGCTCTTCGCACGACACCCAAAATGGGTAGGGCTACGGAATTCACAGCTTTGATCTTTCCCACGTCTCTGACCCAATGTAGGTTCAACCGACGTGCTTCTGCTTCGGTCATGAAGTTGTGGGTAGCTCCTGAGTCGACCATGGTATTTCTTGTGGGTTTCCCATTAATCCATGCGTCAACATACATAAGACCACGTGGGGTGGTTTCTTTGCTTCCTTCTACCCAATGCGAGTGTCGCCCCCATTTTCTTCATAGGCTTCATCCTTTGCCCCTGAAGTACTTGCCAATGAGGCTTGGAAGGCATTGAAGGATGCTAGATTCTTGCATTCATACGCACGATGGGCCCCTTTACAAATGTAGCATAATGGAGGCTTTTGGTTGTAGTTATTTTGGTAATGTGGCCTTTGCCATGAACTTCCCCCATTCTGTTGGACCGGTCGTCGATCTCTCTCCTCATTTGTAATTTGGCCTCCTCCCCCACTCTTTGGAGAGTTAGGCCGAGAATTTCTATTCCTTCTACTTGGAGAAGTTTGGCTGTCTCACGCCTTGAGATTGCTCGCTGTATGTCTCGGTGGTGAGATCAAACAAACGTTCTGCGGCCCCATAAGCTTCTGACAAGCTTTGTACTCTTTGCTCGTATAATTTGGACTTAGCCCACGATTGTAATCCCTCAACAAAACAGAAGACTTTGTCCTTCTCCGACATGTCTCTGATGTCTAACATTAGCCCGGCAAACTGCTTGACATACTCGCGAATGGTTCCGGTGTGCCTCAACTCTCGTAGCTTTCGTCTCGCTAAAATCTCGACATTCTCAGGAAAGAATTGGGAACGTAGTTCCTGTTTCAACCCTTCCCATGTATTATGGCACATCGCCCTTCTTGAATGTCCATATACCGGGACCTCCACCATAATTTTGCATCATCTGTCAAGTGCATCGTCGCTAGGGTAACTTTTGACTCTTCCGACGTTGTACTTGTGGCTCTAAAGTATTGTTCTAGGTCGAATATAAAGTTCTCAAGGGCTTTTGCATCACGAGCCCCACAGAAGGGCTTAGGTTCGGGAACTTTCACTTTGTTTACTTGGACTACGCCCCCAGCTGGGGCTTGATTTCCCACCGCTCTCATGGTGAGATTCACACGGGCGCTCAAGTCTGCTACTTCTGCCCTCACGACATCGATGGTAGCCCTTACATCCTCAGATAGGTCAGACATCATCTGGACTATCGCTCTTTGCGCGCTGTCTAAGCTCTCGACGCGCTCTTCTAAATGGGCAACAGAGCCCGACGAGCTATCCCCACGCTCGAAGCCAACAGGTCTTGTGGCTTTGTCCTCCAGGGCCTCAACCCTCACCATCAATTCTCTGACGGGCATCCCGTCTAGGCGGCCAGCTACCGCGTCAATCGTGTCGACCTTCTTGGCAATCTCATCCAGGCGAGATTCCAGGAACCGCACATTATCAGGGACTTCTCTTAGCAAGAGCATTTGCTCTTCAAACGCGGACAGTCGGTCGACATGGGCCTTGACCAACTCTTCGGTCACAGACATGATCGCGACTTTTCAATTCGAGGAGCCAACTAGGCTCTGATACCACTTATCACGGTCGCAGCTCTTCAACCGTGCGGCACCTGCTCTAACCCGACGAGCAAGTCAGCCTTTCGAAAAACGGAAGTCGCGGAATACTTCTGTATAGGGTCTAGCCTCCCCTCGAGTCCCGGGAGAAAATGTTTTAGAAAACCGGGAGAAAGAAAGTATTTTGAAAGCTTTTGAGAAAACGTTTGTTCATATAAATGTTATAGGCAATAAGCGAGAGAAGGGTCAACAACAGCTTAGATTGCATATAACTCCGGGTAGGAAGGATGGACAACTAGTCATACCCCCCTATTGTACATTCTAGGATTTATGGCTATGACAGGCTTGCACATGAAAATGGCGAGGAGTCATACGCCCACTAAAATACAATGAAAGCTAACTATTAAGCAAAACTAAATACATAGCATGAAAGCATGACTAAAAGGGGTCGAGATGGGCATGCGGCCACGGGCAACACGCCCTGTACAAGCATGACCGTGACACGGGGGATGCAGGGGAATGTCGGGGCCATCATGTGTCAAATCCGAATTCCAAATCCTAGGCTTGGGGCGTTACATAAATTTTGTATAATTAATATTTTAAAATATCATATAATTTTAATATATTATATTATACATATTTTAATTTAACAAAAATAAATTGAGTTTATAACATGAAATAATATATTTATTAAATTTTTTACCATTTTTAATATAATTCTACATTTTGTAATTTCAATTTCAAAATCTGGATACAATGAAATCATAGAAAAATTGTTTTTAGAATTTTCACTATTTGGATCATAAAATCCGAAAACAGTTTTCGAAAACACATATGCCAAATGCATATTCACTGAACTCAAAATTCGAAAACACAAAACAGAATCCAGATTGTTTACCAATCAGGCCCTAAATTTTCCTCAAATTAAAATTTGGTTAAAATTCTAAATTAATTCCAAATCAAAATTTGAGTAAAATTCAAATTCTACTTCAAGATCGTATAAATTTTTTTGGACAAATTGTAAAAACTACCCTAAAGTAATGTAATTGTTGCAATTTTACTTCTAAATTTTAAATTGTAAAAATCAGACGCTGAACTTTCCTAATGAAAAAAATTAGCACCTTTTCGTTAGAATTGCTAACTTTTGTTACTTTACTGGTCTTAAAAAAAAAAAGAAAATAGAAACTTTGCTTCTCATCATGAGTGGCTGAAAACAAATAATGAAAAAAAAAAGTGAAAAAAAAAAGGTGTTGGAGAAGTTAAGAGGAAAGAAAACGGAAAGTCTGTGAAAGCCCCATGGTAAGATGAATTTCGACGACTCTCTAGTAGCCGAAGGCCATATGAACCGGCATACCTGCCAGCGACTCTGTGATCAATGTCGATACTCCTCCGTGCAACACTTTGAACTACTTCAAATCCAAAATTGATCACAAAAAAACAAAGAACAATCCACGAACTAGGTGAAATTAAAGTAATCGGAACAAAAATCAAAGGAACCTGGTAGCAGATCATAACTTTTCATTTTCTTTCCTCAAACTTCTCCCACACTCTTCATTTTTTCTTTTTTCTTTTTAGCCCACTCAGCATTAGAAGCAAGCCAACTATTCAAGTGATAGAAGTTTTTTTTTTTTTTTTTGTCCATTTTTTGAAGACAAGCAAAGTAATGGAACTTAGCACTTCCAACGAGAAGGTGTTAATTTTTGCCACTATGAAAGTTTCCGGGTTTGATTTTTACAATGCAAAATTTAGGAGTAAAATTGCAACAATTACCATACTTTTGGAGCAATTTTTGCAATTTATCCAAAAAAATTTAATAGGTTCTAAATTATGCTCTAAAAAAATTTGGTATAATTTGAATATTACTAAATTCAAATTAGAATTAAGGTAGAAAATAAATTCTACTGAATTTCCAATCAAAGTTTGCAACCAAATAAAAAAAAAATCAAAATTTTGAACAAAATTCATATTTTAATTAATTGGTATAAAAGGTGTGTCAAATAAAAAAAATCTAAAATTTGAACCAAATTCATATTTTGATCAAATTGATATATCAATCATCTTTTCCCAATCACAAATTGTCATGTCATTATATTATTTATAAATTAAATTTGAAGGCAAAATTTGAAAATTTTTAAATAATGCCACGTGTGACTTCATCATGATCATTTGATCAAGCAAACCTAGATCTTTGTTCAAATAGGTCCAACAAGTTTATTAAATGATAATTGGAAAATTGTAAATAATGTCTACAAATAAATACCTATAATGAAAAAAGGATAAAAATATTTCATATTTGAAATTATGACTACCGATTTTTCAGGGAAGAGTGTGAATAAAAAAGTGTGCCCAACCTACCCCTGGTGTATAGGATTATCTACGTTTAGCCCATCCCAGCCGTATGATTTCTTAAAAAAAAAAAAAAATCCCTCGAGCGATTTTGTGCTGATCGACTTTTTGGTTGGGAGAAAATAACCCAACAAATTATGCCCTGAATTTACTCATTCCCTCCATCAGTTTTCAAATTCTTGAATGTTACACATTTTGGCGATTTCCAAATTTAATAATCGAGTTTTAGAAAAATTAATCTTTAGAGCTCTACTTCTCTTTGATGCTAATATAAAATAATCATTGTCCTGCAATAATAACAAAATTTTTGGTCAAACATACGCAATATATACTTCTAGATGAGTGCAGTAGATGAACGCATACACAATAGAGGTTGGATGGATTCGTAGGGTATATTAGCATGGAGGGTACATATCACCCTATACACTTACATATATACACCTTCCCACTCATGTATCAGTAATAATTAAGTATACACACACACATACAGGAAACAGATAGGTTGATGTACCATTCGAATTAACATAATTATGAGTATTTACTCCAATTTTCAAGTCAAACATAGGAAGAGAGATATATACACGGTGATTCAAACATGATGGATTTCATCAGCACGAATGGTATATATGAACCCATAGACACAAACACGCATTAAATACAACAACATATATACAAACATCATCTTAAGCACTAGTGTATAGAAGATGTCTACATGGTATGTACAAACAATAATCCTATCAATCATTTGTATATGGATAAGGGGTATATAAGTGTATATACAAACTATGATAAGTGGAGTCCTATAAGCCCCGTTATTTTCACAAAGTGAAAGATATTTAAAAAAATCTCTAAAAAAGTGGAAGGAGTTTTAGAATCCAAAATTTGTATTTAAAAAAATGAAAAATGGGTCTTATAAGCTATATCATTTTCAATTTTTTCAACATTCAACAGAATCGTGTTGTGATCAGAAATAAAATAAGGAGCATACCGCAGGAAAGGTTGTTTGGTTCCAATTAGAGAAGAGTAGGAGAGTGTAATCAAGAGGAAACAACAATTTTGTGCACCTGTGGTTTGGTAATACTAGGAGAGCTAGGGAACCGAGAGGAGCAACGAGGAAGAAGACGATGGTGATGCTTCGTATATCGCTCACCGTCAACAGGATATGTAATGATTCAAGGGGACGAAGAAGAATACCTAAGGGGATCAACTTGCATGCCTTAATGAGAAGAAAGTATATCTTCGGAAAAATGAAGAGGGTTTTGTTGGACAACGTGCTCATTATTCTGGAAGGTGAACAATTACATCTACTTACCTATTACGTGTTAGGGGTGTGATTGATATAATTAATTTCATTTTCTCTCTTTTTTTTCAAGCTTAATGGGTTATTAAAAATATTTGTAATATTTTGTATGATACGAGGAGGTCAATTTGAAGTGTATATAAAATATATACTCTGAAGATGATGCATGTTCATGTAGTTTTTTCAAATTTTAGATGTAATTAAGTTTTTAGTGGGACTTTGGGAACCATGTTAATTTAAATCTATTAGTTTTTTTTTATGAATATTTAGCCATGTAGATTGCATATCCTCCTCCTTATAATGTGCCCTTTTTGTATAGGATTCAATTTAATTGTTTAAAAACTAGAATTCTGCTTAGTAAGGGCATTTACGTTCAGTCATAATTATAATAACGAACTATTAAAAATGAAAATTTGAGGTTTAGCCATTTTTAAAAAATCCAAATGTTTTAGTTATTCTTCAAGTTAGGCCCAAAACTAACAAAGCCCAAATTCAAATGGTTAGGCCCAAATACAATCAAGTCCTAGCCTTACATAAAGCCTGTGAAAAACTCTATAAATAGAGGATTCACCCTTCATTTTAAGGGGAAGAAGATTGGAAGAGGGAAAAAGCTCGAAGAAGACTCTGAATACTTGAAGACTGAAAAGACTGAAATCTTCCAGGTTGAAGGGTGAAGAAGCTCCAAGAAGACTCTGAAGACTTGAAGTCTAAAATAACTTAAATCTTCTAAGTTGGAATAGTGAAGAAGTTCCAAGAGACCCTGAAGACTTGAAGACTGAAATAACTTAAATCTTCTAGGTTAGAAGAGTAAAGAAACTCCAAGAAGATCCTGATGACCTGAAGACTGAAATTAACTTAGATCCTCCTGAAAACGAAAATTACTGAAATCCTTCTGATGAATTGAATACTTTGAAGATTCCAAAGAAGACATAAAACTTCTTGGAGACTTTGAAGATTGAAAATTTTCTTAAGACTTCGAAGATTGAAGCTTCCTTGAATACATGGGAAGACATCTGAAGTGTAAAGAAAACTTTGCGTCGACTAACTCTTCAATAAGATAAAAGCTGAAGACCTTCAATACGCTACAAGCCGAAGACCTTCAAGAAGCTAAAAACTAAAATCCTTCAATATGCTACAAGTTGAACACCTTCAAGAAGCCATAAACCAAATACCTTTGACAAGCGCAAAGTGGAAGACTTTCCACAAGTCCAAAGTTGAAGATTCAACCTCGAGAACAATCGTTCCAGTCCCACTAATCAAATTTACATACAAGAGAAAGAATCAGAGGACCATATATTAGAGATTATACTCCACTACACTTATACAAGAAATCAATACAAATTTAAGTTTTATTCCATGAATTAATTTTTTTTGAAAATCTCGTCGAACAATATGATTTAATTTCAAAATTTTTTATTTTTTTTTTCAATTTAGTCTCTCATTATTAATGAATATTAAAATTGATTCATAATAAACTTTACTAAATATTATTTACTGAATAAATGAATATTTAGAAAAAAGAAAGGTCATTCAAGAGAAACATTAGACTTTCCACCAAATTTTCTCTAAAACATTAGGAAGAGTAATAAAAAATACAAAAAATGAAATATTTATATGGTATTCAATTCAAACAAAAAGCGGAAGCCCTACAACAAAAAAAAGACATATTTTTATGGCATTTCAATTCAAACAAAAGTGGAAGCCTTACAACATTTTTTTGGCTTCACAAATTCGAATTTTAAATGAAGTGATTTAAAGTTTTATTTATTTTTTTGAGTTTAATGGTGAATAATTCAAACTCCCTGACCTCTTGATCTCATAATATATGTCTTAACCTGTGCTATGATTAGTTTTGTGGAGTCAATTAGAATATTAACAATAAAATATTAAAGGATAAATTATACAAAATAACCCTAAACTTGAATTTAGCCTATGTTTCAAAAATACCCTGATGAATGCTAACACAACACGCTGTCTCTCAAGTAATATATGGAGAGTATTCCAAGTATCGAACCCAAGGAAACAAATATAACAAAAAATTTAACTAAACAACAAAGACCTCCTCTAAGTATGCAATCGAGGTAGTCAGGAAATAAATAAGATTTTTGGGAGTTTTGCAAAACGGAAAGTAAAAGTAAGCTAAAATGGAAAATAATGAAAAAAACACTAATGCGAGAAGGGGGATTCAATTTTGGTTCAACCCTAAAGAATATGTGCCCACCATGCGCCCACAATTTGCCCAACTAGGTGAGGCTCAACAGGCAATTGCTGCCCATTTGCGCCCGCATCTTACTCTTTCTTGTTTTGTACGGTTCAAGCAAAATGCGACTAGAATGCGCCCACAACCTATCCTTGTTGGATTGGTATGGCAACCCTAGAGGGAGGGTGAATAGGGTTTAATAAAACTTTTTCCTAAGTATGCTCAAATAATCTAATTATCAAACATGTTATAAACAAATAAAAAAGATAATTAATGCAATAAGCAAGATAGATATAAAGTATGCAAAATTAATTCAATCCAACACAATAAACAATTAAGAACAAATTAAAGCATGCAATAAATTACTACAATTAATTTGCAAAAGTAAATAAGAAAGATTTAGAGAGGATGATGCCGTAATTTTATAGTGGTTTGGTCAAACTCGACCTACTCAACTCCTCAAGCGCCTCTTGAGAATTTAAATAAAAACTTTACCGACTCTTTCTATGAATTAGAGCCCAACCACTACACCGCTCTTTTTTTCGGGTTTAAGATTAAACCCGGTTCTTTCCATGGGTTAGGATCAAACCATTACAAAGTTTTGAATTTTTAAAGAACACACATACAACTCTCTCAATAGAGTGGATTTACAAATTTAACTCTCACAAATCAATCCTCACTACATAATAAAACTCTCTCAAGAATAAGATGAAACGAAAAAAAAAAAATTGAAAGCTTGGAGAGAGCAACAATGGAGGCTTTTTGAGATTTTGGAGGATTGAAAAATTGTAAAACTTGTTATGAAATTTTGGAGAAGAAGATAGTATAAAAAGAGAAGGAAATGAGGTAAAAAATCAAATTTTAATTTGGGTCATTGGATTGAGGTAAAAGTCAAATGAATAGTGGAGATTAAAAGAAAATAAAAAGTAAAAATAATAAATAAAAGAAATAATAATAATAATAATAGTAAAAGAAAAAAGTAACAGTAAAAAAAATCTATATATATATAATTTTTTTAAAAACTCAAACGGTCAAATGCATTAAATGAATTCTAACTTTTTTATATATATATATATTATAAACACAAATGGTAACTTATATATATGTGTGTGTATATAATAATAATAATAATATATAATATATTTTTCTTTGATTTTAAAACAAACAAAACCTCAACAAGTGTCACTTCCCCATAGTTCCATGTGTCACTCTCTAGATGGTCCACATTGCTGACTCAACTGTCATGTCATCGAGTCGGGAATCTTCCGTTCAAATTTGTTTTGGCCATAACTTCTTCGTTTTAACTCCAATTTTAGTGATTCAAGAGGTATTGGAATTGTTATTCCAAACTCTACACTATGGACACTTCAAAACACTAAAATTGTTAGTAATTAATAACATATTTGTTATCATCAAAATATTAATTAATTAATTAATTTAAGATTAAGGGCCAAAAAACCAACAATCCTAACCGACACTTAATACCTTGAGTCAAGTTCAACACCTATTTATCCATTTTCTAAGTTCTTTTAGGAGCCTAAGCAATTTAACACATATGTCTATGACTAAATTTAACTTAGGTAAATAAAGAACATAACTCTATCGACTCTAACGGTTCTTGTCCTATTTCTGGGTGCAAAAAGCAAAGTTTTATTTCTAGAATCTTTTCTTAGATTGTTTTTATAAAAACACGTGTTTAATCCAACCTTTTCAATATTGAATGTCACAAAAAGTATACTAACTCAAGTGATCAGTTTAAGCTAACAATGAAACTAAAACTCAATAAAAGCAAACGATGCTAAATGTGGAGCAAAGTTACTTAAGCACAAGATGGGCTTTCTTCCTTCTTAGGGTATCCACTTCATTGAATCTCTAAGAAGGTGTTTAGCTCATGATGAAAAAAGAAAATAAAAGTACAGAAATTAAGAAATAAACTAGAATAAAAGGAGTTAAACTTCATTGAAAAAAATGGACCTTGAATATACTTTGAAGTATAGAATAACAACAACTTAAAAACAAAACTGTAAATACAACTTAGACATAGTCAAATTCAATAATTAAAACAACTTACAATTCGAACATTAAATGAAAACAACAACTTCAATAATAAAGAAAAACAGAAATTACAACTCGAATGAATTAACAAGAACCCGAGTTTGCTCCTCTATTCTAACTTGTTAACATTTTTCAAGGAGAATCAAGTGTTTACACCTTCTTCTTTCGAAGTTAATGTCCGAACATGGACTGAACAAAACTAGGGGAGACTTGGAGTGGCAATTTTTCATTACAAAATCAGTGGTATTTAAAGTGTAAGATGTAATTACAGGGGTAAAACGAACTTTCCATGTTATAATTACGAACAACTCTTGAAGGATCAATTTGCATGTAGTGATTATATCCATGAACACAACTTGTCCTACAGTGCATAAGAGTGCAACTCTAGGCCTATAGTGGAATAACCCTAGAGTTAATGAATGAAAATTGATTAATTAAAGAGTTTAATTAAATAATTTTGTATCATTGGAGCTTATAATCTATAGATCCATAAGGTCCTCTTACTAGGTCATAGTAACACTAAAAGATCAATTTAGTTGAAAGAAAATTTTGAAATGTTCAAATTAATATTTAATATATTAGATATATTAAATATAAAAGAGGAAAATATATTTATTGTATTTGATACATTAAATATTAAAATAATTAATGTATATTAGATACATTAAAGAAAATATATTTATAAAATTTGAATAAGATTCAAATAAAGAAATAAATATCGCAGGAGAATTTAAAAGATTTGAATAAGATTCAAATAGATTAAATATATGCATTTTAATATATTAGATATTCAAATATATATTATTTAATTATGACAAAGATTTGAGCCATTATAACACACATCTCCTCAATAGAGAATTAGAGAATTCTCTCTATACCTCTTCCTCTCCAATACCTTGTGGATTTTCTTTCAAGAGACTCCCATAAACCTTGGTCCTGTGTTCGAGTGATAGCCAATAAGACTTTGGGAGCCTTTTGAAAGAAAATCCACAAGGGATTGGAGAGGAAGAGGTTTAAAGAGAATTCTCTAATTCTCTATTGAGGATATATATGTTATGTCTAATGGTTCAACCCAAGGGTCATATTTATAGAGACCAATGACAAATCTTTTCCATAATTAAAAATATTATATTTTAATATCTAATATATTAAAATGTATCTTATACGTATTTGAATCTCATTCAAATCTCCTACGATATTTATTTATTTGAATCTTATTCAAATTTTATAAATATATTTTATTTAATGTATCTAATATACATTAATTATTTTAATATTTAATGTATCAAATACAATAAATATATTTTCCTCTTTTATATTTAATATATCTAATATATTAAATATTAATTTGAACATTTCAAATTTTTCTTTCAACTAAATTGATTTTTTAGTGTTACTATGAGCTACCAATGGGACCTTATGGACCTACAGATTATAATCTCCAATGATACAAAATCAATTAATTAAACTCTTTAATTAAATAATTTTCATTCATTAACTATAGGTCACTCCACTATAGACTTAGAGAAGGAGTGAATTCATTTAACTATAGGTCACTCTACTACTCATCTACTTACCCTATAAGGGAATGAGTGAATTCCATCTTGTGAGATTATGCTCCTAACTCCTTATTTGGTCAAGTCCTTAAAATGGTAGGCATATTGAATAGGCTACAAAAGCCACTCTCATCCATGCAAATCAAAGAACAAGCCCTCACAGGAAAGAGTTCATAACTCACATAGGATTAAGATCGAGTCGCATATGATCATCCTAATGAAATATTAACCTTTTCAATTAAATGATTTATAAAGAGAGATTAATATTTCGTGGTCCAGTCTTACACAAACTCATTGTATAAGATATCTCCACTCACATGTCTCCACATGAACGATTTGGATCAAATCATTTATGACTATTACAAAGTGGATCGTATCAATAGTGTTACCATGATAAGACACCCAAACTTATCCATATACTATGACCCTTTAGGTTATTTTTTGAACATGATCTTCCTGTATGTCAACCACATACTGTTCAAGATTACACTAATAACCTTGGATAATATTATATTGCAAATAAAATAATCAAAATTATTATTAATTATTAATTACGAGGTTTTAGGGCATAAATCCCAATATCTAATCCCTACGAATTTTCCGTTGGGAATCTCCTCCCCGATCCCCGCAAAATTTAACGGAGAATTTTGAAGGGATGGGGATTAAAATGGGGGGCGGGGTCGGGGACAAGGAAGCCATCTCCATCCCCACCCTTCCCCATGGACATCTCTAGTGACCACCCATTATGAGGCTGACCCCAGGTCGATCATACCTAATAAGGCCGCCCCCGGGTTGGCTATGCTCTACAAGGCAATTTGACTAATGGATTGGCCAAGTAACAGTCCAATCTTATAACTATTTATCACATTTAACATGTTGGGAGAATCACAACACGATTATAACACTCCTTTATGACGACGGTTTCTAAACCATTCTATAAATACTACGACTCAGTAGTTAGAAAGATACATCAAAATACTAGCCTACTACTCTCTAAACATTTGCAAACCCGATACTACTTGAGCGTCAGAGTGGAGGTGGCTTAAAACCACCCCCTTACTGAAGGGAATAATCAAATTAAACCCACAGTGGAAGCATAGGAATCGTCTTTGATTTATTTAGAATTAAACTAAAATACAAGGGTTAAGCAATAAATACCTTGAAAATATGGAGATTCTTCTGGCTGGTCTTTATCTCCTCCACAAAGTCTTCCTTGCTATGACTCTAACAAAAGATCAAGGCTTGTGGGAGCCTCTTGAAAGAAAATCCTCAAGGGATTAAAGAGGAAGAGGTTTAGAGATAATTCTCTAATTCTCTCTTTGAGGAGATGTGTGTTGTTCAGAATGCTTCAACCCAAGGGTTCTATTTATAGAGACCAAGGGAAGATCTTTGCCATTATTAAAATATTATATTTTAATATCTAATATATTAAAATATATCTTTTATTTATTTGAATCTCATTCAAATCTCCTACGATATTTATTTATTTGAATCTTATTCAAATTCTATAAATATCTTTTATTTAATATATCAAATATATATGAATTATTTTAATATTTAATGTATCAAATACAATAAATATATTTTCCTCTTTTATATTTAATATATCTAATATATTAATTATTAATTTGAACACTTCAAATTAAATATTAAATTTGAACATTTCAAATTTTAATATTTAATGTATCAAATACAATAAATATATTTTCCTCTTTTATATTTAATATATCTAATATATTAAATATTAATTTGAACACTTCAAATTAAATATTAATTTGAACATTTCAATTTTTTCTTTCAACTAAATTGATCTTTTAGTGTTACTATGAGCTAGCAAGGGGACCTTATGGACCTACAGATTATAAGCTCCAATGATACAAAATTAATTAATTAAACTCTTTAATTAATTAATTTTCATTCATTAACTATAGGTCACTCCACTATAGACCTAGAGTTGCACTCTTATGCACTGTAGGACAAGTTGTGTCCATAGATATAATCATTACATGCAAGTCGATCCTTCACGAGTTGTTCTTAATTACAGCTGGGTCAAAAGTCCGTTTTACCCCTATAATTACATCTTGCACCTTAAGTACCACTGATTCTCTAATGAACAATATGTTTATAATCTAATTATAAACTAAGTCCCTCTCGGGCTAATGAGAGGGTGGGGCCCCATTGTTCAAGTCCTTAAATCAACACTTAAGGGAACTACTCATATACTTACCCTATATGGGAAGGAGTGAATTCCATCTTGTGAGAATATGTTCCCAGCTCCCTATTTGGTCAAGTCCCCAAAATGGTAGGCATATTGAATCGGCTACAAAAGCCACTCTCACCCATGCAAATCAAAGGACAAGCCCTCACAGGCAGGAGTTCATAACTCACTCAGGATTAAGATCGAGTCACATATGATCATCCTGATGAAATATTAATCTTCTCAATTAACGGATTTATAAAGAGAGATTAAATATTTCGTGGTCCAGTCATATACAAACTCATTGTATAAGATACCCCCACTCACATGTCTCCACATGAATGATTTGGATCAAATCATTTGTAACTATTACAAAGTGGGCCGTATCAATAGTGTTACCAGGATAAGGCACCCAACCTTATCCATATACTATGACCCTTTAGGTTATTTCTTGAACATGATCCTCCCGTATGTCAACCACATACTGTTCAAGGTTACACTAATAACCTTGGATTTTTCATATAATGGATAATATTATATTGCAAATAAAATAATCAAAATTATTATTAATTATTAAATAAATTATTAATTACGAGGCTTTAGGGCATAAATCCCAACACTTACCTCATCTCTTTTGTTTTGCAGGCACATTTCGCTCCATAACAATACAAATCCACTGTTGATCCCCTGACCAAATTTTGGTATCAATAGTCGGTGCCATATGTAGGAAAGATTTAGTGCTTTATTAACAATTTCATATCCTAATACCATGAATAGCGAGATGAACAAAAATAATCGGGTGCTTGACGGAGAAGACTCTGATCGTGAGCAGCATCCCTGATGAGTAGCAGTTAGGGACCAAAATGTTTAGAACGTGGATATTCAATAGCTAGTTTTGTGGTAATATCTTGAGCTTTTACATGGATTTTTCATATATATCAAGAAACCGTGCAATTGGGAGCAGAATTAGTGAATTTGAAGAAATACATTGAATATGGAACTTAATTGGAGACATTTTGGAGGCTAAGTATTAGATTTGAGGTTGCATGAGCAATTGGAGCCGAGAGGTTATCGCCAAGACGCTCATTTTGGCATCAAAACACCTTATGTTATGAAGCAAATCCGAGAGACAGCGTTGAGACGTTGTCCTGTGATGCCTCAACACTGGAAACGCGCACAAATACTATTTTCTGTCCGGAGCATGGGAACGTTGTCCTCAGCTTTGAGACGCTGAGAGCAAGCACGCTTAAGTAAGACGGTGCATAACAATAATGTTGAGACGCTGTCACAACACCAGTTACTTAAGCATCATTTCGTGATAGAAAATAGGAGATACCAATTTTATGGATTTTGGGCCATTTTGCGATTTCTTACCACTTTGAGACCTGTGGAATTTGAATCGAAGGGTTTGGGAGTGCTTTTCGAGGCTCGAGAGCGAGAGATTCAAAGCGAGAGTCAAGAATTTGACGACAACAGTCTTCATTTCTATTTTCCTTCCTTTGTTTTATGTTCTTTAGGGCTGTGAAGATTGAAATTATATGTTGTATATTGAATATGATGGGTTAATACCATTAGTTTAGGGGTTGGAACACTATTAGACTTGTTATTATGCATTAATTTGATGTTGTTGCCTTTAATTACTCTTAATTAAATTCATTTGAGTGAGTTGTGCTTAATGCCTCAAATTAATTGGCCGTTAATTAGTTGATGTTAGTCTTAAATTGAGCTTGAAAAAGAAAATTTAGGATATAATTAATTCATCTGATGCCCTTAATTTTCCTAAGTGACATAGGATTAACAAATGATGAGTAAGGTTAATGACGAGCGAGCTTAATCTACTTAATTAACTTAATTAACGCTAAGGACACTTAGGTTAATAGTTAATTAAGCGTGATCGAATGAGATCAATAGGAGATTTCGATCAATTTAGCTCTAGACTTATGAATTCGTAAGAGTTAATTAATTGGCATAATCAATTAAACAGAACGACGGTCTAATGTGTACTTGATCCCCTAAACGCCCCTTCAATTGTTGTCTCCATCCTTATCTTTTATGCTTTTTAGTATAGTTTTAATTTCAATCATCTTTCATTTAGTGTTTATCCCTAAATACTCAAATCGCCTATAATTCTAGTAATTAGTCAATTCGAGAGAAATATGCATTCCCTGTAGATTTGATACTTAGTAATACTTACTGTTTTATATTACTTGATTGTGTGCGCTTGCATGACCACGAACATGGACCTAACCAATTGGTAGTGTTAGAAGGAAGGGTCCAGATGATGGATCAAAGTATAACTCAAATCTTGGAACTTCTACAGCAACCTAATCAAGTTATCGAGGCGATGTTCAAAGATCCTCAGGACCAACCGAAAGGCGGTAGGCTACAAGATAGACCAAAACTAGATAGACAATTTGTGACTCAAGATCCACCTCTGACTCGAGACAAGGGTAAAGGTAAGGGCTCAATCATTAAAGGGGAGAGAGAGTCGCAAGTTAGAGGTTCACCTCTAGTCGAGAAGCTATGCCTAAGAGAGAATGATAGGAGACCAACTCATCCCAGTCTTAGAAGACAATTATCCCATGCCAACAGTCATCAGTCTCGCACAAGGACTGTGCACCATAGTGAGGTAAGAAATGTATCTCAAAATGAACGCATCGCCACACTTGTTTCGCAACCAGAAAAGTTGGCAAGCCCAAATGAAACCTCATTAACCAAAAGAGAAAAAGGTTTCATGATGGAGAGGCAGAAAGTCGACCCTGGGTGTCACAACCCGCCCCAGATTACTCTACCAATTCTAGGATGAGCTATGATGGCAGTAGACCCCAAATGTGCAATGGAATCTATTGCCAAGTTTTTATCTCTTTTCTCATTATCTATCTTTAACTATGGATATCTCATAAACAATGCATTGGAATTTCTCTCTTTACTTACAATAAATGATATGCAATGACTTGACAATACTGGTGGCAGATTCTGATTAGTTAACTCTGGTTGAAACTCAAGAGCAACCTGGTGGAAAAATTAAAAACAAAAGAATGAGCTAAAAAGCTCAATGAGTGGTAAGTCAATAAGAAAAATTAACTTCCAAGAAAATCTCTTTAGATGGAAAAACATAATTCAAACTCTATAAAAAATATATATAAATCATGAAAGTTTTTGAACTTCTCAAGATCATGAAAATATAGTGAAATTTGTAACAAGGTCACTGTTACGAAATCTCTTAGAAACATAAGTTGCACAAATCAAGATTTCAACTCTTGGAAACAACAACTCTTTAAACAATAACTCTTGATACATAAATACAGGCTAATAAAAACGCATATAAAGAAATCTCATAATTTCAACTCTTGAAATATAACCATAAGTTCTAATCACCAAATTTGTACCCAAAACTTTGTCATACTGGCGTAGAGTAATCTCCATATGCACAGCAAAGCAATCTCTATCATACGTGCACGTAGAGTAAGCTCTATCATCTGTAATGCTTCAGGACCAGGATTTGGACCAGGATTCGAAATCCGGATTCGGCACCTAATGGCCCCGGCATTCCCCTGTATCCCCTACGACCTGAGCACACTGCATACTATGGAAACACATTCTCATAGCATATGGGTAATTACCATGGGTACAAAAATCTAGTGGTTTAAAAATCCTCTTTTAACATAAAATTCTTAATTCTCAAAACTCTTTTTGAAAATCATGCTCTTTCTCTAAACCACAACTCATAAGCTTGAGAGATTTTCAAATAACACTAAACATGAATAAATTCTCAAATAATAATCAAATCTCTCAATAATATAAAACATTTCCAAAAGTCATAATTTCTCTGAGGCCACGTCTCGAAAATCTCATACATTTCTCAATAAACATTAAAACTCTTCAAATTCAAATATGCTAAATCATGAATTCAATTTAGTGATCATATGTCACTTTCTCATCAAATTAGTAAATCATCAATCTCAATAATAATCAATTTGTCAAATACACGTAATTTCCTCCAAATTTTCAAATAACTAAATCATTTGCATTAACAATAATTGCAATTGATTTCAAATCTCACAAAAATATCATCAATTACTAAAATAATTGAAATACTTTATAAAATAACCACTCACAGAACTGTTATCGTTGGTGCCCCCAAATTGTGTATTAATCTAATTTCCATCCAACCTGAAATTCCAATAGTCATATCACTAATAATAATCCAAGCAAGTAATTGTAAACTTTAAACATCAATTAAACCAATTTCTATTCTTCCAATCTCCAACCACACTTCTATTTCTCCTTTCATTTCATTAAAAACATGTACTATTTGTCTTTTACTTCTTATTAAATTCTATTCTATTCTCTCACTTCAAACCATCTTTCCTTTTATCATAATAAAATAATTTTCATTTCCCTCAAATTACCACCCCACGTAAAGGCTTTCAAAATGAGGTTTCTTCTCTCTCCACATTTAATAGCATTTGTACTATCCAATTACTCTCTTTTGAATTTACTTAATTGCCCTCTCTTCTTCTTCTTCAACCTCTGTGTTTTTCTTCTAAACAAATAAGGCTCTGTTTTCTTTTTCTCTTAGTTAACTTAAATTGATTTTTAAATTCAACTACAATAATTCTTTTTAATACTGCTAGCCATAATTTTTCTTTATCTCTTTTTCCCCTCTCCTTTAGCAAGTCAATTTCCTCTAAAATTTAACATTCCAGACTCCAAATTTCCAATTCCTTCATTTCCACTGAACCAAAAACACCATTTCTTTTTTTTTTTTTCTTTTCTTTTCTTTTTAGAAACATCATATCCTTAATAACTATGGTAAAGCTTCCCCTTTCTCTTTCCCTAAACTTTTCCCTTTAATTTTTCCTTCAACTATTCCAACCATAATCACGAACACAACCAAGCTCCATAAAACTAAAACCCATAAAGCAGTTTGGAGATGAACATTTCAATCCTTCATTTGAATCTCAAATTTTCAAGGAAACAACTTACCGGACTGTCAACTTCACTTGAATGATCTCTCCTTTGTTTTCCCAACTTCAAACTATGAATTTCCGTCTCCTCCATGCCAAAAGCCAACCGCTCTGTTCTTCCCTTTCTCTCTGAACACCTCCCAACCTCTTTCGTGTAATCATCCTCTGTCTTCTCTCTCTCTCTCTCTCTCTCTTTTTTAAAACAAAACCAGCTCACACGTGTAAGCTAACCACCACAACACCACACACCACCATTTGCCTCACGTGGTTTACAATGATGAGACTAAAGAATATTTATCCTTTTTTTTTAATACTGAATGCATTTTTTTTAAACCTTTATCTTTTGTTTGTTGTTTTTTTTTTTCCTAAACATGAACAAACAGTAAGAAAAACTTGGGTCTTACACTGGGTACACGAGTTGTAAAGGATTCAGAGCCCACTAGGTGACATGAAGATTGCAGGACAATGATAGGCTGAATCTAGAGAGTCTTCTCAAACAAGTTGACCCGTCATTCACCAACGAGATAATGCAAGAGGAAGTTCTCCCAAAATTCAAGCTACCAATGATGAAAGCCTATGATGGATCAAAGGATCTCGTTGAACACCTTGATACGTTTCAATCATGGATAGAACTCCATGGAGTCCGAGATGTGATTAAATGCATATTCTTTTCATTCACTCTTCGAGAGCCAACACGAAAATGGTTGCGACAACTAAAACGAAAGTACATATCTTCTTTCAGGGAACTAGCTTAGGCCTTTGTCACTCAATTTTTGGGGGGACGAGATCAGATAAAGCCTCCTACCCATCTACTTACTATTAAACAGGAAAAGATTAAAACATTGAGAGAGTATGTATCTTGATTCAATAGTGAAGTGATAAAGGACTTGTCGAAGGTCCTATCAAGATTAAATTTATAAAAATCGGACCTCTAAGGCCCCGTTTGATAACTATTTGGTTTTTAGTTTTTGGTTTTTGAAAATTAAGCTTGTTTTCTCCTAATTTCTCTACAATGGTTTTCATCTCCCTTAAGGAAGTATTTGAATTTTTAGCCAAATTCTAAAAAAAAAAACAAGATTTTGAAAACTACTTTTTTTAGTTTTCAAAACATGGCTTGGTTTTTGAAAACATAGGCAAAAAGTATATGACAAAACAAGTAAAACCATAGGTGGGAGTAGTATTTATAGGCTTAATTTTTAAAAACCAAAAACCAAAAACCAAATGGTTATCAAACGAGACCTACATATTTTGTAATAATAGTGGCCAGGGTCATCCATAGGGATTGGAGTTCTTAGATTAATTAAGTACCATAGTTAATTATGCCCAATTTTATTTAGAGAAACATAACTTTAGAGTGATTAAAAAGACAAATAAAACCTAAACTACTATTTACAAGGTTAGAGTCTAATTTTCGAGAAACATAATGGTTTAGTAAATTAAGCAGATTTTTCCAGATAAAGAATTGATTTCATGCAATTAATCTTAAGCTAAGAATTACTAAGCTATCAATATCATCTCTCGAGTTCAATTGAACTCATGCCTAACAATAAATCAACCTCTCAATCTATTTCTATTACTGGTCGAACTGAAACATGGGGGCTTTAAGAAAATATTTTTAGTTTTAAAACAAAGCTCTAGTTCAGTGCAAGTGCACACTATCAATGCAAGTAATATAAAATTGGAAATATTCCAGAATATCGATCCCACAGGGAACGGATACAACAAAATTCAAGAGAATAAACAAAGATGTTTTCAAATTGTAATTGTGGGTAACGAATGTAAAACAATAAGTGGGATGGTTTTTTGTTGTTTTTGAAAAGAAGAAATAAAAATGAATAAAGAGGGATTCAAACATGTTTTTGCCCATGTGACCTAATTGCAATTGCAATCATTTGACTCAACACTTAAGCTTTGTAAACCGAATTCAACACCTATTCGACCTTCTATGAAGTATCTTTAGGAGGCTAAGCGATTAAACCGACATTTCTATGGCTAATACGAACTTAGTTAATTTTGAAACACAATTCTTTTGGTTTTGAAGGTTTTGCCCTATGTCTAGGGTCAAAAACAAATTCCTATGTCTAGGCTATTTTCCTTTATTACTTTTATGAAAACCCAATTTTTATCTAACCTTTTCAGAATTAGACTCAAATTGTTGTATACTAATCTAGGTGATCAATCTAAACTAGTAATGACAATTTCAATCAATAAAAGCAAACAATGCTATAAGATTAAGCAAGGTTGCTATTACCTATTAGGCCTTTATTCCTTTCTCTAGGGCATTCACATGCTTGAATCCCAAAGAAAGACTTAGCTCATAATTAAAGAAAAGAAAAATAATGATTTAAAAGAATCAAAGTGCGTAACTAAAATAGAATTAATAAATACTTGAATAACAATTCAACAATAATGAAAGAACAACCACGATTCTATTAATCAAAATAAATTCAGCAACTAATTAATTTCAAGAACAAAAGGGAAGAATAAAATAGTAGCTAAAAACTCAAAATTACAGCAGCAATTAAGTTTTGATAATAGAAGCAAACAACTTAAATAAAACAGACAATAAATTTTAAGAACGAGAAGAACACAACCCATTTTTCACTTCTTATTCAATCGACTCAACTCCACTTTTTTCAAAGAGAATTGAGACTTCACTTCCTTCAATTTTCATTGAGGAATGATTGAATTTTGAAGTTAAAAGGGGCTGAAAAATAGTAGCAAACAAAAATAAAAACAGTAGAAAATTTGACAGCAGAAAATCGTGGAACAACAACAACTTTGGCTGAAACGAAGGAAAACTGATCTGGTTTTCTTGTGGCTTCTCCTCCCATATTTATAAAGGATTTGGCCTAGGGTTTCCTTCTTGAATGATGCACAATGATGGCCAAAATCATAGCTGAAATCATGGAGACAATATCCCACAAAATTCCTAGATTTTAGGAGATTTGCGGATTTTCCTTTAATTTCCAGATCTGTCGAAAATTGCAATTGCAATTCTATTGCATTCTACAAAAACCTGCACCAAAGTATTAAGTAAGTTTGGCTTTTCTTCTTCTTTTGTTCTCTTTTCTTAACTTACTTCTTCCAACCATAATTTAATTAACTTCAACTTTTTTCTTGCCCTTTTATCAAATAATATAAATAAAACCATAAGCATAACTAAGTTTGAAGGCCAAATAATCATCATGAATGAGAATTATCAATTACTAAACATGGCATTAGGGGATTCTCTTAAGGCTTCTAGAATTAATTTACTCACTCTCGTGCAATAAACTAAATCTAGTCATGCATCTATTGTTCTATGGATAAATTTACTCTCTCAAGCTAAATCTAGCATAACATGCAAAACCATGGCCAAAGGTTTAAGCACTAAAAATCGAGATGCATAAAAGATGTAATTATAATCATTCAATTAAAATATCAACAAAAGTCTAAAACATACAACCATTCTTGTCTAAATACAGAGATAAACAACATTATAGTCCATAACAAAACTCCTAAAAACCAAAAGAAAAATAAAGGGAAAAGAGAATAAACTAAGGTCGCGTGCCAACACTCGTTCCCAACGTGAAGTCCACGATCTAAAGCCTGAGTCTCCTCCTTAGCTCTCCAAAGGTCTCCTCTAAGCCCTTAGACAATGTATGAATCGATTTTAGGGTTTGGTCTCTAAAAAACGACTCATTTTGCTCAAAATACAAACTTCCCTTTTATAGAGTCGAGACGTTAGGAGCAGTGTTGCAACGCTGTCTCTTCGAATTTTGTAAAAAGGGAAAATATTTTTTTGGATGGCATTGCAACGCTATGTCTTCTGGTTTCCAATGCTGAATGGATGTTGTTGTAGCGTTGCAACCCTACCAGTGGCGTTGCAACGTTATGCTCTCGGGCTCTAAAGCTTTATTCTTCATCTTCAACACTTGGATACTCGATTATGGCCTTAATTTGCTCCAAATTCATCCAAATACTTCTCAAAACTCCAATTTTGCTCCATTTGCTCGGTTTCTGCAAAATATACATAAAAATACATGAAAATACACACAATCATAGTGAAACTAGCATAAAAATAAGCCTAGAAATAGCACACTTATGCATTCTATCATGAAGTACTCCAGTTTAAAAGCTACACGGATGGAGTTGCACTTTATTGCCCAAAAATACATGAGTGCATATGAGCTTCTTTGCTCAAGACATTTGCTTGAAGACAAAGAAGATCAACCATAACACCATAAGAGGGAAAGCCGAAATGAAGAAGATCAACATGAAGCTATAAAGAAAAGGCCGGATGAATGACTAGATCGATCAGAGGGCCAAAGACTTTCTTTGAGTAAATTTGAATGCTACACCACCACCGTGGTCCTAGTTGAATAAATTTTGATGGAGATCAAAGATAAAAATGTATTGAAGTTGCCAGCAAAGTTGAAAGCCAGGTCATATCGAAGGAACAAAGATAAGTACTATCTCTTCCATTGTGACCATGGACACTCAACTGTCGATTGCTATGACTTGAAGGAGGCTATTGAGGCACTCATCGAAAGGGGGGCAGCTGAAAGAATATGTGGGAGAAAGAAGCGACCAGGAGATAAGTTAAGAACAAAGAAACATGGATCAAGGAGGTGATAATTTACCTCTCCTGCAGGAGATCAGAACCATATTTAGTGGACCAATGGGAGGAGAATCAGAGAGGAAGAGCAAGGTGAAAGCGCATGAGGCCTAGGTCATTCCTGAAGTTTGGGAAGTCTACTATGCTACGTTGATCAGGTCGGCCATCAGCTTCACTGAGGAGGAAGTAGAACGATACACATCACCCCCATAACGATGCTCCTGTGGTATCACTAATAGTTGTGAATATCAAAGTTAGGTGCATCCTGGTAGATGGAGGAAGTTCGGCTGACGTACTCTCCCTTAATGCATTCAATGCCATGAAGTTGGGATAAGAATACTTGGAGAATAACCCTACTCCTTTAGTGAGATTCGATGGGGAAAAGATGATCCCCGAAGGGAGCATTGAGCTACCAGTGACCTTCTGTGATAAAAACCACCTGTGTAACAATGATGGTGAAATTTCTAATTGTCGACTACAAATCCGTCTACAATGCAATCTTTGGGTGACCAACTCTCCATGGCTTGAAGGCAGTACCATCTACTTACCACCAAATGTTGAGATTTCTGACTCCTAATGGCATCAATGAAGTATGAGGGGAGCAACATGCATCAAGAGAATGTTATTTCACAGCAATGAAAGAGGTGAAACCCACACATGCAACAGGCTAACTCCCACATGACAAGATGTTAACCTTAGCATTCCTAGAATGCCTAAGTAACAAGCAGCTTCCAAACCATGAAGAGGTTAAACCACCTTCAAGCCCCAAGTACGTTTAACGCGGGGTGAGCTAGCTAAGAACCTCAAGTTTTTATTTTCATTGGTAATGATGCACTCTAATTTGATGAAGTTTTTTTGTCCTCCTTACATTAGAATTACTCAAGCCATTTTTGTTTTAAAAAAATCACAAAAGTAGCATGAGTAGGGGCATGAATCATACAATGCAATTTCAAAAAGTAAATGGTCGAGCGATCCAAGAGATGCCCTTAACCCCTCAAGAGGAGGGCAAAAAGAGATGACCTCCTTAGGAGGAGTCTAAAAAATTAGCCCACTCAATAGGAGGCCAAAAGTGGTCGACTCTTTTGGGAGGAGTCTAAAAGATTAATCCCCTAAGGCACAGACTGGAGAGGCCGACTCCCTAAGGGAGAAACCAAACGACACGAAAATTGAGGCAATAGTATCGAGGGTATAAGTGTATACCTAAGAATTCTCTTGAGTTTGGACATGAGTACATACCTAAGTATTACTTGGGCAAGTGTGTGAGTTCGCACAGTGAGTAAAGTCGACTGCTAGATTCGACGAATCACCCAAGTATTGCTACAGAGGAACTCTCGACCTAAGACCAATAAAGAAGCTTGATAAGGAAGTGAATAGGTTAAACTCAAGAGTGAGGGCAACTGTTATGGGTAAATCTATTTAACTTGGGCCAAGATTGAGAATCGTAGAGGTTTAGGGCCCGAAAATGAGTGAGAGGAGGTCGAAGCCCATCGTGGTTGATCCACAAGGACCTAAGCTGACCCACATGTGGGTCGATTGTGTGTCGATCGAGAGCCTAGACTGACCCACATGTGGGTCGGCCATGGGCCTAGTTTGGCTAACCCACAACGCCCATTTGGCTGTAAGGCTGACCCATGTAAAGGTCGGCCAAAACCCCCGAGGACGACCTATGCATGGGTTGGTCCAATTTGTTATACCTGAGGGGAAGTCGGTTATGTGATCTAAGTTGAAAGTTGGGCTAAGTGGAGAAGCAGTTCAAGTTCTCGATGTTGGTTTCATGAAAGATCCATGGGGAACATGATTGGATAGAGCTCTTAAAAGTCAATTGAAGGCTTAAGTAAAATCGAGGTTAAAATAACCGATTGGGTATTGATTCGACAATTTAAGGAGCAATGATGAGCCCAAATTTTAGTTACAAAAGGATGATATAATATAATAAGAGGTCGTCATTTGTTGGAGGTACCTTCAAAATACCCGCTTACTTTCTCTAAGCTTCTTACAAATTCGATACTGACTTGATTGTCGGAGTGGAGGTGGCTTAACACCACCCCCTTAGCTCATTTCTCTTGTTTTGTAGGCACATTTGTTTCCCGATCGTACAAATTTACTATTGATCCGTCTGATCAAAATTTAACATCAACATATAGCTTTTTTCTTTAATTGCCATGTTATCCAAGCTTATATTAACAATCACCAACCATGCTCACTTTCTGTCTCTCATCCAAATGGTATTTCTATTCAATACCGTTTTTAAAACATTTTGGAAAGGTGGAGGGTAGTGTAGGATATGGGTATTTTGAAACATATTCTAAAGTTTAGTGATATTTTGTATAATTTAGCCAAAAAAAAAAAAGCCAAATCCATAAGGCCACGTGGCAGTTGTTGTAGAAAACCGACAAAATCACCAACTGGATAAGCTACCATCGCCACCAAGAAAGAACTCCAACGAAATCGGAAAGTCAGCCATGAGTCTCAGCGTCGGAACATGTCTCAGTCTCCCCTGCCACTCCATCTCTTCCCCACGCACCCTCAGATTCAAGCCTCAAGCATCTTCCTCACTTTCCCCACCTCAAACCACCACAACCGGAGTCATCGTCATCGGAGCCGGCCTCGCTGGCCTAGCCGCCGCCACCCATCTCCACTCCAAAAACATCCCATTTCTCCTCCTCGAAGCTTCCGACGGCGTCGGCGGCCGCGTCCGCACCGACCTCGTCGACGGCTTCCTCCTCGACCGCGGCTTCCAAATCTTCATCACCGCATACCCCGAAGCCCAATCCCTTCTCAATTACCAATCCCTCAATCTACAAAAATTCTACTCCGGCGCGCTCGTCTACTACAATCGCAAATTCCACACCGTCGCCGACCCGTTACGCCATTTCTCCGACTCCCTCGGCTCTCTAACCAACCCAATTGGCTCTCTCTTCGACAAATTGCTCATCGGGCTCACCAGAGCCAAAGTCCTAGGACGGTCCGATGACGAAATTTTTACTGCAAATGAGGCTTCCACTATGGAATTGTTGAAGGAAATTGGGTTCTCTGATTCGATCATCGCCCGTTTCTTCCGGCCCTTTTTTGGTGGGATTTTTTTCGATAGGGATTTGGAAACTTCCTCTCGATTGTTTAATTTCATTTTCAAATGTCTCGCTCTCGGCGATAATACTCTTCCGGCCAACGGAATCGGTGCAATTCCTCAACAATTGGCATCGAATCTCCCGCCGGAGACCATTTTGCTGAATTCCAGAGTTGTCTCGGTCGATTTCGACGAGTCGAAGTCGAAATCGCCGATTGTGAAGTTACAGAATGGGGGAATTATAAAGAGCGAAATGGGGGTGATTGTGGCGGCGGAGGAACCGGAGGCGGAGAGACTGTTGGCCGGAAGACGGAGAATCGGGAGCCGGAAAGCGCCGCGGAGCACGGTGTGTCTGTATTTCACGGCGGATCGGGAGAGGATTCCCGTGATGGAACCGGTGCTGTTTCTGAATGGGTCAGGGAAGGGGATTGTAAACAATATGTTCTTTGCGACGAACGTGGCGCCGTCGTACGGGCCGCCGGAGAAGGTGCTGGTGTCGGTGTCGTTGATCGGGAAGTTTGAAAATGTCGGAGATGACGATCTGACGGTTCAGGTTGTTCGGGAGATGGCGGATTGGTTTGGGGAATCGACGGTTGGGGGGTGGAGGCATTTGAGAACGTATAGGATTGGGTTTGCGCAGCCAAATCAATCTCCGCCGTCGGATTTGATGAAGGATCCGACGGTGGAGAGGGGGCTGTACGTGTGCGGGGATTATTTGACTTCAGCTACCTTCGATGGCGCTTTGGTCTCCGGGAGGAAGGCGGTTGAAGCCTTGGTAAGAGATAGAGCCGTCGCTTTGGCATAAGTTTTTTATTTATTTTATCATTTATTATTATTTTTGTATATTATTTATTAATTATGTCTTCTTAATTTAACTAATCAAGAAGTCAAATTGAATAGATAGATTATTTGATGTCCGTTATATAATAAGTTAAGTTTTGGATTTCAAAATCGATTCAAAATTATGTCATATAATTAATTAAAAAAGCAATTGTTGGAATAAAAATTTTGACAAACCAAAAAAAATTGTCACGTCATTACCTAACATTGATGACGAAATTATATTTAATTAGGGATTAATTGAATTTACTAATTAAATTTGCAAGGATCCTAAATTAAATTATGACAAATTCAAGTATACAATTGGGTTCTTTGAAATTTGGATTGATCCTAGACAAAAGCCCAAATCGAAATCCCCAATTAGCAAAGTCTAAGCCCAATCCAAAGGCTAGACCCAAAGTCAACTAGACCCAATCCAACAGATAAGTTCAAGCCCACTTGGAGGCCCTGAGGAACTATATAAATAGAGAGCTCCTTCCTTCATTTCGGAGGTTCAGAATTGAAGAAGCTCTGAGAAAATTCAGAAACAAAGCTGTGAAGTCTCCAGAAGCTCCTGAAGATCAAATACCTCGCCTAAATAAAGAACACTTCTCGAAGATCAAAAACGATCAAGAAAGATCAAGAAGCCAGAGTTCGATCATCAAGTAGGTTAACAAGACAGAGGCCGATCATCAACTAGATCAACAAGCTAGAGGTCGATCATCGAAGAAGATCAATAAGCTAGAGGTTGATCATCCAAGAAGATAAACAAGTTGAAGACCTTCAAGAAGCTATAAGCCTCGAAGATAAAAAACGATCAAGGAAGATCAAGAAGCCAGAGTTCGATCATCAAGTAGGTCAACAAGCCAGAGGCCGATCATCAACTAGATCAACAAGCTAGAGGTCGATCATCGAAGAAGATCAATAAGCTAGAGGTCGATCATCCAGGAAGATAAACAAGTCGAAGACCTTCAAGAAGCTATAAGCCAAAGACCTTCAATTAGCTACAAGCTCAAGACTTTCCAATACGGCCATTCTAACAATAATGCGGAAGCGTAATAATTAAAACTAAAATAGACTTAAACAAATTTAGCGGAAGTAATTTCTTACAAAGAATTTCTAAAAAAAACTAACGAATCCTTAACAACAACTTTCAAAGTCTTATGCCAGAACACTAAACTTCACTTCTTTCGAGTCTATCACTTGATCCTTCATCTGAAAACATTTTGGTAAAACAAAAATGAGTACAAAAATACTCAATAAGCAATTTCAACATCAAGTTCAGAAATTCATTTTCTTTAAACCAAAACATAGAAATTCAGTTTAACAAATCATTTCAATAGTTGAATCAAAAGTCAAATATTCATTTTGTCATTTTATTTTAAAACAATCATAAACAAAATACTAATATCCTTGCAAAACTTTTAAAACAACTATTAAAAACTTTCAGTCAAAACTTTCAGAAAACAAAAATCTTTCAATTGAACAAAACTTTCATTTAACCAAAACTTTCAAATATCAAAACTTTCAATTCAAACAGTACTTTCAATCAATCAATACTTTCAAATATCAAAGTAGGAATATGCATTATTTGGGTAGCCTTCAGAACATATATGATGGTTACCCGTCGATAACACAAATCAATCAATCAGAACATTCAATCAGAGTTGTCGATAAAAATCGACTAGAACATTCAATTCAATTACTTAAGTGTGAGGCCATGTGAGTGAAACACACACATGAATCTTCATTTCAAAGGAATGCCAAACCACAAACTGTGTCTTCCCACAAATAAGCTTCAATCAGTCAGAGATGTCGATAAAATCGACAAGAACAATCAATATAATTACTTAAGTGTGAGGCCACGTGAGTGAATAACACACACATGAATCTTCATTCCAAAGGAATGTCAAACCACAAATGTGCCTTCCCACAAATGTGTCTTCTCACAAATAAGCCAGAACAATTCCGTCAATTCCAATTCCATCAATTCCAATTTAGGCTACTACCACAAATAAGCAAAGTATTCCCAAAACAGAAAATTGGCATATCCGAATAGTCCTTATCAAATCGATAAAAAATTCTTTCGAAAACATTTGAAACAAAACATATAGTTTCAAATAACAATTTCAATAAAGATTCATCAAATCAACCATTCAAATTCAAAACCAAAACAAACTTACTTTCAATTCAAAATCAATTAAAACACATTTATTTCAAATTATCCAAAACGGCAAACATACTTTTAAATAGAAAAACACTTTAAAACATACAAAACAATTTTGGTCAATTTCAAATCATACAAAACGTACTTTCAAACATTTGTCAAATAAACAATATTCAAAACATAATTGTACCAAAATTTCTATTTTTGAAGGGATGTGGAAACTACTTACCTCGTCGATAATCCTACAATTCTCAATCTCAATCTCAATTACAAATCTTGTCCATTTTCTTGAACAATCATCAACTTTTCCTAGAAGTTCAAACATATCTAATACTACACTGATCAAAAACCAAAATTCTATCTTAAGGGTCCAAAAGCTTATCTAAAATATAGACAATCTTATTTACCCAATTTTTTCCATTCAAAACAATTTTATGCATAAAAAGTTAAGAAAAATAGGGTTCTTGGACCAAAAAAATAGTACTGAAAAACTGGGTTAAAAGCAATTTAAAACTCAATTAAAAACGTATTAAAATCGGTAAGATCAATACTTTTCAATACGATATAAATACCAAACAAATTTTCAATCCTACAACTTTTAAAACCTTCAAAACTATCTTAAATTATAGACAAATAACCCAGAAAATTTTATGTTTCATAAAACAAAATTCTTCAAGATTTTAACATTAAAAGAATCAAGATTTACTACTTTTTAACATCAAAATCAGATCTGAAAAAATCTAGATAAAACTGCTGTAAAAACCTTTAAAACATACTCTTTTCATGTAGAAATCAAAGGTATAAATTACACTTCAAAAACAAACATTTGGTAAACTTTCTTGTACACAAAGAACCCAAAAACATTACAAAAACAGTCCCAAATTTGAAGAAAATAAAAGCTGGAAAATTCTGGAAAATTTTCCTTTATCAAACCTTTAGTTTAATCCAAAATTCATAAGATGAAATACTTTGATAAAGAATTAAGCAAACCAAAAACCTAAAAACTTTTTAGGGCAAAAGACTTTAAGAATCTTTTCGTTCTAAACAATCAAGAATGAAAAAAAAAACCCAAAATTTTTCAAGAAAGATTCAATCAAGAAAGAAAACAAACTTGAAAATAGAAGGGAAGAAAACTTACTACTTTTTCTTTAGAGAGGAAACTGTAGAACTGACTTCTTCATTTCCCTCTTTTTGTCGTCAAAACTTTTGATCAAAAAGTTTAGGGCTTAAAAGACCCCTTTTTAAAAGAACTCTAATCAAGACCCTTGATAAAATTATCTTCTTTCTTTTTAAATAAAAAGATAATAAATATTTATTTCCTAATTTAAAAAGAAGATAAAATCCTAATTCAAAAAAGTTTTAGAAAAATCAATTAAATTAAAAAAAAAAATTTCGATTGTTACATCGATCATCGAAGAAGATCAATAAGCTAGAGGTTGATCATCCAGGAAGACAAACAAGTCGAAGACCTTCAAGAAGCTATAAGCCAAAGACCTTCAATTAGCTACAAGCTCAAGACTTTCTACAAGCTACAAGCCAAAGACCTTCAATAAGCTACAAAATGAAGACCTTCTACACGCTACTAGCTGAAGACCTTCTACAAGCTACAAGCCGAAGACCTTCTACAAGCTTAAAGTTGAAGACTTTCCATAATTTCAAAGTTGACGATTCAACTTCGAGAACAAGTGTTCCAGCCTTCAAATCAAGTATACATACGATAGAAAGAATCAGATGACCATATATTAGAGATTCTATTACACCCACATAGATTAATACAAATTCAAGTTCATTCCACATCTCTCATTTCTATTTATTTGTTGAAATCTCGTGTGAACATCAATATCGAGAGCTAAACTAATCATCTATACAAAATCTAAGGACAAATGAAATATTTTTTTAATGAAAAGATTGAAAAATATATTTGTAAATTTGGGGATTAAAGCTGAAAATATCAAAATAGGTTTAAAATCATACGTTATTTTTTTTTCCTATTTTAAATGCAATTTTTTTTTTATCCTGGGCCTTCTATTTTATTGTTATTATGTTTTGGTCTACATAACTTGAAAATTCTGAATTAACTACTTTAAATGTTATGTTTTGGTTTCTAAGACTACTTTAATGCTTCCCTTCCATCTTTCATTAGTCATTTACCTTCCATCTTTCATTAGTCATTTTACAAGAACTTAATTTGGTTTTATATTTCTTTTATTATTTACTGAATAACTAAAAAAAACTTATCCTCAATGAGTTTTAGCCCAATTTCTAATATTAAGTTGTACTCATTGCAGTTGAAGTTACTAGATGTTGTTCTCAAATTATATGGATAAAATAAACATTATGCAATTTTTGTTTAAATTTTGAATATGTTATGAATTATCACATCTCAATTGAAAACACAAATATATTTTTAGGAAGAAATCAAGCTATGCTTTTATGATAATACTAGTTTTATAAATTTAACTAAACAATTGATTCAGCAATAGGACAAAGTACCATTGATACTTAACACCACTCTCTTAGAGAGCATGCGCAAAATTGAAATGTTGTCATTTATTTTGTTAACACAAGAAATCAAGTACACATTTTTTCTCAACAAAGAAGCATTTCATAAATATTTGACTTGCTCTTGAGTCTTGACCTTATTCACATTTCATATCTTGAATGTGTATTTTATTTTATTTTTCTCTTTTGGACTTCAACGGGGTAAAGATTAGTTAAGATATATTCAGGTTGGCAAATGTGTTTGTTAGGAGAGCATTTTTCTTTCTCGTATATTTGATTGAAGGGAGCATTTTTTTAAATTAATGTTTCACATGCAATAATTGTCTAGTTGATAGGAGTTTAGTTCTATGATTATTTTTTTTTAATGATAACAAAAGAAGTATAATTACGCCCACTTTGAGAATAGTTATTTTAGGGAGTTGGTTTGTGATAATAAAAAATAAGGAAATTGTTAGCTTTAGAACTTCAATTAAAGTCAAACTAAATGTTTGTTGTGAAAAAAAAAAAAAAAAACCCATACTACTACTGCAAGAATAAGCAAAAAAATAACTGAGAAATTAAAAGAAAGCAACAAAATAAGAAATACAATAATTTATGTAGAAAATCTCCAAAACCAGATTAAAAAAACCACGAACAGAAAGAAACTCCACTATGTAAAAAATTATTACAATCACACAGAATTCTCTCCCCGACCCCAATAACAAAGAAACACTCTCTCAAAGCTTTATATCACTTATTTAACTAGAGTTAGTATATCAGGCTTAAAATACTTCGAATTGGGATGATTTGGAACCAAAGCCATAGACTATTTTTATAATACTTGGAGCCTATGACTTTCTCGTACATTTTCGATGTGAGATAATTGCTCTTCTAATATATTGCCAAAAAAACCCTACAAATTCCACCTTGCAAGATATTTGAAGAATTCACAATTCTTACTACACCAATTGTCTTTATTGAAAAACATAATCCTCAACTCAGAGAATTATAACCTACTTCACCATAAAAGTAGACCACTTGGAATTTCACCTTCCAAGACTTTTTTACTTCATCACATGTCAATAAACCCTATTGAAATTTATGGTGCAACTTCCACCTACTTGACTTACCTGAAATTTCTTCAGCCCATTGACATAACTTCCACCACACACACCTTGCATAACCGCCAAGCCAATGCTCGTGTGCAAACCTGTGGAACCGCTAACATCACATCCTCTATCATGATAAACCGGACATACCATGAGGATGAATTCTGTCTTTCTTTAGAAGAAGTCACAATCTCCTCTGACAACAGAGACCACATCAACATCTGATCCAGAGCCCTTTGACAAACTTGCTCTGTTAGGACAATTCTTTTTTATGTGTCCAGATTGTCTGCATTCCCAACAACCTTTCTTTTGCACGAAGTCTTTCTTTTTCTTCCAATTACTAGCTACCAATGTTGAATCCTCCTGTGAAGTACACCCGTCACTCTTCAACCTCCTTTCCTCTGATTGAAGTTTACTAGTAGCTTCAACAAAATTTAAAGTCTCCTTCTCGTATATCAAGATTGGCTTCATGTGTTCATAAAAAGGCAGAAGTGACAAGATATGCCTGAGTGCCTTATCCTCATCCTCTATCTTCACTTCGATCACTTCTAGCTCAGAGACAATGCCATTGAAAACACTTAGATGATATGAGATTTTCATACCTTCCTCCATTCGTAGCATGTGAAACTAATCCTTTAGGTACATCCGATTTGAGATGCTCTTTACCTTATACATTGCTTCAAGCTTCTCCCAAAACTCTTTGACTGTCGAAATTCCATGCACATTTGCAAGAATATTCTTATCCAAATTTAATCTAATTGTACTTGTGGCTCTCAAATCCAGTTCATCCTATTCTTCATCACTCATGTTGGACTTCTTGGAATTTTTGCTAGAACCACCACTGGACTCCATTGAACCACCATTACCGCTTAACTTTTCAGAAGCACCACCACTCGGTCTTCCTTTCAAAGCCTTTGTAGCCCAGATTGTATCAGCACATCTTTGACTTGTACTTGCCACAAGCTAAAGTTCATCCTTCCATCAAATTTCTCCACGTCAATCTTCACTACATAAAGCTTGACATATCTGTTTCCACTCCTAGCGAATCTGCAAATAGTGAACAATCCACACTATTCACAATACCAGTTGTAGCTCGTTTCAAGAAATCATTTTTGATGTGGAATTTCAGAAGTGCTGCAACCACAGAGCATACTCAGAAACTCAAGAAACTACGAACCTAAAGCTCTGATACCACTTGTTGGGAAAAAAAAACCTCCCACTACTGCCATAGGAATAAGTAGAAAAATAACTAAGAAATTAAAATAAAGCAACAAAATAAGAAATACAAGAATTTATGAAGAAAAACTCCAAAATCGGAGAAAAAATCACGAACAGAAAGAAACTCCACTATGTGAAAAATTATTACAATCACACAGAACTCTCTCCTCGACCCCAATTACAAATAAACACTCTCTCAAAGCTTTATACCACTCACTTAACTAGAGTTAGTATATCAGGCTTAAAGTATTTTGAATTAGGATGATTTGAAACCAAAGCCATAGATTTCTTTTATAGTGCTTCGAGCCCATGACTTTCATGTACATTTTCGATGTGGGACAATTGCTCGTCAATTATATTGCTAAAAAACCTACAATGTTTTGATCATAACAAAGCTATTTTATACCAAAAAATTTTAGTGTTTGAACGTAGTTTTACTCACCTTGCTTGGCATATATTTGAGTGTTACATTGCCTTGCTAGTACCCATGGTTGTATATATCAAGTTGCATGTCAAAATGTTGCTAAATATACTATATTAGTCTAATTGTGTTAGATTTTTTTTTAACTTAATATAATCATTAATGTGGCTCATGTATATTTATTTCCACTCTAATATTTTAGGTCAACTACATTAGTGAGCCAATTAATTAAAAGGTTAATTTTTCAAATTCACACCCTGATGGAAGGTGTTTATATAAAGATAAAACCAAGATTCATCATTCCTCCAGAAGATTCATCCTCGAATCAAAAGGATCTCCTTGTAAAGAAGCTTTGTAGTCATCATCTCGAGCTTGTTCAAACACTTGGATTGGAATCTCTTCTCTTGGATCATATGCGAACCTTTTTAATAGCGTAATCCACTCACTTGATTGTTTATCAAGAACTTCAACCTTAATCCATTCCATCTTTGACAAACCATCAAAAACACTAGGAAGACATTGGAAGAAAACATTAGTTGGAAAACAAACCTGACTCTCATGATTTTAACACTTTTTTTCATATCCACTATTTTCTTTTTCATTTCCATCCTTTTACTCTATTGTCTCACTTTTCACACTTTCTTCTCTTTTCTCTATTTTGTTACTCTCCTCACTCTTCACACATTTTTTTTAGAGATTTTATCTCCACCTCATTCTCAACACATACTTCAAATATCACCTCATCTAACTTAACAACCTCACCATTCGAACCTTCCTTGTGGGCTTATGGTTGATCTTTGTTATTTTAAATAGATTGGGAATCTTGAGGTATTTGACAATCTTCCTCATTTTAAATGGATTGTCCCTCAATGGCTTGATCTCGCAAATTCATCTCTTGACACAATTGAGCCATGTAATTTATGGATTGGCGTATCTCAGCCAAATTCTTTCAAAAATTCTTTCAAAATTGATGATCATTATTGTAGGTCTCATGATGTCTTCGTCTCCGATTGTACATGCTATAAAAGAATGTAAAATGACAAGCAATAGACTCACAATCACTCCCTCACATTTTTTTTTTAACTCCCTTGGAAGATGAAAGGTCACTCGTGTTTGCATTCAGAATGTAGAGATACTTTTAACACTTCTCATTCTCAAACTTCAGCAAGTCTTCTAGTATTCTTATGAGAATCATGCAAGAACATGTCAATATAGCTTAGAATGTGAAATGTCACAAAATTTACCTTCTTTTTGAAGGGAATAATCTAATTAAACCCAAGCGGAAGCGTAGGAATCGGTTTGAGTTTATTTAGAATTAAATAATAATATTATGGTTAAGCATAACATACCTTGAAAATATGGATATTCTTCTGGTGAATCTTTATCTTTTCCACAAAGTCTTCCTAGCTATGACTCGAACACAGGACCAAGGCGTGTGGGAGCCTCTTGAAAGAAAATCCACAAATTGGAGAGGAAGAGGTCTAGAGAGAATTCTCTAATTCTCTCTATTGAGGAGTTGTGTGCTATGAAGAATGACTCAACCCAAGGGTCCTATTTATAGAGGCCAAGGGAAAATCTTTGCCATAATTAAAATATTATATTTTAATATCTAATATATTAAAACATATCTTATATTTATTTGAATCTCATTCAAATCTCCTACGATATTTATTTATTTGAATCTTATTCAAATTCTATAAATATCTTTTATTTAATATATCAAATATACATTAATTATTTTAATATTTAATGTATCAAATACAATAAATATATTTTCCTCTTTTATATTTAATATATCTAATATATTAAATATTAATTTGAACACTTCAAATTAAATATTAAATTTGAACATTTCAAATTTTAATATTTAATGTACCAAATACAATAAATATATTTTCCTCTTTTATATTTAATATATCTAATATATTAAATATTAATTTGAACACTTCAAATTAAATATTAATTTGAACATTTCAAATTTTTCTTTCAACTACATTGATCTTTTAGTGTTACTATGAGCTAGCAATGAGACCTTATGGACCTATAGATTATAAGCTCCAATGATACAAAATTAATTAATTAAACTCTTTAATTAATTAATTTTCATTCATTAACTATAGGTCACTCCACTATAGACCTAGAGTTGCACTCTTATGCACTGTAGGACAAGTTGTATCCATAGATATAATCATTACATGCAAGTCGATCCTTCACGAGTTGTTCGTAATTACAGCTAGGTCAAAAGTCTGTTTTACCCCTATAATTACATCTTGCACCTTAAGTACCACTAATCCTTTAATGAACAATCTATTTATAAACTAATTATAAATTAAGTCTCTCTCGGGCCAGTGAGAGGGTGGGGCCCCATTGTTCAACTCCCGAAACCAGCACTTAAGGGAACTACTCATCTACTTACCCTATAAGGGAATGAGTAAATTCCATCTTGTGAGATTATGTTCCCAGCTCCCTATTTGGTCAAGTCCCCAAAATGATAGGCTTATTGAATCGGCAACAAAGCCACTCTCACCCATACAAATCAAAGGACAAGCCCTCACAAGCAGGAGTTCATAACTCACTCAGGATTAAGATCGAGTCGATATGATCATTCTGATGAAATATTAATCTTCTCAATTAACGGATTTATAAGGAGAGATTAAATATTTCATGGTCCAGTCTTATACAAACTCATTGTATAAGATACCCCCACTCATATGTCTCCACATGAATGATTTGGATCAAATCAATTGTAACTATTACAAAGTGGGCCGTATCAATAGTGTTACTAGGATAAGGCACCCAACCTTATCCATATACTATGACCCTTTAGGTTATTTCTTGAACATGATCCTCTCGTATGTCAACCACATACTGTTCAAGATTACAATAATAACCTTGGATTTTTCATATAATGGATAATATTATATTGGAAATAAAATAATCATAATTATTATTAATTATTAAATATATTATTAATTACGAGGCTTTAGGGCATAAATCCCAACACTTTTGACTTCTTCTTTTCGTCTAGGTATTTAGGGCAGTTTCTCTTCCAGTGCCCATCTTCATTACAGTGGAAACATTTTTTCTTTCACAGGTTTGTTTACCTTGACTCTTTTTCCTTTTGAAGCAACTTTTGTTTTATTCATCTTCTCACTAGGTTTTCTCTTCCAATTCTTAGTTCCAGAAGTTGAAGCTTCGGACTTAGTTCCAAAGGTCGAACCTTTAAATTTGAACTTGCTAGAAGTGGCAACATTTGCCTATCCACTTTTTCCTTTGTTTTTCATTAAGGACTCAAAAGTTTGCAATTCATTTAGAAGAGTTGTGAGATTGTAAGTAATTTTGTTCATAAAGCATTACTTTGGAATTGAAGAAAACTCTTGCAAAGAGTTTTCAGAATAAAACAGATCTGGTTGGATTCATCAATAATACCTCCATTCATTTCAACAATATTAAAGTGGACCATCATGTCGAGAACATGTTCCCGCACGAACGACCCTTCTTTCATGCGCATGTTATGAATGAACTTGAGAGCATCATGCTTCATTTGATTGGAAGGTTGTCCAAACATTCCATGCAATGACTCCATCACATATGTTTTCGTCATGCTCTCCAGCTTTTTGGCCAAAACATCAGTTATGCTAGCCAAAATATAAACTCTTGCCTTTTCATTGGCCTTGATTCAACGATCATATGCTTCACGAACATTTCGTGCAGCATTAGCAATGGGTTCTTGAGGATATTACTCAGTCATAACGAATTTCATATCATCCACAACCAGTATAGTGTTGATATTATTTTTCCAAGTTATATAATTTTCACCAGTCAATTTTTCGGCAGTCAAAGTAGAGATTAAAGAGCTAGACATTTTGCTGGAAAAATAAAAATAATAATAATCAGGAAACATGTAAACATTATCCAATCAATTTTAGCATAGAAATCAAGCATTTTGTTAAACCCTAAAATTGTTTCTAATGCTATGGTAATTTAGTGATTTAGAACAAGTGTCGCCGTAGGTTAGGTCAAGTATTCCTTCACTAAGTTGAGACAATCTCAACCAAACATTATACTGGAATAACTCTTATTCCTATAAGATTCAATTACCATTAATTTGATCAAGGATGTTATTAACAACTTTAATTAGTCCTTCGTAAGTGTGACCCATCATTTCAAATCCTATAATTTTATCCCAACAAGTGCCATCGTAAGATAGGTCAAGTATTGGTACAAAATTACAATCCTATCATTCTCAGGAGATTTACCCTAATATTGACCCATGCAAACACCTTCCGTAGGAGGATAGTCCAAAAGCCACCACGAGGCCCCACATGGATCTCACGTTGTAAATCAATGATGGAGACCGTAGGATGTGTTGTCACATATCCTTCTCCCACTTACTATTTTGAAATAGGGATTTCTCTTACTTAGACAAATTAAGTTAATCTCATTTGTCTAAGTTTCCAATTTATCCTCCATAACCCTTATGTTGGTTGAATTGATTTTAATGTGAATTACCAAGTTTATTAAAAATTTAAAAGAAACTAATCACATTATGAACGTATTTAAATAAAATTTGACTAATTCAACTCCCAGGTCGGTTCCTAGTTAGAGGTGTTCCCTTTCGGTCAACTTAAATACCCTAGTCTAGACAGAATCTTCCATAGTTAGAGTTCCCTTATAGTCAATTTTTATTTCAAAATCATTAATCTTTAATTAACTTATTAATAACTAGATTAATGAACTTAAGTGAATTAATATATGTTTTAATCCTATTAAAAACTAACTAACTTGGATAATCTTAAATAACTACCATTTTAAACCCTTTTAAAACAAAAATTAAAAGATTATCCTAAATTTTAATCTTATTAGAAAAAAAAAGATAAACTAAATTTAAATTATTTTAAATAATTATTAATAATATCTTTAATAAAAGGATATCCTAATCTCCTTAGGAAAATATGCATTCTAATTAAGAAAACAAATATCTTAATTTTAATTTTCCAATCAAATTTTAAATATAACAATTACAGTAAAAATATATGAAAAATATAAACTAATTAGGAAAACAACCTAATCAAAAAATTCAAATATAACAATTATATTAAAAAATAAGATAAGATGCATGATCATGCTTAACCTATGGTTGAATTTTAATCTAAATGACATACTTTATGCAACAATTAAACAGTTTTAAAAAAAATAGACATCTCATGCATAATTAAATTAAAAATAGCAAGATTGACCGACATATTTGGAATATCTTAAGAAATTAAAAATAATTTAAATTATAATAATTTAAATCCAAGACATATCTTGGTCTTCAAGATATTTCTTCTTTGAACCAATCCAATTTTAGGGTTAAGGAAACCCTAAATCTCTTCTTTCTTTGATAGCATATGCCGTAAGAAAGTACACCGCTTCGTAAGTGCCCACGTTCACTTGATGTTCATTGCCTTCCATTCAAACAATTTGATTGTATTCATGTTCAAACTTGAAGAAATATATATATATATATTAATTTGGATCATATGTGGGCTTGTATACCAACAAGAGCATAGCTCAACTAGCATAAAGTATGGGCTTATGACCAAAATGTCATAGGTTCGAATCCCCCCACACCCAAATGTTGTTGAACTAAAATATATGTGTGTGTGTGTGTGTGTGTGTGTGTGTGTGTGTGTGTGTGTGTGTGTGTGTGTGTGTGTGTGTGTGTGTGTGTGTGTGTGTGTGTGTGTGTGTGTGTGTGTGTGTGTGTGTGTGTGTGTGTGTGTGTGTGTGTGTGTGTGTGTGTGTGTGTGTGTGTGTGTGTGTGTGTGTGTGTGTGTGTGTGTGTGTGGGCTTGCATGAAAATTTGGTGAATGGATACTTAATGGTGCATGAAGATGAAAATTGCCGCTTTCCTTATTCTTTCTTGCTTCCGGTGCATTACGCTTAGATGTTTGATAAAGGGTATAATTGGTCATACTTAAATTACCAAAGTACATAAAAAACTAAATCCATATGGATTTTACATTTGATCTAATCAAAGCTATAAATTCTAATGCCAAATAGCCTAGACAATTAATTTGTAAACCACAATATATCACATATATGATAAATTAAAATACTTACCATCACAAAACTTTAATTCTAAATAAAACTCAAAGATTAATTTGATACCAATTGAAGGGGAATAATGATGTGAATCCAACCTCTAATCCATTGCATGTACCTGAAGGAGCAATAACAAGGAGCAAAACAGAAGATTCAAGAGGCTTTCACATTACATCTTTAAAAGCTAGCTAATGCACAATAAGAGACAAAGATTTTTTAGCACAAATTTCTTTATAATGTTAGTTCAACAAATCAATATTAAAGTTGACCATGGAGTTCACTTAAGTAGGGCAACCTATTTAAGTAATTCATTGTTACTTTAAATTTCATGAACTTTGACATTGTAATTTTAAGTTTCAAAGTTTAAACATTTATTAGTTGGGGAATTTAATAAGGTAGTTGGGAAGTTAATTAATGAGGTAGTTGGGAACTTCATTAAATGAGTGGTTGGGAAGTTCATTTAATGAAGTAGTTGGGGAAGTGTTCATTTGCATAGAATTCCTTGTCTATAAAAGGAATTTGTATTGCTAATGAGAGGAACAACATTGATTATCAAAACTTGTGTTTTTATTGAAACCCATTTGGTGTTACTTTTCTTTCAAATCTTGCTTTAGGTTTGATGTTAAATCGATTCATTGGATTAGTCTTGATCAAGCTAATTCTGGAGTGAGTCGTCTTAGGATCTAGGAGTGCCATCATAGATTCTAAGTTTGATCCAAGAGTGATTCATCTTCTAACCATACTCTTGGTTGGAATCAGTTCGTTAAGTTAGCCTTATTTGCGAATATTTGCAAAGATCCTAGAAGGACCTCTAGCTTTGTAAATTCAGCATCTTGGGCACTTATCAAATAATCTAATTAAACCCAAGCGGAATTATAGGAATCGGTTTGAGTTTATTTAGAATTAAATAATAATATTAAGGTTAAGCATAACATACCTTGAAAATATGGAGATTCTTCTAGTGTTGTTGATTTCTTCCACAAAGCCTTACTAGCTATGGCTCAAACCAAGGACCAAAGAGGTCTATGGGAACCTTCTTGAAAATAGAGAGAGGGAGTGAGAGGAGAATTTCAAGAATTCTTTTCTCTGATTTGTGATGTTCACAATGGCTCACTTCTAGGGTCTTATTTATAGTGGCTTAGGAAAAATAATTAAATAATATATTTTTATATCTAATATATTAAAATACATTTATCTAACCGATTTGAATCAAATTCAAACATTTCCAAATTTTCCTACGACATCTATTTCCTTATTCAAATCTAATTCAAATTTAATAAATATATTTTCTTTAATGTAGCTTAATACATTAATAATTTATTTGATATTTAATGTATCATATACACTAATTATATTTTCCTTCATTTAATATATCACATATATTAAATTTTAATTTGAACATTTCAAAAATTTCTCTTAACGAAATTGATCCCTATTTGTTCATATGAGCTAGCAAGGGGACCTTATGAACCTACAAATTATAAGCTCCAATGATATAAAATCAATTGATTAAACTCTTTAATCATTTAATTTTCATTCATTAACTATAGGTAACTCCACTATAGACCTAGAGTTGCACTCTTATGCACTGTAGGACAAGTTCTATCCATTGATCTAATCATTACATGCAAGTCGATCCTTCACAAGTTGTTCGTAATTATAGCTGGGTCAAAAGTCTGTTTTTCCCCTATAATTACATTTTATACCTTAAGTACCTCTGATCCTGTAATGAACAATTTGTTTATGATCCAACCATAAACTAAGTCCCTCTCAGGCAAGTGAAAGGGTGAGGCCCCATTGTTCAAGTCCCGAAATCATCACTTGAGGGAACTACTCATCTACTTTTCTTATATGGGAAGGAGTGAATTACTTCTCGTGAAATTATGTTCCCAGCTCCCTATTTGGTCAAATCCCTAAAATTGTAGGCTTATTGAATCAGCTACAAAAGCTATTCTCACCCATGCAAATCAAAGGACGAGCCCTTATAGGTAGGAATTCATAACTCACACAGAATTAAGATCGAGTCATATATGATCATCTTGTGAAATATTTGAAGGGAATATTCGAATTAAACCCACAGTGGAAGCATAGGAATCGTCTTTGATTTATTTAGAATTAAACTAAAATACAATGGTTAAGTAATAAATACCTTGAAAATAATATTATGGAGAATATTATGGCGGATCTTTATCTCTTCCACAAAATCTTTCTGGCTATGACTCGAACACAGGACCAAGGCTTGTGGGAGCCTCTTGAAAGAAAATCCTCAAGGGATTGGAGAGGAAGAGGTCTAGAGAGAATTCTCTAATTCTCTCTATTGAGGAGATGTGTGTTGTGAAGAATGCACAATGGCTCACCCCTAGAGTCCTATTTATAGTGGTCTAAGGAAAATAATTAAATAATATATTTTAATATCTAATATATTAAAATATATTTATCTAACCAATTTGAATCTTATTCAAACCGTTTAAAATTCTCCTACGACATTTATTTCCTAATTTGAATCCAATTCAAATTTAATAAATATCTTTTATTTAATGTATCTAATATACATTAATTATTTTAATATTTAATGTATCAAATACAATAAATATATTTTCTCTTTTATTTAATATATCTAATATATTAAATATTAATTTGAACACTTCAAATTAAATATTAATTTGAACATTTCAAATTTTAATATTTAATGTATCAAATACAATAAATATATTTTTCTCTTTTATATTTAATATATCTAATATATTAAATATTAATTTGAATACTTCAAATTAAATATTAATTTGAACATTTCAAAAAAAAATTTCAACTAAATTGATCTTTTAGTGTTACTATGAGCTAGCAAGGGGACCTTATGGACCTACAGATTATAAGCTCCAATGATACAAAATTAATTAATTAAACTCTTTAATTAATTAATTTTCATTCATTAACTATAGGTCACTCCACTATAGACCTAGAGTTGCACTCTTATGCACTGTAGGACAAGTTGTGTCCATAGATATATCATTACATGCAAGTTGATCCTTCACGAGTTGTTCGTAATTACAGCTGGGTCAAAAGTCCGTTTTACCCCTATAATTACATCTTGCGCCTTAAGTACTACTGATTCTCTAATGAACAATATGTTTATAATCTAATTATAAACTAAGTCCCTCTCGGGCCAATGAGAGGGCGGGGCCCCATTGTTCAAGTCCCGAAATCAGCACTTAAGGGAACTACTCATCTACTTACCCTATATGGGAAGAAGTGAATTCCATCTTATGAGATTATGTTCTAGCTCCCTATTTGGTCAAGTCCCCAAAATGATAGGCTTATTGAATCGGCTACAAAAGCCACTTGAACCCATGTAAATCAAAGGACAAGCCCTCACAGGCAGGAGTTCATAACTCACTCAGGATTAAGATCGAGTCACATATAATCATCCTGATGAAATATTAATCTTCTCAATTAACGGATTTATAAGGAAAGATTAAATATTTCGTGGTCCAGTCTTATACAAACTCATTGTATAAGATACCCCCACTCACATGTCTCCACATGAATGATTTGGATCAAATCATTTGTAACTATTACAAAGTGGGCCGTATCAATAGTGTTACTAGGATAAGGCACCCAACCTTATCCATATACTATGACCCTTTAGGTTATTTCTTGAACATGATCATCTCGTATGTCAACCACATACTGTTCAAGAGTACATTAATAACCTTGGATTTTTCATATAATTGATAATATTATATTGCAAATAAAATAATCAAAATTATTATTCATTATTAAATAATTTATTAATTACGAGGCTTTAGGGCATAAATCCCAACAATATTAATCTTCGCAATTAACGGATTTATAAAGAGAGATTAAATATTTCGTGGTCCAATCTTATACAAACTCATTGTATAGGATACCCCCACTCACATGTCTCCACATGAATGATTTGGATCAAATCATTTGTAACAATTACAAAGTGGGTCATATCAATAGCATTACTAAGATAAGACACCCAATCTTATCCATATAATATGACTCTTTAGGTTATTTTTTGAACATGAACCTCTTGTATGTCAACTACATACTGTTCAAGATTATAATAGTTGTCACAACCCGCCCCAGATTAACTCTACCAAACCTAGGATGGGCTGTGATGGCAGTAGACCCCAAATGTGCAATGGAATCTATTGCTAAGTCTTTATCTCTTCTTTCATTATCTAACTTTATCAATGTATATCCCAATAACAGCACAGTAAAAAAAAAATTCCCTTTACTTACACTAGATGATATGCAATGACTTGATAAGACTGGTGCAGATTCTGATTAGCAATCTCTGATTGAAACTCAAGAGCAACCTGGTGGAAAAATTAAAAACAAAAGAATGAGCTAAAAAGTCCAGTGAGTGGTGATTCATAAGAAAATACATTTTCAAGAAAATTATTCTCTTACTAAACAGAAGTTCATAACTCTGTGAAATAATGTAAATCACGATCAGTTTAGAAACCTTCGAGATTATTTAAAAACATTAAAATATGTAAATAAACAACTCTTGAAACAACACCTCTTAATTCAACAATTCTTGAAAACATAAGCACAAGTTCGTAAAAACATAGATAGGGAAATTCGTTAGCTCTGGAAAGCATAAACATAACTAGTGAAATTCATCACCAAATCTATACCCAAATCTCTATCATACTGTGTACCGAGTAATCTCCAGATACATAGCAGAACATATCTCTGTCATACGTGCACTTAGAGCAAACTTTAACATCTGTAATGCTTCAGGTCCAGGATTTGGACTAGGATTTGGAATCCGGATTTAGCATCTAATGGCCCTGGCATTCCCCTGCATCCCCCGCGGCCTGAGCACGCTAGCATACTATGGAAACACATTCTCATAGCATATCGGGTAATCACCATGGGTACAAATATCTAGTGGTTTGAAAACCACTTCCAACATAAACCTCTTAGATCACAAATCACTTTAAATCATAAAAATTCTTAACTTTTCAAGATCTCAAACTCTTTCTGAAAATTATATATTTCTCTAGACAATTGTTCGTAAACTTGAGAGATTTCTGAAATAACATTAAACATTTATACTTTCTCGAATAATCATCAAATCTCTCAATAATATAAAACATTTCTAAAATCATATTTTCTCTGAATCCACATCTCATATAAATTTCATACATTTTTCAAGACACATTAAAACTCTTCAAAAATCTCAATAATCATAAAAATATCTCAAATATTTCTCAAATGACAATTTCAACTAAAAGCATAAAATATTGGCATTTCCATACCATTTTTGGAAATTCATAACATTCTATGAAAATCTCTTAGCAATTTTCTCCAAATTCACACATAATTATAGAATTCTTAAAAATCTATAATAATAATCAAATAATGAAAACAATTCGTAAAATAAACCACTCACAGAATCTATCAACTTTGGCTCTTCATATCATAAGCTAGTCCAATTTCTGTCCAATCTGAAATTTCTAATAACCATATGAATACTAACTCTCCAAATTGAAAAACCATAACATTAATTAAGTAACAACTAATCCAATTTATCACCCTTAAACATCATCAATTAGTCCATAACTTTAAATTACTCATTCTCTCTCATCTATTTATTACTAAGTACACTTTGTCCTTTTCTTCAATTAAATACAAACAATATTTCTTCCTCTCTCCTCATACACAACTTTCTTTTCCATGATAAAATAATATATTTTTTTTCTCCAAATTATAACTCCCTCAAGTGAACTTCTCATCCCAATTAAAAGCTATTTTCTCTCCCCTTTCACATAATTCTCACTTCCATCACATTTTGTCATAGTAAACAATATTTTATCTATTCAATTTTAAACCCCCACGTGAACAAAACTTCCAAATAAACACTCTCTCTCTTCATTAAACTTACTTGTACCACACATCTCTCTTTTCTTTATTTTAATAATTTCTTTTTTTTTTCTTCTTCTTCTTCATTTACTTTCTCTCTCCTCCCTTTCCTCTTATTTTCCTCCATAGCCGAAACATGGAGCTTTCTCTCTTTTATTGTTCTTTTTATTTTTTTTCCCTTCTTTTCCTTTTTAATCCTTCATGTGATAGGATCATTTTGTTTCTTTTGTTTTCTTTTTTTTTTTTATACCTTTCACTATTCATTTTCTTCTTCCTTTATCCACCCACAAAACTTCCTTTCTTCACCCTTTTCCTCTTCCATTCTAATCCATTTGTTTCTTTTCTTCTTCCAAGTCAACTCTATCCAAAAACACTACCAACAAAATCCATGGAAACTTTTAAGCATAAAGAAATCAAAAACCCACATTAAGGTGTCCAAAACTTACATATGTTTCTTAATCTTTCAAATTTTAAAGATAAGGAGCTTACCGGCTTGAAATCGAGCTTATGGACTTCTCCAAACTACTTTGGGTCTTAATCATAACATTTTTCGTGATTTTCGGTATTACCACAACTTTCCGCGAGCTTCCAACCGAGCTTCCGACGATCCGGGGAGCCGGCCACTTTCCCTTTCTCTCTCTTTCTCCTCCCTATTCTCCATCTCCTTTCCTCTTTCCCTTCTTTCTTTTCTCTCCCCGAAAGCCCAACATTTCTTGTCTCTTTTTTTTTATTTTTATTTTTTTTAAAAAAAAGAAAGATATTGTGGTTTGCAATCTATCAAATAAGCATACATGTGGCTTCTTTGAAGCCACACATTATTTCTTTTATTTATTATTATTATTATTATATCAAAAATACATCAAAACCATACATATTTTCACTTTCCTCTTTCCTTTTTCTTTTAACAAAAATTTACCCCATAAATTTCAATTTACTTTTACTTCTAATTTATTTCAAATTTCTCCTCTTTCAAGACATTTGAAAATCAAATAACATTATGCCATATAAATATTAGAAATCCAAAATTGGATCTTACAATAATAACCTTGGATTTTACACAATATTAGATAATGTTATACACAACGTAAAATAATAAATTATTTTATTAATAAATGAGAAAATGTTTAATTACAAAAAACGAGCTTTAGGGCACAAATCCTAACACTATAACCCTTTTGGTTATTTCTTGAACATGATCCTCTCATATGTCAACTATATACTATTCAATATTACACTAATAACCTTGGATTTTTCATATAATGGATAATATTATACTCTAAATAATATAATCAAAATTATTATTAGTTATTAAATAAATCATTAATTACGAGGTTTTATGACATAAATCCCAACAAGGTAATTGCTGATCTGGGGAATATCTAGGAAGTTGTGGATCAGCCGTTATTGCTCTTTCTTCCCTCAACCTTTTCCTAAAAGTACTTTCTCTTTATGGATAAAAAATAAACTCTAACCCATGATATTCATTCATGCACAACTACAGTACCTGAAATAGAAGAAAATCAACTTTAGTTAGCTCAACACTAAAAGTCAGCTCAAACAAAGTAACAATCACACTAATCCCCATCAATGATGCCAAAAACTTGTTGCCAAATAGAGTGAAGCTAAATTTACAATGAAAACACTCTTAACACGAGCAGGTATACACAATCTACAGAAGCAAGTGATAAGTATTTTAATCATTTTCCATAGGGGATTGGTTTAGGATTAAACTAAGCTCGAATCAACTTTTAACGAACTTAGGGTGACCAAATAAAGATAAAGAATCACAAGGGTAAATGTGTAACTCAAAGCTAAAACAACAAGCATTGAACTAAAATGACCATAAAGCAAAGAATTAAAATAGGTTATAACACAAAAGATAAAAGCATGCTCGGATTATGGGTTCATTACACTGTTTTGAGAGTAATTTGTTGAAGCAAAACTTATGCTTACTTGAACCACACAGCAAGAAACACAAGATTCTTCCCAGAATTCCCTAATTAGTAGCACAACCCCCATTAAACTACTCATTTTTAAGCATTGCTTGTGTGCATTAGGTGAGTGATTATCTCTAATCCCCTCATTTCACTGAAAGCTAAGCCTTGAAACATTCCTAATGTTATCAAAGAGGAATCAATTTTCTTTTCTTTTTCCCATATAGAAGAAAACATTAAATGAATCAGTTGGCCAAACTCAATCCAAACATTAACAATTATTCCACTCAAAATCATATCAAATAAACATAATAACATTTCGCTCAAATCTCTCTACAATGTAATATTCCCTAATCCTTGCCTGAGTAATTAACTCATAACTAAGAAAGTAAAACAACTAAATTGAAATGAGAGTGTCGTTAATAGAAGTTTATCTACTCTAATTGGTATAGTGAAATGAAATAAGAACAAGAATATAAGAAAAAATCCAAATGAAGAAGCTTCCAAGAGTCTTTTTCTTCTGTCTTCAGCTCCTTTCCCTAAGTAGATGTTCCTTGAAATTGCTCTCCTCTTCCTTATGGTAATCCTTTTCCCAAGACCAATCCCTACCAAATATGGCTAGCAAAGCTCTTATACCCCATCATTTTCATTAATTTCAGGGCTGAATAGACAGGGCATTAGAATTGGCAACTTCCCATTGGTTCACTCATTTGAACAGCTTAATTAATGATGATCCGTGCGCATGAGCTTCAGGTGTTGATTTTTACTCATAGAATGCTTCAGCAATATTATTCCATCAGCCATAAGATGCTCCAATTCATTCAAAAGTCATAAGATTAAGGGGAAGAATTGACAACTGTAACTGAAGAGTTATCAGCACAACAAATGGATTTAAATGAAGAAATATTTACAAAAATAAAAAGTGGAAGAAAAATATTTACAAAATTATTTGTTGTAATAAAATATTTATGATTATATTCCATTCTATTATTTTTGTTATTTATATATGCGATTGCTAGGAAAAGAAGACAGCCGGTGTGATGACAGAAAGCTAACAATGGTACGCATGGTTTTATAGTAGAAGAGTAATATCATGAAAGGGAATTAATAATGAAACAAGAAAAATTGATCAGAGCAAGCTACGATGCCATTCAAAGTTCGTCGTGCTTCCACAAGTCCGCTTTACATGAAAACTTTAGATTGCATGTCAATGTGCCAACAACCTTCTTCTTCTCCTCTTCTTTTCCTTTTCTCTCACTCCCAGCTTTTGATTCTCCTCCTCTTTTTCTTGTCTTCTCTCACTCACAACTTTTGTCATCAATGGAAAAAAGAAAAAAAAACTAACACTACCAAAGATGCTGAAAACTAGCAATTCTGACCACGAAGCTAAAGTTCAGTGTTATATTTGTGATCACTATGTGATGGAGAAGGACTTGGTAACCCATCAAATGAGCCACTGAGGATGGCACAGTTTCCAAACATGCAATCTAAAGTTTTGATGGGCCACCAAATCCTTTTCCATCACAAAGTGATCACAAAGATTACATATAACTTTAGCCTCAGTGGCTAGAACTGCTAGCTCCAGTATCTTTGGGTTACAAGTGTTTATCTTTTTCTTTTTTCGTTGATGACAAAAGACGTGAGTGAGAGAGGAAAAGGAAAAGAGCTATAGGAGAAGCAAAAGCTAGCTGAGAGAAAAGAAGGAAAAGAGGAGGAGAAACTAGCAAAAGCTATGAGTGAGAGATCAGGATAATTAAGGAAAAGAGGAGAAGATGCAAAAGTTGTGAGCTGTGAGAGAAGAGAAAAGAGAGAAGTAAAAGAAATGTAGGAGAATAGAAGTAAATGAGACATGGATGAGAGAAGAAGAAGTTTCTTATATAGACCCTTATCACTTAGGTGGGTGTTTATCAATAGCAGTATATGATTTTGATCTTGTTAGCACTTTTTTTTTTTTTTTTTTTTTGTTCTTCTTAACTTATTTATTTTAATAAGTTTTATCTTATCTCTAAGACTAACAATAATTTACTGTCGATGATTTCAAATTGGAAAGATGAAAAGACCTCACAATCTTAAAAATATACATGAGTTATTTATTTTTTTGTCAATTAATTTTGAGATGAAACTCTATGTTTATCTAATATTTACTATGAATGACTTATGAAGGTTGCTATATTTAATTTGTTTCACCTGCCCTTTCCCTTTACGTCAATTATATTTCAACCACTCCAAGTCAAATTAATAATTCTAAATAATGCTAAATAATTCTAGAAATGGATCATAAACCATGTATATGATCTTCCACTACTAATTTTACATCACTTCTTCTACCAGACATTTGCTCGGAAAATTGATCATAAACATGTATATATTATGATCTTTACATGTGATGTGATCAAGATACTGCTTATTATTATTTCAACTACACTTCAAGTTTGAAAATTGATCATAAACATGTGTGTATATATATATATATATGATCTTTCCATGTGATGTGATACTGCTTATTATTACTTCAACTACTTCAAGTTTTAAGCGCTATATATTGATGATAATTGTTTATTATTTCTCATTATGATTTTAACTAATTTAATTTTGTAAGGAAAATATTTTTTACTGAAGTGTATCAACTTTTACCTTCTAACTTTTTAATTATATCAAATCGAACTATAAACTTAGAAGAAGTTAAATTTAATTTTAATACAAAGGTAAAATTTTCCCTGAACTCACTTATGGCAACCGACTTTAGTATTATTTTCCGTTGAAGTTCCAACGAGAGGTTTTTGAACTTTTAAAGTGTCATATCTATTATATTTGACATAAAATTAAGGTTAAAATACCATTTTGGTTATTGTACTTTGGGTTTTGTTCTATTTTGGTTCATCTACTTACAAATGTCCAAATTTAGTCCATGTACTTTCAATAAAACTTAACATTGGTCCCTGCTATTATTTTGAAGTTTATTTTTATGAAAAATTGGTTAAATAATAATAATAATTTTCATGTAAAAAGAGATACAATGTGAACATATTTTCAAAATTTATAGAGGAAAGACTTATAGAGAATCAATTTCTTTTAGAAAAGTTAACAATAAACTAACATTAGAGACTAATTTTAAGCTAAATTTTATTGAAAGTACAGAGACTAAATTTAAACATTTGAAAGTACAAGGACTAAAATAAAATGAAACTCAAAGTACAGAAACAAAAATGATATTTTAACCTAAAATTAAATATTGTGACTATTAGAATCATAAATTTTTGATTTTGCTCTACCGATCCGTGAATTTTAAAGAATAAGGATAAAAATATGTGAACTTATGGTCAAGTAATAAGGATAAAAACATCCTAACTGCCCATGAGAAAGTGAAGATGAAACTACACCTAATTCGTTTTCCTTCAAACCCCTGCATATCAAAATCTGGTTAGCTCTTCTTTATTTTTCAAATATAAATATTAAATCAATCCAGCTTTGTCCAACCCGATTATCATTGGATTACTCTTTTGTTTTTTAAACTCAATGGGTACACTTGTTAAAAAAAAATTGTAAAGAATTTTTTGGAAAAGAGGGAAAAAGAAAAGATTTCTGTCCCATCATAAAAGAAAATTTCATTTTCAACCACTCTGAAAAATAAAAGTGTGTGTGTCATCATTTCCAAAATGGTTCAATTTCATTTTCTTACTTCAATTATATGTTTGACTGTGGAATTTTCCAATGCTATTTGTGTTGTTTGTCATTTTAACTTTTTATATCCTTTTTTTTAATGTATTTCTCATCATGATTGGTTCAATTTTTTTTTTAATTTAACAATATATGGAATGAGAGATTCGAATCTCTAACTTTTTGATCAATGATATATATTTTATGTCAGTTGAGCTATACTCGTGTTAGTTAATGAGCGCATGTTTTATCCTATTCGATCACTAAAGAGGAAAAAATCATACGATAATAAATTGGTCAGTTTTTTTTTTGAAACTGCAGTAAATACGACAACTACCCAAGTACCCCACTAGCTCTCCCTCCAAAAGAAGAAATTATTCGGTGAGGGCACCACAATGTAGCTAATAATTTTTCATCTTAGATGTAGAAAGAGAAGTATCTTGAATTTATATCAAACGGTTATTAGGGGGAATGAAAATCATTGAATCCACATCCAACGATTGTTATGAGGCAGCGGCATCCTTGAATAATTTGTCCTCCAAAAGAGGGGGAGAGAATATAGAGAGGGAAAATTATTATCCAAAAAGATGAAACTAATTCTAAGATTTTATTTGGTCATTTTTTGAATATGAAATAGGAATTTTTTTACATCTCACGTTTTCTAAGGCAGATATGCCTTTTTTGGACCATTTACTCCTTAAGTTTTAATAGAAATGTTCTTTTCAAAAACAAAAATGTCCAAATTTACGATTGCAGCTAGTAAAAGTTTGAACTTTGAAGAAAGCAAAGGAAATTGAGATTGAATGAATTTTTGTATTGCTTGAATCAAATAACAAGGAAATACCACAAAAATCTGGATTTACAACAAATGGCTTACCTACACTTTCATAAATTAAGGAATTTAAAATGTTATTGACAAACGTACATCACTGAAGATTTAGTGAAAAGATTGGAAATTTTTCTAATTTTACCACACAATATATTTCCTTCCACTAAAATAAATGAAATGGTAGTTGCACATAATAAAATAACATATTTATTGATTTTTAGGTTGTTAAATATTAGTAGAATGAATATTTGCTTTCCAAATTCTATTTTATCCTGCTTTTTTTTTTTTTTCTGTTCAAAAACTCTTATATTTTTTCTCTCCATTTGTGGTGAGTATTTTATAAAAAGAAATATTTAATTCATTCCATATAAAATAGTTTTTGGCAAATATTCAAACTAAAACTTCTATTCTCAATGAGGGTTTTCTTGATTAAAAAAATCAGAGTTTTCGAATAATTTACCAGATTTAAATTATTTTAAACATTTTACTCTTAAAATTTTTTTGCTTGATAAAGGTGTTTATTTTTCATGTTTTTTATTCTTCAGTTGTTATCACTATCATAATGTTTTCATAAATAGGCCTCTGACTTGGTTAGGTGGGCAATAAATGATTATTTTTTATTATGTTTTTTTTCTAAAACTACTCAATTTCCTTCCAAACCCCAACCTTTTGTTTTAATCTAAAAATACTCCATTCCCTTCAAAATCCATCAATTCCTTCCAGCCACATCATTACTCCTTGCATTAATTTCATTTCAACCCACAAAATTTCCTCTCTTTTTTTATTTTTGTTTTTAGTCACGAGGAGATTTCTACTCTTTCATTGGTCAAGCTTCAATAAATTAACAACTTCGGTTTAAAGCAGGAAATCCAGCCATTCAAAAATTTTATTTTTTTACGTACAAGAAAAGTGTTTTTTAAGTACAAGAAATTAGGAGGAATGGAGAATTCGAACCTCCAATTTTAAAAAGGATAATACATGTCACTTACCGTGGAGATATGCTCACTTTGGCCATTCAAAAACCTTTTTATATAAAAATAATGCCAAAAAAATTTAGTAACGTTGAAGAAGTTTGAGTCCCTCTATTCCTACTCCTTCGTATTTTTATAACAAAAGAAAAAAAATAAAAAAAACAAAAATTCATTTTCTAAAAAGAATTTAAAAAAAAAAGGCATGGGGAAGTAAATGTGCAATAAATGGTTAGCATTTCCATTTGTAATAACAGTGGGAAAAACGAGCAAAAAGAGTAATAGTGTGATGTTGTTTTTTGTTTTATTTTTAATGGAATAGTGTTGTTGTTGCAGTTTGAAAATTCAACCTGATGACAACAAAACCCTGCAGATTCAAAATAAATAAGGCGAGAGGGACAAGTAAAGGATGAAATTAAATTGCTTATTCACACCTACTAGGATTTTTTTTTTTTGGTAAAATATATTTTTGGTTCCTAAAATTTAAAATTAATTTTTATTTAATCTCTGAGTTTTTTTAAACTAACACTTTTAGTTTTTGATATTTAAATTTTATTTCTATTTAGTCCTTGATATTTCAAAAGTGACATGTAGATCACCAAAGTTTGAATTAATTAATCCTTAAATTAGTAATTGACCTAATAAAATGATGACGTGATAGTTAACATATACTAACTTGACTTTGATGTATGTATTTTTTAAATGAGCAGAAAATTATATATATATATTTTATTTATTATACTGAGGGACCAATTAGAAATTAAACCAATTTCAAAGTTTAAGGACCAATTAAAAATCAAATTCAAACCTTTTTTTATGTTCTAATCAATTTTTTTTTAAAAATATAATGTTCTAATCAAATTCAAATTCAAACTTTGAAGATCAAACATATCACTTTTGAAATTTAAGAACCAAATGGAAACTAAATTCATAAAGACTAAAAATATTATTTTTGAAAATTTAGAGACTAAATAGAAATTAGGTTCAAATTCCAAAGACCAAAAATGTATTTTACCTCTTTTTTTAATTTATTTTTTTATTTTTTTATGGTGGGATCAAGGTTCGAAATGTCGATGTCGATGGAAATGTCGAGGTCCAAAATTTATGGAAATGTCGATGGAAATTTCGGTAGAAATTTACGGAAATCATGGAAATTGTTTGAATTAGCCAATGAAACTTAGATTTTGACTTAATTAGACTATAATGGACTATTTTAAAGCATCACATCTAAAAATTAAGATAATATTTAGATATAAATGTCAATTGAAATTTTGAAATGTCGATGCGAGTAGGAATTTGAAAAAAAAAATGGAAATTGATTTAAATTATTAAAATTATTTCATGAAACCTTAATTGTGAGTCGTGACTCAATTATAGTATAATTGATTACTCTTAAGTCTTAACATCATATATCTAAATATATATAATATTTATATTCAATTAGACAACTATGAAGGAAATTTGAGAAAATTGAAATGAATTTAAGAGAATTAGAGGGAATTTGAGAGAATTGGAGGGAAATTAAGATAATTGGAATTGGAGTGTAGAAATGCTTTGAACCTATTATCTAGCGCTTCGAATGACCAAGTACGGGGGTCTCGCTGCCCAGTCAGCGAGTCAGGGTCCAGGGGCGAAGCGCCCTGGTGGAGGTTCGGGGGCAACGCCCTCGAAACATAAGTGATATGTAAATCAATTTATTTATACACCATTTAAACTCTTATCTAATTGCTCTCTGTATTTTGTACTCAATTTCTCCTCAATATAATAAAATTATCTCTCCCTCTACCTGTAGACGTAGGCTATTACTTATTATTTATTAACAAAGAAAAGATTAAATTCGAAAATATAATAATAATAATAATAATAATAATAATAATAATAATAATAATATAAAAACCCTGCTTTCATGTTCGTAAAATTAAAAAAAAAAAAACTCGATATATGGACGACATGTCGTCGAAATGGGGGGGAAACGACATGTCGACTGAAATTTTCCACCTTGGGTGGGATCTAAAAGACAGACTCCGCAGCCACTACACTATCATATTTTAAAATTTTACAAACAACCTTCAACCTTATACAATTCATATCTTAAAAAAAAAAAAAAAAAAAGAACTTATACACTTCATATTCCCTATCCAACGGTCTCTCTCTTTTCAAACCTCTTTGTCTCATCGCTCTCAAACATTAATCATCAATTAATACCATTTGGTCTATTCTGTTTGGTTTTTGAGAATTTCCAAACCAAGGAACTAAATTCAATTTGCAAAATAGAAAAAAGAGATATACTAATTACAACCATTAAAAAATATTACTCCCCTTTTTTTATTTCTTCCACAAATTTAGTTTTTCCTTTTTAAAGGTTCTTTTATGTAAAAATTTCTTTATGTTTGGGGGAAAAATCCAAATAATCAATTTGTTTCTTATAATTCATAATAATTGTTTGTCAAAAATCTAGAAAATTAATTTGACCATATAATTAATGATGCAAAAATAATGTTGTTGAGAATTTATGCTTGTGCAACCACTGATAGAAATGTAGGTTTGTGATGTACTTGCAAATGGGAGAGTTTAAATAGTTTCTTATACGAAACCAAATAATCTCTTTTGATGGATTTTTTTTTCCTTTTTTCCTTTCAAAAAAATAACATGTGATTCATTGCACCAAACCAAGAGAATACAAGTCAAGAAATAATTAGACGTTATTACATAAGATAAAAGAGTTTAATGAATTAAACTTTTGGAGGAAATATAAAAATGAAAGAAAAATCAAGACAATGATGTTTATGAAAAAACTTCAACTCTCTTAGTTCCTGATCAAATAGCAATGAAGAGTAAGACAAAAAGAGAAATCAGGCGATTAGAGAAAGATGATGGAAATGGCAAAGAAGAAAATGCAAAGTCTCATTAATGGAGATTTGAATTTTTCCACAGGCAAGTTGCCGGACTTTTCTGGACAGTGTTTGCCAAATCTTTGGCTTCACCTACGAACCACGCTACTTCAGTCAGATGGAGATTCCAATGTTGAAAACAGAAACTTCATGGAAAAGGATTGGGAGGAAATTAAGGAAAGCACCATGCAGTTTACTGGGGAAAAAAAAAACCTGGGCCGAGTGAGTGTAGCAGAAGA